>JARQAD010000006.1:20287500-21537500 GCA_029955455.1 Quercus agrifolia | reverse complement strand
AAAATTATAAATTAACATTATGGCTTCTTTTGAAGCCAAAATAGGGTGGAAAAGAACGAGAACGAGAGAAAATAAAAATTATCGTTCCGTTCCGTTCCAACCCCATCCGAAACACAAAATTTCAAAAAAATAGCAAAAAAATTCAATAAACTAAAAAAAATACTATTATGGCTTCATTTAAGCCAAAATAGGTTGGAAAACACAGAGAAAGAGTGGAAATAAAAATTATTGTTTCGTGTCGTTCCTACCCGACACGTAAGAGAAAATTCCAAAAAAATAGCAAAAAAAATTCAATAAATTAAAAAAATACCGTTATGGCTTCATTTCAAGCCAAAATAGGTTAGAAAAGGATGAGAAAGAGAAAAAATAAGTATTATCGTTCCGTTCCATTCCAACCCGACACGTAATAGAAAATTAACAAAAAATAGCAAAGAAAGTCAAAAAATTAAAAAAAAACCATTATGGCTTGATTTCAAGCCAAAATAGGTTGCAAAAGGCTGAGAAAGAGACAAAATAAAAATTATCGTTCCGTTTCGTTCCGACCCGACGCGTAATAGAAAATTCCAAAACAGTAGCAAAAAAAATAAAAAAATTAAAAAATACCATTATGGCTTCATTTCAAGCCAAAATAGGTAGGAAAAGACTGAGAAAGAGAGAAAGTAAAAATTATCGTTTCGTTTCGTTCCTACCCGACATATAACAGGAAATTCAAAAAAATAGCGAAAAAATTCAATAAATTAAAAAATTCCGTTATGGCTTCATTTCAAGCCAAAATAGGTTGGAAAAGGCTGTGAAAGAGAGAAAATAAAAATTATTGTTCCGTTCCGTTCCAACCCGACACGTAATAGAAAATTCCAAAAAGAATAGCAAAAAAAGTCAAAAAAGAAGAAAATACCGTTATGGCTTCATTTCAAGCCAAAATAGGTTAGAAAAGGATGAGAAAGAGAGAAAATAAGTATTATCATTCCGTTCCGTTCTGTTCTTACCCGACACATAATAGAAAATTCCAAAAAAATTCAAAAAATTAAAAAAAAACCATTATGGCTTCATTTCAAGCCCAAACTGGTAGTAAAAGGCTGAGAAAGGGAGAAAATAAAAATTATCGTTTCGTTTCGTTCCTACCCGACGCGTATGAGAAAATTAAAAAAAAATAGCAAAAAAATTCAATAAATTAAAAAATACCGTGATGGCTTCATTCCAAGCCAAAAATAGGTTGGAAAAGGCCGAGAAAGAGAGAAAATAAAAATTATTGTTCTGTCCGTTCCAACCCGACGTGTAATAGAAAATTCCAAAAAAAAAAACAAAAAAATTCAAAAAATTCAAAAATTCCATTGTGGCTTCATTTCAAGCCAAAATAGGTTGGAAAAGTATGAGAAAGAGAGAAAATAAGTACTATCGTTCCGTTCCGTTCCGTTCCTACCCGACGAGTAATAGAAAATTCCAAAAAAGTAGCAAAAAAATTCAAAAGTACCATTATGGCTTCATTTCAAGCCAGAATAGGATGGAAAAGTATGAGAAAGAGAGAAAGTAAGTACTATCGTTCCGTTCCGTTCCTACCCGACGCATAAGAGAAAATTCAAAAAAAATAGCAAAAAAATTCAAAAAATTAAAAAAAAAAAACCATTATGGCTTCATTTCAAGCCAAAATAGGTTGGAAAAGGCTGAGAAAGAGAACATAAAAATTATCGTTCCGTTTCGTTCCTACACGACGAGTTAGAGAAAATTCCAAACAAATAGCAAAAAACGCAAAAAATTATCGTAAAACAATTATGGCATCATTTACAACCAAAATAGGTTTGAGAAGGCTGAGAAACAGGGAAAATAAAAATTATCGTTTCGTTTCGTTCCTACCCGAAGCGTAATAGAAAATTCCAAAAAAATAGCAAATAAATTCGAAAAATTATAAAATACCATTATGGCTTCTTTTGAAGCCAAAATAGGGTGGAAAAGGTCGAGAACGAGAGAAAATAAAAATTATCGTTCCGTTCCAACCCAATCCGTAATACAAAATTCCAAAAAAATAGCAAAAAAATAAAATAAAAAAAACTAAAAAATGCCATTATGGCTTCATTTCAAGCCAAAATAGGTTGGAAAAGGATGAGAAGGAGAGAAAATAAGTATTATCGTTCCGTTCCGTTTCTACCCGACACGTAATAGAAAATTCCAAACAAATAGAAAAAAAGGTAAAAAAATTATCGTAAAACAATTATGGCATTATTTCCAGCCAAAATAGGTTGGAAATGGCTGAGGGACAAAGAAACTAAAAACTATCTTTCCGTTTCGTTCCTACCCGAAGCGTAATAGAAAATTCCAAAAAAATAGCAAATAAATTCAAAAAATTATAAAATGCCATTATTGGCTTCTTTCGAAACCAAAATAGGGTGGAAAAGGTCAAGAATGAGAGAAAATAAAAATTATCATTCCGTTCCGTTCCAACCCCATCCGTAATACAAAATTTCAAAAAAATAGCAAAAAAATTCAAAAAATTAAAAAATACCATTACGGCTTCATTTCAACCCAAAATAGGTTGGAAAAGGCTGAGAAAGAGAGAAAATAAAAATTATCGTTCCGTTTCGTTCCTACACGACGAGTAAGAGAAAATTCCAAAAAAATAGCAAAAAAATTAAAAAAAATTAAAAAATGCCAATATGGCTTCATTTCAAGCCAAAATAGGTTAGATAAGGATGAGAAAGAGAGAAAATAAGTATTATCGTTCCGTTCCGTTCCTACCCGACGCATAATAGAAAATTCCAAAAAAATAGCAAATAAATTCAAAAAATTATAAATTAACATTATGGCTTCTTTTGAAGCCAAAATAGGGTGGAAAAGAACGAGAACGAGAGAAAATAAAAATTATCATTCCGTTCCGTTCCAACCCCATCCGAAATACAAAATTTCAAAAAAATAGCAAAAAAATTCAATAAGCTAAAAAATACTATTATGGCTTCATTTCAAGCCAAAATAGGTTGGAAAACACAGAGAAAGAGAGAAAATAAAAATTATTGTTTCGTGTCGTTCCAACCCGACTCGTAAGGGAAAATTCCAAAAAAATAGCAAAAAAAATTCAATAAATTAAAAAAATACCGTTATGGCTTCATTTCAAATCAAAATAGGTTAGAAAAGGATGAGAAAGAGAAAAAATAAGTATTATCGTTCCGTTCCATTCCAACCCGACACGTAATAGAAAATTAACAAAAAATAGCAAAGAAAGTCAAAAAATTAAAAAAAACCATTATGGCTTGATTTCAAGCCAGAATAGGTTGCAAAGGGCTGAGAAAGAGACAAAATAAAAATTATCGTTCCGTTTCGTTCCGACCCGACGCGTAATAGAAAATTCCAAAACAGTAGCAAAAAAATTCAAAAAATTAAAAAATACCATTATGGCTTCATTTCAAGCCAAAATAGGTAGGAAAAGACTGAGAAAGAGAGAAAATAAAAATTATCGTTTCGTTTCGTTCCTACCCGACACATAATAGGAAATTCAAAAAAATAGCAAAAAAATCCAATAAATTAAAAAATTCCGTTATGGCTTCATTTCAAGCCAAAATAGGTTGGAAAAGGCTGTGAAAGAGAGAAAATAAAAATTATTGTTCCGTTCCGTTCCAACCCGACACGTAATAGAAAATTCCAAAAAGAATAGCAAAAAAAGTCAAAAAAGTAGAAAATACCGTTATGGCTTCATTTCAAGCCAAAATAGGTTAGAAAATGATGAGAAAGAGAGAAAATAAGTATTATCGTTCCGTTCCGTTCTGTTCTTACCCGACACATAATAGAAAATTCCAAAAAAATTCAAAAAACTAAAAAAAAAACCATTATGGCTTCATTTCAAGCCCAAACAGGTAGTAAAAGGCTGAGAAAGAGAGAAAATAAAAATTATCGTTTCGTTTCGTTCCTACACGACGCGTATGAGAAATTCAAAAAAAATAGCAAAAAAATTCAATAAATTAAAAAATACCGTTATGGCTTCATTTCAAGCCAAAATAGGGTGAAAAAGGTCGAGAAAGAGAGAAAATAAAAATTATCGTTCCGTTTCGTTTCAACCCGTCGCGGTATAAAAAATTCCAAAAAAATAGCAAAAAATTTCAAAAAATTAAAAAATAACATTATGGCTTTATTTCAAGCCAAAATAGGAAGTACAAGGCTGAGAAAGAGAGAAAATAAGTATTATCGTTCCCTTCCTTTCTTACCCGACACGTAATAGAAAATTCCAAAGAAATTAAAAAAAAATTAAAAAAAAAAACCATTAGGGCTTCATTTCAAGCCCAAACAGGTAGTAAAAGTCTGAGAAAGAGAGAATAAAAATTATCGTTTCGTTTCGTTCCTACCCGATGCGTATGAGAAAGTTCAAAAAAAATAGCAAAAAAATTCAATAAATTATAAAATACCGTTATGGCTTCATTTCAAGCCAAAATAGGGTGAAAAAGGTCGAGAAAGAGAGAAAATAAAAATTATCGTTCCGTTTCGTTTCAACCCGACGCGTTATAGAAAATTCCAAAAAAATAGCAAAAAATTTCAAAAAATTAAAAAATAACATTATTGCTTCATTTCAAGCCAAAATAGGAAGTAAAAGGCTGAGAAAGAGAAAAAATAAAAATTATCGTTCCGTTCCGTTCCAACCCGATGCGTAATAGAAAATTTCAAAACAGTAGCAAAAAAATTAAAAAAATTAAAAAATACCATTATGGCTTCATTTCAAGCCAAAATAAGTTAAAAAAGGATGAGAAAGAGTCAAAATTAGTATTATCGTTCAGTTACGTTCCTACCCGACATGCAATAGAAAATTTAAAAAAAAATAGCAAAAAAAGTCAAAAAATTAAAAAAAACCATTATGGCTTCATTTAAAGCCAAAATAGGTAGGAAAAGGCTGAGAAAGAGAGAAAATAAAAATTATCGTTTCATTTCGTTCCGACCCTACGCGTGATAGAAAATTAAAAAAAAGAGCAAAGAAACTCTAAAAAATTAAAAAATACAATTATGACTTCATTTCTAGCCAAAATATGGTGGAAAAGGTCGAGAAAGAGAGAAAATAAAATTATCGTTCCGTTTCGTTCCTACCCGAAGAGTAATAGAAAATTCCAAAAAAATAGCAAAAAAATTCAAAAAATTACAAAATACCATTATGTCTTGTTTTGAAGCCAAAATAGGGTGGAAAAGGTCGAGAAAGAGAGAAAATAAAAATTATCGTTCCGTTTCGTTCCAACCCGACGTGTAATAGAAAATTCCAAAACAGTAGCAAAAAAATTCAAAAAATTAAAAAATACCATTATGGCTTCATTTCAAGCCAAAATAAGTTAAAAAAGGATGAGAAAGAGAGAAAATTAGTATTATCGTTCAGTTCCGTTCCTACCCGACATGTAATAGAAAATTAAAAAAAAAATAGCAAAAAAATTAAAAAAAAACCCTTATGGCTTCATGTCAAGCCAAAATAGGTAAGAAAAGGATGAGAAAGGGAGAAAATAAGTATTATCGTTCCGTTCCGTTCTTATCCGACACGCAATAGAAAATTCCAAAAAAATAGCAAAAAAATTCAAAAAATTATAAAATACCATTATGTCTTCTTTTGAAGCCAAAATAGGGTGGAAAAGGTCGAGAACGAGAGAAAATAAAAGTTATCGTTCCGTTCCGTTCCAACCCCATCCGTAACACAAAATTTCAAAAAAATAGCCAAAAAATTAAAAATTAAAAAATACCATTATGGCTTCATTTCAAGCGAAAATAGTTTGGAAAACGCTGAAAAAGAGAGAAAATAAAAATTATTATTCCGTTCCGTTCCAACCCGACGCGTAATAGAAAATTCCAAAAAAATAGCAAAAAAATTAAAAAAAATTAAAAAAATGCCATTATGGCTTCCTTTCAAGCCAAAATAGGTTGGAAAAGGATGAGAAAGATAGAAAATAAGTATTATCATTCCGTTCCGTTCCTACCCGACACGTAATAAAAAATTCCAAACAAATAGCGAAAAAAGTCAAAAAATTATAATAAAACCATTATGGCAACATTTCTCGCCAAAATAGGTTGGAAAAGGCTGAGAAAGAGTCCAACCCCATCCGTCATACAAAATTCCAAAAAACGGCAAAAAATAAAAAAATACCATTATGGTTTCATTGCAAGCCAAAATAGGTTGGAAAAGGCTGAGAAAGAGAGAAAATAAAAATTAATGTTTCCTTTCATTCCTGCCCGACGCGTAAGAGAAAATTCAAAACAAATAGCAAAAAAATTCAAAAAATTAAAAAAAAAAAACCATTATGGCTTCATTTCAAGCCAAAATAGGTTGGAAAAGGCTGAGAAAGAGAACATAAAAATTATCGTTCCGTTTCGTTCCTACACGACGAGTTAGAGAAAATTCCAAACAAATAGCAAAAAACGCAAAAAATTATCGTAAAACAATTATGGCATCATTTACAACCAAAATAGGTTTGAGAAGGCTGAGAAACAGGGAAAATAAAAATTATCGTTTCGTTTCGTTCCTACCCGAAGCGTAATAGAAAATTCCAAAAAAATAGCAAATAAATTCGAAAAATTATAAAATACCATTATGGCTTCTTTTGAAGCCAAAATAGGGTGGAAAAGGTCGAGAACGAGAGAAAATAAAAATTATCGTTCCGTTCCAACCCAATCCGTAATACAAAATTCCAAAAAAATAGCAAAAAAATAAAATAAAAAAAACTAAAAAATGCCATTATGGCTTCATTTCAAGCCAAAATAGGTTGGAAAAGGATGAGAAGGAGAGAAAATAAGTATTATCGTTCCGTTCCGTTTCTACCCGACACGTAATAGAAAATTCCAAACAAATAGAAAAAAAAGGTAAAAAAATTATCGTAAAACCATTATGGCATTATTTCCAGCCAAAATAGGTTGGAAATGGCTGAGAGACAAAGAAACTAAAAACTATCTTTCCGTTTCGTTCCTACCCGAAGCGTAATAGAAAATTCCAAAAAAATAGCAAATAAATTCAAAAAATTATAAAATGCCATTATTGGCTTCTTTCGAAACCAAAATAGGGTGGAAAAGGTCAAGAATGAGAGAAAATAAAAATTATCGTTCCGTTCCGTTCCAACCCCATCCGTAATACAAAATTTCAAAAAAATAGCAAAAAAATTCAAAAAATTAAAAAATACCATTACGGCTTCATTTCAACCCAAAATAGGTTGGAAAAGGCTGAGAAAGAGAGAAAATAAAAATTATCGCTCCGTTTCGTTCCTACACGACGAGTAAGAGAAAATTCCAAAAAAATAGCAAAAAAATTTAAAAAAATTAAAAAATGCCAATATGGCTTCATTTCAAGCCAAAATAGGTTAGATAAGGATGAGAAAGAGAGAAAATAAGTATTATCGTTCCGTTCCGTTCCTACCCGACGCATAATAGAAAATTCCAAAAAAATAGCAAATAAATTCAAAAAATTATAAATTAACATTATGGCTTCTTTTGAAGCCAAAATAGGGTGGAAAAGAACGAGAACGAGAGAAAATAAAAATTATCGTTCCGTTCCGTTCCAACCCCATCCGAAATACAAAATTTCAAAAAAATAGCAAAAAAATTCAATAAGCTAAAAAATACTATTATGGCTTCATTTCAAGCCAAAATAGGTTGGAAAACACAGAGAAAGAGAGAAAATAAAAATTATTGTTTCGTGTCGTTCCAACCCGACTCGTAAGGGAAAATTCCAAAAAAATAGCAAAAAAAATTCAATAAATTAAAAAAAAATACCGTTATGGCTTCATTTCAAGCCAAAATAGGTTAGAAAAGGATGAGAAAGAGAAAAAATAAGTATTATCGTTCCGTTCCATTCCAACCCGACACGTAATAGAAAATTAACAAAAAATAGCAAAGAAAGTCAAAAAATTAAAAAAAACCATTATGGCTTGATTTCAAGCCAGAATAGGTTGCAAAGGGCTGAGAAAGAGACAAAATAAAAATTATCGTTCTGTTTCGTTCCGACCCGACGCGTAATAGAAAATTCCAAAACAGTAGCAAAAAAATTCAAAAAATTAAAAAATACCATTATGGCTTCATTTCAAGCCAAAATAGGTAGGAAAAGACTGAGAAAGAGAGAAAATAAAAATTATCGTTTCGTTTCGTTCCTACCCGACACATAATAGGAAATTCAAAAAAATAGCAAAAAAATCCAATAAATTAAAAAATTCCGTTATGGCTTCATTTCAAGCCAAAATAGGTTGGAAAAGGCTGTGAAAGAGAGAAAATAAAAATTATTGTTCCGTTCCGTTCCAACCCGACACGTAATAGAAAATTCCAAAAAGAATAGCAAAAAAAGTCAAAAAAGTAGAAAATACCGTTATGGCTTCATTTCAAGCCAAAATAGGTTAGAAAATGTTGAGAAAGAGAGAAAATAAGTATTATCGTTCCGTTCCGTTCTGTTCTTACCCGACACATAATAGAAAATTCCAAAAAAATTCAAAAAATTAAAAAAAAAACCATTATGGCTTCATTTCAAGCCCAAACAGGTAGTAAAAGGCTGAGAAAGAGAGAAAATAAAAATTATCGTTTCGTTTCGTTCCTACCCGACGTGTTGGAACGGAATGGAACGATAGTACTTATTTTCTCTCCCTCTCATACTTTTCCAACCTATGTTGGCTTGAAATGAAGCCATAATAGTATTTTTGAATTTTTTTGCTATTTTTTTGGAATTTTCTTTTACGTTTCGGGTTGGAATGGAACGGAACGATAGTACTTATTTTCTCCCTTTCTCATACTTTTCCAACCTATGTTGGCTTGAAATGAAACCATAATAGTATTTTCGAATTTTTTAATTTCTTTGCTATTTTTTTGTAATTTTCTATTACGCGTCGGGTTGAAACGGAACGGAACAGTAATTTTTATTTTCTCTCTTTCTCAGCCTTTTCCGTCCTATGTTGGCTTGAATTGAAGCCATAATGGTATTTTTGAATTTTTTTAATTTTTTTGCTATTTTTTTGGAATTTTCTATTACCTATCGGGTAGGAACGGAACGGAAAGACAATTTTTATTTTTTCTCTTTCTCAACCTTTTCCAACCTATTTTGGCTTGAAATGAACCCCTTAACGGTATTTTTTAATTTATTGAATTTTTTTGCTATTTTTTTGGAATTTTCTAATACGCGTCGGGTTGTAACGGAATGGAGCAGTAATTTTTATTTTCTCTCCTTCTCAGCCTTTTCCAACCAATGTTGTCTTCAAATAAAGCCATAATGGTATTTTTGAATTTTTTAATTTTTTTGCTATTTTTTTGGAATTTTCTAATACGCGTAGGGTTGGAACGGAACGGAACAGTAATTTTTATTTTCTCTCTTTCTCAGCCTTTTCCAACCTATGTTGGCTTGAAATGAAGCTATAATGGCATTTTTGAATTTTTTGAATTTTTTTGCTATTTTTTTAGAATTTTCTATTACGTTTCGGTTTGGAACGGAACGGAACGATAGTACTGATTTTCTCTCTTTCTCATACTTTTCCAACCTATGTTGGCTTGAAATGAAGCCATAATAGTATTTTCGAATTTTTTCAATTTTTTGCTATTTTTTTGGAATTTTCTATTACGCGTCGGGTTGGAACGGAACAGAACAGTAATTTTTATTTTCTCTCTTTCTCAGCCTATTCCAACCTATGTTGGCTTGAAATGAAGCTAGAATGGTATTTTTTAATTTTTTGAATTTTTTTGGAATTTTCTATTACGCTTCGTGTTGGAACGGAATGGAACGATAGTACTTATTTTCTCTCTTTCTCATACTTTTCCAACCTATGTTGGCTTGAAATGAAGCCATAATAGTATTTTTGAATTTTTTTGCTATTTTTTTGGAATTTTCTATTACGTTTCGGGTTGGAACGGAACGGAACAGTAATTTTTATTTTCTCTCTTTCTCAGCCTTTTCCGTCCTATGTTGGCTTGAATTGAAGCCATAATGGTATTTTTGAATTTTTTTAATTTTTTTGCTATTTTTTTGGAATTTTCTATTACCCATCGGGTAGGAACGGAACGGAAAGACAATTTTTATTTTTTCTCTTTCTCAACCTTTTCCAACCTATTTTGGCTTGAAATGAACCCCTTAACGGTATTTTTTAATTTATTGAATTTTTTTGCTATTTTTTTGGAATTTTCTAATACGCGTCGGGTTGTAACGGAATGGAGCAGTAATTTTTATTTTCTCTCCTTCTCAGCATTTTCCAACCAATGTTGTCTTCAAATAAAGCCATAATGGTATTTTTGAATTCTTTTAATTTTTTGCTATTTTTTTGGAATTTTCTATTACCCATCGGGTAGGAACGGAACGGAAACACAATTTTTATTTTTTCTCTTTCTCAGCCTTTTCCAACCTATTTTTGCTTGAAATGAACCCTTAATGGTATTTTTTAATTTATTGAATTTTTTTGCTATTTTTTTTGAATTTTCTAATACGCGTAGGATTGGAACGAAACGGAACAGTAATTTTTATTTTCTATCTTTCTCAGCCTTTTCCAACCTATGTTGGCTTGAAATGAAGCCATAATGGTATTTTTGAATTTTTTTAATTTTTTTGCTATTTTTTTGGAATTTTCTAATACGCGTAGGGTTGGAACGGAACGGAACAGTAATTTTTATTTTCTCTCTTTCTCAGCCTTTTCCAACCTATGTTGGCTTGAAATGAAGCTATAATGGCATTTTTGAATTTTTTGAATTTTTTTGCTATTTTTTTAGAATTTTCTATTACGTTTCGGTTTGGAACGGAACGGAACGATAGTACTGATTTTCTCTCTTTCTCATACTTTTCCAACCTATGTTGGCTTGAAATGAAGCCATAATAGTATTTTCGAATTTTTTCAATTTTTTGCTATTTTTTTGGAATTTTCTATTACGCGTCGGGTTGGAACGGAACAGAACAGTAATTTTTATTTTCTCTCTTTCTCAGCCTATTCCAACCTATGTTGGCTTGAAATGAAGCTAGAATGGTATTTTTTAATTTTTTGAATTTTTTTGGAATTTTCTATTACGCTTCGTGTTGGAACGGAATGGAACGATAGTACTTATTTTCTCTCTTTCTCATACTTTTCCAACCTATGTTGGCTTGAAATGAAGCCATAATAGTATTTTTGAATTTTTTTGCTATTTTTTTGGAATTTTCTATTACGTTTCGGGTTGGAACGGAACGGAACGATAGTACTGATTTTCTCTCTTTCTCATACTTTTCCAACCTATGTTGGCTTGAAATGAAGCCATAATAGTATTTTCGAATTTTTTGAATTTTTTGCTATTTTTTCGGAATTTTCTATTACGCGTCGGGTTGGAACGGAACAGAACAGTAATTTTTATTTTCTCTCTTTCTCAGCCTATTCCAACCTATGTTGGCTTGAAATGAAGCTAGAATGGTATTTTTTAATTTTTTGAATTTTTTTGGAATTTTCTATTACGCTTCGTGTTGGAACGGAATGGAACGATAGTACTTATTTTCTCTCTTTCTCATACTTTTCCAACCTATGTTGGCTTGAAATGAAGCCATAATAGTATTTTTGAATTTTTTTGCTATTTTTTTGGAATTTTCTATTACGTTTCGGGTTGGAACGGAACGGAACGATAGTACTTATTTTCTCTCTTTCTCATACTTTTCCAACCTATGTTGGCTTGAAATGAAACCATAATAGGATTTTCGAATTTTTTAATTTTTTTGCTATTTTTTTGTAATTTTCTATTACGCCTCGGGTTGGAACGGAACGGAACAGTAATTTTTATTTTCTCTCTTTCTCAGCCTTTTCCGTCCTATGTTTGCTTGAATTGAAGCCATAATGGTATTTTTTAATTTTTTTAATTTTTTTGCTATTTTTTTGGAATTTTCTATTACCCATCGGGTAGGAACGGAACCGAAAGACAATTTTTATTTTTTCTCTTTCTCAACCTTTTCCAACCTATTTTGGCTTGAAATGAACCCCTTAACGGTATTTTTTAATTTATTGAATTTTTTTGCTATTTTTTTTGAATTTTCTAATACGCGTCAGGTTGGAACGGAACGGAGCAGTAATTTTTATTTTCTCTCTTTCTCAGCCTTTTCCAACCTATGTTGGCTTGAAATAAACCCATAATGGTATTTTTGAATTTTTTTAATTTTTTGCTATTTTTTTGGAATTTTCTATTACCCATCGGGTTGGAACGGAACGGAAAGACAATTTTTATTTTTTCTCTTTCTCAGCCTTTTCCAACCTATTTTGGCTTGAAATGAACCCTTAACGGTATTTTTTAATTTATTGAATGTTTTTGCTATTTTTTTGGAATTTTCTAATACGCGTAGGATTGGAACGAAACGGAACAGTAATTTTTATTTTCTATCTTTCTCAGCCTTTTCCAACCTATGTTGGCTTTAAATGAAGGCAGAATCGTATTTTTGAATTTTTTTAATTTTTTTGCTATTTTTTTGGAATTTCCTATTACGTTTCGGGTTGGAACGGAACAGAACGATAGTACTTATTTTCTCTCTTTCTCATACTTTTCCAACCTATGTTGGCTTGAAATGAAACCATAATAGTATTTTCGAATTTTTTAATTTTTTTACTATTTTTTTTTAATTTTCTATTACGCGTCGGGTTGGAACGGGACGGAACAGTAATTTTTATTTTCTCTCTTTCTCAGCCTTTTCCGTCCTATGTTGGCTTGAATTGAAGCCATAATGGTATTTTTGAATTTTTTTAATTTTTTCTATTTTTTTGGAATTTTCTATTACCCATCGGGTAGGAACGGAACGGAAAGACAATTTTTATTTTTTCTCTTTCTCAACCTTTTCCAACCTATTTTGGCTTGAAATGAACCCCTTAACGGTATTTTTTAATTTATTGAATTTTTTTGCTATTTTTTTTGAATTTTCTAATACGCGTCAGGTTGGAACGGAACGGAGCAGTAATTTTTATTTTCTCTCTTTCTCAGCCTTTTCCAACCTATGTTGGCTTGAAATAAACCCATAATGGTATTTTTGAATTTTTTTAATTTTTTGCTATTTTTTTGGAATTTTCTATTATCCATCGGGTTGGAACGGAACGGAAAGACAATTTTTATTTTTTCTCTTTCTCAGCCTTTTGCAACCTATTTTGGCTTGAAATGAACCCTTAACGGTATTTTTTAATTTATTGAATTTTTTTGCTATTTTTTTGGAATTTTCTAATACGCGTAGGATTGGAACGAAACGGAACAGTAATTTTTATTTTCTATCTTTGTCAGCCTTTTCCAACCTATGTTGGCTTGAAATGAAGGCAGAATGGTATTTTTGAATTTTTTTAATTTTTTTGCTATTTTTTTGGAATTTCCTATTACGTTTCGGGTTGGAACGGAACAGAACGATAGTACTTATTTTCTCTCTTTCTCATACTTTTCCAACCCATGTTGGCTTGAAATGAAACCATAATAGTATTTTCGAATTTTTTAATTTTTTTACTATTTTTTTTTAATTTTCTATTACGCGTCGGGTTGGAACGGGACGGAACAGTAATTTTTATTTTCTCTCTTTCTCAGCCTTTTCCGTCCTATGTTGGCTTGAATTGAAGCCATAATGGTATTTTTGAATTTTTTTAATTTTTTCTATTTTTTTGGAATTTTCTATTACCCATCGGGGTAGGAACGGAACGGAAAGACAATTTTTATTTTTTCTCTTTCTCAACCTTTTCCAACCTATTTTGGCTTGAAATGAACCCCTTAACGGTATTTTTTAATTTATTGAATTTTTTTGCTATTTTTTTGGAATTTTCTAATACGCGTCGGGTTGTAACGGAATGGAGCAGTAATTTTTATTTTCTCTCTTTCTCAGCCTTTTCCAACCTATGTTGGCTTGAAATAAAGCCATAATGGTATTTTTGAATTTTTTTAATTTTTTGCGATTTTTTTGGAATTTTCTTTTACCCATCGGGTAGGAACAGAACGGAAAGACAATTTTTATTTTTTCTCTTTCTAAGCCTTCTCCAACCTATTTTGGCTTGAAATGAACCCTTAACGGTATTTTTTAATTTATTGAATTTTTTTGCTATTTTTTTAGAATTTTTTATTACGTTTCGGGTTGGAACGGAACGGAACGATAGTACTTATTTTCTCTCTTTCTCATACTTTTCCAACCTATGTTGGCTTGAAATGAAGCCATAATAGTATTTTTGAATTTTTTTGTTATTTCTTTGGAATTTTCTATTACGTTTCGGGTTGGAACGGAACGGAACGATAGTACTTATTTTCTCTCTTTCTCATACTTTTCCAACCTATGTTGGCTTGAAATGAAACCATAATAGGATTTTCGAATTTTTTAATTTTTTTGCTATTTTTTTGTAATTTTCTATTACGCCTCGGGTTGGAACGGAACGGAACAGTAATTTTTATTTTCTCTCTTTCTCAGCCTTTTCCGTCCTATGTTGGCTTGAATTGAAGCCATAATGGTATTTTTTAATTTTTTTAATTTTTTGCTATTTTTTTGGAATTTTCTATTACCCATCGGGTTGGAACGGAACGGAAAGACAATTTTTATTTTTTCTCTTTCTCAACCTTTTCCAACCTATTTTGGCTTGAAATGAACCCCTTAACGGTATTTTTTAATTTATTGAATTTTTTTGCTATTTTTTTGGAATTTTCTAATGCGCGTCGGGTTGTAACGGAATGGAGCAGTAATTTTTATTTTCTCTCTTTCTCAGCCTTTTCCAACCTATGTTGGCTTGAAATAAAGCCATAATGGTATTTTTGAATTTTTTTAATTTTTTGCGATTTTTTTGGAATTTTCTTTTACCCATCGGGTAGGAACAGAACGGAAAGACAATTTTTATTTTTTCTCTTTCTAAGCCTTCTCCAACCTATTTTGGCTTGAAATGAACCCTTAACGGTATTTTTTAATTTATTGAATTTTTTTGCTATTTTTTTGGAATTTTCTAATACGCGTCGGGTTGTAACGGAATGGAGCAGTAATTTTTATTTTCTCTCTTTCTCAGCCTTTTCCAACCAATGTTGTCTTCAAATAAAGCCATAATGGTATTTTTGAATTCTTTTAATTTTTTGCTATTTTTTTGGAATTTTCTATTACCCATCGGGTAGGAACGGAACGGAAAGACAATTTTTATTTTTTCTCTTTCTCAACCTTTTCCAACCTATTTTGGCTTGAAATGAACCCCTTAACGGTATTTTTTAATTTGTTGAATTTTTTTGCTATTTTTTTTGAATTTTCTAATACGCGTCAGGTTGGAACGGAATGGAGCAGTAATTTTTATTTTCTCTCTTTCTCAGCCTTTTCCAACCTATGTTGGCTTTAAATAAAGCCATAATGGTATTTTTGAATTTTTTGAATTTTTTGCTATTTTTTTCGAATTTTCTATTACCCATCGGGTTGGAACGGAACGGAAAGACAATTTTTATTTTTTCTCTTTCTCAACCTTTTCCAACCTATTTTGGCTTGAAATGAACCCCTTAACGGTATTTTTTAATTTGTTGAATTTTTTTGCTATTTTTTTTGAATTTTCTAATACGCGTCAGGTTGGAACGGAATGGAGCAGTAATTTTTATTTTCTCTCTTTCTCAGCCTTTTCCAACCTATGTTGGCTTTAAATAAAGCCATAATGGTATTTTTGAATTTTTTTAATTTTTTGCAATTTTTTTGGAATTTTCTATTACCCATCGGGTTGGAACGGAACGGAAAGACAATTTTTATTTTTTCTCTTTCTCAACCTTTTCCAACCTATTTTGGCTTGAAATGAACCCTTAACGGTATTTTTTAATTTATTGAATTTCTTTGCTATTTTTTTGGAATTTTCTAATACGCGTAGGATTGGAACGAAACGGAACAGTAATTTTTATTTTCTCTCTTTCTCAGCCTTTTCCAACCTATGTTGGCTTGAAATGAAGCTATAATGGTATTTTTGAATTTTTTGAATTTTTTTGGAATTTTCTATTACGCTTCGTGTTGGAACGGAATGGAACGATAGTACTTATTTTCTCTCTTTCTCATACTTTTCCAACCTATGTTGGCTTGAAATGAAGCCATAATAGTATTTTTGAATTTTTTTGCTATTTTTTTGGAATTTTCTATTACGTTTCGGGTTGGAACGGAACGGAACGATAGTACTGATTTTCTCTCTTTCTCATACTTTTCCAACCTATGTTGGCTTGAAATGAAGCCATAATAGTATTTTCGAATTTTTTGAATTTTTTGCTATTTTTTCGGAATTTTCTATTACGCGTCGGGTTGGAACGGAACAGAACAGTAATTTTTATTTTCTCTCTTTCTCAGCCTATTCCAACCTATGTTGGCTTGAAATGAAGCTAGAATGGTATTTTTTAGTTTTTTGAATTTTTTTGGAATTTTCTATTACGCTTCGTGTTGGAACGGAATGGAACGATAGTACTTATTTTCTCTCTTTCTCATACTTTTCCAACCTATGTTGGCTTGAAATGAAGCCATAATAGTATTTTCGAATTTTTTCAATTTTTTGCTATTTTTTTGGAATTTTCTATTACGCGTCGGGTTGGAACGGAACAGAACAGTAATTTTTATTTTCTCTCTTTCTCAGCCTATTCCAACCTATGTTGGCTTGAAATGAAGCTAGAATGGTATTTTTTAAGTTTTTGAATTTTTTTGGAATTTTCTATTACGCTTCGTGTTGGAACGGAATGGAACGATAGTACTTATTTTCTCTCTTTCTCATACTTTTCCAACCTATGTTGGCTTGAAATGAAGCCATAATAGTATTTTTGAATTTTTTTGCTATTTTTTTGGAATTTTCTATTACGTTTCGGGTTGGAACGGAACGGAACGATAGTACTTATTTTCTCTCTTTCTCATACTTTTCCAACCTATGTTGGCTTGAAATGAAACCATAATAGGATTTTCGAATTTTTTAATTTTTTTGCTATTTTTTTGTAATTTTCTATTACGCCTCGGGTTGGAACGGAACGGAACAGTAATTTTTATTTTCTCTCTTTCTCAGCCTTTTCCGTCCTATGTTTGCTTGAATTGAAGCCATAATGGTATTTTTTAATTTTTTTAATTTTTTTGCTATTTTTTTGGAATTTTCTATTACCCATCGGGTAGGAACGGAACCGAAAGACAATTTTTATTTTTTCTCTTTCTCAACCTTTTCCAACCTATTTTGGCTTGAAATGAACCCCTTAACGGTATTTTTTAATTTATTGAATTTTTTTGCTATTTTTTTTGAATTTTCTAATACGCGTCAGGTTGGAACGGAACGGAGCAGTAATTTTTATTTTCTCTCTTTCTCAGCCTTTTCCAACCTATGTTGGCTTGAAATAAACCCATAATGGTATTTTTTAATTTTTTTAATTTTTTGCTATTTTTTTGGAATTTTCTATTACCCATCGGGTTGGAACGGAACGGAAAGACAATTTTTATTTTTTCTCTTTCTCAGCCTTTTCCAACCTATTTTGGCTTGAAATGAACCCTTAACGGTATTTTTTAATTTATTGAATTTTTTTGCTATTTTTTTGGAATTTTCTAATACGCGTAGGATTGGAACGAAACGGAACAGTAATTTTTATTTTCTATCTTTGTCAGCCTTTTCCAACCTATGTTGGCTTGAAATGAAGGCAGAATGGTATTTTTGAATTTTTTTAATTTTTTTGCTATTTTTTTGGAATTTCCTATTACGTTTCGGGTTGGAACGGAACAGAACGATAGTACTTATTTTCTCTCTTTCTCATACTTTTCCAACCCATGTTGGCTTGAAATGAAACCATAATAGTATTTTCGAATTTTTTAATTTTTTTACTATTTTTTTTTAATTTTCTATTACGCGTCGGGTTGGAACGGGACGGAACAGTAATTTTTATTTTCTCTCTTTCTCAGCCTTTTCCGTCCTATGTTGGCTTGAATTGAAGCCATAATGGTATTTTTGAATTTTTTTAATTTTTTCTATTTTTTTGGAATTTTCTATTACCCATCGGGGTAGGAACGGAACGGAAAGACAATTTTTATTTTTTCTCTTTCTCAACCTTTTCCAACCTATTTTGGCTTGAAATGAACCCCTTAACGGTATTTTTTAATTTATTGAATTTTTTTGCTATTTTTTTGGAATTTTCTAATACGCGTCGGGTTGTAACGGAATGGAGCAGTAATTTTTATTTTCTCTCTTTCTCAGCCTTTTCCAACCTATGTTGGCTTGAAATAAAGCCATAATGGTATTTTTGAATTTTTTTAATTTTTTGCGATTTTTTTGGAATTTTCTTTTACCCATCGGGTAGGAACAGAACGGAAAGACAATTTTTATTTTTTCTCTTTCTAAGCCTTCTCCAACCTATTTTGGCTTGAAATGAACCCTTAACGGTATTTTTTAATTTATTGAATTTTTTTGCTATTTTTTTAGAATTTTTTATTACGTTTCGGGTTGGAACGGAACGGAACGATAGTACTTATTTTCTCTCTTTCTCATACTTTTCCAACCTATGTTGGCTTGAAATGAAGCCATAATAGTATTTTTGAATTTTTTTGTTATTTCTTTGGAATTTTCTATTACGTTTCGGGTTGGAACGGAACGGAACGATAGTACTTATTTTCTCTCTTTCTCATACTTTTCCAACCTATGTTGGCTTGAAATGAAACCATAATAGGATTTTCGAATTTTTTAATTTTTTTGCTATTTTTTTGTAATTTTCTATTACGCCTCGGGTTGGAACGGAACGGAACAGTAATTTTTATTTTCTCTCTTTCTCAGCCTTTTCCGTCCTATGTTGGCTTGAATTGAAGCCATAATGGTATTTTTTAATTTTTTTAATTTTTTGCTATTTTTTTGGAATTTTCTATTACCCATCGGGTTGGAACGGAACGGAAAGACAATTTTTATTTTTTCTCTTTCTCAACCTTTTCCAACCTATTTTGGCTTGAAATGAACCCCTTAACGGTATTTTCTAATTTATTGAATTTTTTTGCTATTTTTTTGGAATTTTCTAATGCGCGTCGGGTTGTAACGGAATGGAGCAGTAATTTTTATTTTCTCTCTTTCTCAGCCTTTTCCAACCTATGTTGGCTTGAAATAAAGCCATAATGGTATTTTTGAATTTTTTTAATTTTTTGCGATTTTTTTGGAATTTTCTTTTACCCATCGGGTAGGAACAGAACGGAAAGACAATTTTTATTTTTTCTCTTTCTAAGCCTTCTCAAACCTATTTTGGCTTGAAATGAACCCTTAACGGTATTTTTTAATTTATTGAATTTTTTTGCTATTTTTTTGGAATTTTCTAATACGCGTCGGGTTGTAACGGAATGGAGCAGTAATTTTTATTTTCTCTCTTTCTCAGCCTTTTCCAACCAATGTTGTCTTCAAATAAAGCCATAATGGTATTTTTGAATTCTTTTAATTTTTTGCTATTTTTTTGGAATTTTCTATTACCCATCGGGTAGGAACGGAACGAAAAGACAATTTTTATTTTTTCTCTTTCTCAACCTTTTCCAACCTATTTTGGCTTGAAATGAACCCCTTAACGGTATTTTTTAATTTATTGAATTTTTTTGCTATTTTTTTTGAATTTTCTAATACGCGTCAGGTTGGAACGGAATGGAGCAGTAATTTTTATTTTCTCTCTTTCTCAGCCTTTTCCAACCTATGTTGGCTTTAAATAAAGCCATAATGGTATTTTTGAATTTTTTGAATTTTTTGCTATTTTTTTCGAATTTTCTATTACCCATCGGGTTGGAACGGAACGGAAAGACAATTTTTATTTTTTCTCTTTCTCAACCTTTTCCAACCTATTTTGGCTTGAAATGAACCCCTTAACGGTATTTTTTAATTTGTTGAATTTTTTTGCTATTTTTTTTGAATTTTCTAATACGCGTCAGGTTGGAACGGAATGGAGCAGTAATTTTTATTTTCTCTCTTTCTCAGCCTTTTCCAACCTATGTTGGCTTTAAATAAAGCCATAATGGTATTTTTGAATTTTTTTAATTTTTTGCAATTTTTTTGGAATTTTCTATTACCCATCGGGTTGGAACGGAACGGAAAGACAATTTTTATTTTTTCTCTTTCTCAACCTTTTCCAACCTATTTTGGCTTGAAATGAACCCTTAACGGTATTTTTCAATTTATTGAATTTCTTTGCTATTTTTTTGGAATTTTCTAATACGCGTAGGATTGGAACGAAACGGAACAGTAATTTTTATTTTCTCTCTTTCTCAGCCTTTTCCAACCTATGTTGGCTTGAAATGAAGCTATAATGGTATTTTTGAATTTTTTGAATTTTTTTGGAATTTTCTATTACGCTTCGTGTTGGAACGGAATGGAACGATAGTACTTATTTTCTCTCTTTCTCATACTTTTCCAACCTATGTTGGCTTGAAATGAAGCCATAATAGTATTTTTGAATTTTTTTGCTATTTTTTTGGAATTTTCTATTACGTTTCGGCTTGGAACGGAACGGAACGATAGTACTGATTTTCTCTCTTTCTCATACTTTTCCAACCTATGTTGGCTTGAAATGAAGCCATAATAGTATTTTCGAATTTTTTGAATTTTTTGCTATTTTTTCGGAATTTTCTATTACGCGTCGGGTTGGAACGGAACAGAACAGTAATTTTTATTTTCTCTCTTTCTCAGCCTATTCCAACCTATGTTGGCTTGAAATGAAGCTAGAATGGTATTTTTTAGTTTTTTGAATTTTTTTGGAATTTTCTATTACGCTTCGTGTTGGAACGGAATGGAACGATAGTACTTATTTTCTCTCTTTCTCATACTTTTCCAACCTATGTTGGCTTGAAATGAAGCCATAATAGTATTTTTGAATTTTTTTGCTATTTTTTTGGAATTTTCTATTACGTTTCGAGTTGGAACGGAACGGAACGATAGTACTTATTTTCTCTCTTTCTCATACTTTTCCAACCTATGTTGGCTTGAAATGAAACCATAATAGGATTTTCGAATTTTTTAATTTTTTTGCTATTTTTTTGTAATTTTCTATTACGCCTCGGGTTGGAACGGAACGGAACAGTAATTTTTATTTTCTCTCTTTCTCAGCCTTTTCCGTCCTATGTTTGCTTGAATTGAAGCCATAATGGTATTTTTTAATTTTTTTAATTTTTTTGCTATTTTTTTGGAATTTTCTATTACCCATCGGGTAGGAACGGAACCGAAAGACAATTTTTATTTTTTCTCTTTCTCAACCTTTTCCAACCTATTTTGGCTTGAAATGAACCCCTTAACGGTATTTTTTAATTTATTGAATTTTTTTGCTATTTTTTTTGAATTTTCTAATACGCGTCAGGTTGGAACGGAACGGAGCAGTAATTTTTATTTTCTCTCTTTCTCAGCCTTTTCCAACCTATGTTGGCTTGAAATAAACCCATAATGGTATTTTTTAATTTTTTTAATTTTTTGCTATTTTTTTGGAATTTTCTATTACCCATCGGGTTGGAACGGAACGGAAAGACAATTTTTATTTTTTCTCTTTCTCAGCCTTTTCCAACCTATTTTGGCTTGAAATGAACCCTTAACGGTATTTTTTAATTTATTGAATTTTTTTGCTATTTTTTTGGAATTTTCTAATACGCGTAGGATTGGAACGAAACGGAACAGTAATTTTTATTTTCTATCTTTGTCAGCCTTTTCCAACCTATGTTGGCTTGAAATGAAGGCAGAATGGTATTTTTGAATTTTTTTAATTTTTTTGCTATTTTTTTGGAATTTCCTATTACGTTTCGGGTTGGAACGGAACAGAACGATAGTACTTATTTTCTCTCTTTCTCATACTTTTCCAACCCATGTTGGCTTGAAATGAAACCATAATAGTATTTTCGAATTTTTTAATTTTTTTACTATTTTTTTTTAATTTTCTATTACGCGTCGGGTTGGAACGGGACGGAACAGTAATTTTTATTTTCTCTCTTTCTCAGCTTTTTCCGTCCTATGTTGGCTTGAATTGAAGCCATAATGGTATTTTTGAATTTTTTTAATTTTTTCTATTTTTTTGGAATTTTCTATTACCCATCGGGGTAGGAACGGAACGGAAAGACAATTTTTATTTTTTCTCTTTCTCAACCTTTTCCAACCTATTTTGGCTTGAAATGAACCCCTTAACGGTATTTTTTAATTTATTGAATTTTTTTGCTATTTTTTTGGAATTTTCTAATACGCGTCGGGTTGTAACGGAATGGAGCAGTAATTTTTATTTTCTCTCTTTCTCAGCCTTTTCCAACCTATGTTGGCTTGAAATAAAGCCATAATGGTATTTTTGAATTTTTTTAATTTTTTGCGATTTTTTTGGAATTTTCTTTTACCCATCGGGTAGGAACAGAACGGAAAGACAATTTTTATTTTTTCTCTTTCTAAGCCTTCTCCAACCTATTTTGGCTTGAAATGAACCCTTAACGGTATTTTTTAATTTATTGAATTTTTTTGCTATTTTTTTAGAATTTTTTATTACGTTTCGGGTTGGAACGGAACGGAACGATAGTACTTATTTTCTCTCTTTCTCATACTTTTCCAACCTATGTTGGCTTGAAATGAAGCCATAATAGTATTTTTGAATTTTTTTGTTATTTCTTTGGAATTTTCTATTACGTTTCGGGTTGGAACGGAACGGAACGATAGTACTTATTTTCTCTCTTTCTCATACTTTTCCAACCTATGTTGGCTTGAAATGAAACCATAATAGGATTTTCGAATTTTTTAATTTTTTTGCTATTTTTTTGTAATTTTCTATTACGCCTCGGGTTGGAACGGAACGGAACAGTAATTTTTATTTTCTCTCTTTCTCAGCCTTTTCCGTCCTATGTTGGCTTGAATTGAAGCCATAATGGTATTTTTTAATTTTTTTAATTTTTTGCTATTTTTTTGGAATTTTCTATTACCCATCGGGTTGGAACGGAACGGAAAGACAATTTTTATTTTTTCTCTTTCTCAACCTTTTCCAACCTATTTTGGCTTGAAATGAACCCCTTAACGGTATTTTCTAATTTATTGAATTTTTTTGCTATTTTTTTGGAATTTTCTAATGCGCGTCGGGTTGTAACGGAATGGAGCAGTAATTTTTATTTTCTCTCTTTCTCAGCCTTTTCCAACCTATGTTGGCTTGAAATAAAGCCATAATGGTATTTTTGAATTTTTTTAATTTTTTGCGATTTTTTTGGAATTTTCTTTTACCCATCGGGTAGGAACAGAACGGAAAGACAATTTTTATTTTTTCTCTTTCTAAGCATTCTCCAACCTATTTTGGCTTGAAATGAACCCTTAACGGTATTTTTTAATTTATTGAATTTTTTTGCTATTTTTTTGGAATTTTCTAATACGCGTCGGGTTGTAACGGAATGGAGCAGTAATTTTTATTTTCTCTCTTTCTCAGCCTTTTCCAACCAATGTTGTCTTCAAATAAAGCCATAATGGTATTTTTGAATTCTTTTAATTTTTTGCTATTTTTTTGGAATTTTCTATTACCCATCGGGTAGGAACGGAACGAAAAGACAATTTTTATTTTTTCTCTTTCTCAACCTTTTCCAACCTATTTTGGCTTGAAATGAACCCCTTAACGGTATTTTTTAATTTATTGAATTTTTTTGCTATTTTTTTTGAATTTTCTAATACGCGTCAGGTTGGAACGGAATGGAGCAGTAATTTTTATTTTCTCTCTTTCTCAGCCTTTTCCAACCTATGTTGGCTTTAAATAAAGCCATAATGGTATTTTTGAATTTTTTGAATTTTTTGCTATTTTTTTCGAATTTTCTATTACCCATCGGGTTGGAACGGAACGGAAAGACAATTTTTATTTTTTCTCTTTCTCAACCTTTTCCAACCTATTTTGGCTTGAAATGAACCCCTTAACGGTATTTTTTAATTTGTTGAATTTTTTTGCTATTTTTTTTGAATTTTCTAATACGCGTCAGGTTGGAACGGAATGGAGCAGTAATTTTTATTTTCTCTCTTTCTCAGCCTTTTCCAACCTATGTTGGCTTTAAATAAAGCCATAATGGTATTTTTGAATTTTTTTAATTTTTTGCAATTTTTTTGGAATTTTCTATTACCCATCGGGTTGGAACGGAACGGAAAGACAATTTTTATTTTTTCTCTTTCTCAACCTTTTCCAACCTATTTTGGCTTGAAATGAACCCTTAACGGTATTTTTTAATTTATTGAATTTCTTTGCTATTTTTTTGGAATTTTCTAATACGCGTAGGATTGGAACGAAACGGAACAGTAATTTTTATTTTCTCTCTTTCTCAGCCTTTTCCAACCTATGTTGGCTTGAAATGAAGCTATAATGGTATTTTTGAATTTTTTGAATTTTTTTGGAATTTTCTATTACGCTTCGTGTTGGAACGGAATGGAACGATAGTACTTATTTTCTCTCTTTCTCATACTTTTCCAACCTATGTTGGCTTGAAATGAAGCCATAATAGTATTTTTGAATTTTTTTGCTATTTTTTTGGAATTTTCTATTACGTTTCGGGTTGGAACGGAACGGAACGATAGTACTGATTTTCTCTCTTTCTCATACTTTTCCAACCTATGTTGGCTTGAAATGAAGCCATAATAGTATTTTCGAATTTTTTGAATTTTTTGCTATTTTTTCGGAATTTTCTATTACGCGTCGGGTTGGAACGGAACAGAACAGTAATTTTTATTTTCTCTCTTTCTCAGCCTATTCCAACCTATGTTGGCTTGAAATGAAGCTAGAATGGTATTTTTTAGTTTTTTGAATTTTTTTGGAATTTTCTATTACGCTTCGTGTTGGAACGGAATGGAACGATAGTACTTATTTTCTCTCTTTCTCATACTTTTCCAACCTATGTTGGCTTGAAATGAAGCCATAATAGTATTTTTGAATTTTTTTGCTATTTTTTTGGAATTTTCTATTACGTTTCGGGTTGGAACGGAACGGAACGATAGTACTTATTTTTTCTCTTTCTCATACTTTTCCAACCTATGTTGGCTTGAAATGAAACCATAATAGGATTTTCGAATTTTTTAATTTTTTTGCTATTTTTTTGTAATTTTCTATTACGCCTCGGGTTGGAACGGAACGGAACAGTAATTTTTATTTTCTCTCTTTCTCAGCCTTTTCCGTCCTATGTTTGCTTGAATTGAAGCCATAATGGTATTATTTAATTTTTTTAATTTTTTTGCTATTTTTTTGGAATTTTCTATTACCCATCGGGTAGGAACGGAACCGAAAGACAATTTTTATTTTTTCTCTTTCTCAACCTTTTCCAACCTATTTTGGCTTGAAATGAACCCCTTAACGGTATTTTTTAATTTATTGAATTTTTTTGCTATTTTTTTTGAATTTTCTAATACGCGTCAGGTTGGAACGGAATGGAGCAGTAATTTTTATTTTCTCTCTTTCTCAGCCTTTTCCAACCTATGTTGGCTTGAAATAAACCCATAATGGTATTTTTTAATTTTTTTAATTTTTTGCTATTTTTTTGGAATTTTCTATTACCCATCGGGTTGGAACGGAACGGAAAGACAATTTTTATTTTTTCTCTTTCTCAGCCTTTTCCAACCTATTTTGGCTTGAAATGAACCCTTAACGGTATTTTTTAATTTATTGAATTTTTTTGCTATTTTTTTGGAATTTTCTAATACGCGTAGGATTGGAACGAAACGGAACAGTAATTTTTATTTTCTATCTTTGTCAGCCTTTTCCAACCTATGTTGGCTTGAAATGAAGGCAGAATGGTATTTTTGAATTTTTTTAATTTTTTTGCTATTTTTTTGGAATTTCCTATTACGTTTCGGGTTGGAACGGAACAGAACGATAGTACTTATTTTCTCTCTTTCTCATACTTTTCCAACCCATGATGGCTTGAAATGAAACCATAATAGTATTTTCGAATTTTTTAATTTTTTTACTATTTTTTTTTAATTTTCTATTACGCGTCGGGTTGGAACGGGACGGAACAGTAATTTTTATTTTCTCTCTTTCTCAGCCTTTTCCGTCCTATGTTGGCTTGAATTGAAGCCATAATGGTATTTTTGAATTTTTTTAATTTTTTCTATTTTTTTGGAATTTTCTATTACCCATCGGGGTAGGAACGGAACGGAAAGACAATTTTTATTTTTTCTCTTTCTCAACCTTTTCCAACCTATTTTGGCTTGAAATGAACCCCTTAACGGTATTTTTTAATTTATTGAATTTTTTTGCTATTTTTTTGGAATTTTCTAATACGCGTCGGGTTGTAACGGAATGGAGCAGTAATTTTTATTTTCTCTCTTTCTCAGCCTTTTCCAACCTATGTTGGCTTGAAATAAAGCCATAATGGTATTTTTGAATTTTTTTAATTTTTTGCGATTTTTTTGGAATTTTCTTTTACCCATCGGGTAGGAACAGAACGGAAAGACAATTTTTATTTTTTCTCTTTCTAAGCCTTCTCCAACCTATTTTGGCTTGAAATGAACCCTTAACGGTATTTTTTAATTTATTGAATTTTTTTGCTATTTTTTTAGAATTTTTTATTACGTTTCGGGTTGGAACGGAACGGAACGATAGTACTTATTTTCTCTCTTTCTCATACTTTTCCAACCTATGTTGGCTTGAAATGAAGCCATAATAGTATTTTTGAATTTTTTTGTTATTTCTTTGGAATTTTCTATTACGTTTCGGGTTGGAACGGAACGGAACGATAGTACTTATTTTCTCTCTTTCTCATACTTTTCCAACCTATGTTGGCTTGAAATGAAACCATAATAGGATTTTCGAATTTTTTAATTTTTTTGCTATTTTTTTGTAATTTTCTATTACGCCTCGGGTTGGAACGGAACGGAACAGTAATTTTTATTTTCTCTCTTTCTCAGCCTTTTCCGTCCTATGTTGGCTTGAATTGAAGCCATAATGGTATTTTTTAATTTTTTTAATTTTTTGCTATTTTTTTGGAATTTTCTATTACCCATCGGGTTGGAACGGAACGGAAAGACAATTTTTATTTTTTCTCTTTCTCAACCTTTTCCAACCTATTTTGGCTTGAAATGAACCCCTTAACGGTATTTTTTAATTTATTGAATTTTTTTGCTATTTTTTTGGAATTTTCTAATGCGCGTCGGGTTGTAACGGAATGGAGCAGTAATTTTTATTTTCTCTCTTTCTCAGCCTTTTCCAACCTATGTTGGCTTGAAATAAAGCCATAATGGTATTTTTGAATTTTTTTAATTTTTTGCGATTTTTTTGGAATTTTCTTTTACCCATCGGGTAGGAACAGAACGGAAAGACAATTTTTATTTTTTCTCTTTCTAAGCCTTCTCCAACCTATTTTGGCTTGAAATGAACCCTTAACGGTATTTTTTAATTTATTGAATTTTTTTGCTATTTTTTTGGAATTTTCTAATACGCGTCGGGTTGTAACGGAATGGAGCAGTAATTTTTATTTTCTCTCTTTCTCAGCCTTTTCCAACCAATGTTGTCTTCAAATAAAGCCATAATGGTATTTTTGAATTCTTTTAATTTTTTGCTATTTTTTTGGAATTTTCTATTACCCATCGGGTAGGAACGGAACGGAAAGACAATTTTTATTTTTTCTCTTTCTCAACCTTTTCCAACCTATTTTGGCTTGAAATGAACCCCTTAACGGTATTTTTTAATTTATTGAATTTTTTTGCTATTTTTTTTGAATTTTCTAATACGCGTCAGGTTGGAACGGAATGGAGCAGTAATTTTTATTTTCTCTCTTTCTCAGCCTTTTCCAACCTATGTTGGCTTTAAATAAAGCCATAATGGTATTTTTGAATTTTTTGCTATTTTTTTCGAATTTTCTATTACCCATCGGGTTGGAACGGAACGGAAAGACAATTTTTATTTTTTCTCTTTCTCAACCTTTTCCAACCTATTTTGGCTTGAAATGAACCCCTTAACGGTATTTTTTAATTTGTTGAATTTTTTTGCTATTTTTTTTGAATTTTCTAATACGCGTCAGGTTGGAACGGAATGGAGCAGTAATTTTTATTTTCTCTCTTTCTCAGCCTTTTCCAACCTATGTTGGCTTTAAATAAAGCCATAATGGTATTTTTGAATTTTTTTAATTTTTTGCAATTTTTTTGGAATTTTCTATTACCCATCGGGTTGGAACGGAACGGAAAGACAATTTTTATTTTTTCTCTTTCTCAACCTTTTCCAACCTATTTTGGCTTGAAATGAACCCTTAACGGTATTTTTTAATTTATTGAATTTCTTTGCTATTTTTTTGGAATTTTCTAATACGCGTAGGATTGGAACGAAACGGAACAGTAATTTTTATTTTCTCTCTTTCTCAGCCTTTTCCAACCTATGTTGGCTTGAAATGAAGCTATAATGGTATTTTTGAATTTTTTGAATTTTTTTGGAATTTTCTATTACGCTTCGTGTTGGAACGGAATGGAACGATAGTACTTATTTTCTCTCTTTCTCATACTTTTCCAACCTATGTTGGCTTGAAATGAAGCCATAATAGTATTTTTGAATTTTTTTGCTATTTTTTTGGAATTTTCTATTACGTTTCGGGTTGGAACGGAACGGAACGATAGTACTGATTTTCTCTCTTTCTCATACTTTTCCAACCTATGTTGGCTTGAAATGAAGCCATAATAGTATTTTCGAATTTTTTGAATTTTTTGCTATTTTTTCGGAATTTTCTATTACGCGTCGGGTTGGAACGGAACAGAACAGTAATTTTTATTTTCTCTCTTTCTCAGCCTATTCCAACCTATGTTGGCTTGAAATGAAGCTAGAATGGTATTTTTTAGTTTTTTGAATTTTTTTGGAATTTTCTATTACGCTTCGTGTTGGAACGGAATGGAACGATAGTACTTATTTTCTCTCTTTCTCATACTTTTCCAACCTATGTTGGCTTGAAATGAAGCCATAATAGTATTTTTGAATTTTTTTGCTATTTTTTTGGAATTTTCTATTACGTTTCGGGTTGGAACGGAACGGAACGATAGTACTTATTTTCTCTCTTTCTCATACTTTTCCAACCTATGTTGGCTTGAAATGAAACCATAATAGGATTTTCGAATTTTTTAATTTTTTTTCTATTTTTTTGTAATTTTCTATTACGCCTCGGGTTGGAACGGAACGGAACAGTAATTTTTATTTTCTCTCTTTCTCAGCCTTTTCCGTCCTATGTTTGCTTGAATTGAAGCCATAATGGTATTTTTTAATTTTTTTAATTTTTTTGCTATTTTTTTGGAATTTTCTATTACCCATCGGGTAGGAACGGAACCGAAAGACAATTTTTATTTTTTCTCTTTCTCAACCTTTTCCAACCTATTTTGGCTTGAAATGAACCCCTTAACGGTATTTTTTAATTTATTGAATTTTTTTGCTATTTTTTTTGAATTTTCTAATACACGTCAGGTTGGAACGGAACGGAGCAGTAATTTTTATTTTCTCTCTTTCTCAGCCTTTTCCAACCTATGTTGGCTTGAAATAAACCCATAATGGTATTTTTTAATTTTTTTAATTTTTTGCTATTTTTTTGGAATTTTCTATTACCCATCGGGTTGGAACGGAACGGAAAGACAATTTTTATTTTTTTTCTTTCTCAGCCTTTTCCAACCTATTTTGGCTTGAAATGAACCCTTAACGGTATTTTTTAATTTATTGAATGTTTTTGCTATTTTTTTGGAATTTTCTAATACGCGTAGGATTGGAACGAAACGGAACAGTAATTTTTATTTTCTATCTTTCTCAGCCTTTTCCAAACTATGTTGGCTTGAAATGAAGGCAGAATCGTATTTTTGAATTTTTTTAATTTTTTTGCTATTTTTTTGGAATTTCCTATTACGTTTCGGGTTGGAACGGAACAGAACGATAGTACTTATTTTCTCTCTTTCTCATACTTTTCCAACCTATGTTGGCTTGAAATGAAACCATAATAGTATTTTCGAATTTTTTAATTTTTTTACTATTTTTTTTTAATTTTCTATTACGCGTCGGGTTGGAACGGGACGGAACAGTAATTTTTATTTTCTCTCTTTCTCAGCCTTTTCCGTCCTATGTTGGCTTGAATTGAAGCCATAATGGTATTTTTGAATTTTTTTAATTTTTTCTATTTTTTTGGAATTTTCTATTACCCATCGGGTAGGAACGGAACGGAAAGACAATTTTTATTTTTTCTCTTTCTCAACCTTTTCCAACCTATTTTGGCTTGAAATGAACCCCTTAACGGTATTTTTTAATTTATTGAATTTTTTTGCTATTTTTTTGGAATTTTCTAATACGCGTCGGGTTGTAACGGAATGGAGCAGTAATTTTTATTTTCTCTCTTTCTCAGCCTTTTCCAACCTATGTTGGCTTGAAATAAAGCCATAATGGTATTTTTGAATTTTTTTAATTTTTTGCGATTTTTTTGGAATTTTCTTTTACCCATCGGGTAGGAACAGAACGGAAAGACAATTTTTATTTTTTCTCTTTCTAAGCCTTCTCCAACCTATTTTGGCTTGAAATGAACCCTTAACGGTATTTTTTAATTTATTGAATTTTTTTGCTATTTTTTTAGAATTTTTTATTACGTTTCGGGTTGGAACGGAACGGAACGATAGTACTTATTTTCTCTCTTTCTCATACTTTTCCAACCTATGTTGGCTTGAAATGAAGCCATAATAGTATTTTTGAATTTTTTTGTTATTTCTTTGGAATTTTCTATTACGTTTCGGGTTGGAACGGAACGGAACGATAGTACTTATTTTCTCTCTTTCTCATACTTTTCCAACCTATGTTGGCTTGAAATGAAACCATAATAGGATTTTCGAATTTTTTAATTTTTTTGCTATTTTTTTGTAATTTTCTATTACGCCTCGGGTTGGAACGGAACGGAACAGTAATTTTTATTTTCTCTCTTTCTCAGCCTTTTCCGTCCTATGTTGGCTTGAATTGAAGCCATAATGGTATTTTTTAATTTTTTTAATTTTTTGCTATTTTTTTGGAATTTTCTATTACCCATCGGGTTGGAACGGAACGGAAAGACAATTTTTATTTTTTCTCTTTCTCAACCTTTTCCAACCTATTTTGGCTTGAAATGAACCCCATAACGGTATTTTTTAATTTATTGAATTTTTTTGCTATTTTTTTGGAATTTTCTAATGCGCGTCGGGTTGTAACGGAATGGAGCAGTAATTTTTATTTTCTCTCTTTCTCAGCCTTTTCCAACCTATGTTGGCTTGAAATAAAGCCATAATGGTATTTTTGAATTTTTTTAATTTTTTGCGATTTTTTTGGAATTTTCTTTTACCCATCGGGTAGGAACAGAACGGAAAGACAATTTTTATTTTTTCTCTTTCTAAGCCTTCTCCAACCTATTTTGGCTTGAAATGAACCCTTAACGGTATTTTTTAATTTATTGAATTTTTTTGCTATTTTTTTGGAATTTTCTAATACGCGTCGGGTTGTAACGGAATGGAGCAGTAATTTTTATTTTCTCTCTTTCTCAGCCTTTTCCAACCAATGTTGTCTTCAAATCAAGCCATAATGGTATTTTTGAATTCTTTTAATTTTTTGCTATTTTTTTGGAATTTTCTATTGCCCATCGGGTAGGAACGGAACGGAAAGACAATTTTTATTTTTTCTCTTTCTCAACCTTTTCCAACCTATTTTGGCTTGAAATGAACCCCTTAACGGTATTTTTTAATTTATTGAATTTTTTTGCTATTTTTTTGGAATTTTCTAATACGCGTCGGGTTGTAACGGAATGGAGCAGTAATTTTTATTTTCTCTCTTTCTCAGCCTTTTCCAACCTATGTTGGCTTGAAATAAAGCCATAATGGTATTTTTGAATTTTTTTAATTTTTTGCGATTTTTTTGGAATTTTCTTTTACCCATCGGGTAGGAACAGAACGGAAAGACAATTTTTATTTTTTCTCTTTCTAAGCCTTCTCCAACCTATTTTGGCTTGAAATGAACCCTTAACGGTATTTTTTAATTTATTGAATTTTTTTGCTATTTTTTTAGAATTTTTTATTACGTTTCGGGTTGGAACGGAACGGAACGATAGTACTTATTTTCTCTCTTTCTCATACTTTTCCAACCTATGTTGGCTTGAAATGAAGCCATAATAGTATTTTTGAATTTTTTTGTTATTTCTTTGGAATTTTCTATTACGTTTCGGGTTGGAACGGAACGGAACGATAGTACTTATTTTCTCTCTTTCTCATACTTTTCCAACCTATGTTGGCTTGAAATGAAACCATAATAGGATTTTCGAATTTTTTAATTTTTTTGCTATTTTTTTGTAATTTTCTATTACGCCTCGGGTTGGAACGGAACGGAACAGTAATTTTTATTTTCTCTCTTTCTCAGCCTTTTCCGTCCTATGTTGGCTTGAATTGAAGCCATAATGGTATTTTTTAATTTTTTTAATTTTTTGCTATTTTTTTGGAATTTTCTATTACCCATCGGGTTGGAACGGAACGGAAAGACAATTTTTATTTTTTCTCTTTCTCAACCTTTTCCAACCTATTTTGGCTTGAAATGAACCCCTTAACGGTATTTTTTAATTTATTGAATTTTTTTGCTATTTTTTTGGAATTTTCTAATGCGCGTCGGGTTGTAACGGAATGGAGCAGTAATTTTTATTTTCTCTCTTTCTCAGCCTTTTCCAACCTATGTTGGCTTGAAATAAAGCCATAATGGTATTTTTGAATTTTTTTAATTTTTTGCGATTTTTTTGGAATTTTCTTTTACCCATCGGGTAGGAACAGAACGGAAAGACAATTTTTATTTTTTCTCTTTCTAAGCCTTCTCCAACCTATTTTGGCTTGAAATGAACCCTTAACGGTATTTTTTAATTTATTGAATTTTTTTGCTATTTTTTTGGAATTTTCTAATACGCGTCGGGTTGGAACGGAATGGAGCAGTAATTTTTATTTTCTCTCTTTCTCAGCCTTTTCCAACCTATGTTGGCTTTAAATAAAGCCATAATGGTATTTTTGAATTTTTTGAATTTTTTGCTATTTTTTTCGAATTTTCTATTACCCATCGGGTTGGAACGGAACGGAAAGACAATTTTTATTTTTTCTCTTTCTCAACCTTTTCCAACCTATTTTGGCTTGAAATGAACCCCTTAACGGTATTTTTTAATTTATTGAATTTTTTTGCTATTTTTTTTGAATTTTCTAATACGCGTCAGGTTGGAACGGAATGGAGCAGTAATTTTTATTTTCTCTCTTTCTCAGCCTTTTCCAACCTATGTTGGCTTTAAATAAAGCCATAATGGTATTTTTGAATTTTTTTAATTTTTTGCAATTTTTTTGGAATTTTCTATTACCCATCGGGTTGGAACGGAACGGAAAGACAATTTTTATTTTTTCTCTTTCTCAACCTTTTCCAACCTATTTTGGCTTGAAATGAACCCTTAACGGTATTTTTTAATTTATTGAATTTCTTTGCTATTTTTTTGGAATTTTCTAATACGCGTAGGATTGGAACGAAACGGAACAGTAATTTTTATTTTCTCTCTTTCTCAGCCTTTTCCAACCTATGTTGGCTTGAAATGAAGCTATAATGGTATTTTTGAATTTTTTGAATTTTTTTGGAATTTTCTATTACGCTTCGTGTTGGAACGGAATGGAACGATAGTACTTATTTTCTCTCTTTCTCATACTTTTCCAACCTATGTTGGCTTGAAATGAAGCCATAATAGTATTTTTGAATTTTTTTGTTATTTCTTTGGAATTTTCTATTACGTTTCGGGTTGGAACGGAACGGAACGATAGTACTTATTTTCTCTCTTTCTCATACTTTTCCAACCTATGTTGGCTTGAAATGAAGCCATAATAGGATTTTCGAATTTTTTAATTTTTTTGCTATTTTTTTGTAATTTTCTATTACGCCTCGGGTTGGAACGGAACGGAACAGTAATTTTTATTTTCTCTCTTTCTCAGCCTTTTCCGTCCTATGTTGGCTTGAATTGAAGCCATAATGGTATTTTTGAATTTTTTTAATTTTTTTGCTATTTTTTATTACCCATCGGGTAGGAACGGAACAGAAAGACAAATTTTATTTTTTCTCTTTCTCAACATTTTCCAACCTATTTTGGCTTGAAATGAACCCCTTAACGGTATTTTTTAATTTATTGAATTTTTTTGCTATTTTTTTTGAATTTTCTAATACGCGTCGGGTTGGAACGGAATGGAGCAGTAATTTTTATTTTCTCTCTTTCTCAGCCTTTTCCAACCTATGTTGGCTTGAAATAAAGCCATAATGGTATTTTTGAATTTTTTTAATTTTTTGCTATTTTTTTGGAATTTTCTATTACCCATCAGGTTGGAACGGAACGGAAAGACAATTTTTATTTTTTCTCTTTCTCAGCCTTTTCCAACCTATTTTGGCTTGAAATGAACCCTTAACGGTATTTTTTAATTTATTGAATTTTTTTGCTATTTTTTTGGAATTTTCTAATACGCGTAGGATTGGAACGAAACGGAACAGTAATTTTTATTTTCTATCTTTTTCTGCCTTTTCCAACCTATGTTGGCTTGAAATGAAGGCATAATGGTATTTTTGAATTTTTTGAATTTTTTTGCTATTTTTTTAGAATTTTCTATTACGTTTCGGGTTGGAACGGAACGGATCGAAAGTACTGATTTTCTCTCTTTCTCATACTTTTCCAACCTATTTTGGCTTGAAATGAAGCCATAATAGTATTTTCGAATTTTTTGAATTTTTTGCTATTTTTTTGGAATTTTCTATTACGCGTCGGGTTGGAACGGAACAAAACAGTAATTTTTATTTTCTCTATTTCTCAGCCTATTCCAACCAATGTTGGCTTGAAATGAAGCTAGAATGGTATTTTTTAATTTTTTGAATTTTCTTGGAATTTTCTATTACGCTTCGTGTTGGAACGGAATGGAACGGTAGTACTTATTTTCTCTCTTTCTCATACTTTTCCAACCTATGTTGGCTTGAAATGAAGCCATAATAGTATTTTTGAATTTTTTTGCTATTTTTTTGGAATTTTTTATTACGTTTTGGGTTGGAACGGAACGGAACGATAGTACTTATTTTCTCTCTTTTTCAGCCTTTTCCAACCTATTTTGGCTTGAAATGAACCCTTAACGGTATTTTTTAATTTATTGAATTTCTTTGCTATTTTTTTGGAATTTTCTAATAGGCGTAGGATTGGAACGAAACGGAACAGTAATTTTTATTTTCTCTCTTTCTCAGCCTTTTCCAACCTATGTTGGCTTGAAATGAAGCTATAATGGTATTTTTGAATTTTCTGAATTTTTTTGGAATTTTCTATTACGCTTCGTGTTGGAACGGAATGGAACGATAGTACTTATTTTCTCTCTTTCTCATACTTTTCCAACCTATGTTGGCTTGAAATGAAGCCATAATAGTATTTTTGAATTTTTTTGCTATTTTTTTGGAATTTTCTATTACGTTTCGGGTTGGAACGGAACGGAATGATAGTACTTATTTTCTCTCTTTCTCATACTTTTCCAACCTATGTTGGCTTGAAATGAAACCATAATAGTATTTTCGAATTTTTTAATTTTTTTACTATTTTTTTGTAATTTTCTATTACGCGTCGGGTTGGAACGGGACGGAACAGTAATTTTTATTTTCTCTTTTTCTCAGCCTTTTCCGTCCTATGTTGGCTTGAATTGAAGCCATAATGGTATTTTTGAATTTTTTTAATTTTTTCTATTTTTTTGGAATTTTCTATTACCCATCGGGTAGGAACGGAACGGAAAGACAATTTTTATTTTTTCTCTTTCTCAACCTTTTCCAACCTATTTTGGCTTGAAATGAACCCCTTAACGGTATTTTTTAATTTATTGAATTTTTTTGCTATTTTTTTGGAATTTTCTAATACGCGTCGGGTTGTAACGGAATGGAGCAGTAATTTTTATTTTCTCTCTTTTTCTGCCTTTTCCAACCTATGTTGGCTTGAAATGAAGGCATAATGGTATTTTTGAATTTTTTTAATTTTTTTGCTATTTTTTTGGAATTTTCTAATACGCGTAGGATTGGAACGAAACGGAACAGTAATTTTTATTTTCTATCTTTTTCTGCCTTTTCCAACCTATGTTGGCTTGAAATGAAGGCATAATGGTATTTTTGAATTTTTTTAATTTTTTTGCTATTTTTTTAGAATTTTCTATTACGTTTCGGGTTGGAACGGAACGGAACGAAAGTACTGATTTTCTCTCTTTCTCATACTTTTCCAACCTATTTTGGCTTGAAATGAAGCCATAATAGTATTTTCGAATTTTTTGAATTTTTTGCTATTTTTTTGGAATTTTCTATTACGCGTCGGGTTGGAACGGAACAAAACAGTAATTTTTATTTTCTCTATTTCTCAGCCTATTCCAACCAATGTTGGCTTGAAATGAAGCTAGAATGGTATTTTTTAATTTTTTGAATTTTCTTGGAATTTTCTATTACGCTTCGTGTTGGAACGGAATGGAACGGTAGTACTTATTTTCTCTCTTTCTCATACTTTTCCAACCTATGTTGGCTTGAAATGAAGCCATAATAGTATTTTTGAATTTTTTTGCTATTTTTTTGGAATTTTTTATTACGTTTCGGGTTGGAACGGAACGGAACGATAGTACTTATTTTCTCTCTTTTTCAGCCTTTTCCAACCTATTTTGGCTTGAAATGAACCCTTAACGGTATTTTTTAATTTATTGAATTTCTTTGCTATTTTTTTGGAATTTTCTAATAGGCGTAGGATTGGAACGAAACGGAACAGTAATTTTTATTTTCTCTCTTTCTCAGCCTTTTCCAACCTATGTTGGCTTGAAATGAAGCTATAATGGTATTTTTGAATTTTTTTAATTTTTTCTATTTTTTTGGAATTTTCTATTACCCATCGGGTAGGAACGGAACGGAAAGACAATTTTTATTTTTTCTCTTTCTCAACCTTTTCCAACCTATTTTGGCTTGAAATGAACCCCTTAACGGTATTTTTTAATTTATTGAATTTTTTTGCTATTTTTTTGGAATTTTCTAATACGCGTCGGGTTGTAACGGAATGGAGCAGTAATTTTTATTTTCTCTCTTTCTCAGCCTTTTCCAACCTATGTTGGCTTGAAATAAAGCCATAATGGTATTTTTGAATTCTTTTAATTTTTTGCTATTTTTTTGGAATTTTCTATTACCCATCGGGTAGGAACGGAACGGAAAGACAATTTTTATTTTTTCTCTTTCTCAGCCTTTTCCAACCTATTTTTGCTTGAAATGAACCCTTAACGGTATTTTTTAATTTATTGAATTTTTTTGCTATTTTTTTTGAATTTTCTAATACGCGTAGGATTGGAACGAAACGGAAAAGTAATTTTTATTTTCTATCTTTCTCAGCCTTTTCCAACCTATGTTGGCTTGAAATGAAGCCATAATGGTATTTTTGAATTTTTTTAATTTTTTTGCTATTTTTTTGGAATTTTCTAATACGCGTAGGGTTGGAACGGAACGGAACAGTAATTTTTATTTTCTCTCTTTCTCAGCCTTTTCCAACCTATGTTGGCTTGAAATGAAGCTATAATGGCATTTTTGAATTTTTTGAATTTTTTTGTTATTTTTTTAGAATTTTCTATTACGTTTCGGGTTGGAACGGAACGGAACGATAGTACTGATTTTCTCTCTTTCTCATACTTTTCCAACCTATGTTGGCTTGAAATGAAGCCATAATAGTATTTTCGAATTTTTTGAATTTGTTGCTATTTTTTTGGAATTTTCTATTACGCGTCAGGTTGGAACGGAACAGAACAGTAATTTTTATTTTCTCTCTTTCTCAGCCTATTCCAACCTATGTTGGCTTGAAATGAAGCTAGAATGGTATTTTTTAATTTTTTGAATTTTTTTGGAATTTTCTATTACGCTTCGTGTTGGAACGGAATGGAACGATAGTACTTACTTTCTCTCTTTCTCATACTTTTCCAACCTATGTTGGCTTGAAATGAAGCCATATTAGTATTTTTGAATTTTTTTGCTATTTCTTTGGAATTTTCTATTACGTTTCGGGTTGGAACGGAACGGAACGATAGTACTTATTTTCTCTCTTTCTCATACTTTTCCAACCTATGTTGGCTTGAAATGAAACCATAATAGGATTTTCAAATTTTTTAATTTTTTTGCTATTTTTTTGTAATTTTCTATTACGCCTCGGGTTGGAACGGAACGGAACAGTAATTTTTATTTTCTCTCTTTCTCAGCCTTTTCCGTCCTATGTTGGCTTGAATTGAAGCCATAATGGTATTTTTTAATTTTTTTAATTTTTTGCTATTTTTTTTGGAATTTTCTATTACCCATCGGGTTGGAACGGAACGGAAAGACAATTTTTATTTTTTCTCTTTCTCAACCTTTTCCAACCTATTTTGGCTTGAAATGAACCCCTTAACGGTATTTTTTAATTTATTGAATTTTTTTGCTATTTTTTTGGAATTTTCTAATACGCGTCGGGTTGTAACGGAATGGAGCAGTAATTTTTATTTTCTCTCTTTCTCAGCCTTTTCCAACCTATGTTGGCTTGAAATAAAGCCATAATGGTATTTTTGAATTTTTTTAATTTTTTGCGATTTTTTTGGAATTTTCTTTTACCCATCAGGTAGGAACAGAACGGAAAGACAATTTTTATTTTTTCTCTTTCTAAGCCTTCTCCAACCTATTTTGGCTTGAAATGAACCCTTAACGGTATTTTTTAATTTATTGAATTTTTTTGCTATTTTTTTTGGAATTTTCTAGTACGCGTCGGATTGTAACGGAATAGAGCAGTAATTTTTATTTTCTCTCTTTCTCAGCCTTTTCCAACCAATGTTGTCTTCAAATAAAGCCATAATGGTATTTTTGAATTCTTTTAATTTTTTGCTATTTTTTTGGAATTTTCTATTACCCATCGGGTAGGAACGGAACGGAAAGACAATCTTTATTTTTTCTCTTTCTCAGCCTTTTCCAACCTATTTTTGCTTGAAATGAACCCTTAACGGTATTTTTTAATTTATTGAATTTTTTTGCTATTTTTTTTGAATTTTCTAATACGCGTAGGATTGGAATGAAACGGAACAGTAATTTTTATTTTCTATCTTTCTCAGCCTTTTCCAACCTATGTTGGCTTGAAATTAAGCCATAATGGTATTTTTGAATTTTTTTAATTTTTTTGCTATTTTTTTGGAATTTTCTAATACGCGTAGGGTTGGAACGGAACGGAAAGACAATTTTTATTTTTTCTCTTTCTCAGCCTTTTCCAACCTATTATGGCTTGAAATGAACCCCTTAACGGTATTTTTTAATTTGTTGAATTTTTTTGCTATTTTTTTTGAATTTTCTAATACGCGTCAGGTTGGAACGGAATGGAGCAGTAATTTTTATTTCCTCTCTTTCTCAGCCTTTTCCAACCGATGTTGGCTTTAAATAAAGCAATAATGGTATTTTTGAATTTTTTTAATTTTTTGCTATTTTTTTGGAATTTTCTATTACCCATCGGGTTGGAACGGAACGGAAAGACAATTTTTATTTTTTCTCTTTCTCAACCTTTTCCAACCTATTTTGGCTTGAAATGAACCCCTTAACGGTATTTTTTAATTTATTGAATTTTTTTGCTATTTTTTTTGAATTTTCTAATACGCGTCAGGTTGGAACGGAATGGAGCAGTAATTTTTATTTCCTCTCTTTCTCAGCCTTTTCCAACCTATGTTGGCTTTAAATAAAGCCATAATGGTATTTTTGAATTTTTTTAATTTTTTGCTATTTTTTTGGAATTTTCTATTACCCATCGGGTTGGAACGGAACGGAAAGACAATTTTTATTTTTTCTCTTTCTCAACCTTTTCCAACCTATTTTGGCTTGAAATGAACCCTTAACGGTATTTTTTAATTTATTGAATTTCTTTGCTAGTTTTTTGGAATTTTCTAATAGGCGTAGGATTGGAACGAAACGGAACAGTAATTTTTATTTTCTCTCTTTCTCAGCCTTTTCCAACCTATGTTGGCTTGAAATGAAGCTATAATGGTATTTTTGAATTTTTTTAATTTTTTCTATTTTTTTGGAATTTTCTATTACCCATCGGGTAGGAACGGAACGGAAAGACAATTTTTATTTTTTCTCTTTCTCAACCTTTTCCAACCTATTTTGGCTTGAAATGAACCCCTTAACGGTATTTTTTAATTTATTGAATTTTTTTGCTATTTTTTTGGAATTTTCTAATACGCGTCGGGTTGTAACGGAATGGAGCAGTAATTTTTATTTTCTCTCTTTCTCAGCCTTTTCCAACCTATGTTGGCTTGAAATAAAGCCATAATGGTATTTTTGAATTTTTTTAATTTTTTGCTATTTTTTTGGAATTTTCTATTACCCATCGGGTAGGAACGGAACGGAAAGACAATTTTTATTTTTTCTCTTTCTCAGCCTTTTCCAACCTATTTTTGCTTGAAATGAACCCTTAACGGTATTTTTTAATTTATTGAATTTTTTTGCTATTTTTTTTGAATTTTCTAATACGCGTAGGATTGGAACGAAACGGAATAGTAATTTTTATTTTCTATCTTTCTCAGCCTTTTCCAACCTATGTTGGCTTGAAATGAAGCCATAATGGTATTTTTGAATTTTTTTAATTTTTTTGCTATTTTTTTGGAATTTTCTAATACGCGTAGGGTTGGAACGGAACGGAACAGTAATTTTTATTTTCTCTCTTTCTCAGCCTTTTCCAACCTATGTTGGCTTGAAATGAAGCTATAATGGCATTTTTGAATTTTTTGAATTTTTTTGTTATTTTTTTAGAATTTTCTATTACGTTTCGGGTTGGAACGGAACGGAACGATAGTACTGATTTTCTCTCTTTCTCATACTTTTCCAACCTATGTTGGCTTGAAATGAAGCCATAATAGTATTTTCGAATTTTTTGAATTTGTTGCTATTTTTTTGGAATTTTCTATTACGCGTCAGGTTGGAACGGAACAGAACAGTAATTTTTATTTTCTCTCTTTCTCAGCCTATTCCAACCTATGTTGGCTTGAAATGAAGCTAGAATGGTATTTTTTAATTTTTTGAATTTTTTTGGAATTTTCTATTACGCTTCGTGTTGGAACGGAATGGAACGATAGTACTTACTTTCTCTCTTTCTCATACTTTTCCAACCTATGTTGGCTTGAAATGAAGCCATATTAGTATTTTTGAATTTTTTTGCTATTTCTTTGGAATTTTCTATTACGTTTCGGGTTGGAACGGAACGGAACGATAGTACTTATTTTCTCTCTTTCTCATACTTTTCCAACCTATGTTGGCTTGAAATGAAACCATAATAGGATTTTCAAATTTTTTAATTTTTTTGCTATTTTTTTGTAATTTTCTATTACGCCTCGGGTTGGAACGGAACGGAACAGTAATTTTTATTTTCTCTCTTTCTCAGCCTTTTCCGTCCTATGTTGGCTTGAATTGAAGCCATAATGGTATTTTTTAATTTTTTTAATTTTTTGCTATTTTTTTTGGAATTTTCTATTACCCATCGGGTTGGAACGGAACGGAAAGACAATTTTTATTTTTTCTCTTTCTCAACCTTTTCCAACCTATTTTGGCTTGAAATGAACCCCTTAACGGTATTTTTTAATTTATTGAATTTTTTTGCTATTTTTTTGGAATTTTCTAATACGCGTCGGGTTGTAACGGAATGGAGCAGTAATTTTTATTTTCTCTCTTTCTCAGCCTTTTCCAACCTATGTTGGCTTGAAATAAAGCCATAATGGTATTTTTGAATTTTTTTAATTTTTTGCGATTTTTTTGGAATTTTCTTTTACCCATCAGGTAGGAACAGAACGGAAAGACAATTTTTATTTTTTCTCTTTCTAAGCCTTCTCCAACCTATTTTGGCTTGAAATGAACCCTTAACGGTATTTTTTAATTTATTGAATTTTTTTGCTATTTTTTTTGGAATTTTCTAGTACGCGTCGGGTTGTAACGGAATAGAGCAGTAATTTTTATTTTCTCTCTTTCTCAGCCTTTTCCAACCAATGTTGTCTTCAAATAAAGCCATAATGGTATTTTTGAATTCTTTTAATTTTTTGCTATTTTTTTGGAATTTTCTATTACCCATCGGGTAGGAACGGAACGGAAAGACAATCTTTATTTTTTCTCTTTCTCAGCCTTTTCCAACCTATTTTTGCTTGAAATGAACCCTTAACGGTATTTTTTAATTTATTGAATTTTTTTGCTATTTTTTTTGAATTTTCTAATACGCGTAGGATTGGAACGAAACGGAACAGTAATTTTTATTTTCTATCTTTCTCAGCCTTTTCCAACCTATGTTGGCTTGAAATTAAGCCATAATGGTATTTTTGAATTTTTTTAATTTTTTTGCTATTTTTTTGGAATTTTCTAATACGCGTAGGGTTGGAACGGAACGGAAAGACAATTTTTATTTTTTCTCTTTCTCAGCCTTTTCCAACCTATTATGGCTTGAAATGAACCCCTTAACGGTATTTTTTAATTTGTTGAATTTTTTTGCTATTTTTTTTGAATTTTCTAATACGCGTCAGGTTGGAACGGAATGGAGCAGTAATTTTTATTTCCTCTCTTTCTCAGCCTTTTCCAACCGATGTTGGCTTTAAATAAAGCCATAATGGTATTTTTGAATTTTTTTAATTTTTTGCTATTTTTTTGGAATTTTCTATTACCCATCGGGTTGGAACGGAACGGAAAGACAATTTTTATTTTTTCTCTTTCTCAACCTTTTCCAACCTATTTTGGCTTGAAATGAACCCCTTAACGGTATTTTTTAATTTATTGAATTTTTTTGCTATTTTTTTTGAATTTTCTAATACGCGTCAGGTTGGAACGGAATGGAGCAGTAATTTTTATTTCCTCTCTTTCTCAGCCTTTTCCAACCTATGTTGGCTTTAAATAAAGCCATAATGGTATTTTTGAATTTTTTTAATTTTTTGCTATTTTTTTGGAATTTTCTATTACCCATCGGGTTGGAACGGAACGGAAAGACAATTTTTATTTTTTCTCTTTCTCAACCTTTTCCAACCTATTTTGGCTTGAAATGAACCCCTTAACGGTATTTTTTAATTTATTGAATTTTTTTGCTATTTTTTTTGAATTTTCTAATACGCGTCAGGTTGGAACGGAATGGAGCAGTAATTTTTATTTTCTCTCTTTCTCAGCCTTTTCCAACCTATGTTGGCTTTAAATAAAGCCATAATGGTATTTTTTAATTTTTTTAATTTTTTGCTATTTTTTTGGAATTTTCTATTACCCATCGGGTTGGAACCGAACGGAAAGACAATTTTTTTTTTTTCTCTTTCTCAACCTTTTCCAACCTATTTTGGCTTGAAATGAACCCCTTAACGGTATTTTTTAATTTATTGAATTTCTTTGCTATTTTTTTGGAATTTTCTAATACGCGTAGGATTGGAACGAAACGGAACAGTAATTTTTATTTTCTCTCTTTCTCAGCCTTTTCCAACCTATGTTGGCTTGAAATGAAGCTATAATGGTATTTTTGAATTTTTTGAATTTTTTTGGAATTTTCTATTACGCTTCGTGTTGGAACAGAATGGAACGATAGTACTTATTTTCTCTCTTTCTCATACTTTTCCAACCTATGTTGGCTTGAAATGAAGCCATAATAGTATTTTTGAATTTTTTTGCTATTTTTTTGGAATTTTCTATTACGTTTCGGGTTGGAACGGAACGGAACGATAGTACTTATTTTCTCTCTTTCTCATACTTTTCCAACCTATGTTGGCTTGAAATGAAACCATAATAGGATTTTCGAATTTTTTAATTTTTTTGCTATTTTTTTGTAATTTTCTATTACGCCTCGGGTTGGAACGGAACGGAACAGTAATTTTTATTTTCTCTCTTTCTCAGCCTTTTCCGTCCAATGTTGGCTTGAATTGAAGCCATAATGGTATTTTTGAATTTTTTTAATTTTTTTGCTATTTTTTTGGAATTTTCTATTACCCATCGGGTAGGAACGGAACGGAAAGACAATTTTTATTTTTTCTCTTTCTCAACCTTTTCCAACCTATTTTGGCTTGAAATGAACCCCTTAACGGTATTTTTTAATTTATTGAATTTTTTTGCTATTTTTTTTAAATTTTCTAATAAGCGTCGGGTTGGAACGGAATGGAGCAGTAATTTTTATTTTCTCTCTTTCTCAGCCTTTTCCAACCTATGTTGGCTTGAAATAAAGCCATAATGGTATTTTTGAATTTTTTTAATTTTTTGCTATTTTTTTGGAATTTTCTATTACCCATCAGGTTGGAACGGAACGGAAAGACAATTTTTATTTTTTCTCTTTCTAAGCCTTCTCCAACCTATTTTGGCTTGAAATGAACCCTTAACGGTATTTTTTAATTTATTGAATTTTTTTGCTATTTTTTTTGGAATTTTCTAATACGCGTCGGGTTGTAACGGAATGGAGCAGTAATTTTTATTTTCTCTCTTTCTCAGCCTTTTCCAACCAATGTTGTCTTCAAATAAAGCCATAATGGTATTTTTGAATTCTTTTAATTTTTTGCTATTTTTTTGGAATTTTCTATTACCCATCGGGTAGGAACGGAACGGAAAGACAATTTTTATTTTTTCTCTTTCTCAGCCTTTTCCAACCTATTTTTGCTTGAAATGAACCCTTAACGGTATTTTTTAATTTATTGAATTTTTTTGCTATTTTTTTTGAATTTTCTAATACGCGTAGGATTGGAACGAAACGGAATAGTAATTTTTATTTTCTATCTTTCTCAGCCTTTTCCAACCTATGTTGGCTTGAAATGAAGCCATAATGGTATTTTTGAATTTTTTTAATTTTTTTGCTATTTTTTTGGAATTTTCTAATACGCGTAGGGTTGGAACGGAACGGAACAGTAATTTTTATTTTCTCTCTTTCTCAGCCTTTTCCAACCTATGTTGGCTTGAAATGAAGCTATAATGGCATTTTTGAATTTTTTGAATTTTTTTGCTATTTTTTTAGAATTTTCTATTACGTTTCGGGTTGGAACGGAACGGAACGATAGTACTGATTTTCTCTCTTTCTCATACTTTTCCAACCTATGTTGGCTTCAAATGAAGCCATAATAGTATTTTCGAATTTTTTGAATTTGTTGCTATTTTTTTGGAATTTTCTATTACTCGTCAGGTTGGAACGGAACAGAACAGTAATTTTTATTTTCTCTCTTTCTCAGCCTATTCCAACCTATGTTGGCTTGAAATGAAGCTAGAATGGTATTTTTTAATTTTTTGAATTTTTTTGGAATTTTCTATTACGCTTCGTGTTGGAACGGAATGGAACGATAGTACTTACTTTCTCTCTTTCTCATACTTTTCCAACCTATGTTGGCTTGAAATGAAGCCATATTAGTATTTTTGAATTTTTTTGCTATTTCTTTGGAATTTTCTATTACGTTTCGGGTTGGAACGGAACGGAACGATAGTACTTATTTTCTCTCTTTCTCATACTTTTCCAACCTATGTTGGCTTGAAATGAAACCATAATAGGATTTTCAAATTTTTTAATTTTTTTGCTATTTTTTTGTAATTTTCTATTACGCCTCGGGTTGGAACGGAACGGAACAGTAATTTTTATTTTCTCTCTTTCTCAGCCTTTTCCGTCCTATGTTGGCTTGAATTGAAGCCATAATGGTATTTTTTAATTTTTTTAATTTTTTGCTATTTTTTTTGGAATTTTCTATTACCCATCGGGTTGGAACGGAACGGAAAGACAATTTTTATTTTTTCTCTTTCTCAACCTTTTCCAACCTATTTTGGCTTGAAATGAACCCCTTAACGGTATTTTTTAATTTATTGAATTTTTTTGCTATTTTTTTGGAATTTTCTAATACGCGTCGGGTTGTAACGGAATGGAGCAGTAATTTTTATTTTCTCTCTTTCTCAGCCTTTTCCAACCTATGTTGGCTTGAAATAAAGCCATAATGGTATTTTTGAATTTTTTTAATTTTTTGCGATTTTTTTGGAATTTTCTTTTACCCATCAGGTAGGTACAGAACGGAAAGACAATTTTTATTTTTTCTCTTTCTAAGCCTTCTCCAACCTATTTTGGCTTGAAATGAACCCTTAACGGTATTTTTTAATTTATTGAATTTTTTTGCTATTTTTTTTGGAGTTTTCTAGTACGCGTCGGGTTGTAACGGAATGGAGCAGTAATTTTTATTTTCTCTCTTTCTCAGCCTTTTCCAACCAATGTTGTCTTCAAATAAAGCCATAATGGTATTTTTGAATTCTTTTAATTTTTTGCTATTTTTTTGGAATTTTCTATTACCCATCGGGTAGGAACGGAACGGAAAGACAATTTTTATTTTTTCTCTTTCTCAGCCTTTTCCAACCTATTTTTGCTTGAAATGAACCCTTAACGGTATTTTTTAATTTATTGAATTTTTTTGCTATTTTTTTTGAATTTTCTAATACGCGTAGGATTGGAACGAAACGGAACAGTAATTTTTATTTTCTATCTTTCTCAGCCTTTTCCAACCTATGTTGGCTTGAAATTAAGCCATAATGGTATTTTTGAATTTTTTTAATTTTTTTGCTATTTTTTTGGAATTTTCTAATACGCGTAGGGTTGGAACGGAACGGAAAGACAATTTTTATTTTTTCTCTTTCTCAGCCTTTTCCAACCTATTATGGCTTGAAATGAACCCCTTAACGGTATTTTTGAATTTGTTGAATTTTTTTGCTATTTTTTTTGAATTTTCTAATACGCGTCAGGTTGGAACGGAATGGAGCAGTAATTTTTATTTCCTCTCTTTCTCAGCCTTTTCCAACCGATGTTGGCTTTAAATAAAGCCATAATGGTATTTTTGAATTTTTTTAATTTTTTGCTATTTTTTTGGAATTTTCTATTACCCATCGGGTTGGAACGGAACGGAAAGACAATTTTTATTTTTTCTCTTTCTCAACCTTTTCCAACCTATTTTGGCTTGAAATGAACCCCTTAACGGTATTTTTTAATTTATTGAATTTTTTTGCTATTTTTTTTTAATTTTCTAATACGCGTCAGGTTGGAACGGAATGGAGCAGTAATTTTTATTTCCTCTCTTTCTCAGCCTTTTCCAACCTATGTTGGCTTTAAATAAAGCCATAATGGTATTTTTGAATTTTTTTAATTTTTTGCTATTTTTTTGGAATTTTCTATTACCCATCGGGTTGGAACGGAACGGAAAGACAATTTTTATTTTTTCTCTTTCTCAACCTTTTCCAACCTATTTTGGCTTGAAATGAACCCCTTAACGGTATTTTTTAATTTATTGAATTTTTTTGCTATTTTTTTTGAATTTTCTAATACGCGTCAGGTTGGAACGGAATGGAGCAGTAATTTTTATTTTCTCTCTTTCTCAGCCTTTTCCAACCTATGTTGGCTTTAAATAAAGCCATAATGGTATTTTTGAATTTTTTTAATTTTTTGCTATTTTTTTGGAATTTTCTATTACCCATCGGGTTGGAACGGAACGGAAAGACAATTTTTTTTTTTTCTCTTTCTCAACCTTTTCCAACCTATTTTGGCTTGAAATGAACCCCTTAACGGTATTTTTTAATTTATTGAATTTCTTTGCCATTTTTTTGGAATTTTCTAATACGCGTAGGATTGGAACGAAACGGAACAGTAATTTTTATTTTCTCTCTTTCTCAGCCTTTTCCAACCTATGTTGGCTTGAAATGAAGCTATAATGGTATTTTTGAATTTTTTGAATTTTTTTGGAATTTTCTATTACGCTTCGTGTTGGAACAGAATGGAACGATAGTACTTATTTTCTCTCTTTCTCATACTTTTCCAACCTATGTTGGCTTGAAATGAAGCCATAATAGTATTTTTGAATTTTTTTGCTATTTTTTTGGAATTTTCTATTACGTTTCGGGTTGGAACGGAACGGAACGATAGTACTTATTTTCTCTCTTTCTCATACTTTTCCAACCTATGTTGGCTTGAAATGAAACCATAATAGGATTTTCGAATTTTTTAATTTTTTTGCTATTTTTTTGTAATTTTTTATTACGCCTCGGGTTGGAACGGAACGGAACGGAACAGTAATTTTTATTTTCTCTCTTTCTCAGCCTTTTCCGTCCTATGTTGGCTTGAATTGAAGCCATAATGGTATTTTTGAATTTTTTTAATTTTTTTGCTATTTTTTTTGAATTTTCTATTACCCATCGGGTAGGAACGGAACGGAAAATCAATTTTTATTTTTTCTCTTTCTCAACCTTTTCCAACCTATTTTGGCTTGAAATGAACCCCTTAACGGTATTTTTTAATTTATTGAATTTTTTTGCTATTTTTTTTAAATTTTCTAATAAGCGTCGGGTTGGAACGGAATGGAGCAGTAATTTTTATTTTCTCTCTTTCTCAGCCATTTCCAACCTATGTTGGCTTGAAATAAAGCCATAATGGTATTTTTGAATTTTTTTAATTTTTTGCTATTTTTTTGGAATTTTCTATTACCCATCAGGTTGGAACGGAACGGAAAGACAATTTTTATTTTTTCTCTTTCTAAGCCTTCTCCAACCTATTTTGGCTTGAAATGAACCCTTAACGGTATTTTTTAATTTATTGAATTTTTTTGCTATTTTTTTTGGAATTTTCTAATACGCGTCGGGTTGTAACGGAATGGAGCAGTAATTTTTATTTTCTCTCTTTCTCAGCCTTTTCCAACCAATGTTGTCTTCAAATAAAGCCATAATGGTATTTTTGAATTCTTTTAATTTTTTGCTATTTTTTTGGAATTTTCTATTACCCATCGGGTAGGAACGGAACGGAAAGACAATTTTTATTTTTTCTCTTTCTCAGCCTTTTCCAACCTATTTTTGCTTGAAATGAACCCTTAACGGTATTTTTTAATTTATTGAATTTTTTTGCTATTTTTTTTGAATTTTCTAATACGCATAGGATTGGAACGAAACGGAATAGTAATTTTTATTTTCTATCTTTCTCAGCCTTTTCCAACCTATGTTGGCTTGAAATGAAGCCATAATGGTATTTTTGAATGTTTTTAATTGTTTTGCTATTTTTTTGGAATTTTCTAATACGCGTAGGGTTGGAACGGAACGGAACAGTAATTTTTATTTTCTCTCTTTCTCAGCCTTTTCCAACCTATGTTGGCTTGAAATGAAGCTATAATGGCATTTTTGAATTTTTTGAATTTTTTTGCTATTTTTTTAGAATTTTCTATTACGTTTCGGGTTGGAACGGAACGGAACGATAGTACTGATTTTCTCTCTTTCTCATACTTTTCCAACCTATGTTGGCTTGAAATGAAGCCATAATAGTATTTTCGAATTTTTTGAATTTGTTGCTATTTTTTTGGAATTTTCTATTACGCGTCAGGTTGGAACGGAACAGAACAGTAATTTTTATTTTCTCTCTTTCTCAGCCTATTCCAACCTATGTTGGCTTGAAATGAAGCTAGAATGGTATTTTTCAATTTTTTTGAATTTTTTTGGAATTTTCTATTACGCTTCGTGTTGGAACGGAATGGAACGATAGTACTTACTTTCTCTCTTTCTCATACTTTTCCAACCTATGTTGGCTTGAAATGAAGCCATATTAGTATTTTTGAATTTTTTTGCTATTTCTTTGGAATTTTCTATTACGTTTCGGGTTGGAACGGAACGGAACGATAGTACTTATTTTCTCTCTTTCTCATACTTTTCCAACCTATGTTGGCTTGAAATGAAACCATAATAGGATTTTCGAATTTTTTAATTTTTTTGCTATTTTTTTGTAATTTTCTATTACGCCTCGGGTTGGAACGGAACGGAACAGTAATTTTTATTTTCTCTCTTTCTCAGCCTTTTCCGTCCTATGTTGGCTTGAATTGAAGCCATAATGGTATTTTTTAATTTTTTTAATTTTTTGCTATTTTTTTTGGAATTTTCTATTACCCATCGGGTTGGAACGGAACGGAAAGACAATTTTTATTTTTTCTCTTTCTCAACCTTTTCCAACCTATTTTGGCTTGAAATGAACCCCTTAACGGTATTTTTTAATTTATTGAATTTTTTTGCTATTTTTTTGGAATTTTCTAATACGCGTCGGGTTGGAACGGAATGGAGCAGTAATTTTTATTTTCTCTCTTTCTCAGCCTTTTCCAACCTATGTTGGCTTGAAATAAAGCCATAATGGTATTTTTGAATTTTTTTAATTTTTTGCGATTTTTTTGGAATTTTCTTTTACCCATCGGGTAGGAACAGAACGGAAAGACAATTTTTATTTTTTCTCTTTCTAAGCCTTCTCCAACCTATTTTGGCTTGAAATGAACCCTTAACGGTATTTTTTAATTTATTGAATTTTTTTGCTATTTTTTTTGGAATTTTCTAATACGCGTCGGGTTGTAACGGAATGGAGCAGTAATTTTTATTTTCTCTCTTTCTCAGCCTTTTCCAACCAATGTTGTCTTCAAATAAAGCCATAATGGTATTTTTGAATTCTTTTAATTTTTTGCTATTTTTTTGGAATTTTCTATTACCCATCGGGTAGGAACGGAACGGAAAGACAATTTTTATTTTTTCTCTTTCTCAGCCTTTTCCAACCTATTTTTGCTTGAAATGAACCCTTAACGGTATTTTTTAATTTATTGAATTTTTTTGCTATTTTTTTTGAATTTTCTAATACGCATAGGATTGGAACGAAACGGAATAGTAATTTTTATTTTCTATCTTTCTCAGCCTTTTCCAACCTATGTTGGCTTGAAATGAAGCCATAATGGTATTTTTGAATGTTTTTAATTTTTTTGCTATTTTTTTGGAATTTTCTAATACGCGTAGGGTTGGAACGGAACGGAACAGTAATTTTTATTTTCTCTCTTTCTCAGCCTTTTCCAACCTATGTTGGCTTGAAATGAAGCTATAATGGCATTTTTGAATTTTTTGAATTTTTTTGCTATTTTTTTAGAATTTTCTATTACGTTTCGGGTTGGAACGGAACGGAACGATAGTACTGATTTTCTCTCTTTCTCATACTTTTCCAACCTATGTTGGCTTGAAATGAAGCCATAATAGTATTTTCGAATTTTTTGAATTTGTTGCTATTTTTTTGGAATTTTCTATTACGCGTCAGGTTGGAACGGAACAGAACAGTAATTTTTATTTTCTCTCTTTCTCAGCCTATTCCAACCTATGTTGGCTTGAAATGAAGCTAGAATGGTATTTTTTAATTTTTTGAATTTTTTTGGAATTTTCTATTACGCTTCGTGTTGGAACGGAATGGAACGATAGTACTTACTTTCTCTCTTTCTCATACTTTTCCAACCTATGTTGGCTTGAAATGAAGCCATATTAGTATTTTTGAATTTTTTTGCTATTTCTTTGGAATTTTCTATTACGTTTCGGGTTGGAACGGAACGGAACGATAGTACTTATTTTCTCTCTTTCTCATACTTTTCCAACCTATGTTGGCTTGAAATGAAACCATAATAGGATTTTCAAATTTTTTAATTTTTTTGCTATTTTTTTGTAATTTTCTATTACGCCTCGGGTTGGAACGGAACGGAACAGTAATTTTTATTTTCTCTCTTTCTCAGCCTTTTCCGTCCTACGTTGGCTTGAATTGAAGCCATAATGGTATTTTTTAATTTTTTTAATTTTTTGCTATTTTTTTTGGAATTTTCTATTACCCATCGGGTTGGAACGGAACGGAAAGACAATTTTTATTTTTTCTCTTTCTCAACCTTTTCCAACCTATTTTGGCTTGAAATGAACCCCTTAACGGTATTTTTTAATTTATTGAATTTTTTTGCTATTTTTTTGGAATTTTCTAATACGCGTCGGGTTGTAACGGAATGGAGCAGTAATTTTTATTTTCTCTCTTTCTCAGCCTTTTCCAACCTATGTTGGCTTGAAATAAAGCCATAATGGTATTTTTGAATTTTTTTAATTTTTTGCGATTTTTTTGGAATTTTCTTTTACCCATCGGGTAGGAACAGAACGGAAAGACAATTTTTATTTTTTCTCTTTCTAAGCCTTCTCCAACCTATTTTGGCTTGAAATGAACCCTTAACGGTATTTTTTAATTTATTGAATTTTTTTGCTATTTTTTTTGGAATTTTCTAATACGCGTCGGGTTGTAACGGAATGGAGCAGTAATTTTTATTTTCTCTCTTTCTCAGCCTTTTCCAACCAATGTTGTCTTCAAATAAAGCCATAATGGTATTTTTGAATTCTTTTAATTTTTTGCTATTTTTTTGGAATTTTCTATTACCCATCGGGTAGGAACGGAACGGAAAGACAATTTTTATTTTTTCTCTTTCTCAGCCTTTTCCAACCTATTTTTGCTTGAAATGAACCCTTAACGGTATTTTTTAATTTATTGAATTTTTTTGCTATTTTTTTTGAATTTTCTAATACGCGTAGGATTGGAACGAAACGGAACAGTAATTTTTATTTTCTATCTTTCTCAGCCTTTTCCAACCTATGTTGGCTTGAAATTAAGCCATAATGGTATTTTTGAATTTTTTTAATTTTTTTGCTATTTTTTTGGAATTTTCTAATACGCGTAGGGTTGGAACGGAACGGAAAGACAATTTTTATTTTTTCTCTTTCTCAGCCTTTTCCAACCTATTATGGCTTGAAATGAACCCCTTAACGGTATTTTTTAATTTGTTGAATTTTTTTGCTATTTTTTTTGAATTTTCTAATACGCGTCAGGTTGGAACGGAATGGAGCAGTAATTTTTATTTCCTCTCTTTCTCAGCCTTTTCCAACCGATGTTGGCTTTAAATAAAGCCATAATGGTATTTTTGAATTTTTTTAATTTTTTGCTATTTTTTTGGAATTTTCTATTACCCATCGGGTTGGAACGGAACGGAAAGACAATTTTTTTTTTTTCTCTTTCTCAACCTTTTCCAACCTATTTTGGCTTGAAATGAACCCTTAACGGTATTTTTTAATTTATTGAATTTCTTTGCTATTTTTTTGGAATTTTCTAATACGCGTAGGATTGGAACGAAACGGAACAGTAATTTTTATTTTCTCTCTTTCTCAGCCTTTTCCAACCTATGTTGGCTTGAAATGAAGCTATAATGGTATTTTTGAATTTTTTGAATTTTTTTGGAATTTTCTATTACGCTTCGTGTTGGAACAGAATGGAACGATAGTACTTATTTTCTCTCTTTCTCATACTTTTCCAACCTATGTTGGCTTGAAATGAAGCCATAATAGTATTTTTGAATTTTTTTGCTATTTTTTTGGAATTTTCTATTACGTTTCGGGTTGGAACGGAACGGAACGATAGTACTTATTTTCTCTCTTTCTCATACTTTTCCAACCTATGTTGGCTTGAAATGAAACCATAATAGGATTTTCGAATTTTTTAATTTTTTTGCTATTTTTTTGTAATTTTCTATTACGCCTCGGGTTGGAACGGAACGGAACAGTAATTTTTATTTTCTCTCTTTCTCAGCCTTTTCCGTCCTATGTTGGCTTGAATTGAAGCCATAATGGTATTTTTGAATTTTTTTAATTTTTTTGCTATTTTTTTGGAATTTTCTATTACCCATCGGGTAGGAACGGAACGGTAAGACAATTTTTATTTTTTCTCTTTCTCAACCTTTTCCAACCTATTTTGGCTTGAAATGAACCCCTTAACGGTATTTTTTAATTTATTGAATTTTTTTGCTATTTTTTTTAAATTTTCTAATAAGCGTCGGGTTGGAACGGAATGGAGCAGTAATTTTTATTTTCTCTCTTTCTCAGCCTTTTCCAACCTATGTTGGCTTGAAATAAAGCCATAATGGTATTTTTGAATTTTTTTAATTTTTTGCTATTTTTTTGGAATTTTCTATTACCCATCAGGTTGGAACGGAACGGAAAGACAATTTTTATTTTTTCTCTTTCTAAGCCTTCTCCAACCTATTTTGGCTTGAAATGAACCCTTAACGGTATTTTTTAATTTATTGAATTTTTTTGCTATTTTTTTTGGAATTTTCTAATACGCGTCGGGTTGTAACGGAATGGAGCAGTAATTTTTATTTTCTCTCTTTCTCAGCCTTTTCCAACCAATGTTGTCTTCAAATAAAGCCATAATGGTATTTTTGAATTCTTTTAATTTTTTTCTATTTTTTTGGAATTTTCTATTACCCATCGGGTAGGAACGGAACGGAAAGACAATTTTTATTTTTTCTCTTTCTCAGCCTTTTCCAACCTATTTTTGCTTGAAATGAACCCTTAACGGTATTTTTTAATTTATTGAATTTTTTTGCTATTTTTTTTGAATTTTCTAATACGCGTAGGATTGGAACGAAACGGAACAGTAATTTTTATTTTCTATCTTTCTCAGCCTTTTCCAACCTATGTTGGCTTGAAATGAAGCCATAATGGTATTTTTGAATTTTTTTAATTTTTTTGCTATTTTTTTGGAATTTTCTAATACGCGTAGGGTTGGAACGGAACGGAAAGACAATTTTTATTTTTTCTCTTTCTCAGCCTTTTCCAACCTATTTTGGCTTGAAATGAACCCCTTAACGGTATTTTTTAATTTGTTGAATTTTTTTGCTATTTTTTTTGAATTTTCTAATACGCGTCAGGTTGGAACGGAATGGAGCAGTAATTTTTATTTCCTCTCTTTCTCAGCCTTTTCCAACCTATGTTGGCTTTAAATAAAGCCATAATGGTATTTTTGAATTTTTTTAATTTTTTGCTATTTCTTTGGAATTTTCTATTACCCATCGGGTTGGAACGGAACGGAAAGACAATTTTTATTTTTTCTCTTTCTCAACCTTTTCCAACCTATTTTGGCTTGAAATGAACCCCTTAACGGTATTTTTTAATTTATTGAATTTTTTTGCTATTTTTTTTTAATTTTCTAATACGCGTTAGGTTGGAACGGAATGGAGCAGTAATTTTTATTTCCTCTCTTTTTCAGCCTTTTCCAACCTATGTTGGCTTTAAATAAAGCCATAATGGTATTTTTGAATTTTTTTAATTTTTTGCTATTTTTTTGGAATTTTCTATTACCCATCGGGTTGGAACGGAACGGAAAGACAATTTTTATTTTTTCTCTTTCTCAACCTTTTCCAACCTATTTTGGCTTGAAATGAACCCCTTAACGGTATTTTTTAATTTATTGAATTTTTTTGCTATTTTTTTTGAATTTTCTAATACGCGTCAGGTTGGAACGGAATGGAGCAGTAATTTTTATTTTCTCTCTTTCTCAGCCTTTTCCAACCTATGTTCGCTTTAAATAAAGCCATAATGGTATTTTTGAATTTTTTTAATTTTTTGCTATTTTTTTGGAATTTTCTATTACCCATCGGGTTGGAACGGAACGGAAAGACAATTTTTTTTTTTTCTCTTTCTCAACCTTTTCCAACCTATTTTGGCTTGAAATGAACCCTTAACGGTATTTTTTAATTTATTGAATTTCTTTGCTATTTTTTTGGAATTTTCTAATACGCGTAGGATTGGAACGAAACGGAACAGTAATTTTTATTTTCTCTCTTTCTCAGCCTTTTCCAACCTATGTTGGCTTGAAATGAAGCTATAATGGTATTTTTGAATTTTTTGAATTTTTTTGGAATTTTCTATTACGCTTCGTGTTGGAACAGAATGGAACGATAGTACTTATTTTCTCTCTTTCTCATACTTTTCCAACCTATGTTGGCTTGAAATGAAGCCATAATAGTATTTTTGAATTTTTTTGCTATTTTTTTGGAATTTTCTATTACGTTTCGGGTTGGAACGGAACGGAACGATAGTACTTATTTTCTCTCTTTCTCATACTTTTCCAACCTATGTTGGCTTGAAATGAAACCATAATAGGATTTTCGAATTTTTTAATTTTTTTGCTATTTTTTTGTAATTTTCTATTACGCCTCGGGTTGGAACGGAACGGAACAGTAATTTTTATTTTCTCTCTTTCTCAGCCTTTTCCGTCCTATGTTGGCTTGAATTGAAGCCATAATGGTATTTTTGAATTTTTTTAATTTTTTTGCTATTTTTTTGGAATTTTCTATTACCCATCGGGTAGGAACAGAACGGAAAGACAATTTTTATTTTTTCTCTTTCTCAACCTTTTCCAACCTATTTTGGCTTGAAATGAACCCCTTAACGGTATTTTTTAATTTATTGAATTTTTTTGCTATTTTTTTTAAATTTTCTAATACGCGTCGGGTTGGAACGGAATGGAGCAGTAATTTTTATTTTCTCTCTTTCTCAGCCTTTTCCAACCTATGTTGGCTTGAAATAAAGCCATAATGGTATTTTTGAATTTTTTTAATTTTTTGCTATTTTTTTGGAATTTTCTATTACCCATCAGGTTGGAACGGAACGGAAAGACAATTTTTATTTTTTCTCTTTCTCAGCCTTTTCCAACCTATTTTGGCTTGAAATGAACCCTTAACGGTATTTTTTAATTTATTGAATTTTTTTGCTATTTTTTTGGAATTTTCTAATACGCGTTGGATTGGAACGAAACGGAACAGTAATTTTTATTTTCTATCTTTTTCAGCCTTTTCCAACCTATGTTGGCTTGAAATGAAGGCATAATGGTATTTTTGAATTTTTTTAATTTTTTTGCTATTTTTTTAGAATTTTCTATTACGTTTCGGGTTGGAACGGAACGGAAAGAAAGTACTGATTTTCTCTCTTTCTCATACTTTTCCAACCTATTTTGGCTTGAAATGAAGCCATAATAGTATTTTCGAATTTTTTGAATTTTTTGCTATTTTTTTGGAATTTTCTATTACGCGTCGGGTTGGAACGGAATGGAGCAGTAATTTTTATTTTCTCTCTTTCTCAGCCTTTTCCAACCTATGTTGGCTTGAAATAAAACCATAATGGTATTTTTGAATTTTTTTAATTTTTTGCTATTTTTTTGGAATTTTCTATTACCCATCGGGTAGGAACGGAACGGAAAGACAATTTTTATTTTTTCTCTTTCTCAGCTTTTTCCAACCTATGTTGGCTTGAAATAAAGCCATAATGGTATTTTTGAATTTTTTTAATTTTTTGCTATTTTTTTGGAATTTTCTATTACCCATCGGGTAGGAACGGAACGGAAAGACAATTTTTATTTTTTCTCTTTCTCAACCTTTTCCAACCTATTTTGGCTTGAAATGAACCCTTAACGGTATTTTTTAATTTATTGAATTTTTTTGCTATTTTTTTTGAATTTTCTAATAAGCGTAGGATTGGAACGAAACGGAACAGTAATTTTTATTTTCTATCTTTCTCAGCCTTTTCCAACCTATGTTGGCTTGAAATGAAGCCATAATGGTATTTTTTAATTTTTTTAATTTTTTTGCTATTTTTTTGGAATTTTCTAATACGCATAGGGTTGGAACGGAACGGAACAGTAATTTTTATTTTATCTCTTTCTCGGCATTTTCCGACCTACATTGGCTTGAATTTAAGCCATAATGGTATTTTTGAATTTTTTGAATTTTTTTGCTATTTTTTTGGAATTTTCTATTACCCATCGGGTAGGAACGGAACGGAAAGACAATTTTTATTTTTTCTCTTTCTCAACCTTTTCCAACCTATTTTGGCTTGAAATGAACCCCTTAACGGTATTTTTTAATTTATTGAATTTTTTTGCTATTTTTTTTAAATTTTCTAATAAGCGTCGGGTTGGAACGGAATGGAGCAGTAATTTTTATTTTCTCTCTTTCTCAGCCTTTTCCAACCTATGTTGGCTTGAAATAAAGCCATAATGGTATTTTTGAATTTTTTTAATTTTTTGCTATTTTTTTGGAATTTTCTATTACCCATCAGGTTGGAACGGAACGGAAAGACAATTTTTATTTTTTCTCTTTCTAAGCCTTCTCCAACCTATTTTGGCTTGAAATGAACCCTTAACGGTATTTTTTAATTTATTGAATTTTTTTGCTATTTTTTTTGGAATTTTCTAATACGCGTCGGGTTGTAACGGAATGGAGCAGTAATTTTTATTTTCTCTCTTTCTCAGCCTTTTCCAACCAATGTTGTCTTCAAATAAAGCCATAATGGTATTTTTGAATTCTTTTAATTTTTTGCTATTTTTTTGGAATTTTCTATTACCCATCGGGTAGGAACGGAACGGAAAGACAATTTTTATTTTTTCTCTTTCTCAGCCTTTTCCAACCTATTTTTGCTTGAAATGAACCCTTAACGGTATTTTTTAATTTATTGAATTTTTTTGCTATTTTTTTTGAATTTTCTAATACGCGTAGGATTGGAACGAAACGGAACAGTAATTTTTATTTTCTATCTTTCTCAGCCTTTTCCAACCTATGTTGGCTTGAAATGAAGCCATAATGGTATTTTTGAATTTTTTTAATTTTTTTGCTATTTTTTTGGAATTTTCTAATACGCGTAGGGTTGGAACGGAACGGAAAGACAATTTTTATTTTTTCTCTTTCTCAGCCTTTTCCAACCTATTTTGGCTTGAAATGAACCCCTTAACGGTATTTTTTAATTTGTTGAATTTTTTTGCTATTTTTTTTGAATTTTCTAATACGCGTCAGGTTGGAACGGAATGGAGCAGTAATTTTTATTTCCTCTCTTTCTCAGCCTTTTCCAACCTATGTTGGCTTTAAATAAAGCCATAATGGTATTTTTGAATTTTTTTAATTTTTTGCTATTTTTTTGGAATTTTCTATTACCCATCAGGTTGGAACGGAACGGAAAGACAATTTTTATTTTTTCTCTTTCTCAACCTTTTCCAACCTATTTTGGCTTGAAATGAACCCCTTAACGGTATTTTTTAATTTATTGAATTTTTTTGCTATTTTTTTTGAATTTTCTAATACGCGTTAGGTTGGAACGGAATGGAGCAGTAATTTTTATTTCCTCTCTTTTTCAGCCTTTTCCAACCTATGTTGGCTTTAAATAAAGCCATAATGGTATTTTTGAATTTTTTTAATTTTTTGCAATTTTTTTGGAATTTTCTATTACCCATCGGGTTGGAACGGAACGGAAAGACAATTTTTATTTTTTCTCTTTCTCAACCTTTTCCAACCTATTTTGGCTTGAAATGAACCCCTTAACGGTATTTTTTAATTTATTGAATTTTTTTGCTTTTTTTTTTGAATTTTCTAATACGCGTCAGGTTGGAACGGAATGGAGCAGTAATTTTTATTTTCTCTCTTTCTCAGCCTTTTCCAACCTATGTTGGCTTTAAATAAAGCCATAATGGTATTTTTGAATTTTTTTAATTTTTTGCTATTTTTTTGGAATTTTCTATTACCCATCGGGTTGGAACGGAACGGAAAGACAATTTTTTTTTTTTCTCTTTCTCAACCTTTTCCAACCTATTTTGGCTTGAAATGAACCCTTAACGGTATTTTTTAATTTATTGAATTTCTTTGCTATTTTTTTGGAATTTTCTAATACGCGTAGGATTGGAACGAAACGGAACAGTAATTTTTATTTTCTCTCTTTCTCAGCCTTTTCCAACCTATGTTGGCTTGAAATGAAGCTATAATGGTATTTTTGAATTTTTTGAATTTTTTTGGAATTTTCTATTACGCTTCGTGTTGGAACAGAATGGAACGATAGTACTTATTTTCTCTCTTTCTCATACTTTTCCAACCTATGTTGGCTTGAAATGAAGCCATAATAGTATTTTTGAATTTTTTTGCTATTTTTTTGGAATTTTCTATTACGTTTCGGGTTGGAACGGAACGGAACGATAGTACTTATTTTCTCTCTTTCTCATACTTTTCCAACCTATGTTGGCTTGAAATGAAACCATAATAGGATTTTCGAATTTTTTAATTTTTTTGCTATTTTTTTGTAATTTTCTATTACGCCTCGGGTTGGAACGGAACGGAACAGTAATTTTTATTTTCTCTCTTTCTCAGCCTTTTCCGTCCTATGTTGGCTTGAATTGAAGCCATAATGGTATTTTTGAATTTTTTTAATTTTTTTGCTATTTTTTTGGAATTTTCTATTACCCATCGGGTAGGAACGGAACGGAAAGAAAATTTTTATTTTTTCTCTTTCTCAACCTTTTCCAACCTATTTTGGCTTGAAATGAACCCCTTAACGGTATTTTTTAATTTATTGAATTTTTTTGCTATTTTTTTTGAATTTTCTAATACGCGTCGGGTTGGAACGGAATGGAGCAGTAATTTTTATTTTCTCTCTTTCTCAGCCTTTTCCAACCTATGTTGGCTTGAAATAAAGCCATAATGGTATTTTTGAATTTTTTTAATTTTTTGCTATTTTTTTGGAATTTTCTATTACCCATCAGGTTGGAACGGAACGGAAAGACAATTTTTATTTTTTCTCTTTCTCAGCCTTTTCCAACCTATTTTGGCTTGAAATGAACCCTTAACGGTATTTTTTAATTTATTGAATTTTTTTGCTATTTTTTTGGAATTTTCTAATACGCGTAGGATTGGAACGAAACGGAACAGTAATTTTTATTTTCTATCTTTTTCAGCCTTTTCCAACCTATGTTGGCTTGAAATGAAGGCATAATGGTATTTTTGAATTTTTTTAATTTTTTTGCTATTTTTTTAGAATTTTCTATTACGTTTCGGGTTGGAACGGAACGGAAAGAAAGTACTGATTTTCTCTCTTTCTCATACTTTTCCAACCTATTTTGGCTTGAAATGAAGCCATAATAGTATTTTCGAATTTTTTGAATTTTTTGCTATTTTTTTGGAATTTTCTATTACGCGTCGGGTTGGAACGGAATGGAGCAGTAATTTTTATTTTCTCTCTTTCTCAGCCTTTTCCAACCTATGTTGGCTTGAAATAAAACCATAATGGTATTTTTGAATTTTTTTAATTTTTTGCTATTTTTTTGGAATTTTCTATTACCCATCGGGTAGGAACGGAACGGAAAGACAATTTTTATTTTTTCTCTTTCTCAGCTTTTTCCAACCTATGTTGGCTTGAAATAAAGCCATAATGGTATTTTTGAATTTTTTTAATTTTTTGCTATTTTTTTGGAATTTTCTATTACCCATCGGGTAGGAACGGAACGGAAAGACAATTTTTATTTTTTCTCTTTCTCAACCTTTTCCAACCTATTTTGGCTTGAAATGAACCCTTAACGGTATTTTTTAGTTTATTGAATTTTTTTGCTATTTTTTTTGAATTTTCTAATAAGCGTAGGATTGGAACGAAACGGAACAGTAATTTTTATTTTCTATCTTTCTCAGCCTTTTCCAACCTATGTTGGCTTGAAATGAAGCCATAATGGTATTTTTGAATTTTTTGAATTTTTTTGCTATTTTTTTGGAATTTTCTAATACGCGTAGGGTTGGAACGGAACGGAACAGTAATTTTTATTTTCTCTCTTTCTCAGCCTTTTCCAACCTATGTTGGCTTGAAATGAAGCTATAATGGTATTTTTGAATTTTTTGAATTTTTTTGCTATTTTTTTAGAATTTTCTATTACGTTTCGGGTTGGAACGGAACGGAACGAAAATACTGATTTTCTCTCTTTCTCATACTTTTCCAACCTATGTTGGCTTGAAATGAAGCCATAATAGTATTTTCGAATTTTTTGAATTTTTTGCTATTTTTTTGGAATTTTCTATTACGCGTCGGGTTGGAACGGAACAGAACAGTAATTTTTATTTTCTCTCTTTCTCAGCCTATTCCAACCTATGTTGGCTTGAAATGAAGCTAGAATGGTATTTTTTAACTTTTTGAATTTTTTTGGAATTTTCTATTACGCTTCGTGTTGGAACGGAATGGAACGATAGTACTTATTTTCTCTCATTCTCATACTTTTCCAACCTATGTTGGCTTGAAATGAAGCCATAATAGTATTTTTGAATTTTTTTGCTTTTTTTTTGAAATTTTCTGTTACGTTTCGGGTTGGTGCGGAACGGAACGATAGTACTTATTTTCTCTTTTTCTCATACTTTTCCAACCTATGTTGGCTTGAAATGAAACCATAATAGTATTTTCGAATTTTTTAATTTCTTTGCTATTTTTTTGTAATTTTCTATTACGCGTCGGGTTGGAACGGAACGGAACAGTAATTTTTATTTTCTCTATTTCTCAGCCTTTTCCGTCCTATGTTGGCTTCAATTCAAGCCATAATGGTATTTTTGAATTTTTTTAATTTTTTTGCTATTTTTTTGGAATTTTCTATTACCCATCGGGTAGGAACGGAACGGAAAGACAATTTTTATTTTTTCTCTTTCTCAACCTTTTCCAACCTATTTTGGCTTGAAATGAACCCCTTAACGGTATTTTTTAATTTATTGAATTTTTTCGCTATTTTTTTGGAATTTTCTAATACGCGTCGGGTTGTAACGGAATGGAGCAGTAATTTTTATTTTCTCTCTTTCTCAGCCTTTTCCAACCTATGTTGGCTTTAAATAAAGCCATAATGGTATTTTTGAATTTTTTTAATTTTTTGCTATTTTTTTGGAATTTTCTATTACCCATCGGGTTGGAACGGAACGGAAAGACAATTTTTATTTTTTCTCTTTCTCAACCTTTTCCAACCTATTTTGGCTTGAAATGAACCCCTTAACGGTATTTTTTAATTTATTGAATTTTTTCGCTATTTTTTTGGAATTTTCTAATACGCGTCGGGTTGTAACGGAATGGAGCAGTAATTTTTATTTTCTCTCTTTCTCAGCCTTTTCCAACCTATGTTGGCTTTAAATAAAGCCATAATGGTATTTTTGAATTTTTTAATTTTTTGCTATTTTTTTGGAATTTTCTATTACCCATCGGGTTGGAACGGAACGGAAAGACAATTTTTATTTTTTCTCTTTCTCAACCTTTTCCAACCTATTTTGGCTTGAAATGAACCCTTAACGGTATTTTTTAATTTACTGAATTTCTTTGCTATTTTTTTGTAATTTTCTATTACGCCTCGGGTTGGAACGGAACGGAACAGTAATTTTTATTTTCTCTCTTTCTCAGCCTTTTCCGTCCTATGTTGGCTTGAATTGAAGCCATAATGGTATTTTTGAATTTTTTTAATTTTTTTGCTATTTTTTTGGAATTTTCTATTACCCATCGGGTAGGAACGGAACGGAAAGACAATTTTTATTTTTTCTCTTTCTCAACCTTTTCCAACCTATTTTGGCTTGAAATGAACCCCTTAACGGTATTTTTTAATTTATTGAATTTTTTTGCTATTTTTTTTGAATTTTCTAATACGCGTCGGGTTGGAACGGAATGGAGCAGTAATTTTTATTTTCTCTCTTTCTCAGCCTTTTCCAACCTATGTTGGCTTGAAATAAAGCCATAATGGTATTTTTGAATTTTTTAATTTTTTGCTATTTTTTTGGAATTTTCTATTACCCATCAGGTTGGAACGGAACGGAAAGACAATTTTTATTTTTTCTCTTTCTCAGCCTTTTCCAACCTATTTTGGCTTGAAATGAACCCTTAACGGTATTTTTTAATTTATTGAATTTTTTTGCTATTTTTTTGGAATTTTCTAATACGCGTAGGATTGGAACGAAACGGAACAGTAATTTTTATTTTCTATCTTTTTCAGCCTTTTCCAACCTATGTTGGCTTGAAATGAAGGCATAATGGTATTTTTTAATTTTTTTAATTTTTTTTCTATTTTTTTAGAATTTTCTATTACGTTTCGGGTTGGAATGGAACGGAACGAAAGTACTGATTTTCTCTCTTTCTCGTACTTTTCCAACCTATTTTGGCTTGAAATGAAGCCATAATAGTATTTTCGAATTTTTTGAATTTTTTGCTATTTTTTTGGAATTTTCTATTACGCGTCGGGTTGGAACGGAACAAAACAGTAATTTTTATTTTCTCTATTTCTCAGCCTATTCTAACCAATGTTGGCTTGAAATGAAGCTAGAATGGTATTTTTTAATTTTTTGAATTTTCTTGGAATTTTCTATTACGCTTCGTGTTGGAACGGAATGGAACGGTAGTACTTATTTTCTCTCTTTCTCGTACTTTTCCAACCTATGTTGGCTTGAAATGAAGCCATAATAGTATTTTTGAATTTTTTTGCTATTTTTTTGGAATTTTTTATTACGTTTCGGGTTGGAACGGAACGGAACGATAGTACTTATTTTCTCTCTTTCTCAGCCTTTTCCAACCTATTTTGGCTTGAAATGAACCCTTAACGGTATTTTTTAATTTATTGAATTTCTTTGCTATTTTTTTGGAATTTTCTAATACGCGTAGGATTGGAACGAAACGGAACAGTAATTTTTATTTTCTTTCTTTCTCAGTCTTTTCCAACCTATGTTGGCTTGAAATGAAGCTATAATGGTATTTTTGAATTTTTTGAATTTTTTTGGAATTTTCTATTACGCTTCGTGTTGGAACGGAATGGAACGATAGTACTTATTTTCTCTCTTTCTCATACTTTTCCAACCTATGTTGGCTTGAAATGAAGCCATAATAGTATTTTTAAATTTTTTTGCTATTTTTTTGGAATTTTCTATTACGTTTCGGGTTGGAACGGAACGGAATGATAGTACTTATTTTCTCTCTTTCTCATACTTTTCCAACCTATGTTGGCTTGAAATGAAACCATAATAGTATTTTCGAATTTTTTAATTTTTTTATTATTTTTTTGTAATTTTCTATTACGCGTCGGGTTGGAACGGGACGGAACAGTAATTTTTATTTTCTCTTTTTCTCAGCCTTTTCCGTCCTATGTTGGCTTGAATTGAAGCCATAATGGTATTTTTGAATTTTTTTAATTTTTTGCTATTTTTTTGGAATTTTCTATTACCCATCGGGTTGGAACGGAACGGAAAGACAATTTTTATTTTTTCTCTTTCTCAACCTTTTCCAACCTATTTTGGCTTGAAATGAACCCCTTAACGGTATTTTTTAATTTATTGAATTTTTTTGCTATTTTTTTTGAATTTTCTAATACGCGTCGGGTTGGAACGGAATGGAGCAGTAATTTTTATTTTCTCTCTTTCTCAGCCTTTTCCAACCTATGTTGGCTTGAAATAAAGCCATAATGGTATTTTTGAATTTTTTAATTTTTTGCTATTTTTTTGGAATTTTCTATTACCCATCAGGTTGGAACGGAACGGAAAGACAATTTTTATTTTTTCTCTTTCTCAGCCTTTTCCAACCTATTTTGGCTTGAAATGAACCCTTAACGGTATTTTTTAGTTTATTGAATTTTTTTGCTATTTTTTTGGAATTTTCTAATACGCGTAGGATTGGAACGAAACGGAACAGTAATTTTTATTTTCTATCTTTTTCAGCCTTTTCCAACCTATGTTGGCTTGAAATGAAGGCATAATGGTATTTTTGAATTTTTTTAATTTTTTTTCTATTTTTTTAGAATTTTCTATTACGTTTCGGGTTGGAATGGAACGGAACGAAAGTACTGATTTTCTCTCTTTCTCGTACTTTTCCAACCTATTTTGGCTTGAAATGAAGCCATAATAGTATTTTCGAATTTTTTGAATTTTTTGCTATTTTTTTGGAATTTTCTATTACGCGTCGGGTTGGAACGGAACAAAACAGTAATTTTTATTTTCTCTATTTCTCAGCCTATTCTAACCAATGTTGGCTTGAAATGAAGCCAGAATGGTATTTTTTAATTTTTTGAATTTTCTTGGAATTTTCTATTACGCTTCGTGTTGGAACGGAATGGAACGGTAGTACTTATTTTCTCTCTTTCTCGTACTTTTCCAACCTATGTTGGCTTGAAATGAAGCCATAATAGTATTTTTGAATTTTTTTGCTATTTTTTTGGAATTTTTTATTACGTTTCGGGTTGGAACGGAACGGAACGATAGTACTTATTTTCTCTCTTTCTCAGCCTTTTCAGACCTATTTTGGCTTGAAATGAACCCTTAACGGTATTTTTTAATTTATTGAATTTCTTTGCTATTTTTTTGGAATTTTCTAATACGCGTAGGATTGGAACGAAACGGAACAGTAATTTTTATTTTCTTTCTTTCTCAGTCTTTTCCAACCTATGTTGGCTTGAAATGAAGCTATAATGGTATTTTTGAATTTTTTGAATTTTTTTGGAATTTTCTATTACGCTTCGTGTTGGAACGGAATGGAACGATAGTACTTATTTTCTCTCTTTCTCATACTTTTCCAACCTATGTTGGCTTGAAATGAAGCCATAATAGTATTTTTAAATTTTTTTGCTATTTTTTTGGAATTTTCTATTACGTTTCGGGTTGGAACGGAACGGAATGATAGTACTTATTTTCTCTCTTTCTCATACTTTTCCAACCTATGTTGGCTTGAAATGAAACCATAATAGTATTTTCGAATTTTTTAATTTTTTTATTATTTTTTTGTAATTTTCTATTACGCGTCGGGTTGGAACGGGACGGAACAGTAATTTTTATTTTCTCTTTTTCTCAGCCTTTTCCGTCCTATGTTGGCTTGAATTGAAGCCATAATGGTATTTTTGAATTTTTTTAATTTTTTCCATTTTTTTGGAATTTTCTATTACCCATCGGGTAGGAACGGAACGGAAAGACAATTTTTATTTTTCTCTTTCTCAACCTTTTCCAACCTATTTTGGCTTGAAATGAACCCCTTAACGGTATTTTTTAATTTATTGAATTTCTTTGCTATTTTTTTGGAATTTTCTAATACGCGTAGGATTGGAACGAAACGGAACAGTAATTTTTATTTTCTCTCTTTCTCAGCCTTTTCCAACCTATGTTGGCTTGAAATGAAGGCATAATGGTATTTTTGAATTTTTTTAATTTTTTTGCTATTTTTTTAGAATTTTCTATTACGTTTCGGGTTGGAACGGAACGGAAAGAAAGTACTGATTTTCTCTCTTTCTCATACTTTTCCAACCTATTTTGGCTTGAAATGAAGCCATAATAGTATTTTCGAATTTTTTGAATTTTTTGCTATTTTTTTGGAATTTTCTATTACGCGTCGGGTTGGAACGGAATGGAGCAGTAATTTTTATTTTCTCTCTTTCTCAGCCTTTTCCAACCTATGTTGGCTTGAAATAAAACCATAATGGTATTTTTGAATTTTTTTAATTTTTTGCTATTTTTTTGGAATTTTCTATTACCCATCGGGTAGGAACGGAACGGAAAGACAATTTTTATTTTTTCTCTTTCTCAGCTTTTTCCAACCTATGTTGGCTTGAAATAAAGCCATAATGGTATTTTTGAATTTTTTTAATTTTTTGCTATTTTTTTGGAATTTTCTATTACCCATCGGGTAGGAACGGAACGGAAAGACAATTTTTATTTTTTCTCTTTCTCAACCTTTTCCAACCTATTTTGGCTTGAAATGAACCCTTAACGGTATTTTTTAATTTATTGAATTTTTTTGCTATTTTTTTTGAATTTTCTAATAAGCGTAGGATTGGAACGAAACGGAACAGTAATTTTTATTTTCTATCTTTCTCAGCCTTTTCCAACCTATGTTGGCTTGAAATGAAGCCATAATGGTATTTTTTAATTTTTTTAATTTTTTTGCTATTTTTTTGGAATTTTCTAATACGCATAGGGTTGGAACGGAACGGAACAGTAATTTTTATTTTCTCTCTTTCTCGGCATTTTCCGACCTACATTGGCTTGAATTTAAGCCATAATGGTATTTTTGAATTTTTTGAATTTTTTTGCTATTTTTTTGGAATTTTCTATTACCCATCGGGTAGGAACGGAACGGAAAGACAATTTTTATTTTTTCTCTTTCTCAACCTTTTCCAACCTATTTTGGCTTGAAATGAACCCCTTAACGGTATTTTTTAATTTATTGAATTTTTTTGCTATTTTTTTTAAATTTTCTAATAAGCGTCGGGTTGGAACGGAATGGAGCAGTAATTTTTATTTTCTCTCTTTCTCAGCCTTTTCCAACCTATGTTGGCTTGAAATAAAGCCATAATGGTATTTTTGAATTTTTTTAATTTTTTGCTATTTTTTTGGATTTTTCTATTACCCATCAGGTTGGAACGGAACGGAAAGACAATTTTTATTTTTTCTCTTTCTAAGCCTTCTCCAACCTATTTTGGCTTGAAATGAACCCTTAACGGTATTTTTTAATTTATTGAATTTTTCTGCTATTTTTTTTGGAATTTTCTAATACGCGTCGGGTTGTAACGGAATGGAGCAGTAATTTTTATTTTCTCTCTTTCTCAGCCTTTTCCAACCAATGTTGTCTTCAAATAAAGCCATAATGGTATTTTTGAATTCTTTTAATTTTTTGCTATTTTTTTGGAATTTTCTATTACCCATCGGGTAGGAACGGAACGGAAAGACAATTTTTATTTTTTCTCTTTCTCAGCCTTTTCCAACCTATTTTTGCTTGAAATGAACCCTTAACGGTATTTTTTAATTTATTGAATTTTTTTGCTATTTTTTTTGAATTTTCTAATACGCGTAGGATTGGAACGAAACGGAACAGTAATTTTTATTTTCTATCTTTCTCAGCCTTTTCCAACCTATGTTGGCTTGAAATGAAGCCATAATGGTATTTTTGAATTTTTTTAATTTTTTTGCTATTTTTTTGGAATTTTCTAATACGCGTAGGGTTGGAACGGAACGGAAAGACAATTTTTATTTTTTCTCTTTCTCAGCCTTTTCCAACCTATTTTGGCTTGAAATGAACCCCTTAACGGTATTTTTTAATTTGTTGAATTTTTTTGCTATTTTTTTTGAATTTTCTAATACGCGTCAGGTTGGAACGGAATGGAGCAGTAATTTTTATTTCCTCTCTTTCTCAGCCTTTTCCAACCTATGTTGGCTTTAAATAAAGCCATAATGGTATTTTTGAATTTTTTTAATTTTTTGCTATTTTTTTGGAATTTTCTATTACCCATCAGGTTGGAACGGAACGGAAAGACAATTTTTATTTTTTCTCTTTCTCAACCTTTTCCAACCTATTTTGGCTTGAAATGAACCCCTTAACGGTATTTTTTAATTTATTGAATTTTTTTGCTATTTTTTTTGAATTTTCTAATACGCGTTAGGTTGGAACGGAATGGAGCAGTAATTTTTATTTCCTCTCTTTTTCAGCCTTTTCCAACCTATGTTGGCTTTAAATAAAGCCATAATGGTATTTTTGAATTTTTTTAATTTTTTGCAATTTTTTTGGAATTTTCTATTACCCATCGGGTTGGAACGGAACGGAAAGACAATTTTTATTTTTTCTCTTTCTCAACCTTTTCCAACCTATTTTGGCTTGAAATGAACCCCTTAACGGTATTTTTTAATTTATTGAATTTTTTTGCTTTTTTTTTTTCAATTTTCTAATACGCGTCAGGTTGGAACGGAATGGAGCAGTAATTTTTATTTTCTCTCTTTCTCAGCCTTTTCCAACCTATGTTGGCTTTAAATAAAGCCATAATGGTATTTTTGAATTTTTTTAATTTTTTGCTATTTTTTTGGAATTTTCTATTACCCATCGGGTTGGAACGGAACGGAAAGACAATTTTTTTTTTTCTCTTTCTCAACCTTTTCCAACCAATTTTGGCTTGAAATGAACCCTTAACGGTATTTTTTAATTTATTGAATTTCTTTGCTATTTTTTTGGAATTTTCTAATACGCGTAGGATTGGAACGAAACGGAACAGTAATTTTTATTTTCTCTCTTTCTCAGCCTTTTCCAACCTATGTTGGCTTGAAATGAAGCTATAATGGTATTTTTGAATTTTTTGAATTTTTTTGGAATTTTCTATTACGCTTCGTGTTGGAACAGAATGGAACGATAGTACTTATTTTCTCTCTTTCTCATACTTTTCCAACCTATGTTGGCTTGAAATGAAGCCATAATAGTATTTTTGAATTTTTTTGCTATTTTTTTGGAATTTTCTATTACGTTTCGGGTTGGAACGGAACGGAACGATAGTACTTATTTTTTCTCTTTCTCATACTTTTCCAACCTATGTTGGCTTGAAATGAAACCATAATAGGATTTTCGAATTTTTTAATTTTTTTGCTATTTTTTTGTAATTTTCTATTACGCCTCGGGTTGGAACGGAACGGAACAGTAATTTTTATTTTCTCTCTTTCTCAGCCTTTTCCGTCCTATGTTGGCTTGAATTGAAGCCATAATGGTATTTTTGAATTTTTTTAATTTTTTTGCTATTTTTTTGGAATTTTCTATTACCCATCGGGTAGGAACGGAACGGAAAGACAATTTTTATTTTTTCTCTTTCTCAACCTTTTCCAACCTATTTTGGCTTGAAATGAACCCCTTAACGGTATTTTTTAATTTATTGAATTTTTTTGCTATTTTTTTTGAATTTTCTAATACGCGTCGGGTTGGAACGGAATGGAGCAGTAATTTTTATTTTCTCTCTTTCTCAGCCTTTTCCAACCTATGTTGGCTTGAAATAAAGCCATAATGGTATTTTTGAATTTTTTTAATTTTTTGCTATTTTTTTGGAATTTTCTATTACCCATCAGGTTGGAACGGAACGGAAAGACAATTTTTATTTTTTCTCTTTCTCAGCCTTTTCCAACCTATTTTGGCTTGAAATGAACCCTTAACGGTATTTTTTAATTTATTGAATTTTTTTGCTATTTTTTTGGAATTTTCTAATACGCGTAGGATTGGAACGAAACGGAACAGTAATTTTTATTTTCTATCTTTTTCAGCCTTTTCCAACCTATGTTGGCTTGAAATGAAGGCATAATGGTATTTTTGAATATCTTTAATTTTTTTGCTATTTTTTTAGAATTTTCTATTACGTTTCGGGTTGGAACGGAACGGAAAGAAAGTACTGATTTTCTCTCTTTCTCATACTTTTCCAACCTATTTTGGCTTGAAATGAAGCCATAATAGTATTTTCGAATTTTTTGAATTTTTTGCTATTTTTTTGGAATTTTCTATTACGCGTCGGGTTGGAACGGAATGGAGCAGTAATTTTTATTTTCTCTCTTTCTCAGCCTTTTCCAACCTATGTTGGCTTGAAATAAAACCATAATGGTATTTTTGAATTTTTTTAATTTTTTGCTATTTTTTTGGAATTTTCTATTACCCATCGGGTAGGAACGGAACGGAAAGACAATTTTTATTTTTTCTCTTTCTCAGCTTTTTCCAACCTATGTTGGCTTGAAATAAAGCCATAATGGTATTTTTGAATTTTTTTAATTTTTTGCTATTTTTTTGGAATTTTCTATTACCCATCGGGTAGGAACGGAACGGAAAGACAATTTTTATTTTTTCTCTTTCTCAACCTTTTCCAACCTATTTTGGCTTGAAATGAACCCTTAACGGTATTTTTTAGTTTATTGAATTTTTTTGCTATTTTTTTTGAATTTTCTAATAAGCGTAGGATTGGAACGAAACGGAACAGTAATTTTTATTTTCTATCTTTCTCAGCCTTTTCCAACCTATGTTGGCTTGAAATGAAGCCATAATGGTATTTTTGAATTTTTTGAATTTTTTTGCTATTTTTTTGGAATTTTCTAATACGCGTAGGGTTGGAACGGAACGGAACAGTAATTTTTATTTTCTCTCTTTCTCAGCCTTTTCCAACCTATGTTGGCTTGAAATGAAGCTATAATGGTATTTTTGAATTTTTTGAATTTTTTTGCTATTTTTTTAGAATTTTTTATTACGTTTCGGGTTGGAACGGAACGGAACGAAAATACTGATTTTCTCTCTTTCTCATACTTTTCCAACCTATGTTGGCTTGAAATGAAGCCATAATAGTATTTTCGAATTTTTTGAATTTTTTGCTATTTTTTTGGAATTTTCTATTACGCGTCGGGTTGGAACGGAACAGAACAGTAATTTTTATTTTCTCTCTTTCTCAGCCTATTCCAACCTATGTTGGCTTGAAATGAAGCTAGAATGGTATTTTTTAACTTTTTGAATTTTTTTGGAATTTTCTATTACGCTTCGTGTTGGAACGGAATGGAACGATAGTACTTATTTTCTCTCATTCTCATACTTTTCCAACCTATGTTGGCTTGAAATGAAGCCATAATAGTATTTTTGAATTTTTTTGCTTTTTTTTTGAAATTTTCTGTTACGTTTCGGGTTGGTGCGGAACGGAACGATAGTACTTATTTTCTCTTTTTCTCATACTTTTCCAACCTATGTTGGCTTGAAATGAAACCATAATAGTATTTTCGAATTTTTTAATTTCTTTGCTATTTTTTTGTAATTTTCTATTACGCGTCGGGTTGGAACGGAACGGAACAGTAATTTTTATTTTCTCTCTTTCTCAGCCTTTTCCGTCCTATGTTGGCTTCAATTCAAGCCATAATGGTATTTTTGAATTTTTTTAATTTTTTTGCTATTTTTTTGGAATTTTCTATTACCCATCGGGTAGGAACGGAACGGAAAGACAATTTTTATTTTTTCTCTTTCTCAACCTTTTCCAACCTATTTTGGCTTGAAATGAACCCCTTAACGGTATTTTTTAATTTATTGAATTTTTTCGCTATTTTTTTGGAATTTTCTAATACGCGTCGGGTTGTAACGGAATGGAGCAGTAATTTTTATTTTCTCTCTTTCTCAGCCTTTTCCAACCTATGTTGGCTTTAAATAAAGCCATAATGGTATTTTTGAATTTTTTTAATTTTTTGCTATTTTTTTGGAATTTTCTATTACCCATCGGGTTGGAACGGAACGGAAAGACAATTTTTATTTTTTCTCTTTCTCAACCTTTTCCAACCTATTTTGGCTTGAAATGAACCCCTTAACGGTATTTTTTAATTTATTGAATTTTTTCGCTATTTTTTTGGAATTTTCTAATACGCGTCGGGTTGTAACGGAATGGAGCAGTAATTTTTATTTTCTCTCTTTCTCAGCCTTTTCCAACCTATGTTGGCTTTAAATAAAGCCATAATGGTATTTTTGAATTTTTTAATTTTTTGCTATTTTTTTGGAATTTTCTATTACCCATCGGGTTGGAACGGAACGGAAAGACAATTTTTATTTTTTCTCTTTCTCAACCTTTTCCAACCTATTTTGGCTTGAAATGAACCCTTAACGGTATTTTTTAATTTACTGAATTTCTTTGCTATTTTTTTGTAATTTTCTACTACGCCTCGGGTTGGAACGGAACGGAACAGTAATTTTTATTTTCTCTCTTTCTCAGCCTTTTCCGTCCTATGTTGGCTTGAATTGAAGCCATAATGGTATTTTTGAATTTTTTTAATTTTTTTGCTATTTTTTTGGAATTTTCTATTACCCATCGGGTAGGAACGGAACGGAAAGACAATTTTTATTTTTTCTCTTTCTCAACCTTTTCCAACCTATTTTGGCTTGAAATGAACCCCTTAACGGTATTTTTTAATTTATTGAATTTTTTTGCTATTTTTTTTGAATTTTCTAATACGCGTCGGGTTGGAACGGAATGGAGCAGTAATTTTTATTTTCTCTCTTTCTCAGCCTTTTCCAACCTATGTTGGCTTGAAATAAAGCCATAATGGTATTTTTGAATTTTTTAATTTTTTGCTATTTTTTTGGAATTTTCTATTACCCATCAGGTTGGAACGGAACGGAAAGACAATTTTTATTTTTTCTCTTTCTCAGCCTTTTCCAACCTATTTTGGCTTGAAATGAACCCCTTAACGGTATTTTTTAATTTATTGAATTTTTTTGCTATTTTTTTTGAATTTTCTAATACGCGTCGGGTTGGAACGGAGTGGAGCAGTAATTTTTATTTTCTCTCTTTCTCAGCCTTTTCCAACCTATGTTGGCTTGAAATAAAGCCATAATGGTATTTTTGAATTTTTTAATTTTTTGCTATTTTTTTGGAATTTTCTATTACCCATCAGGTTGGAACGGAACGGAAAGACAATTTTTATTTTTTCTCTTTCTCAGCCTTTTCCAACCTATTTTGGCTTGAAATGAACCCTTAACGGTATTTTTTAGTTTATTGAATTTTTTTGCTATTTTTTTGGAATTTTCTAATACGCGTAGGATTGGAACGAAACGGAACAGTAATTTTTATTTTCTATCTTTTTCAGCCTTTTCCAACCTATGTTGGCTTGAAATGAAGGCATAATGGTATTTTTGAATTTTTTTAATTTTTTTTCTATTTTTTTAGAATTTTCTATTACGTTTCGGGTTGGAATGGAACGGAACGAAAGTACTGATTTTCTCTCTTTCTCGTACTTTTCCAACCTATTTTGGCTTGAAATGAAGCCATAATAGTATTTTCGAATTTTTTGAATTTTTTGCTATTTTTTTGGAATTTTCTATTACGCGTCGGGTTGGAACGGAACAAAACAGTAATTTTTATTTTCTCTATTTCTCAGCCTATTCTAACCAATGTTGGCTTGAAATGAAGCCAGAATGGTATTTTTTAATTTTTTGAATTTTCTTGGAATTTTCTATTACGCTTCGTGTTGGAACGGAATGGAACGGTAGTACTTATTTTCTCTCTTTCTCGTACTTTTCCAACCTATGTTGGCTTGAAATGAAGCCATAATAGTATTTTTGAATTTTTTTGCTATTTTTTTGGAATTTTTTATTACGTTTCGGGTTGGAACGGAACGGAACGATAGTACTTATTTTCTCTCTTTCTCAGCCTTTTCAGACCTATTTTGGCTTGAAATGAACCCTTAACGGTATTTTTTAATTTATTGAATTTTTTTGCTATTTTTTTTGAATTTTCTAATAAGTGTAGGATTGGAACGAAACGGAACAGTAATTTTTATTTTCTATCTTTCTCAGCCTTTTCCAACCTATGTTGGCTTGAAATGAAGCCATAATGGTATTTTTGAATTTGTTGAATTTTTTTGCTATTTTTTTGGAATTTTCTAATACGCGTAGGGTTGGAACGGAACGGAACAGTAATTTTTATTTTCTCTCTTTCTCAGCCTTTTCCAACCTATGTTGGCTTGAAATGAAGCTATAATGGTATTTTTGAATTTTTTGAATTTTTTTGCTATTTTTTTAGAATTTTCTATTACGTTTCGGGTTGGAACGGAACGGAACGAAAATACTGATTTTCTCTCTTTCTCATACTTTTCCAACCTATGTTGGCTTGAAATGAAGCCATAATAGTATTTTCGAATTTTTTGAATTTTTTGCTATTTTTTTGGAATTTTCTATTACGCGTCGGGTTGGAACGGAACAGAACAGTAATTTTTATTTTCTCTCTTTCTCAGCCTGTTCCAACCTATGTTGGCTTGAAATGAAGCTAGAATGGTATTTTTTAACTTTTTGAATTTTTTTGGAATTTTCTATTACGCTTCGTGTTGGAACGGAATGGAACGATAGTACTTATTTTCTCTCCTTCTCATACTTTTCCAACCTATGTTGGCTTGAAATGAAGCCATAGTAGTATTTTTGAATTTTTTTGCTATTTTTTTGAAATTTTCTGTTACGTTTCGGGTTGGAGCGGAACGGAACGATAGTACTTATTTTCTCTCTTTCTCATACTTTTCCAACCTATGTTGGCTTGAAATGAAACCATAATAGTATTTTCGAATTTTTTAATTTCTTTGCTATTTTTTTGTAATTTTCTATTACGCGTCGGGTTGGAACGGAACGGAACAGTAATTTTTATTTTCTCAATTTCTCAGCCTTTTCCGTCCTATGTTGGCTTCAATTGAAGCCATAATGGTATTTTTGAATTTTTTTAATTTTTTTGCTATTTTTTTGGAATTTTCTATTACCCATCGGGTAGGAACGGAACAGAAAGACAATTTTTATTTTTTCTCTTTCTCAACCTTTTCCAACCTATTTTGGCTTGAAATGAACCCCTTAACGGTATTTTTTAATTTATTGAATTTTTTCGCTATTTTTTTGGAATTTTCTAATACGCGTCGGGTTGTAACGGAATGGAGCAGTAATTTTTATTTTCTCTCTTTCTCAGCCTTTTCCAACCAATGTTGTCTTGAAATAAAGCCATAATGGTATTTTTGAATTTTTTTAATTTTTTGCTATTTTTTTGGAATTTTCTATTACCCAACGGGTAGGAACGGAACGGAAAGACAATTTTTATTTTTTCTCTTTCTCAACCTTTTCCAACCTATTTTGGCTTAAAATGAACCCCTTAACGGTATTTTTTAATTTATTGAATTTTTTTGCTATTTTTTTGGAAATTTCTACTACGCGTCGGGTTGTAACGGAATGGAGCAGTAATTTTTATTTTCTCTCTTTCTCAGCCTTTTCCAACCTATGTTGGCTTGAAATAAAGCCATAATGGTATTTTTGAATTTTTTTAATTTTTTGCTATTTTTTTGGAATTTTCTATTACCCGTCGGGTAGGAACGGAACGGAAAGACAATTTTTATTTTTTCTCTTTCTCAGCTTTTTCCAACCTATGTTGGCTTGATATAAAGCCATAATGGTATTTTTTAATTTTTTTAATTTTTTGCTATTTTTTTGGAATTTTCTATTACCCATCGGGTAGGAACGGAACGGAAAGACAATTTTTATTTTTTCTCTTTCTCAACCTTTTCCAACCTATTTTGGCTTGAAATGAACCCCTTAACGGTATTTTTTAATTTATTGAATTTTTTTGATATTTTTTTGGAATTTTCTACTACGCGTCGGGTTGTAACGGAATGGAGCAGTAATTTTTATTTTCTCTCTTTCTCAGCCTTTTCCAACCTATGTTGGCTTGAAATAAAACCATAATGGTATTTTTGAATTTTTTGAATTTTTTGCTATTTTTTTGGAATTTTCTATTACCCATCGGGTAGGAACGGAACGGAAAGACAATTTTTATTTTTTCTCTTTCTCAGCTTTTTCCAACCTATGTTGGCTTGAAATAAAGCCATAATGGTATTTTTGAATTTTTTTAATTTTTTGCTATTTTTTTGGAATTTTCTATTACCCATCGGGTAGGAACGGAACGGAAAGACAATTTTTATTTTTTCTCTTTCTCAACCTTTTCCAACCTATTTTGGCTTGAAGTGAACCCTTAACAATATTTTTTAATTTATTGAATTTTTTTGCTATTTTTTTTGAATTTTCTAATAAGCGTAGGATTGGAACGAAACGGAACAGTAATTTTTATTTTCTATCTTTCTCAGCCTTTTCCAACCTATGTTGGCTTGAAATGAAGCCATAATGGTATTTTTGAATTTGTTGAATTTTTTTGCTATTTTTTTGGAATTTTCTAATACGCGTAGGGTTGGAACGGAACGGAACAGTAATTTTTATTTTCTCTCTTTCTCAGCCTTTTCCAACCTATGTTGGCTTGAAATGAAGCTATAATGGTATTTTTGAATTTTTTGAATTTTTTTGCTATTTTTTTGAAATTTTCTGTTACGTTTCGGGTTGGAGCGGAACGGAACGATAGTACTTATTTTCTCTCTTTCTCATACTTTTCCAACCTATGTTGGCTTGAAATGAAACCATAATAGTATTTTCGAATTTTTTAATTTCTTTGCTATTTTTTTGTAATTTTCTATTACGCGTCGGGTTGGAACGGAATGGAACAGTAATTTTTATTTTCTCTCTTTCTCAGCCTTTTCCGTCCTATGTTGGCTTGAATTGAAGCCATAATGGTATTTTTGAATTTTTTTAATTTTTTTGCTATTTTTTTGGAATTTTCTATTACCCATCGGGTAGGAACGGAACGGAAAGACAATTTTTATTTTTTCTCTTTCTCAACCTTTTCCAACCTATTTTGGCTTGAAATGAACCCCTTAACGGTATTTTTTAATTTATTGAATTTTTTCGCTATTTTTTTGGAATTTTCTAATACGCGTCGGGTTGTAACGGAATGGAGCAATAATTTTTATTTTCTCTCTTTCTCAGCCTTTTCCAACCAATGTTGTCTTGAAATAAAGCCATAATGGTATTTTTGAATTTTTTTAATTTTTTGCTATTTTTTTGGAATTTTCTATTACCCAACGGGTAGGAACGGAACGGAAAGACAATTTTTATTTTTTCTCTTTCTCAACCTTTTCCAACCTATTTTGGCTTAAAATGAACCCCTTAACGGTATTTTTTAATTTATTGAATTTTTTTGCTATTTTTTTGGAATTTTCTACTACGCGTCGGGTTGTAACGGAATGGAGCAATAATTTTTATTTTCTCTCTTTCTCAGCCTTTTCCAACCTATGTTGGCTTGAAATAAAGCCATAATGGTATTTTTGAATTTTTTTAATTTTTTGCTATTTTTTTGGAATTTTCTATTACCCATCGGGTAGGAACGGAACGGAAAGACAATTTTTATTTTTTCTCTTTCTCAGCTTTTTCCATCCTATGTTGGCTTGAAATAAAGCCATAATGGTATTTTTGAATTTTTTTAATTTTTTGCTATTTTTTTGGAATTTTCTATTACCCATCGGGTAGGAACGGAACGGAAAGACAATTTTTATTTTTTCTCTTTCTCAACCTTTTCCAACCTATTTTGGCTTGAAATGAACCCTTAACAGTATTTTTTAATTTATTGAATTTTTTTGCTATTTTTTTTGAATTTTCTAATAAGCGTAGGATTGGAACGAAACGGAACAGTAATTTTTATTTTCTATCTTTCTCAGCCTTTTCCAACCTATGTTGGCTTGAAATAAAACCATAATGGTATTTTTGAATTTTTTGAATTTTTTGCTATTTTTTTGGAATTTTCTATTACCCATCGGGTAGGAACGGAACGGAAAGACAATTTTTATTTTTTCTCTTTCTCAGCTTTTTCCAACCTATGTTGGCTTGAAATAAAGCCATAATGGTATTTTTGAATTTTTTTAATTTTTTGCTATTTTTTTGGAATTTTCTATTACCCATCGGGTAGGAACGGAACGGAAAGACAATTTTTATTTTTTCTCTTTCTCAACCTTTTCCAACCTATTTTGGCTTGAAGTGAACCCTTAACAATATTTTTTAATTTATTGAATTTTTTTGCTATTTTTTTTGAATTTTCTAATAAGCGTAGGATTGGAACGAAACGGAACAGTAATTTTTATTTTCTATCTTTCTCAGCCTTTTCCAACCTATGTTGGCTTGAAATGAAGCCATAATGGTATTTTTGAATTTGTTGAATTTTTTTGCTATTTTTTTGGAATTTTCTAATACGCGTAGGGTTGGAACGGAACGGAACAGTAATTTTTATTTTCTCTCTTTCTCAGCCTTTTCCAACCTATGTTGGCTTGAAATGAAGCTATAATGGTATTTTTGAATTTTTTGAATTTTTTTGCTATTTTTTTGAAATTTTCGGTTACGTTTCGGGTTGGAGCGGAACGGAACGATAGTACTTATTTTCTCTCTTTCTCATACTTTTCCAACCTATGTTGGCTTGAAATGAAACCATAATAGTATTTTCGAATTTTTTAATTTCTTTGCTATTTTTTTGTAATTTTCTATTACGCGTCGGGTTGGAACGGAACGGAACAGTAATTTTTATTTTCTCTCTTTCTCAGCCTTTTCCGTCCTATGTTGGCTTCAATTGAAGCCATAATGGTATTTTTGAATTTTTTTAATTTTTTTGCTATTTTTTTGGAATTTTCTATTACCCATCGGGTAGGAACGGAACGGAAAGACAATTTTTATTTTTTCTCTTTCTCAACCTTTTCCAACCTATTTTGGCTTGAAATGAACCCCTTAACGGTATTTTTTAATTTATTGAATTTTTTCGCTATTTTTTTGGAATTTTCTAATACGCGTCGGGTTGTAACGGAATGGAGCAGTAATTTTTATTTTCTCTCTTTCTCAGCCTTTTCCAACCAATGTTGTCTTGAAATAAAGCCATAATGGTATTTTTGAATTTTTTTAATTTTTTGCTATTTTTTTGGAATTTTCTATTACCCAACGGGTAGGAACGGAACGGAAAGACAATTTTTATTTTTTCTCTTTCTCAACCTTTTCCAACCTATTTTGGCTTAAAATGAACCCCTTAACGGTATTTTTTAATTTATTGAATTTTTTTGCTATTTTTTTGGAATTTTCTACTACGCGTCGGGTTGTAACGGAATGGAGCAATAATTTTTATTTTCTCTCTTTCTCAGCCTTTTCCAACCTATGTTGGCTTGAAATAAAGCCATAATGGTATTTTTGAATTTTTTTAATTTTTTGCTATTTTTTTGGAATTTTCTATTACCCATCGGGTAGGAACGGAACGGAAAGACAATTTTTATTTTTTCTCTTTCTCAGCTTTTTCCATCCTATGTTGGCTTGAAATAAAGCCATAATGGTATTTTTGAATTTTTTGAATTTTTTGCTATTTTTTTGGAATTTTCTATTACCCATCGGGTAGGAACGGAACGGAAAGACAATTTTTATTTTTTCTCTTTCTCAACCTTTTCCAACCTATTTTGGCTTGAAATGAACCCTTAACAGTATTTTTTAATTTATTGAATTTTTTTGCTATTTTTTTTGAATTTTCTAATAAGCGTAGGATTGGAACGAAACGGAACAGTAATTTTTATTTTCTATCTTTCTCAGCCTTTTCCAACCTATGTTGGCTTGAAATGAAGCCATAATGGTATTTTTGAATTTGTTGAATTTTTTTGCTATTTTTTTGGAATTTTCTAATACGCGTAGGGTTGGAACGGAACGGAACAATAATTTTTATTTTCTCTCTTTCTCAGCCTTTTCCAACCTATGTTGGCTTGAAATGAAGCTATAATGGTCTTTTTGAATTTTTTGAATTTTTTTGCTATTTTTTTAGAATTTTCTATTACGTTTCGGGTTGGAACGGAACGGAACGAAAATACTGATTTTCTCTCTTTCTCATACTTTTCCAACCTATGTTGGCTTGAAATGAAGCCATAATAGTATTTTCGAATTTTTTGAATTTTTTGCTATTTTTTTGGAATTTTCTATTACGCGTCGGGTTGGAACGGAACAGAACAGTAATTTTTATTTTCTCTCTTTCTCAGCCTATTCCAACCTATGTTGCTTGAAATGAAGCTAGAATGGTATTTTTTAACTTTTTGAATTTTTTTGGAATTTTCTATTACGCTTCGTGTTGGAACGGAATGGAACGATAGTACTTATTTTCTCTCCTTCTCATACTTTTCCAACCTATGTTGGCTTGAAATGAAGCCATAATAGTATTTTTGAATTTTTTTGCTATTTTTTTGGAATTTTCTAATACGCGTAGGGTTGGAACGGAACGGAACTGTAATTTTTATTTTCTCTCTTTCTCAGCCTTTTCCAACCTATGTTGGCTTGAAATGAAGCTATAATGGTCTTTTTGAATTTTTTGAATTTTTTTGCTATTTTTTTAGAATTTTCTATTACGTTTCGGGTTGGAACGGAACGGAACGAAAATACTGATTTTCTCTCTTTCTCATACTTTTCCAACCTATGTTGGCTTGAAATGAAGCCATAATAGTATTTTCGAATTTTTTGAATTTTTTGCTATTTTTTTGGAATTTTCTATTACGCGTCGGGTTGGAACGGAACAGAACAGTAATTTTTATTTTCTCTCTTTCTCAGCCTATTCCAACCTATGTTGCTTGAAATGAAGCTAGAATGGTATTTTTTAACTTTTTGAATTTTTTTGGAATTTTCTATTACGCTTCGTGTTGGAACGGAATGGAACGATAGTACTTATTTTCTCTCCTTCTCATACTTTTCCAACCTATGTTGGCTTGAAATGAAGCCATAATAGTATTTTTGAATTTTTTTGCTATTTTTTTGAAATTTTCTGTTACGTTTCGGGTTGGAGCGGAACGGAACGATAGTACTTATTTTCTCCCTTTCTCATACTTTTCCAACCTATGTTGGCTTGAAATGAAACCATAATAGTATTTTCGAATTTTTTAATTTTTTTACTATTTTTTTGTAATTTTCTATTACGCGTCGGGTTGGAACGGGACGGAACAGTAATTTTTATTTTCTCTCTTTCTCAGCCTTTTCCGTCCTATGGTGGCTTGAATTGAAGCCATAATGGTATTTTTGAATTTTTTTAATTTTTTTGCTATTTTTTTGGAATTTTCTATTACCCATCGGGTAGGAACGGATCGGAAAGACAATTTTTATTTTTTCTCTTTCTCAACCTTTTCCAACCTATTTTGGCTTGAAATGAACCCCTTAACGGTATTTTTTAATTTATTGAATTTTTTTGCTATTTTTTTGGAATTTTCTACTACGCGTCGGGTTATAACGGAATGGAGCAGTAATTTTTATTTTCTCTCTTTCTCAGCTTTTTCCAACCTATGTTGGCTTGAAATAAAACCATAATGGTATTTTTGAATTTTTTTAATTTTTTGCTATTTTTTTGGAATTTTCTATTACCCATCGGGTAGGAACGGAACGGAAAGACAATTTTTATTTTTTCTCTTTCTCAGCTTTTTCCAACCTATGTTGGCTTGAAATAAAGCCATAATGGTATTTTTGAATTTTTTTAATTTTTTGCTATTTTTTTGGAATTTTCTATTACCCATCGGGTAGGAACGGAACGGAAAGACAATTTTTATTTTTTCTCTTTCTCAACCTTTTCCAACCTATTTTGGCTTGAAATGAAGCCATAATAGTATTTTTGAGTTTTTTTGCTTTTTTTTTTGAATTTTCTAATAAGCGTAGGATTGGAACGAAACGGAACAGTAATTTTTATTTTCTATCTTTCTCAGCCTTTTCCAACCTATGTTGGCTTGAAATGAAGCCATAATGGTATTTTTGAATTTTTTTAATTTTTTTGCTATTTTTTTGGAATTTTCTAATACGCGTAGGGTTGGAACGGAACGAAACGATAGTACTTATTTTCTCTCTTTCTCATACTTTTCCAACCTATGTTGGCTTGAAATGAAACCATAATAGTATTTTCGAATTTTTTGAATTTTTTGCTATTTTTTTGGAATTTTCTATTACGCGTCGGGTTGGAACGGAACAGAACAGTAATTTTTATTTTCTCTCTTTCTCAGCCTATTCCAACCTATGTTGCTTGAAATGAAGCTAGAATGGTATTTTTTAACTTTTTGAATTTTTTTGGAATTTTCTATTTCCCATCGGGTAGGAACGGAACGGAAAGACAATTTTTATTTTTTCTCTTTCTCAGCTTTTTCCACCCTATGTTGGCTTGAAATAAAACCATAATGGTATTTTTTAATTTTTTTAATTTTTTGCTATTTTTTTGGAATTTTCTATTACCCATCGGGTAGGAACGGAACGGAAAGACAATTTTTATTTTTTCTCTTTCTCAACCTTTTCCAACCTATTTTGGCTTGAAATGAACCCTTAACGGTATTTTTTAATTTTTTGAATTTTTTGCTATTTTTTTGGAATTTTCTATTACGCGTCGGGTTGGAACGGAACGGAACAGTAATTTTTATTTTCTCTCTTTCTCAGCCTTTTCCAACCTATGTTGGCTTGAAATGAAGCTATAATGGTATTTTTGAATTTTTTGAATTTTTTTGCTATTTTTTTAGAATTTTCTATTACGTTTCGGGTTGGAACGGAACGGAACGAAAATACTGATTTTCTCTCTTTCTCATACTTTTCCAACCTATGTTGGCTTGAAATGAAGCCATAATAGTATTTTCGAATTTTTTGAATTTTTTGCTATTTTTTTTGGAATTTTCTATTACGCGTCGGGTTGGAACGGAACAGAACAGTAATTTTTATTTTCTCTCTTTCTCAGCCTATTCCAACCTATGTTGCTTGAAATGAAGCTAGAATGGTATTTTTTAACTTTTTGAATTTTTTTGGAATTTTCTATTACGCTTCGTGTTGGAACGGAATGGAACGATAGTACTTATTTTCTCTCCTTCTCATACTTTTCCAACCTATGTTGGCTTGAAATGAAGCCATAATAGTATTTTTGAATTTTTTTGCTATTTTTTTGAAATTTTCTGTTACGTTTCGGGTTGGAGCGGAACGGAACGATAGTACTTATTTTCTCTCTTTCTCATACTTTTCCAACCTATGTTGGCTTGAAATGAAACCATAATAGTATTTTCGAATTTTTTAATTTCTTTGCTATTTTTTTGTAATTTTCTATTACGCGTCGGGTTGGAACGGAACGGAACAGTAATTTTTATTTTCTCTCTTTCTCAGCCTTTTCCGTCCTATGTTGGCTTCAATTGAAGCCATAATGGTATTTTTGAATTTTTTTAATTTTTTTGCTATTTTTTTGGAATTTTCTATTACCCATCGGGTAGGAACGGAACGGAAAGACAATTTTTATTTTTTCTCTTTCTCAACCTTTTCCAACCTATTTTGGCTTGAAATGAACCCCTTAACGGTATTTTTTAATTTTTTGAATTTTTTTGCTATTTTTTTGGAATTTTCTACTACGCGTCGGGTTATAACGGAATGGAGCAGTAATTTTTATTTTCTCTCTTTCTCAGCTTTTTCCAACCTATGTTGGCTTGAAATAAAACCATAATGGTATTTTTGAATTTTTTTAATTTTTTGCTATTTTTTTGGAATTTTCTATTACCCATCGGGTAGGAACGGAACGGAAAGACAATTTTTATTTTTTCTCTTTCTCAGCTTTTTCCAACCTATGTTGGCTTGAAATAAAGCCATAATGGTATTTTTGAATTTTTTTAATTTTTTGCTATTTTTTTGGAATTTTCTATTACCCATCGGGTAGGAACGGAACGGAAAGACAATTTTTATTTTTTCTCTTTCTCAACCTTTTCCAACCTATTTTGGCTTGAAATGAAGCCACAATAGTATTTTTGAATTTTTTTGCTATTTTCTTTGAATTTTCTAATAAGCGTAGGATTGGAACGAAACGGAACAGTAATTTTTATTTTCTATCTTTCTCAGCCTTTTCCAACCTATGTTGGCTTGAAATGATGCCATAATGGTATTTTTGAATTTTTTTAATTTTTTTGCTATTTTTTTGGAATTTTCTAATACGCGTAGGGTTGGAACGGAACGGAACAGTAATTTTTATTTTCTCTCTTTCTCAGCCTTTTCCAACCTATGTTGGCTTGAAATGAAGCTATAATGGTATTTTTGAATTTTTTGAATTTTTTTGCTATTTTTTTAGAATTTTCTATTACGTTTCGGGTTGGAACGGAACGGAACGAAAGTACTGATTTTCTCTCTTTCTCATACTTTTCCAACCTATGTTGGCTTGAAATGAAGCCATAATAGTATTTTCGAATTTTTTGAATTTTTTGCTATTTTTTTGGAATTTTCTATTATGCGTCGGGTTGGAACGGAACAGAACAGTAATTTTTATTTTCTCTCTTTCTCAGCCTATTCCAACCTATGTTGGCTTGAAATGAAGCTAGAATGGTATTTTTTAACTTTTTGAATTTTTTTGGAATTTTCTATTACGCTTCGTGTTGGAACGGAATGGAACGATAGTACTTATTTTCTCTCCTTCTCATACTTTTCCAACCTATGTTGGCTTGAAATGAAGCCATAATAGTATTTTTGAATTTTTTTGCTATTTTTTTGGAATTTTCTATTACGTTTCGGGTTGGAACGGAACGGAACGATAGTACTTATTTTCTCTCTTTCTCATACTTTTCCAACCTATGTTGGCTTGAAATGAAACCATAATAGTATTTTCGAATTTTTTAATTTCTTTGCTATTTTTTTTGTAATTTTCTATTACGCGTCGGGTTGGAACGGAACGGAACAGTAATTTTTATTTTCGATCTTTCTCAGCCTTTTCCGTCCTATGTCGGCTTGAATTGAAGCCATAATGGTATTTTTGAATTTTTTTAATTTTTTTGCTATTTTTTTGGAATTTTCTAATACGCGTAGGGTTGGAACGGAACGGAACAGTAATTTTTATTTTCTCTCTTTCTCAGCCTTTTCCAACCTATGTTGGCTTGAAATAAAACCATAATGGTATTTTTTAATTTTTTTAATTTTTTGCTATTTTTTTGGAATTTTCTATTACCCATCGGGTAGGAACGGAACGGAAAGACAATTTTTATTTTTTCTCTTTCTCAACCTTTTCCAACCTATTTTGGCTTGAAATGAACCCTTAACGGTATTTTTTAATTTTTTGAATTTTTTGCTATTTTTTTGGAATTTTCTATTACGCGTCGGGTTGGAACGGAACAGAACAGTAATTTTTATTTTCTCTCTTTCTCAGCCTATTCCAACCTATGTTGGCTTGAAATGAAGCTAGAATGGTATTTTTTAACTCTTTGAATTTTTTTGGAATTTTCTATTACGCTTCGTGTTGGAACGGAATGGAACGATAGTACTTATTTTCTCTCCTTCTCATACTTTTCCAACCTATGTTGGCTGGAAATGAAGCCATAATAGTATTTTTGAATTTTTTTGCTATTTTTTTGGAATTTTCTATTACGTTTCGGGTTGGAACGTAACGGAACGATAGTACTTATTTTCTCTCTTTCTCATACTTTTCCAACCTATGTTGGCTTGAAATGAAACCATAACAGTATTTTCGAATTTTTTAATTTCTTTGCTATTTTTTTTGTAATTTTCTATTACGCGTCGGGTTGGAACGGAACGGAACAGTAATTTTTATTTTCTCTCTTTCTCAGCCTTTTCCGTCCTATGTTGGCTTGAATTGAAGCCATAATGGTATTTTTGAATTTTTTGAATTTTTTTCCTATTTTTTTGGAATTTTCTATAACCCATCGGGTAGGAACGGAACGGAAAGACAATTTTTATTTTTTCTCTTTCTCAACCTTTTCCAACCTATTTTGGCTTGAAATGAACCCCTTAACGGTATTTTTTAATTTATTGAATTTTTTTGCTATTTTTTTGGAATTTTCTAATACGCGTCGGGTTGTAACGGAATGGAGAAGTAATTTTTATTTTCTCTCTTTCTCAGCCTTTTCCAACCAATGTTGTCTTGAAATAAAGCCATAATGGTATTTTTGAATTCTTTTAATTTTTTGCTATTTTTGTGGAATTTTCTATTACCCATCGGGTAGGAACAGAACGGAAAGAAATTTTTTATTTTTTCTCTTTCTCAGCCTTTTCCAACCTATTTTGGCTTGAAATGAACCCTTAACGGTATTTTTTAATTTATTGAATTTTTTTGCTATTTTTTTTGAATTTTCTAATACGCGTAGGATTGGAACGAAACGGAACAGTAATTTTTATTTTCTATCTTTCTCAGCCTTTTCCAACCTATGTTGGCTTGAAATGAAGCCATAATGGTATTTTTGAATTTTTTTAATTTTTTTGCTATTTTTTTGGAATTTTCTAATACGCGTAGGGTTGGAACGGAACGGAACAGTAATTTTTATTTTCTCTCTTTCTCAGCCTTTTCCAACCTATGTTGGCTTGAAATGAAGCTATAATGGTATTTTTGAATTTTTTGAATTTTTTTGCTATTTTTTTAGAATTTTCTATTACGTTTCGGGTTGGAACGGAACGGAACGATAGTATTGATTTTCTCTCTTTCTCATACTTTTCCAACCTATGTTGGCTTGAAATGAAGCCATAATAGTATTTTCGAATTTTTTGAATTTTTTGCTATTTTTTTGGAATTTTCTATTACGCGTCGGGTTAGAACGGAACAGAACAGTAATTTTTATTTTCTCTCTTTCACAGCCTATTCCAACCTATGTTGGCTTGAAATGAAGCTAGAATGGTATTTTTTAATTTTTTGCTATTTTTTTGGAATTTCCTATTACGTTTCGGGTTGGAACGGAACGGAACGATAGTACTTATTTTCTCTCTTTCTCATACTTTTCCAACCTATGTTGGCTTGAAATGAAACCATAATAGTATTTTCGAATTTTTTAATTTTTTTACTATTTTTTTGTAATTTTCTATTACGCGTCGGTGGGAACGGGATGGAACAGTAATTTTTATTTTCTCTCTTTCTCAGCCTTTTCCGTCCTATGTTGGCTTGAATTGAAGCCATAATGGTATTTTTGAATTTTTTTAATTTTTTTGCTATTTTTTTGGAATTTTCTATTACCCATCGGGTAGGAACGGAACGAAAGACAATTTTTATTTTTTCTCTTTCTCAACCTTTTCCAACCTATTTTGGCTTGAAATGAACCCCTTAACGGTATTTTTTAGTTTATTGAATTTTTTTGCTATTTTTTTGGAATTTTCTAATAAGCGTAGGATTGGAACGAAACGGAACAGTAATTTTTATTTTCTATCTTTCTCAGCCTTTTCCAACCTATGTTGGCTTGAAATGAAGCCATAATGGTATTTTTGAATTTTTTTGCTATTTTTTTGGAATTTTCTAATACGCGTAGGGTTGGACGGAACGGAACAGTAATTTTTATTTTCTCTCTTTCTCAGCCTTTTCCAACCTATGTTGGCTTGAAATGAAGCTATAATGGTATTTTTGAATTTTTTGAATTTTTTTGCTATTTTTTTAGAATTTTCTATTACGTTTCGGGTTGGAACGGAACGGAACGAAAGTACTGATTTTCTCTCTTTCTCATACTTTTCCAACCTATGTTGGCTTGAAATGAAGCCATAATAGTATTTTCGAATTTTTTGAATTTTTTGCTATTTTTTTGGAATTTTCTATTACGCGTCGGGTTGGAACGGAACAGAACAGTAATTTTTATTTTCTCTCTTTCTCAGCCTATTCCAACCTATGTTGTCTTGAAATGAAGCTAGAATGGTATTTTTTAACTTTTTGAATTTTTATGGAATTTTCGATTACGCTTCGTGTTGGAACGGAATGGAACGATAGTACTTATTTTCTCTCCTTCTCATACTTTTCCAACCTATGTTGGCTTGAAATGAAGCCATAATAGTATTTTTGAATTTTTTTGCTATTTTTTTGGAATTTTCTTTTACGTTTCGGGTTGGAACGGAACGGAACGATAGTACTTATTTTCTCTCTTTCTCATACTTTTCCAACCTATGTTGGCTTGAAATGAAACCATAATAGTATTTTCGAATTTTTTAATTTCTTTGCTATTTTTTTGTAATTTTCTATTACGCGTCGGGTTGGAACGGAACGGAACAGTAATTTTTATTTTCTCTCTTTCTCAGCCTTTTCCGTCCTATGTTGGCTTCAATTGAAGCCATAATGGTATTTTTGAATTTTTTTAATTTTTTTGCTATTTTTTTGGAATTTTCTATTACCCATCGGGTAGGAACGGAACGGAAAGACAATTTTTATTTTTTCTCTTTCTCAACCTTTTCCAACCTATTTTGGCTTGAAATGAACCCCTTAACGGTATTTTTTAATTTTTTGAATTTTTTTGCTATTTTTTTGGAATTTTCTACTACGCGTCGGGTTATAACGGAATGGAGCAGTAATTTTTATTTTCTCTCTTTCTCAGCTTTTTCCAACCTATGTTGGCTTGAAATAAAACCATAATGGTATTTTTGAATTTTTTTAATTTTTTGCTATTTTTTTGGAATTTTCTATTACCCATCGGGTAGGAACGGAACGGAAAGACAATTTTTATTTTTTCTCTTTCTCAGCTTTTTCCAACCTATGTTGGCTTGAAATAAAGCCATAATGGTATTTTTGAATTTTTTTAATTTTTTGCTATTTTTTTGGAATTTTCTATTACCCATCGGGTAGGAACGGAACGGAAAGACAATTTTTATTTTTTCTCTTTCTCAACCTTTTCCAACCTATTTTGGCTTGAAATGAAGCCACAATAGTATTTTTGAATTTTTTTGCTATTTTCTTTGAATTTTCTAATAAGCGTAGGATTGGAACGAAACGGAACAGTAATTTTTATTTTCTATCTTTCTCAGCCTTTTCCAACCTATGTTGGCTTGAAATGATGCCATAATGGTATTTTTGAATTTTTTTAATTTTTTTGCTATTTTTTTGGAATTTTCTAATACGCGTAGGGTTGGAACGGAACGGAACAGTAATTTTTATTTTCTCTCTTTCTCAGCCTTTTCCAACCTATGTTGGCTTGAAATGAAGCTATAATGGTATTTTTGAATTTTTTGAATTTTTTTGCTATTTTTTTAGAATTTTCTATTACGTTTCGGGTTGGAACGGAACGGAACGAAAGTACTGATTTTCTCTCTTTCTCATACTTTTCCAACCTATGTTGGCTTGAAATGAAGCCATAATAGTATTTTCGAATTTTTTGAATTTTTTGCTATTTTTTTGGAATTTTCTATTATGCGTCGGGTTGGAACGGAACAGAACAGTAATTTTTATTTTCTCTCTTTCTCAGCCTATTCCAACCTATGTTGGCTTGAAATGAAGCTAGAATGGTATTTTTTAACTTTTTGAATTTTTTTGGAATTTTCTATTACGCTTCGTGTTGGAACGGAATGGAACGATAGTACTTATTTTCTCTCCTTCTCATACTTTTCCAACCTATGTTGGCTTGAAATGAAGCCATAATAGTATTTTTGAATTTTTTTGCTATTTTTTTGGAATTTTCTATTACGTTTCGGGTTGGAACGGAACGGAACGATAGTACTTATTTTCTCTCTTTCTCATACTTTTCCAACCTATGTTGGCTTGAAATGAAACCATAATAGTATTTTCGAATTTTTTAATTTCTTTGCTATTTTTTTTGTAATTTTCTATTACGCGTCGGGTTGGAACGGAACGGAACAGTAATTTTTATTTTCGATCTTTCTCAGCCTTTTCCGTCCTATGTCGGCTTGAATTGAAGCCATAATGGTATTTTTGAATTTTTTTAATTTTTTTGCTATTTTTTTGGAATTTTCTAATACGCGTAGGGTTGGAACGGAACGGAACAGTAATTTTTATTTTCTCTCTTTCTCAGCCTTTTCCAACCTATGTTGGCTTGAAATAAAGCCATAATGGTATTTTTGAATTTTTTTAATTTTTTGCTATTTTTTTGGAATTTTCTATTTCCCATCGGGTAGGAACGGAACGGAAAGACAATTTTTATTTTTTCTCTTTCTCAGCTTTTTCCACCCTATGTTGGCTTGAAATAAAACCATAATGGTATTTTTTAATTTTTTTAATTTTTTGCTATTTTTTTGGAATTTTCTATTACCCATCGGGTAGGAACGGAACGGAAAGACAATTTTTATTTTTTCTCTTTCTCAACCTTTTCCAACCTATTTTGGCTTGAAATGAACCCTTAACGGTATTTTTTAATTTTTTGAATTTTTTGCTATTTTTTTGGAATTTTCTATTACGCGTCGGGTTGGAACGGAACAGAACAGTAATTTTTATTTTCTCTCTTTCTCAGCCTATTCCAACCTATGTTGGCTTGAAATGAAGCTAGAATGGTATTTTTTAACTCTTTGAATTTTTTTGGAATTTTCTATTACGCTTCGTGTTGGAACGGAATGGAACGATAGTACTTATTTTCTCTCCTTCTCATACTTTTCCAACCTATGTTGGCTGGAAATGAAGCCATAATAGTATTTTTGAATTTTTTTGCTATTTTTTTGGAATTTTCTATTACGTTTCGGGTTGGAACGGAACGGAACGATAGTACTTATTTTCTCTCTTTCTCATACTTTTCCAACCTATGTTGGCTTGAAATGAAACCATAATAGTATTTTCGAATTTTTTAATTTCTTTGCTATTTTTTTTGTAATTTTCTATTACGCGTCGGGTTGGAACGGAACGGAACAGTAATTTTTATTTTCTCTCTTTCTCAGCCTTTTCCGTCCTATGTTGGCTTGAATTGAAGCCATAATGGTATTTTTGAATTTTTTGAATTTTTTTCCTATTTTTTTGGAATTTTCTATAACCCATCGGGTAGGAACGGAACGGAAAGACAATTTTTATTTTTTCTCTTTCTCAACCTTTTCCAACCTATTTTGGCTTGAAATGAACCCCTTAACGGTATTTTTTAATTTATTGAATTTTTTTGCTATTTTTTTGGAATTTTCTAATACGCGTCGGGTTGTAACGGAATGGAGAAGTAATTTTTATTTTCTCTCTTTCTCAGCCTTTTCCAACCAATGTTGTCTTGAAATAAAGCCATAATGGTATTTTTGAATTCTTTTAATTTTTTGCTATTTTTTTGGAATTTTCTATTACCCATCGGGTAGGAACAGAACGGAAAGAAAATTTTTATTTTTTCTCTTTCTCAGCCTTTTCCAACCTATTTTGGCTTGAAATGAACCCTTAACGGTATTTTTTAATTTATTGAATTTTTTTGCTATTTTTTTTGAATTTTCTAATACGCGTAGGATTGGAACGAAACGGAACAGTAATTTTTATTTTCTATCTTTCTCAGCCTTTTCCAACCTATGTTGGCTTGAAATGAAGCCATAATGGTATTTTTGAATTTTTTTAATTTTTTTGCTATTTTTTTGGAATTTTCTAATACGCGTAGGGTTGGAACGGAACGGAACAGTAATTTTTATTTTCTCTCTTTCTCAGCCTTTTCCAACCTATGTTGGCTTGAAATGAAGCTATAATGGTATTTTTGAATTTTTTGAATTTTTTTGCTATTTTTTTAGAATTTTCTATTACGTTTCGGGTTGGAACGGAACGGAACGATAGTATTGATTTTCTCTCTTTCTCATACTTTTCCAACCTATGTTGGCTTGAAATGAAGCCATAATAGTATTTTCGAATTTTTTGAATTTTTTGCTATTTTTTTGGAATTTTCTATTACGCGTCGGGTTAGAACGGAACAGAACAGTAATTTTTATTTTCTCTCTTTCACAGCCTATTCCAACCTATGTTGGCTTGAAATGAAGCTAGAATGGTATTTTTTAATTTTTTGCTATTTTTTTGGAATTTCCTATTACGTTTCGGGTTGGAACGGAACGGAACGATAGTACTTATTTTCTCTCTTTCTCATACTTTTCCAACCTATGTTGGCTTGAAATGAAACCATAATAGTATTTTCGACTTTTTTAATTTTTTTACTATTTTTTTGTAATTTTCTATTACGCGTCGGTGGGAACGGGATGGAACAGTAATTTTTATTTTCTCTCTTTCTCAGCCTTTTCCGTCCTATGTTGGCTTGAATTGAAGCCATAATGGTATTTTTGAATTTTTTTAATTTTTTTGCTATTTTTTTGGAATTTTCTATTACCCATCGGGTAGGAACGGAACGAAAGACAATTTTTATTTTTTCTCTTTCTCAACCTTTTCCAACCTATTTTGGCTTGAAATGAACCCCTTAACGGTATTTTTTAGTTTATTGAATTTTTTTGCTATTTTTTTGGAATTTTCTAATAAGCGTAGGATTGGAACGAAACGGAACAGTAATTTTTATTTTCTATCTTTCTCAGCCTTTTCCAACCTATGTTGGCTTGAAATGAAGCCATAATGGTATTTTTGAATTTTTTTGCTATTTTTTTGGAATTTTCTAATACGCGTAGGGTTGGACGGAACGGAACAGTAATTTTTATTTTCTCTCTTTCTCAGCCTTTTCCAACCTATGTTGGCTTGAAATGAAGCTATAATGGTATTTTTGAATTTTTTGAATTTTTTTGCTATTTTTTTAGAATTTTCTATTACGTTTCGGGTTGGAACGGAACGGAACGAAAGTACTGATTTTCTCTCTTTCTCATACTTTTCCAACCTATGTTGGCTTGAAATGAAGCCATAATAGTATTTTCGAATTTTTTGAATTTTTTGCTATTTTTTTGGAATTTTCTATTACGCGTCGGGTTGGAACGGAACAGAACAGTAATTTTTATTTTCTCTCTTTCTCAGCCTATTCCAACCTATGTTGTCTTGAAATGAAGCTAGAATGGTATTTTTTAACTTTTTGAATTTTTATGGAATTTTCGATTACGCTTCGTGTTGGAACGGAATGGAACGATAGTACTTATTTTCTCTCCTTCTCATACTTTTCCAACCTATGTTGGCTTGAAATGAAGCCATAATAGTATTTTTGAATTTTTTTGCTATTTTTTTGGAATTTTCTTTTACGTTTCGGGTTGGAACGGAACGGAACGATAGTACTTATTTTCTCTCTTTCTCATACTTTTCCAACCTATGTTGGCTTGAAATGAAACCATAATAGTATTTTCGAATTTTTTAATTTCTTTGCTATTTTTTTGTAATTTTCTATTACGCGTCGGGTTGGAACGGAACGGAACAGTAATTTTTATTTTCTCTCTTTCTCAGCCTTTTCCGTCCTATGTTGGCTTGAATTGAAGCCATAATGGTATTTTTGAATTTTTTTAATTTTTTTGCTATTTTTTTGGAATTTTCTATTACCCATCGGGTAGGAACGGAACGGAAAGACAATTTTTATTTTTTCTCTTTCTCAACCTTTTCCAACCTATTTTGGCTTGAAATGAACCCCTTAACGGTATTTTTTAATTTATTTAATTTTTTTGCTATTTTTTTGGAATTTTCTAATACGCGTCGGGTTGGAACGGAATGGAGCAGTAATTTTTATTTTCTCTCTTTCTCAGCCTTTTCCAACCTATGTTGGCTTGAAATAAAGCCATAATGGTATTTTTGAATTTTTTTAATTTTTTGCTATTTTTTTGGAATTTTTTATTACCCATCGGGTAGGAGCGGAACGGAAAGAAAATTTTTTATTTTTTCTCTTTCTCAGCCTTTTCCAACCTATTTTGGCTTGAAATGAACCCTTAACTGTATTTTTTAATTTATTGAATTTTTTTGCTATTTTTTTGGAATTTTCTAATACGCGTATGATTGGAACGAAACGGAACAGTAATTTTTATTTTCTATCTTTCTCAGCCTTTTCCAACCTATGTTGGCTTGAAATGAAGGCATAATGGTATTTTTGAATTTTTTTAATTTTTTTGCTATTTTTTTGGAATTTCCTATTACGTTTCGGGTTGGAACGGAACGGAACGATAGTACTTATTTTCTCTCTTTCTCTTACTTTTCCAACCTATGTTGGCTTGAAATGAAACCATAATAGTATTTTCGAATTTTTTAATTTTTTTACTATTTTTTTGTAATTTTCTATTACGCGTCGGGTTGGAACGGGACGGAACAGTAATTTTTATTTTCTCTCTTTCTCAGCCTTTTCCGTCCTATGTTGGCTTGAATTGAAGCCATAATGGTATTTTTGAATTTTTTTAATTTTTTTGCTATTTTTTTGGAATTTTCTATTACCCATCGGGTAGGAACGGAACGGAAAGACAATTTTTATTTTTTCTCTTTCTCAACCTTTTCCAACCTATTTTGGCTTGAAATGAACCCCTTAACGGTATTTTTTAATTTATTGAATTTTTTTGCTATTTTTTTGGAATTTTCTAATACGCGTTGGGTTGTAACGGAATGGAGCAGTAATTTTTATTTTCTCTCTTTCTCAGCCTTTTCCAACCAATGTTGTCTTGAAATAAAGCCATAATGGTATTTTTGAATTCTTTTAATTTTTTGCTATTTTTTTGGAATTTTCTATTACCCATCGGGTAGGAACGGAACGGAAAGACAATTTTTATTTTTTCTCTTTCTCAACCTTTTCCAACCTATTTTGGCTTGAAATGAACCCCTTAACGGTATTTTTTAATTTATTTAATTTTTTTGCTATTTTTTTGGAATTTTCTAATACGCGTCGGGTTGGAACGGAATGGAGGAGTAATTTTTATTTTCTCTCTTTCTCAGCCTTTTCCAACCTATGTTGGCTTGAAATAAAGCCATAATGGTATTTTTGAATTTTTTGAATTTTTTGCTATTTTTTTGGAATTTTTTATTACCCATCGGGTAGGAGCGGAACGGAAAGAAAATTTTTTATTTTTTCTCTTTCTCAGCCTTTTCCAACCTATTTTGGCTTGAAATGAACCCTTAACGGTATTTTTTAATTTATTGAATTTTTTTGCTATTTTTTTGGAATTTTCTAATACGCGTATGATTGGAACGAAACGGAACAGTAATTTTTATTTTCTATCTTTCTCAGCCTTTTCCAACCTATGTTGGCTTGAAATGAAGGCATAATGGTATTTTTGAATTTTTTTAATTTTTTTGCTATTTTTTTGGAATTTCCTATTACGTTTCGGGTTGGAACGGAACGGAACGATAGTACTTATTTTCTCTCTTTCTCTTACTTTTCCAACCTATGTTGGCTTGAAATGAAACCATAATAGTATTTTCGAATTTTTTAATTTTTTTACTATTTTTTTGTAATTTTCTTTTACGCGTCGGGTTGGAACGGGACGGAACAGTAATTTTTATTTTCTCTCTTTCTCAGCCTTTTCCGTCCTATGTTGGCTTGAATTGAAGCCATAATGGTATTTTTGAATTTTTTTAATTTTTTTGCTATTTTTTTGGAATTTTCTATTACCCATCGGGTAGGAACGGAACGGAAAGACAATTTTTATTTTTTCTCTTTCTCAACCTTTTCCAACCTATTTTGGCTTGAAATGAACCCCTTAACGGTATTTTTTAATTTATTGAATTTTTTTGCTATTTTTTTGGAATTTTCTAATACGCGTTGGGTTGTAACGGAATGGAGCAGTAATTTTTATTTTCTCTCTTTCTCAGCCTTTTCCAACCAATGTTGTCTTGAAATAAAGCCATAATGGTATTTTTGAATTCTTTTAATTTTTTGCTATTTTTTTGGAATTTTCTATTACCCATCGGGTAGGAACGGAACGGAAAGACAATTTTTATTTTTTCTCTTTCTCAGCCTTTTCCAACCTATTTTGGCTTGAAATGAACCCTTAACGGTATTTTTTAATTTATTGAATTTTTTTGCTATTTTTTTTGAATTTTCTAATACGCGTAGGAGTGGAACGAAACGGAACAGTAATTTTTATTTTCTATCTTTCTCAGCCTTTTCCAACCTATGTTGGCTTGAAATGAAGCCATAATGGTATTTTTGAATTTTTTTAATTTTTTTGCTATTTTTTTGGAATTTTCTAATACGCGTAGGGTTGGAACGGAACGGAACAGTAATTTTTATTTTCTCTCTTTCTCAGCCTTTTCCAACCTATGTTGGCTTGAAATGAAGCTATAATGGTATTTTTGAATTTTTTGAATTTTTTTGCTATTTTTTTAGAATTTTCTATTACGTTTCGGGTTGGAACGGAACGGAACGAAAATACTGATTTTCTCTCTTTCTCATACTTTTCCAACCTATGTTGGCTTGAAATGAAGCCATAATAGTATTTTCGAATTTTTTGAATTTTTTGCTATTTTTTTGGAATTTTCTATTACGCGTCGGGTTGGAACGGAACAGAACAGTAATTTTTATTTTCTCTCTTTCTCAGCCTATTCCAACCTATGTTGGCTTGAAATGAAGCTAGAATGGTATTTTTTAACTTTTTGAATTTTTTTGGAATTTTCTATTACGCTTCGTGTTGGAACGGAATGGAACGATAGTACTTATTTTCTCTCCTTCTCATACTTTTCCAACCTATGTTGGCTTGAAATGAAGCCATAATAGTATTTTTGAATTTTTTTGCTATTTTTTTGAAATTTTCTATTACGTTTCGGGTTGGAGCGGAACGGAACGATAGTACTTATTTTCTCTCTTTCTCATACTTTTCCAACCTATGTTGGCTTGAAATGAAACCATAATAGTATTTTCGAATTTTTTAATTTCTTTGCTATTTTTTTGTAATTATCTATTACGCGTCGGGTTGGAACGGAACGGAACAGTAATTTTTATTTTCTCTCTTTCTCAGCCTTTTCCGTCCTATGTTGGCTTCAATTGAAGCCATAATGGTATTTTTGAATTTTTTTAATTTTTTTGCTATTTTTTTGGAATTTTCTATTACCCATCGGGTAGGAACGGAACGGAAAGACAATTTTTATTTTTTCTCTTTCTCAACCTTTTCCAACCTATTTTGGCTTGAAATGAACCCCTTAACGGTATTTTTTAATTTATTGAATTTTTTCGCTATTTTTTTGGAATTTTCTAATACGCGTCGGGTTGTAACGGAATGGAGCAGTAATTTTTATTTTTTCTCTTTCTCAGCCTTTTCCAACCAATGTTGTCTTGAAATAAAGCCATAATGGTATTTTTGAATTTTTTTAATTTTTTGCTGTTTTTTTGGAATTTTCTATTACCCATCGGGTAGGAACGGAACGGAAAGACAACTTTTATTTTTTCTCTTTCTCAACCTTTTCCAACCTATTTTGGCTTAAAACGAACCCCTTAACGGTATTTTTTAATTTATTGAATTTTTTTGCTATTTTTTTGGAATTTTCTACTACGCGTCGGGTAGTAACGGAATGGAGCAGTAATTTTTATTTTCTCTCTTTCTCAGCCTTTTCCAACCTATGTTGGCTTGAAATGAAGCCAAAATGGTATTTTTGAATTTTTTTAATTTTTTTGCTATTTTTTTGGAATTTTCTAATACGCGTAGGGTTGGAACGGAACGGAACAGTAATTTTTATTTTCTCTCTTTCTCAGCCTTTTCCAACCTATGTTGGCTTGAAAGAAAGCCATAATGGTATTTTTGAATTTTTTTAATTTTTTGCTATTTTTTTGGAATTTTCTATTACCCATCGGGTAGGAACGGAACGGAAAGACAATTTTTATTTTTTCTCTTTCTCAGCTTTTTCCACCCTATGTTGGCTTGAAATAAAACCATAATGGTATTTTTTAATTTTTTTAATTTTTCGCTATTTTTTTGGAATTTTCTATTACCCATCGGGTAGGAACGGAACGGAAAGACAATTTTTTTTTTTTCTCTTTCTCAACCTTTTCCAACCTATTTTGGCTTGAAATGAACCCTTAACAGTATTTTTTAATTTTTTGAATTTTTTGCTATTTTTTTGGAATTTTCTATTACGCGTCGGGTTGGAACGGAACAGAACAGTAATTTTTATTTTCTCTCTTTCTCAGCCTATTCCAACCTATGTTGGCTTGAAATGAAGCTAGAATGGTATTTTTTAACTCTTTGAATTTTTTTGGAATTTTTTATTACGCTTCGTGTTGGAACGGAATGGAACGATAGTACTTATTTTTTCTCCTTCTCATACTTTTCCAACCTATGTTGGCTGGAAATGAAGCCATAATAGTATTTTTGAATTTTTTTGCTATTTTTTTGGAATTTTCTATTACGTTTCGGGTTGGAACGGAACGGAACGATAGTACTTATTTTCTCTCTTTCTCATACTTTTCCAACCTATGTTGGCTTGAAATGAAACCATAATAGTATTTTCGAATTTTTTAATTTCTTTGCTATTTTTTTTGTAATTTTCTATTACGCGTCGGGTTGGAACGGAACGGAACAGTAATTTTTATTTTCTCTCTTTCTCAGCCTTTTCCGTCCTATGTTGGCTTGAATTGAAGCCATAATGGTATTTTTGAATTTATTTAATTTTTTTCCTATTTTTTTGGAATTTTCTATAACCCATCGGGTAGGAACGGAACGGAAAGACAATTTTTATTTTTTCTCTTTCTCAACCTTTTCCAACCTATTTTGGCTTGAAATGAACCCCTTATCGGTATTTCTTAATTTATTGAATTTTTTTGCTATTTTTTTGGAATTTTCTAATACGCGTCGGGTTGTAACGGAAAGGAGAAGTAATTTTTATTTTCTCTCTTTCTCAGCCTTTTCCAACCAATGTTGTCTTGAAATAAAGCCATAATGGTATTTTTGAATTCTTTTAATTTTTTGCTATTTTTTTGGAATTTTCTATTACCCATCGGGTAGGAACAGAACGGAAAGAAAATTTTTATTTTTTCTCTTTCTCAGCCTTTTCCAACCTATTTTGGCATGAAATGAAGCTATAATGGTATTTTTGAATTTTTTGAATTTTTTTGCTATTTTTTTAGAATTTTCTATTACGTTTCGGGTTGGAATGGAACGGAACGATAGTACTGATTTTCTCTCTTTCTCATACTTTTCCAACCTATGTTGGCTTGAAATGAAGCCATAATAGTATTTTCGAATTTTTTGAATTTTTTGCTATTTTTTTGGAATTTTCTATTACGCGTCGGGTTAGAACGGAATAGAACAGTAATTTTTATTTTCTCTCTTTCACAGCCTATTCCAACCTATGTTGGCTTGAAATGAAGCTAGAATGGTATTTTTTAATTTTTTGACTTTTTTTGGAATTTTCTATTACGCTTCGTGTTGGAACGGAATGGAACGATAGTACTTATTTTCTCTCTTTCTCATACTTTTCCAATCTATGTTGGCTTGAAATGAAGCCATAATAGTATTTTTGAATTTTTTTGCTATTTTTTTGGAATTTTCTATTACGTTTCGGGTTGGAACGGAACGGAACGATAGTACTGATTTTCTCTCTTTCTCATACTTTTCCAACCTATGTTGGCTTGAAATGAAGCCATAATAGTATTTTCGAATTTTTTGAATTTTTTGCTATTTTTTTTGAATTTTCTATTACGCGTCGGGTTGGAACGGAACAGAACAGTAATTTTTATTTTCTCTCTTTCTCAGCCTATTCCAACCTATGTTGGCTTGAAATGAAGCTAGAATGGTATTTTTTAATTTTTTGAATTTTTTTGTAATTTTCTATTACGCTTCGTGTTGGAACGGAATGGAACGATAGTACTTATTTTCTCTCTTTCTCATACTTTTCCAACCTATGTTGGCTTGAAATGAAGCCATAATAGTATTTTTGAATTTTTTTGCTATTTTTTTGGAATTTTCTATTACGTTTCGGGTTGGAACGGAACGGAACGATAGTACTTATTTTCTCTCTTTCTCATACTTTTCCAACCTATGTTGGCTTGAAATGAAACCATAATAGTATTTTCGAATTTTTTAATTTTTTTGCTATTTTTTTGTAATTTTCTATTACGCCTCGGGTTGGAATGGAACGGAACAGTAATTTTTATTTTCTCTCTTTCTCAGCATTTTCCGTCCTATGTTGGCTTGAATTGAAGCCATAATGGTATTTTTGAATTTTTTTAATTTTTTTGCTATTTTTTTGGAATTTTCTATTACCCATCGGGTAGGAACGGAACGGAAAGACAATTTTTATTTTTTCTCTTTCTCAACCTTTTCCAACCTATTTTGGCTTGAAATGAACCCCTTAACGGTATTTTTTAATTTATTGAATTTTTTTGCTATTTTTTTGGAATTTTCTAATACGCGTCGGGTTGGAACGGAATGGAGCAGTAATTTTTATTTTCTCTCTTTCTCAGCCTTTTCCAACCTATGTTGGCTTGAAATAAAGCCATAATGGTATTTTTGAATTTTTTTATTTTTTTGCTATTTTTTCGGAATTTTCTATTACCCATCGGGTTGGAACGGAACGGAAAGACAGTTTTTATTTTTTCTCTTTCTCAGCCTTTTCCAACCTATTTTGGCTTGAAATGAACCCTTAACGGTATTTTTTAATTTATTGAATTTTTTTGCTATTTTTTTGGAATTTTCTAATACGCGTAGGATTGGAACGAAACGGAACAGTAATTTTTATTTTCTATCTTTCTCAGCCTTTTCCAACCTATGTTGGCTTGAAATGAAGGCATAATGGTATTTTTGAATTTTTTTAATTTTTTTGCTATTTTTTTGGAATTTCCTATTACGTTTCGGGTTGGAACGGAACGGAACGATAGTACTTATTTTCTCTCTTTCTCATACTTTTCCAACCTATGTTGGCTTGAAATGAAACCATAATAGTATTTTCGAATTTTTTAATTTTTTTACTATTTTTTTGTAATTTTCTATTACGCGTCGGGTTGGAACGGGATGGAACAGTAATTTTTATTTTCTCTCTTTCTCAGCCTTTTCCGTCCTATGTTGGCTTGAATTGAAGCCATAATGGTATTTTTGAATTTTTTTAATTTTTTTGCTATTTTTTTGGAATTTTCTATTACCCATCGGGTAGGAACGGAACGGAAAGACAATTTTTATTTTTTCTCTTTCTCAACCTTTTCCAACCTATTTTGGCTTGAAATGAACCCCTTAACGGTATTTTTTAGTTTATTGAATTTTTTTGCTATTTTTTTGGAATTTTCTAATAAGCGTAGGATTGGAACGAAACGGAACAGTAATTTTTATTTTCTATCTTTCTCAGCCTTTTCCAACCTATGTTGGCTTGAAATGAAGCCATAATGGTATTTTTGAATTTTTTTGCTATTTTTTTGGAATTTTCTAATACGCGTAGGGTTGGACGGAACGGAACAGTAATTTTTATTTTCTCTCTTTCTCAGCCTTTTCCAACCTATGTTGGCTTGAAATGAAGCTATAATGGTATTTTTGAATTTTTTGAATTTTTTTGCTATTTTTTTAGAATTTTCTATTACGTTTCGGGTTGGAACGGAACGGAACGAAAGTACTGATTTTCTCTCTTTCTCATACTTTTCCAACCTATGTTGGCTTGAAATGAAGCCATAATAGTATTTTCGAATTTTTTGAATTTTTTGCTATTTTTTTGGAATTTTCTATTACGCGTCGGGTTGGAACGGAACAGAACAGTAATTTTTATTTTCTCTCTTTCTCAGCCTATTCCAACCTATGTTGTCTTGAAATGAAGCTAGAATGGTATTTTTTAACTTTTTGAATTTTTATGGAATTTTCGATTACGCTTCGTGTTGGAACGGAATGGAACGATAGTACTTATTTTCTCTCCTTCTCATACTTTTCCAACCTATGTTGGCTTGAAATGAAGCCATAATAGTATTTTTGAATTTTTTTGCTATTTTTTTGGAATTTTCTTTTACGTTTCGGGTTGGAACGGAACGGAACGATAGTACTTATTTTCTCTCTTTCTCATACTTTTCCAACCTATGTTGGCTTGAAATGAAACCATAATAGTATTTTCGAATTTTTTAATTTCTTTGCTATTTTTTTGTAATTTTCTATTACGCGTCGGGTTGGAACGGAACGGAACAGTAATTTTTATTTTCTCTCTTTCTCAGCCTTTTCCGTCCTATGTTGGCTTGAATTGAAGCCATAATGGTATTTTTGAATTTTTTTAATTTTTTTGCTATTTTTTTGGAATTTTCTATTACCCATCGGGTAGGAACGGAACGGAAAGACAATTTTTATTTTTTCTCTTTCTCAACCTTTTCCAACCTATTTTGGCTTGAAATGAACCCCTTAACGGTATTTTTTAATTTATTGAATTTTTTTGCTATTTTTTTGGAATTTTCTAATACGCGTCGGGTTGGAACGGAATGGAGCAGTAATTTTTATTTTCTCTCTTTCTCAGCCTTTTCCAACCTATGTTGGCTTGAAATAAAGCCATAATGGTATTTTTGAATTTTTTTAATTTTTTGCTATTTTTTTGGAATTTTCTATTACCCATCGGGTAGGAGCGGAACGGAAAGAAAATTTTTTATTTTTTCTCTTTCTCAGCCTATTCCAACCTATGTTGGCTTGAAATGAAGCTAGAATGGTATTTTTTAATTTTTTGAATTTTTTTGTAATTTTCTATTACGCTTCGTGTTGGAACGGAATGGAACGATAGTACTTATTTTCTCTCTTTCTCATACTTTTCCAACCTATGTTGGCTTGAAATGAAGCCATAATAGTATTTTTGAATTTTTTTGCTATTTTTTTGGAATTTTCTATTACGTTTCGGGTTGGAACGGAACGGAACGATAGTACTTATTTTCTCTCTTTCTCATACTTTTCCAACCTATGTTGGCTTGAAATGAAACCATAATAGTATTTTCGAATTTTTTAATTTTTTTGCTATTTTTTTGTAATTTTCTATTACGCCTCGGGTTGGAACGGAACGGAACAGTAATTTTTATTTTCTCTCTTTCTCAGCCTTTTCCATCCTATGTTGGCTTGAATTGAAGCCATAATGGTATTTTTGAATTGTTTTAATTTTTTTGCTATTTTTTTGGAATTTTCTATTACCCATCGGGTAGGAACGGAACGGAAAGACAATTTTTATTTTTTCTCTTTCTCAACCTTTTCCAACCAATTTTGGCTTGAAATGAACCCCTTAACGGTATTTTTTAATTTATTGAATTTTTTTGCTATTTTTTTGGAATTTTCTAATACGCGTCGGGTTGGAACGGAATGGAGCAGTAATTTTTATTTTCTCTCTTTCTCAGCCTTTTCCAACCTATGTTGGCTTGAAATAAAGCCATAATGGTATTTTTGAATTTTTTTATTTTTTTGCTATTTTTTCGGAATTTTCTATTACCCATCGGGTTGGAACGGAACGGAAAGACAATTTTTATTTTTTCTCTTTCTCAGCCTTTTCCAACCTATTTTGGCTTGAAATGAACCCTTAACGGTATTTTTTAATTTATTGAATTTTTTTGCTATTTTTTTGGAATTTTCTAATACGCGTAGGATTGGAACGAAACGGAACAGTAATTTTTATTTTCTATCTTTCTCAGCCTTTTCCAACCTATGTTGGCTTGAAATGAAGGCATAATGGTATTTTTGAATTTTTTTAATTTTTTTGCTATTTTTTTGGAATTTCCTATTACGTTTCGGGTTGGAACGGAACGGAACGATAGTACTTATTTTCTCTCTTTCTCATACTTTTCCAACCTATGTTGGCTTGAAATGAAACCATAATAGTATTTTCGAATTTTTTAATTTTTTTACTATTTTTTTGTAATTTTCTATTACGCGTCGGGTTGGAACGGGATGGAACAGTAATTTTTATTTTCTCTCTTTCTCAGCCTTTTCCGTCCTATGTTGGCTTGAATTGAAGCCATAATGGTATTTTTGAATTTTTTTAATTTTTTTGCTATTTTTTTGGAATTTTCTATTACCCATCGGGTAGGAACGGAACGGAAAGACAATTTTTATTTTTTCTCTTTCTCAACCTTTTCCAACCTATTTTGGCTTGAAATGAACCCCTTAACGGTATTTTTTAGTTTATTGAATTTTTTTGCTATTTTTTTGGAATTTTCTAATAAGCGTAGGATTGGAACGAAACGGAACAGTAATTTTTATTTTCTATCTTTCTCAGCCTTTTCCAACCTATGTTGGCTTGAAATGAAGCCATAATGTTATTTTTGAATTTTTTTGCTATTTTTTTGGAATTTTCTAATACGCGTAGGGTTGGACGGAACGGAACAGTAATTTTTATTTTCTCTCTTTCTCAGCCTTTTCCAACCTATGTTGGCTTGAAATGAAGCTATAATGGTATTTTTGAATTTTTTGAATTTTTTTGCTATTTTTTTAGAATTTTCTATTACGTTTCGGGTTGGAACGGAACGGAACGAAAGTACTGATTTTCTCTCTTTCTCATACTTTTCCAACCTATGTTGGCTTGAAATGAAGTCATAATAGTATTTTCGAATTTTTTGAATTTTTTGCTATTTTTTTGGAATTTTCTATTACGCGTCGGGTTGGAACGGAACAGAACAGTAATTTTTATTTTCTCTCTTTCTCAGCCTATTCCAACCTATGTTGTCTTGAAATGAAGCTAGAATGGTATTTTTTAACTTTTTGAATTTTTATGGAATTTTCGATTACGCTTCGTGTTGGAACGGAATGGAACGATAGTACTTATTTTCTCTCCTTCTCATACTTTTCCAACCTATGTTGGCTTGAAATGAAGCCATAATAGTATTTTTGAATTTTTTTGCTATTTTTTTGGAATTTTCTTTTACGTTTCGGGTTGGAACGGAACGGAACGATAGTACTTATTTTCTCTCTTTCTCATACTTTTCCAACCTATGTTGGCTTGAAATGAAACCATAATAGTATTTTCGAATTTTTTAATTTCTTTGCTATTTTTTTGTAATTTTCTATTACGCGTCGGGTTGGAACGGAACGGAACAGTAATTTTTATTTTCTCTCTTTCTCAGCCTTTTCCGTCCTATGTTGGCTTGAATTGAAGCCATAATGGTATTTTTGAATTTTTTTAATTTTTTTGCTATTTTTTTGGAATTTTCTATTACCCATCGGGTAGGAACGGAACGGAAAGACAATTTTTATTTTTTCTCTTTCTCAACCTTTTCCAACCTATTTTGGCTTGAAATGAACCCCTTAACGGTATTTTTTAATTTATTGAATTTTTTTGCTATTTTTTTGGAATTTTCTAATACGCGTCGGGTTGGAACGGAATGGAGCAGTAATTTTTATTTTCTCTCTTTCTCAGCCTTTTCCAACCTATGTTGGCTTGAAATAAAGCCATAATGGTATTTTTGAATTTTTTTAATTTTTTGCTATTTTTTTGGAATTTTCTATTACCCATCGGGTAGGAGCGGAACGGAAAGAAAATTTTTTATTTTTTCTCTTTCTCAGCCTATTCCAACCTATGTTGGCTTGAAATGAAGCTAGAATGGTATTTTTTAATTTTTTGAATTTTTTTGTAATTTTCTATTACGCTTCGTGTTGGAACGGAATGGAACGATAGTACTTATTTTCTCTCTTTCTCATACTTTTCCAACCTATGTTGGCTTGAAATGAAGCCATAATAGTATTTTTGAATTTTTTTGCTATTTTTTTGGAATTTTCTATTACGTTTCGGGTTGGAACGGAACGGAACGATAGTACTTATTTTCTCTCTTTCTCATACTTTTCCAACCTATGTTGGCTTGAAATGAAACCATAATAGTATTTTCGAATTTTTTAATTTTTTTGCTATTTTTTTGTAATTTTCTATTACGCCTCGGGTTGGAACGGAACGGAACAGTAATTTTTATTTTCTCTCTTTCTCAGCCTTTTCCGTCCTATGTTGGCTTGAATTGAAGCCATAATGGTATTTTTGAATTTTTTTAATTTTTTTGCTATTTTTTTGGAATTTTCTATTACCCATCGGGTAGGGACGGAACGGAAAGACAATTTTTATTTTTTCTCTTTCTCAACCTTTTCCAACCTATTTTGGCTTGAAATGAACCCCTTAACGGTATTTTTTAATTTATTGAATTTTTTTGCTATTTTTTTGGAATTTTCTAATACGCGTCGGGTTGGAACGGAATGGAGCAGTAATTTTTATTTTCTCTCTTTCTCAGCCTTTTCCAACCTATGTTGGCTTGAAATAAAGCCATAATGGTATTTTTGAATTTTTTTATTTTTTTGCTATTTTTTCGGAATTTTCTATTACCCATCGGGTTGGAACGGAACGGAAAGACAATTTTTATTTTTTCTCTTTCTCAGCCTTTTCCAACCTATTTTGGCTTGAAATGAACCCTTAACGGTATTTTTTAATTTATTGAATTTTTTTGCTATTTTTTTGGAATTTTCTAATACGCGTAGGATTGGAACGAAACGGAACAGTAATTTTTATTTTCTATCTTTCTCAGCCTTTTCCAACCTATGTTGGCTTGAAATGAAGGCATAATGGTATTTTTGAATTTTTTTAATTTTTTTGCTATTTTTTTGGAATTTCCTATTACGTTTCGGGTTGGAACGGAACGGAACGATAGTACTTATTTTCTCTCTTTCTCATACTTTTCCAACCTATGTTGGCTTGAAATGAAACCATAATAGTATTTTCGAATTTTTTAATTTTTTTACTATTTTTTTGTAATTTTCTATTACGCGTCGGGTTGGAACGGGATGGAACAGTAATTTTTATTTTCTCTCTTTCTCAGCCTTTTCCGTCCTATGTTGGCTTGAATTGAAGCCATAATGGTATTTTTGAATTTTTTTAATTTTTTTGCTATTTTTTTGGAATTTTCTATTACCCATCGGGTAGGAACGGAACGGAAAGACAATTTTTATTTTTTCTCTTTCTCAACCTTTTCCAACCTATTTTGGCTTGAAATGAACCCCTTAACGGTATTTTTTAGTTTATTGAATTTTTTTGCTATTTTTTTGGAATTTTCTAATAAGCGTAGGATTGGAACGAAACGGAACAGTAATTTTTATTTTCTATCTTTCTCAGCCTTTTCCAACCTATGTTGGCTTGAAATGAAGCCATAATGTTATTTTTGAATTTTTTTGCTATTTTTTTGGAATTTTCTAATACGCGTAGGGTTGGACGGAACGGAACAGTAATTTTTATTTTCTCTCTTTCTCAGCCTTTTCCAACCTATGTTGGCTTGAAATGAAGCTATAATGGTATTTTTGAATTTTTTGAATTTTTTTGCTATTTTTTTAGAATTTTCTATTACGTTTCGGGTTGGAACGGAACGGAACGAAAGTACTGATTTTCTCTCTTTCTCATACTTTTCCAACCTATGTTGGCTTGAAATGAAGCCATAATAGTATTTTCGAATTTTTTGAATTTTTTGCTATTTTTTTGGAATTTTCTATTACGCGTCGGGTTGGAACGGAACAGAACAGTAATTTTTATTTTCTCTCTTTCTCAGCCTATTCCAACCTATGTTGTCTTGAAATGAAGCTAGAATGGTATTTTTTAACTTTTTGAATTTTTATGGAATTTTCGATTACGCTTCGTGTTGGAACGGAATGGAACGATAGTACTTATTTTCTCTCCTTCTCATACTTTTCCAACCTATGTTGGCTTGAAATGAAGCCATAATAGTATTTTTGAATTTTTTTGCTATTTTTTTGGAATTTTCTTTTACGTTTCGGGTTGGAACGGAACGGAACGATAGTACTTATTTTCTCTCTTTCTCATACTTTTCCAACCTATGTTGGCTTGAAATGAAACCATAATAGTATTTTCGAATTTTTTAATTTCTTTGCTATTTTTTTGTAATTTTCTATTACGCGTCGGGTTGGAACGGAACGGAACAGTAATTTTTATTTTCTCTCTTTCTCAGCCTTTTCCGTCCTATGTTGGCTTGAATTGAAGCCATAATGGTATTTTTGAATTTTTTTAATTTTTTTGCTATTTTTTTGGAATTTTCTATTACCCATCGGGTAGGAACGGAACGGAAAGACAATTTTTATTTTTTCTCTTTCTCAACCTTTTCCAACCTATTTTGGCTTGAAATGAACCCCTTAACGGTATTTTTTAATTTATTGAATTTTTTTGCTATTTTTTTGGAATTTTCTAATACGCGTCGGGTAGGAACGGAATGGAGCAGTAATTTTTATTTTCTCTCTTTCTCAGCCTTTTCCAACCTATGTTGGCTTGAAATAAAGCCATAATGGTATTTTTGAATTTTTTTAATTTTTTGCTATTTTTTTGGAATTTTCTATTACCCATCGGGTAGGAGCGGAACGGAAAGAAAATTTTTTATTTTTTCTCTTTCTCAGCCTTTTCCAACCTATTTTGGCTTGAAATGAACCCTTAACGGTATTTTTTAATTTATTGAATTTTTTTGCTATTTTTTTGGAATTTTCTAATACGCGTATGATTGGAACGAAACGGAACAGTAATTTTTATTTTCTATCTTTCTCAGCCTTTTCCAACCTATGTTGGCTTGAAATGAAGGCATAATGGTATTTTTGAATTTTTTTAATTTTTTTGCTATTTTTTTGGAATTTCCTATTACGTTTCGGGTTGGAACGGAACGGAACGATAGTACTTATTTTCTCTCTTTCTCTTACTTTTCCAACCTATTTTGGCTTGAAATGAACCCCTTAACGGTATTTTTTAATTTACTGAATTTTTTTGCTATTTTTTTGGAATTTTCTAATACGCGTCGGGTTGGAACGGAACGGAACAGTAATTTTTATTTTCTCTCTTTCTCAGCCTTTTCCAACCTATGTTGGCTTGAAATGAAGCTATAATGGTATTTTTGAATTTTTTTGCTATTTTTTTAGAATTTTCTATTACGTTTCGGGTTGGAACGGAACGGAACGATAGTACTGATTTTCTCTCTTTCTCATACTTTTCCAACCTATGTTGGCTTGAAATGAAGCCATAATAGTATTTTCGATTTTTTTGAATTTTTTGCTATTTTTTTGGAATTTTCTATTACGCGTCGGGTTAGAACGGAACAGAACAGTAATTTTTATTTTCTCTCTTTCACAGCCTATTCCAACCTATGTTGGCTTGAAATGAAGCTAGAATGGTATTTTTTAATTTTTTGAATTTTTTTGGAATTTTCTATTACGCTTCGTGTTGGAACGGAATGGAACGATAGTACTTATTTTCTCTCTTTCTCATACTTTTCCAACCTATGTTGGCTTGAAATGAAGCCATAATAGTATTTTTGAATTTTTTTGCTATTTTTTTGGAATTTTCTATTACGTTTCGGGTTGGAACGGAACGGAACGATAGTACTGATTTTCTCTCTTTCTCATACTTTTCGAACCTATGTTTGCTTGAAATGAAGCCATAATAGTATTTTCAAGTTTTTTGAATTTTTTGCTATTTTTTTTGAATTTTCTATTACGCGTCGGGTTGGAACGGAACAGAACAGTAATTTTTATTTTCTCTCTTTCTCAGCCTATTCCAACCTATGTTGTCTTGAAATGAAGCTAGAATGGTATTTTTTAATTTTTTGAATTTTTTTGGAATTTTCTATTACGCTTCGTGTTGGAACGGAATGGAACGATAGTACTTATTTTCTCTCTTTCTCATACTTTTCCAACCTATGTTGGCTTGAAATGAAGCCATAATAGTATTTTTGAATTTTTTTGCTATTTTTTTGGAATTTTCTATTACGTTTCGGGTTGGAACGTAACGGAACGATAGTACTTATTTTCTATCTTTCTCATACTTTTCCAACCTATGTTGGCTTGAAATGAAACCATAATAGTATTTTCGAATTTTTTAATTTTTTTGCTATTTTTTTGTAATTTTCTATTACGCCTCGGGTTGGAACGGAACGGAACAGTAATTTTTATTTTCTCTCTTTCTCAGCCTTTTCCGTCCTATGTTGGCTTGAATTGAAGCCATAATGGTATTATTGAATTTTTTTAATTTTTTTGCTATTTTTTTGGAATTTTCTATTACCCATCGGGTAGGAACGGAACGGAAAGACAATTTTTATTTTTTCTCTTTCTCAACCTTTTCCAACCTATTTTGGCTTGAAATGAACCCCTTAACGGTATTTTTTAATTTATTGAATTTTTTGGCTATTTTTTTGGAATTTTCTAATACGCGTCGGGTTGGAACGGAATGGAGCAGTAATTTTTATTTTCTCTCTTTCTCAGCCTTTTCCAACCTATGTTGGCTTGAAATAAAGCCATAATGGTATTTTTGAATTTTTTTAATTTTTTTCTATTTTTTTGGAATTATCTATTACCCATCGGGTTGGAACGGAACGGAAAGACAATTTTTATTTTTTCTCTTTCTCAGCCTTTTCCAACCTATTTTGGCTTGAAATGAACCCTTAACGGTATTTTTTAATTTATTGAATTTTTTTGCTATTTTTTTGGAATTTTCTAATACGCGTAGGATTGGAACGAAACGGAACAGTAATTTTTATTTTCTATCTTTCTCAGCCTTTTCCAACCTATGTTGGCTTGAAATGAAGGCATAATGGTATTTTTGAATTTTTTTAATTTTTTTGCTATTTTTTTGGAATTTCCTATTACGTTTCGGGTTGGAACGGAACGGAACGATAGTACTTATTTTCTCTCTTTCTCATACTTTTCCAACCTATGTTGGCTTGAAATGAAACCATAATAGTATTTTCGAATTTTTTAATTTTTTTACTATTTTTTTGTAATTTTCTATTACGCGTCGGGTTAGAACGGAACAGAACAGTAATTTTTATTTTCTCTCTTTCACAGCCTATTCCAACCTATGTTGGCTTGAAATGAAGCTAGAATGGTATTTTTTAATTTTTTGAATTTTTTTGGAATTTTCTATTACGCTTCGTGTTGGAACGGAATGGAACGATAGTACTTATTTTCTCTCTTTCTCATACTTTTCCAATCTATGTTGGCTTGAAATGAAGCCATAATAGTATTTTTGAATTTTTTTGCTATTTTTTTGGAATTTTCTATTACGTTTCGGGTTGGAACGGAACGGAACGATAGTACTGATTTTCTCTCTTTCTCATACTTTTCGAACCTATGTTGGCTTGAAATGAAGCCATAATAGTATTTTCGAATTTTTTGAATTTTTTGCTATTTTTTTTGAATTTTCTATTACGCGTCGGGTTGGAACGGAACAGTACAGTAATTTTTATTTTCTCTCTTTCTCAGCCTATTCCAACCTATGTTGGCTTGAAATGAAGCTAGAATGGTATTTTTTAATTTTTTGAATTTTTTTGGAATTTTCTATTACGCTTCGTGTTGGTACGGAATGGAACGATAGTACTTATTTTCTCTCTTTCTCATACTTTTCCAACCTATGTTGGCTTGAAATGAAGCCATAATAGTATTTTTGAATTTTTTTGCTATTTTTTTGGAATTTTCTATTACGTTTCGGGTTGGAACGGAACGGAACGATAGTACTTATTTTCTATCTTTCTCATACTTTTCCAACCTATGTTGGCTTGAAATGAAACCATAATAGTATTTTCGAATTTTTTAATTTTTTTGCTATTTTTTTGTAATTTTCTATTACGCCTCGGGTTGGAACGGGACGGAACAGTAATTTTTATTTTCTCTCTTTCTCAGCCTTTTCCGTCCTATGTTGGCTTGAATTGAAGCCATAATGGTATTTTTGAATTTTTTTAATTTTTTTGCTATTTTTTTGGAATTTTCTATTACCCATCGGGTAGGAACGGAACGGAAAGACAATTTTTATTTTTTCTCTTTCTCAACCTTTTCCAACCTATTTTGGCTTGAAATGAACCCCTTAACGGTATTTTTTAATTTATTGAATTTTTTTGCTATTTTTTTGGAATTTTCTAATACGCGTCGGGTTGGAACGGAATGGAGCAGTAATTTTTATTTTCTCTCTTTCTCAGCCTTTTCCAACCTATGTTGGCTTGAAATAAAGCCATAATGGTATTTTTGAATTTTTTTAATTTTTTGCTATTTTTTTGGAATTTTCTATTACCCATCGGGTTGGAACGGAACGGAAAGACAATTTTTATTTTTTCTCTTTCTCAGCCTTTTCCAACCTATTTTGGCTTGAAATGAACCCTTAACGGTATTTTTTAATTTATTGAATTTTTTTGCTATTTTTTTGGAATTTTCTAATACGCGTAGGATTGGAACGAAACGGAACAGTAATTTTTATTTTCTATCTTTCTCAGCCATTTCCAACCTATGTTGGCTTGAAATGAAGGCATAATGGTATTTTTGAATTTTTTTAATTTTTTTCTATTTTTTTGGAATTTTCTATTACCCATCGGGTTGGAGCGGAACGGAAAGAAAATTTTTTATTTTTTCTCTTTCTCAGCCTTTTCCAACCTATTTTGGCTTGAAATGAACCCTTAACGGTATTTTTTAATTTATTGAATTTTTTTGATATTTTTTTGGAATTTTCTAATACGCGTATGATTGGAACGAAACGGAACAGTAATTTTTATTTTCTATCTTTCTCAGCCTTTTCCAACCTATGTTGGCTTGAAATGAAGGCATAATGGTATTTTTGAATTTTTTTAATTTTTTTGCTATTTTTTTGGATTTTCCTATTACGTTTCGGGTTGGAACGGAACGGAACGATAGTACTTATTTTCTCTCTTTCTCATACTTTTCCAACCTATGTTGGCTTGAAATGAAATCATAATAGTATTTTCGAATTTTTTAATTTTTGTACTATTTTTTTGTAATTTTCTATTACGCGTCGGGTTGGAACGGGACGGAACAGTACTTTCTATTTTCTCTCTTTCTCAGCCTTTTCCGTCCTATGTTGGCTTGAATTGAAGCCATAATGGTATTTTTGAATTTTTTTAATTTTTTTGCTATTTTTTTGGAATTTCCTATTACGTTTCGGGTTGGAACGGAACGGAACGATAGTACTTATTTTCTCTCTTTCTCATACTTTTCCAACCTATGTTGGCTTGAAATGAAACCATAATAGTATTTTCGAATTTTTTAATTTTTTTACTATTTTTTTGTAATTTTCTATTACGCGTCGGGTTGGAACGGGACGGAACAGTAATTTTTATTTTCTCTCTTTCTCAGCCTTTTCCGTCCTATGTTGGCTTGAATTGAAGCCATAATGGTATTTTTGAATTTTTTAAATTTTTTTGCTATTTTTTTTGAATTTTCTATTACCCATCGGGTAGGAACGGAACGGAAAGACAATTTTTATTTTTTCTCTTTCTCAACCTTTTCCAACCTATTTTGGCTTGAAATGAACCCCTTAACGGTATTTTTTAATTTATTGAATTTTTTTGCTATTTTTTTGGAATTTTCTAATAAGCGTAGGATTGGAACGAAACGGAAAAGTAATTTTTATTTTCTATCTTTCTCAGCCTTTTCCAACCTATGTTGGCTTGAAATGAAGCCATAATGGTATTTTTGTATTTTTTTGCTATTTTTTTGGAATTTTCTAATACGCGTAGGGTTGGACGGAACGGAACAGTAATTTTTATTTTCTCTCTTTCTCAGCCTTTTCCAACCTATGTTGGCTTGAAATGAAGCTATAATGGTATTTTTGAATTTTTTGAATTTTTTTGCTATTTTTTTAGAATTTTCTATTACGTTTCGGGTTGGAACGGAACGGAACGAAAGTACTGATTTTCTCTCTTTCTCACACTTTTCCAACCTATGTTGGCTTGAAATGAAGCCATAATAGTATTTTCGAATTTTTTGAATTTTTTGCTATTTTTTTGAAATTTTCTATTACGCGTCGGGTTGGAACGGAACGGAACAGTAATTTTTATTTTCTCTCTTTCTCAGCCTTTTCCAACCTATGTTGGCTTGAAATGAAGCTATAATGGTATTTTTGAATTTTTTGAATTTTTTTGCTATTTTTTTAGAATTTTCTATTACGTTTCGGGTTGGAACGGAACGGAACGAAAGTACTGATTTTCTCTCTTTCTCATACTTTTCCAACCTATGTTGGCTTGAAATGAAGCCATAATAGTATTTTCGAATTTTTTGAATTTTTTGCTATTTTTTTGGAATTTTCTATTACGCTTCGGGTTGGAACGGAATAGAACAGTAATTTTTATTTTCTCTCTTTCTCAGCCTTTTCAAACCTATGTTGGCTTGAAATGAAGCTATAATGGTATTTTTGAATTTTTTGAATTTTTTTGCTATTTTTTTAGAATTTTCTATAACGTTTCGGGTTGGAACGGAACGGAACGAAAGTACTGATTTTCTCTCTTTCTCATACTTTTCCAACCTATGTTGGCTTGAAATGAAGCCATAATAGTATTTTCGAATTTTTTGAATTTTTTGCTATTTTTTTGGAATTTTCTATTACGCGTCGGGTTGGAACGCAACAGAACAGTAATTTTTATTTTCTCCCTTTCTCAGCCTATTCCAACCTATGTTGTCTTGAAATGAAGCTAGAATGGTATTTTTTAACTTTTTGAATTTTTATGGAATTTTCTATTACGCTTCGTGTTGGAACGGAATGGAACGATAGTACTTATTTTCTCTCCTTCTCATACTTTTCCAACCTATGTTGGCTTGAAATGAAGCCATAATAGTATTTTTGAATTTTTTTGCTATTTTTTTGGAATTTTCTTTTACGTTTCGGGTTGGAACGGAACGGAACGATAGTACTTATTTTCTCTCTTTCTCATACTTTTCCAACCTATGTTGGCTTGAAATGAAACCATAATAGTATTTTCGAATTTTTTAATTTCTTTGCTATTTTTTTGTAATTTTCTATTACGCGTCGGGTTGGAACGGAACGGAACAGTAATTTTTATGTTCTCTCTTTCTCAGCCTTTTCCGTCCTATGTTGGCTTGAATTGAAGCCATAATGGTATTTTTGAATTTTTTTTTAATTTTTTTGCTATTTTTTTGGAATTTTCTATTACCCATCGGGTAGGAACGGAACGGAAAGACAATTTTTATTTTTTCTCTTTCTCAACCTTTTCCAACCTATTTTGGCTTGAAATGAACCCCTTAACGGTATTTTTTAATTTATTGAATTTTTTTGCTATTTTTTTGGAATTTTCTAATACGCGTCGGGTTGGAACGGAATGGAGCAGTAATTTTTATTTTCTCTCTTTCTCAGCCTATTCCAACCTATGTTGGCTTGAAATGAAGCTAGAATGGTATTTTTTAATTTTTTGAATTTTTTTAGAATTTTCTATTACGCTTCGTGCTGGAACGGAATGGAACGATAGTACTTATTTTCTCTCTTTCTCATACTTTTCCAATCTATGTTGGCTTGAAATGAAGCCATAATAGTATTTTTGAATTTTTTTGCTATTTTTTTGGAATTTTCTATTACGTTTCGGGTTGGAACGGAACGGAACGATAGTACTGATTTTCTCTCTTTCTCATACTTTTCGAACCTATGTTGGCTTGAAATGAAGCCATAATAGTATTTTCGAATTTTTTGAATTTTTTTCTATTTTTTTGGAATTTTCTATTACGCGTCGGGTTGGAACGGAACAGAACAGTAATTTTTATTTTCTCTCTTTCTCAGCCTATTCCAACCTATGTTGGCTTGAAATGAAGCTAGAATGGTATTTTTTAATTTTTTGAATTTTTTTGGAATTTTCTATTACGCTTCGTGTTGGAACGGAATGGAACGATAGTACTTATTTTCTCTCTTTCTCATACTTTTCCAACCTATGTTGGCTTGAAATGAAGCCATAATAGTATTTTTGAATTTTTTTGCTATTTTTTTGGAATTTTCTATTACGTTTCGGGTTGGAACGGAACGAAACGATAGTACTTATTTTCTCTCTTTCTCATAGTTTTCCAACCTATGTTGGCTTGAAATGAAACCATAATAGTATTTTCGAATTTTTTAATTTTTTTGCTATTTTTTTGGAATTTTCTATTACCCATCGGGTAGGAACGGAACGGAAAGACAATTTTTATTTTTTCTCTTTCTCAACCTTTTCCAACCTATTTTGGCTTGAAATGAACCCCTTAACGGTATTTTTTAATTTATTGAATTTTTTTGCTATTTTTTTGGAATTTTCTAATACGCGTCGGGTTGGAACGGAATGGAGCAGTAATTTTTATTTTCTCTCTTTCTCAGCCTTTTCCAACCTATGTTGGCTTGAAATAAAGCCATAATGGTATTCTTGAATTTTTTTAATTTTTTGCTATTTTTTTGGAATTTTCTATTACCCATCGGGTTGGAACGGAACGGAAAGACAATTTTTATTTTTTCTCTTTCTCAGCCTTTTCCAACCTATTTTGGCTTGAAATGAACCCTTAACGGTATTTTTTAATTTATTGAATTTTTTTACTATTTTTTTGGAATTTTCTAATACGCGTAGGATTGGAACGAAACGGAACAGTAATTTTTATTTTCTATCTTACTCAGCCTTTTCCAACCTATGTTGTCTTGAAATGAAGGCATAATGGTATTTTTGAATTTTTTTAATTTTTTTGCTATTTTTTTGGAATTTCCTATTACGTTTCGGGTTGGAACGGAACGGAACGATAGTACTTATTTTCTCTCTTTCTCATACTTTTCCAACCTATGTTGGCTTGAAATGAAACCATAATAGTATTTTCGAATTTTTTAATTTTTTTACTATTTTTTTGTAATTTTCTATTACGCGTCGGGTTGGAACGGGACGGAACAGTAATTTTTATTTTCTCTCTTTCTCAGCCTTTTCCGTCCTATGTTGGATTGAATTGAAGCCATAATGGTATTTTTGAATTTTTTTAATTTTTTTGCTATTTTTTTGGAATTTTCTATTACCCATCGGGTAGGAACGGAACGGAAAGACAATTTTTATTTTTTCTCTTTCTCAACCTTTTCCAACCTATTTTGGCTTGAAATGAACCCCTTAACGGTATTTTTTAATTTATTGAATTTTTTTGCTATTTTTTTGGAATTTTCTAATAAGCGTAGGATTGGAACGAAACGGAACAGTAATTTTTATTTTCTATCTTTCTCAGCCCTTTCCAACCTATGTTGGCTTGAAATGAAGCCATAATGGTATTTTTGTATTTTTTTGCTATTTTTTTGGAATTTTCTAATACGCGTAGGGTTGGACGGAACGGAACAGTAATTTTTATTTTCTCTCTTTCTCAGCCTTTTCCAACCTATGTTGGCTTGAAATGAAGCTATAACGGTATTTTTGAATTTTTTGAATTTTTTTGCTATTTTTTTAGAATTTTCTATTACGTTTCGGGTTGGAACGGAACGGAACGAAAGTACTGATTTTCTCTCTTTCTCATACTTTTCCAACCTATGTTGGCTTGAAATGAAGCCATAATAGTATTTTCGAATTTTTTGAATTTTTTGCTATTTTTTTGAAATTTTCTATTACGCGTCGGGTTGGAACGGAACAGAACAGTAATTTTTATTTTCTCTCTTTCTCAGCCTATTCCAACCTATGTTGTCTTGAAATGAAGCTAGAATGGTATTTTTTAACTTTTTGAATTTTTATGGAATTTTCTATTACGCTTCGTGTTGGAACGGAATGGAACGATAGTACTTATTTTCTCTCCTTCTCATACTTTTCCAACCTATGTTGGCTTGAAATGAAGCCATAATAGTATTTTTGAATTTTTTTGCTATTTTTTTGGAATTTTCTTTTACGTTTCTGGTTGGAACGGAACGGAACGATAGTACTTATTTTCTCTCTTTCTCATACTTTTCCAACCTATGTTGGCTTGAAATGAAACCATAATAGTATTTTCGAATTTTTTAATTTCTTTGCTATTTTTTTGTAATTTTCTATTACGCGTCGGGTTGGAACGGAACGGAACAGTAATTTTTATTTTCTCTCTTTCTCAGCCTTTTCCGTCCTATGTTGGCTTGAATTGAAGCCATAATGGTATTTTTGAATTTTTTTAATTTTTTTGCAATTTTTTTGGAATTTTCTATTACCCATCGGGTAGGAACGGAACGGAAAGACAATTTTTATTTTCTCTCTTTCTCAGCCTTTTCCAACCTATGTTGGCTTGAAATGAAGCTATAATGGTATTTTTGAATTTTTTGAATTTTTTTGCTATTTTTTTAGAATTTTCTATTACGTTTCGGGTTGGAACGGAACGGAACGAAAGTACTGATTTTCTCTCTTTCTCACACTTTTCCAACCTATGTTGGCTTGAAATGAAGCCATAATAGTATTTTCGAATTTTTTGAATTTTTTGCTATTTTTTTGAAATTTTCTATTACGCGTCGGGTTGGAACGGAACGGAACAGTAATTTTTATTTTCTCTCTTTCTCAGCCTTTTCCAACCTATGTTGGCTTGAAATGAAGCTATAATGGTATTTTTGAATTTTTTGAATTTTTTTGCTATTTTTTTAGAATTTTCTATTACGTTTCGGGTTGGAACGGAACGGAACGAAAGTACTGATTTTCTCTCTTTCTCATACTTTTCCAACCTATGTTGGCTTGAAATGAAGCCATAATAGTATTTTCGAATTTTTTGAATTTTTTGCTATTTTTTTGGAATTTTCTATTACGCTTCGGGTTGGAACGGAACAGAACAGTAATTTTTATTTTCTCTCTTTCTCAGCCTTTTCAAACCTATGTTGGCTTGAAATGAAGCTATAATGGTATTTTTGAATTTTTTGAATTTTTTTGCTATTTTTTTAGAATTTTCTATAACGTTTCGGGTTGGAACGGAACGGAACGAAAGTACTGATTTTCTCTCTTTCTCATACTTTTCCAACCTATGTTGGCTTGAAATGAAGCCATAATAGTATTTTCGAATTTTTTGAATTTTTTGCTATTTTTTTGGAATTTTCTATTACGCGTCGGGTTGGAACGCAACAGAACAGTAATTTTTATTTTCTCTCTTTCTCAGCCTATTCCAACCTATGTTGTCTTGAAATGAAGCTAGAATGGTATTTTTTAACTTTTTGAATTTTTATGGAATTTTCTATTACGCTTCGTGTTGGAACGGAATGGAACGATAGTACTTATTTTCTCTCCTTCTCATACTTTTCCAACCTATGTTGGCTTGAAATGAAGCCATAATAGTATTTTTGAATTTTTTTGCTATTTTTTTGGAATTTTCTTTTACGTTTCGGGTTGGAACGGAACGGAACGATAGTACTTATTTTCTCTCTTTCTCATACTTTTCCAACCTATGTTGGCTTGAAATGAAACCATAATAGTATTTTCGAATTTTTTAATTTCTTTGCTATTTTTTTGTAATTTTCTATTACGCGTCGGGTTGGAACGGGACGGAACAGTACTTTCTATTTTCTCTCTTTCTCAGCCTTTTCCGTCCTATGTTGGCTTGAATTGAAGCCATAATGGTATTTTTGAATTTTTTTAATTTTTTTGCTATTTTTTTGGAATTTCCTATTACGTTTCGGGTTGGAACGGAACGGAACGATAGTACTTATTTTCTCTCTTTCTCATACTTTTCCAACCTATGTTGGCTTGAAATGAAACCATAATAGTATTTTCGAATTTTTTGAATTTTTTGCTATTTTTTTGAAATTTTCTATTACGCGTCGGGTTGGAACGGAACGGAACAGTAATTTTTATTTTCTCTCTTTCTCAGCCTTTTCCGTCCTATGTTGGCTTGAATTGAAGCCATAATGGTATTTTTGAATTTTTTTTAATTTTTTTGCTATTTTTTTGGAATTTTCTATTACCCATCGGGTAGGAACGGAACGGAAAGACAATTTTTATTTTTTCTCTTTCTCAACCTTTTCCAACCTATTTTGGCTTGAAATGAACCCCTTAACGGTATTTTTTAATTTATTGAATTTTTTTGCTATTTTTTTGGAATTTTCTAATACGCGTCGGGTTGGAACGGAATGGAGCAGTAATTTTTATTTTCTCTCTTTCTCAGCCTTTTCCAACCTATGTTGGCTTGAAATGAAGCTATAATGGTATTTTTGAATTTTTTGAATTTTTTTGCTATTTTTTTAGAATTGTCTATTACGTTTCGGGTTGGAACGGAACGGAACGATAGTACTGATTTTCTTTATTTCTCATACTTTTCCAACCTATGTTGGCTTGAAATGAAGCCATAATAGTATTTTCGAATTTTTTGAATTTTTTGCTATTTTTTTGGAATTTTCTATTACGCGTCGGGTTCGAACGGAACAGAACTGTAATTTTTATTTTCTCTCTTTCACAGCCTATTCCAACCTATGTTGGCTTGAAATGAAGCTAGAATGGTATTTTCTAATTTTTTGAATTTTTTTGGAATTTTCTATTACGCTTCGTGCTGGAACAGAATGGAACGATAGTACTTATTTTCTCTCTTTCTCATACTTTTCCAATCTATGTTGGCTTGAAATGAAGCCATAATAGTATTTTTGAATTTTTTTGCTATTTTTTTGGAATTTTCGATTACGTTTCGGGTTGGAACGGAACGGAACGATAGTACTAATTTTCTCTCTTTCTCACACTTTTCGAACCTATGTTGGCTTGAAATGAAGCCATAATAGTATTTTCGAATTTTTTGAATTTTTTTCTATTTTTTTGGAATTTTCTATTACGCGTCGGGTTGGAACGGAACAGAACAGTAATTTTTATTTTCTCTCTTTCTCAGCCTATTCCAACCTATGTTGGCTTGAAATGAAGCTAGAATGGTATTTTTTAATTTTTTGAATTTTTTTGGAATTTTCTATTACGCTTCGTGTTGGAACGGAATGGAACGATAGTACTTATTTTCTCTCTTTCTCATACTTTTCCAACCTATGTTGGCTTGAAATGAAGCCATAATAGTATTTTTGAATTTTTTTGCTATTTTTTTGGAATTTTCTATTACGTTTCGGGTTGGAACGGAACGGAACGATAGTACTTATTTTCTCTCTTTCTCATACTTTTCCAACCTATGTTGGCTTGAAATGAAACCATAATAGGATTTTCGAATTTTTTAATTTTTTTGCTATTTTTTTGGAATTTTCTATTACCCATCGGGTAGGAACGGAACGGAAAGACAATTTTTATTTTTTCTCTTTCTCAACCTTTTCCAACCTATTTTGGCTTGAAATGAACCCCTTAACGGTATTTTTTAATTTATTGAATTTTTTTGCTATTTTTTTGGAATTTTCTAATACGCGTCGGGTTGGAACGGAATGGAGCAGTAATTTTTATTTTCTCTCTTTCTCAGCCTTTTCCAACCTATGTTGGCTTGAAATAAAGCCATAATGGTATTCTTGAATTTTTTTAATTTTTTGCTATTTTTTTGGAATTTTCTATTACCAATCGGGTTGGAACGGAACGGAAAGACAATTTTTATTTTTTCTCTTTCTCAGCCTTTTCCAACCTATGTTGGCTTGAAATGAAGCTATAATGGTATTTTTGAATTTTTTGAATTTTTTTGCTATTTTTTTAGAATTTTCTATTACGTTTCGGGTTGGAACGGAACGGAACGAAAGTACTGATTTTCTCTCTTTCTCATACTTTTCCAACCTATGTTGGCTTGAAATGAAGCCATAATAGTATTTTCGAATTTTTTGAATTTTTTGCTATTTTTTTGGAATTTTCTATTACGCGTCGGGTTGGAATGCAACAGAACAGTAATTTTTATTTTCTCTCTTTCTCAGCCTATTCCAACCTATGTTGTCTTGAAATGAAGCTCGAATGGTATTTTTTAACTTTTTGAATTTTTATGGAATTTTCTATTACGCTTCGTGTTGGAACGGAATGGAACGATAGTACTTATTTTCTCTCCTTCTCATACTTTTCCAACCTATGTTGGCTTGAAATGAAGCCATAATAGTATTTTTGAATTTTTTTGCTATTTTTTTGGAATTTTCTTTTACGTTTCGGGTTGGAACGGAACGGAACGATAGTACTTATTTTCTCTCTTTCTCATACTTTTCCAACCTATGTTGGCTTGAAATGAAGCCATAATAGTATTTTCGAATTTTTTGAATTTTTTGCTATTTTTTTGGAATTTTCTATTACGCGTCGGGTTGGAACGGAACAGAACAGTAATTTTTATTTTCTCTCTTTCTCAGCCTTTTCCAACCTAAGTTGGCTTGAAATGAAGCTATAATGGTATTTTTGAATTTTTTGAATTTTTTTGCTATTTTTTTAGAATTTTCTATTACGTTTCGGGTTGGAACGGAACGGAACGAAAGTACTGATTTTCTCTCTTTCTCATACTTTTCCAACCTATGTTGGCTTGAAATGAAGCCATAATAGTATTTTCGAATTTTTTGAATTTTTTGCTATTTTTTTGGAATTTTCTATTATGCGTCGGGTTGGAACGCAACAGAACAGTAATTTTTATTTTCTCTCTTTCTCAGCCTATTCCAACCTATGTTGTCTTGAAATGAAGCTAGAATGGTATTTTTTAACTTTTTGAATTTTTATGGAATTTTCTATTACGCTTCGTGTTGGAACGGAATGGAACGATAGTACTTATTTTCTCTCCTTCTCATACTTTTCCAACCTATGTTGGCTTGAAATGAAGCCATAATAGTATTTTTGAATTTTTTTGCTATTTTTTTGGAATTTTCTTTTACGTTTCGGGTTGGAACGGAACGGAACGATAGTACTTATTTTCTCTCTTTCTCATACTTTTCCAACCTATGTTGGCTTGAAATGAAACCATAATAGTATTTTCGAATTTTTTAATTTCTTTACTATTTTTTTGTAATTTTCTATTACGCGTCGGGTTGGAACGGAACGGAACAGTAATTTTTATTTTCTCTCTTTCTCAGCCTTTTCCGTCCTATGTTGGCTTGAATTGAAGCCATAATGGTATTTTTGAATTTTTTTTAATTTTTTTGCTATTTTTTTGGAATTTTCTATTACCCATCGGGTAGGAACGGAACGGAAAGACAATTTTTATTTTTTCTCTTTCTCAACCTTTTCCAACCTATTTTGGCTTGAAATGAACCCCTTAACGGTATTTTTTAATTTATTGAATTTTTTTGCTATTTTTTTGGAATTTTCTAATACGCGTCGGGTTGGAACGGAATGGAGGAGTAATTTTTATTTTCTCTCTTTCTCAGCCTTTTCCAACCTATGTTGGCTTGAAATGAAGCTATAATGGTATTTTTGAATTTTTTGAATTTTTTTGCTATTTTTTTAGAATTGTCTATTACGTTTCGGGTTGGAACGGAACGGAACGATAGTACTGATTTTCTTTCTTTCTCATACTTTTCCAACCTATGTTGGCTTGAAATGAAGCCATAATAGTATTTTCGAATTTTTTGAATTTTTTGCTATTTTTTTGGAATTTTCTATTACGCGTCGGGTTCGAACGGAACAGAACTGTAATTTTTATTTTCTCTCTTTCACGGCCTATTCCAACCTATGTTGGCTTGAAATGAAGCTAGAATGGTATTTTCTAATTTTTTGAATTTTTTTGGAATTTTCTATTACGCTTCGTGCTGGAACAGAATGGAACGATAGTACTTATTTTCTCTCTTTCTCATACTTTTCCAATCTATGTTGGCTTGAAATGAAGCCATAATAGTATTTTTGAATTTTTTTGCTATTTTTTTGAAATTTTCGATTACGTTTCGGGTTGGAACGGAACGGAACGATAGTACTGATTTTCTCTCTTTCTCATACTTTTCGAACCTATGTTGGCTTGAAATGAAGCCATAATAGTATTTTCGAATTTTTTGAATTTTTTTCTATTTTTTTGGAATTTTCTATTACGCGTCGGGTTGGAACGGAACAGAACAGTAATTTTTATTTTCTCTCTTTCTCATCCTATTCCAACCTATGTTGGCTTGAAATGAAGCTAGAATGGTATTTTTTAATTTTTTGAATTTTTTTGGAATTTTCTATTACGCTTCGTGTTGGAACGGAATGGAACGATAGTACTTATTTTCTCTCTTTCTCATACTTTTCCAACCTATGTTGGCTTGAAATGAAGCCATAATAGTATTTTTGAATTTTTTTGCTATTTTTTTGGAATTTTCTATTACGTTTCGGGTTGGAACGGAACGGAACGATAGTACTTATTTTCTCTCTTTCTCATACTTTTCCAACCTATGTTGGCTTGAAATGAAACCATAATAGGATTTTCGAATTTTTTAATTTTTTTGCTATTTTTTTGGAATTTTCTATTACCCATCGGGTAGGAACGGAACGGAAAGACAATTTTTATTTTTTCTCTTTCTCAACCTTTTCCAACCTATTTTGGCTTGAAATGAACCCCTTAACGGTATTTTTTAATTTATTGAATTTTTTTGCTATTTTTTTGGAATTTTCTAATACGCGTCGGGTTGGAACGGAATGGAGCAGTAATTTTTATTTTCTCTCTTTCTCAGCCTTTTCCAACCTATGTTGGCTTGAAATAAAGCCATAATGGTATTCTTGAATTTTTTTAATTTTTTGCTATTTTTTTGGAATTTTCTATTACCCATCGGGTTGGAACGGAACGGAAAGACAATTTTTATTTTTTCTCTTTCTCAGCCTTTTCCAACCTATGTTGGCTTGAAATGAAGCTATAATGGTATTTTTGAATTTTTTGAATTTTTTTGCTATTTTTTTAGAATTTTCTATTACGTTTCGGGTTGGAACGGAACGGAACGAAAGTACTGATTTTCTCTCTTTCTCATACTTTTCCAACCTATGTTGGCTTGAAATGAAGCCATAATAGTATTTTCGAATTTTTTGAATTTTTTGCTATTTTTTTGGAATTTTCTATTACGCGTCGGGTTGGAACGCAACAGAACAGTAATTTTTATTTTCTCTCTTTCTCAGCCTATTCCAACCTATGTTGTCTTGAAATGAAGCTAGAATGGTATTTTTTAACTTTTTGAATTTTTATGGAATTTTCTATTACGCTTCGTGTTGGAACGGAATGGAACGATAGTACTTATTTTCTCTCCTTCTCATACTTTTCCAACCTATGTTGGCTTGAAATGAAGCCATAATAGTATTTTTGAATTTTTTTGCTATTTTTTTGGAATTTTCTTTTACGTTTCGGGTTGGAACGGAACGGAACGATAGTACTTATTTTCTCTCTTTCTCATACATTTCCAACCTATGTTGGCTTGAAATGAAACCATAATAGTATTTTCGAATTTTTTAATTTCTTTACTATTTTTTTGTAATTTTCTATTACGCGTCGGGTTGGAACGGAACGGAACAGTAATTTTTATTTTCTCTCTTTCTCAGCCTTTTCCGTCCTATGTTGGCTTGAATTGAAGCCATAATGGTATTTTTGAATTTTTTTTAATTTTTTTGCTATTTTTTTGGAATTTTCTATTACCCATCGGGTAGGAACGGAACGGAAAGACAATTTTTATTTTTTCTCTTTCTCAACCTTTTCCAACCTATTTTGGCTTGAAATGAACCCCTTAACGGTATTTTTTAATTTATTGAATTTTTTTGCTATTTTTTTGGAATTTTCTAATACGCGTCGGGTTGGAACGGAATGGAGCAGTAATTTTTATTTTCTCTCTTTCTCAGCCTTTTCCAACCTATGTTGGCTTGAAATGAAGCTATAATGGTATTTTTGAATTTTTTGAATTTTTTTGCTATTTTTTTAGAATTGTCTATTACGTTTCGGGTTGGTACGGAACGGAACGATAGTACTGATTTTCTTTCTTTCTCATACTTTTCCAACCTATGTTGGCTTGAAATGAAGCCATAATAGTATTTTCGAATTTTTTGAATTTTTTGCTATTTTTTTGGAATTTTCTATTACGCGTCGGGTTGGAACGGAACAGAACAGTAATTTTTATTTTCTCTCTTTCTCAGCCTATTCCAACCTATGTTGGCTTGAAATGAAGTTAGAATGGTATTTTTTAATTTTTTGAATTTTTTTGGAATTTTCTATTACGCTTCGTGTTGGAACGGAATGGAACGATAGTACTTATTTTCTCTCTTTCTCATACTTTTCCAACCTATGTTGGCTTGAAATGAAACCATAATAGGATTTTCGAATTTTTTAATTTTTTTGCTATTTTTTTGGAATTTTCTATTACCCATCGGGTAGGAACGGAACGGAAAGACAATTTTTATTTTTTCTCTTTCTCAGCCTTTTCCAACCTATTTTGGCTTGAAATGAACCCTTAACGGTATTTTTTAATTTATTGAATTTTTTTGCTATTTTTTTGGAATTTTCTAATACGCGTAGGATTGGAACGAAACGGAACAGTAATTTTTATTTTCTATCTTACTCAGCCTTTTCCAACCTATGTTGTCTTGAAATGAAGGCATAATGGTATTTTTGAATTTTTTTAATTTTTTTGCTATTTTTTTGGAATTTCCTATTACGTTTCGGGTTGGAACGGAACGGAACGATAGTACTTATTTTCTCTCTTTCTCATACTTTTCCAACCTATGTTGGCTTGAAATGAAACCATAATAGTATTTTCGAATTTTTTAATTTTTTTACTATTTTTTTGTAATTTTCTATTACGCGTCGGGTTGGAACGGGACGGAACAGTAATTTTTATTTTCTCTCTTTCTCAGCCTTTTCCGTCCTATGTTGGCTTGAATTGAAGCCATAATGGTATTTTTGAATTTTTTTAATTTTTTTGCTATTTTTTTGGAATTTTCTATTACCCATCGGGTAGGAACGGAACGGAAAGACAATTTTTATTTTTTCTCTTTCTCAACCTTTTCCAACCTATTTTGGCTTGAAATTAACCCCTTAACGGTATTTTTTAATTTATTGAATTTTTTTGCTATTTTTTTGGAATTTTCTAATAAGCGTAGGATTGGAACGAAACGGAACAGTAATTTTTATTTTCTATCTTTCTCAGCCTTTTCCAACCTATGTTGGCTTGAAATGAAGCCATAATGGTATTTTTGTATTTTTTTGCTATTTTTTTGGAATTTTCTAATACGCGTAGGGTTGGACGGAACGGAACAGTAATTTTTATTTTCTCTCTTTCTCAGCCTTTTCCAACCTATGTTGACTTGAAATGAAGCTATAATGGTATTTTTGAATTTTTTGAATTTTTTTGCTATTTTTTTAGAATTTTCTATTACGTTTCGGGTTGGAACGGAACGGAACGAAAGTACTGATTTTCTCTCTTTCTCATACTTTCCCAACCTATGTTGGCTTGAAATGAAGCCATAATAGTATTTTCGAATTTTTTGAATTTTTTGCTATTTTTTTGAAATTTTCTATTACGCGTCGGGTTGGAACGGAACAGAACAGTAATTGTTATTTTCTCTCTTTCTCAGCCTATTCCAACCTATGTTGTCTTGAAATGAAGCTAGAATGGTATTTTTTAACTTTTTGAATTTTTATGGAATTTTCTATTACGCTTCGTGTTGGAACGGAATGGAACGATAGTACTTATTTTCTCTCATTCTCATACTTTTCCAACCTATGTTGGCTTGAAATGAAGCCATAATAGTATTTTTGAATTTTTTTGCTATTTTTTTGGAATTTTCTTTTACGTTTCTGGTTGGAACGGAACGGAACGATAGTACTTATTTTCTCTCTTTCTCATACTTTTCCAACCTATGTTGGCTTGACATGAAACCATAATAGTATTTTCGAATTTTTTAATTTCTTTGCTATTTTTTTGTAATTTTCTATTACGCGTCGGGTTGGAACGGAACGGAACAGTAATTTTTATTTTCTCTCTTTCTCAGCCTTTTCCGTCCTATGTTGGCTTGAATTGAAGCCATAATGGTATTTTTGAATTTTTTTAATTTTTTTGCTATTTTTTTGGAATTTTCTATTACCCATCGGGTAGGAACGGAACGGAAAGACAATTTTTATTTTCTCTCTTTCTCAGCCTTTTCCAACCTATGTTGGCTTGAAATGAAGCTATAATGGTATTTTTGAATTTTTTGAATTTTTTTGCTATTTTTTTAGAATTTTCTATTACGTTTCGGGTTGGAACGGAACGGAATGAAAGTACTGATTTTCTCTCTTTCTCACACTTTTCCAACCTATGTTGGCTTGAAATGAAGCCATAATAGTATTTTCGAATTTTTTGAATTTTTTGCTATTTTTTTGAAATTTTCTATTACGCGTCGGGTTGGAACGGAACGGAACAGTAATTTTTATTTTCTCTCTTTCTCAGCCTTTTCCAACCTATGTTGGCTTGAAATGAAGCTATAATGGTATTTTTGAATTTTTTGAATTTTTTTGCTATTTTTTTAGAATTTTCTATTACGTTTCGGGTTGGAACGGAACGGAACGAAAGTACTGATTTTCTCTCTTTCTCATACTTTTCCAACCTATGTTGGCTTGAAATGAAGCCATAATAGTATTTTCGAATTTTTTGAATTTTTTGCTATTTTTTTGGAATTTTCTATTACGCGTCGGGTTGGAACGGAACAGAACAGTAATTTTTATTTTCTCTCTTTCTCAGCCTTTTCCAACCTATGTTGGCTTGAAATGAAGCTATAATGGTGTTTTTGAATTTTTTGAATTTTTTTGCTATTTTTTTAGAATTTTCTATTACGTTTCGGGTTGGAACGGAACGGAACGAAAGTACTGATTTTCTCTCTTTCTCATACTTTTCCAACCTATGTTGGCTTGAAATGAAGCCATAATAGTATTTTCGAATTTTTTGAATTTTTTGCTATTTTTTTGGAATTTTCTATTACGCGTCGGGTTGGAACGCAACAGAACAGTAATTTTTATTTTCTCTCTTTCTCAGCCTATTCCAACCTATGTTGTCTTGAAATGAAGCTAGAATGGTATTTTTTAACTTTTTGAATTTTTATGGAATTTTCTATTACGCTTCGTGTTGGAACGGAATGGAACGATAGTACTTATTTTCTCTCCTTCTCATACTTTTCCAACCTATGTTGGCTTGAAATGAAACCATAATAGTATTTTCGAATTTTTTAATTTCTTTACTATTTTTTTGTAATTCTCTATTACGCGTCGGGTTGGAACGGAACGGAACAGTAATTTTTATTTTCTCTCTTTCTCAGCCTTTTCCGTCCTATGTTGGCTTGAATTGAAGCCATAATGGTATTTTTGAATTTTTTTTAATTTTTTTGCTATTTTTTTGGAATTTTCTATTACCCATCGGGTAGGAACGGAACGGAAAGACAATTTTTATTTTCTCTCTTTCTCAGCCTTTTCCAACCTATGTTGGCTTGAAATGAAGCTATAATGGTATTTTTGAATTTTTTGAATTTTTTTGCTATTTTTTTAGAATTTTCTATTACGTTTCGGGTTGGAACGGAACGGAACGAAAGTACTGATTTTCTCTCTTTCTCACACTTTTCCAACCTATGTTGGCTTGAAATGAAGCCATAATAGTATTTTCGAATTTTTTGAATTTTTTGCTATTTTTTTGAAATTTTCTATTACGCGTCGGGTTGGAACGGAACGGAACAGTAATTTTTATTTTCTCTCTTTCTCAGCCTTTTCCAACCTATGTTGGCTTGAAATGAAGCTATAATGGTATTTTTGAATTTTTTGAATTTTTTTGCTATTTTTTTAGAATTTTCTATTACGTTTCGGGTTGGAACGGAACGGAACGAAAGTACTGATTTTCTCTCTTTCTCATACTTTTCCAACCTATGTTGGCTTGAAATAAAGCCATAATGGTATTCTTGAATTTTTTTAATTTTTTGCTATTTTTTTGGAATTTTCTATTACCCATCGGGTAGGAACGGAACGGAAAGACAATTTTTATTTTTTCTCTTTCTCAACCTTTTCCAACCTATTTTGGCTTGAAATGAACCCCTTAACGGTATTTTTTAATTTATTGAATTTTTTTGCTATTTTTTTGGAATTTTCTAATACGCGTCGGGTTGGAACGGAATGGAGCAGTAATTTTTATTTTCTCTCTTTCTCAGCCTTTTCCAACCTATGTTGGCTTGAAATGAAGCTATAATGGTATTTTTGAATTTTTTTGCTATTTTTTTAGAATTTTCTATTACGTTTCGGGTTGGAACGGAACGGAACGATATTACTGATTTTCTTTCTTTCTCATACTTTTCCAACCTATGTTGGCTTGAAATGAAGCCATAATAGTATTTTCGAATTTTTTGAATTTTTTGCAATTTTTTTGGAATTTTCTATTACGCGTCCGGTTAGAACGGAACAGAACAGTAATTTTTATTTTCTCTCTTTCACAGCCTATTCCAACCTATGTTGGCTTGAAATGAAGCTAGAATGGTATTTTTTAATTTTTTGAATTTTTTTGGAATTTTCTATTACGCTTCGTGCTGGAACGGAATGGAACGATAGTACTTATTTTCTCTCTTTCTCATACTTTTCCAATCTATGTTGGCTTGAAATGAAGCCAAAATAGTATTTTTGAATTTTTTTGCTATTTTTTTGGAATTTTCTATTACGTTTCGGGTTGGAACGGAACGGAACGATAGTACTTATTTTCTCTCTTTCTCATAGTTTTCCAACCTATGTTGGCTTGAAATGAAACCATAATAGTATTTTCGAATTTTTTAATTTTTTTGCTATTTTTTTGTAATTTTCTATTACGCCTCGGGTTGGAACGGAACGGAACAGTAATTTTTATTTTCTCTCTTTCTCAGCCTTTTCCGTCCTATGTTGGCTTGAATTGAAGCCACAATGGTATTTTTTAATTTTTTTAATTTTTTTGCTATTTTTTTGGAATTTTCTATTACCCATCGGGTAGGAACGGAACGGAAAGACAATTTTTATTTTTTCTCTTTCTCAACCTTTTCCAACCTATTTTGGCTTGAAATGAACCCCTTAACGGTATTTTTTAATTTATTGAATTTTTTTGCTATTTTTTTGGAATTTTCTAATACGCGTCGGGTTGGAACGGAATGGAGCAGTAATTTTTATTTTCTCTCTTTCTCAGCCTTTTCCAACCTATGTTGGCTTGAAATAAAGCCATAATGGTATTTTTGGATTTTTTTAATTTTTTGCTATTTTTTTGGAATTTTCTATTACCCATCGGGTTGGAACGGAACGGAAAGACAATTTTTATTTTTTCTCTTTCTCAGCCTTTTCCAACCTATTTTGGCTTGAAATGAACCCTTAACGGTATTTTTTAATTTATTGAATTTTTTTGCTATTTTTTTGGAATTTTCTAATACGCGTAGGATTGGAACGAAACGGAACAGTAATTTTTATTTTCTATCTTACTCAGCCTTTTCCAACCTATGTTGTCTTGAAATGAAGGCATAATGGTATTTTTGAATTTTTTTAATTTTTTTGCTATTTTTTTGGAATTTCCTATTACGTTTCGGGTTGGAACGGAACGGAACGATAGTACTTATTTTCTCTCTTTCTCATACTTTTCCAACCTATGTTGGCTTGAAATGAAACCATAATAGTATTTTCGAATTTTTTAATTTTTTTACTATTTTTTTGTAATTTTCTATTACGCGTCGGGTTGGAACGGGACGGAACAGTAATTTTTATTTTCTCTCTTTCTCAGCCTTTTCCGTCCTATGTTGGCTTGAATTGAAGCCATAATGGTATTTTTGAATTTTTTTAATTTTTTCTATTTTTTTTGAATTTCCTATTACCCATCGGGTAGGAACGGAACAGAAAGACAATTTTTATTTTTTCTCTTTCTCATCCTTTTCCAACCTATTTTGGCTTGAAATGAACCCCTTAACGGTATTTTTTAATTTATTGAATTTTTTTACTATTTTTTTGGAATTTTCTAATAAGCGTAGGATTAGAACGAAACGGAACAGTAATTTTTATTTTCTATCTTTCTCAGCCTTTTCCAACCTATGTTGGCTTGAAATGAAGCCATAATGGTATTTTTGAATTTTTTTGCTATTTTTTTGGAATTTTCTAATACGCGTAGGGTTGGAACGGAACGGAACAGTAATTTTTATTTTCTCTCTTTCTCAGCCTTTTCCAACCTATGTTGGCTTGAAATGAAGCTATAATGGTATTTTTGAATTTTTTGAATTTTTTTGCTATTTTTTTAGAATTTTCTATTACGTTTCGGGTTGGAACGGAACGGAACGAAAGTACTGATTTTCTCTCTTTCTCATACTTTTCCAACCTATGTTGGCTTGAAATGAAGCCATAATAGTATTTTCGAATTTTTTGAATTTTTTGCTATTTTTTTGGAATTTTCTATTACGCGTAGGGTTGGAACGGAACAGAACAGTAATTTTTATTTTCTCTCTTTCTCAGCCTATTCCAACCTATGTTGTCTTGAAATGAAGCTAGAATGGTATTTTTTAACTTTTTGAATTTTTATGGAATTTTCTATTACGCTTCGTGTTGGAACGGAATGGAACGATAGTACTTATTTTCTCTCTTTCTCATGCTTTTCCAATCTATGTTGGCTTGAAATGAAGCCATAATAGTATTTTTGAATTTTTTTGCTATTTTTTTGGAATTTTCTATTACGTTTCGGGTTGGAACGGAACGGAACGATAGTACTTATTTTCTCTCTTTCTCATAGTTTTCCAACCTATGTTGGCTTGAAATGAAACCATAATAGTATTTTCGAATTTTTTAATTTTTTTGCTATTTTTTTGTAATTTTCTATTACGCCTCGGGTTGGAACGGAACGGAACAGTAATTTTTATTTTCTCTCTTTCTCAGCCTTTTCCGTCCTATGTTGGCTTGAATTGAAGCCACAATGGTATTTTTGAATTTTTTTAATTTTTTTGCTATTTTTTTGGAATTTTCTATTACCCATCGGGTAGGAACGGAACGGAAAGACAATTTTTATTTTTTCTCTTTCTCAACCTTTTCCAACCTATTTTGGCTTGAAATGAACCCCTTAACGGTATTTTTTAATTTATTGAATTTTTTTGCTATTTTTTTGGAATTTTCTAATACGCGTCGGGTTGGAACGGAATGGAGCAGTAATTTTTATTTTCTCTCTTTCTCAGCCTTTTCCAACCTATGTTGGCTTGAAATAAAGCCATAATGGTATTTTTGGATTTTTTTAATTTTTTGCTATTTTTTTGGAATTTTCTATTACCCATCGGGTTGGAACGGAACGGAAAGACAATTTTTATTTTTTCTCTTTCTCAGCCTTTTCCAACCTATTTTGGCTTGAAATGAACCCTTAACGGTATTTTTTAATTTATTGAATTTTTTTGCTATTTTTTTGGAATTTTCTAATACGCGTAGGATTGGAACGAAACGGAACAGTAATTTTTATTTTCTATCTTACTCAGCCTTTTCCAACCTATGTTGTCTTGAAATGAAGGCATAATGGTATTTTTGAATTTTTTTAATTTTTTTGCTATTTTTTTGGAATTTCCTATTACGTTTCGGGTTGGAACGGAACGGAACGATAGTACTTATTTTCTCTCTTTCTCATACTTTTCCAACCTATGTTGGCTTGAAATGAAACCATAATAGTATTTTCGAATTTTTTAATTTTTTTACTATTTTTTTGTAATTTTCTATTACGCGTCGGGTTGGAACGGGACGGAACAGTAATTTTTATTTTCTCTCTTTCTCAGCCTTTTCCGTCCTATGTTGGCTTGAATTGAAGCCATAATGGTATTTTTGAATTTTTTTTATTTTTTCTATTTTTTTTGAATTTCCTATTACCCATCGGGTAGGAACGGAACAGAAAGACAATTTTTATTTTTTCTCTTTCTCATCCTTTTCCAACCTATTTTGGCTTGAAATGAACCCCTTAACGGTATTTTTTAATTTATTGAATTTTTTTACTATTTTTTTGGAATTTTCTAATAAGCGTAGGATTAGAACGAAACGGAACAGTAATTTTTATTTTCTATCTTTCTCAGCCTTTTCCAACCTATGTTGGCTTGAAATGAAGCCATAATGGTATTTTTGAATTTTTTTGCTATTTTTTTGGAATTTTCTAATACGCGTAGGGTTGGAACGGAACGGAACAGTAATTTTTATTTTCTCTCTTTCTCAGCCTTTTCCAACCTATGTTGGCTTGAAATGAAGCTATAATGGTATTTTTGAATTTTTTGAATTTTTTTGCTATTTTTTTAGAATTTTCTATTACGTTTCGGGTTGGAACGGAACGGAACGAAAGTACTGATTTTCTCTCTTTCTCATACTTTTCCAACCTATGTTGGCTTGAAATGAAGCCATAATAGTATTTTCGAATTTTTTGAATTTTTTGCTATTTTTTTGGAATTTTCTATTACGCGTAGGGTTGGAACGGAACAGAACAGTAATTTTTATTTTCTCTCTTTCTCAGCCTATTCCAACCTATGTTGTCTTGAAATGAAGCTAGAATGGTATTTTTTAACTTTTTGAATTTTTATGGAATTTTCTATTACGCTTCGTGTTGGAACGGAATGGAACGATAGTACTTATTTTCTCTCTTTCTCATGCTTTTCCAATCTATGTTGGCTTGAAATGAAGCCATAATAGTATTTTTGAATTTTTTTGCTATTTTTTTGGAATTTTCTATTACGTTTCGGGTTGGAACGGAACGGAACGATAGTACTTATTTTCTCTCTTTCTCATAGTTTTCCAACCTATGTTGGCTTGAAATGAAACCATAATAGTATTTTCGAATTTTTTAATTTTTTTGCTATTTTTTTGTAATTTTCTATTACGCCTCGGGTTGGAACGGAACGGAACAGTAATTTTTATTTTCTCTCTTTCTCAGCCTTTTCCGTCCTATGTTGGCTTGAATTGAAGCCACAATGGTATTTTTGAATTTTTTTAATTTTTTTGCTATTTTTTTGGAATTTTCTATTACCCATCGGGTAGGAACGGAACGGAAAGACAATTTTTATTTTTTCTCTTTCTCAACCTTTTCCAACCTATTTTGGCTTGAAATGAACCCCTTAACGGTATTTTTTAATTTATTGAATTTTTTTGCTATTTTTTTGGAATTTTCTAATACGCGTCGGGTTGGAACGGAATGGAGCAGTAATTTTTATTTTCTCTCTTTCTCAGCCTTTTCCAACCTATGTTGGCTTGAAATAAAGCCATAATGGTATTTTTGGATTTTTTTAATTTTTTGCTATTTTTTTGGAATTTTCTATTACCCATCGGGTTGGAACGGAACGGAAAGACAATTTTTATTTTTTCTCTTTCTCAGCCTTTTCCAACCTATTTTGGCTTGAAATGAACCCTTAACGGTATTTTTTAATTTATTGAATTTTTTTGCTATTTTTTTGGAATTTTCTAATACGCGTAGGATTGGAACGAAACGGAACAGTAATTTTTATTTTCTATCTTACTCAGCCTTTTCCAACCTATGTTGTCTTGAAATGAAGGCATAATGGTATTTTTGAATTTTTTTAATTTTTTTGCTATTTTTTTGGAATTTCCTATTACGTTTCGGGTTGGAACGAAACGGAACGATAGTACTTATTTTCTCTCTTTCTCATACTTTTCCAACCTATGTTGGCTTGAAATGAAACCATAATAGTGTTTTCGAATTTTTTAATTTTTTTACTATTTTTTTGTAATTTTCTATTACGCGTCGGGTTGGAACGGGACGGAACAGTAATTTTTATTTTCTCTCTTTCTCAGCCTTTTCCGTCCTATGTTGGCTTGAATTGAAGCCATAATGGTATTTTTGAATTTTTTTAATTTTTTCTATTTTTTTTGAATTTCCTATTACCCATCGGGTAGGAACGGAACAGAAAGACAATTTTTATTTTTTTCTCTTTCTCATCCTTTTCCAACCTATTTTGGCTTGAAATGAACCCCTTAACGGTATTTTTTAATTTATTGAATTTTTTTACTATTTTTTTGGAATTTTCTAATAAGCGTAGGATTAGAACGAAACGGAACAGTAATTTTTATTTTCTATCTTTCTCAGCCTTTTCCAACCTATGTTGGCTTGAAATGAAGCCATAATGGTATTTTTGAATTTTTTTGCTATTTTTTTGGAATTTTCTAATACGCGTAGGGTTGGAACGGAACGGAACAGTAATTTTTATTTTCTCTCTTTCTCAGCCTTTTCCAACCTATGTTGGCTTGAAATGAAGCTATAATGGTATTTTTGAATTTTTTGAATTTTTTTGCTATTTTTTTAGAATTTTCTATTACGTTTCGGGTTGGAACGGAACGGAACGAAAGTACTGATTTTCTCTCTTTCTCATACTTTTCCAACCTATGTTGGCTTGAAATGAAGGCATAATAGTATTTTCGAATTTTTTGAATTTTTTGCTATTTTTTTGGAATTTTCTATTACGCGTAGGGTTGGAACGGAACAGAACAGTAATTTTTATTTTCTCTCTTTCTCAGCCTATTCCAACCTATGTTGTCTTGAAATGAAGCTAGAATGGTATTTTTTAACTTTTTGAATTTTTATGGAATTTTCTATTACGCTTCGTGTTGGAACGGAATGGAACGATAGTACTTATTTTCTCTCCTTCTCATACTTTTCCAACCTATGTTGGCTTGAAATGAAGCCATAATAGTATTTTTGAATTTTTTTGCTATTTTTTTGGAATTTTCTTTTACGTTTCGGGTTGGAACGGAATGGAACGATAGTACTTATTTTCTCTCTTTCTCATACTTTTCCAACCTATGTTGGCTTGAAATGAAACCATAATAGTATTTTCGAATTTTTTAATTTCTTTGCTATTTTTTTGTAATTTTCTATTACGCGTCGGGTTGGAACGGAATGGAGCAGTAATTTTTATTTTCTCTCTTTCTCAGCCTTTTCCAACCAATGTTGTCTTGAAATAAAGCCATAATGGTATTTTTGAATTCTTTTAATTTTTTGCTATTTTTTTGGAATTTTCTATTACCCATCGGGTAGGAACGGAACGGAAAGACAATTTTTATTTTTTCTCTTTCTCAGCCTTTTCCAACCTATTTTGGCTTGAAATGAACCCTTAACGGTATTTTTTAATTTATTGAATTTTTTTGCTATTTTTTTTGAATTTTCTAATACGCGTAGGATTGGAACGAAACGGAACAGTAATTTTTATTTTCTATCTTTCTCAGCCTTTTCCAACCTATGTTGGCTTGAAATGAAGGCATAATGGTATTTTTGAATTTTTTTAATTTTTTTGCTATTTTTTTGGAATTTCCTATTACGTTTCGGGTTGGAACGGAACGGAACGATAGTACTTATTTTATCTCTTTCTCATACTTTTCCAACCTATGTTGGCTTGAAATGAAACCATAATAGTATTTTCGAATTTTTTAATTTTTTTACTATTTTTTTGTAATTTTCTATTACGCGTCGGGTTGGAACGGGACGGAACAGTAATTTTTATTTTCTCTCTTTCTCAGCCTTTTCCGTCCTATGTTGGCTTGAATTGAAGCCATAATGGTATTTTTGAATTTATTGAATTTTTTTGCTATTTTTTTGGAATTTTCTAATACGCGTCGGGTTGGAACGGAACGGAACAGTAATTTTTATTTTCTCTCTTTCTCAGCCTTTTCCAACCTATGTTGGCTTGAAATGAAGCTATAATGGTATTTTTGAATTTTTTGAATTTTTTTGCTATTTTTTTAGAATTTTCTATTACGTTTCGGGTTGGAACGGAACGGAACGATAGTACTGATTTTCTCTCTTTCTCATGCTTTTCCAACCTATGTTGGCTTGAAATGAAGCTATAATAGTATTTTCGAATTTTTTGAATTTTTTGCTATTTTTTTGGAATTTTCTATTACGCGTCGGGTCGGAACAGAACAGAACAGTAATTTTTATTTTCTCTTTTTCTCAGCCTATTCCAACCTATGTTGGCTTGAAATGAAGCTAGAATGGTATTTTTTGATTTTTTGAATTTTTTTGGAATTTTCTATTACGCTTCGTGTTGGAACGGAATGGAACGATAGTACTTATTTTCTCTCTTTCTCATACTTTTCCAACCTATGTTGGCTTGAAATGAAGCCATAATAGTATTTTTGAATTTTTTTGCTATTTTTTTGGAATTTTCTATTACGTTTCGGGTTGGAACGGAACGGAACGATAGTACTGATTTTCTCTCTTTCTCATACTTTTCCAACCTATGTTGGCTAGAAATGAAGCCATAATAGTATTTTCGAATTTTTTGAATTTTTTGCTATTTTTTTGGAATTTTCTATTACGCGTCGGGTTGGAACGGAACAGAACAGTAATTTTTATTTTCTCTCTTTCTCAGCCTATTCCAACCTATGTTGGCTTGAAATGAAGCTAGAATGGTATTTTTTAGTTTTTTGAATTTTTTTGGAATTTTCTATTACGCTTCGTGTTGGACCGGAATGGAACGATAGTACTTATTTTCTCTCTTTCTCATACTTTTCCAACCTATGTTGGCTTGAAATGAAGCCATAATAGTATTTTTGAATTTTTTTGCTATTTTTTTGGAATTTTCTATTACGTTTCGGGTTGGAACGGAACGGAACGATAGTACTGATTTTCTCTCTTTCTCATACTTTTCCAACCTATGTTGGCTTGAAATGAAGCGATAATGGAATTTTTGAATTTTTTTGCTATTTTTTTGGAATTTTCTAATACGCGTAGGGTTGGAACGGAACGGAACAGTAATTTTTATTTTCTCTCTTTCTCAGCCTTTTCCAACATATGTTGGCTTGAAATGAAGCTATAATGGTATTTTTAAATTTATTGAATTTTTTTGCTATTTTTTTGGAATTTTCTAATACGCGTCGGGTTGGAACGGAACGGAACAGTAATTTTTATTTTCTCTCTTTCTCAGCCTTTTCCAACCTATGTTGGCTTGAAATGAAGCTATAATGGTATTTTTGAATTTTTTGAATTTTTTTGCTATTTTTTTAGAATTTTCTATTACGTTTCGGGTTGGAACGGAACGGAACGATAGTACTGATTTTCTCTCTTTCTCATGCTTTTCCAACCTATGTTGGCTTGAAATGAAGCCATAATAGTATTTTCGAATTTTTTGAATTTTTTGCTATTTTTTTGGAATTTTCTATTACGCGTCGGGTTAGAACGGAACAGAACAGTAATTTTTATTTTCTCTCTTTCACAGCCTATTCCAACCTATGTTGGCTTGAAATGAAGCTAGAATGGTATTTTTTAATTTTTTGAATTTTTTTGGAATTTTCTATTACGCTTCCTGTTAGAACGGAATGGAACGATAGTACTTATTTTCTCTCTTTCTCATACTTTTCCAATCTATGTTGGCTTGAAATGAAGCCATAATAGTATTTTTGAATTTTTTTGCTATTTTTTTGGAATTTTCTATTACGTTTCGGGTTGGAACGGAACGGAACGATAGTACTGATTTTCTCTCTTTCTCATACTTTTCCAACCTATGTTGGCTTGAAATGAAGCCATAATGGTATTTTTGAATTTTTTTTTCTATTTTTTTGGAATTTTCTAATACGCGTAGGGTTGGAACGGAACGGAACAGTAATTTTTATTTTCTCTCTTTCTCAGCCTTTTCCAACATATGTTGGCTTGAAATGAAGCTATAATGGTATTTTTGAATTTTTTGAATTTTTTTGCTATTTTTTTAGAATTTTCTATTAAGTTTCGGGTTGGAACGGAACGGAACGATAGTACTGATTTTCTCCCTTTCTCATACTTTTCCAACCTATGTTGGCTTGAAATGAAGCCATAATAGTATTTTCGAATTTTTTGAATTTTTTGCTATTTTTTTGGAATTTTCTATTACGCGTCGGGTTGGAACAGAACGAAACAGTAATTTTTATTTTCTCTTTTTCTCAGCCTATTCCAACCTATGTTGGCTTGAAATGAAGCTAGAATGGTATTTTTTAATTTTTTGAATTTTTTTGGAATTTTCTATTACGCTTCGTGTTGGAACGGAATGGAACGATAGTACTTATTTTCTCTCTTTCTCATACTTTTCCAACCTATGTTGGCTTGAAATGAAGCCATAATAGTATTTTTGAATTTTATTGCTATTTTTTTGGAATTTTCTAATACGCGTCGGGTTGGAACGGAATGGAGCAGTAATTTTTATTTTCTCTCTTTCTCAGCCTTTTCCAACCTATGTTGGCTTGAAATAAAGCCATAATGGTATTTTTGAATTTTTTTAATTTTTTGCTATTTTTTTGGAATTTTCTATTACCCATCGGGTTGGAACGGAACGGAAAGACAATTTTTATTTTTTCTCTTTCTCAGCCTTTTCCAACCTATTTTGGCTTGAAATGAACCCTTAACGGTATTTTTTAATTTATTGAATTCTTTTGCTATTTTTTTGGAATTTTCTAATACGCATAGGATTGGAACGAAACGGAACAGTAATTTTTATTTTCTATCTTTCTCAGCCTTTTCCAACCTATGTTGGCTTGAAATGAAGGCATAATGGTATTTTTGAATTTTTTTAATTTTTTTTCTATTTTTTTGGAATTTCCCATTACGTTTCGGGTTGGAACGGAACGGAACGATAGTACTTATTTTCTCTCTTTCTCATACTTTACCAACCTACGTTGGCTTGAAATGAAGCCATAATAGTATTTTTGAATTTTTTTAATTTTTTGCTATTTTTTTGGAATTTTCTATTACCCAACGGGTAGGAACGGAACGGAACGGAAAGACAATTTTTATTTTTTCTCTTTCTCAGCTTTTTCCAACCTATTTTGGCTTGAAATGAACCCTTAACGGTATTTTTTAGTTTATTGAATTTTTTTGCTATTTTTTTTGAATTTTCTAATAAGCGTAGGATTGGAACGAAACGGAACAATAATTTTTATTTTCTATCTTTCTCAGCCTTTTCCAACCTATGTTGGCTTGAAATAAAGCCATAATGGTATTTTTGAATTTTTTTAATTTTTTTGCTATTTTTTTGGAATTTTCTAATTCGCGTAGGGTTGGAACGGAACGGAAAAGTAATTTTTATTTTCTCTCTTTCTCAGCCTTTTCCAACCTATGTTGGCTTGAAATGAAGCTATAATGGTATTTTTGAATTTTTTGAATTTTTTTGCTATTTTTTTAGAATTTTCTATTACGTTTCGGGTTGGAACGGAACGAAACGAAAGTACTGATTTTCTCTATTTCTCATACTTTTCCAACCTATGTTGGCTTGAAATGAAGCCATAATAGTATTTTCGAATTTTTTGAATTTTTTTGCTATTTTTTTGGAATTTTCTAATACGCGTCGGGTTGGAACGGAACGGAACAGTAATTTTTATTTTCTCTCTTTCTCAGCCTTTTCCAACCTATGTTGGCTTGAAATGAAGCTATAATGGTATTTTTGAATTTTTTGAATTTTTTTGCTATTTTTTTAGAATTTTCTATTACGTTTCGGGTTGGAACGGAACGGAACGATAGTACTGATTTTATCTCTTTCTCATGCTTTTCCAACCTATGTTGGCTTGAAATGAAGCCATAATAGTATTTTCGAATTTTTTGAATTTTTTGCTATTTTTTTGGAATTTTCTATTACGCGTCGGGTCGGAACAGAACAGAACAGTAATTTTTATTTTCTCTTTTTCTCAGCCTATTCCAACCTATGTTGGCTTGAAATGAAGCTAGAATGGTATTTTTTGATTTTTTGAATTTTTTTGGAATTTTCTATTACGCTTCGTGTTGGAACGGAATGGAACGATAGTACTTATTTTCTCTCTTTCTCATACTTTTCCAACCTATGTTGGCTTGAAATGAAGCCATAATAGTATTTTTGAATTTTTTTGCTATTTTTTTGGAATTTTCTATTACGTTTCGGGTTGGAACGGAACGGAACGATAGTACTGATTTTCTCTCTTTCTCATACTTTTCCAACCTATGTTGGCTAGAAATGAAGCCATAATAGTATTTTCGAATTTTTTGAATTTTTTGCTATTTTTTTGGAATTTTCTATTACGCGTCGGGTTGGAACAGAACGAAACAGTAATTTTTATTTTCTCTTTTTCTCAGCCTATTCCAACCTATGTTGGCTTGAAATGAAGCTAGAATGGTATTTTTTAATTTTTTGAATTTTTTTGGAATTTTCTATTACGCTTCGTGTTGGAACGGAATGGAACGATAGTACTTATTTTCTCTCTTTCTCATACTTTTCCAACCTATGTTGGCTTGAAATGAAGCCATAATAGTATTTTTGAATTTTATTGCTATTTTTTTGGAATTTTCTAATACGCGTCGGGTTGGAACGGAATGGAGCAGTAATTTTTATTTTCTCTCTTTCTCAGCCTTTTCCAACCTATGTTGGCTTGAAATAAAGCCATAATGGTATTTTTGAATTTTTTTAATTTTTTGCTATTTTTTTGGAATTTTCTATTACCCATCGGGTTGGAACGGAACGGAACGGAAAGACAATTTTTATTTTTTCTCTTTCTCAGCCTTTTCCAACCTATTTTGGCTTGAAATGAACCCTTAACGGTATTTTTTAATTTATTGAATTCTTTTGCTATTTTTTTGGAATTTTCTAATACGCATAGGATTGGAACGAAACGGAACAGTAATTTTTATTTTCTATCTTTCTCAGCCTTTTCCAACCTATGTTGGCTTGAAATGAAGGCATAATGGTATTTTTGAATTTTTTTAATTTTTTTTCTATTTTTTTGGAATTTCCCATTACGTTTCGGGTTGGAACGGAACGGAACGATAGTACTTATTTTCTCTCTTTCTCATACTTTTCCAACCTACGTTGGCTTGAAATGAAGCCATAATAGTATTTTTGAATTTTTTGAATTTTTTGCTATTTTTTTGGAATTTTCTATTACCCAACGGGTAGGAACGGAACGGAACGGAAAGACAATTTTTATTTTTTCTCTTTCTCAGCTTTCTCCAACCTATTTTGGCTTGAAATGAACCCTTAACGGTATTTTTTAATTTATTGAATTTTTTTGCTATTTTTTTTGAATTTTCTAATAAGCGTAGGATTGGAACGAAACGGAACAATAATTTTTATTTTCTATCTTTCTCAGCCTTTTCCAACCTATGTTGGCTTGAAATAAAGCCATAATGGTATTTTTGAATTTTTTTAATTTTTTTGCTATTTTTTTGGAATTTTCTATTACGTTTCGGGTTGGAACGGAACGGAACGATAGTACTTATTTTCTCTCTTTCTCATACTTTTCCAACCTACGTTGGCTTGAAATGAAGCCATAATAGTATTTTTGAATTTTTTGAATTTTTTTGCTATTTTTTTAGAATTTTCTATTACGTTTCGGGTTGGAACGGAACGGAACGATAGTACTGATTTTCTCTCTTTCTCATGCTTTTCCAACCTATGTTGGCTTGAAATGAAGCCATAATAGTATTTTCGAATTTTTTGAATTTTTTGCTATTTTTTTGGAATTTTCTATTACGCGTCGGGTTAGAACGGAACAGAACAGTAATTTTTATTTTCTCTCTTTCACAGCCTATTCCAACCTATGTTGGCTTGAAATGAAGCTAGAATGGTATTTTTTAATTTTTTGAATTTTTTTGGAATTTTCTATTACGCTTCCTGTTGGAACGGAATGGAACGATAGTACTTATTTTCTCTCTTTCTCATACTTTTCCAATCTATGTTGGCTTGAAATGAAGCCATAATAGTATTTTTGAATTTTTTTGCTATTTTTTTGGAATTTTCTATTACGTTTCGGGTTGGAACGGAACGGAACGATAGTACTGATTTTCTCTCTTTCTCATACTTTTCCAACCTATGTTGGCTTGAAATGAAGCCATAATGGTATTTTTTAATTTTTTTTTCTATTTTTTTGGAATTTTCTAATACGCGTAGGGTTGGAACGGAACGGAACAGTAATTTTTATTTTTTCTCTTTCTCAGCTTTTTCCAACCTATTTTGGCTTGAAATGAACCCTTAACGGTATTTTTTAATTTATTGAATTTTTTTGCTATTTTTTTTGAATTTTCTAATAAGCGTAGGATTGGAACGAAACGGAACAATAATTTTTATTTTCTATCTTTCTCAGCCTTTTCCAACCTATGTTGGCTTGAAATAAAGCCATAATGGTATTTTTGAAATTTTTTAATTTTTTTGCTATTTTTTTGGAATTTTCTAATTCGCGTAGGGTTGGAACGGAACGGAAAAGTAATTTTTATTTTCTCTCTTTCTCAGCCTTTTCCAACCTATGTTGGCTTGAAATGAAGCTATAATGGTATTTTTGAATTTTTTGAATTTTTTTGCTATTTTTTTAGAATTTTCTATTACGTTTCGGGTTGGAACGGAACGAAACGAAAGTACTGATTTTCTCTATTTCTCATACTTTTCCAACCTATGTTGGCTTGAAATGAAGCCATAATAGTATTTTCGAATTTTTTGAATTTTTTGCTATTTTTTTGGAATTTTCTATTACGCGTCGGGTCGGAACAGAACAGAACAGTAATTTTTATTTTCTCTTTTTCTCAGCCTATTCCAACCTATGTTGGCTTGAAATGAAGCTAGAATGGTATTTTTTGATTTTTTGAATTTTTTTGGAATTTTCTATTACGCTTCGTGTTGGAACGGAATGGAACGATAGTACTTATTTTCTCTCTTTCTCATACTTTTCCAACCTATGTTGGCTTGAAATGAAGCCATAATAGTATTTTTGAATTTTTTTGCTATTTTTTTGGAATTTTCTATTACGTTTCGGGTTGGAACGGAACGGAACGATAGTACTGATTTTCTCTCTTTCTCATACTTTTCCAACCTATGTTGGCTAGAAATGAAGCCATAATAGTATTTTCGAATTTTTTGAATTTTTTGCTATTTTTTTGGAATTTTCTATTACGCGTCGGGTTGGAACGGAACAGAACAGTAATTTTTATTTTCTCTCTTTCTCAGCCTATTCCAACCTATGTTGGCTTGAAATGAAGCTAGAATGGTATTTTTTAGTTTTTTGAATTTTTTTGGAATTTTCGATTACGCTTCGTGTTGGAACGGAATGGAACGATAGTACTTATTTTCTCTCTTTCTCATACTTTTCCAACCTATGTTGGCTTGAAATGAAGCCATAATAGTATTTTTGAATTTTTTTGCTATTTTTTTGGAATTTTCTATTACGTTTCGGGTTGGAACGGAACGGAATGATAGTACTGATTTTCTCTCTTTCTCATACTTTTCCAACCTATGTTGGCTAGAAATGAAGCCATAATGGTATTTTTGAATTTTTTTGCTATTTTTTTGGAATTTTCTAATACGCGTAGGGTTGGAACGGAACGGAACAGTAATTTTTATTTTCTCTCTTTCTCAGCCTTTTCCAACATATGTTGGCTTGAAATGAAGCTATAATGGTATTTTTGAATTTATTGAATTTTTTTGCTATTTTTTTGGAATTTTCTAATACGCGTCGGGTTGGAACGGAACGGAACAGTAATTTTTATTTTCTCTCTTTCTCAGCCTTTTCCAACCTATGTTGGCTTGAAATGAAGCTATAATGGTATTTTTGAATTTTTTGAATTTTTTTGCTATTTTTTTAGAATTTTCTATTACGTTTCGGGTTGGAACGGAACGGAACGATAGTACTGATTTTCTCTCTTTCTCATGCTTTTCCAACCTATGTTGGCTTGAAATGAAGCCATAATAGTATTTTCGAATTTTTTGAATTTTTTGCTATTTTTTTGGAATTTTCTATTACGCGTCGGGTTAGAACGGAACAGAACAGTAATTTTTATTTTCTCTCTTTCACAGCCTATTCCAACCTATGTTGGCTTGAAATGAAGCTAGAATGGTATTTTTTAATTTTTTGAATTTTTTTGGAATTTTCTATTACGCTTCCTGTTGGAACGGAATGGAACGATAGTACTTATTTTCTCTCTTTCTCATACTTTTCCAATCTATGTTGGCTTGAAATGAAGCCATAATAGTATTATTGAATTTTTTTGCTATTTTTTTGGAATTTTCTATTACGTTTCGGGTTGGAACGGAACGGAACGATAGTACTGATTTTCTCTCTTTCTCATACTTTTCCAACCTATGTTGGCTTCAAATGAAGGCATAATGGTATTTTTGAATTTTTTTAATTTTTTTTCTATTTTTTTGGAATTTCCCATTACGTTTCGGGTTGGAACGGAACGGAACGATAGTACTTATTTTCTCTCTTTCTCATACTTTTCCAACCTACGTTGGCTTGAAATGAAGCCATAATAGTATTTTTGTATTTTTTTAATTTTTTGCTATTTTTTTGGAATTTTCTATTACCCAACGGGTAGGAACGGAACGGAACGGAAAGACAATTTTTATTTTTTCTCTTTCTCAGCTTTTTCCAACCTATTTTGGCTTGAAATGAACCCTTAACGGTATTTTTTAATTTATTGAATTTTTTTGCTATTTTTTTTGAATTTTCTAATAAGCGTAGGATTGGAACGAAACGGAACAATAATTTTTATTTTCTATCTTTCTCAGCCTTTTCCAACCTATGTTGGCTTGAAATAAAGCCATAATGGTATTTTTGAATTTTTTTAATTTTTTTGCTATTTTTTTGGAATTTTCTAATTCGCGTAGGGTTGGAACGGAACGGAAAAGTAATTTTTATTTTCTCTCTTTCTCAGCCTTTTCCAACCTATGTTGGCTTGAAATGAAGCTATAATGGTATTTTTGAATTTTTTGAATTTTTTTGCTATTTTTTTAGAATTTTCTATTACGTTTCGGGTTGGAACGGAACGAAACGAAAGTACTGATTTTCTCTATTTCTCATACTTTTCCAACCTATGTTGGCTTGAAATGAAGCCATAATAGTATTTTCGAATTTTTTGAATTTTTTGCTATTTTTTTGGAATTTTCTATTACGCGTCGGGTCGGAACAGAACAGAACAGTAATTTTTATTTTCTCTTTTTCTCAGCCTATTCCAACCTATGTTGGCTTGAAATGAAGCTAGAATGGTATTTTTTGATTTTTTGAATTTTTTTGGAATTTTCTATTACGCTTCGTGTTGGAACGGAATGGAACGATAGTACTTATTTTCTCTCTTTCTCATACTTTTCCAACCTATGTTGGCTTGAAATGAAGCCATAATAGTATTTTTGAATTTTTTTGCTATTTTTTTGGAATTTTCTATTACGTTTCGGGTTGGAACGGAACGGAACGATAGTACTGATTTTCTCTCTTTCTCATACTTTTCCAACCTATGTTGGCTAGAAATGAAGCCATAATAGTATTTTCGAATTTTTTGAATTTTTTGCTATTTTTTTGGAATTTTCTATTACGCGTCGGGTTGGAACGGAACAGAACAGTAATTTTTATTTTCTCTCTTTCTCAGCCTATTCCAACCTATGTTGGCTTGAAATGAAGCTAGAATGGTATTTTTTAGTTTTTTGAATTTTTTTGGAATTTTCTATTACGCTTCATGTTGGAACGGAATGGAACGATAGTACTTATTTTCTCTCTTTCTCATACTTTTCCAACCTATGTTGGCTTGAAATGAAGCCATAATAGTATTTTTGAATTTTTTTGCTATTTTTTTGGAATTTTCTATTACGTTTCGGGTTGGAACGGAACGGAACGATAGTACTGATTTTCTCTCTTTCTCATACTTTTCCAACCTATGTTGGCTTGAAATGAAGCCATAATGGTATTTTTGAATTTTTTTGCTATTTTTTTGGAATTTTCTAATACGCGTAGGGTTGGAACGGAACGGAACAGTAATTTTTATTTTCTCTCTTTCTCAGCCTTTTCCAACATATGTTGGCTTGAAATGAAGCTATAATGGTATTTTTGAATTTATTGAATTTTTTTGCTATTTTTTTGGAATTTTCTAATACGCGTCGGGTTGGAACGGAACGGAACAGTAATTTTTATTTTCTCTCTTTCTCAGCCTTTTCCAACCTATGTTGGCTTGAAATGAAGCTATAATGGTATTTTTGAATTTTTTGAATTTTTTTGCTATTTTTTTAGAATTTTCTATTACGTTTCGGGTTGGAACGGAACGGAACGATAGTACTGATTTTCTCTCTTTCTCATGCTTTTCCAACCTATGTTGGCTTGAAATGAAGCCATAATAGTATTTTCGAATTTTTTGAATTTTTTGCTATTTTTTTGGAATTTTCTATTACGCGTCGGGTTAGAACGGAACAGAACAGTAATTTTTATTTTCTCTCTTTCACAGCCTATTCCAACCTATGTTGGCTTGAAATGAAGCTAGAATGGTATTTTTTAATTTTTTGAATTTTTTTGGAATTTTCTATTACGCTTCCTGTTGGAACGGAATGGAACGATAGTACTTATTTTCTCTCTTTCTCATACTTTTCCAATCTATGTTGGCTTGAAATGAAGCCATAATAGTATTTTTGAATTTTTTTGCTATTTTTTTGGAATTTTCTATTACGTTTCGGGTTGGAACGGAACGGAACGATAGTACTGATTTTCTCTCTTTCTCATACTTTTCCAACCTATGTTGGCTTGAAATGAAGCCATAATGGTATTTTTGAATTTTTTTTTCTATTTTTTTGGAATTTTCTAATACGCGTAGGGTTGGAACGGAACGGAACAGTAATTTTTATTTTCTCTCTTTCTCAGCCTTTTCCAACATATGTTGGCTTGAAATGAAGCTATAATGGTATTTTTGAATTTTTTGAATTTTTTTGCTATTTTTTTAGAATTTTCTATTAAGTTTCGGGTTGGAACGGAACGGAACGATAGTACTGATTTTCTCCCTTTCTCATACTTTTCCAACCTATGTTGGCTTGAAATGAAGCCATAATAGTATTTTCGAATTTTTTGAATTTTTTGCTATTTTTTTGGAATTTTCTATTACGCGTCGGGTTGGAACAGAACGAAACAGTAATTTTTATTTTCTCTTTTTCTCAGCCTATTCCAACCTATGTTGGCTTGAAATGAAGCTAGAATGGTATTTTTTAATTTTTTGAATTTTTTTGGAATTTTCTATTACGCTTCGTGTTGGAACGGAATGGAACGATAGTACTTATTTTCTCTCTTTCTCATACTTTTCCAACCTATGTTGGCTTGAAATGAAGCCATAATAGTATTTTTGAATTTTATTGCTATTTTTTTGGAATTTTCTAATACGCGTCGGGTTGGAACGGAATGGAGCAGTAATTTTTATTTTCTCTCTTTCTCAGCCTTTTCCAACCTATGTTGGCTTGAAATAAAGCCATAATGGTATTTTTGAATTTTTTTAATTTTTTGCTATTTTTTTGGAATTTTCTATTACCCATCGGGTTGGAACGGAACGGAAAGACAATTTTTATTTTTTCTCTTTCTCAGCCTTTTCCAACCTATTTTGGCTTGAAATGAACCCTTAACGGTATTTTTTAATTTAATGAATTCTTTTGCTATTTTTTTGGAATTTTCTAATACGCATAGGATTGGAATGAAACGGAACAGTAATTTTTATTTTCTATCTTTCTCAGCCTTTTCCAACCTATGTTGGCTTGAAATGAAGGCATAATGGTATTTTTGAATTTTTTTAATTTTTTTTCTATTTTTTTGGAATTTCCCATTACGTTTCGGGTTGGAACGGAACGGAACGATAGTACTTATTTTCTCTCTTTCTCATACTTTTCCAACCTACGTTGGCTTGAAATGAAGCCATAATAGTATTTTTGAATTTTTTGAATTTTTTGCTATTTTTTTGGAATTTTCTATTACCCAACGGGTAGGAACGGAACGGAACGGAAAGACAATTTTTATTTTTTCTCTTTCTCAGCTTTTTCCAACCTATTTTGGCTTGAAATGAACCCTTAACGGTATTTTTTAATTTATTGAATTTTTTTGCTATTTTTTTTGAATTTTCTAATAAGCGTAGGATTGGAACGAAACGGAACAATAATTTTTATTTTCTATCTTTCTCAGCCTTTTCCAACCTATGTTGGCTTGAAATAAAGCCATAATGGTATTTTTGAATTTTTTTAATTTTTTTGCTATTTTTTTGGAATTTTCTAATTCGCGTAGGGTTGGAACGGAACGGAAAAGTAATTTTTATTTTCTCTCTTTCTCAGCCTTTTCCAACCTATGTTGGCTTGAAATGAAGCTATAATGGTATTTTTGAATTTTTTGAATTTTTTTGCTATTTTTTTAGAATTTTCTATTACGTTTCGGGTTGGAACGGAACGAAACGAAAGTACTGATTTTCTCTATTTCTCATACTTTTCCAACCTATGTTGGCTTGAAATGAAGCCATAATAGTATTTTCGAATTTTTTGAATTTTTTGCTATTTTTTTGGAATTTTCTATTACGCGTCGGGTCGGAACAGAACAGAACAGTAATTTTTATTTTCTCTTTTTCTCAGCCTATTCCAACCTATGTTGGCTTGAAATGAAGCTAGAATGGTATTTTTTGATTTTTTGAATTTTTTTGGAATTTTCTATTACGCTTCGTGTTGGAACGGAATGGAACGATAGTACTTATTTTCTCTCTTTCTCATACTTTTCCAACCTATGTTGGCTTGAAATGAAGCCATAATAGTATTTTTGAATTTTTTTGCTATTTTTTTGGAATTTTCTATTACGTTTCGGGTTGGAACGGAACGGAACGATAGTACTGATTTTCACTCTTTCTCATACTTTTCCAACCTATGTTGGCTAGAAATGAAGCCATAATAGTATTTTCGAATTTTTTGAATTTTTTGCTATTTTTTTGGTATTTTCTATTACGCGTCGGGTTGGAACGGAACAGAACAGTAATTTTTATTTTCTCTCTTTCTCAGCCTATTCCAACCTATGTTGGCTTGAAATGAAGCTAGAATGGTATTTTTTGGTTTTTTGAATTTTTTTGGAATTTTCTATTACGCTTCGTGTTGGAACGGAATGGAACGATAGTACTTATTTTCTCTCTTTCTCATACTTTTCCAACCTATGTTGGCTTGAAATGAAGCCATAATAGTATTTTTGAATTTTTTTGCTATTTTTTTGGAATTTTCTATTACGTTTCGGGTTGGAACGGAACGGAACGATAGTACTTATTTTCTCTCTTTCTCATACTTTTCCAACCTATGTTGGCTTGAAATGAAACCATAATAGGATTTTCGAATTTTTTAATTTTTTTGCTATTTTTTTGTAATTTTCTATTACGGCTCGGGTTGGAACGGAACGGAACAGTAATTTTTATTTTCTCTCTTTCTCAGCCTTTTCCAACCTATGTTGGCTTGAAATGAAGCTATAATGGTATTTTTGAATTTTTTGAATTTTTTTGCTATTTTTTTAGAATTTTCTATTACGTTTCGGGTTGGAACGGAACGAAACGAAAGTACTGATTTTCTCTATTTCTCATACTTTTCCAACCTATGTTGGCTTGAAATGAAGCCATAATAGTATTTTTGAATTTTATTGCTATTTTTTTGGAATTTTCTAATACGCGTCGGGTTGGAACGGAATGGAGCAGTAATTTTTATTTTCTCTCTTTCTCAGCCTTTTCCAACCTATGTTGGCTTGAAATAAAGCCATAATGGTATTTTTGAATTTTTTTAATTTTTTGCTATTTTTTTGGAATTTTCTATTACCCATCGGGTTGGAACGGAACGGAAAGACAATTTTTATTTTTTCTCTTTCTCAGCCTTTTCCAACCTATTTTGGCTTGAAATGAACCCTTAACGGTATTTTTTAATTTATTGAATTCTTTTGCTATTTTTTTGGAATTTTCTAATACGCATAGGATTGGAACGAAACGGAACAGTAATTTTTATTTTCTATCTTTCTCAGCCTTTTCCAACCTATGTTGGCTTGAAATGAAGGCATAATGGTATTTTTGAATTTTTTTAATTTTTTTTCTATTTTTTTGGAATTTCCCATTACGTTTCGGGTTGGAACGGAACGGAACGATAGTACTTATTTTCTCTCTTTCTCATACTTTTCCAACCTACGTTGGCTTGAAATGAAGCCATAATAGTATTTTTGAATTTTTTTAATTTTTTGCTATTTTTTTGGAATTTTCTATTACCCAACGGGTAGGAACGGAACGGAACGGAAAGACAATTTTTATTTTTTCTCTTTCTCAGCTTTTTCCAACCTATTTTGGCTTGAAATGAACCCTTAACGGTATTTTTTAATTTATTGAATTTTTTTGCTATTTTTTTTGAATTTTCTAATAAGCGTAGGATTGGAACGAAACGGAACAATAATTTTTATTTTCTATCTTTCTCAGCCTTTTCCAACCTATGTTGGCTTGAAATAAAGCCATAATGGTATTTTTGAATTTTTTTAATTTTTTTGCTATTTTTTTGGAATTTTCTAATTCGCGTAGGGTTGGAACGGAACGGAAAAGTAATTTTTATTTTCTCTCTTTCTCAGCCTTTTCCAACCTATGTTGGCTTGAAATGAAGCTATAATGGTATTTTTGAATTTTTTGAATTTTTTTGCTATTTTTTTAGAATTTTCTATTACGTTTCGGGTTGGAACGGAACGAAACGAAAGTACTGATTTTCTCTATTTCTCATACTTTTCCAACCTATGTTGGCTTGAAATGAAGCCATAATAGTATTTTCTAATTTTTTGAATTTTTTGCTATTTTTTTGGAATTTTCTATTACGCGTCGGGTCGGAACAGAACAGAACAGTAATTTTTATTTTCTCTTTTTCTCAGCCTATTCCAACCTATGTTGGCTTGAAATGAAGCTAGAATGGTATTTTTTGATTTTTTGAATTTTTTTGGAATTTTCTATTACGCTTCGTGTTGGAACGGAATGGAACGATAGTACTTATTTTCTCTCTTTCTCATACTTTTCCAACCTATGTTGGCTTGAAATGAAGCCATAATAGTATTTTTGAATTTTTTTGCTATTTTTTTGGAATTTTCTATTACGTTTCGGGTTGGAACGGAACGGAACGATAGTACTGATTTTCACTCTTTCTCATACTTTTCCAACCTATGTTGGCTAGAAATGAAGCCATAATAGTATTTTCGAATTTTTTGAATTTTTTGCTATTTTTTTGGAATTTTCTATTACGCGTCGGGTTGGAACGGAACAGAACAGTAATTTTTATTTTCTCTCTTTCTCAGCCTATTCCAACCTATGTTGGCTTGAAATGAAGCTAGAATGGTATTTTTTGGTTTTTTGAATTTTTTTGGAATTTTCTATTACGCTTCGTGTTGGAACGGAATGGAACGATAGTACTTATTTTCTCTCTTTCTCATACTTTTCCAACCTATGTTGGCTTGAAATGAAGCCATAATAGTATTTTTGAATTTTTTTGCTATTTTTTTGGAATTTTCTATTACGTTTCGGGTTGGAACGGAACGGAACGATAGTACTTATTTTCTCTCTTTCTCATACTTTTCCAACCTATGTTGGCTTGAAATGAAACCATAATAGGATTTTCGAATTTTTTAATTTTTTTGCTATTTTTTTGTAATTTTCTATTACGGCTCGGGTTGGAACGGAACGGAACAGTAATTTTTATTTTCTCTCTTTCTCAGCCTTTTCCGTCCTATGTTGGCTTGAATTGAAGCCATAATGGTATTTTTGAATTTTTTTAATTTTTTTGCTATTTTTTTGGAATTTTCTATTACCCATCGGGTAGGAACGGAACGGAAAGACAATTTTTATTTTTTCTCTTTCTCAACCTTTTCCAACCTATTTTGGCTTGAAATGAACCCCTTAACGGTATTTTTTAATTTATTGAATTTTTTTGCTATTTTTTTGGAATTTTCTAATACGCGTCGGGTTGGAACGGAATGGAGCAGTAATTTTTATTTTCTCTCTTTCTCAGCCTTTTCCAACCTATGTTGGCTTGAAATAAAGCCATAATGGTATTTTTTAATTTTTTTAATTTTTTGCTATTTTTTGGAATTTTCTATTACCCATCGGGTTGGAACGGAACGGAAAGACAATTTTTATTTTTTCTCTTTCTCAGCCTTTTCCAACCTATTTTGGCTTGAAATGAACCCTTAACGGTATTTTTTAATTTATTGAATTCTTTTGCTATTTTTTTGGAATTTTCTAATACGCGTAGGATTGGAACGAAACGGAACAGTAATTTTTATTTTCTATCTTTCTCAGCCTTTTCCAACCTATGTTGGCTTGAAATGAAGGCATAATGGTATTTTTGAATTTTTTTAATTTTTTTGCTATTTTTTTGGAATTTCCCATTACGTTTCGGGTTGGAACGGAACGGAACGATAGTACTTATTTTCTCTCTTTCTCATACTTTTCCAACCTATGTTGGCTTGAAATGAAGCCATAATAGTATTTTTGAATTTTTTTAATTTTTTGCTATTTTTTTGGAATTTTCTATTACCCAACGGGTAGGAACGGAATGGAAAGACAATTTTTATTTTTTCTCTTTCTCAGCTTTTTCCAACCTATTTTGGCTTGAAATGAACCCTTAACGGTATTTTTTAATTTATTGAATTTTTTTGCTATTTTTTTTGAATTTTCTAATAAGCGTAGGATTGGAACGAAATGGAACAGTAATTTTTATTTTCTATCTTTCTCAGCCTTTTCCAACCTATGTTGGCTTGAAATAAAGCCATAAAGGTATTTTTGAATTTTTTTAATTTTTTTGCTGTTTTTTTGGAATTTTCTAATAGGCGTAGGGTTGGAACGGAACGGAACAGTAATTTTTATTTTCTCTCTTTCTCAGCCTATTCCAACCTATGTTGGCTTGAAATGAAGCTATAATGGTATTTTTGAATTTTTTGAATTTTTTTGCTATTTTTTTAGAATTTTCTATTACGTTTCGGGTTGGAACGGAACGAAACGAAAGTACTGATTTTCTCTCTTTCTCATACTTTTCCAACCAATGTTCGCTTGAAATGAAGCCATAATAGTATTTTCGAATTTTTTGAATTTTTTGCTATTTTTTTGGAATTTTCTATTACGCGTCGGGTTGGAACAGAACAGAACAGTAATTTTTATTTTCTCTTTTTCTCAGCCTATTCCAACCTATGTTGGCTTGAAATGAAGCTAGAATGGTATTTTTTAATTTTTTTGCTATTTTTTTGTAATTTTCTATTACGGCTCGGGTTGGAACGGAACGGAACAGTAATTTTTATTTTCTCTCTTTCTCAGCCTTTTCCGTCCTATGTTGGCTTGAATTGAAGCCATAATGGTATTTTTGAATTTTTTTAATTTTTTTGCTATTTTTTTGGAATTTTCTATTACCCATCGGGTAGGAACGGAACGGAAAGACAATTTTTATTTTTTCTCTTTCTCAACCTTTTCCAACCTATTTTTGCTTGAAATGAACCCCTTAACGGTATTTTTTAATTTATTGAATTTTTTTGCTATTTTTTTGGAATTTTCTAATACGCGTCGGGTTGGAACGGAATGGAGCAGTAATTTTTATTTTCTCTCTTTCTCAGCCTTTTCCAACCTATGTTGGCTTGAAATAAAGCCATAATGGTATTTTTTAATTTTTTTAATTTTTTGCTATTTTTTTGGAATTTTCTATTACCCATCGGGTTGGAACGGAACGGAAAGACAATTTTTATTTTTTCTCTTTCTCAGCCTTTTCCAACCTATTTTGGCTTGAAATGAACCCTTAACGGTATTTTTTAATTTATTGAATTCTTTTGCTATTTTTTTGGAATTTTCTAATACGCGTAGGATTGGAACGAAACGGAACAGTAATTTTTATTTTCTATCTTTCTCAGCCTTTTCCAACCTATGTTGGCTTGAAATGAAGGCATAATGGTATTTTTGAATTTTTTTAATTTTTTTGCTATTTTTTTGGAATTTCCCATTACGTTTCGGGTTGGAACGGAACGGAACGATAGTACTTATTTTCTCTCTTTCTCATACTTTTCCAACCTATGTTGGCTTGAAATGAAGCCATAATAGTATTTTTGAATTTTTTTAATTTTTTGCTATTTTTTTGGAATTTTCTATTACCCAACGGGTAGGAACGGAATGGAAAGACAATTTTTATTTTTTCTCTTTCTCAGCTTTTTCCAACCTATTTTGGCTTGAAATGAACCCTTAACGGTATTTTTTAATTTATTGAATTTTTTTGCTATTTTTTTTGAATTTTCTAATAAGCGTAGGATTGGAACGAAATGGAACAGTAATTTTTATTTTCTATCTTTCTCAGCCTTTTCCAACCTATGTTGGCTTGAAATAAAGCCATAAAGGTATTTTTGAATTTTTTTAATTTTTTTGCTGTTTTTTTGGAATTTTCTAATACGCGTAGGGTTGGAACGGAACGGAACAGTAATTTTTATTTTCTCTCTTTCTCAGCCTATTCCAACCTATGTTGGCTTGAAATGAAGCTATAATGGTATTTTTGAATTTTTTGAATTTTTTTGCTATTTTTTTAGAATTTTCTATTACGTTTCGGGTTGGAACGGAACGAAACGAAAGTACTGATTTTCTCTCTTTCTCATACTTTTCCAACCAATGTTCGCTTGAAATGAAGCCATAATAGTATTTTCGAATTTTTTGAATTTTTTGCTATTTTTTTGGAATTTTCTATTACGCGTCGGGTTGGAACAGAACAGAACAGTAATTTTTATTTTCTCTTTTTCTCAGCCTATTCCAACCTATGTTGGCTTGAAATGAAGCTAGAATGGTATTTTTTAATTTTTTGAATTTTTTTGGAATTTTCTATTACGCTTCGTGTTGGAACGGAATGGAACGATAGTTCTTATTTTCTCTCTTTCTCATACTTTTCGAACCTATGTTGGCTTGAAATGAAGCCATAATAGTATTTTTGAATTTTTTTGCTATTTTTTTGGAATTTTCTATTACGTTTCGGGTTGGAACGGAACGGAACGATAGTACTGATTTTCTCTCTTTCTCATACTTTTCCAACCTATGTTGGCTAGAAATGAAGCCATAATAGTATTTTCGAATTTTTTGCTATTTTTTTGGAATTTTCTATTACGCGTCGGGTTGGAACGGAACAGAACAGTAATTTTTATTTTCTCTCTTTCTCAGCCTATTCCAACCTATGTTGGCTTGAAATGAAGCTAGAATGGTATTTTTTAGTTTTTTGAATTTTTTTGGAATTTTCTATTACGCTTCGTGTTGGAACGGAATAGAACGATAGTACTTATTTTCTCTCTTTCTCATACTTTTCCAACCTATGTTGGCTTGAAATGAAGCCATAATAGTATTTTTGAATTTTTTTGCTATTTTTTTGGAATTTTCTATTACGTTTCGGGTTGGAACGGAACGGAACGATAGTACTTATTTTCTCTCTTTCTCATAATTTTCCAACCTATGTTGGCTTGAAATGAAACCATAATAGGATTTTCGAATTTTTTAATTTTTTTGCTATTTTTTTGTAATTTTCTATTACGCCTCGGGTTGGAACGGAACGGAACAGTAATTTTTATTTTCTCTCTTTCTCAGCCTTTTCCAACCTATGTTGGCTTGAAATGAAGCTATAATGGTATTTTTGAATTTTTTGAATTTTTTTGCTATTTTTTTAGAATTTTCTATTACGTTTCGGGTTGGAACGGAACGAAATGAAAGTACTGATTTTCTCTATTTCTCATACTTTTCCAACCTATGTTGGCTTGAAATGAAGCCATAATAGTATTTTCGAATTTTTTGAATTTTTTGCTATTTTTTTGGAATTTTCTATTACGCGTCGGGTCGGAACAGAACAGAACAGTAATTTTTATTTTCTCTTTTTCTCAGCCTATTCCAACCTATGTTGGCTTGAAATGAAGCTAGAATGGTATTTTTTGATTTTTTGAATTTTTTTGGAATTTTCTATTACGCTTCGTGTTGGAACGGAATGGAACGATAGTACTTATTTTCTCTCTTTCTCATACTTTTCCAACCTATGTTGGCTTGAAATGAAGCCATAATAGTATTTTTGAATTTTTTTGCTATTTTTTTGGAATTTTCTATTACGTTTCGGGTTGGAACGGAACGGAACGATAGTACTGATTTTCTCTCTTTCTCATACTTTTCCAACCTATGTTGGCTAGAAATGAAGCCATAATAGTATTTTCGAATTTTTTGAATTTTTTGCTATTTTTTTGGAATTTTCTATTACGCGTCGGGTTGGAACGGAACAGAACAGTAATTTTTATTTTCTCTCTTTCTCAGCCTATTCCAACCTATGTTGGCTTGAAATGAAACCATAATAGGATTTTCGAATTTTTTAATTTTTTTGCTATTTTTTTGTAATTTTCTATTACGGCTCGGGTTGGAACGGAACGGAACAGTAATTTTTATTTTCTCTCTTTCTCAGCCTTTTCCGTCCTATGTTGGCTTGAATTGAAGCCATAATGGTATTTTTGAATTTTTTTAATTTTTTTGCTATTTTTTTGGAATTTTCTATTACCCATCGGGTAGGAACGGAACGGAAAGACAATTTTTATTTTTTCTCTTTCTCAACCTTTTCCAACCTATTTTGGCTTGAAATGAACCCCTTAACGGTATTTTTTAATTTATTGAATTTTTTTGCTATTTTTTTGGAATTTTCTAATACGCGTCGGGTTGGAACGGAATGGAGCAGTAATTTTTATTTTCTCTCTTTCTCAGCCTTTTCCAACCTATGTTGGCTTGAAATAAAGCCATAATGGTATTTTTTAATTTTTTTAATTTTTTGCTATTTTTTTGGAATTTTCTATTACCCATCGGGTTGGAACGGAATGGAAAGACAATTTTTATTTTTTCTCTTTCTCAGCCTTTTCCAACCTATTTTGGCTTGAAATGAACCCTTAACGGTATTTTTTAATTTATTGAATTCTTTTGCTATTTTTTTGGAATTTTCTAATACGCGTAGGATTGGAACGAAACGGAACAGTAATTTTTATTTTCTATCTTTCTCAGCCTTTTCCAACCTATGTTGGCTTGAAATGAAGGCATAATGGTATTTTTGAATTTTTTTAATTTTTTTGCTATTTTTTTGGAATTTCCCATTACGTTTCGGGTTGGAACGGAACGGAACGATAGTACTTATTTTCTCTCTTTCTCATACTTTTCCAACCTATGTTGGCTTGAAATGAAGCCATAATAGTATTTTTGAATTTTTTTAATTTTTTGCTATTTTTTTGGAATTTTCTATTACCCAACGGGTAGGAACGGAACGGAAAGACAATTTTTATTTTTTCTCTTTCTCAGCTTTTTCCAACCTATTTTGGCTTGAAATGAACCCTTAACGGTATTTTTTAATTTATTGAATTTTTTTGCTATTTTTTTTGAATTTTCTAATAAGCGTAGGATTGGAACGAAATGGAACAGTAATTTTTATTTTCTATCTTTCTCAGCCTTTTCCAACCTATGTTGGCTTGAAATAAAGCCATAATGGTATTTTTTGAATTTTTTTAATTTTTTTGCTGTTTTTTTGGAATTTTCTAATACGCGTAGGGTTGGAACGGAACGGAACAGTAATTTTTATTTTCTCTCTTTCTCAGCCTATTCCAACCTATGTTGGCTTGAAATGAAGCTATAATGGTATTTTTGAATTTTTTGAATTTTTTTGCTATTTTTTTAGAATTTTCTATTACGTTTCGGGTTGGAACGGAACGAAACGAAAGTACTGATTTTCTCTCTTTCTCATACTTTTCCAACCAATGTTCGCTTGAAATGAAGCCATAATAGTATTTTCGAATTTTTTGAATTTTTTGCTATTTTTTTGGAATTTTCTATTACGCGTCGGGTTGGAACAGAACAGAACAGTAATTTTTATTTTCTCTTTTTCTCAGCCTATTCCAACCTATGTTGGCTTGAAATGAAGCTAGAATGGTATTTTTTAACTTTTTGAATTTTTATGGAATTTTCTATTACGCTTCGTGTTGGAACGGAATGGAACGATAGTTCTTATTTTCTCTCTTTCTCATACTTTTCGAACCTATGTTGGCTTGAAATGAAGCCATAATAGTATTTTTGAATTTTTTTGCTATTTTTTTGGAATTTTCTATTACGTTTCGGGTTGGAACGGAACGGAACGATAGTACTGATTTTCTCTCTTTCTCATAATTTTCCAACCTATGTTGGCTTGAAATGAAACCATAATAGGATTTTCGAATTTTTTAATTTTTTTGCTATTTTTTTGTAATTTTCTATTACGCCTCGGGTTGGAACGGAACAGAACAGTAATTTTTATTTTCTCTCTTTCTCAGCCTTTTCCGTCCTATGTTGGCTTGAATTGAAGCCATAATGGTATTTTTGAATTTTTTTAATTTTTTTGCTATTTTTTTTTAATTTTCTATTACCCATCGGGTAGGAACGGAACGGAAAGACAATTTTTATTTTTTCTCTTTCTCAACCTTTTCCAACCTATTTTGGCTTGAAATGAACCCCTTAACGGTATTTTTTAATTTGTTGAATTTTTTGCTATTTTTTTGGAATTTTCTAATACGCGTCGGGTTGGAACGGAATGGAGCAGTAATTTTTATTTTCTCTCTTTCTCAGCCTTTTCCAACCTATGTTGGCTTCAAATGAACCCTTAACGGTATTTTTTAGTTTATTGAATTTTTTTGCTATTTTTTTGGAATTTTCTAATACGCGTAGGGTTGAAACGAAACGGAACAGTAATTTTTATTTTCTCTCTTTCTCAACCTTTTCCAACCTATGCTGGCTTGAAATGAAGCCATAATGGTATTTTTGAATTTTTTGAATTTTTTTGCTATTTTTTTGGAATTTTCTAATACGCATAGGGTTGGAACGGAACGGAACAGTAATTCTTATTTTCTCTCTTTCTCAGCCTTTTCCAACCTATGTTGGCTTGAAATGAAGCTATAATGGTATTTTTGAATTTTTTGAATTTTTTTGCTATTTTTTTAGAATTTTCTATTACGTTTCGGGTTGGAACTGAACTGAACAGTAATTTTTATTTTCTCTCTTTCTCAGCCTTTTCCGACCTATGTTGGCTTGAATTGAAGCCATAATGGTATTTTTGAATTTTTTTAATTTTTTTGGTATTTTTTTGGAATTTCTATTACCCATCGGGTAGGAACGAACGGAAAGACAATTTTTATTTTTTCTCTTTCTCAACCTTTTCCAACCTATTTTGGCTTGAAATGAACCCCTTAACGGTATTTTTTTATTTATTGAATTTTTTTGCTAGTTTTTTGGAATTTTCTAATACTCGTCTGGTTGGAACGGAATGCAGCATTAATTTTTATTTTCTCTCTTTCTCAGCCTTTTCCAACCTATGTTGGCTTGAAATAAAGCCATAATGGTATTTTTGAATTTTTTTAATTTTTTGCTATTTTTTTTGGAATTTTCTATTACCCATCGGGTAGGAACGGAACGGAAAGAAAATTTTTATTTTTTCCCTTTCTCAGCCTTTTCCAACCTATTTTGGCTTGAAATGAACCCTTAACGGTATTTTTTAGTTTATTGAATTTTTTTGCTATTTTTTTGGAATTTTCTAATACGCGTAGGATTGGAACGAAACGGAACAGTAATTTTTATTTTCTATCTTTCTCAGCCTTTTCCAACCTATGTGGGCTTGAAATGAAGCCATAATAGTATTTTTGAATTTTTTTGCTATTTTTTTGGAATTTTCTATTACGTTTCGGGTTGGAACTGAACTGAACAGTAATTTTTATTTTCTCTCTTTCTCAGCCTTTTCCGACCTATGTTGGCTTGAATTGAAGCCATAATGGTATTTTTGAATTTTTTTAATTTTTTTGGTATTTTTTTGGAATTTCTATTACCCATCGGGTAGGAACGAACGGAAAGACAATTTTTATTTTTTCTCTTTCTCAACCTTTTCCAACCTATTTTGGCTTGAAATGAAGCTAGAATGGTATTTTTTAGTTTTTTGAATTTTTTTGGAATTTTCTATTACGCTTCGTGTTGGAACGGAATAGAACGATAGTACTTATTTTCTCTCTTTCTCATACTTTTCCAACCTATGTTGGCTTGAAATGAAGCCATAATAGTATTTTCGAATTTTTTGAATTTTTTGCTATTTTTTTGGAATTTTCTATTACCCATCGGGTTGGAACGGAATGGAAAGACAATTTTTATTTTTTCTCTTTCTCAGCCTTTTCCAACCTATTTTGGCTTGAAATGAACCCTTAACGGTATTTTTTAATTTATTGAATTCTTTTGCTATTTTTTTGGAATTTTCTAATACGCGTAGGATTGGAACGAAACGGAACAGTAATTTTTATTTTCTATCTTTCTCAACCTTTTCCAACCTATTTTGGCTTGAAATGAACCCCTTAACGGTATTTTTTAATTTATTGAATTTTTTTGCTATTTTTTTGGAATTTTCTAATACGCGTCGGGTTGGAACGGAATGGAGCAGTAATTTTTATTTTCTCTCTTTCTCAGCCTTTTCCAACCTATGTTGGCTTGAAATAAAGCCATAATGGTATTTTTTAATTTTTTTAATTTTTTGCTATTTTTTTGGAATTTTCTATTACCCATCGGGTTGGAACGGAATGGAAAGACAATTTTTATTTTTTCTCTTTCTCAGCCTTTTCCAACCTATTTTGGCTTGAAATGAACCCTTAACGGTATTTTTTAATTTATTGAATTCTTTTGCTATTTTTTTGGAATTTTCTAATACGCGTAGGATTGGAACGAAACGGAACAGTAATTTTTATTTTCTATCTTTCTCAGCCTTTTCCAACCTATGTTGGCTTGAAATGAAGGCATAATGGTATTTTTGAATTTTTTTAATTTTTTTGCTATTTTTTTGGAATTTCCCATTACGTTTCGGGTTGGAACGGAACGGAACGATAGTACTTATTTTCTCTCTTTCTCATACTTTTCCAACCTATGTTGGCTTGAAATGAAGCCATAATAGTATTTTTGAATTTTTTTAATTTTTTGCTATTTTTTTGGAATTTTCTATTACCCAACGGGTAGGAACGGAACGGAAAGACAATTTTTATTTTTTCTCTTTCTCAGCTTTTTCCAACCTATTTTGGCTTGAAATGAACCCCTTAACGGTATTTTTTAATTTGTTGAATTTTTTGCTATTTTTTTGGAATTTTCTAATACGCGTCGGGTTGGAACGGAATGGAGCAGTAATTTTTATTTTCTCTCTTTCTCAGCCTTTTCCAACCTATGTTGGCTTCAAATGAACCCTTAACGGTATTTTTTAGTTTATTGAATTTTTTTGCTATTTTTTTGGAATTTTCTAATACGCGTAGGGTTGAAACGAAACGGAACAGTAATTTTTATTTTCTCTCTTTCTCAACCTTTTCCAACCTATGCTGGCTTGAAATGAAGCCATAATGGTATTTTTGAATTTTTTAAATTTTTTTGCTATTTTTTTGGAATTTTCTAATACGCGTAGGGTTGGAACGGAACGGAACAGTAATTCTTATTTTCTCTCTTTCTCAGCCTTTTCCAACCTATGTTGGCTTGAAATGAAGCTATAATGGTATTTTTGAATTTTTTGAATTTTTTTGCTATTTTTTTAGAATTTTCTATTACGTTTCGGGTTGGAACTGAACTGAACAGTAATTTTTATTTTCTCTCTTTCTCAGCCTTTTCCGACCTATGTTGGCTTGAATTGAAGCCATAATGGTATTTTTGAATTTTTTTAATTTTTTTGGTATTTTTTTGGAATTTCTATTAGCCATCGGGTAGGAACGAACGGAAAGACAATTTTTATTTTTTCTCTTTCTCAACCTTTTCCAACCTATTTTGGCTTGAAATGAACCCCTTAACGGTATTTTTTTATTTATTGAATTTTTTTGCTAGTTTTTTGGAATTTTCTAATACTCGTCTGGTTGGAACGGAATGCAGCATTAATTTTTATTTTCTCTCTTTCTCAGCCTTTTCCAACCTATGTTGGCTTGAAATAAAGCCATAATGGTATTTTTGAATTTTTTTAATTTTTTGCTATTTTTTTTGGAATTTTCTATTACCCATCGGGTAGGAACGGAACGGAAAGAAAATTTTTATTTTTTCCCTTTCTCAGCCTTTTCCAACCTATTTTGGCTTGAAATGAACCCTTAACGGTATTTTTTAGTTTATTGAATTTTTTTGCTATTTTTTTGGAATTTTCTAATACGCGTAGGATTGGAACGAAACGGAACAGTAATTTTTATTTTCTATCTTTCTCAGCCTTTTCCAACCTATGTGGGCTTGAAATGAAGCCATAATAGTATTTTTGAATTTTTTTGCTATTTTTTTGGAATTTTCTATTACGTTTCGGGTTGGAACTGAACTGAACAGTAATTTTTATTTTCTCTCTTTCTCAGCCTTTTCCGACCTATGTTGGCTTGAATTGAAGCCATAATGGTATTTTTGAATTTTTTTAATTTTTTTGGTATTTTTTTGGAATTTCTATTACCCATCGGGTAGGAACGAACGGAAAGACAATTTTTATTTTTTCTCTTTCTCAACCTTTTCCAACCTATTTTGGCTTGAAATGAAGCTAGAATGGTATTTTTTAGTTTTTTGAATTTTTTTGGAATTTTCTATTACGCTTCGTGTTGGAACGGAATAGAACGATAGTACTTATTTTCTCTCTTTCTCATACTTTTCCAACCTATGTTGGCTTGAAATGAAGCCATAATAGTATTTTCGAATTTTTTGAATTTTTTGCTATTTTTTTGGAATTTTCTATTACGCGTCGGGTTGGAACGGAACAGAACAGTAATTTTTATTTTCTCTCTTTCTCAGCCTATTCCAACCTATGTTGGCTTGAAATGAAGCTAGAATGGTATTTTTTAGTTTTTTGAATTTTTTTGGAATTTTCTATTACGCTTCGTGTTGGAACGGAATAGAACGATAGTACTTATTTTCTCTCTTTCTCATACTTTTCCAACCTATGTTGGCTTGAAATGAAGCCATAATAGTATTTTTGAATTTTTTTGCTATTTTTTTGGAATTTTCTATTACGTTTCGGGTTGGAACGGAACGGAACGATAGTACTGATTTTCTCTCTTTCTCATACTTTTCCAACCTATGTTGGCTAGAAATGAAGCCATAATAGTATTTTCGAATTTTTTGAATTTTTTGCTATTTTTTTGGAATTTTCTATTACGCGTCGGGTTGGAACGGAACAGAACAGTAATTTTTATTTTCTCTCTTTCTCAGCCTATTCCAACCTATGTTGGCTTGAAATGAAGCTAGAATGGTATTTTTTAGTTTTTTGAATTTTTTTGGAATTTTCTATTACGCTTCGTGTTGGAACGGAATAGAACGATAGTACTTATTTTCTCTCTTTCTCATACTTTTCCAACCTATGTTGGCTTGAAATGAAGCCATAATAGTATTTTTGAATTTTTTTGCTATTTTTTTGGAATTTTCTATTACGTTTCGGGTTGGAACGGAACGGAACGATAGTACTTATTTTCTCTCTTTCTCATACTTTTCCAACCTATGTTGGCTTGAAATGAAACCATAATAGGATTTTCGAATTTTTTAATTTTTTTGCTATTTTTTTGTAATTTTCTATTACGCCTCGGGTTGGAACGGAACGGAACAGTAATTTTTATTTTCTCTCTTTCTCAGCCTTTTCCGTCCTATGTTGGCTTGAATTGAAGCCATAATGGTATTTTTGAATTTTTTTAATTTTTTTGCTATTTTTTTTAAATTTTCTATTACCCATCGGGTAGGAACGGAACGGAAAGACAATTTTTATTTTTTCTCTTTCTCAACCTTTTCCAACCTATTTTGGCTTGAAATGAACCCCTTAACGGTATTTTTTAATTTATTGAATTTTTTGCTATTTTTTTGGAATTTTCTAATACGCGTCGGGTTGGAACGGAATGGAGCAGTAATTTTTATTTTCTCTCTTTCTCAGCCTTTTCCAACCTATGTTGGCTTCAAATGAACCCTTAACGGTATTTTTTAGTTTATTGAATTTTTTTGCTATTTTTTTGGAATTTTCTAATACGCGTAGGGTTGAAACGAAACGGAACAGTAATTTTTATTTTCTCTCTTTCTCAACCTTTTCCAACCTATGCTGGCTTGAAATGAAGCCATAATGGTATTTTTGAATTTTTTAAATTTTTTTTCTATTTTTTTGGAATTTTCTAATACGCATAGGGTTGGAACGGAACGGAACAGTAATTCTTATTTTCTCTCTTTCTCAGCCTTTTCCAACCTATGTTGGCTTGAAATGAAGCTATAATGGTATTTTTGAATTTTTTGAATTTTTTTGCTATTTTTTTCGAATTTTCTATTACGTTTCGGGTTGGAACTGAAATGAACAGTAATTTTTATTTTCTCTCTTTCTCAGCCTTTTCCGACCTATGTTGGCTTGAATTGAAGCCATAATGGTATTTTTGAATTTTTTTAATTTTTTTGGTATTTTTTTGGAATTTCTATTACCCATCGGGTAGGAACGAACGGAAAGACAATTTTTATTTTTTCTCTTTCTCAACCTTTTCCAACCTATTTTGGCTTGAAATGAACCCCTTAACGGTATTTTTTTATTTATTGAATTTTTTTGCTAGTTTTTTGGAATTTTCTAATACTCGTCTGGTTGGAACGGAATGCAGCATTAATTTTTATTTTCTCTCTTTCTCAGCCTTTTCCAACCTATGTTGGCTTGAAATAAAGCCATAATGGTATTTTTGAATTTTTTTAATTTTTTGCTATTTTTTTTGGAATTTTCTATCACCCAGCGGGTAGGAACGGAACGGAAAGAAAATTTTTATTTTTTCCCTTTCTCAGCCTTTTCCAACCTATTTTGGCTTGAAATGAACCCTTAACGGTATTTTTTAGTTTATTGAATTTTTTTGCTATTTTTTTGGAATTTTCTAATACGCGTAGGATTGGAACGAAACGGAACAGTAATTTTTATTTTCTATCTTTCTCAGCCTTTTCCAACCTATGTGGGCTTGAAATGAAGCCATAATAGTATTTTTGAATTTTTTTGCTATTTTTTTGGAATTTTCTATTACGTTTCGGGTTGGAACGGAACGGAACGATAGTACTTATTTTCTCTCTTTCTCAGCCTTTTCCATCCTATTTTGGCTTGAAATGAATCCTTAACGGTATTTTTTAATTTATTTAAATTATTTGGTATTTTTTTGGAATTTTTTAATACACGTAGGGTTGGAACGGAACGGAACAGTAATTTTCATTTTCTCTCTTTCTCAGCCTTTTCCGACCTATGTTGGCTTGAAATGAAGCTATAATGGTAATTTCTAATTTTTTGAATTTTTTCTACTTTTTTGGAATTTTCTATTACGCTTCCTGTTGGAACGGAATAGAACGATAGTACTTATTTTCTCTCTTTCTCATACTTTTCCAACCTATGTTGGCTAGAAATGAAGCCATAATAGTATTTTCGAATTTTTTGAATTTTTTGCTATTTTTTTGGAATTTTCTATTACGCGTCGGGTTGGAACGGAACAGAACAGTAATTTTTATTTTCTCTCTTTCTCAGCCTATTCCAACCTATGTTGGCTTGAAATAAAGCCATAATGGTATTTTTGAATTTTTTTAATTTTTTGCTATTTTTTTTGGAATTTTCTATCACCCATCGGGTAGGAACGGAACGGAAAGAAAATTTTTATTTTTTCCCTTTCTCAGCCTTTTCCAACCTATTTTGGCTTGAAATGAACCCTTAACGGTATTTTTTAGTTTATTGAATTTTTTTGGAATTTTCTATTACGCTTCGTGTTGGAACGGAATAGAACGATAGTACTTATTTTCTCTCTTTCTCAGCCTTTTCCAACCTATGTTGGCTTGAAATAAAGCCATAATGGTATTTTTGAATTTTTTTAATTTTTTGCTATTTTTTTTGGAATTTTCTATCACCCATCGGGTAGGAACGGAACGGAAAGAAAATTTTTATTTTTTCCCTTTCTCAGCCTTTTCCAACCTATTTTGGCTTGAAATGAACCCTTAACGGTATTTTTTAGTTTATTGAATTTTTTTGCTATTTTTTTGGAATTTTCTAATACGCGTAGGATTGGAACGAAACGGAACAGTAATTTTTTTTTTCTATCTTTCTCAGCCTTTTCCAACCTATGTGGGCTTGAAATGAAGCCATAATAGTATTTTTGAATTTTTTTGCTATTTTTTTGGAATTTTCTATTACGTTTCGGGTTGGAACGGAACGGACCGATAGTAATTATTTTCTCTCTTTCTCATACTTTTCCAACCTATGTTGGCTTGAAATGAAACCATAATACTATTTTCGAATTTTTTAATTTTTTTGCTATTTTTTTGGAATTTTCTAAAACGCGTAGGGTTGGAACGGAACGGAACAGTAATTTTTATTTTCTCTCTTTCTCAACCTTTTCCAACCTATGCTGGCTTGAAATGAAGCCATAAAAGTATTTTTGAATTTTTTTGCTATTTTTTTGGAATTTTCTATTACGTTTCGGGTTGGAACGGAACGGAACGATAGTACTTATTTTCTCTCTTTCTCAGCCTTTTCCAACCTATTTTGGCTTGAAATGCACCCTTAACGGTATTTTTTAGTTTATTTAATTTTTTGCTATTTTTTTGGAATTTTCTAATACGCGTCGGGTTGGAACGGAATGGAGCAGTAATTTTTATTTTCTCTCTTTCTCAGCCTTTTCCAACCTATGTTGGCTTCAAATGAACCCTTAACGGTATTTTTTAGTTTATTTAATTTTTTTGCTATTTTTTTGGAATTTTCTAATACACGTAGGGTTGAAACGAAACGGAACAGTAATTTTTATTTTCTCTCTTTCTCAACCTTTTCCAACCTATGCTGGCTTGAAATGAAGCCATAATGGTATTTTTGAATTTTTTTGCTTTTTTTTTGGAATTTTCTAATACGCGTAGGATTGGAACGAAACGGAACAGTAATTTTTATTTTCTATCTTTCTCAGCCTTTTCCAACCTATGTTGGCTTGAAATGAAGCCATAATAGTATTTTTGAATTTTTTTGCTATTTTTTTGGAATTTTCTATTACGTTTCGGGTTGGAACGGAACGGAACGATAGTACTTATTTTCTCTCTTTCTCAGCCTTTTCCATCCTATTTTGGCTTGAAATGAATCCTTAACGGTATTTTTTAATTTATTTAAATTATTTGGTATTTTTTTGGAATTTTTTAATACACGTAGGGTTGGAACGGAACGGAACAGTAATTTTCATTTTCTCTCTTTCTCAGCCTTTTCCGACCTATGTTGGCATGAAATGAAGCTATAATGGTAATTTCTAATTTTTTGAATTTTTTCTACTTTTTTGGAATTTTCTATTACGCTTCCTGTTGGAACGGAATAGAACGATAGTACTTATTTTCTCTCTTTCTCATACTTTTCCAACCTATGTTGGCTAGAAATGAAGCCATAATAGTATTTTCGAATTTTTTGAATTTTTTGCTATTTTTTTGGAATTTTCTATTACGCGTCGGGTTGGAACGGAACAGAACAGTAATTTTTATTTTCTCTCTTTCTCAGCCTATTCCAACCTATGTTGGCTTGAAATAAAGCCATAATGGTATTTTTGAATTTTTTTAATTTTTTGCTATTTTTTTTGGAATTTTCTATCACCCATCGGGTAGGAACGGAACGGAAAGAAAATTTTTATTTTTTCCCTTTCTCAGCCTTTTCCAACCTATTTTGGCTTGAAATGAACCCTTAACGGTATTTTTTAGTTTATTGAATTTTTTTGGAATTTTCTATTACGCTTCGTGTTGGAACGGAATAGAACGATAGTACTTATTTTCTCTCTTTCTCAGCCTTTTCCAACCTATGTTCGCTTGAAATAAAGCCATAATGGTATTTTTGAATTTTTTTAATTTTTTGCTATTTTTTTTGGAATTTTCTATCACCCATCGGGTAGGAACGGAACGGAAAGAAAATTTTTATTTTTTCCCTTTCTCAGCCTTTTCCAACCTATTTTGGCTTGAAATGAACCCTTAACGGTATTTTTTAGTTTATTGAATTTTTTTGCTATTTTTTTGGAATTTTCTAATACGCGTAGGATTGGAACGAAACGGAACAGTAATTTTTTTTTTCTATCTTTCTCAGCCTTTTCCAACCTATGTGGGCTTGAAATGAAGCCATAATAGTATTTTTGAATTTTTTTGCTATTTTTTTGGAATTTTCTATTACGTTTCGGGTTGGAACGGAACGGACCGATAGTAATTATTTTCTCTCTTTCTCATACTTTTCCAACCTATGTTGGCTTGAAATGAAACCATAATACTATTTTCGAATTTTTTAATTTTTTTGCTATTTTTTTGGAATTTTCTAAAACGCGTAGGGTTGGAACGGAACGGAACAGTAATTTTTATTTTCTCTCTTTCTCAACCTTTTCCAACCTATGCTGGCTTGAAATGAAGCCATAATAGTATTTTTGAATTTTTTTGCTATTTTTTTGGAATTTTCTATTACGTTTCGGGTTGGAACGGAACGGAACGATAGTACTTATTTTCTCTCTTTCTCAGCCTTTTCCAACCTATTTTGGCTTGAAATGCACCCTTAACGGTATTTTTTAGTTTATTTAATTTTTTGCTATTTTTTTGGAATTTTCTAATACGCGTCGGGTTGGAACGGAATGGAGCAGTAATTTTTATTTTCTCTCTTTCTCAGCCTTTTCCAACCTATGTTGGCTTCAAATGAACCCTTAACGGTATTTTTTAGTTTATTTAATTTTTTTGCTATTTTTTTGGAATTTTCTAATACACGTAGGGTTGAAACGAAACGGAACAGTAATTTTTATTTTCTCTCTTTCTCAACCTTTTCCAACCTATGCTGGCTTGAAATGAAGCCATAATAGTATTTTTGAATTTTTTTGCTATTTTTTTGGAATTTTCTATTACGTTTCGGGTTGGAACGGAACGGAACGATAGTACTTATTTTCTCTCTGTCTCAGCCTTTTCCAACCTATGTTGGCTTGAAATAAAGCCATAATGGTATTTTTGAATTTTTTTAATTTTTTGCTATTTTTTTTGGAATTTTCTATCACCCATCGGGTAGGAACGGAACGGAAAGAAAATTTTTATTTTTTCCCTTTCTCAGCCTTTTCCAACCTATTTTGGCTTGAAATGAACCCTTAACGGTATTTTTTAGTTTATTGAATTTTTTTGCTATTTTTTTGGAATTTTCTAATACGCGTAGGATTGGAACGAAACGGAACAGTAATTTTTTTTTTCTATCTTTCTCAGCCTTTTCCAACCTATGTGGGCTTGAAATGAAGCCATAATAGTATTTTTGAATTTTTTTGCTATTTTTTTGGAATTTTCTATTACGTTTCGGGTTGGAACGGAACGGACCGATAGTAATTATTTTCTCTCTTTCTCATACTTTTCCAACCTATGTTGGCTTGAAATGAAACCATAATACTATTTTCGAATTTTTTAATTTTTTTGCTATTTTTTTGGAATTTTCTAAAACGCGTAGGGTTGGAACGGAACGGAACAGTAATTTTTATTTTCTCTCTTTCTCAACCTTTTCCAACCTATGCTGGCTTGAAATGAAGCCATAATGGTATTTTTGAATTTTTTTGCTTTTTTTTTGGAATTTTCTAATACGCGTAGGATTGGAACGAAACGGAACAGTAATTTTTATTTTCTATCTTTCTCAGCCTTTTCCAACCTATGTTGGCTTGAAATGAAGCCATAATAGTATTTTTGAATTTTTTTGCTATTTTTTTGGAATTTTCTATTACGTTTCGGGTTGGAACGGAACGGAACGATAGTACTTATTTTCTCTCTTTCTCAGCCTTTTCCAACCTATTTTGGCTTGAAATGAATCCTTAACGGTATTTTTTAATTTATCTAATTTATTTGATATTTTTTTGGAATTTTCTAATACACGTAGGGTTGGAACGGAACGGAACAGTAATTTTCATTTTCTCTCTTTCTCAGCCTTTTCCGACCTATGTTGGCTTGAAATGAAGCTATAATGGTATTTTCTAATTTTTTGAATTTTTTTCCTATTTTTTTGGAATTTTCTATTACGCATCGTGTTGGAACGGAATGGAACGATAGTACTTATTTTCTCTCTTTCTCATACTTTTCCAACCTATGTTGGCTTGAAATGAAACCATAATATTATTTTCGAATTTTTTAATTTTTTTGCTATTTTTTTGGAATTTTCTAAAACGCGTAGGGTTGGAACGGAACTTAACAGTAATTTTTATTTTCTCTCTTTCTCAGCCTTTTCCGACCTATGTTGGATTGAATTGAAGCCATAATGGTATTTTTGAATTTTTTGAATTTTTTGGGTATTTTTTTGGAATTTCTATTACCCATCGGGTAGGAACGGAACGGAAAGACAATTTTTATTTTTTCTCTTTCTCAACCTTTTCCAACCTATTTTGGCTTGAAATGAACCCCTTAACGGTATTTTTTAATTTATTGAATTTTTTTGCTAGTTTTTTGGAATTTTCCAATACACATCGGGTTGGAACGGAACGGAACAGTAATTTTTATTTTCTCTCTTTCTCAGCCTTTTCCGACCTATGTTGGCTTGAATTGAAGCCATAATGGTATTTTTGAATTTTTTTAATTTTTTTGGTATTTTTTTGGAATTTCTATTAGCCATCGGGTAGGAACGGAACGGAAAGACAATTTTATTTTTTCTCTTTCTCAACCTTTTCCAACCAATGTTGGCTTGAAATAAAGCCATAATGGTATTTTTGAATTTTTTGAATTTTTTGCTATTTTTTTGGAATTTTCTATTACCCATCGGGTTGGAACCGAACGGAAAGAAAATTTTTATTTTTTCCCTTTCTCAGCCTTTTCCAACCTATTTTGGCTTGAAATGAACCCTTAACGGTATTTTTTAATTTATTGAATTTTTTTGCTATTTTTTTGGAATTTTCTAATACGCGTAGGATTGGAACGAAACGGAACAGTAATTTTTATTTTCTATCTTTCTCAGCCTTTTCCAACCTATGTTGGCTTCAAATGAACCCTTAACGGTATTTTTTAATTTATTGAATTTTTTTGCTATTTTTTTGGAATTTTATAATACGCGTAGGGTTGAAACGAAACGGAACAGTAATTTTTATTTTCTCTCTTTCTCAACCTTTTCCGACCTATTTTAGCTTGAAATGAACCCCTTAACGGTATTTTTTAATTTATTGAATTTTTTTGCTAGTTTTTTGGAATTTTCTAATACACGTCGGGTTGGAACGGAACGGAACAGTAATTTTTATTTTCTCTCTTTCTCAGCCTTTTCCGACCTATGTTGGCTTGAATTGAACCCCTTAACGGTATTTTTTAATTTATTGAATTTTTTTGCTATTTTTTTGGAATTTTATAATACGCGTAGGGTTGAAACGAAACGGAACAGTAATTTTTATTTTCTCTCTTTCTCAACCTTTTCCGACCTATTTTGGCTTGAAATGAACCCCTTAACGGTATTTTTTAATTTATTGAATTTTTTTGCTAGTTTTTTGGAATTTTCTAATACACGTCGGGTTGGAACGGAACGGAACAGTAATTTTTATTTTCTCTCTTTCTCAGCCTTTTCCGACCTATGTTGGCTTGAATTGAAGCCATAATGGTATTTTTGAATTTTTTTAATTTTTTTGCTATTTTTTTGGAATTTTCTAAAACGCGTAGGGTTGGAACGGAACGGAACAGTAATTTTTATTTTCTCTCTTTCGCAACCTTTTCCAACCTATGCTGGCTTGAAATGAAGCCATAATAGTATTTTTGAATTTTTTTGCTATTTTTTTGGAATTTTCTATTACGTTTCGGGTTGGAACGGAACGGAACGATAGTACTTATTTTCTCTCTTTCTCAGCCTTTTCCAACCTATTTTGGCTTGAAATGAACCCTTAACGGTATTTTTTAGTTTATTGAATTTTTTTGCTATTTTTTTGGAATTTTCTAATACGCGTAGGGTTGAAACGAAACGGAACAGTAATTTTTATTTTCTCTCTTTCTCAACCTTTTCCAACCTACGCTGGCTTGAAATGAAGCCATAATGGTATTTTTGAATTTTTTGAATTTTTTTGCTATTTTTTTGGAATTTTCTATTACGTTTCGGGTTGGAACGGAACGGAACGATAGTACTGATTTTCTCTCTTTCTCATACTTTTCCAACCTATGTTGGCTAGAAATGAAGCCATAATAGTATTTTCGAATTTTTTGAATTTTTTGCTATTTTTTTGGAATTTTCTATTACGCGTCGGGTTGGAACGGAACAGAACAGTAATTTTTATTTTCTCTCTTTCTCAGCCTATTCCAACCTATGTTGGCTTGAAATGAAGCTAGAATGGTATTTTTTAGTTTTTTGAATTTTTTTGGAATTTTCTATTACGCTTCGTGTTGGAACGGAATAGAACGATAGTACTTATTTTCTCTCTTTCTCATACTTTTCCAACCTATGTTGGCTTGAAATGAAGCCATAATAGTATTTTTGAATTTTTTTGCTATTTTTTTGGAATTTTCTATTACGTTTCGGGTTGGAACGGAACGGAACGATAGTACTTATTTTCTCTCTTTCTCATACTTTTCCAACCTATGTTGGCTTGAAATGAAACCATAATAGGATTTTCGAATTTTTTAATTTTTTTGCTATTTTTTTGTAATTTTCTATTACGCCTCGGGTTGGAACGGAACGGAACAGTAATTTTTATTTTCTCTCTTTCTCAGCCTTTTCCGTCCTATGTTGGCTTGAATTGAAGCCATAATGGTATTTTTGAATTTTTTTAATTTTTTTGCTATTTTTTTTAAATTTTCTATTACCCATCGGGTAGGAACGGAACGGAAAGACAATTTTTATTTTTTCTCTTTCTCAACCTTTTCCAACCTATTTTGGCATGAAATGAACCCCTTAACGGTATTTTTTAATTTATTGAATTTTTTGCTATTTTTTTGGAATTTTCTAATACGCGTCGGGTTGGAACGGAATGGAGCAGTAATTTTTATTTTCTCTCTTTCTCAGCCTTTTCCAACCTATGTTGGCTTCAAATGAACCCTTAACGGTATTTTTTAGTTTATTGAATTTTTTTGCTATTTTTTTGGAATTTTCTAATACGCGTAGGGTTGAAACGAAACGGAACAGTAATTTTTATTTTCTCTCTTTCTCAACCTTTTCCAACCTATGCTGGCTTGAAATGAAGCCATAATGGTATTTTTGAATTTTTTAAATTTTTTTTCTATTTTTTTGGAATTTTCTAATACGCATAGGGTTGGAACGGAACGGAAAAGTAATTCTTATTTTCTCTCTTTCTCAGCCTTTTCCAACCTATGTTGGCTTGAAATGAAGCTATAATGGTATTTTTGAATTTTTTGAATTTTTTTGCTATTTTTTTAGAATTTTCTATTACGTTTCGGGTTGGAACTGAAATGAACAGTAATTTTTATTTTCTCTCTTTCTCAGCCTTTTCCGACCTATGTTGGCTTGAATTGAAGCCATAATGGTATTTTTGAATTTTTTTAATTTTTTTGGTATTTTTTTGGAATTTCTATTACCCATCGGGTAGGAACGAACGGAAAGACAATTTTTATTTTTTCTCTTTCTCAACCTTTTCCAACCTATTTTGGCTTGAAATGAACCCCTTAACGGTATTTTTTTATTTATTGAATTTTTTTGCTAGTTTTTTGGAATTTTCTAATACTCGTCTGGTTGGAACGGAATGCAGCATTAATTTTTATTTTCTCTCTTTCTCAGCCTTTTCCAACCTATGTTGGCTTGAAATAAAGCCATAATGGTATTTTTGAATTTTTTTAATTTTTTGCTATTTTTTTTGGAATTTTCTATCACCCATCGGGTAGGAACGGAACGGAAAGAAAATTTTTATTTTTTCCCTTTCTCAGCCTTTTCCAACCTATTTTGGCTTGAAATGAACCCTTAACGGTATTTTTTAGTTTATTGAATTTTTTTGCTATTTTTTTGGAATTTTCTAATACGCGTAGGATTGGAACGAAACGGAACAGTAATTTTTATTTTCTATCTTTCTCAGCCTTTTCCAACCTATGTGGGCTTGAAATGAAGCCATAATAGTATTTTTGAATTTTTTTGCTATTTTTTTGGAATTTTCTATTACGTTTCGGGTTGGAACGGAACGGAACGATAGTACTTATTTTCTCTCTTTCTCAGCCTTTTCCATCCTATTTTGGCTTGAAATGAATCCTTAACGGTATTTTTTAATTTATTTAAATTATTTGGTATTTTTTTGGAATTTTTTAATACACGTAGGGTTGGAACGGAACGGAACAGTAATTTTCATTTTCTCTCTTTCTCAGCCTTTTCCGACCTATGTTGGCTTGAAATGAAGCTATAATGGTAATTTCTAATTTTTTGAATTTTTTCTACTTTTTTGGAATTTTCTATTACGCTTCGTGTTGGAACGGAATAGAACGATAGTACTTATTTTCTCTCTTTCTCATACTTTTCCAACCTATGTTGGCTAGAAATGAAGCCATAATAGTATTTTCGAATTTTTTGAATTTTTTGCTATTTTTTTGGAATTTTCTATTACGCGTCGGGTTGGAACGGAACAGAACAGTAATTTTTATTTTCTCTCTTTCTCAGCCTATTCCAACCTATGTTGGCTTGAAATGAAGCTAGAATGGTATTTTTTAGTTTTTTGAATTTTTTTGGAATTTTCTATTACGCTTCGTGTTGGAACGGAATAGAACGATAGTACTTATTTTCTCTCTTTCTCAGCCTTTTCCAACCTATGTTGGCTTGAAATAAAGCCATAATGGTATTTTTGAATTTTTTTAATTTTTTGCTATTTTTTTTGGAATTTTCTATCACCCATCGGGTAGGAACGGAACGGAAAGAAAATTTTTATTTTTTCCCTTTCTCAGCCTTTTCCAACCTATTTTGGCTTGAAATGAACCCTTAACGGTATTTTTTAGTTTATTGAATTTTTTTGCTATTTTTTTGGAATTTTCTAATACGCGTAGGATTGGAACGAAACGGAACAGTAATTTTTTTTTTCTATCTTTCTCAGCCTTTTCCAACCTATGTGGGCTTGAAATGAAGCCATAATAGTATTTTTGAATTTTTTTGCTATTTTTTTGGAATTTTCTATTACGTTTCGGGTTGGAACGGAACGGACCGATAGTAATTATTTTCTCTCTTTCTCATACTTTTCCAACCTATGTTGGCTTGAAATGAAACCATAATACTATTTTCGAATTTTTTAATTTTTTTGCTATTTTTTTGGAATTTTCTAAAACGCGTAGGGTTGGAACGGAACGGAACAGTAATTTTTATTTTCTCTCTTTCTCAACCTTTTCCAACCTATGCTGGCTTGAAATGAAGCCATAATAGTATTTTTGAATTTTTTTGCTATTTTTTTGGAATTTTCTATTACGTTTCGGGTTGGAACGGAACGGAACGATAGTACTTATTTTCTCTCTTTCTCAGCCTTTTCCAACCTATTTTGGCTTGAAATGCACCCTTAACGGTATTTTTTAGTTTATTTAATTTTTTGCTATTTTTTTGGAATTTTCTAATACGCGTCGGGTTGGAACGGAATGGAGCAGTAATTTTTATTTTCTCTCTTTCTCAGCCTTTTCCAACCTATGTTGGCTTCAAATGAACCCTTAACGGTATTTTTTAGTTTATTTAATTTTTTTGCTATTTTTTTGGAATTTTCTAATACACGTAGGGTTGAAACGAAACAGAACAGTAATTTTTATTTTCTCTCTTTCTCAACCTTTTCCAACCTATGCTGGCTTGAAATGAAGCCATAATGGTATTTTTGAATTTTTTTGCTTTTTTTTTGGAATTTTCTAATACGCGTAGGATTGGAACGAAACGGAACAGTAATTTTTATTTTCTATCTTTCTCAGCCTTTTCCAACCTATGTTGGCTTGAAATGAAGCCATAATAGTATTTTTGAATTTTTTTGCTATTTTTTTGGAATTTTCTATTACGTTTCGGGTTGGAACGGAACGGAACGATAGTACTTATTTTCTCTCTTTCTCAGCCTTTTCCAACCTATTTTGGCTTGAAATGAATCCTTAACGGTATTTTTTAATTTATCTAATTTATTTGATATTTTTTTGGAATTTTCTAATACACGTAGGGTTGGAACGGAACGGAACAGTAATTTTCATTTTCTCTCTTTCTCAGCCTTTTCCGAGCTATGTTGGCTTGAAATGAAGCTATAATGGTATTTTCTAATTTTTTGAATTTTTTTGCTATTTTTTTGGAATTTTCTATTACGCATCGTGTTGGAACGGAATGGAACGATAGTACTTATTTTCTCTCTTTCTCATACTTTTCCAACCTATGTTGGCTTGAAATGAAACCATAATATTATTTTCGAATTTTTTAATTTTTTTGCTATTTTTTTGGAATTTTTTAAAACGCGTAGGGTTGGAACGGAACTTAACAGTAATTTTTATTTTCTCTCTTTCTCAGCCTTTTCCGACCTATGTTGGATTGAATTGAAGCCATAATGGTATTTTTGAATTTTTTGAATTTTTTGGGTATTTTTTTGGAATTTCTATTACCCATCGGGGTAGGAACGGAACGGAAAGACAATTTTTATTTTTTCTCTTTCTCAACCTTTTCCAACCTATTTTGGCTTGAAATGAACCCCTTAACGGTATTTTTTAATTTATTGAATTTTTTTGCTAGTTTTTTGGAATTTTCCAATACACATCGGGTTGGAACGGAACGGAACAGTAATTTTTATTTTCTCTCTTTCTCAGCCTTTTCCGACCTATGTTGGCTTGAATTGAAACCATAATGGTATTTTTGAATTTTTTTAATTTTTTTGGTATTTTTTTGGAATTTCTATTAGCCATCGGGTAGGAACGGAACGGAAAGACAATTTTATTTTTTCTCTTTCTCAACCTTTTCCAACCAATGTTGGCTTGAAATAAAGCCATAATGGTATTTTTGAATTTTTTGAATTTTTTGCTATTTTTTTGGAATTTTCTATTACCCATCGGGTTGGAACCGAACGGAAAGAAAATTTTTATTTTTTCCCTTTCTCAGCCTTTTCCAACCTATTTTGGCTTGAAATGAACCCTTAACGGTATTTTTTAATTTATTGAATTTTTTTGCTATTTTTTTGGAATTTTCTAATACGCGTAGGATTGGAACGAAACGGAACAGTAATTTTTATTTTCTATCTTTCTCAGCCTTTTCCAACCTATGTTGGCTTCAAATGAACCCTTAACGGTATTTTTTAATTTATTGAATTTTTTTGCTATTTTTTTGGAATTTTATAATACGCGTAGGGTTGAAACGAAACGGAACAGTAATTTTTATTTTCTCTCTTTCTCAACCTTTTCCGACCTATTTTAGCTTGAAATGAACCCCTTAACGGTATTTTTTAATTTAATGAATTTTTTTGCTAGTTTTTTGGAATTTTCTAATACACGTCGGGTTGGAACGGAACGGAACAGTAATTTTTATTTTCTCTCTTTCTCAGCCTTTTCCGACCTATGTTGGCTTGAATTGAACCCCTTAACGGTATTTTTTAATTTATTGAATTTTTTTGCTATTTTTTTGGAATTTTATAATACGCGTAGGGTTGAAACGAAACGGAACAGTAATTTTTATTTTCTCTCTTTCTCAACCTTTTCCGACCTATTTTGGCTTGAAATGAACCCCTTAACGGTATTTTTTAATTTATTGAATTTTTTTGCTAGTTTTTTGGAATTTTCTAATACACGTCGGGTTGGAACGGAACGGAACAGTAATTTTTATTTTCTCTCTTTCTCAGCCTTTTCCGACCTATGTTGGCTTGAATTGAAGCCATAATGGTATTTTTGAATTTTTTTAATTTTTTTGCTATTTTTTTGGAATTTTCTAAAACGCGTAGGGTTGGAACGGAACGGAACAGTAATTTTTATTTTCTCTCTTTCGCAACCTTTTCCAACCTATGCTGGCTTGAAATGAAGCCATAATAGTATTTTTGAATTTTTTTGCTATTTTTTTGGAATTTTCTATTACGTTTCGGGTTGGAACGGAACGGAACGATAGTACTTATTTTCTCTCTTTCTCAGCCTTTTCCAACCTATTTTGGCTTGAAATGAACCCTTAACGGTATTTTTTAGTTTATTGAATTTTTTTGCTATTTTTTTGGAATTTTCTAATACGCGTAGGGTTGAAACGAAACGGAACAGTAATTTTTATTTTCTCTCTTTCTCAACCTTTTCCAACCTATGCTGGCTTGAAATGAAGCCATAATGGTATTTTTGAATTTTTTTAATTTTTTTGCTATTTTTTTGGAATTTTCTAATACGCGTAGGATTGGAACGAAACGTAACAGTAATTTTTATTTTCTATCTTTCTCAGCCTTTTCCAACCTATGTTGGCTTGAAATGAAGCCATAATAGTATTTTTGAATTTTTTTGCTATTTTTTTGGAATTTTCTATTACGTTTCGGGTTGGAACGGAACGGAACGATAGTACTTATTTTCTCTCTGTCTCAGCCTTTTCCTACCTATTTTGGCTTGAAATGAATCCTTAACGGTATTTTTTAATTTATCTAATTTATTTGATATTTTTTTGGAATTTTCTAATACACGTCTGGTTGGAACGGAACGGAACAGTAATTTTTATTTTCTCTCTTTCTCAGCCTTTTCCGACCTATGTTGGCTTGAATTGAAGCTATAATGGTATTTTTTAATTTTTTTAATTTTTTTACTATTTTTTTAGAATTTTCTATTACCCATCGGGTAGGAACGGAACGGAAAGACAATTTTTATTTTTTCTCTTTCTCAGCCTTTTCCAACCTATGTTGGCTTCAAATGAACCCTTAACGGTATTTTTTAATTTATTGAATTTTTTTGCTATTTTTTTGGAATTTTCTAATACGCGTAGGGTTGAAACGAAACGGAACAGTAATTTTTATTTTCTCTCTTTCTCAACCTTTTCCAACCTATTTTGGCTTGAAATGAACCCCTTAACGGTATTTTTTAATTTATTGAATTTTTTTGCTAGTTTTTTGGAATTTTCTAATACGCGTAGGGTTGGAACGGAACGGAACAGTAATTTTTATTTTCTCTCTTTCTCAGCCTTTTCCAACCTATGTTGGCTTGAAATGAAGCCATAATAGTATTTTTGAATTTTTTTGCTATTTTTTTGGAATTTTCTATTACGTTTCGGGTTGGAACGGAACGGAACGATAGTACTTATTTTCTCTCTGTCTCAGCCTTTTCCTACCTATTTTGGCTTGAAATGAATCGTTAACGGTATTTTTTAATTTATCTAATTTATTTGATATTTTTTTGGAATTTTCTAATACACGTCTGGTTGGAACGGAACGGAACAGTAATTTTTATTTTCTCTCTTTCTCAGCCTTTTCCGACCTATGTTGGCTTGAATTGAAGCTATAATGGTATTTTTTAATTTTTTTACTATTTTTTTAGAATTTTCTATTACCCATCGGGTAGGAACGGAACGGAAAGACAATTTTTATTTTTTCTCTTTCTCAACCTTTTCCAACCTATTTTGGCTTGAAATGAACCCCTTAACGGTATTTTTTAATTTATTGAATTTTTTTGCTATTTTTTGGGAATTTTCTAATACGCATCGGGTTGGAACGGAATGGAGCAGTAATTTTTATTTTCTCTCTTTCTCAGCCTTTTCCAACCTATGTTGGCTTGAAATAAAGCCATAATGGTATTTTTGAATTTTTTTTTTTTTTTTTTGCTATTTTTTTGTAATTTTCTATTAAAAATCGGGTAAGAACGGAACGGAAAGACAATTTTTATTTTTTCTCTTTCTCAGCCTTTTCCAACCTATTTTGCCTTGAAATGAACCCTTAATGGTATTTTTTAATTTGTTGAATTTTTTTGCTATTTTTTTGGAATTTTCTAATACGCGTAGGGTTGGAACGGAACGGAACAGTAATTTTTATTTTCTCTCTTTCTCAGCCTTTTCCGACCTATGTTGGCTTGAATTGAAGCCATAATGGTATTTTTGAATTTTTTTAATTTTTTTGGTATTTTTTTGGAATTTCTATTACCCATCGGGTAGGAACGAACGGAAAGACAATTTTTATTTTTTCTCTTTCTCAACCTTTTCCAACCTATTTTGGCTTGAAATGAACCCCTTAACGGTATTTTTTAATTTATTGAATTTTTTTGCTAGTTTTTTGGAATTTTCTAATACACGTCCGGTTGGAACGGAATGCAGCAGTAATTTTTATTTTCTCTCTTTCTCAGCCTTTTCCAACCTATGTTGGCTTGAAATAAAGCCATAATGGTATTTTTTAATTTTTTGCTATTTTTTTGGAATTTTCTATTACCCATCGGGTAGGAACGGAACGGAAAGAAAATTTTTATTTTTTCCCTTTCTCAGCCTTTTCCAACCTATTTTGGCTTGAAATGAACCCTTAACGGTATTTTTTAGTTTATTGAATTTTTTTGCTATTTTTTTGGAATTTTCTAATACGCGTAGGATTGGAACGAAACGGAACAGTAATTTTTATTTTCTATCTTTCTCAGCCTTTTCCAACCTATGTTGGCTTGAAATGAAGCCATAATAGTATTTTTGAATTTTTTTGCTATTTTTTTGGAATTTTCTATTACGTTTCGGGTTGGAACGGAACGGAACGATAGTACTTATTTTCTCTCTTTCTCAGCCTTTTCCAACCTATTTTGGCTTGAAATGAATCCTTAACGGTATTTTTTAATTTATCTAATTTATTTGATATTTTTTTGGAATTTTCTAATACACGTAGGGTTGGAACGGAACGGAACAGTAATTTTCATTTTCTCTCTTTCTCAGCCTTTTCCGACCTATGTTGGCTTGAAATGAAGCTATAATGGTATTTTCTAATTTTTTGAATTTTTTTGCTATTTTTTTGGAATTTTCTATTACGCATCGTGTTGGAACGGAATGGAACGATAGTACTTATTTTCTCTCTTTCTCATACTTTTCCAACCTATGTTGGCTTGAAATGAAGCCATAATAGTATTTTTGAATTTTTTTGCTATTTTTTTGGAATTTTCTATTACGTTTCGGGTTGGTACGGAACGGAACGATAGTACTTATTTTCTCTCTTTCTCATACTTTTCCAACCTATGTTGGCTTGAAATGAAACCATAATAGTATTTTCGAATTTTTTAATTTTTTTGCTATTTTTTTGGAATTTTCTAAAACGCGTAGGGTTGGAACGGAACGGAACAGTAATTTTTATTTTCTCTCTTTCTCAGCCTTTTCCGACCTATGTTGGCTTGAATTGAAGCTATAATGGTATTTTTTAATTTTTTTACTATTTTTTTAGAATTTTCTATTACCCATCGGGTAGGAACGGAACGGAAAGACAATTTTTATTTTTTCTCTTTCTCAACCTTTTCCAACCTATTTTGGCTTGAAATGAACCCCTTAACGGTATTTTTTAGTTTATTGAATTTTTTTGCTATTTTTTGGGAATTTTCTAATACGCATCGGGTTGGAACGGAATGGAGCAGTAATTTTTATTTTCTCTCTTTCTCAGCCTTTTCCAACCTATGTTGGCTTGAAATAAAGCCATAATGGTATTTTTGAATTTTTTTTTTTTTTTTTTGCTATTTTTTTGTAATTTTCTATTAAAAATCGGGTAAGAACGGAACGGAAAGACAATTTTTATTTTTTCTCTTTCTCAGCCTTTTCCAACCTATTTTGCCTTGAAATGAACCCTTAATGGTATTTTTTAATTTGTTGAATTTTTTTGCTATTTTTTTGGAATTTTCTAATACGCGTAGGGTTGGAACGGAACGGAACAGTAATTTTTATTTTCTCTCTTTCTCAGCCTTTTCCAACCTATGTTGGCTTGAATTGAAGCCATAATGGTATTTTTGAATTTTTTGAATTTTTTTGGTATTTTTTTGGAATTTCTATTACCCATCGGGTAGGAACGGAACGGAAAGAAAATTTTTATTTTTTCTCTTTCTCAACCTTTTCCAACCTATTTTGGATTGAAATGAACCCCTTAACGGTATTTTTTAATTTGTTGAATTTTTTTGCTAGTTTTTTGGAATTTTCTAATACGCGTAGGGTTGAAACGAAACGGAACAGTAATTTTTATTTTCTCTCTTTCTCAACCTTTTCCAACCTATGCTGGCTTGAACTGAAGCCATAATGGTATTTTTGAATTTTTTTAATTTTTTTGCTATTTTTTTGGAATTTTCTAATACGCATAGGGTTGGAACGGAACGGAACAGTAATTTTTATTTTCTCTCTTTCTCAGCCTTTTCCGACCTATGTTGGCTTGAATTGAAGCCATAATGGTATTTTTGAATTTTTTGAATTTTTTTGCTATTTTTTTAGAATTTTCTATTACGTTTCGGGTTGGAACGGAACGGAACGATAGTACTTATTTTCTCTCTTTCTCAGCCTTTTCCAACCTATTTTGGCTTGAAATGAATCCTTAACGGTATTTTTTAATTTATTTAATTTATTTGATATTTTTTTGGAATTTTCTAATACACGTAGGGTTGGAACGGAACGGAACAGTAATTTTTATTTTCTCTCTTTCTCAGCCTTTTCCGACCTATGTTGGCTTGAATTGAAGCCATAATGGTATTTTTGAATTTTTTGAATTTTTTTGGTATTTTTTTGGAATTTCTATTACCCATCGGGTAGGAACGGAACGGAAAGAAAATTTTTATTTTTTCTCTTTCTCAACCTTTTCCAACCTATTTTGGATTGAAATGAACCCCTTAACGGTATTTTTTATTTTGTTGAATTTTTTTGCTAGTTCTTTGGAATTTTCTAATACGCGTAGGGTTGAAACGAAACGGAACAGTAATTTTTATTTTCTCTCTTTCTCAACCTTTTCCAACCTATGCTGGCTTGAAATGAAGCCATAATGGTATTTTTGAATTTTTTTAATTTTTTGCTATTTTTTTGGAATTTTCTATTACCCATCGGGTAGGAACGAACGGAAAGACAATTTTTATTTTTTCTCTTCCTCAACCTTTTCCAACCTATTTTGGCTTGAAATGAACCCCTTAACGGTATTTTTTAATTTATTTAATTTATTTGATATTTTTTTGGAATTTTCTAATACACGTAGGGTTGGAACGGAACGGAACAGTAATTTTTATTTTCTCTCTTTCTCAGCCTTTTCCAACCTATGTTGGCTTGAAATGAAGCCATAATAGTATTTTTGAATTTTTTTGCTATTTTTTTGGAATTTTCTATTACGTTTCGGGTTGGAACGGAACGGAACGATAGTACTTATTTTCTCTCTGTCTCAGCCTTTTCCTACCTATTTTGGCTTGAAATGAATCGTTAACGGTATTTTTTAATTTATCTAATTTATTTGATATTTTTTTGGAATTTTCTAATACACGTCTGGTTGGAACGGAACGGAACAGTAATTTTTATTTTCTCTCTTTCTCAGCCTTTTCCGACCTATGTTGGCTTGAATTGAAGCTATAATGGTATTTTTTAATTTTTTTACTATTTTTTTAGAAGTTTCTATTACCCATCGGGTAGGAACGGAACGGAAAGACAATTTTTATTTTTTCTCTTTCTCAACCTTTTCCAACCTATTTTGGCTTGAAATGAACCCCTTAACGGTATTTTTTAATTTATTGAATTTTTTTGCTATTTTTTGGGAATTTTCTAATACGCATCGGGTTGGAACGGAATGGAGCAGTAATTTTTATTTTCTCTCTTTCTCAGCCTTTTCCAACCTATGTTGGCTTGAAATAAAGCCATAATGGTATTTTTGAATTTTTTTTTTTTTTTTTTGCTATTTTTTTGTAATTTTCTATTAAAAATCGGGTAAGAACGGAACGGAAAGACAATTTTTATTTTTTCTCTTTCTCAGCCTTTTCCAACCTATTTTGCCTTGAAATGAACCCTTAATGGTATTTTTTAATTTGTTGAATTTTTTTGCTATTTTTTTGGAATTTTCTAATACGCGTAGGGTTGGAACGGAACGGAACAGTAATTTTTATTTTCTCTCTTTCTCAGCCTTTTCCAACCTATGTTGGCTTGAATTGAAGCCATAATGGTATTTTTGAATTTTTTTAATTTTTTTGGTATTTTTTTGGAATTTCTATTACCCATCGGGTAGGAACGAACGGAAAGACAGTTTTTATTTTTTCTCTTTCTCAACCTTTTCCAACCTATTTTGGCTTGAAATGAACCCCTTAACGGTATTTTTTAATTTATTGAATTTTTTTGCTAGTTTTTTGGAATTTTCTAATACACGTCCGGTTGGAACGGAATGCAGCAGTAATTTTTATTTTCTCTCTTTCTCAGCCTTTTCCAACCTATGTTGGCTTGAAATAAAGCCATAATGGTATTTTTTTAATTTTTTGCTATTTTTTGCTATTTTTTTGGAATTTTCTATTACCCATCGGGTAGGAACGGAACGGAAAGAAAATTTTTATTTTTTCCCTTTCTCAGCCTTTTCCAACCTATTTTGGCTTGAAATGAACCCTTAACGGTATTTTTTAGTTTATTGAATTTTTTTGCTATTTTTTTGGAATTTTCTAATACGCGTAGGATTGGAACGAAACGGAACAGTAATTTTTATTTTCTATCTTTCTCAGCCTTTTCCAACCTATGTTGGCTTGAAATGAAGCCATAATAGTATTTTTGAATTTTTTTGCTATTTTTTTGGAATTTTCTATTACGTTTCGGGTTGGAACGGAACGGAACGATAGTACTTATTTTCTCTCTTTCTCAGCCTTTTCCAACCTATTTTGGCTTGAAATGAATCCTTAACGGTATTTTTTAATTTATCTAATTTATTTGATATTTTTTTGGAATTTTCTAATACACGTAGGGTTGGAACGGAACGGAACAGTAATTTTCATTTTCTCTCTTTCTCAGCCTTTTCCGACCTATGTTGGCTTGAAATGAAGCTATAATGGTATTTTCTAATTTTTTGAATTTTTTTGCTATTTTTTTGGAATTTTCTATTACGCATCGTGTTGGAACGGAATGGAACGATAGTACTTATTTTCTCTCTTTCTCATACTTTTCCAACCTATGTTGGCTTGAAATGAAGCCATAATAGTATTTTTGAATTTTTTTGCTATTTTTTTGGAATTTTCTATTACGTTTCGGGTTGGTACGGAACGGAACGATAGTACTTATTTTCTCTCTTTCTCATACTTTTCCAACCTATGTTGGCTTGAAATGAAACCATAATAGTATTTTCGAATTTTTTAATTTTTTTGCTATGTTTTTGGAATTTTCTAAAACGCGTAGGGTTGGAACGGAACGGAACAGTAATTTTTATTTTCTCTCTTTCTCAGCCTTTTCCGACCTATGTTGGATTGAATTGAAGCCATAATGGTATTTTTGAATTTTTTGAATTTTTTGGGTATTTTTTTGGAATTTCTATTACCCATCGGGTAGGAACGGAACGGAAAGACAATTTTTATTTTTTCTCTTTCTCAACCTTTTCCAACCTATTTTGGCTTGAAATGAACCCCTTAACGGTATTTTTTAATTTACTGAATTTTTTTGCTAGTTTTTTCGAATTTTCTAATACACGTCGGGTTGGAACGGAACGGAACAGTAATTTTTATTTTCTCTCTTTCTCAGCCTTTTCCGACCTATGTTGGCTTGAATTGAAGCCATAATGGTATTTTTGAATTTTTTTTAATTTTTTTGGTATTTTTTTGGAATTTCTATTACCCATCGGGTAGGAACGGAACGGAAAGACAATTTTTTTTTTTTCTCTTTCTCAACCTTTTCCAACCAATGTTGGCTTGAAATAAAGCCATAATGGTATTTTTGAATTTTTTGAATTTTTTGCTATTTTTTTGGAATTTTCTATTACCCATCGGGTAAGAACCGAACGGAAAGAAAATTTTTATTTTTTCCCTTTCTCAGCCTTTTTCAACCTATTTTGGCTTGAAATGAACCCTTAACGGTATTTTTTAATTTATTGAATTTTTTTGCTAGTTTTTTGGAATTTTCTAATACACGTCCGGTTGGAACGGAATGCAGCAGTAATTTTTATTTTCTCTCTTTCTCAGCCTTTTCCAACCTATGTTGGCTTGAAATAAAGCCATAATGGTATTTTTTTAATTTTTTGCTATTTTTTGCTATTTTTTTGGAATTTTCTATTACCCATCGGGTAGGAACGGAACGGAAAGAAAATTTTTATTTTTTCCCTTTCTCAGCCTTTTCCAACCTATTTTGGCTTGAAATGAACCCTTAACGGTATTTTTTAGTTTATTGAATTTTTTTGCTATTTTTTTGGAATTTTCTAATACGCGTAGGATTGGAACGAAACGGAACAGTAATTTTTATTTTCTATCTTTCTCAGCCTTTTCCAACCTATGTTCGCTTGAAATGAAGCCATAATAGTATTTTTGAATTTTTTTGCTATTTTTTTGGAATTTTCTATTACGTTTCGGGTTGGAACGGAACGGAACGATAGTACTTATTTTCTCTCTTTCTCAGCCTTTTCCAACCTATTTTGGCTTGAAATGAATCCTTAACGGTATTTTTTAATTTATCTAATTTATTTGATATTTTTTTGGAATTTTCTAATACACGTAGGGTTGGAACGGAACGGAACAGTAATTTTCATTTTCTCTCTTTCTCAGCCTTTTCCGACCTATGTTGGCTTGAAATGAAGCTATAATGGTATTTTCAAATTTTTTGAATTTTTTTGCTATTTTTTTGGAATTTTCTATTACGCATCGTGTTGGAACGGAATGGAACGATAGTACTTATTTTCTCTCTTTCTCATACTTTTCCAACCTATGTTGGCTTGAAATGAAGCCATAATAGTATTTTTGAATTTTTTTGCTATTTTTTTGGAATTTTCTATTACGTTTCGGGTTGGTACGGAACGGAACGATAGTACTTATTTTCTCTCTTTCTCATACTTTTCCAACCTATGTTGGCTTGAAATGAAACCATAATAGTATTTTCGAATTTTTTAATTTTTTTGCTATTTTTTTGGAATTTTCTAAAACGCGTAGGGTTGGAACGGAACGGAACAGTAATTTTTATTTTCTCTCTTTCTCAGCCTTTTCCGACCTATGTTGGCTTGAATTGAAGCTATAATGGTATTTTTTAATTTTTTTACTATTTTTTTTGAATTTTCTATTACCCATCGGGTAGGAACGGAACGGAAAGACAATTTTTATTTTTTCTCTTTCTCAACCTTTTCCAACCTATTTTGGCTTGAAATGAACCCCTTAACGGAATTTTTTAATTTATTGAATTTTTTTGCTATTTTTTGGGAATTTTCTAATACGCATCGGGTTGGAACGGAATGGAGCAGTAATTTTTATTTTCTCTCTTTCTCAGCCTTTTCCAACCTATGTTGGCTTGAAATAAAGCCATAATGGTATTTTTGAATTTTTTTTTTTTTTTTTGCTATTTTTTTGTAATTTTCTATTAAAAATCGGGTAAGAACGGAACGGAAAGACAATTTTTATTTTTTCTCTTTCTCAGCCTTTTCCAACCTATTTTGCCTTGAAATGAACCCTTAATGGTATTTTTTAATTTGTTGAATTTTTTTGCTATTTTTTTGGAATTTTCTAATACGCGTAGGGTTGGAACGGAACGGAACAGTAATTTTCATTTTCTCTCTTTCTCAGCCTTTTCCGACCTATGTTGGCTTGAAATGAAGCTATAATGGTATTTTCTAATTTTTTGAATTTTTTTGCTATTTTTTTGGAATTTTCTATTACGCATCGTGTTGGAACGGAATGGAACGATAGTACTTATTTTCTCTCTTTCTCATACTTTTCCAACCTATGTTGGCTTGAAATGAAGCCATAATAGTATTTTTGAATTTTTTTGCTATTTTTTTGGAATTTTCTATTATGTTTCGGGTTGGTACGGAACGGAACGATAGTACTTATTTTCTCTCTTTCTCATACTTTTCCAACCTATGTTGGCTTGAAATGAAACCATAATAGTATTTTCGAATTTTTTAATTTTTTTGCTATTTTTTTGGAATTTTCTAAAACGCGTAGGGTTGGAACGGAACGGAACAGTAATTTTTATTTTCTCTCTTTCTCAGCCTTTTCCGACCTATGTTGGATTGAATTGAAGCCATAATGGTATTTTTGAATTTTTTGAATTTTTTGGGTATTTTTTTGGAATTTCTATTACCCATCGGGTAGGAACGGAACGGAAAGACAATTTTTATTTTTTCTCTTTCTCAACCTTTTCCAACCTATTTTGGCTTGAAATGAACCCCTTAACGGTATTTTTTAATTTACTGAATTTTTTTGCTAGTTTTTTCGAATTTTCTAATACACGTCGGGTTGGAACGGAACGGAACAGTAATTTTTATTTTCTCTCTTTCTCAGCCTTTTCCGACCTATGTTGGCTTGAATTGAAGCCATAATGGTATTTTTGAATTTTTTTAATTTTTTTGGTATTTTTTTGGAATTTCTATTACCCATCGGGTAGGAACGGAACGGAAAGACAATTTTTATTTTTTCTCTTTCTCAACCTTTTCCAACCAATGTTGGCTTGAAATAAAGCCATAATGGTATTTTTGAATTTTTTGAATTTTTTGCTATTTTTTTGGAATTTTCTATTACCCATCGGGTAAGAACCGAACGGAAAGAAAATTTTTATTTTTTCCCTTTCTCAGCCTTTTCCAACCTATTTTGGCTTGAAATGAACCCTTAACGGTATTTTTTAATTTATTGAATTTTTTTGCTATTTTTTTGGAATTTTCTAATACGCGTAGGATTGGAATGAAACGGAACAGTAATTTTTATTTTCTATCTTTCTCAGCCTTTTCCAACCTATGTTGGCTTCAAATGAACCCTTAACGGTATTTTTTAATTTATTGAATTTTTTTGCTATTTTTTTGGAATTTTCTAATACGCGTAGGGTTGAAACGAAACGGAACAGTAATTTTTATTTTCTCTCTTTCTCAACCTTTTCCAACCTATTTTGGCTTGAAATGAACCCCTTAACGGTATTTTTTAATTTATTGAATTTTTTTGCTAGTTTTTTGGAATTTTCTAATACGCGTAGGGTTGGAACGGAACGGAACAGTAATTTTTATTTTCTCTCTTTCTCAGCCTTTTCCAACCTATGTTGGCTTGAAATGAAGCCATAATAGTATTTTTGAATTTTTTTGCTATTTTTTTGGAATTTTCTAATACGCGTAGGGTTGGAACGGAACGGAACAGTAATTTTTATTTTCTCTCTTTCTCAGCCTATTCCAACCTATGTTGGCTTGAAATGAAGCTATAATGGTATTTTTTAATTTTTTTAATTTTTTTGCTATTTTTTTGGAATTTTCTATTACGCTTCGTGTTGGAACGGAATGGAACGATAGTACTTATTTTCTCTCTTTCTCATACTTTTCCAAGCTATGTTGGCTTGAAATGAAGCCATAATAGTATTTTTGAATTTTTTTGCTATTTTTTTGGAATTTTCTATTACGTTTCGGGTTGGAACGGAACGGAACGACAGTACTTATTTTCTCTCTTTCTCATACTTTTCCAAGCTATGTTGGCTTGAAATGAAGCCATAATAGTATTTTCGAATTTTTTTGCTATTTTTTTGGAATTTTCTATTACGTTTCGGGTTGGAACGGAACGGAACGATAGTACTTATTCTCTCTCTTTCTCAGCCTTTTCCAACCTATTTTGGCTTGAAATGAATCCTTAACGGTATTTTTTAATTTATTTAATTTATTTGACATTTTTTTGGAATTTTCTAATACACGTAGGGTTGGAACGGAACGGAACAGTAATTTTTATTTTCTCTCTTTCTCAGTCTTTTCCGACCTATGTTGGCTTGAATTGAAGCCATAATGGTATTTTTGAATTTTTTGAATTTTTTTGGTATTTTTTTGGAATTTCTATTACCCATCGGGTAGGAACGGAACGGAAAGAAAATTTTTATTTTTTCTCTTTCTCAACCTTTTCCAACCTATTTTGGATTGAAATGAACCCCTTAACGGTATTTTTTAATTTGTTGAATTTTTTTGCTAGTTTTTTGGAATTTTCTAATACGCGTAGGGTTGAAACGAAACGGAACAGTAATTTTTATTTTCTCTCTTTCTCAACCTTTTCCAACCTATGCTGGCTTGAACTGAAGCCATAATGGTATTTTTGAATTTTTTTAATTTTTTTGCTATTTTTTTGGAATTTTCTAATACGCTTAGGGTTGGAACGGAACGGAACAGTAATTTTTATTTTCTCTCTTTCTCAGCCTTTTCCGACCTATGTTGGCTTGAATTGAAGCCATAATGGTATTTTTGAATTTTTTGAATTTTTTTGCTATTTTTTTAGAATTTTCTATTACGTTTCGGGTTGGAACGGAACGGAACGATAGTACTTATTTTCTCTCTTTCTCAGCCTTTTCCAACCTATTTTGGCTTGAAATGAATCCTTAACGGTATTTTTTAATTTATTTAATTTATTTGATATTTTTTTGGAATTTTCTAATACACGTAGGGTTGGAACGGAACGGAACAGTAATTTTTATTTTCTCTCTTTCTCAGCCTTTTCCGACCTATGTTGGCTTGAATTGAAGCCATAATGGTATTTTTGAATTTTTTGAATTTTTTTGGTATTTTTTTGGAATTTCTATTACCCATCGGGTAGGAACGGAACGGAAAGAAAATTTTTATTTTTTCTCTTTCTCAACCTTTTCCAACCTATTTTGGATTGAAATGAACCCCTTAACGGTATTTTTTAATTTGTTGAATTTTTTTGCTAGTTCTTTGGAATTTTCTAATACGCGTAGGGTTGAAACGAAACGGAACAGTAATTTTTATTTTCTCTCTTTCTCAACCTTTTCCAACCTATGCTGGCTTGAAATGAAGCCATAATGGTATTTTTGAATATTTTTAATTTTTTGCTATTTTTTTGGAATTTTCTATTACCCATCGGGTAGGAACGGAACGGAAAGAAAATTTTTATTTTTTCCCTTTCTCAGTCTTTTCCAACCTATTTTGGCTAGAAATGAACCCTTAAAGGTATTTTTTAATTTATTGAATTTTTTTGCTATTTTTTTGGAATTTTCTAATACGCGTAGGATTGGAACGAAACGGAACAGTAATTTTTATTCTCTATCTTTCTCAGCCTTTTCCAACCTATGTTGGCTTGAAATGAAGCCATAATAGTATTTTTGAATTTTTTTGCTATTTTTTTTGAATTTTCTATTACGTATCGGGTTGGAACGGAACGGAACGATAGTACTTATTTTCTCTCTTTCTCAGCCTTTTCCAACCTATTTTGGCTTGAAATGAATCCTTAACGGTATTTTTTAATTTATTTAATTTATTGGATATTTTTTTGGAATTTTCTAATACACGTAGGGTTGGAACGGAACGGAACAGTAATTTTCATTTTCTCTCTTTCTCAGCCTTTTCCGACCTATGTTGGCTTGAAATGAGCCTATAATGGTATTTTCTAATTTTTTGAATTTTTTTGCTATTTTTTTGGAATTTTCTATTACGCTTCGTGTTGGAACGGAATGGAACGATAGTACTTATTTTCTCTCATTCTCATACTTTTCCAGGGTTGGAACTGAACGGAACAATAGTACTTATTTTCTCTCTTTCTCATACTTTTCCAACCTATGTTGGCTTGAATTGAAGCCATAATGGTATTTTTGAATTTTTTTGGTATTTTTTTGGAATTTCTATTACCCATCGGGTAGGAACGGAACGGAAAGAAAATTTTTATTTTTTCCCTTTCTCAACCTTTTCCAACCTACGTTGGCTTGAATTGAAGCCATAATGGTATTTTTGAATTTTTTGAATTTTTTTGCTATTTTTTTAGAATTTTCTATTACGTTTCGGGTTGGAACGGAACGGAACGACAGTACTTATTTTCTCTCTTTCTCAGCCTTTTCCAACCTATTTTGGCTTGAAATGAATCCTTAACGGTATTTTTTAATTTATTTAATTTATTTGATATTTTTTTGGAATTTTCTAATTCACGTAGGGTTGGAACGGAACGGAACAGTAATTTTTATTTTCTCTCTTTCTCAGCCTTTTCCGACCTATGTTGGCTTGAATTGAAGCCATAATGGTATTTTTGAATTTTTTGAATTTTTTTGGTATTTTTTTGGAATTTCTATTACCCAGCGGGTAGGAACGGAACGGAAAGAAAATTTTTATTTTTTCTCTTTCTCAACCTTTTCCAACCTATTTTGGATTGAAATGAACCCCTTAACGGTATTTTTTAATTTGTTTAATTTTTTTGCTAGTTTTTTGGAATTTTCTAATACGCGTAGGGTTGAAACGAAACGGAACAGTAATTTTTATTTTCTCTCTTTCTCAACCTTTTCCAACCTATGCGGGCTTGAACTGAAGCCATAATGGTATTTTTGAATTTTTTTAATTTTTTTGCTATTTTTTTGGAATTTTCTAATACGCATAGGGTTGGAACGGAACGGAACAGTAATTTTTATTTTCTCTCTTTCTCAGCCTTTTCCGACCTATGTTGGCTTGAATTGAAGCCATAATGGTATTTTTGAATTTTTTGAATTTTTTTGCTATTTTTTTAGAATTTTCTATTACGTTTCGGGTTGGAACGGAACGGAACGATAGTACTTATTTTCTCTCTTTCTCAGCCTTTTCCAACCTATTTTGGCTTGAAATGAATCCTTAACGGTATTTTTTAATTTATTTAATTTATTTGATATTTTTTTGGAATTTTCTAATACACGTAGGGTTGGAACGGAACGGAACAGTAATTTTTATTTTCTCTCTTTCTCAGCCTTTTCCGACCTATGTTGGCTTGAATTGAAGCCATAATGGTATTTTTGAATTTTTTGAATTTTTTTGGAATTTCTATTACCCATCGGGTAGGAACGGAACGGAAAGAAAATTTTTATTTTTTCTCTTTCTCAACCTTTCCAACCTATTTTGGATTGAAATGAACCCCTTAACGGTATTTTTTAATTTGTTGAATTTTTTTGCTAGTTTTTTGGAATTTTCTAATACGCGTAGGGTTGAAACGAAACGGAACAGTAATTTTTATTTTCTCTCTTTCTCAACCTTTTCCAACCTATGCTGGCTTGAAATGAAGCCATAATGGTATTTTTGAATTTTTTTAATTTTTTGCTATTTTTTTGGAATTTTCTATTACCCATCGGGTAGGAACGGAACGGAAAGAAAATTTTTATTTTTTCCCTTTCTCAGTCTTTTCCAACCTATTTTGGCTAGAAATGAACCCTTAACGGTATTTTTTAATTTATTGAATTTTTTTGCTATTTTTTTGGAATTTTCTAATACGCGTAGGATTGGAACGAAACGGAACAGTAATTTTTATTCTCTATCTTTCTCAGCCTTTTCCAACCTATGTTGGCTTGAAATGAAGCCATAATAGTATTTTTGAATTTTTTTGCTATTTTTTTTGAATTTTCTATTACGTATCGGGTTGGAACGGAACGGAACGGAACGATAGTACTTATTTTCTCTCTTTCTCAGCCTTTTCCAACCTATTTTGGCTTGAAATGAATCCATAACGATATTTTTTAATTTATTTAATTTATTGGATATTTTTTTGGAATTTTCTAATACACGTAGGGTTGGAACGGAACGGAACAGTAATTTTCATTTTCTCTCTTTCTCAGCCTTTTCCGACCTATGTTGGCTTGAAATGAGCCTATAATGGTATTTTCTAATTTTTTGAATTTTTTTGCTATTTTTTTGGAATTTTCTATTACGTTTCGGGTTGGAACGGAACGGACCGATAGTACTTATTTTCTCTCTTTCTCATACTTTTCCAACCTATGTTGGCTTGAAATGAAACCATAATAGTATTTTCGAATTTTTTAATTTTTTTGCTATTTTTTTGGAATTTTCTAAAACGCGTACGGTTGGAACGGAACGGAACAGTAATTTTTATTTTCTCTCTTTCTCAGCCTTTTCCAACCTATGTTGGCTTGAAATGAAGCTATAATGGTATTTTTGAATTTTTTGAATTTTTTTGCTATTTTTTTAGAATTTTCTATTACTTTTCGGGTTGGAACGGAACGGAACGATAGTACTGATTTTCTCTCTTTCTCATACTTTTCCAACCTATGTTGGCTTGAAATGAAGCCATAATAGTATTTTCGAATTTTTCGAATTTTTTCTATTTTTTTGGAATTTTCTATTACCCATCGGGTAGGAACGGAACGGAAAGACAATTTTTATTTTTTCTCTTTCTGAACCTTTTCCAAACTATTTTGGCTTGAAATGAACCCCTTAACGGTATTTTTTAATTTACTGAATTTTTTTGCTATTTTTTTGGAAGTTTCTAATACACGTCGGGTTGGAACGGAATGGAGCAGTAATTTTTATTTTCTCTCTTTCTCAGCCTTTTCCAACCTATGTTAGCTTGAAATAAAGCCATAATGGTATTTTTGAATTTTTTTAATTTTTTGCTATTTTTTTGGAATTTTCTATTACCCATCGGGTAGGAACGGAACGGAAAGAAAATTTTTATTTTTTCTCTTTCTCAACCTTTTCCAACCTATTTTGGATTGAAATGAACCCCTTAACGGTATTTTTTAATTTGTTGAATTTTTTTGCTAGTTCTTTGGAATTTTCTAATACGCGTAGGGTTGAAACGAAACGGAACAGTAATTTTTATTTTCTCTCTTTCTCAACCTTTTCCAACCTATGCTGGCTTGAAATGAAGCCATAATGGTATTTTTGAATTTTTTTAATTTTTTGCTATTTTTTTGGAATTTTCTATTACCCATCGGGTAGGAACGGAACGGAAAGAAAATTTTTATTTTTTCCCTTTCTCAGTCTTTTCCAACCTATTTTGGCTAGAAATGAACCCTTAACGGTATTTTTTAATTTATTGAATTTTTTTGCTATTTTTTTGGAATTTTCTAATACGCGTAGGATTGGAACGAAACGGAACAGTAATTTTTATTCTCTATCCTTCTCAGCCTTTTCCAACCTATGTTGGCTTGAAATGAAGCCATAATAGTATTTTTGAATTTTTTTGCTATTTTTTTTGAATTTTCTATTACGTATCGGGTTGGAACGGAACGGAACGATAGTACTTATTTTCTCTCTTTCTCAGCCTTTTCCAACCTATTTTGGCTTGAAATGAATCCTTAACGGTATTTTTTAATTTATTTAATTTATTGGATATTTTTTTGGAATTTTCTAATACACGTAGGGTTGGAACGGAACGGAACAGTAATTTTCATTTTCCCTCTTTCTCAGCCTTTTCCGACCTATGTTGGCTTGAAATGAGCCTATAATGGTATTTTCTAATTTTTTGAATTTTTTTGCTATTTTTTTGGAATTTTCTATTACGCTTCGTGTTGGAACGGAATGGAACGATAGTACTTATTTTCTCTCATTCTCATACTTTTCCAGGGTTGGAACTGAACGGAACAATAGTACTTATTTTCTCTCTTTCTCATACTTTTCCAACCTATGTTGGCTTGAATTGAAGCCATAACGGTATTTTTGAATTTTTTTGGTATTTTTTTGGAATTTCTATTACCCATCGGGTAGGAACGGAACGGAAAGAAAATTTTTATTTTTTCCCTTTCTCAACCTTTTCCAACCTACGTTGGCTTGAATTGAAGCCATAATGGTATTTTTGAATTTTTTGAATTTTTTTGCTATTTTTTTAGAATTTTCTATTACGTTTCGGGTTGGAACGGAACGGAACGATAGTACTTATTTTCTCTCTTTCTCAGCCTTTTCCAACCTATTTTGGCTTGAAATGAATCCTTAACGGTATTTTTTAATTTATTTAATTTATTTGATATTTTTTTGGAATTTTCTAATACACGTAGGGTTGGAACGGAACGGAACAGTAATTTTTATTTTCTCTCTTTCTCAGCCTTTTCCGACCTATGTTGGCTTGAATTGAAGCCATAATGGTATTTTTGAATTTTTTGAATTTTTTTGGTATTTTTTTGGAATTTCTATTACCCAGCGGGTAGGAACGGAACGGAAAGAAAATTTTTATTTTTTCTCTTTCTCAACCTTTTCCAACCTATTTTGGATTGAAATGAACCCCTTAACGGTATTTTTTAATTTGTTTAATTTTTTTGCTAGTTTTTTGGAATTTTCTAATACGCGTAGGGTTGAAACGAAACGGAACAGTAATTTTTATTTTCTCTCTTTCTCAACCTTTTCCAACCTATGCGGGCTTGAACTGAAGCCATAATGGTATTTTTGAATTTTTTTAATTTTTTTGCTATTTTTTTGGAATTTTCTAATACGCATAGGGTTGGAACGGAACGGAACAGTAATTTTTATTTTCTCTCTTTCTCAGCCTTTTCCGACCTATGTTGGCTTGAATTGAAGCCATAATGGTATTTTTGAATTTTTTGAATTTTTTTGCTATTTTTTTAGAATTTTCTATTACGTTTCGGGTTGGAACGGAACGGAACGATAGTACTTATTTTCTCTCTTTCTCAGCCTTTTCCAACCTATTTTGGCTTGAAATGAATCCTTAACGGTATTTTTTAATTTATTTAATTTATTTGATATTTTTTTGGAATTTTCTAATACACGTAGGGTTGGAACGGAACGGAACAGTAATTTTTATTTTCTCTCTTTCTCAGCCTTTTCCGACCTATGTTGGCTTGAATTGAAGCCATAATGGTATTTTTGAATTTTTTGAATTTTTTTGGAATTTCTATTACCCATCGGGTAGGAACGGAACGGAAAGAAAATTTTTATTTTTTCTCTTTCTCAACCTTTCCAACCTATTTTGGATTGAAATGAACCCCTTAACGGTATTTTTTAATTTGTTGAATTTTTTTGCTAGTTTTTTGGAATTTTCTAATACGCGTAGGGTTGAAACGAAACGGAACAGTAATTTTTATTTTCTCTCTTTCTCAACCTTTTCCAACCTATGCTGGCTTGAAATGAAGCCATAATGGTATTTTTGAATTTTTTTAATTTTTTGCTATTTTTTTGGAATTTTCTATTACCCATCGGGTAGGAACGGAACGGAAAGAAAATTTTTATTTTTTCCCTTTCTCAGTCTTTTCCAACCTATTTTGGCTAGAAATGAACCCTTAACGGTATTTTTTAATTTATTGAATTTTTTTGCTATTTTTTTGGAATTTTCTAATACGCGTAGGATTGGAACGAAACGGAACAGTAATTTTTATTCTCTATCTTTCTCAGCCTTTTCCAACCTATGTTGGCTTGAAATGAAGCCATAATAGTATTTTTGAATTTTTTTGCTATTTTTTTTGAATTTTCTATTACGTATCGGGTTGGAACGGAACGGAACGGAACGATAGTACTTATTTTCTCTCTTTCTCAGCCTTTTCCAACCTATTTTGGCTTGAAATGAATCCTTAACGATATTTTTTAATTTATTTAATTTATTGGATATTTTTTTGGAATTTTCTAATACACGTAGGGTTGGAACGGAACGGAACAGTAATTTTCATTTTCTCTCTTTCTCAGCCTTTTCCGACCTATGTTGGCTTGAAATGAGCCTATAATGGTATTTTCTAATTTTTTGAATTTTTTTGCTATTTTTTTGGAATTTTCTATTACGCTTCGTGTTGGAACGGAATGGAACGATAGTACTTATTTTCTCTCTTTCTCATACTTTTCCAAGCTATGTTGGCTTGAAATGAAGCCATAATAGTGTTTTTGAATTTTCTTGCTATTTTTTTGGAATTTTCTATTACGTTTCGGGTTGGAACGGAACGGACCGATAGTACTTATTTTCTCTCTTTCTCATACTTTTCCAACCTATGTTGGCTTGAAATGAAACCATAATAGTATTTTCGAATTTTTTAATTTTTTTGCTATTTTTTTGGAATTTTCTAAAACGCGTAGGGTTGGAACGGAACGGAACAGTAATTTTTATTTTCTCTCTTTCTCAGCCTTTTCCAACCTATGTTGGCTTGAAATGAAGCTATAATGGTATTTTTGAATTTTTTGAATTTTTTTGCTATTTTTTTAGAATTTTCTATTACTTTTCGGGTTGGAACGGAACGGAACGATAGTACTGATTTTCTCTCTTTCTCATACTTTTCCAACCTATGTTGGCTTGAAATGAAGCCATAATAGTATTTTCGAATTTTTCGAATTTTTTGCTATTTTTTTGGAATTTTCTATTACCCATCGGGTAGGAACGGAACGGAAAGACAATTTTTATTTTTTCTCTTTCTGAACCTTTTCCAAACTATTTTGGCTTGAAATGAACCCCTTAACGGTATTTTTTAATTTACTGAATTTTTTTGCTATTTTTTTGGAAGTTTCTAATACACGTCGGGTTGGAACGGAATGGAGCAGTAATTTTTATTTTCTCTCTTTCTCAGCCTTTTCCAACCTATGTTAGCTTGAAATAAAGCCATAATGGTATTTTTGAATTTTTTTAATTTTTTGCTATTTTTTTGGAATTTTCTATTACCCATCGGGTAGGAACAGAACGGAAAGACAATTTTTATTTTTTCTCTTTCTTAACCTTTTCCAACCTATTTTGGCTTGAAATGAACCCCTTAACGGTATTTTTTAATTTACTGAATTTTTTTGCTATTTTTTTGGAATTTTCTAATACACGTCGGGTTGGAACGGAATGGAGCAGTAATTTTTATTTTCTCTCTTTCTCAGCCTTTTCCAACCTATGTTGGCTTGAAATAAAGCCATAATGGTATTTTTGAATTTTTTTAATTTTTTGCTATTTTTTTGGAATTTTCTATTACCCATCGGGTAGGAACGGAACGGAAACAAAATTTTTATTTTTTCCTTTTCTCAGTCTTTTCCAACCTATTTTGGCTAGAAATGAACCCTTAACGGTATTTTTTAATTTATTGAATTTTTTTGCTATTTTTTTGGAATTTTCTAATACGCGTAGGATTAGAACGAAACGGAACAGTAATTTTTATTCTCTATCTTTCTCAGCCTTTTCCAACCTATGTTGGCATGAAATGAAGCCATAATAGTATTTTTGAATTTTTTTGCTATTTTTTTTGAATTTTCTATTACGTTTCGGGTTGGAACGGAACGGAACGATATTACTTATTTTCTCTCTTTCTCAGCCTTTTCCAACCTATTTTGGCTTGAAATGAATCCTTAACGGTATTTTTTAATTTATTTAATTTATTGGATATTTTTTTGGAATTTTCTAATACACGTAGGGTTGGAACGGAACGGAACAGTAATTTTCATTTTCTCTCTTTCTCAGCCTTTTCCGACCTATGTTGGCTTGAAATGAGCATATAATGGTATTTTCTAATTTTTTGAATTTTTTTGCTATTTTTTTGGAATTTTCTATTACGCTTCGTGTTGGAACGGAATGGAACGATAGTACTTATTTTCTCTCTTTCTCATACTTTTCCAGGGTTGGAACTGAACGGAACAATAGTACTTATTTTCTCTCTTTCTCATACTTTTCCAACCTATGTTGGCTTGAATTGAAGCCATAATGGTATTTTTGAATTTTTTTGGTATTTTTTTGGAATTTCTATTACCCATCGGGTAGGAACGGAACGGAAAGAAAATTTTTATTTTTTCTCTTTCTTTGACCTTTTCCAACCTATTTTGGATTGAAATGAACCCCTTAACGGTATTTTTTAATTTGTTGAATTTTTTTGCTAGTTTTTTGGAATTTTCTAATACGCGTAGGGTTGAAACGAAACGGAACAGTAACTTTTATTTTCTCTCTTTCTCAACCTTTTCCAACCTATGCTGGCTTGAAATGAAGCCATAATGGTATTTTTGAATTTTTTTAATTTTTTGCTATTTTTTTGGAATTTTCTATTACCCATCGGGTAGGAACGGAACGGAAAGAAAATTTTTATTTTTTCCCTTTCTCAGTCTTTTCCAACCTATTTTGGCTAGAAATGAACCCTTAACGGTATTTTTTAATTTATTGAATTTTTTTGCTATTTTTTTGGAATTTTCTAATACGCGTAGGATTGGAACGAAACGGAACAGTAATTTTTATTCTCTATCTTTCTCAGCCTTTTCCAACCTATGTTGGCTTGAAATGAAGCCATAATAGTATTTTTGAATTTTTTTGCTATTTTTTTTGAATTTTCTATTACGTATCGGTTGGAACGGAACGGAACGATAGTACTTATTTTCTCTCTTTCTCAGCCTTTTCCAACCTATTTTGGCTTGAAATGAATACTTAACGGTATTTTTTAATTTATTTAATTTATTGGATATTTTTTTGGAATTTTCTAATACACGTAGGGTTGGAACGGAACGGAACAGTAATTTTCATTTTCTCTCTTTCTCAGCCTTTTCCGACCTATGTTGGCTTGAAATGAGCCTATAATGGTATTTTCTAATTTTTTGAATTTTTTTGCTATTTTTTTGGAATTTTCTATTACGCTTCGTGTTGGAACGGAATGGAACGATAGTACTTATTTTCTCTCTTTCTCATACTTTTCCAAGCTATGTTGTCTTGAAATGAAGCCATAATAGTGTTTTTGAATTTTTTTGCTATTTTTTTGGAATTTTCTATTACGTTTCGGGTTGGAACGGAACGGACCGATAGTACTTATTTTCTCTCTTTCTCATACTTTTCCAACCTATGTTGGCTTGAAATGAAACCATAATAGTATTTTCGAATTTTTTAATTTTTTTGCTATTTTTTTGGAATTTTCTAAAACGCGTAGGGTTGGAACGGAACGGAACAGTAATTTTTATTTTCTCTCTTTCTCAGCCTTTTTCAACCTATGTTGGCTTGAAATGAAGCTATAATGGTATTTTTGAATTTTTTTGAATTTTTTTGCTATTTTTTTAGAATTTTCTATTACTTTTCGGGTTGGAACGGAACGGAACGATAGTACTGATTTTCTCTCTTTCTCATACTTTTCCAACCTATGTTGGCTTGAAATGAAGCCATAATAGTATTTTCGAATTTTTCGAATTTTTTGCTATTTTTTTGGAATTTTCTATTACCCATCGGGTAGGAACGGAACGGAAAGGCAATTTTTATTTTTTCTCTTTCTGAACCTTTTCCAAACTATTTTGGCTTGAAATGAACCCCTTAACGGTATTTTTTAATTTACTGAATTTTTTTGCTATTTTTTTGGAAGTTTCTAATACACGTCGGGTTGGAACGGAATGGAGCAGTAATTTTTATTTTCTCTCTTTCTCAGCCTTTTCCAACCTATGTTGGCTTGAAATAAAGCCATAATGGTATTTTTGAATTTTTTTAATTTTTTGCTATTTTTTTGGAATTTTCTATTACCCATCGGGTAGGAACAGAACGGAAAGACAATTTTTATTTTTTCTCTTTCTTAACCTTTTCCAACCTATTTTGGCTTGAAATGAAACCCTTAACGGTATTTTTTAATTTACTGAATTTTTTTGCTATTTTTTTGGAATTTTCTAATACACGTCGGGTTGGAACGGAATGGAGCAGTAATTTTTATTTTCTCTCTTTCTCAGCCTTTTCCAACCTATGTTGGCTTGAAATAAAGCCATAATGGTATTTCTGAATTTTTTTAATTATTTGCTATTTTTTTGGAATTTTCTATTACCCATCGGGTAGGAACGGAACGGAAACAAAATTTTTATTTTTTCCTTTTCTCAGTCATTTCCAACCTATTTTGGCTAGAAATGAACCCTTAACGGTATTTTTTAATTTATTGAATTTCTTTGCTATTTTTTTGGAATTTTCTAATACGCGTAGGATTAGAACGAAACGGAACAGGAATTTTTATTCTCTATCTTTCTCAGCCTCTTCCAACCTATGTTGGCATGAAATGAAGCCATAATAGTATTTTTGAATTTTTTTGCTATTTTTTTTGAATTTTCTATTACGTTTCGGGTTGGAACGGAACGGAACGATAGTACTTATTTTCTCTCTTTCTCAGCCTTTTCCAACCTATTTTTGCTTGAAATGAATCCTTAACGGTATTTTTTAATTTATTTAATTTATTGGATATTTTTTTGGAATTTTCTAATACACGTAGGGTTGGAACGGAACGGAACAGTAATTTTCATTTTCTCTCTTTCTCAGCCTTTTCCGACCTATGTTGGCTTGAAATGAGCCTATAATGGTATTTTCTAATTTTTTGAATTTTTTTGCTATTTTTTTGGAATTTTCTATTACGCTTCGTGTTGGAACGGAATGGAACGATAGTACTTATTTTCTCTCTTTCTCATACTTTTCCAGGGTTGGAACTGAACGGAACAATAGTACTTATTTTCTCTCTTTCTCATACTTTTCCAACCTATGTTGGCTTGAATTGAAGCCATAATGGTATTTTTGAATTTTTTTGGTATTTTTTTGGAATTTCTATTACCCATCGGGTAGGAACGGAACGGAAAGAAAATTTTTATTTTTTCCCTTTCTCAACCTTTTCCAACCTATGTTGGCTTGAATTGAAGCCATAATGGTATTTTTGAATTTTTTGAATTTTTTTGCTATTTTTTTAGAATTTTCTATTACGTTTCGGGTTGGAACGGAACGGAACGATAGTACTTATTTTCTCTCTTTCTCAGCCTTTTCCAACTTATTTTGGCTTGAAATGAATCCTTAACGGTATTTTGTAATTTATTTAATTTATTTGATATTTTTTTGGAATTTTCTAATACACGTAGGGTTGGAACGGAACGGAACAGTAATTTTTATTTTCTCTCTTTCTCAGCCTTTTCCGACCTATGTTGGCTTGAATTGAAGCCATAATGGTATTTTTGAATTTTTTGAATTTTTTTGGTATTTTTTTGGAATTTCTATTACCCAGCGGGTAGGAACGGAACGGAAAGAAAATTTTTATTTTTTCTCTTTCTCAACCTTTTCCAACCTATTTTGGATTGAAATGAACCCCTTAACGGTATTTTTTAGTTTGTTGAATTTTTTTGCTAGTTTTTTGGAATTTTCTAATACGCGTAGCGTTGAAACGAAACGGAACAGTAATTTTTATTTTCTCTCTTTCTCAACCTTTTCCAACCTATGCTGGCTTGAACTAAAGCCATAATGGTATTTTTGACTTTTTTTAATTTTTTTGCTATTTTTTTGGAATTTTCTAATACGCATAGGGTTGGAACGGAACGGAACAGTAATTTTTATTTTCTCTCTTTCTCAGCCTTTTCCGACCTATGTTGGCTTGAATTGAAGCCATAATGGTATTTTTGAATTTTTTTAATTTTTTTGCTATTTTTTTAGAATTTTCTATTACGTTTCGGGTTGGAACGGAACGGAACGATAGTACTTATTTTCTCTCTTTCTCAGCCTTTTCCAACCTATTTTGGCTTGAAATGAATCCTTAACGGTATTTTTTAATTTATTTAATTTATTTGATATTTTTTTGGAATTTTCTATTACACGTAGGGTTGGAACGGAACGGAACAGTAATTTTTATTTTCTCTCTTTCTCAGCCTTTTCCGACCTATGTTGGCTTGAATTGAAGCCATAATGGTATTTTTGAATTTTTTGAATTTTTTTGGTATTTTTTTGGAATTTCTATTACCCATCGGGTAGGAACGGAACGGAAAGAAAATTTTTATTTTTTCTCTTTCTCAACCTTTTCCAACCTATTTTGGATTGAAATGAACCCCTTAACGGTATTTTTTAATTTGTTGAATTTTTTTGCTAGTTTTTTGGAATTTTCTAATACGCGTAGTGTTGAAACGAAACAGAACAGTAATTTTTATTTTCTCTCTTTCTCAACCTTTTCCAACCTATGCTGGCTTGAAATGAAGCCATAATGGTATTTTTGAATTTTTTTAATTTTTTTGCTATTTTTTTAGAATTTTCTAATACGCATAGGGTTGGAACGGAACGGAACAGTAATTTTTATTTTCTCTCTTTCTCAGCCTTTTCCGACCTACATTGGCTTGAATTTAAGCCATAATGGTATTTTTGAATTTTTTTGCTATTTTTTTAGAATTTTCTATTACGTTTCGGGTTGGAACGGAACGGAACGATAGTACTTATTTTCTCTCTTTCTCAGCCTTTTCCAACCTATTTTGGCTTGAAATGAACCCCTTAACGGTATTTTTTAATTTATTGAATTTTTTTGCTATTTTTTTGGAATTTTCTAATACGCGTCGGGTTGGAACGGAATGGAGCAGTAATTTTTATTTTCTCTCTTTCTCAACCTTTTCCAACCTATGCTGGCTTGAACTGAAGCCATAATGGTATTTTTGAATTTTTTTAATTTTTTTGCTATTTTTTTGGAATTTTCTAATACGCATAGGGTTGGAACGGAACGGAACAGTAATTTTTATTTTCTCTCTTTCTCAGCCTTTTCCGACCTATGTTGGCTTGAATTGAAGCCATAATGGTATTTTTGAATTTTTTGAATTTTTTTGCTATTTTTTTAGAATTTTCTATTACGTTTCGGGTTGGAACGGAACGGAACGATAGTACTTATTTTCTCTCTTTCTTAGCCTTTTCCAACCTATTTTGGCTTGAAATGAATCCTTAACGGTATTTTTTAATTTATTTAGTTTATTTGATATTTTTTTGGAATTTTCTAATACACGTAGGGTTGGAACGGAACGGAACAGTAATTTTTATTTTCTCTCTTTCTCAGCCTTTTCTGACCTATGTTGGCTTGAATTGAAGCCATAATGGTATTTTTGAATTTTTTGAATTTTTTTGGTATTTTTTTGGAATTTCTATTACCCATCGGGTAGGAACGGAACGGAAAGAAAATTTTTATTTTTTCTCTTTCTCAACCTTTTCCAACCTATTTTGGATTGAAATGAACCCCTTAACGGTATTTTTTAATTTGTTGAATTTTTTTGCTAGTTTTTTGGAATTTTCTAATACGCGTAGGGTTGAAACGAAACGGAACAGTAATTTTTATTTTCTCTCTTTCTCAACCTTTTCCAACCTATGCTGGCTTGAACTGAAGCCATAATGGTATTTTTGAATTTTTTTAATTTTTTTGCTATTTTTTTGGAATTTTCTAATACGCATAGGGTTGGAACGGAACGGAACAGTAATTTTTATTTTCTCTCTTTCTCAGCCTTTTCCGACCTATGTTGGCTTGAATTGAAGCCATAATAGTATTTTTGAATTTTTTTGCTATTTTTTTTGAATTTTCTATTACGTATCGGGTTGGAACGGAACGGAACGATAGTACTTATTTTCTCTCTTTCTCAGCCTTTTCCAACCTATTTTGGCTTGAAATGAATCCTTAATGGTATTTTTTAATTTATTTAATTTTTTTGCTATTTTTTTAGAATTTTCTAATACGCATAGGGTTGGAACGGAACGGAACAGTAATTTTTATTTTCTCTCTTTCTCAGCCTTTTCCGACCTACATTGGCTTGAATTTAAGCCATAATGGTATTTTTGAATTTTTTTGCTATTTTTTTAGAATTTTCTATTACGTTTCGGGTTGGAACGGAACGGAACGATAGTACTTATTTTCTCTCTTTCTCAGCCTTTTCCAACCTATTTTGGCTTGAAATGAACCCCTTAACGGTATTTTTTAATTTATTGAATTTTTTTGCTATTTTTTTGGAATTTTCTAATACGCGTCGGGTTGGAACGGAATGGAGCAGTAATTTTTATTTTCTCTCTTTCTCAACCTTTTCCAACCTATGCTGGCTTGAACTGAAGCCATAATGGTATTTTTGAATTTTTTTAATTTTTTTGCTATTTTTTTGGAATTTTCTAATACGCATAGGGTTGGAACGGAACGGAACAGTAATTTTTATTTTCTCTCTTTCTCAGCCTTTTCCGACCTATGTTGGCTTGAATTGAAGCCATAATGGTATTTTTGAATTTTTTGAATTTTTTTGCTATTTTTTTAGAATTTTCTATTACGTTTCGGGTTGGAACGGAACGGAACGATAGTACTTATTTTCTCTCTTTCTTAGCCTTTTCCAACCTATTTTGGCTTGAAATGAATCCTTAACGGTATTTTTTAATTTATTTAGTTTATTTGATATTTTTTTGGAATTTTATAATACACGTAGGGTTGGAACGGAACGGAACAGTAATTTTTATTTTCTCTCTTTCTCAGCCTTTTCTGACCTATGTTGGCTTGAATTGAAGCCATAATGGTATTTTTGAATTTTTTGAATTTTTTTGGTATTTTTTTGGAATTTCTATTACCCATCGGGTAGGAACGGAACGAAAAGAAAATTTTTATTTTTTCTCTTTCTCAACCTTTTCCAACCTATTTTGGATTGAAATGAACCCCTTAACGGTATTTTTTAATTTGTTGAATTTTTTTGCTAGTTTTTTGGAATTTTCTAATACGCGTAGGGTTGAAACGAAACGGAACAGTAATTTTTATTTTCTCTCTTTCTCAACCTTTTCCAACCTATGCTGGCTTGAACTGAAGCCATAATGGTATTTTTGAATTTTTTTAATTTTTTTGCTATTTTTTTGGAATTTTCTAATACGCATAGGGTTGGAACGGAACGGAACAGTAATTTTTATTTTCTCTCTTTCTCAGCCTTTTCCGACCTATGTTGGCTTGAATTGAAGCCATAATAGTATTTTTGAATTTTTTTGCTATTTTTTTTGAATTTTCTATTACGTATCGGGTTGGAACGGAACGGAACGATAGTACTTATTTTCTCTCTTTCTCAGCCTTTTCCAACCTATTTTGGCTTGAAATGAATCCTTAATGGTATTTTTTAATTTATTTAATTTATTTGATATTTTTTTGGAATTTTCTAATACACGTAGGGTTGGAACGGAACGGAACAGTAATTTTTATTTTCTCTCTTTCTCAGCCTTTTCCGACCTATGTTGGCTTGAATTGAAGCCATAATGGTATTTTTGAATTTTTTGAATTTTTTTGGTATTTTTTTGGAATTTCTATTACCCATCGGGTAGGAACGGAACGGAAAGAAAATTTTTATTTTTTCTCTTTCTCAACCTTTTCCAACCTATTTTGGATTGAAATGAACCCCTTAACGGTATTTTTTAATTTGTTGAATTTTTTTGCTAGTTTTTTGGAATTTTCTAATACGCGTAGGGTTGAAACGAAACGGAACAGTAATTTTTATTTTCTCTCTTTCTCAACCTTTTCCAACCTATGCTGGCTTGAAATGAAGCCATAATGGTATTTTTGAATTTTTTTAATTTTTTTGCTATTTTTTTGGAATTTTCTAATACGCATAGGGTTGGAACGGAACGGAACAGTAATTTTTATTTTCTCTTTTTCTCAGCCTTTTCCGACCTACATTGGCTTGAATTTAAGCCATAATGGTATTTTTGAATTTTTTTGCTATTTTTTTAGAATTTTCTATTACGTTTCGGGTTGGAACGGAACGGAACGATAGTACTTATTTTCTCTCTTTCTCAGCCTTTTCCAACCTATTTTGGCTTGAAATGAACCCCTTAACGGTATTTTTTAATTTATTGAATTTTTTTGCTATTTTTTTGGAATTTTCTAATACGCGTCGGGTTGGAACGGAATGGAGCAGTAATTTTTATTTTCTCTCTTTCTCAACCTTTTCCAACCTATGCTGGCTTGAACTGAAGCCATAATGGTATTTTTGAATTTTTTTAATTTTTTTGCTATTTTTTTGGAATTTTCTAATACGCATAGGGTTGGAACGGAACGGAACAGTAATTTTTATTTTCTCTCTTTCTCAGCCTTTTCCGACCTATGTTGGCTTGAATTGAAGCCATAATGGTATTTTTGAATTTTTTGAATTTTTTTGCTATTTTTTTAGAATTTTCTATTACGTTTCGGGTTGGAACGGAACGGAACGATAGTACTTATTTTCTCTCTTTCTCAGCCTTTTCCAACCTATTTTGGCTTGAAATGAATCCTTAACGGTATTTTTTAATTTATTTAATTTATTTGATATTTTTTTGGAATTTTCTAATACACGTAGGGTTGGAACGGAACGGAACAGTAATTTTTATTTTCTCTCTTTCTCAGCCTTTTCTGACCTATGTTGGCTTGAATTGAAGCCATAATGGTATTTTTGAATTTTTTAAATTTTTTTGGTATTTTTTTGGAATTTCTATTACCCATCGTGTAGGAACGGAACGGAAAGAAAATTTTTCTTTTTTCTCTTTCTCAACCTTTTCCAACCTATTTTGGATTGAAATGAACCCCTTAACGGTATTTTTTAATTTGTTGAATTTTTTTGCTAGTTTTTTGGAATTTTCTAATACGCGTAGGGTTGAAACGAAACGGAACAGTAATTTTTATTTTCTCTCTTTCTCATCCTTTTCCAACCTATGCTGGCTTGAAATGAAGCCATAACGGTATTTTTGAATTTTTTTAATTTTTTTGCTATTTTTTTGGAATTTTCTAATACGCATAGGGTTGGAACGGAACGGAACAGTAATTTTTATTTTCTCTCTTTCTCAGCCTTTTCCGACCTACATTGGCTTGAATTTAAGCCATAATGGTATTTTTGAATTTTTTTGCTATTTTTTTAGAATTTTCTATTACGTTTCGGGTTGGAACGGAACGGAACGATAGTACTTATTTTCTCTCTTTCTCAGCCTTTTCCAACCTATTTTGGCTTGAAATGAACCCCTTAACGGTATTTTTTAATTTATTGAATTTTTTTGCTATTTTTTTGCAATTTTCTAATACGCGTCGGGTTGGAACGGAATGGAGCAGTAATTTTTATTTTCTCTCTTTCTCAACCTTTTCCAACCTATGCTGGCTTGAACTGAAGCCATAATGGTATTTTTGAATTTTTTTAATTTTTTTGCTATTTTTTTGGAATTTTCTAATACGCATAGGGTTGGAACGGAACGGAACAGTAATTTTTATTTTCTCTCTTTCTCAGCCTTTTCCGACCTATGTTGGCTTGAATTGAAGCCATAATGGTATTTTTGAATTTTTTGAATTTTTTTGCTATTTTTTTAGAATTTTCTATTACGTTTCGGGTTGGAACGGAACGGAACGATAGTACTTATTTTCTCTCTTTCTCAGCCTTTTCCAACCTATTTTGGCTTGAAATGAATCCTTAACGGTATTTTATAATTTATTTAATTTATTTGATATTTTTTTGGAATTTTCTAATACACGTAGGGTTGGAACGGAACGGAACAGTAATTTTCATTTTCTCTCTTTCTCAGCCTTTTCCGACCTATGTTGGCTTGAATTGAAGCCATAATGGTATTTTTGAATTTTTTGAATTTTTTTGGTATTTTTTTGGAATTTCTATTACCCATCGGGTAGGAACGGAACGGAAAGAAAATTTTTATTTTTTCTCTTTCTCAACCTTTTCCAACCTATTTTGGATTGAAATGAACCCCTTAACGGTATTTTTTTAATTTGTTGAATTTTTTAGCTAGTTTTTTGGAATTTTCTAATACGCGTAGGGTTGAAACGAAACGGAACAGTAATTTTTATTTTCTCTCTTTCTCAACCTTTTCCAACCTATGCTGGCTTGAAATGAAGCCATAATGGTATTTTTGAATTTTTTTAATTTTTTTGCTATTTTTTTGGAATTTTCTAATACGCATAGGGTTGGAACGGAACGGAACAGTAATTTTTATTTTCTCTCTTTCTCAGCCTTTTCCGACCTACATTGGCTTGAATTTAAGCCATAATGGTATTTTTGAATTTTTTTGCTATTTTTTTAGAATTTTCTATTACGTTTCGGGTTGGAACGGAACGGAACGATAGTACTTATTTTCTCTCTTTCTCAGCCTTTTCCAACCTATTTTGGCTTGAAATGAATCCTTAACGGTATTTTTTAATTTATTTAATTTATTTGATATTTTTTTGGAATTTTCTAATACACGTAGGGTTGGAACGGAACGGAACAGTAATTTTTATTTTCTCTCTTTCTCAGCCTTTTCCGACCTATGTTGGCTTGAATTGAAGCCATAATGGTATTTTTGAATTTTTTGAATTTTTTTGGTATTTTTTTGCAATTTCTATTACCCATCGGGTAGGAACGGAACGGAAAGAAAATTTTTATTTTTTCCCTTTCTCAACCTTTTCCAACCTATTTTGGATTGAAATGAACCCCTTAACGGTATTTTTTAATTTGTTGAATTTTTTTGCTAGTTTTTTGGAATTTTCTAGTACGCGTAGGGTTGAAACGAAACGGAACAGTAATTTTTATTTTCTCTCTTTCTCAACCTTTTCCAACCTATGCTGGCTTGAAATGAAGCCATAATGGTATTTTTGAATTTTTTTAATTTTTTTGCTATTTTTTTGGAATTTTCTAATACGCATAAGGTTGGAACGGAACGGAACAGTAATTTTTATTTTCTCTCTTTCTCAGCCTTTTCCGACCTACATTGGCTTGAATTTAAGCCATAATGGTATTTTTGAATTTTTTTGCTATTTTTTTAGAATTTTCTATTACGTTTCGGGTTGGAACGGAACGGAACGATAGTACTTATTTTCTCTCTTTCTCAGCCTTTTCCAACCTATTTTGGCTTGAAATGAATCCTTAATGGTATTTTTTAATTTATTTAATTTTTTTGCTATTTTTTTAGAATTTTCTAATACGCATAGGGTTGGAACGGAACGGAACAGTAATTTTTATTTTCTCTCTTTCTCAGCCTTTTCCGACCTACATTGGCTTGAATTTAAGCCATAATGGTATTTTTGAATTTTTTTGCTATTTTTTTAGAATTTTCTATTACGTTTCGGGTTGGAACGGAACGGAACGATAGTACTTATTTTCTCTCTTTCTCAGCCTTTTCCAACCTATTTTGGCTTGAAATGAACCCCTTAACGGTATTTTTTAATTTATTGAATTTTTTTGCTATTTTTTTGCAATTTTCTAATACGCGTCGGGTTGGAACGGAATGGAGCAGTAATTTTTATTTTCTCTCTTTCTCAACCTTTTCCAACCTATGCTGGCTTGAACTGAAGCCATAATGGTATTTTTGAATTTTTTTAATTTTTTTGCTATTTTTTTGGAATTTTCTAATACGCATAGGGTTGGAACGGAACGGAACAGTAATTTTTATTTTCTCTCTTTCTCAGCCTTTTCCGACCTATGTTGGCTTGAATTGAAGCCATAATGGTATTTTTGAATTTTTTGAATTTTTTTGCTATTTTTTTAGAATTTTCTATTACGTTTCGGGTTGGAACGGAACGGAACGATAGTACTTATTTTCTCTCTTTCTCAGCCTTTTCCAACCTATTTTGGCTTGAAATGAATCCTTAACGGTATTTTATAATTTATTTAATTTATTTGATATTTTTTTGGAATTTTCTAATACACGTAGGGTTGGAACGGAACGGAACAGTAATTTTCATTTTCTCTCTTTCTCAGCCTTTTCCGACCTATGTTGGCTTGAATTGAAGCCATAATGGTATTTTTGAATTTTTTGAATTTTTTTGGTATTTTTTTGGAATTTCTATTACCCATCGGGTAGGAACGGAACGGAAAGAAAATTTTTATTTTTTCTCTTTCTCAACCTTTTCCAACCTATTTTGGATTGAAATGAACCCCTTAACGGTATTTTTTTAATTTGTTGAATTTTTTTGCTAGTTTTTTGGAATTTTCTAATACGCGTAGGGTTGAAACGAAACGGAACAGTAATTTTTATTTTCTCTCTTTCTCAACCTTTTCCAACCTATGCTGGCTTGAAATGAAGCCATAATGGTATTTTTGAATTTTTTTAATTTTTTTGCTATTTTTTTGGAATTTTCTAATACGCATAGGGTTGGAACGGAACGGAACAGTAATTTTTATTTTCTCTCTTTCTCAGCCTTTTCCGACCTACATTGGCTTGAATTTAAGCCATAATGGTATTTTTGAATTTTTTTGCTATTTTTTTAGAATTTTCTATTACGTTTCGGGTTGGAACAGAACGGAACGATAGTACTTATTTTCTCTCTTTCTCAGCCTTTTCCAACCTATTTTGGCTTGAAATGAATCCTTAACGGTATTTTTTAATTTATTTAATTTATTTGATATTTTTTTGGAATTTTCTAATACACGTAGGGTTGGAACGGAACGGAACAGTAATTTTTATTTTCTCTCTTTCTCAGCCTTTTCCGACCTATGTTGGCTTGAATTGAAGCCATAATGGTATTTTTGAATTTTTTGAATTTTTTTGGTATTTTTTTGCAATTTCTATTACCCATCGGGTAGGAACGGAACGGAAAGAAAATTTTTATTTTTTCCCTTTCTCAACCTTTTCCAACCTATTTTGGATTGAAATGAACCCCTTAACGGTATTTTTTAATTTGTTGAATTTTTTTGCTAGTTTTTTGGAATTTTCTAGTACGCGTAGGGTTGAAACGAAACGGAACAGTAATTTTTATTTTCTCTCTTTCTCAACCTTTTCCAACCTATGCTGGCTTGAAATGAAGCCATAATGGTATTTTTGAATTTTTTTAATTTTTTTGCTATTTTTTTGGAATTTTCTAATACGCATAGGGTTGGAACGGAACGGAACAGTAATTTTTATTTTCTCTCTTTCTCAGCCTTTTCCGACCTACGTTGGCTTGAATTGAAGCCATAATGGTATTTTTGAATTTTTTTGCTATTTTTTTAGAATTTTCTATTACGTTTCGGGTTGGAACGGAACGGAACGATAGTACTTATTTTCTCTCTTTCTCAGCCTTTTCCAACCTATTTCGGCTTGAAATGAATCCTTAACAGTATTTTTTAATTTATTTAATTTATTTGATATTTTTTTGGAATTTTCTAATACACGTAGGGTTGGAACGGAACGGAACAGTAATTTTTATTTTCTCTCTTTCTCAGCCTTTTCCGACCTATGTTGGCTTGAATTGAAGCCATAATGGTATTTTTGAATTTTTTGAATTTTTTTGGTATTTTTTTGGAATTTCTATTACCCATCGGGTAGGAACGTAACGGAAAGAAAATTTTTATTTTTTCTCTTTCTCAACCTTTTCCAACCTATTTTGGCTTGAAATGAACCCTTAACGGTATTTTTTAATTTATTGAATTTTTTTGCTATTTTTTTGGAATTTTCTAATACGCGTAGGATTGGAACGAAACGGAACAGTAATTTTTATTTTCTATCTTTCTCAGCCTTTTCCAACCTATGTTGGCTTCAAAATGAACCCTTAACGGTATTTTTTAATTTATTGAATTTTTTTGCTACTTTTTTGGAATTTTCTAATACGCGTAGGGTTGAAACGAAACGGAACAGTAATTTTTATTTTCTCTCTTTCTCAACCTTTTCCAACCTATGCTGGCTTGAAATGAAGCTATAATGGTATTTTTGAATTTTTTTAATTTTTTTGCTATTTTTTTGGAATTTTCTAATACACATAGGGTTGGAACGGAACGGAACAGTAATTCTTATTTTCTCTCTTTCTCAGCCTTTTCCAACCTATGTTGGCTTGAAATGAAGCTATAATGGTATTTTTGAATTTTTTGAATTTTTTTGCTCTTTTTTTAGAATTTTCTATTACGTTTCGGGTTGGAACTGAACGGAACAATAGTACTTATTTTCTCTCTTTCTCATACTTTTCCAACCTATGTTGGCTTGAAATGTAGCCATAATAGTATTTTCGAATTTTTTGAATTTTTTGCTATTTTTTTGGAATTTTCTATTACGCGTCGGGTTGGAACGGAACGGAACAGTAATTTTTATTTTCTCTCTTTCTCAGCCTATTCCAACCTATGTTGGCTTGAAATGAAGCTATAATGGTATTTTTTAATTTTTTGAATTTTTTTGCTATTTTTTTGGAATTTTCAATTACGCTTCGTGTTGGAACGGAATGGAACGATAGTACTTATTTTCTCTCTTTCTCATACTTTTCCAACCTATGTTGGCTTGAAATGAAGCCATAATAGTATTTTTGAATTTTTTTGCTATTTTTTTGGAATTTTCTATTACGTTTCGGGTTGGAACGGAACGGAACGATAGTACTTATTTTCTCTCTTTCTCATACTTTTCCAACCTATGTTGGCTTGAAATGAAGCCATAATAGTATTTTCGAATTTTTTGAATTTTTTGCTATTTTTTTAGAATTTTCTTTTACGCGTCGGTTTGGAACGGAACAGAACAGTAATTTTTATTTTCTCTCTTTCTCAGCCTATTCCAACCTATGTTGGCTTGAAATGAAGCTAGAATGGTATTTTTTAATTTTTTGAATTTTTTTGCTATTTTTTTGGAATTTTCAATTACGCTTCGTGTTGGAACGGAATGGAACGATAGTACTTATTTTCTCTCTTTCTCATACTTTTCCAACCTATGTTGGCTTGAAATGAAGCCATAATAGTATTTTTGAATTTTTTTGCTATTTTTTTGGAATTTTCTATTACGTTTCGGGTTGGAACGGAACGGAACGATAGTACTTATTTTCTCTCTTTCTCATACTTTTACAACCTATGTTGGCTTGAAATGAAGCCATAATAGTATTTTCGAATTTTATAATTTTTTTTAATTTTTTTGTAATTTTCTATTACGCGTCAGGTTGGAACGGAACGGAACTGTAATTTTTATTTTCTCTCTTTCTCAGCCTATTCCAACCTATGTTGGCTTGAAATGAAGCTATAATGGTATTTTTTAATTTTTTTAATTTTTTTGCTATTTTTTTGGAATTTTCTATTACGCTTCGTGTTGGAACGGAATGGAACGATAGTACTTATTTTCTCTCTTTCTCATACTTTTCCAAGCTATGTTGGCTTGAAATGAAGCCATAATAGTATTTTTGAATTTTTTTGCTATTTTTTTGGAATTTTCTATTACGTTTCGGGTTGGAACGGAACGGAACGACAGTACTTATTTTCTCTCTTTCTCATACTTTTCCAAGCTATGTTGGCTTGAAATGAAGCCATAATAGTATTTTTGAATTTTTTTGCTATTTTTTTGGAATTTTCTATTTCGTTTCGGGTTGGAACGGAACGGAACGATAGTACTTATTCTCTCTCTTTCTCAGCCTTTTCCAACCTATTTTGGCTTGAAATGAATCCTTAACGGTATTTTTTAATTTATTTAATTTATTTGATATTTTTTTGGAATTTTCTAATACACGTAGGGTTGGAACGGAACGGAACAGTAATTTTCATTTTCTCTCTTGCTCAGCCTTTTCCAACCTATGTTGGCTTGAAATAAAGCCATAATGGTATATTTGAATTTTTTTAATTTTTTGCTATTTTTTTGGAATTTTCTGTTACCCATCGGGTAGGAACGGAACGGAAAGAAAATTTTTATTTTTTCTCTTTCTCAGCCTTTTCCAACCTATTTTGGCTTGAAATGAACCCTTAACGGTATTTTTTAATTTATTGAATTTTTTTGCTGTTTTTTTGGAATTTTCTAATACGCGTAGGATTGTAACGAAACGGAACAGTAATTTTTATTTTCTATCTTTCTCAGCCTTTTCCAACCTATGTTGGCTTGAAATGAAGCTATAATGGTATTTTTGAATTTTTTTAATTTTTTTACCATTTTTTTGGAATTTTCTAATACGCGTAGGGTTGGAACGGAACGGAACAGTAATTTTTATTTTCTCTCTTTCTAAGCCTTTTCCAACCTATGTTGGCTTGAAATGAAGCTATAATGGTATTTTTGAATTTTTTGAATTTTTTTGCTATTTTTTTAGAATTTTCTATTACTTTTCGGGTTGGAACGGAACGGAACGATAGTACTTATTTTCTCTCTTTCTCATACTTTTCCAAGCTATGTTGGCTTGAAATGAAGCCATAATAGTATTTTTGAATTTTTTTGCTATTTTTTTGGAATTTTCTATTACGTTTCGGGTTGGAACGGAACGGAACGACAGTACTTATTTTCTCTCTTTCTCATACTTTTCCAAGCTATGTTGGCTTGAAATGAAGCCATAATAGTATTTTTGAATTTTTTTGCTATTTTTTTGGAATTTTCTATTTCGTTTCGGGTTGGAACGGAACGGAACGATAGTACTTATTCTCTCTCTTTCTCAGCCTTTTCCAACCTATTTTGGCTTGAAATGAATCCTTAACGGTATTTTTTAATTTATTTAATTTATTTGATATTTTTTTGGAATTTTCTAATACACGTAGGGTTGGAACGGAACGGAACAGTAATTTTCATTTTCTCTCTTGCTCAGCCTTTTCCAACCTATGTTGGCTTGAAATAAAGCCATAATGGTATTTTTGAATTTTTTTAATTTTTTGCTATTTTTTTGGAATTTTCTGTTACCCATCGGGTAGGAACGGAACGGAAAGAAAATTTTTATTTTTTCTCTTTCTCAGCCTTTTCCAACCTATTTTGGCTTGAAATGAACCCTTAACGGTATTTTTTAATTTATTGAATTTTTTTGCTGTTTTTTTGGAATTTTCTAATACGCGTAGGATTGTAACGAAACGGAACAGTAATTTTTATTTTCTATCTTTCTCAGCCTTTTCCAACCTATGTTGGCTTGAAATGAAGCTATAATGGTATTTTTGAATTTTTTTACTTTTTTTGCTATTTTTTTGGAATTTTCTAATACGCGTAGGGTTGGAACGGAACGGAACAGTAATTTTTATTTTCTCTCTTTCTAAGCCTTTTCCAACCTATGTTGGCTTGAAATGAAGCTATAATGGTATTTTTGAATTTTTTGAATTTTTTTGCTATTTTTTTAGAATTTTCTATTACTTTTCGGGTTGGAACGGAACGGAACTATAGTACTGATTTTCTCTCTTTCTCATACTTTTCCAACCTATGTTGGCTTGAAATGAAGCCATAATAGTATTTTCGAATTTTTCGAATTTTTTGCTATTTTTTTGGAATTTTCTATTACCCATCGGGTAGGAACGGAACGGAAAGACAATTTTTATTTTTTCTCTTTCTCAACCTTTTCCAAACTATTTTGGCTTGAAATGAACCCCTTAACGGTATTTTTTAATTTACTGAATTTTTTTGCTATTTTTTTGGATTTTCTAATACACGTCGGGTTGGAACGGAATGGAGCAGTAATTTTTATTTTCTCTCTTTCTCAGCCTATTCCAACCTATGTTGGCTTGAAATGAAGCTAGAATGGTATTTTTTAATTTTTTTGCTATTTTTTTGGAATTTTCTATTACCCATCGGGTAGGAACAGAACGGAAATACAATTTTTATTTTTTCTCTTTCTTAACCTTTTCCAACCTATTTTGGCTTGAAATGAACCCCTTAACGGTATTTTTTAATTTACTGAATTTTTTTACTATTTTTTTGGAATTTTCTAATACACGTCGGGTTGGAACGGAATGGAGCAGTAATTTTTATTTTCTCTCTTTCTCAGCCTTTTCCAACCTATGTTGGCTTGAAATAAAGCCATAATGGTATTTTTGAATTTTTTTAATTTTTTGCTATTTTTTTGGAATTTTCTATTACCCATCGGGTAGGAACGGAACGGAAAGAAAATTTTTATTTTTTCCCTTTCTCAGACTTTTCCAACCTATTTTGGCTAGAAATGAACCCTTAACGGTATTTTTTAATTTATTGAATTTTTTTGCTCTTTTTTTGGAATTTTCTAATACGCGTAGGATTGGAACGAAACGGAACAGTAATTTTTATTTTCTCTCTTTCTCAGCCTTTTCCGACCTATGTCTGCTTGAATTGAAGCCATAATGGTATTTTTGAATTTTTTTAATTTTTTTTTAATTTTTTTGGAATTTCTATTACCCATCGGGTAGGAACGGAACGGAAAGACAATTTTTATTTTCTATCTTTCTCAGCCTTTTCCAACCTATTTTGGCTTGAAATGAATCCTTAACGGTATTTTTTAATTTATTTAATTTATTGGATATTTTTTTGGAATTTTCTAATACACGTAGGGTTGGAACGGAACGGAACAGTAATTTTCATTTTCTCTCTTTCTCAGCCTTTTCCGACCTATGTTGGCTTGAAATGAACCTATAATGGTATTTTCTAATTTTTTGAATTTTTTTGCTATTTTTTTGGAATTTTCTATTATGCTTCGTGTTGGAACGGAAAAGAACGATAGTACTTATTTTCTCTCTTTCTCATACTTTTCCAAGCTATGTTGGCTTGAAATGAAGCCATAATAGTGTTTTTGAATTTTTTTGCTATTTTTTTGGAATTTTCTATTACGTTTCGGGTTGGAACGGAACGGAACGATAGTACTTATTTTCTCTCTTTCTCATTTTATTCCAACCTATGTTGGCTTGAAATGAAACCAAAATAGTATTTTCGAATTTTTTAATTTTTTTGCTATTTTTTTGGAATTTTCTAATACGCGTAGGGTTGGAACGAACGGAACAGTAGTTTTTATTTTCTCTCTTTCTCAGCCTTTTCCAATCTATGTTGGCTTGAAATGAAGCTATAATGGTATTTTTTAATTTTTTGAATTTTTTTGCTATTTTTTTGGAATTTTCTAATACGCGTCGGGTTGGAACGGAATGGAGCAGTAATTTTTATTATCTCTCTTTCTCAGCCTTTTCCAACCTATGTTGGCTTGAAATAAATCCATAATGGTATTTTTGAATTTTTTTAATTTTTTGCTATTTTTTTGGAATTTTCTGTTACCCATCGGGTAGGAACGGAACGGAAAGAAAATTTTTATTTTTTCTCTTTCTCAGCCTTTTCTAACCTATTTTGGCTTGAAATGAACCCTTAACGGTATTTTTTAATTTATTGAATTTTTTTGCTGTTTTTTTGGAATTTTCTAATACGCGTAGGATTGGAACGAAACGGAACAGTAATTTTTATTTTCTATCTTTCTCAGCCTTTTCCAACCTATGTTGGCTTGAAATGAAGCCATAATGGTATTTTTTAATTTTTTTAATTTTTTTGCTATTTTTTTGGAATTTTCTAATACGCATAGGGTTGGAACGGAACGGAACAGTAATTTTTATTTTCTCTCTTTCTCAGCATTTTCCGACCTACATTGGCTTGAATTTAAGCCATAATGGTATTTTTGAATTTTTTGAATTTTTTTGCTATTTTTTTAGAATTTTCTATTACGTTTCGGGTTGGAACGGAACGGAACGATAGTACTTATTTTCTCTCTTTCTCAGCATTTTTCAACCTATTTTGGCTTGAAATGAATCCTTAACGGTATTTTTTAATTTATTTAATTTATTTGATATTTTTTTGGAATTTTCTAATACACGTAGGGTTGGAACGGAACGGAACAGTAATTTTTATTTTCTCTCTTTCTCAGCCTTTTCCGACCTATGTTGGCTTGAATTGAAGCCATAATGGTATTTTTGAATTTTTTGAATTTTTTTGGTTTTTTTTTGCAATTTCTATTACCCATCGGGTAGGAACGGAACGGAAAGAAAATTTTTATTTTTTCCCTTTCTCAACCTTTTCCAACCTATTTTGGATTGAAATGAACCCCTTAACGGTATTTTTTAATTTGTTGAATTTTTTTGCTAGTTTTTTGGAATTTTCTAATACGCGTAGGGTTGAAACGAAACGGAACAGTAATTTTTATTTTCTCTCTTTCTCAACCTTTTCCAACCTATGCTGGCTTGAAATGAAGCCATAATGGTATTTTTGAATTTTTTGAATTTTTTTGCTATTTTTTTGGAATTTTCTAATACGCATAGGGTTGGAACGGAACGGAACAGTAATTTTTATTTTCTCTCTTTCTCAGCCTTTTCCGACCTATGTTGGCTTGAATTGAAGCCATAATGGTATTTTTGAATTTTTTGAATTTTTTTGGTATTTTTTTGGAATTTCTATTACCCATCGGGTAGGAACGGAACGGAAAGAAAATTTTTATTTTTTCTCTTTCTCAACCTTTTCCAACCTGTTTTGGCTTGAAATGAATCCTTAACGGTATTTTTTAATTTATTTAATTTATTGGATATTTTTTTGGAATTTTCTAATACACGTAGGGTTGGAACGGAACGGAACAGTAATTTTCATTTTCTCTCTTTCTCAGCCTTTTCCGACCTATGTTGGCTTGAAATGAACCTATAATGGTATTTTCTAATTTTTTGAATTTTTTTGCTATTTTTTTGGAATTTTCTATTACGCTTCGTGTTGGAACGGAATGGAACGATAGTACTTATTTTCTCTCTTTCTCATACTTTTCCAAGCTATGTTGGCTTGAAATGAAGCCATAATAGTGTTTTTGAATTTTTTTGCTATTTTTTTGGAATTTTCTATTACGTTTCGGGTTGGAACGGAACGGAACGATAGTACTTATTTTCTCTCTTTCTCATTCTATTCCAACCTATGTTGGCTTGAAATGAAACCATAATAGTATTTTCGAATTTTTTAATTTTTTTGCTATTTTTTTGGAATTTTCTAATACGCGTAGGGTTGGAACGAACGGAACAGTAGTTTTTATTTTCTCTCTTTCTCAGCCTTTTCCAATCTATGTTGGTTTGAAATGAAGCTATAATGGTATTTTTGAATTTTTTGAATTTTTTTGCTATTTTTTTGGAATTTTCTAATACGCGTCGGGTTGGAACGGAATGGAGCAGTAATTTTTATTTTCTCTCTTTCTCAGCCTTTTCCAACCTATGTTGGCTTGAAATAAAGCCATAATGGTATTTTTAAATTTTTTTAATTTTTTGCTATTTTTTTGGAATTTTCTGTTACCCATCGGGTAGGAACGGAACGGAAAGAAAATTTTTATTTTTTCTCTTTCTCAGCCTTTTCTAACCTATTTTGGCTTGAAATGAACCCTTAACGGTATTTTTTAATTTATTGAATTTTTTTGCTGTTTTTTTGGAATTTTCTAATACGCGTAGGATTGGAACGAAACGGAACAGTAATTTTTATTTTCTATCTTTCTCAGCCGTTTCCAACCTATGTTGGCTTGAAATGAAGCCATAATGGTATTTTTGAATTTTTTTAATTTTTTTGCTATTTTTTTGGAATTTTCTAATACGCATAGGGTTGGAACGGAACGGAACGGAACAGTAATTTTTATTTTCTCTCTTTCTCAGCCTTTTCCGACCTACATTGGCTTGAATTTAAGCCATAATGGTATTTTTGAATTTTTTGAATTTTTTTGCTATTTTTTTAGAATTTTCTATTACGTTTCGGGTTGGAACGGAACGGAACGATAGTACTTATTTTCTCTCTTTCTCAGCCTTTTCCAACCTATTATGGCTTGAAATGAACCCTTAACGGTATTTTTTAATTTATTGAATTTTTTTGCTATTTTTTTGGAATTTTCTAATACGCGTAGGATTGGAACGAAACGGAACAGTAATTTTTATTTTCTATCTTTCTCAGCCTTTTCCAACCTATGTTGGCTTCAAAATGAACCCTTAACGGTATTTTTTAATTTATTGAATTTTTTTGCTATTTTTTTGGAATTTTCTAATACGCGTAGGGTTGAAACGAAACGGAACAGTAATTTTTATTTTCTCTCTTTCTCAACCTTTTCCAACCTATGCTGGCTTGAAATGAAGCTATAATGGTATTTTTGAATTTTTTTAATTTTTTTGCTATTTTTTTGGAATTTTCTAATACACATAGGGTTGGAACGGAACGGAACAGTAATTCTTATTTTCTCTCTTTCTCAGCCTTTTCCAACCTATGTTGGCTTGAAATGAAGCTATAATGGTATTTTTGAATTTTTAGAATTTTTATGCTCTTTTTTTAGAATTTTCTATTACGTTTCGGGTTGGAACTGAACGGAACAATAGTACTTATTTTCTCTCTTTCTCATACTTTTCCAACCTATGTTGGCTTGAAATGAAGCCATAATAGTATTTTCGAATTTTTGTAATTTTTTGCTATTTTTTTGGAATTTTCTATTACGCGTCGGGTTGGAACGGAACGGAACAGTAATTTTTATTTTCTCTCTTTCTCAGCCTATTCCAACCTATGTTGGCTTGAAATGAAGCTATAATGGTATTTTTTAATTTTTTGAATTTTTTTGCTATTTTTTTGGAATTTTCTATTACCCATCGGGTAGGAACGGAACGGAAAGGCAATTTTTATTTTTTCTCTTTCTCAACCTTTTCCAACCTATTTTGGCTTGAAATTAACCCCTTAACGGTATTTTTTAATTTATTGAATTTTTTTGCTATTTTTTTGGAATTTTCTAATACACGTAGGGTTGGAACGGAACGGAACAGTAATTTTCATTTTCTCTCTTTCTCAGCCTTTTCCGACCTATGTTGGCTTGAAATGAACCTATAATGGTATTTTCTAATTTTTTGAATTTTTTTGCTATTTTTTTGGAATTTTCTATTATGCTTCGTGTTGGAACGGAAAAGAACGATAGTACTTATTTTCTCTCTTTCTCATACTTTTCCAAGCTATGTTGGCTTGAAATGAAGCCATAATAGTGTTTTTGAATTTTTTTGCTATTTTTTTGGAATTTTCTATTACGTTTCGGGTTGGAACGGAACGGAACGATAGTACTTATTTTCTCTCTTTCTCATTTTATTCCAACCTATGTTGGCTTGAAATGAAACCAAAATAGTATTTTCGAATTTTTTAATTTTTTTGCTATTTTTTTGGAATTTTCTAATACGCGTAGGGTTGGAACGAACGGAACAGTAGTTTTTATTTTCTCTATTTCTCAGCCTTTTCCAATCTATGTTGGCTTGAAATGAAGCTATAATGGTATTTTTTAATTTTTTGAATTTTTTTGCTATTTTTTTGGAATTTTCTAATACGCGTCGGGTTGGAACGGAATGGAGCAGTAATTTTTATTTTCTCTCTTTCTCAGCCTTTTCCAACCTATGTTGGCTTGAAATAAATCCATAATGGTATTTTTGAATTTTTTTAATTTTTTGCTATTTTTTTGGAATTTTCTGTTACCCATCGGGTAGGAACGGAACGGAAAGAAAATTTTTATTTTTTCTCTTTCTCAGCCTTTTCTAACCTATTTTGGCTTGAAATGAACCCTTAACGGTATTTTTTAATTTATTGAATTTTTTTGCTGTTTTTTTGGAATTTTCTAATACGCGTAGGATTGGAACGAAACGGAACAGTAATTTTTATTTTCTATCTTTCTCAGCCTTTTCCAACCTATGTTGGCTTGAAATGAAGCCATAATGGTATTTTTTAATTTTTGCTATTTTTTTGCTATTTTTTTGGAATTTTCTAATACGCATAGGGTTGGAACGGAACGGAACAGTAATTTTTATTTTCTCTCTTTCTCAGCATTTTCCGACCTACATTGGCTTGAATTTAAGCCATAATGGTATTTTTGAATTTTTTGAATTTTTTTGCTATTTTCTTAGAATTTTCTATTACGTTTCGGGTTGGAACGGAACGGAACGATAGTACTTATTTTCTCTCTTTCTCAGCATTTTCCAACCTATTTTGGCTTGAAATGAATCCTTAACGGTATTTTTTAATTTATTTAATTTATTTGATATTTTTTTGGAATTTTCTAATACACGTAGGGTTGGAACGGAACGGAACAGTAATTTTTATTTTCTCTCTTTCTCAGCCTTTTCCGACCTATGTTGGCTTGAATTGAAGCCATAATGGTATTTTTGAATTTTTTGAATTTTTTTGGTTTTTTTTTGCAATTTCTATTACCCATCGGGTAGGAACGGAACGGAAAGAAAATTTTTATTTTTTCCCTTTCTCAACCTTTTCCAACCTATTTTGGATTGAAATGAACCCCTTAACGGTATTTTTTAATTTGCTGAATTTTTTTGCTAGTTTTTTGGAATTTTCTAATACGCGTAGGGTTGAAACGAAACGGAACAGTAATTTTTATTTTCTCTCTTTCTCAACCTTTTCCAACCTATGCTGGCTTGAAATGAAGCCATAATGGTATTTTTGAATTTTTTGAATTTTTTTGCTATTTTTTTGGAATTTTCTAATACGCATAGGGTTGGAACGGAACGGAACAGTAATTTTTATTTTCTCTCTTTCTCAGCCTTTTCCGACCTATGTTGGCTTGAATTGAAGCCATAATGGTATTTTTGAATTTTTTGAATTTTTTTGGTATTTTTTTGGAATTTCTATTACCCATCGGGTAGGAACGGAACGGAAAGAAAATTTTTATTTTTTCTCTTTCTCAACCTTTTCCAACCTGTTTTGGCTTGAAATGAATCCTTAACGGTATTTTTTAATTTATTTAATTTATTGGATATTTTTTTGGAATTTTCTAATACACGTAGGGTTGGAACGGAACGGAACAGTAATTTTCATTTTCTCTCTTTCTCAGCCTTTTCCGACCTATGTTGGCTTGAAATGAACCTATAATGGTATTTTCTAATTTTTTGAATTTTTTTGCTATTTTTTTGGAATTTTCTATTACGCTTCGTGTTGGAACGGAATGGAACGATAGTACTTATTTTCTCTCTTTCTCATACTTTTCCAAGCTATGTTGGCTTGAAATGAAGCCATAATAGTGTTTTTGAATTTTTTTGCTATTTTTTTGGAATTTTCTATTACGTTTCGGGTTGGAACGGAACGGAACGATAGTACTTATTTTCTCTCTTTCTCATTCTATTCCAACCTATGTTGGCTTGAAATGAAACCATAATAGTATTTTCGAATTTTTTAATTTTTTTGCTATTTTTTTGGAATTTTCTAATACGCGTAGGGTTGGAACGAACGGAACAGTAGTTTTTATTTTCTCTCTTTCTCAGCCTTTTCCAATCTATGTTGGTTTGAAATGAAGCTATAATGGTATTTTTGAATTTTTTGAATTTTTTTGCTATTTTTTTGGAATTTTCTAATACGCGTAGGGTTGGAACGGAACGGAACAGTAATTTTTATTTTCTCTCTTTCTAAGCCTTTTCCAACCTATGTTGGCTTGAAATGAAGCTATAATGGTATTTTTGAATTTTTTGAATTTTTTTGCTATTTTTTTAGAATTTTCTATTACTTTTCGGGTTGGAACGGAACGGAACGATAGTACTTATTTTCTCTCTTTCTCATACTTTTCCAAGCTATGTTGGCTTGAAATGAAGCCATAATAGTATTTTTGAATTTTTTTGCTATTTTTTTGGAATTTTCTATTACGTTTCGGGTTGGAACGGAACGGAACGACAGTACTTATTTTCTCTCTTTCTCATACTTTTCCAAGCTATGTTGGCTTGAAATGAAGCCATAATAGTATTTTTGAATTTTTTTGCTATTTTTTTGGAATTTTCTATTTCGTTTCGGGTTGGAACGGAACGGAACGATAGTACTTATTCTCTCTCTTTCTCAGCCTTTTCCAACCTATTTTGGCTTGAAATGAATCCTTAACGGTATTTTTTAATTTATTTAATTTATTTGATATTTTTTTGGAATTTTCTAATACACGTAGGGTTGGAACGGAACGGAACAGTAATTTTCATTTTCTCTCTTGCTCAGCCTTTTCCAACCTATGTTGGCTTGAAATAAAGCCATAATGGTATTTTTGAATTTTTTTAATTTTTTGCTATTTTTTTGGAATTTTCTGTTACCCATCGGGTAGGAACGGAACGGAAAGAAAATTTTTATTTTTTCTCTTTCTCAGCCTTTTCCAACCTATGTTGGCTTGAAATGAACCCTTAACGGTATTTTTTAATTTATTGAATTTTTTTGCTGTTTTTTTGGAATTTTCTAATACGCGTAGGATTGTAACGAAACGGAACAGTAATTTTTATTTTCTATCTTTCTCAGCCTTTTCCAACCTATGTTGGCTTGAAATGAAGCTATAATGGTATTTTTGAATTTTTTTACTTTTTTTGCTATTTTTTTGGAATTTTCTAATACGCGTAGGGTTGGAACGGAACGGAACAGTAATTTTTATTTTCTCTCTTTCTAAGCCTTTTCCAACCTATGTTGGCTTGAAATGAAGCTATAATGGTATTTTTTAATTTTTTGAATTTTTTTGCTATTTTTTTGGAATTTTCTATTACCCATCGGGTAGGAACGGAACGGAAAGGCAATTTTTATTTTTTCTCTTTCTCAACCTTTTCCAACCTATTTTGGCTTGAAATTAACCCCTTAACGGTATTTTTTAATTTATTGAATTTTTTTGCTATTTTTTTGGAATTTTCTAATACACGTAGGGTTGGAACGGAACGGAACAGTAATTTTCATTTTCTCTCTTTCTCAGCCTTTTCCGACCTATGTTGGCTTGAAATGAACCTATAATGGTATTTTCTAATTTTTTGAATTTTTTTGCTATTTTTTTGGAATTTTCTATTATGCTTCGTGTTGGAACGGAAAAGAACGATAGTACTTATTTTCTCTCTTTCTCATACTTTTCCAAGCTATGTTGGCTTGAAATGAAGCCATAATAGTGTTTTTGAATTTTTTTGCTATTTTTTTGGAATTTTCTATTACGTTTCGGGTTGGAACGGAACGGAACGATAGTACTTATTTTCTCTCTTTCTCATTTTATTCCAACCTATGTTGGCTTGAAATGAAACCAAAATAGTATTTTCGAATTTTTTAATTTTTTTGCTATTTTTTTGGAATTTTCTAATACGCGTAGGGTTGGAACGAACGGAACAGTAGTTTTTATTTTCTCTCTTTCTCAGCCTTTTCCAATCTATGTTGGCTTGAAATGAAGCTATAATGGTATTTTTTAATTTTTTGAATTTTTTTGCTATTTTTTTGGAATTTTCTAATACGCGTCGGGTTGGAACGGAATGGAGCAGTAATTTTTATTTTCTCTCTTTCTCAGCCTTTTCCAACCTATGTTGGCTTGAAATAAATCCATAATGGTATTTTTGAATTTTTTTAATTTTTTGCTATTTTTTTGGAATTTTCTGTTACCCATCGGGTAGGAACGGAACGGAAAGAAAATTTTTATTTTTTCTCTTTCTCAGCCTTTTCTAACCTATTTTGGCTTGAAATGAACCCTTAACGGTATTTTTTAATTTATTGAATTTTTTTGCTGTTTTTTTGGAATTTTCTAATACGCGTAGGATTGGAACGAAACGGAACAGTAATTTTTATTTTCTATCTTTCTCAGCCTTTTCCAACCTATGTTGGCTTGAAATGAAGCCATAATGGTATTTTTTAATTTTTTTAATTTTTTTGCTATTTTTTTGGAATTTTCTAATACGCATAGGGTTGGAACGGAACGGAACAGTAATTTTTATTTTCTCTCTTTCTCAGCATTTTCCGACCTACATTGGCTTGAATTTAAGCCATAATGGTATTTTTGAATTTTTTGAATTTTTTTGCTATTTTTTTAGAATTTTCTATTACGTTTCGGGTTGGAACGGAACGGAACGATAGTACTTATTTTCTCTCTTTCTCAGCATTTTTCAACCTATTTTGGCTTGAAATGAATCCTTAACGGTATTTTTTAATTTATTTAATTTATTTGATATTTTTTTGGAATTTTCTAATACACGTAGGGTTGGAACGGAACGGAACAGTAATTTTTATTTTCTCTCTTTCTCAGCCTTTTCCGACCTATGTTGGCTTGAATTGAAGCCATAATGGTATTTTTGAATTTTTTGAATTTTTTTGGATTTTTTTTGCAATTTCTATTACCCATCGGGTAGGAACGGAACGGAAAGAAAATTTTTATTTTTTCCCTTTCTCAACCTTTTCCAACCTATTTTGGATTGAAATGAACCCCTTAACGGTATTTTTTAATTTGTTGAATTTTTTTGCTAGTTTTTTGGAATTTTCTAATACGCGTAGGGTTGAAACGAAACGGAACAGTAATTTTTATTTTCTCTCTTTCTCAACCTTTTCCAACCTATGCTGGCTTGAAATGAAGCCATAATGGTATTTTTGAATTTTTTGAATTTTTTTGCTATTTTTTTGGAATTTTCTAATACGCATAGGGTTGGAACGGAACGGAACAGTAATTTTTATTTTCTCTCTTTCTCAGCCTTTTCCGACCTATGTTGGCTTGAATTGAAGCCATAATGGTATTTTTGAATTTTTTGAATTTTTTTGGTATTTTTTTGGAATTTCTATTACCCATCGGGTAGGAACGGAACGGAAAGAAAATTTTTATTTTTTCTCTTTCTCAACCTTTTCCAACCTGTTTTGGCTTGAAATGAATCCTTAACGGTATTTTTTAATTTATTTAATTTATTGGATATTTTTTTGGAATTTTCTAATACACGTAGGGTTGGAACGGAACGGAACAGTAATTTTCATTTTCTCTCTTTCTCAGCCTTTTCCGACCTATGTTGGCTTGAAATGAACCTATAATGGTATTTTCTAATTTTTTGAATTTTTTTGCTATTTTTTTGGAATTTTCTATTACGCTTCGTGTTGGAACGGAATTGAACGATAGTACTTATTTTCTCTCTTTCTCATACTTTTCCAAGCTATGTTGGCTTGAAATGAAGCCATAATAGTGTTTTTGAATTTTTTTGCTATTTTTTTGGAATTTTCTATTACGTTTCGGGTTGGAACGGAACGGAACGATAGTACTTATTTTCTCTCTTTCTCATTCTATTCCAACCTATGTTGGCTTGAAATGAAACCATAATAGTATTTTCGAATTTTTTAATTTTTTTGCTATTTTTTTGGAATTTTCTAATACGCGTAGGGTTGGAACGAACGGAACAGTAGTTTTTATTTTCTCTCTTTCTCAGCCTTTTCCAATCTATGTTGGTTTGAAATGAAGCTATAATGGTATTTTTGAATTTTTTGAATTTTTTTGCTATTTTTTTGGAATTTTCTAATACGTGTCGGGTTGGAACGGAATGGAGCAGTAATTTTTATTTTCTCTCTTTCTCAGCCTTTTCCAACCTATGTTGGCTTGAAATAAAGCCATAATGGTATTTTTAAATTTTTTTAATTTTTTGCTATTTTTTTGGAATTTTCTGTTACCCATCGGGTAGGAACGGAACGGAAAGAAAATTTTTATTTTTTCTCTTTCTCAGCCTTTTCTAACCTATTTTGGCTTGAAATGAACCCTTAACGGTATTTTTTAATTTATTGAATTTTTTTGCTGTTTTTTTGGAATTTTCTAATACGCGTAGGATTGGAACGAAACGGAACAGTAATTTTTATTTTCTATCTTTCTCAGCCGTTTCCAACCTATGTTGGCTTGAAATGAAGCCATAATGGTATTTTTGAATTTTTTTAATTTTTTTGCTATTTTTTTGGAATTTTCTAATACGCATAGGGTTGGAACGGAACGGAACAGTAATTTTTATTTTCTCTCTTTCTCAGCCTTTTCCGACCTACATTGGCTTGAATTTAAGCCATAATGGTATTTTTGAATTTTTTGAATTTTTTTGCTATTTTTTTAGAATTTTCTATTACGTTTCGGGTTGGAACGGAACGGAACGATAGTACTTATTTTCTCTCTTTCTCAGCCTTTTCCAACCTATTATGGCTTGAAATGAACCCTTAACGGTATTTTTTAATTTATTGAATTTTTTTGCTATTTTTTTGGAATTTTCTAATACGCGTAGGATTGGAACGAAACGGAACAGTAATTTTTATTTTCTATCTTTCTCAGCCTTTTCCAACCTATGTTGGCTTCAAAATGAACCCTTAACGGTATTTTTTAATTTATTGAATTTTTTTGCTATTTTTTTGGAATTTTCTAATACGCGTAGGGTTGAAACGAAACGGAACAGTAATTTTTATTTTCTCTCTTTCTCAACCTTTTCCAACCTATGCTGGCTTGAAATGAAGCTATAATGGTATTTTTGAATTTTTTTAATTTTTTTGCTATTTTTTTGGAATTTTCTAATACACATAGGGTTGGAACGGAACGGAACAGTAATTCTTATTTTCTCTCTTTCTCAGCCTTTTCCAACCTATGTTGGCTTGAAATGAAGCTATAATGGTATTTTTGAATTTTTAGAATTTTTTTGCTCTTTTTTTAGAATTTTCTATTACGTTTCGGGTTGGAACTGAACGGAACAATAGTACTTATTTTCTCTCTTTCTCATACTTTTCCAACCTATGTTGGCTTGAAATGAAGCCATAATAGTATTTTCGAATTTTTGTAATTTTTTGCTATTTTTTTGGAATTTTCTATTACGCGTCGGGTTGGAACGGAACGGAACAGTAGTTTTTATTTTCTCTCTTTCTCAGCCTATTCCAACCTATGTTGGCTTGAAATGAAGCTATAATGGTATTTTTTAATTTTTTGAATTTTTTTGCTATTTTTTTGGAATTTTCTATTACCCATCGGGTAGGAACGGAACAGAAAGGCAATTTTTATTTTTTCTCTTTCTCAACCTTTTCCAACCTATTTTGGCTTGAAATTAACCCCTTAACGGTATTTTTTAATTTATTGAATTTTTTTGCTATTTTTTTGGAATTTTCTAATACACGTAGGGTTGGAACGGAACGGAACAGTAATTTTCATTTTCTCTCTTTCTCAGCCTTTTCCGACCTATGTTGGCTTGAAATGAACCTATAATGGTATTTTCTAATTTTTTGAATTTTTTTGCTATTTTTTTGGAATTTTCTATTATGCTTCGTGTTGGAACGGAAAAGAACGATAGTACTTATTTTCTCTCTTTCTCATACTTTTCCAAGCTATGTTGGCTTGAAATGAAGCCATAATAGTGTTTTTGAATTTTTTTGCTATTTTTTTGGAATTTTCTATTACGTTTCGGGTTGGAACGGAACGGAACGATAGTACTTATTTTCTCTCTTTCTCATTTTATTCCAACCTATGTTGGCTTGAAATGAAACCAAAATAGTATTTTCGAATTTTTTAATTTTTTTGCTATTTTTTTGGAATTTTCTAATACGCGTAGGGTTGGAACGAACGGAACAGTAGTTTTTATTTTCTCTATTTCTCAGCCTTTTCCAATCTATGTTGGCTTGAAATGAAGCTATAATGGTATTTTTTAATTTTTTGAATTTTTTTGCTATTTTTTTGGAATTTTCTAATACGCGTCGGGTTGGAACGGAATGGAGCAGTAATTTTTATTTTCTCTCTTTCTCAGCCTTTTCCAACCTATGTTGGCTTGAAATAAATCCATAATGGTATTTTTGAATTTTTTTAATTTTTTGCTATTTTTTTGGAATTTTCTGTTACCCATCGGGTAGGAACGGAACGGAAAGAAAATTTTTATTTTTTCTCTTTCTCAGCCTTTTCTAACCTATTTTGGCTTGAAATGAACCCTTAACGGTATTTTTTAATTTATTGAATTTTTTTGCTGTTTTTTTGGAATTTTCTAATACGCGTAGGATTGGAACGAAACGGAACAGTAATTTTTATTTTCTATCTTTCTCAGCCTTTTCCAACCTATGTTGGCTTGAAATGAAGCCATAATGGTATTTTTTAATTTTTGCTATTTTTTTGCTATTTTTTTGGAATTTTCTAATACGCATAGGGTTGGAACGGAACGGAACAGTAATTTTTATTTTCTCTCTTTCTCAGCATTTTCCGACCTACATTGGCTTGAATTTAAGCCATAATGGTATTTTTGAATTTTTTGAATTTTTTTGCTATTTTCTTAGAATTTTCTATTACGTTTCGGGTTGGAACGGAACGGAACGATAGTACTTATTTTCTCTCTTTCTCAGCATTTTCCAACCTATTTTGGCTTGAAATGAATCCTTAACGGTATTTTTTAATTTATTTAATTTATTTGATATTTTTTTGGAATTTTCTAATACACGTAGGGTTGGAACGGAACGGAACAGTAATTTTTATTTTCTCTCTTTCTCAGCCTTTTCCGACCTATGTTGGCTTGAATTGAAGCCATAATGGTATTTTTGAATTTTTTGAATTTTTTTGGTTTTTTTTTGCAATTTCTATTACCCATCGGGTAGGAACGGAACGGAAAGAAAATTTTTATTTTTTCCCTTTCTCAACCTTTTCCAACCTATTTTGGATTGAAATGAACCCCTTAACGGTATTTTTTAATTTGCTGAATTTTTTTGCTAGTTTTTTGGAATTTTCTAATACGCGTAGGGTTGAAACGAAACGGAACAGTAATTTTTATTTTCTCTCTTTCTCAACCTTTTCCAACCTATGCTGGCTTGAAATGAAGCCATAATGGTATTTTTGAATTTTTTGAATTTTTTTGCTATTTTTTTGGAATTTTCTAATACGCATAGGGTTGGAACGGAACGGAACAGTAATTTTTATTTTCTCTCTTTCTCAGCCTTTTCCGACCTATGTTGGCTTGAATTGAAGCCATAATGGTATTTTTGAATTTTTTGAATTTTTTTGGTATTTTTTTGGAATTTCTATTACCCATCGGGTAGGAACGGAACGGAAAGAAAATTTTTATTTTTTCTCTTTCTCAACCTTTTCCAACCTGTTTTGGCTTGAAATGAATCCTTAACGGTATTTTTTAATTTATTTAATTTATTGGATATTTTTTTGGAATTTTCTAATACACGTAGGGTTGGAACGGAACGGAACAGTAATTTTCATTTTCTCTCTTTCTCAGCCTTTTCCGACCTATGTTGGCTTGAAATGAACCTATAATGGTATTTTCTAATTTTTTGAATTTTTTTGCTATTTTTTTGGAATTTTCTATTATGCTTCGTGTTGGAACGGAAAAGAACGATAGTACTTATTTTCTCTCTTTCTCATACTTTTCCAAGCTATGTTGGCTTGAAATGAAGCCATAATAGTGTTTTTGAATTTTTTTGCTATTTTTTTAGAATTTTCTATTACGTTTCGGGTTGGAACGGAACGGAACGATACTTATTTTCTCTCTTTCTCAGCCTTTTCCAACCTATTTTGGCTTGAAATGAACCCTTAACGGTATTTTTTAATTTATTGAATTTTTTTGCTATTTTTTTGGAATTTTCTAATACGCGTAGGATTGGAACGAAACGGAACAGTAATTTTTATTTTCTATCTTTCTCAGCCTTTTCCAACCTATGTTGGCTTCAAAATGAACCCTTAACGGTATTTTTTGATTTATTGAATTTTTTTGCTATTTTTTTGGAATTTTCTAATACGCGTAGGGTTGAAACGAAACGGAACAGTAATTTTTATTTTCTCTCTTTCTCAACCTTTTCCAACCTATGCTGGCTTGAAATGAAGCTATAATGGTATTTTTGAATTTTTTTAATTTTTTTGCTATTTTTTTGGAATTTTCTAATACACATAGGGTTGGAACGGAACGGAACAGTAATTCTTATTTTCTCTCTTTCTCAGCCTTTTCCAACCTATGTTGGCTTGAAATGAAGCTATAATGGTATTTTTGAATTTTTTGAATTTTTTTGCTCTTTTTTTAGAATTTTCTATTACGTTTCGGGTTGGAACTGAACGGAACAATAGTACTTATTTTCTCTCTTTCTCATACTTTTCCAACCTATGTTGGCTTGAAATGAAGCCATAATAGTATTTTCGAATTTTTGTAATTTTTTGCTATTTTTTTGGAATTTTCTATTACGCGTCGGGTTGGAACGGAACGGAACAGTAATTTTTATTTTCTCTCTTTCTCAGCCTATTCCAACCTATGTTGGCTTGAAATGAAGCTATAATGGTATTTTTTAATTTTTTGAATTTTTTTGCTATTTTTTTGGAATTTTCTATTACCCATCGGGTAGGAACGGAACGGAAAGGCAATTTTTATTTTTTCTCTTTCTCAACCTTTTCCAACCTATTTTGGCTTGAAATGAACCCCTTAACGGTATTTTTTAATTTATTGAATTTTTTTGCTATTTTTTTGGAATTTTCTAATACGCGTCGGGTTGGAACGGAATGGAGCAGTAATTTTTATTTTCTCTCTTTCTCAGCCTTTTCCAACCTATATTGGCTTGAAATAAAGCCATAATGGTATTTTTGAATTTTTTTTTTATTTTTTGCTATTTTTTTGGAATTTTCTTTTAAAAATCGGGTAGGAACGGAACGGAAAGACAATTTTTATTTTTTCTCTTTCTTAGCCCTTTCCAACCTATTTTGCCTTGAAATGAACCCTTAACGGTATTTTTTAATTTATTGAATTTTTTTGCTATTTTTTTGGAATTTTCTAATACGCGTAGGATTGGTACGAAACGGAACAGTAATTTTTATTTTCTATCTTTCTCAGCCTTTTCCAACCTATGTTGGCTTGAAACGAAGCCATAATGGTATTTTTGAATTTTTTGAATTTTTTTGCTATTTTTTTAGAATTTTCTATTACGTTTCGGGTTGGAACGGAACGGAACGATAGTACTGATTTTCTCTCTTTCTCATACTTTTCCAACCTATGTTGGCTTGAAATGAAGCCATAATAGTATTTTCGAATTTTTTGAATTTTTTGCTATTTTTTTAGAATTTTCTATTACGCGTCGGGTTGGAACGGAACAGAACAGTAATTTTTATTTTCTCTCTTTCTCAGCCTATTCCAACCTATGTTGGCTTGAAATGAAGCTAGAATGGTATTTTTTAATTGGGATAATTACAGATAACCCTCCTGTGGTTTGAGCGAAAATCACTTTGCCTACCCGTGGTTTGAAAAGTGTCACTTAACCCACCTGAGGTATGTTTCCGTCACCCTCCGTAACCCACCTCGGTCTCTGCCGTTACAAAAACACATTTTAACCCCAAAACAGAACATAACGCGAATCAAAACACCCAAAACTCAAACACTTTTCGAGAGAGAGACCCGAGATGCGATCAGGCTGTTCGTCGTGGTTTGGAGCGTTTGGAGGGAGAGAAAGCACTTGTTTTAGTGCCCAAAGTTCCATTTCGAAGTCCATATCCATGTCCATGATTTTTCTTTTTTTAGTGTCATACATGTTGGATTTCACCAAAGGGCTTTGTTTCTATGTTTATTCTTTTCATTCTTTTCTCTCTTTAAAATCAATCTTGTTTGTACCTTTTACTTCACACGATTATTACTAATTTTTTTTTAGCCTTTTAGATTAGGGTTTGTCCTCACCCGATTTTTGGGGATTTTCTTCTTTTCATTCGATTTCACTTTAGTTCCACGTTTTAACCATAATTCGGACTTTCAATTTCAAAATGCATCTACCTTGAATTTGCGATTTTTTTTTCCATGAATCTGGGATAATAATTTCAAAATGGAAATTCAAACCTGTTCAACGTAAGTATAGCACTAATGTTATGTGAGTCTGAGCATTATGAAAATATAAAAAAATAATTGAAAACCTGTCCCATTCTTGTATGAAATGAACTGGACTGTTATGCTTTGCTCATGTGTCCTTTTTTTTTTTTTTTTTTTTTTTTTTTCTTTTCGCTCTTACTGATTTTCTTGCGGTATTTTTTTTTTTATTTTTGGGTATAATTGTTAAATCTTATGGGGAATGTTAATTGGTGTTAATTTGTTAATACCTCAACTTAATGATTTTGACGATTTTGGTTAATGATTCAACTTAATACCACTTGATGAAGACATATCAACATAACACAATTCCTGGGAAGTACAAATATTCACTTTCACACAGTAAGTTTGCACTTGAACAAACTCTGAAAACCTAAATCAAGAACAAACACAAATACGTGGGTGGGAACACAAATGCAGCAGTCACACATACCTTGCCTAGCTTCGATGATGCAAAAAAAGTACTTTCTCTCCCTCCAAACGCTCCAAACCACGACGAACAGCTTGATCGCACCTCGGGTCTCTCTCTCGAAAAGTGTTTGAGTTTTAGGTGTTTTGATTCGCGTTATGTTCTGTTTTGGGGTTAAAAGGTGTTTTTGTAACGGCAGAGACCGATGTGGGTTACGGAGGGTGACGGAAACATACCTCAGGTAGGTTAAGTGACACTTTTCAAACCACGGGTAGGCAAAGTGATTTTCGCTAAAACCACAGGAGGGTTATCTGTAATTATCCCTTTTTAATTTTTTGAATTTTTTTGCTATTTTTTTGGAATTTTCAATTACGCTTCGTGTTGGAACGGAATGGAACGATAGTACTTATTTTCTCTCTTTCTCATACTTTTCCAACCTATGTTGGCTTGAAATGAAGCCATAATAGTATTTTTGAATTTTTTTGCTATTTTTTTGGAATTTTCTATTACGTTTCGGGTTGGAACGGAACGGAACGATAGTACTTATTTTCTCTCTTTCTCATACTTTTCCAACCTATGTTGGCTTGAAATGAAGCCATAATAGTATTTTCGAATTTTTTAATTTTTTTTAATTTTTTTGTAATTTTCTATTACGCGTCAGGTTGGAACGGAACGGAACAGTAATTTTTATTTTCTCTCTTTCTCAGCCTATTCCAACCTATGTTGGCTTGAAATGAAGCTATAATGGTATTTTTTAATTTTTTTAATTTTTTTGCTATTTTTTTGGAATTTTCTATTACGCTTCGTGTTGGAACGGAATGGAACGATAGTACTTATTTTCTCTCTTTCTCATACTTTTCCAAGCTATGTTGGCTTGAAATGAAGCCATAATAGTATTTTTGAATTTTTTTGCTATTTTTTTGGAATTTTCTATTACGTTTCGGGTTGGAACGGAACGGAACGACAGTACTTATTTTCTCTCTTTCTCATACTTTTCCAAGCTATGTTGGCTTGAAATGAAGCCATAATAGTATTTTTGAATTTTTTTGCTATTTTTTTGGAATTTTCTATTACGTTTCGGGTTGGAACGGAACGGAACGATAGTACTTATTCTCTCTCTTTCTCAGCCTTTTCCAACCTATTTTGGCTTGAAATGAATCCTTAACGGTATTTTTTAATTTATTTAATTTATTTTATATTTTTTTGGAATTTTCTAATACGCATAGGGTTGGAACGGAACGGAACAGTAATTTTTATTTTCTCTCTTTCTCAGCCTTTTCCGACCTATGTTGGCTTGAATTGAAGCCATAATGGTATTTTTGAATTTTTTGAATTTTTTTGGTATTTTTTTGGAATTTCTATTACCCATCGGGTAGGAACGGAACGGAAAGAAAATTTTTATTTTTTCTCTTTCTCAACCTTTTCCAACCTATTTTGGCTTGAAATGAACCCTTAACGGTATTTTTTAATTTATTGAATTTTTTTGCTATTTTTTTGGAATTTTCTAATACGCGTAGGATTGGAACGAAACGGAACAGTAATTTTTATTTTCTATCTTTCTCAGCCTTTTCCAACCTATGTTGGCTTCAAAATGAACCCTTAACGGTATTTTTTAATTTATTGAATTTTTTTGCTATTTTTTTGGAATTTTCTAATACGCGTAGGGTTGAAACGAAACGGAACAGTAATTTTTATTTTCTCTCTTTCTCAACCTTTTCCAACCTATGCTGGCTTGAAATGAAGCTATAATGGTATTTTTGAATTTTTTTTAATTTTTTTGCTATTTTTTTGGAATTTTCTAATACACATAGGGTTGGAACGGAACGGAACAGTAATTCTTATTTTCTCTCTTTCTCAGCCTTTTCCAACCTATGTTGGCTTGAAATGAAGCTATAATGGTATTTTTGAATTTTTTGAATTTTTTTGCTCTTTTTTTAGAATTTTCTATTACGTTTCGGGTTGGAACTGAACGGAACAATAGTACTTATTTTCTCTCTTTCTCATACTTTTCCAACCTATGTTGGCTTGAAATGAAGCCATAATAGTATTTTCGAATTTTTTGAATTTTTTGCTATTTTTTTGGAATTTTCTAATACGCGTAGGGTTGGAACGGAACGGAACAGTAATTTTTATTTTCTCTCTTTCTCAGCCTATTCCAACCTATGTTGGCTTGAAATGAAGCTATAATGGTATTTTTTAATTTTTTGAATTTTTTTGCTATTTTTTTGGAATTTTCTATTACCCATCGGGTAGGAACGGAACGGAAAGGCAATTTTAATTTTTTCTCTTTCTCAACCTTTTCCAACCTATTTTGGCTTGAAATGAACCCCTTAACGGTATTTTTTAATTTATTGAATTTTTTTGCTATTTTTTTGGAATTTTCTAATACGCGTCGGGTTGGAACGGAATGGAGCAGTAATTTTTATTTTCTCTCTTTCTCAGCCTTTTCCAACCTATGTTGGCTTGAAATAAAGCCATAATGGTATTTTTGAATTTTTTTTTTATTTTTTGCTATTTTTTTGGAATTTTCTATTAAAAATCGGGTAGGAACGGAATGGAAAGACAATTTTTATTTTTTCTCTTTTTTAGTCCTTTCCAACCTATTTTGCCTTGAAATGAACCCTTAACGGTATTTTTTAATTTATTGAATTTTTTTGCTATTTTTTTGGAATTTTCTAATACGCGTAGGATTGGTACGAAACGGAACAGTAATTTTCATTTTCTCTCTTTCTCATACTTTTCCAACCTATGTTGGCTTGAAATGAAGCCATAATAGTATTTTCGAATTTTTCGAATTTTTTGCTATTTTTTTGGAATTTTCTATTACCCATCGGGTAGGAACGGAACGGAAAGACAATTTTTATTTTTTCTCTTCCTCAACCTTTTCCAAACTATTTTGGCTTGAAATGAACCCCTTAACGGTATTTTTTAATTTACTGAATTTTTTTGCTATTTTTTTGGATTTTCTAATACACGTCGGGTTGGAACGGAATGGAGCAGTAATTTTTATTTTCTCTCTTTCTCAGCCTATTCCAACCTATGTTGGCTTGAAATGAAGCTAGAATGGTATTTTTTAATTTTTTTGCTATTTTTTTGGAATTTTCTATTACCCATCGGGTAGGAACAGAACGGAAATACAATTTTTATTTTTTCTCTTTCTTAACCTTTTCCAACCTATTTTGGCTTGAAATGAACCCCTTAACGGTATTTTTTAATTTACTGAATTTTTTTACTATTTTTTTGGAATTTTCTAATACACGTCGGGTTGGAACGGAATGGAGCAGTAATTTTTATTTTCTCTCTTTCTCAGCCTTTTCCAACCTATGTTGGCTTGAAATAAAGCCATAATGGTATTTTTGAATTTTTTTAATTTTTTGCTATTTTTTTGGAATTTTCTATTACCCATCGGGTAGGAACGGAACGGAAAGAAAATTTTTATTTTTTCTCTTTCTCAGACTTTTCCAACCTATTTTGGCTAGAAATGAACCCTTAACAGTATTTTTTAATTTATGGAATTTTTTTGCTATTTTTTTGGAATTTTCTAATACGCGTAGGATTGGAACGAAACGGAACAGTAATTTTTATTTTCTCTCTTTCTCAGCCTTTTCCGACCTATGTCTGCTTGAATTGAAGCCATAATGGTATTTTTGAATTTTTTTAATTTTTTTTTAATTTTTTTGGAATTTCTATTACCCATCGGGTAGGAACGGAACGGAAAGACAATTTTTATTTTCTATCTATCTCAGCCTTTTCCAACCTATTTTGGCTTGAAATGAATCCTTAACGGTATTTTTTAATTTATTTAATTTATTGGATATTTTTTTGGAATTTTCTAATACACGTAGGATTGGAACGGAACGGAACAGTAATTTTCATTTTCTCTCTTTATCAGCCTTTTCCGACCTATGTTGGCTTGAAATGAACCTATAATGGTATTTTCTAATTTTTTGAATTTTTTTGCTATTTTTTTGGAATTTTCTATTACGCTTCGTGTTGGAACGGAAAAGAACGATAGTACTTATTTTCTCTCTTTCTCATACTTTTCCAAGCTATGTTGGCTTGAAATGAAGCCATAATAGTGTTTTTGAATTTTTTTGCTATTTTTTTGGAATTTTCTATTACGTTTCGGGTTGGAACGGAACGAAACGATAGTACTTATTTTCTCTCTTTCTCATTCTATTCCAACCTATGTTGGCTTGAAATGAAACCATAATAGTATTTTCGAATTTTTTAATTTTTTTGCTATTTTTTTGGAATTTTCTAATACGCGTAGGGTTGGAACGAACGGAACAGTAGTTTTTATTTTCTCTCTTTCTCAGCCTTTTCCAATCTATGTTGGCTTGAAATGAAGCTATAATGGTATTTTTGAATTTTTTGAATTTTTTTGCTATTTTTTTGGAATTTTCTAATACGCGTCGGGTTGGAACGGAATGGAGCAGTAATTTTTATTTTCTCTCTTTCTCAGCCTTTTCCAACCTATGTTGGCTTGAAATAAAGCCATAATGGTATTTTTGAATTTTTTTAATTTTTTGCTATTTTTTTGGAATTTTCTGTTACCCATCGGGTAGGAACGGAACGGAAAGAAAATTTTTATTTTTTCTCTTTCTCAGCCTTTTCTAACCTATTTTGGCTTGAAATGAACCCTTAACGGTATTTTTTAATTTATTGAATTTTTTTGCTGTTTTTTTGGAATTTTCTAATACGCGTAGGATTGGAACGAAACGGAACAGTAATTTTTATTTTCTATCTTTCTCAGCCTTTTCCAACCTATGTTGGCTTGAAATGAAGCCATAATGGTATTTTTGAATTTTTTTAATTTTTTTTCTATTTTTTTGGAATTTTCTAATACGCATAGGGTTGGAACGGAACGGAACAGTAATTTTTATTTTCTCTCTTTCTCAGCATTTTCCGACCTACATTGGCTTGAATTTAAGCCATAATGGTATTTTTGAATTTTTTGAATTTTTTTGCTATTTTTTTAGAATTTTCTATTACGTTTCGGGTTGGAACGGAACGGAACGATAGTACTTATTTTCTCTCTTTCTCAGCCTTTTCCAACCTATTTTGGCTTGAAATGAATCCTTAACGGTATTTTTTAATTTATTTAATTTATTTGATATTTTTTTGGAATTTTCTAATACACGTAGGGTTGGAACGGAACGGAACAGTAATTTTTATTTTCTCTCTTTCTCAGCCTTTTCCGACCTATGTTGGCTTGAATTGAAGCCATAATGGTATTTTTGAATTTTTTGAATTTTTTTGGTATTTTTTTGCAATTTCTATTACCCATCGGGTAGGAACGGAACGGAAAGAAAATTTTTATTTTTTCCCTTTCTCAACCTTTTCCAACCTATTTTGGATTGAAATGAACCCCTTAATGGTATTTTTTAATTTGTTGAATTTTTTTGCTAGTTTTTTGGAATTTTCTAATACGCGTAGGGTTGAAACGAAACGGAACAGTAATTTTTATTTTCTCTCTTTCTCAACCTTTTCCAACCTATGCTGGCTTGAAATGAAGCCATAATGGTATTTTTGAATTTTTTGAATTTTTTTGCTATTTTTTTGGAATTTTCTAATACGCATAGGGTTGGAACGGAACGGAACAGTAATTTTTATTTTCTCTCTTTCTCAGCCTTTTCCGACCTACGTTGGCTTGAATTGAAGCCATAATGGTATTTTTGAATTTTTTTGCTATTTTTTTAGAATTTTCTATTACGTTTCGGGTTGGAACGGAACGGAACGATAGTACTTATTTTCTCTCTTTCTCAGCCTTTTCCAACCTATTTCGGCTTGAAATGAATCCTTAACGGTATTTTTTAATTTATTTAATTTATTTGATATTTTTTTGGAATTTTCTAATACGCATAGGGTTGGAACGGAACGGAACAGTAATTTTTATTTTCTCTCTTTCTCAGCCTTTTCCGACCTATGTTGGCTTGAATTGAAGCCATAATGGTATTTTTGAATTTTTTGAATTTTTTTGGTATTTTTTTGGAATTTCTATTACCCATCGGGTAGGAACGGAACGGAAAGAAAATTTTTATTTTTTCTCTTTCTCAACCTTTTCCAACCTATTTTGGCTTGAAATGAACCCTTAACGGTATTTTTTAATTTACTGAATTTTTTTGCTATTTTTTTGGAATTTTCTAATACGCGTAGGATTGGAACGAAACGGAATAGTAATTTTTATTTTCTATCTTTCTCAGCCTTTTCCAACCTATGTTGGCTTCAAAATGAACCCTTAACGGTATTTTTTAATTTATTGAATTTTTTTGCTATTTTTTTGGAATTTTCTAATACGCGTAGGGTTGAAACGAAACGGAACAGTAATTTTTATTTTCTCTCTTTCTCAACCTTTTCCAACCTATGCTGGCTTGAAATGAAGCTATAATGGTATTTTTGAATTTTTTTAATTTTTTTGCTATTTTTTTGGAATTTTCTAATACACATAGGGTTGGAACGGAACGGAACAGTAATTCTTATTTTCTCTCTTTCTCAGCCTTTTCCAACCTATGTTGGCTTGAAATGAAGCTATAATGGTATTTTTGAATTTTTTGAATTTTTTTGCTCTTTTTTTAGAATTTTCTATTACGTCTCGGGTTGGAACTGAACGGAACAATAGTACTTATTTTCTCTCTTTCTCATACTTTTCCAACCTATGTTGGCTTGAAATGAAGCCATAATAGTATTTTCGAATTTTTGTAATTTTTTGCTATTTTTTTGGAATTTTCTATTACGCGTCGGGTTGGAACGGAACGGAACAGTAATTTTTATTTTCTCTCTTTCTCAGCCTATTCCAACCTATGTTGGCTTGAAATGAAGCTATAATGGTATTTTTTAATTTTTTTAATTTTTTTGCTATTTTTTTGGAATTTTCTATTACCCATCGAGTAGGAACGGAACGGAAAGGCAATTTTTATTTTTTCTCTTTCTCAACCTTTTCCAACCTATTTTGGCTTGAAATGAACCCCTTAACGGTATTTTTTAATTTATTGAATTTTTTTGCTATTTTTTTGGAATTTTCTAATACGCGTCGGGTTGGAACGGAATGGAGCAGTAATTTTTATTTTCTCTCTTTCTCAGCCTTTTCCAACCTATGTTGGCTTGAAATAAAGCCATAATGGTATTTTTGAATTTTTTTTTTATTTTTTGCTATTTTTTTGGAATTTTCTATTAAAAATCGGGTAGGAACGGAACGGAAAGACAATTTTTATTTTTTCTCTTTCTTAGCCCTTTCCAACCTATTTTGCCTTGAAATGAACCCTTAACGGTATTTTTTAATTTATTGAATTTTTTTGCTATTTTTTTGGAATTTTCTAATACGCGTAGGATTGGTACGAAACGGAACAGTAATTTTTATTTTCTATCTTTCTCAGCCTTTTCCAACCTATGTTGGCTTGAAACGAAGCCATAATGGTATTTTTGAATTTTTTGAATTTTTTTGCTATTTTTTTAGAATTTTCTATTACGTTTCGGGTTGGAACGGAACGGAACGATAGTACTGATTTTCTCTCTTTCTCATACTTTTCCAACCTATGTTGGCTTGAAATGAAGCCATAATAGTATTTTCGAATTTTTTGAATTTTTTGCTATTTTTTTAGAATTTTCTATTACGCGTCGGGTTGGAACGGAACAGAACAGTAATTTTTATTTTCTCTCTTTCTCAGCCTATTCCAACCTATGTTGGCTTGAAATGAAGCTAGAATGGTATTTTTTAATTGGGATAATTACAGATAACCCTCCTGTGGTTTGAGCGAAAATCACTTTGCCTACCCGTGGTTTGAAAAGTGTCACTTAACCCACCTGAGGTATGTCTCCGTCACCCTCCGTAACCCACCTCGGTCTCTGCCGTTACAAAAACACATTTTAACCCCAAAACAGAACATAACGCGAATCAAAACACCCAAAACTCAAACACTTTTCGAGAGAGAGACCCGAGATGCGATCAGGCTGTTCGTCGTGGTTTGGAGCGTTTGGAGGGAGAGAAAGCACTTGTTTTAGTGCCCAAAGTTCCATTTCGAAGTCCATATCCATGTCCATGATTTTTCTTTTTTTAGTGTCATACATGTTGGATTTCACCAAAGGGCTTTGTTTCTGTGTTTATTCTTTTCATTCTTTTCTCTCTTTAAAATCAATCTTGTTTGTACCTTTTACTTCACACGATTATTACTAATTTTTTTTTAGCCTTTTAGATTAGGGTTTGTCCTCACCCGATTTTTGGGGATTTTCTTCTTTTCATTCGATTTCACTTTAGTTCCACGTTTTAACCATAATTCGGACTTTCAATTTCAAAATGCATCTACCTTGAATTTGCGATTTTTTTTTCCATGAATCTGGGATAATAATTTCAAAATGGAAATTCAAACCTGTTCAACGTAAGTATAGCACTAATGTTATGTGAGTCTGAGCATTATGAAAATATAAAAAAATAATTGAAAACCTGTCCCATTCTTGTATGAAATGAACTGGACTGTTATGCTTTGCTCATGTGTCCTTTTTTTTTTTTTTTTTTTTTTTTTTTCTTTTCGCTCTTACTGATTTTCTTGCGGTATTTTTTTTTTTATTTTTGGGTATAATTGTTAAATCTTATGGGGAATGTTAATTGGTGTTAATTTGTTAATACCTCAACTTAATGATTTTGACGATTTTGGTTAATGATTCAACTTAATACCACTTGATGAAGACATATCAACATAACACAATTCCTGGGAAGTACAAATATTCACTTTCACACAGTAAGTTTGCACTTGAACAAACTCTGAAAACCTAAATCAAGAACAAACACAAATACGTGGGTGGGAACACAAATGCAGCAGTCACACATACCTTGCCTAGCTTCGATGATGCAAAAAAAGTACTTTCTCTCCCTCCAAACGCTCCAAACCACGACGAACAGCTTGATCGCACCTCGGGTCTCTCTCTCGAAAAGTGTTTGAGTTTTAGGTGTTTTGATTCGCGTTATGTTCTGTTTTGGGGTTAAAAGGTGTTTTTGTAACGGCAGAGACCGATGTGGGTTACGGAGGGTGACGGAAACATACCTCAGGTAGGTTAAGTGACACTTTTCAAACCACGGGTAGGCAAAGTGATTTTCGCTAAAACCACAGGAGGGTTATCTGTAATTATCCCTTTTTAATTTTTTGAATTTTTTTGCTATTTTTTTGGAATTTTCAATTACGCTTCGTGTTGGAACGGAATGGAACGATAGTACTTATTTTCTCTCTTTCTCATACTTTTCCAACCTATGTTGGCTTGAAATGAAGCCATAATAGTATTTTTGAATTTTTTTGCTATTTTTTTGGAATTTTCTATTACGTTTCGGGTTGGAACGGAACGGAACGATAGTACTTATTTTCTCTCTTTCTCATACTTTTCCAACCTATGTTGGCTTGAAATGAAGCCATAATAGTATTTTCGAATTTTTTAATTTTTTTTAATTTTTTTGTAATTTTCTATTACGCGTCAGGTTGGAACGGAACGGAACAGTAATTTTTATTTTCTCTCTTTCTCAGCCTATTCCAACCTATGTTGGATTGAAATGAAGCTATAATGGTATTTTTTAATTTTTTTAATTTTTTTGCTATTTTTTTGGAATTTTCTATTACGCTTCGTGTTGGAACGGAATGGAACGATAGTACTTATTTTCTCTCTTTCTCATACTTTTCCAAGCTATGTTGGCTTGAAATGAAGCCATAATAGTATTTTTGAATTTTTTTGCTATTTTTTTGGAATTTTCTATTACGTTTCGGGTTGGAACGGAACGGAACGACAGTACTTATTTTCTCTCTTTCTCATACTTTTCCAAGCTATGTTGGCTTGAAATGAAGCCATAATAGTATTTTTGAATTTTTTTGCTATTTTTTTGGAATTTTCTATTACGTTTCGGGTTGGAACGGAACGGAACGATAGTACTTATTCTCTCTCTTTCTCAGCCTTTTCCAACCTATTTTGGCTTGAAATGAATCCTTAACGGTATTTTTTAATTTATTTAATTTATTTTATATTTTTTTGGAATTTTCTAATACGCATAGGGTTGGAACGGAACGGAACAGTAATTTTTATTTTCTCTCTTTCTCAGCCTTTTCCGACCTATGTTGGCTTGAATTGAAGCCATAATGGTATTTTTGAATTTTTTGAATTTTTTTGGTATTTTTTTGGAATTTCTATTACCCATCGGGTAGGAACGGAACGGAAAGAAAATTTTTATTTTTTCTCTTTCTCAACCTTTTCCAACCTATTTTGGCTTGAAATGAACCCTTAACGGTATTTTTTAATTTATTGAATTTTTTTGCTATTTTTTTGGAATTTTCTAATACGCGTAGGGTTGGAACGGAACGGAACAGTAATTTTCATTTTCTCTCTTTCTCAGCCTTTTCCAACCTATGTTGGCTTGAAATAAAGCCATAATGGTATTTTTGAGTTTTTTTAATTTTTTGCTATTTTTTTGGAATTTTCTGTTACCCATCGGGTAGGAACGGAACGGAAAGAAAATTTTTATTTTTTCTCTTTCTCAGCCTTTTCCAACCTATTTTGGCTTGAAATGAACCCTTAACGGTATTTTTTAATTTATTGAATTTTTTTGCTGTTTTTTTGGAATTTTCTAATACGCGTAGGATTGGAACGAAACGGAACAGTAATTTTTATTTTCTATCTTTCTCAGCCTTTTCCAACCTATGTTGGCTTGAAATGAAGCTATAATGGTATTTTTGAATTTTTTTAATTTTTTTGCTATTTTTTTGGAATTTTCTAATACGCGTAGGGTTGGAACGGAACGGAACAGTAATTTTTATTTTCTCTCTTTCTAAGCCTTTTCCAACCTATGTTGGCTTGAAATGAAGCTATAATGGTATTTTTGAATTTTTTGAATTTTTTTGCTATTTTTTTAGAATTTTCTATTACTTTTCGGGTTGGAACGGAACGGAACGATAGTACTGATTTTCTCTCTTTCTCATACTTTTCCAACCTATGTTGGCTTGAAATGAAGCCATAATAGTATTTTCGAATTTTTCGAATTTTTTGCTATTTTTTTGGAATTTTCTATTACCCATCGGGTAGGAACGGAACGGAAAGACAATTTTTATTTTTTCTCTTTCTCAACCTTTTCCAAACTATTTTGGCTTGAAATGAACCCCTTAACGGTATTTTTTAATTTACTGAATTTTTTTGCTATTTTTTTGGATTTTCTAATACACGTCGGGTTGGAACGGAATGGAGCAGTAATTTTTATTTTCTCTCTTTCTCAGCCTATTCCAACCTATGTTGGTTTGAAATGAAGCTAGAATGGTATTTTTTAATTTTTTTGCTATTTTTTTGGAATTTTCTATTACCCATCGGGTAGGAACAGAACGGAAATACAATTTTTATTTTTTCTCTTTCTTAACCTTTTCCAACCTATTTTGGCTTGAAATGAACCCCTTAACGGTATTTTTTAATTTACTGAATTTTTTTGCTATTTTTTTGGAATTTTCTAATACACGTCGGGTTGGAACGGAATGGAGCAGTAATTTTTATTTTCTCTCTTTCTCAGCCTTTTCCAACCTATGTTGGCTTGAAATAAAGCCATAATGGTATTTTTGAATTTTTTTAATTTTTTGCTATTTTTTTGGAATTTTCTATTACCCATCGGGTAGGAACGGAACGGAAAGAAAATTTTTATTTTTTCCCTTTCTCAGACTTTTCCAACCTATTTTGGCTAGAAATGAACCCTTAACGGTATTTTTTAATTTATTGAATTTTTTTGCTATTTTTTTGGAATTTTCTAATACGCGTAGGATTGGAACGAAACGGAACAGTAATTTTTATTTTCTCTCTTTCTCAGCCTTTTCCGACCTATGTCTGCTTGAATTGAAGCCATAATGGTATTTTTGAATTTTTTTAATTTTTTTTTAATTTTTTTGGAATTTCTATTACCCATCGGGTAGGAACGGAACGGAAAGACAATTTTTATTTTCTATCTTTCTCAGCCTTTTCCAACCTATTTTGGCTTGAAATGAATCCTTAACGGTATTTTTTAATTTATTTAATTTATTGGATATTTTTTTGGAATTTTCTAATACACGTAGGGTTGGAACGGAACGGAACAGTAATTTTCATTTTCTCTCTTTCTCAGCCTTTTCCGACCTATGTTGGCTTGAAATGAACCTATAATGGTATTTTCTAATTTTTTGAATTTTTTTGCTATTTTTTTGGAATTTTCTATTACGCTTCGTGTTGGAACGGAATGGAACGATAGTACTTATTTTCTCTCTTTCTCATACTTTTCCAAGCTATGTTGGCTTGAAATGAAGCCATAATAGTGTTTTTGAATTTTTTTGCTATTTTTTTGGAATTTTCTATTACGTTTCGGGTTGGAACGGAACGGAACGATAGTACTTATTTTCTCTCTTTCTCATTCTATTCCAACCTATGTTGGCTTGAAATGAAACCATAATAGTATTTTCGAATTTTTTAATTTTTTTGCTATTTTTTTGGAATTTTCTAATACGCGTAGGGTTGGAACGAACGGAACAGTAGTTTTTATTTTCTCTCTTTCTCAGCCTTTTCCAACCTATGTTGGCTTGAAATGAAGCTATAATGGTATTTTTGAATTTTTTGAATTTTTTTGCTATTTTTTTGGAATTTTCTAATACGCGTCGGGTTGGAACGGAATGGAGCAGTAATTTTTATTTTCTCTCTTTCTCAGCCTTTTCCAACCTATGTTGGCTTGAAATAAAGCCAAAATGGTATTTTTGAATTTTTTTAATTTTTTGCTATTTTTTTGGAATTTTCTGTTACCCATCGGGTAGGAACGGAACGGAAAGAAAACTTTTATTTTTTCTCTTTCTCAGCCTTTTCCAACCTATTTTGGCTTGAAATGAACCATTAACGGTATTTTTTAATTTATTGAATTTTTTTGCTGTTTTTTTGGAATTTTCTAATACGCGTAGGATTGGAACGAAACGGAACAGTAATTTTTATTTTCTATCTTTCTTAGCCTTTTCCAACCTATGTTGGCTTGAAATGAAGCCATAATGGTATTTTTGAATTTTTTTAATTTTTTTGCTATTTTTTTGGAATTTTCTAATACGCGTAGGGTTGGAACTGATATGAACTTCACCAACAATTGTGATGAAACCCGATAACAATGATGGTTTGGAACCCCAAGATCGTGTAGACAAGATTTGTTGAACCTTGACCCGTCACCTAACCAGATGAAAACCAAGACTACGATAGAATTGAAACGCCACACCAAGAATTCCTAAGAATCTCTCAAGAATCAAAGGTGATAAGTTTGGTTGTTTGAACGCCACAAGCTTAACTTGATAAGTTCAAGAGTTCTTTTAAGAACCAAGAGGATCACAAGACTCACAAGGAGAATAATTTCTGAATACAAAACTATATTTTTCAAAATTCGTACTACCAGATATATACTTGGAACAACCCTCCAAGAATAGGTAAAAATCATAATTAAAACTTCAAAAACAACACCAAAGATTAATATAATCAAGTTCCCACGTTTTTTTAGTTTTCTAGGACTTCAAAAAATGGCTAAATGACTAGAATTAACATGCCCAGCCAATACCAAGACATCTTCCCATTTAATATCCTTGGAACTTAACAAATTCACATTTAATATCCTTGGAACTTAACAAATTCACACCCTTTTATGGTCATACCATGCTGGTTGTGAATTTGCATGCATTAGCCTCTTCAATTGCTTTGATGACATGGACTAGGCCTTGATTATTATTTGAGCCCATCTTGGTCTTTCTAGAATCTGCCCAAATCTCTTGGACAAGCCCATTTAGTGCTTCCTTGAAACGTTTGGCTCTAAGTCTTGTAATTGGGCCACTAGAAAATGACAAAGGGTCTTGTGCAAATTCAGCTCCATTTCCACTTGTATGATCAGCATTTCCAGCTCCTTGGTGTGCATCATTCTCCCCCTCTTGAGAAGGATTTGTCCTCAAATCTTCACCTACATCAAAAGGAGACAAATCAGCAACATTAAAGCTTGCACTGACACCATACTCACCGGGTAAGTCTAGCTTGTAGGCATTATCATTGATGCGCTCTACTACTTGAAATGGTCCATCACCCCGAGGTAGGAGTTTTGAATGCCGTTTCTTTGGAAAACGTTCCTTCCTTAAGTGCAACCAAACCCAATCTCCTGGTTCAAACACTACCTTCTTGCGTCCCTTGTTGGCTTGATGGACATATTGTTGAGTCCTCCTTTCAATGTTCAGCCGTGCCTTTTCATGAATCATCTTTACAAATTCTGCTTTCTTTTTGCCATCTAAGTTCACACATTCACTCAAAGGTAAAGAAGTTAAATCCAAAGGTGACAATGGGTTAAAACCATAAACAATTTCAAATGGTGAAAACTTAGATGCAGAATGTATAATTCTATTGTAAGCAAATTCAACATGTGGCAAACAATCTTCCCAGGTTTTCAAGTTCTTTTTAATGATAGCACGCAACAAGGAAGACAAAGTTCTATTTACTACTTCAGTTTGACCATCCGTTTGTGGATGACAAGTAGTAGAAAACAACAACTTGGTTCCCAACTTTCCCCACAAAGTTTTCCAAAAGTAACTCAAAAACTTTGCATCCCTATCAGAAACAATGGTCCTAGGCATACCATGTAGCCTAACAATTTCTTTGAAGAATAAATCAGCTATATGTGATGCATCATTAGTTTTGTGACATGCAATGAAGTGTGCCATTTTGGAAAATCTATCTACCACCACAAAAACTGAATCTCTCCCACTCTTAGTCCTAGGTAAACCTAAAACAAAATCCATAGAAATATCAGTCCAAGGTTCACTAGGTATTGGCAAAGGGGTGTACAAACCATGGGGTTTCAACTTAGACTTAGCCTGTTTACACGTGATACACGTCTCACAGATTTTTTCCACATCACGTTTCATATGAGGCCAAAAAAAATGATCATGCAAAATTCCTAAAGTCTTAGCTACACCAAAGTGACCCATCAAACCACCACCATGAGCTTCTCTCACAAGCAATTCACGCAAAGAACACATAGGCACACACAGTTTATTTTCTCGAAACAAAAATCCATCATGCCTATAGAACTTACCAAATGCTACTTTTTCACATGCATTGAACACATCACAAAAATCAGAATCTTGTGCATACAAATCCTTAATGTATTCAAAGCCAAGCATTTTTGTATCTAAAATGGAAAGTAAAGCATACCTTCGGGACAATGCATCAGCCACCACATTTTCCTTACCTTGCTTGTATCTGATCACATAAGGAAATGTTTCAATAAATTCCACCCACTTGGCATGGCGTTTGTTCAACCTTTGCTGTCCTTTCAAATGCTTCAAAGATTCATGATCTGTGTGAATCACAAATTCTTTTGGCCATAGATAGTGTTGCCAATTTTCTAAAGCCCTTACCAAGGCATACATCTCCTTATCATAAGTGGGATAATTTAGAGCTGCCCCACCCAACTTTTCACTGAAATAAGCAACTGGACGGCCTTCTTGCATCAAAACAGCTCCAATACCTATTCCTGAAGCATCACACTCAATTTCAAAAGTTTTAGCAAAGTTAGGTAAAACAAGCAAAGGTGCATTAGTTAACTTTTCTTTAAGCTGATTAAATGCCTTTTCTTGTTCTTTCCCCCACTTAAACGACACATTTTTCTTGATGACTTCAGTGAGAGGGGCGGCTAAGCTACTAAAATCACGCACAAACCGTCTATAGAAGCTAGCTAAGCCATGGAAACTCCTCACTTGGCTGATTGTTGTAGGCGTTGGCCACTCTTGGATTGCCTTCACCTTTTCCTCGTCCACTTCAATGCCTCCTTTACTAACAACAAAGCCAAGAAACACAAGCTTATCCGTACAAAATGTGCACTTTTTGAGGTTAGCAAACAACCTTTCTTTCCTTAGAATTTCCAAAACAGATTTCAAATGCATTACATGTTCTTCCAAATTTTTGCTATAAATTAGGATATCATCAAAATACACAACTACAAATCTGCCAATAAATGCACGCAAAACATGGTTCATCAAACGCATAAATGTGCTCGGAGCATTAGTTAAACCGAAAGGCATTACTAACCACTCATACAAACCATATTTAGTCTTAAAAGCAGTTTTCCATTCATCACCTTCCTTCATCCTAATCTGGTGATATCCACTCTTAAGATCAATTTTTGTAAAGACACAAGAACCATGTAATTCATCTAGCATATCATCTAATCTAGGAATGGGATGACGATATTTTACCGTTATGTTGTTGATGGCTCGGCAGTCGACACACATCCTCCATGTTCCATCCTTCTTAGGAACTAATAACACCGGAACCGCACAAGGACTCATGCTTTCTCGCACATACCCCTTTTCCAATAATTCACCTACTTGCCTCTGAAGTTCCTTGGTCTCCTCAGGATTGCTCCTATAAGCAGGTCGGTTTGGAATTGATGCACCAGGTATGAAATCAATTTGATGTTCAATCCCTCGAATTGGAGGTAAACCATGAGGTACCTCTTCGGGAAGGACATCTTCAAACTCCTGCAAAAGAGAAACAATATTGCTCGGCAATGCACCGGCAAGATCATTAGTACATAAAAGAGCCTCCTTGTATATGAGTACAATAAGGGGCTGGTGTGAAAATAATGCTCTCTTGATCTCACTTTTTTTTGCAATGTAATTGAATTTTTCCTCCCTTGCTCTTATTATGGCCGAATCCCTCTCTTCTTTTTCACTCTGATCACTGTTTTTCTCTCCTTTTTTTTTTAAACTCTTTTTTTTCAATTTCGGCCTTCCTTTCTTTTTCCTTTTTTTTTTCATTTGATTTTTGTAACTTCAATTGGTCCTCCCTAACCTGTTTTGGAGTTAATGGCACAAGAGTAATAGGTTGCCCTTTAAGAGTGAAAGAATACTTATTTGTGAATCCATCATGCGAAACCTTCCGATCATACTGCCATGGTCTTCCCAACAATAAATGGCATGCATGCATGGGAACCACATCACATAGCACCTCATCCTCATATTTGCCAATGGATAATGCCACCAACACTTGTCTTGTCACCTTGATTTCGCCACATTCATTCAGCCACTGAAGCCGGTAAGGTTGAGGATGTTTCAAGGTAGTTAAGGCCAATTTTTCCACCAAATAAGTGCTGGCTACGTTTGTGCAACTTCCTCCATCGATAATGACACTGCAAACTTTGTTATTTACAAAGCACCGAGTATGAAACAAGTTCTCCCTTTGATTACTTTCTTCCTCCTTAACCTGCACATTGAGAACTCGCCTTGCTACCAATAAATCTCCAACCACAGCATTTTGCTCATCATCGGCATCCTCCAAAGATGGCATGTCATCATCATCTACTTCTTCCTCATTCTCCGACTCAAGCTCTCCTTGAGCATTTATCACCATCACCCTTTTGTTTACACACTGGCTGGCTATGTGTCCCCGCCCTTGACATTTAAAACACTTAATATCACGTGTTTTAGAACTCGAAGCCTCGGTGTTACCTAAAGTGGTTTTTGAGTTGGCACTCTTAGATGGTTCAAATTTTGGCTTATTTTGTAGCTGCTCATCCCTTTTTGGAGCTGTCTTCCATGGACTAGTGGTAGCCATAGGTTGTCCCCTCCTAGCCAATCCCTTTCGTTTGAATTGTTCTTCCACCTTTATGGCTTGATGCACCATATCCATCAATTCAACATAGTGCTGCATCTCAACTATATCTGCAATCTCACGATTTAAACCGTGCAAGAACCTAGCCATGGTGGCTTCCCGGTCCTCTTCTACATTAGCCCGGATCATAGCTACCTCCATCTCCTTGTAATACTCATCCACACTCTTGGAACCTTGAGTTAACCTCTGCAACTTTTGATACAATCCCCTATAATAGTGATTGGGTACAAAACGCCTCCTCATAAGCATTTTCATCTCCTCCCAAGTATCCACGGGTGGTTCTCTATTCCTCCTCCTATTAATCAATAATTGATCCCACCAAACAATGGCATAATCAGTAAATTCAATTGCAGCCAATTTAACCTTCTTTATCTCCGAATAGTTGTGACAATCAAACACCATCTCCATTTTAGTTTCCCACTCCAAATAAACTTCAGGATCATTTTTGCCTTGAAAAGATGGGATTTTAATCTTTATGTTTCCTAAATCATTATCCCTCCTAGGCCTACCCATCCTTGCTTCTCTATTCCCATACCCACGCCCAAACCTGCCCTGGTTCACATATGGCCCATCAACCTCCTCCGACTCCGCTTCTTCCTCAACATTCCGCCATAGAACACGCCCACCTTGCTGCCTATTGGGGTTTTCATGTTGCTGGCCCCTAGGAGTTCCCGCTTCTACCCTATCCAACCTCTCATGAATAGGTTCTAATTCAGCCCTCAACATACGCCTCATCTCCCCTAGCATTGCTTGCATTTGCAGGGTCTGATCCGTTGGTGGTTGAAGTCCTTCGGTTCTGTCTTCTTCTTGATTATTGGACATACTTAAAATCTGCAAAACAAAGTTAGAATCCTCACAAGCCCTCCCTTACGTGTTTCACTCAAGAATTGATACACTCACACTCGTGTTTTCACTCTAAACGGCTTTTACCCTCTTATGCTCTCACACACTCTCGCCTTTTTCCACTCTTTTGTGTCTTCTTTAGTTCTTAATCGAACTTCAAGAAACTAATTCAAAATAAACTAGCAGCAATTCAAAATGAGAAACAACCAAAACTCATCAACAAGGTCAAGAACTTGAATAAGGTGAGAAACAAGATTGAAATGAAGAAATTTTCTTACTGGAATTATGTACTGAAAAATGATATGATTGAGAAATTTTCCTCTTCGTGTACTGAGAAATCTTCTTTTTTTTTTTTTTTTTTTTTTTTTTTTTTAGAGCAAGAAACAGGAAATAGAATGAAAATAAAAGATAGTCAAACTTATCTTAGAACCAAAGCTCTGATACCAAAATGATATGAACTTCACCAACAATTGTGATGAAACCCGATAACAATGATGGTTTGGAACCCCAAGATCGTGTAGACAAGATTTGTTGAACCTTGACCCGTCACCTAACCAGATGAAAACCAAGACTACGATAGAATTGAAACGCCACACCAAGAATTCCTAAGAATCTCTCAAGAATCAAAGGTGATAAGTTTGGTTGTTTGAACGCCACAAGCTTAACTTGATAAGTTCAAGAGTTCTTTTAAGAACCAAGAGGATCACAAGACTCACAAGGAGAATAATTTCTGAATACAAAACTATATTTTTCAAAATTCGTACTACCAGATATATACTTGGAACAACCCTCCAAGAATAGGTAAAAATCATAATTAAAACTTCAAAAACAACACCAAAGATTAATATAATCAAGTTCCCACGTTTTTTAGTTTTCTAGGACTTCAAAAAATGGCTAAATGACTAGAATTAACATGCCCAGCCAATACCAAGACATCTTCCCATTTAATATCCTTGGAACTTAACAAATTCACATTTAATATCCTTGGAACTTAACAAATTCACACCCTTTTATGGTCATACCATGCTGGTTGTGAATTTGCATGCATTAGCCTCTTCAATTGCTTTGATGACATGGACTAGGCCTTGATTATTATTTGAGCCCATCTTGGTCTTTCTAGAATCTGCCCAAATCTCTTGGACAAGCCCATTTAGTGCTTCCTTGAAACGTTTGGCTCTAAGTCTTGTAATTGGGCCACTAGAAAATGACAAAGGGTCTTGTGCAAATTCAGCTCCATTTCCACTTGTATGATCAGCATTTCCAGCTCCTTGGTGTGCATCAGGAACGGAACGCAACAGTAATTTTTATTTTCTCTCTTTCTAAGCCTTTTCCAACCTATGTTGGCTTGAAATGAAGCTATAATGGTATTTTTGAATTTTTTGAATTTTTCTGCTATTTTTTTAGAATTTTCTATTACTTTTCGGGTTGGAACGGAACGGAACGATAGTACTGATTTTCTCTCTTTCTCATACTTTTCCAACCTATGTTGGCTTGAAATGAAGCCATAATAGTATTTTCGAATTTTTCGATTTTTTTGGAATTTTCTATTACCCATCGGGTAGGAACGGAACGGAAAGACAATTTTTATTTTTTCTCTTTCTCAACCTTTTCCAAACTATTTTGGCTTGAAATGAACCCCTTAACGGTATTTTTTAATTTACTGAATTTTTTTGCTATTTTTTTGGATTTTCTAATACACGTCGGGTTGGAACGGAATGGAGCAGTAATTTTTATTTTCTCTCTTTCTCAGCCTATTCCAACCTATGTTGGCTTGAAATGAAGCTAGAATGGTATTTTTTAATTTTTTTTAATTTTTTTGCTATTTTTTTGGAATTTTCTATTACCCATCGGGTAGGAACAGAACGGAAAGACAATTTTTATTTTTTCTCTTTCTTAACCTTTTCCAACCTATTTTGGCTTGAAATGAACCCCTTAACGGTATTTTTTAGTTTACTGAATTTTTTTGCTATTTTTTTGGAATTTTCTAATACACGTCGGGTTGGAACGGAATGGAGCAGTAATTTTTATTTTCTCTCTTTCTCAGCCTATTCCAACCTATGTTGGCTTGAAATGAAGCTAGAATGGTATTTTTTAATTTTTTTGCTATTTTTTTGGAATTTTCTATTACCCATCGGGTAGGAACGGAACGGAAAGACAATTTTTATTTTTTCTCTTTCTTAACCTTTTCCAACCTATTTTGGCTTGAAATGAACCCCTTAACGGTATTTTTTAGTTTACTGAATTTTTTTGCTATTTTTTTGGAATTTTCTAATACACGTCGGTTTGGAACGGAATGGAGCAGTAATTTTTATTTTCTCTCTTTCTCAGCCTTTTCCAACCTATGTTGGCTTGAAATAAAGCCATAATGGTATTTTTGAATTTTTTTAATTTTTTGCTATTTTTTTGGAATTTTCTATTACCCATCGGGTAGGAACGGAACGGAAAGAAAATTTTTATTTTTTCCCTTTCTCAGTCTTTTCCAACCTATTTTGGCTAGAAATGAACCCTTAACGGTATTTTTTAATTTATTGAATTTTTTTGCTATTTTTTTGGAATTTTCTAATACGCGTAGGATTGGAACGAAACGGAACAGTAATTTTTATTTTCTCTCTTTCTCAGCCTTTTCCGACCTATGTCTGCTTGAATTGAAGCCATAATGGTATTTTTGAATTTTTTTAATTTTTTTTTAATTTTTTTGGAATTTCTATTACCCATCGGGTAGGAACGGAACGGAAAGACAATTTTTATTTTCTATCTTTCTCAGCCTTTTCCAACCTATGTTGGCTTGAAATGAAGCCATAATAGTATTTTTGAATTTTTTTGCTATTTTTTTGGAATTTTCTATTACGTTTCGGGTTGGAACGGAACGGAACGATAGTACTTATTTTCTCTCTTTCTCAGCCTTTTCCAACCTATTTTGGCTTGAAATGAATCCTTAACGGTATTTTTTAATTTATTTAATTTATTGGATATTTTTTTGGAATTTTCTAATACACGTAGGGTTGGAACGGAACGGAACAGTAATTTTCATTTTCTCTCTTTCTCAGCCTTTTCCGACCTATGTTGGCTTGAAATGAACCTATAATGGTATTTTCTAATTTTTTGAATTTTTTTGCTATTTTTTTGGAATTTTCTATTACGCTTCGTGTTGGAACGGAATGGAACGATAGTACTTATTTTCTCTCTTTCTCATTCTTTTCCAACCTATGTTGGCTTGAAATGAAACCATAATAGTATTTTCGAATTTTTTAATTTTTTTGCTATTTTTTTGGAATTTTCTAATACGCGTAGGGTTGGAACGAACGGAACAGTAGTTTTTATTTTCTCTCTTTCTCAGCCTTTTCCAACCTATGTTGGCTTGAAATGAAGCTATAATGGTATTTTTGAATTTTTTGAATTTTTTTGCTATTTTTTTGGAATTTTCTAATACGCGTCGGGTTGGAACTGAATGGAGCAGTAATTTTTTTTTTCTCTCTTTCTCAGCCTTTTCCAACCTATGTTGGCTTGAAATAAAGCCATAATGGTATTTTTTAATTTTTTTAATTTTTTGCTATTTTTTTGGAATTTTCTGTTACCCATCGGGTAGGAACGGAACGGAAAGAAAATTTTTATTTTTTCTCTTTCTCAGCCTTTTCCAACCTATTTTGGCTTGAAATGAACCCTTAACGGTATTTTTTAATTTATTTTATTTTTTTGCTGTTTTTTTGGAATTTTCTAATACGCGTAGGATTGGAACGAAACGGAACAGTAATTTTTATTTTCTATCTTTCTCAGCCTTTTCCAACCTATGTTGGCTTGAAATGAAGCCATAATGGTATTTTTGAATTTTTTTAATTTTTTTGCTATTTTTTTGGAATTTTCTAATACGCGTAGGGTTGGAACGGAACGGAACAGTAATTTTTATTTTCTCTCTTTCTAAGCCTTTTCCAACCTATGTTGGCTTGAAATGAAGCTATAATGGTATTTTTGAATTTTTTGAATTTTTTTGCTATTTTTTTAGAATTTTCTATTACTTTTCGGGTTGGAACGGAACGGAACGATAGTACTGATTTTCTCTCTTTCTCATACTTTTCAAACCTATGTTGGCTTGAAATGTAGCCATAATAGTATTTTCGAATTTTCGAATTTTTTGCTATTTTTTTGGAATTTTCTATTACCCATCGGGTAGGAACGGAACGGAAAGACAATTTTTATTTCTTCTCTTTCTCAACCTTTTCCAAACTATTTTGGCTTGAAATGAACCCCTTAACGGTATTTTTTAATTTACTGAATTTTTTTGCTATTTTTTTGGATTTTCTAATACACGTCGGGTTGGAACGGAATGGAGCAGTAATTTTTATTTTCTCTCTTTCTCAGCCTATTCCAACCTATGTTGGCTTGAAATGAAGCTAGAATGGTATTTTTTAATTTTTTTTAATTTTTTTGCTATTTTTTTGGAATTTTCTATTACCCATCGGGTAGGAACAGAACAGAAAGACAATTTTTATTTTTTCTCTTTCTTAACCTTTTCCATCCTATTTTGGCTTGAAATGAACCCCTTAACGGTATTTTTTAATTTACTGAATTTTTTTGCTATTTTTTTGGAATTTTCTAATACACGTCGGGTTGGAACGGAATGGAGCAGTAATTTTTATTTTCTCTCTTTCTCAGCCTTTTCCAACCTATGTTGGCTTGAAATAAAGCCATAATGGTATTTTTGAATTTTTTTAATTTTTTTCTATTTTTTTGGAATTTTCTATTACCCATCGGGTAGGAACGGAACGGAAAGAAAATTTTTATTTTTTCCCTTTCTCAGTCTTTTCCAACCTATTTTGGCTAGAAATGAACCCTTAACGGTATTTTTTAATTTATTGAATTTTTTTGCTATTTTTTTTGAATTTTCTAATACGCGTAGGATTGGAACGAAACGGAACAGTAATTTTTATTTTCTCTCTTTCTCAGCCTTTTCCGACCTATGTCTGCTTGAATTGAAGCCATAATGGTATTTTTGAATTTTTTTAATTTTTTTTTAATTTTTTTGGAATTTCAATTACCCATCGGGTAGGAACGGAACGGAAAGACAATTTTTATTTTCTATCTTTCTCAGCCTTTTCCAACCTATGTTGGCTTGAAATGAAGCCATAATAGTATTTTTGAATTTTTTTGCTATTTTTTTGGAATTTTCTATTACGTTTCGGGTTGGAACGGAACGGAACGATAGTACTTATTTTCTCTCTTTCTCAGCCTTTTCCAACCTATTTTGGCTTGAAATGAATCCTTAACGGTATTTTTTAATTTATTTAATTTATTGGATATTTTTTTGGAATTTTCTAATACACGTAGGGTTGGAACGGAACGGAACAGTAATTTTCATTTTCTCTCTTTCTCAGCCTTTTCCGACCTATGTTGGCTTGAAATGAACCTATAATGGTATTTTCTAATTTTTTGAATTTTTTTCCTATTTTTTTGGAATTTTCTATTACGCTTCGTGTTGGAACGGAATGGAACGATAGTACTTATTTTCTCTCTTTCTCATACTTTTCCAAGCTATGTTGGCTTGAAATGAAGCCATAATAGTGTTTTTGAATTTTTTTGCTATTTTTTTGGAATTTTCTATTACGTTTCGGGTTGGAACGGAACGGAACGATAGTACTTATTTTCTCTCTTTCTCATTCTTTTCCAACCTATGTTGGCTTGAAATGAAACCATAATAGTATTTTCGAATTTTTTAATTTTTTTGCTATTTTTTTGGAATTTTCTAATACGCGTAGGGTTGGAACGAACGGAACAGTAGTTTTTATTTTCTCTCTTTCTCAGCCTTTTCCAACCTATGTTGGCTTGAAATGAAGCTATAATGGTATTTTTGAATTTTTTGAATTTTTTTGCTATTTTTTTGGAATTTTCTAATACGCGTCGGGTTGGAACGGAATGGAGCAGTAATTTTTTTTTTCTCTCTTTCTCAGCCTTTTCCAACCTATGTTGGCTTGAAATAAAGCCATAATGGTATTTTTGAATTTTTTTAATTTTTTGCTATTTTTTTGGAATTTTCTGTTACCCATCGGGTAGGAACGGAACGGAAAGAAAATTTTTATTTTTTCTCTTTCTCAGCCTTTTCCAACCTATTTTGGCTTGAAATGAACCCTTAACGGTATTTTTTAATTTATTGAATTTTTTTGCTGTTTTTTTGGAATTTTCTAATACGCGTAGGATTGGAACGAAACGGAACAGTAATTTTTATTTTCTATCTTTCTCAGCCTTTTCCAACCTATGTTGGCTTGAAATGAAGCTATAATGGTATTTTTGAATTTTTTGAATTTTTTTGCTATTTTTTTAGAATTTTCTATTACTTTTCGGGTTGGAACGGAACGGAACGATAGTACTGATTTTCTCTCTTTCTCATACTTTTCCAACCTATGTTGGCTTGAAATGAAGCCATAATAGTATTTTCGAATTTTTCGAATTTTTTGCTATTTTTTTGGAATTTTCTATTACCCATCGGGTAGGAACGGAACGGAAAGACAATTTTTATTTTTTCTCTTTCTCAACCTTTTCCAAACTATTTTGGCTTGAAATGAACCCCTTAACGGTATTTTTTAATTTACTGAATTTTTTTGCTATTTTTTTGGATTTTCTAATACACGTCGGGTTGGAACGGAATGGAGCAGTAATTTTTATTTTCTCTCTTTCTCAGCCTATTCCAACCTATGTTGGCTTGAAATGAAGCTAGAATGGTATTTTTTAATTTTTTTTAATTTTTTTGCTATTTTTTTGGAATTTTCTATTACCCATCGGGTAGGAACAGAACGGAAAGACAATTTTTATTTTTTCTCTTTCTTAACCTTTTCCATCCTATTTTGGCTTGAAATGAACCCCTTAACGGTATTTTTTAATTTACTGAATTTTTTTGCTATTTTTTTGGAATTTTCTAATACACGTCGGGTTGGAACGGAATGGAGCAGTAATTTTTATTTTCTCTCTTTCTCAGCCTTTTCCAACCTATGTTGGCTTGAAATAAAGCCATAATGGTATTTTTTAATTTTTTTAATTTTTTTCTATTTTTTTGGAATTTTCTATTACCCATCTGGTAGGAACGGAACGGAAAGAAAATTTTTATTTTTTCCCTTTCTCAGTCTTTTCCAACCTATTTTGGCTAGAAATGAACCCTTAACGGTATTTTTTAATTTATTGAATTTTTTTGCTATTTTTTTGGAATTTTCTAATACGCGTAGGATTGGAACGAAACGGAACAGTAATTTTTATTTTCTCTCTTTCTCAGCCTTTTCCGACCTATGTCTGCTTGAATTGAAGCCATAATGGTATTTTTGAATTTTTTTAATTTTTTTTTAATTTTTTTGGAATTTCTATTACCCATCGGGTAGGAACGGAACGGAAAGACAATTTTTATTTTCTATCTTTCTCAGCCTTTTCCAACCTATGTTGGCTTGAAATGAAGCCATAATAGTATTTTTGAATTTTTTTGCTATTTTTTTGGAATTTTCTATTACGTTTCGGGTTGGAACGGAACGGAACGATAGTACTTATTTTCTCTCTTTCTCAGCCTTTTCCAACCTATTTTGGCTTGAAATGAATCCTTAACGGTATTTTTTAATTTATTTAATTTATTGGATATTTTTTTGGAATTTTCTAATACACGTAGGGTTGGAACGGAACGGAACAGTAATTTTCATTTTCTCTCTTTCTCAGCCTTTTCCGACCTATGTTGGCTTGAAATGAACCTATAATGGTATTTTCTAATTTTTTGAATTTTTTTGCTATTTTTTTGGAATTTTCTATTACGCTTCGTGTTGGAACGGAATGGAACGATAGTACTTATTTTCTCTCTTTCTCATACTTTTCCAAGCTATGTTGGCTTGAAATGAAGCCATAATAGTGTTTTTGAATTTTTTTGCTATTTTTTTGGAATTTTCTATTACGTTTCGGGTTGGAACGGAACGGAACGATAGTACTTATTTTATCTCTTTCTCATTCTTTTCCAACCTATGTTGGCTTGAAATGAAACCATAATAGTATTTTCGAATTTTTTAATTTTTTTGCTATTTTTTTGGAATTTTCTAAAACGCGTAGGGTTGGAACGGAACGGAACAGTAATTTTTATTTTCTCTCTTTCTCAGCCTTTTCCGACCTATGTTGGCTTGAATTGAAGCCATAATGGTATTTTTGAATTTTTTTAATTTTTTTGGTATTTTTTTGGAATTTCTGTTACCCATCGGGTAGGAACGGAACGGAAAGACAATTTTTATTTTTCCTCTTTCTCAACCTTTTACAACCTATTTTGGCTTGAAATGAACCCCTTAACGGTATTTTTTAATTTACTGAATTTTTTTGCTATTTTTTTGGATTTTCTAATACACGTCGGGTTGGAACGGAATGGAGCAGTAATTTTTATTTTCTCTCTTTCTCAGCCTATTCCAACCTATGTTGGCTTGAAATGAAGCTAGAATGGTATTTTTTAATTTTTTTTAATTTTTTTGCTATTTTTTTGGAATTTTCTATTACCCATCGGGTAGGAACGGAACGGAAAGACAATTTTTATTTTTCCTCTTTCTCAACCTTTTCCAACCTATTTTGGCTTGAAATGAACCCCTTAACGGTATTTTTTAATTTATTGAATTTTTTTGCTATTTTTTTGGAATTTTCTAATACACGTAGGGTTGGAACGGAACGGAACAGTAATTTTTATTTTCTCTCTTTCTCAGCCTTTTCCGACCTATGTTGGCTTGAATTGAAGCCATAATGGTATTTTTGAATTTTTTTAATTTTTTTGGTATTTTTTTGGAATTTCTATTACCCATCGGGTAGGAACGGAACGGAAAGAAAATTTTTATTTTTTCCCTTTCTCAGTCTTTTCCAACCTATTTTGGCTAGAAATGAACCCTTAACGGTATTTTTTAATTTATTGAATTTTTTTGCTATTTTTTTGGAATTTTCTAATACGCGTAGGATTGGAACGAAACGGAACAGTAATTTTTATTTTCTCTCTTTCTCAGCCTTTTCCGACCTATGTCTGCTTGAATTGAAGCCATAATGGTATTTTTGAATTTTTTTAATTTTTTTTTAATTTTTTTGGAATTTCTATTACCCATCGGGTAGGAACGGAACGGAAAGACAATTTTTATTTTCTATCTTTCTCAGCCTTTTCCAACCTATGTTGGCTTGAAATGAAGCCATAATAGTATTTTTGAATTTTTTTGCTATTTTTTTGGAATTTTCTATTACGTTTCGGGTTGGAACGGAACGGAACGATAGTACTTATTTTCTCTCTTTCTCAGCCTTTTCCAACCTATTTTGGCTTGAAATGAATCCTTAACGGTATTTTTTAATTTATTTAATTTATTGGATATTTTTTTGGAATTTTCTAATACACGTAGGGTTGGAACGGAACGGAACAGTAATTTTCATTTTCTCTCTTTCTCAGCCTTTTCCGACCTATGTTGGCTTGAAAAGAACCTATAATGGTATTTTCTAATTTTTTGAATTTTTTTGCTATTTTTTTGGAATTTTCTATTACGCTTCGTGTTGGAACGGAATGGAACGATAGTACTTATTTTCTCTCTTTCTCATTCTTTTCCAACCTATGTTGGCTTGAAATGAAACCATAATAGTATTTTCGAATTTTTTAATTTTTTTGCTATTTTTTTGGAATTTTCTAATACGCGTAGGGTTGGAACGAACGGAACAGTAGTTTTTATTTTCTCTCTTTCTCAGCCTTTTCCAACCTATGTTGGCTTGAAATGAAGCTATAATGGTATTTTTGAATTTTTTGAATTTTTTTGCTATTTTTTTGGAATTTTCTAATACGCGTCGGGTTGGAACTGAATGGAGCAGTAATTTTTTTTTTCTCTCTTTCTCAGCCTTTTCCAACCTATGTTGGCTTGAAATAAAGCCATAATGGTATTTTTTAATTTTTTTAATTTTTTGCTATTTTTTTGGAATTTTCTGTTACCCATCGGGTAGGAACGGAACGGAAAGAAAATTTTTATTTTTTCTCTTTCTCAGCCTTTTCCAACCTATTTTGGCTTGAAATGAACCCTTAACGGTATTTTTTAATTTATTTTATTTTTTTGCTGTTTTTTTGGAATTTTCTAATACGCGTAGGATTGGAACGAAACGGAACAGTAATTTTTATTTTCTATCTTTCTCAGCCTTTTCCAACCTATGTTGGCTTGAAATGAAGCCATAATGGTATTTTTGAATTTTTTTAATTTTTTTGCTATTTTTTTGGAATTTTCTAATACGCGTAGGGTTGGAACGGAACGGAACAGTAATTTTTATTTTCTCTCTTTCTAAGCCTTTTCCAACCTATGTTGGCTTGAAATGAAGCTATAATGGTATTTTTGAATTTTTTGAATTTTTTTGCTATTTTTTTAGAATTTTCTATTACTTTTCGGGTTGGAACGGAACGGAACGATAGTACTGATTTTCTCTCTTTCTCATACTTTTCAAACCTATGTTGGCTTGAAATGTAGCCATAATAGTATTTTCGAATTTTCGAATTTTTTGCTATTTTTTTGGAATTTTCTATTACCCATCGGGTAGGAACGGAACGGAAAGACAATTTTTATTTCTTCTCTTTCTCAACCTTTTCCAAACTATTTTGGCTTGAAATGAACCCCTTAACGGTATTTTTTAATTTACTGAATTTTTTTGCTATTTTTTTGGATTTTCTAATACACGTCGGGTTGGAACGGAATGGAGCAGTAATTTTTATTTTCTCTCTTTCTCAGCCTATTCCAACCTATGTTGGCTTGAAATGAAGCTAGAATGGTATTTTTTAATTTTTTTTAATTTTTTTGCTATTTTTTTGGAATTTTCTATTACCCATCGGGTAGGAACAGAACAGAAAGACAATTTTTATTTTTTCTCTTTCTTAACCTTTTCCATCCTATTTTGGCTTGAAATGAACCCCTTAACGGTATTTTTTAATTTACTGAATTTTTTTGCTATTTTTTTGGAATTTTCTAATACACGTCGGGTTGGAACGGAATGGAGCAGTAATTTTTATTTTCTCTCTTTCTCAGCCTTTTCCAACCTATGTTGGCTTGAAATAAAGCCATAATGGTATTTTTGAATTTTTTTAATTTTTTTCTATTTTTTTGGAATTTTCTATTACCCATCGGGTAGGAACGGAACGGAAAGAAAATTTTTATTTTTTCCCTTTCTCAGTCTTTTCCAACCTATTTTGGCTAGAAATGAACCCTTAACGGTATTTTTTAATTTATTGAATTTTTTTGCTATTTTTTTTGAATTTTCTAATACGCGTAGGATTGGAACGAAACGGAACAGTAATTTTTATTTTCTCTCTTTCTCAGCCTTTTCCGACCTATGTCTGCTTGAATTGAAGCCATAATGGTATTTTTGAATTTTTTTAATTTTTTTTTAATTTTTTTGGAATTTCAATTACCCATCGGGTAGGAACGGAACGGAAAGACAATTTTTATTTTCTATCTTTCTCAGCCTTTTCCAACCTATGTTGGCTTGAAATGAAGCCATAATAGTATTTTTGAATTTTTTTGCTATTTTTTTGGAATTTTCTATTACGTTTCGGGTTGGAACGGAACGGAACGATAGTACTTATTTTCTCTCTTTCTCAGCCTTTTCCAACCTATTTTGGCTTGAAATGAATCCTTAACGGTATTTTTTAATTTATTTAATTTATTGGATATTTTTTTGGAATTTTCTAATACACGTAGGGTTGGAACGGAACGGAACAGTAATTTTCATTTTCTCTCTTTCTCAGCCTTTTCCGACCTATGTTGGCTTGAAATGAACCTATAATGGTATTTTCTAATTTTTTGAATTTTTTTCCTATTTTTTTGGAATTTTCTATTACGCTTCGTGTTGGAACGGAATGGAACGATAGTACTTATTTTCTCTCTTTCTCATACTTTTCCAAGCTATGTTGGCTTGAAATGAAGCCATAATAGTGTTTTTGAATTTTTTTGCTATTTTTTTGGAATTTTCTATTACGTTTCGGGTTGGAACGGAACGGAACGATAGTACTTATTTTCTCTCTTTCTCATTCTTTTCCAACCTATGTTGGCTTGAAATGAAACCATAATAGTATTTTCGAATTTTTTAATTTTTTTGCTATTTTTTTGGAATTTTCTAATACGCGTAGGGTTGGAACGAACGGAACAGTAGTTTTTATTTTCTCTCTTTCTCAGCCTTTTCCAACCTATGTTGGCTTGAAATGAAGCTATAATGGTATTTTTGAATTTTTTGAATTTTTTTGCTATTTTTTTGGAATTTTCTAATACGCGTCGGGTTGGAACGGAATGGAGCAGTAATTTTTTTTTTCTCTCTTTCTCAGCCTTTTCCAACCTATGTTGGCTTGAAATAAAGCCATAATGGTATTTTTGAATTTTTTTAATTTTTTGCTATTTTTTTGGAATTTTCTGTTACCCATCGGGTAGGAACGGAACGGAAAGAAAATTTTTATTTTTTCTCTTTCTCAGCCTTTTCCAACCTATTTTGGCTTGAAATGAACCCTTAACGGTATTTTTTAATTTATTGAATTTTTTTGCTGTTTTTTTGGAATTTTCTAATACGCGTAGGATTGGAACGAAACGGAACAGTAATTTTTATTTTCTATCTTTCTCAGCCTTTTCCAACCTATGTTGGCTTGAAATGAAGCTATAATGGTATTTTTGAATTTTTTGAATTTTTTTGCTATTTTTTTAGAATTTTCTATTACTTTTCGGGTTGGAACGGAACGGAACGATAGTACTGATTTTCTCTCTTTCTCATACTTTTCCAACCTATGTTGGCTTGAAATGAAGCCATAATAGTATTTTCGAATTTTTCGAATTTTTTGCTATTTTTTTGGAATTTTCTATTACCCATCGGGTAGGAACGGAACGGAAAGACAATTTTTATTTTTTCTCTTTCTCAACCTTTTCCAAACTATTTTGGCTTGAAATGAACCCCTTAACGGTATTTTTTAATTTACTGAATTTTTTTGCTATTTTTTTGGATTTTCTAATACACGTCGGGTTGGAACGGAATGGAGCAGTAATTTTTATTTTCTCTCTTTCTCAGCCTATTCCAACCTATGTTGGCTTGAAATGAAGCTAGAATGGTATTTTTTAATTTTTTTTAATTTTTTTGCTATTTTTTTGGAATTTTCTATTACCCATCGGGTAGGAACAGAACGGAAAGACAATTTTTATTTTTTCTCTTTCTTAACCTTTTCCATCCTATTTTGGCTTGAAATGAACCCCTTAACGGTATTTTTTAATTTACTGAATTTTTTTGCTATTTTTTTGGAATTTTCTAATACACGTCGGGTTGGAACGGAATGGAGCAGTAATTTTTATTTTCTCTCTTTCTCAGCCTTTTCCAACCTATGTTGGCTTGAAATAAAGCCATAATGGTATTTTTTAATTTTTTTAATTTTTTTCTATTTTTTTGGAATTTTCTATTACCCATCTGGTAGGAACGGAACGGAAAGAAAATTTTTATTTTTTCCCTTTCTCAGTCTTTTCCAACCTATTTTGGCTAGAAATGAACCCTTAACGGTATTTTTTAATTTATTGAATTTTTTTGCTATTTTTTTGGAATTTTCTAATACGCGTAGGATTGGAACGAAACGGAACAGTAATTTTTATTTTCTCTCTTTCTCAGCCTTTTCCGACCTATGTCTGCTTGAATTGAAGCCATAATGGTATTTTTGAATTTTTTTAATTTTTTTTTAATTTTTTTGGAATTTCTATTACCCATCGGGTAGGAACGGAACGGAAAGACAATTTTTATTTTCTATCTTTCTCAGCCTTTTCCAACCTATGTTGGCTTGAAATGAAGCCATAATAGTATTTTTGAATTTTTTTGCTATTTTTTTGGAATTTTCTATTACGTTTCGGGTTGGAACGGAACGGAACGATAGTACTTATTTTCTCTCTTTCTCAGCCTTTTCCAACCTATTTTGGCTTGAAATGAATCCTTAACGGTATTTTTTAATTTATTTAATTTATTGGATATTTTTTTGGAATTTTCTAATACACGTAGGGTTGGAACGGAACGGAACAGTAATTTTCATTTTCTCTCTTTCTCAGCCTTTTCCGACCTATGTTGGCTTGAAATGAACGTATAATGGTATTTTCTAATTTTTTGAATTTTTTTGCTATTTTTTTGGAATTTTCTATTACGCTTCGTGTTGGAACGGAATGGAACGATAGTACTTATTTTCTCTCTTTCTCATACTTTTCCAAGCTATGTTGGCTTGAAATGAAGCCATAATAGTGTTTTTGAATTTTTTTGCTATTTTTTTGGAATTTTCTATTACGTTTCGGGTTGGAACGGAACGGAACGATAGTACTTATTTTATCTCTTTCTCATTCTTTTCCAACCTATGTTGGCTTGAAATGAAACCATAATAGTATTTTCGAATTTTTTAATTTTTTTGCTATTTTTTTGGAATTTTCTAAAACGCGTAGGGTTGGAACGGAACGGAACAGTAATTTTTATTTTCTCTCTTTCTCAGCCTTTTCCGACCTATGTTGGCTTGAATTGAAGCCATAATGGTATTTTTGAATTTTTTTAATTTTTTTGGTATTTTTTTGGAATTTCTGTTACCCATCGGGTAGGAACGGAACGGAAAGACAATTTTTATTTTTCCTCTTTCTCAACCTTTTACAACCTATTTTGGCTTGAAATGAACCCCTTAACGGTATTTTTTAATTTACTGAATTTTTTTGCTATTTTTTTGGATTTTCTAATACACGTCGGGTTGGAACGGAATGGAGCAGTAATTTTTATTTTCTCTCTTTCTCAGCCTATTCCAACCTATGTTGGCTTGAAATGAAGCTAGAATGGTATTTTTTAATTTTTTTTAATTTTTTTGCTATTTTTTTGGAATTTTCTATTACCCATCGGGTAGGAACGGAACGGAAAGACAATTTTTATTTTTCCTCTTTCTCAACCTTTTCCAACCTATTTTGGCTTGAAATGAACCCCTTAACGGTATTTTTTAATTTATTGAATTTTTTTGCTATTTTTTTGGAATTTTCTAATACACGTAGGGTTGGAACGGAACGGAACAGTAATTTTTATTTTCTCTCTTTCTCAGCCTTTTCCGACCTATGTTGGCTTGAATTGAAGCCATAATGGTATTTTTGAATTTTTTTAATTTTTTTGGTATTTTTTTGGAATTTCTATTACCCATCGGGTAGGAACGGAACGGAAAGAAAATTTTTATTTTTTCCCTTTCTCAGTCTTTTCCAACCTATTTTGGCTAGAAATGAACCCTTAACGGTATTTTTTAATTTATTGAATTTTTTTGCTATTTTTTTGGAATTTTCTAATACGCGTAGGATTGGAACGAAACGGAACAGTAATTTTTATTTTCTCTCTTTCTCAGCCTTTTCCGACCTATGTCTGCTTGAATTGAAGCCATAATGGTATTTTTGAATTTTTTTAATTTTTTTTTAATTTTTTTGGAATTTCTATTACCCATCGGGTAGGAACGGAACGGAAAGACAATTTTTATTTTCTATCTTTCTCAGCCTTTTCCAACCTATGTTGGCTTGAAATGAAGCCATAATAGTATTTTTGAATTTTTTTGCTATTTTTTTGGAATTTTCTATTACGTTTCGGGTTGGAACGGAACGGAACGATAGTACTTATTTTCTCTCTTTCTCAGCCTTTTCCAACCTATTTTGGCTTGAAATGAATCCTTAACGGTATTTTTTAATTTATTTAATTTATTGGATATTTTTTTGGAATTTTCTAATACACGTAGGGTTGGAACGGAACGGAACAGTAATTTTCATTTTCTCTCTTTCTCAGCCTTTTCCGACCTATGTTGGCTTGAAACGAACCTATAATGGTATTTTCTAATTTTTTGAATTTTTTTGCTATTTTTTTGGAATTTTCTATTACGCTTCGTGTTGGAACGGAATGGAACGATAGTACTTATTTTCTCTCTTTCTCATACTTTTCCAAGCTATGTTGGCTTGAAATGAAGCCATAATAGTGTTTTTGAATTTTTTTGCTATTTTTTTGGAATTTTCTATTACGTTTCGGGTTGGAACGGAACGGAACGATAGTACTGATTTTCTCTCTTTCTCATACTTTTCCAAGCTATGTTGGCTTGAAATGAAGCCATAATAGTATTTTTGAATTTTTTTGCTATTTTTTTGGAATTTTCTATTACGTTTCGGGTTGGAACGGAACGGAACGATAGTACTTATTCTCTCTCTTTCTCAGCCTTTTCCAACCTATTTTGGCTTGAAATGAATCCTTAACGGTATTTTTTAATTTATTTAATTTATTTGATATTTTTTTGGAATTTTCTAATACGCATAGGGTTGGAACGGAACGGAACAGTAATTTTTATTTTCTCTCTTTCTCAGCCTTTTCCGACCTATGTTGGCTTGAATTGAAGCCATAATGGTATTTTTGAATTTTTTGAATTTTTTTGGTATTTTTTTGGAATTTCTATTACCCATCGGGTAGGAACGGAACGGAAAGAAAATTTTTATTTTTTCTCTTTCTCAACCTTTTCCAACCTGTTTTGGCTTGAAATGAATCCTTAACGGTATTTTTTAATTTATTTAATTTATTGGATATTTTTTTGGAATTTTCTAATACACGTAGGGTTGGAACGGAACGGAACAGTAATTTTCATTTTCTCTCTTTCTCAGCCTTTTCCGACCTATGTTGGCTTGAAATGAACCTATAATGGTATTTTCTAATTTTTTGAATTTTTTTGCTATTTTTTTGGAATTTTCTATTACGCTTCGTGTTGGAACGGAATGGAACGATAGTACTTATTTTCTCTCTTTCTCATACTTTTCCAAGCTATGTTGGCTTGAAATGAAGCCATAATAGTGTTTTTGAATTTTTTTGCTATTTTTTTGGAATTTTCTATTACGTTTCGGGTTGGAACGGAACGGAACGATAGTACTTATTTTCTCTCTTTCTCATTCTATTCCAACCTATGTTGGCTTGAAATGAAACCATAATAGTATTTTCGAATTTTTTAATTTTTTTGCTATTTTTTTGGAATTTTCTAATACGCGTAGGGTTGGAACGAACGGAACAGTAGTTTTTATTTTCTCTCTTTCTCAGCCTTTTCCAATCTATGTTGGCTTGAAATGAAGCTATAATGGTATTTTTGAATTTTTTGAATTTTTTTGCTATTTTTTTGGAATTTTCTAATACGCGTCGGGTTGGAACGGAATGGAGCAGTAATTTTTATTTTCTCTCTTTCTCAGCCTTTTTCAACCTATGTTGGCTTGAAATAAAGCCATAATGGTATTTTTGAATTTTTTTAATTTTTTGCTATTTTTTTGGAATTTTCTGTTACCCATCGGGTAGGAACGGAACGGAAAGAAAATTTTTATTTTTTCTCTTTCTCAGCCTTTTCTAACCTATTTTGGCTTGAAATGAACCCTTAACGGTATTTTTTAATTTATTGAATTTTTTTGCTGTTTTTTTGGAATTTTCTAATACGCGTAGGATTGGAACGAAACGGAACAGTAATTTTTATTTTCTATCTTTCTCAGCCTTTTCCAACCTATGTTGGCTTGAAATGAAGCCATAATGGTATTTTTTAATTTTTTTAATTTTTTTGCTATTTTTTTGGAATTTTCTAATACGCATAGGGTTGGAACGGAACGGAACAGTAATTTTTATTTTCTCTCTTTCTCAGCCTTTTCCGACCTACATTGGCTTGAATTTAAGCCATAATGGTATTTTTGAATTTTTTGAATTTTTTTGCTATTTTTTTAGAATTTTCTATTACGTTTCGGGTTGGAACGGAACGGAACGATAGTACTTATTTTCTCTCTTTCTCAGCCTTTTCCAACCTATTTTGGCTTGAAATGAATCCTTAACGGTATTTTTTAATTTATTTAATTTATTTGATATTTTTTTGGAATTTTCTAATACACGTAGGGTTGGAACGGAACGGAACAGTAATTTTTATTTTCTCTCTTTCTCAGCCTTTTCCGACCTATGTTGGCTTGAATTGAAGCCATAATGGTATTTTTGAATTTTTTGAATTTTTTTGGTATTTTTTTGCAATTTCTATTACCCATCGGGTAGGAACGGAACGGAAAGAAAATTTTTATTTTTTCCCTTTCTCAACCTTTTCCAACCTATTTTGGATTGAAATGAACCCCTTAACGGTATTTTTTAATTTGTTGAATTTTTTTGCTAGTTTTTTGGAATTTTCTAATACGCGTAGGGTTGAAACGAAACGGAACAGTAATTTTTATTTTCTCTCTTTCTCAACCTTTTCCAACCTATGCTGGCTTGAAATGAAGCCATAATGGTATTTTTGAATTTTTTGAATTTTTTTGCTATTTTTTTGGAATTTTCTAATACGCATAGGGTTGGAACGGAACGGAACAGTAATTTTTATTTTCTCTCTTTCTCAGCCTTTTCCGACCTACGTTGGCTTGAATTGAAGCCATAATGGTATTTTTGAATTTTTTTGCTATTTTTTTAGAATTTTCTATTACGTTTCGGGTTGGAACGGAACGGAACGATAGTACTTATTTTCTCTCTTTCTCAGCCTTTTCCAACCTATTTCGGCTTGAAATGAATCCTTAACGGTATTTTTTAATTTATTTAATTTATTTGATATTTTTTTGGAATTTTCTAATACGCATAGGGTTGGAACGGAACGGAACAGTAATTTTTATTTTCTCTCTTTCTCAGCCTTTTCCGACCTATGTTGGCTTGAATTGAAGCCATAATGGTATTTTTGAATTTTTTGAATTTTTTTGGTATTTTTTTGGAATTTCTATTACCCATCGGGTAGGAACGGAACGGAAAGAAAATTTTTATTTTTTCTCTTTCTCAACCTTTTCCAACCTATTTTGGCTTGAAATGAACCCTTAACGGTATTTTTTAATTTACTGAATTTTTTTGCTATTTTTTTGGAATTTTCTAATACGCGTAGGATTGGAACGAAACGGAATAGTAATTTTTATTTTCTATCTTTCTCAGCCTTTTCCAACCTATGTTGGCTTCAAAATGAACCCTTAACGGTATTTTTTAATTTATTGAATTTTTTTGCTATTTTTTTGGAATTTTCTAATACGCGTAGGGTTGAAACGAAACGGAACAGTAATTTTTATTTTCTCTCTTTCTCAACCTTTTCCAACCTATGCTGGCTTGAAATGAAGCTATAATGGTATTTTTGAATTTTTTTAATTTTTTTGCTATTTTTTTGGAATTTTCTAATACACATAGGGTTGGAACGGAACGGAACAGTAATTCTTATTTTCTCTCTTTCTCAGCCTTTTCCAACCTATGTTGGCTTGAAATGAAGCTATAATGGTATTTTTGAATTTTTTGAATTTTTTTGCTCTTTTTTTAGAATTTTCTATTACGTTTCGGGTTGGAACTGAACGGAACAATAGTACTTATTTTCTCTCTTTCTCATACTTTTCCAACCTATGTTGGCTTGAAATGAAGCCATAATAGTATTTTCGAATTTTTGTAATTTTTTGCTATTTTTTTGGAATTTTCTATTACGCGTCGGGTTGGAACGGAACGGAACAGTAATTTTTATTTTCTCTCTTTCTCAGCCTATTCCAACCTATGTTGGCTTGAAATGAAGCTATAATGGTATTTTTTAATTTTTTGAATTTTTTTGCTATTTTTTTGGAATTTTCTATTACCCATCGGGTAGGAACGGAACGGAAAGGCAATTTTTATTTTTTCTCTTTCTCAACCTTTTCCAACCTATTTTGGCTTGAAATGAACCCCTTAACGGTATTTTTTAATTTATTGAATTTTTTTGCTATTTTTTTGGAATTTTCTAATACGCGTCGGGTTGGAACGGAATGGAGCAGTAATTTTTATTTTCTCTCTTTCTCAGCCTTTTCCAACCAATGTTGGCTTGAAATAAAGCCATAATGGTATTTTTGAATTTTTTTTTTATTTTTTGCTATTTTTTTGGAATTTTCTATTAAAAATCGGGTAGGAACGGAACGGAAAGACAATTTTTATTTTTTCTCTTTCTTAGCCCTTTCCAACCTATTTTGCCTTGAAATGAACCCTTAACGGTATTTTTTAATTTATTGAATTTTTTTGCTATTTTTTTGGAATTTTCTAATACGCGTAGGATTGGTACGAAACGGAACAGTAATTTTTATTTTCTATCTTTCTCAGCCTTTTCCAACCTATGTTGGCTTGAAACGAAACCATAATGGTATTTTTGAATTTTTTGAATTTTTTTGCTATTTTTTTAGAATTTTCTATTACGTTTCGGGTTGGAACGAAACGGAACGATAGTACTGATTTTCTCTCTTTCTCATACTTTTCCAACCTATGTTGGCTTGAAATGAAGCCATAATAGTATTTTCGAATTTTTTGAATTTTTTGCTATTTTTTTAGAATTTTCTATTACGCGTCGGGTTGGAACGGAACAGAACAGTAATTTTTATTTTCTCTCTTTCTCAGCCTATTCCAACTTATGTTGGCTTGAAATGAAGCTAGAATGGTATTTTTTAATTGGGATAATTACAGATAACCCTCCTGTGGTTTGAGCGAAAATCACTTTGCCTACCCGTGGTTTGAAAAGTGTCACTTAACCCACCTGAGGTATGTCTCCGTCACCCTCCGTAACCCACCTCGGTCTCTGCCGTTACAAAAACACATTTTAACCCCAAAACAGAACATAACGCGAATCAAAACACCCAAAACTCAAACACTTTTCGAGAGAGAGACCCGAGATGCGATCAGGCTGTTCGTCGTGGTTTGGAGCGTTTGGAGGGAGAGAAAGCACTTGTTTTAGTGCCCAAAGTTCCATTTCGAAGTCCATATCCATGTCCATGATTTTTCTTTTTTTAGTGTCATACATGTTGGATTTCACCAAAGGGCTTTGTTTCTGTGTTTATTCTTTTCATTCTTTTCTCTCTTTAAAATCAATCTTGTTTGTACCTTTTACTTCACACGATTATTACTAAATTTTTTTTAGCCTTTTAGATTAGGGTTTGTCCTCACCCGATTTTTGGGGATTTTCTTCTATTCATTCGATTTCACTTTAGTTCCACGTTTTAACCATAATTCGGACTTTCAATTTCAAAATGCATCTACCTTGAATTTGCGATTTTTTTTTCCATGAATCTGGGATAATAATTTCAAAATGGAAATTCAAACCTGTTCAACGTAAGTATAGCACTAATGTTATGTGAGTCTGAGCATTTTGAAAATATAAAAAAATAATTGAAAACCTGTCCCATTCTTGTATGAAATGAACTGGACTGTTATGCTTTGCTCATGTGTCCTTTTTTTTTTTTTTTTTTTTTTTTTTCTTTTCGCTCTTACTGATTTTCTTGCGGTATTTTTTTTTTTATTTTTGGGTATAATTGTTAAATCTTATGGGGAATGTTAATTGGTGTTAATTTGTTAATACCTCAACTTAATGATTTTGACGATTTTGGTTAATGATTCAACTTAATACCACTTGATGAAGACATATCAACATAACACAATTCCTGGGAAGTACAAATATTCACTTTCACACAGTAAGTTTGCACTTGAACAAACTCTGAAAACCTAAATCAAGAACAAACACAAATACGTGGGTGGGAACACAAATGCAGCAGTCACACATACCTTGCCTAGCTTCGATGATGCAAAAAAAGTACTTTCTCTCCCTCCAAACGCTCCAAACCACGACGAACAACTTGATCGCACCTCGGGTCTCTCTCTCGAAAAGTGTTTGAGTTTTAGGTGTTTTGATTCGCGTTATGTTCTGTTTTGGGGTTAAAAGGTGTTTTTGTAACGGCAGAGACCGAGGTGGGTTACGGAGGGTGACGGAAACATACCTCAGGTGGGTTAAGTGACACTTTTCAAACCACGGGTAGGCAAAGTGATTTTCGCTAAAACCACAGGAGGGTTATCTGTAATTATCCCTTTTTAATTTTTTGAATTTTTTTGCTATTTTTTTGGAATTTTCAATTACGCTTCGTGTTGGAACGGAATGGAACGATAGTACTTATTTTCTCTCTTTCTCATACTTTTCCAACCTATGTTGGCTTGAAATGAAGCCATAATAGTATTTTTGAATTTTTTTGCTATTTTTTTGGAATTTTCTATTACGTTTCGGGTTGGAACGGAACGGAACGATAGTACTTATTTTCTCTCTTTCTCATACTTTTCCAACCTATGTTGGCTTGAAATGAAGCCATAATAGTATTTTCGAATTTTTTAATATTTTTTAATTTTTTTGTAATTTTCTATTACGCGTCAGGTTGGAACGGAACGGAACAGTAATTTTTATTTTCTCTCTTTCTCAGCCTATTCCAACCTATGTTGGCTTGAAATGAAGCTATAATGGTATTTTTTAATTTTTTTAATTTTTTTGCTATTTTTTTGGAATTTTCTATTACGCTTCGTGTTGGAACGGAATGGAACGATAGTACTTATTTTCTCTCTTTCTCATACTTTTCCAAGCTATGTTGGCTTGAAATGAAGCCATAATAGTATTTTTGAATTTTTTTGCTATTTTTTTGGAATTTTCTATTACGTTTCGGGTTGGAACGGAACGGAACGACAGTACTTATTTTCTCTCTTTCTCATACTTTTCCAAGCTATGTTGGCTTGAAATGAAGCCAAAATAGTATTTTTGAATTTTTTTGCTATTTTTTTGGAATTTTCTATTACGTTTCGGGTTGGAACGGAACGGAACGATAGTACTTATTCTCTCTCTTTCTCAGCCTTTTCCAACCTATTTTGGCTTGAAATGAATCCTTAACGGTATTTTTTAATTTATTTAATTTATTTGATATTTTTTTGGAATTTTCTAATACACGTAGGGTTGGAACGGAACGGAACAGTAATTTTCATTTTCTCTCTTTCTCAGCCTTTTCCAACCTATGTTGGCTTGAAATAAAGCCATAATGGTATTTTTGAATTTTTTTAATTTTTTGCTATTTTTTTGGAATTTTCTGTTACCCATCGGGTAGGAACGGAACGGAAAGAAAATTTTTATTTTTTCTCTTTCTCAGCCTTTTCCAACCTATTTTGGCTTGAAATGAACCCTTAACGGTATTTTTTAATTTATTGAATTTTTTTGCTGTTTTTTTGGAATTTTCTAATACGCGTAGGATTGGAACGAAACGGAACAGTAATTTTTATTTTCTATCTTTCTCAGCCTTTTCCAACCTATGTTGGCTTGAAATGAAGCTATAATGGTATTTTTGAATTTTTTTAATTTTTTTGCTATTTTTTTGGAATTTTCTAATACGCGTAGGGTTGGAACGGAACGGAACAGTAATTTTTATTTTCTCTCTTTCTAAGCCTTTTCCAACCTATGTTGGCTTGAAATGAAGCTATAATGGTATTTTTGAATTTTTTGAATTTTTTTGCTATTTTTTTAGAATTTTCTATTACTTTTCGGGTTGGAACGGAACGGAACGATAGTACTGATTTTCTCTCTTTCTCATACTTTTCCAACCTATGTTGGCTTGAAATGAAGCCATAATAGTATTTTTGAATTTTTCGAATTTTTTGCTATTTTTTTGGAATTTTCTATTACCCATCGGGTAGGAACGGAACGGAAAGACAATTTTTATTTTTTCTCTTTCTCAACCTTTTCCAAACTATTTTGGCTTGAAATGAACCCCTTAACGGTATTTTTTAATTTACTGAATTTTTTTGCTATTTTTTTGGATTTTCTAATACACGTCGGGTTGGAACGGAATGGAGCAGTAATTTTTATTTTCTCTCTTTCTCAGCCTATTCCAACCTATGTTGGTTTGAAATGAAGCTAGAATGGTATTTTTTAATTTTTTTGCTATTTTTTTGGAATTTTCTATTACCCATCGGGTAGGAACAGAACGGAAATACAATTTTTATTTTTTCTCTTTCTTAACCTTTTCCAACCTATTTTGGCTTGAAATGAACCCCTTAACGGTATTTTTTAATTTACTGAATTTTTTTGCTATTTTTTTGGAATTTTCTAATACACGTCGGGTTGGAACGGAATGGAGCAGTAATTTTTATTTTCTCTCTTTCTCAGCCTTTTCCAACCTATGTTGGCTTGAAATAAAGCCATAATGGTATTTTTGAATTTTTTTAATTTTTTGCTATTTTTTTGGAATTTTCTATTACCCATCGGGTAGGAACGGAACGGAAAGAAAATTTTTATTTTTTCCCTTTCTCAGACTTTTCCAACCTATTTTGGCTAGAAATGAACCCTTAACGGTATTTTTTAATTTATTGAATTTTTTTGCTATTTTTTTGGAATTTTCTAATACGCGTAGGATTGGAACGAAACGGAACAGTAATTTTTATTTTCTCTCTTTCTCAGCCTTTTCCGACCTATGTCTGCTTGAATTGAAGCCATAATGGTATTTTTGAATTTTTTTAATTTTTTTTTAATTTTTTTGGAATTTCTATTACCCATCGGGTAGGAACGGAACGGAAAGACAATTTTTATTTTCTATCTTTCTCAGCCTTTTCCAACCTATTTTGGCTTGAAATGAATCCTTAACGGTATTTTTTAATTTATTTAATTTATTGGATATTTTTTTGGAATTTTCTAATACACGTAGGGTTGGAACGGAACGGAACAGTAATTTTCATTTTCTCTCTTTCTCAGCCTTTTCCGACCTATGTTGGCTTGAAATGAACCTATAATGGTATTTTCTAATTTTTTGAATTTTTTTGCTATTTTTTTGGAATTTTCTATTACGCTTCGTGTTGGAACGGAATGGAACGATAGTACTTATTTTCTCTCTTTCTCATACTTTTCCAAGCTATGTTGGCTTGAAATGAAGCCATAATAGTGTTTTTGAATTTTTTTGCTATTTTTTTGGAATTTTCTATTACGTTTCGGGTTGGAACGGAACGGAACGATAGTACTTATTTTCTCTCTTTCTCATTCTATTCTAACCTATGTTGGCTTGAAATGAAACCATAATAGTATTTTCGAATTTTTTAATTTTTTTGCTATTTTTTTGGAATTTTCTAATACGCGTAGGGTTGGAACGGAATGGAGCAGTAATTTTTATTTTCTCTCTTTCTCAGCCTTTTCCAACCTATGTTGGCTTGAAATAAAGCCAAAATGGTATTTTTGAATTTTTTTAATTTTTTGCTATTTTTTTGGAATTTTCTGTTACCCATCGGGTAGGAACGGAACGGAAAGAAAATTTTTATTTTTTCTCTTTCTCAGCCTTTTCCAACCTATTTTGGCTTGAAATGAACCATTAACGGTATTTTTTAATTTATTGAATTTTTTTGCTGTTTTTTTGGAATTTTCTAATACGCGTAGGATTGGAACGAAACGGAACAGTAATTTTTATTTTCTATCTTTCTTAGCCTTTTCCAACCTATGTTGGCTTGAAATGAAGCCATAATGGTATTTTTGAATTTTTTTAATTTTTTTGCTATTTTTTTGGAATTTTCTAATACGCGTAGGGTTGGAACTGATATGAACTTCACCAACAATTGTGATGAAACCCGATAACAATGATGGTTTGGAACCCCAAGATCGTGTAGACAAGATTTGTTGAACCTTGACCCGTCACCTAACCAGATGAAAACCAAGACTACGATAGAATTGAAACGCCACACCAAGAATTCCTAAGAATCTCTCAAGAATCAAAGGTGATAAGTTTGGTTGTTTGAACGCCACAAGCTTAACTTGATAAGTTCAAGAGTTCTTTTAAGAACCAAGAGGATCACAAGACTCACAAGGAGAATAATTTCTGAATACAAAACTATATTTTTCAAAATTCGTACTACCAGATATATACTTGGAACAACCCTCCAAGAATAGGTAAAAATCATAATTAAAACTTCAAAAACAACACCAAAGATTAATATAATCAAGTTCCCACGTTTTTTTAGTTTTCTAGGACTTCAAAAAATGGCTAAATGACTAGAATTAACATGCCCAGCCAATACCAAGACATCTTCCCATTTAATATCCTTGGAACTTAACAAATTCACATTTAATATCCTTGGAACTTAACAAATTCACACCCTTTTATGGTCATACCATGCTGGTTGTGAATTTGCATGCATTAGCCTCTTCAATTGCTTTGATGACATGGACTAGGCCTTGATTATTATTTGAGCCCATCTTGGTCTTTCTAGAATCTGCCCAAATCTCTTGGACAAGCCCATTTAGTGCTTCCTTGAAACGTTTGGCTCTAAGTCTTGTAATTGGGCCACTAGAAAATGACAAAGGGTCTTGTGCAAATTCAGCTCCATTTCCACTTGTATGATCAGCATTTCCAGCTCCTTGGTGTGCATCATTCTCCCCCTCTTGAGAAGGATTTGTCCTCAAATCTTCACCTACATCAAAAGGAGACAAATCAGCAACATTAAAGCTTGCACTGACACCATACTCACCGGGTAAGTCTAGCTTGTAGGCATTATCATTGATGCGCTCTACTACTTGAAATGGTCCATCACCCCGAGGTAGGAGTTTTGAATGCCGTTTCTTTGGAAAACGTTCCTTCCTTAAGTGCAACCAAACCCAATCTCCTGGTTCAAACACTACCTTCTTGCGTCCCTTGTTGGCTTGATGGACATATTGTTGAGTCCTCCTTTCAATGTTCAGCCGTGCCTTTTCATGAATCATCTTTACAAATTCTGCTTTCTTTTTGCCATCTAAGTTCACACATTCACTCAAAGGTAAAGAAGTTAAATCCAAAGGTGACAATGGGTTAAAACCATAAACAATTTCAAATGGTGAAAACTTAGATGCAGAATGTATAATTCTATTGTAAGCAAATTCAACATGTGGCAAACAATCTTCCCAGGTTTTCAAGTTCTTTTTAATGATAGCACGCAACAAGGAAGACAAAGTTCTATTTACTACTTCAGTTTGACCATCCGTTTGTGGATGACAAGTAGTAGAAAACAACAACTTGGTTCCCAACTTTCCCCACAAAGTTTTCCAAAAGTAACTCAAAAACTTTGCATCCCTATCAGAAACAATGGTCCTAGGCATACCATGTAGCCTAACAATTTCTTTGAAGAATAAATCAGCTATATGTGATGCATCATTAGTTTTGTGACATGCAATGAAGTGTGCCATTTTGGAAAATCTATCTACCACCACAAAAACTGAATCTCTCCCACTCTTAGTCCTAGGTAAACCTAAAACAAAATCCATAGAAATATCAGTCCAAGGTTCACTAGGTATTGGCAAAGGGGTGTACAAACCATGGGGTTTCAACTTAGACTTAGCCTGTTTACACGTGATACACGTCTCACAGATTTTTTCCACATCACGTTTCATATGAGGCCAAAAAAAATGATCATGCAAAATTCCTAAAGTCTTAGCTACACCAAAGTGACCCATCAAACCACCACCATGAGCTTCTCTCACAAGCAATTCACGCAAAGAACACATAGGCACACACAGTTTATTTTCTCGAAACAAAAATCCATCATGCCTATAGAACTTACCAAATGCTACTTTTTCACATGCATTGAACACATCACAAAAATCAGAATCTTGTGCATACAGATCCTTAATGTATTCAAAGCCAAGCATTTTTGTATCTAAAATGGAAAGTAAAGCATACCTTCGGGACAATGCATCAGCCACCACATTTTCCTTACCTTGCTTGTATCTGATCACATAAGGAAATGTTTCAATAAATTCCACCCACTTGGCATGGCGTTTGTTCAACCTTTGCTGTCCTTTCAAATGCTTCAAAGATTCATGATCTGTGTGAATCACAAATTCTTTTGGCCATAGATAGTGTTGCCAATTTTCTAAAGCCCTTACCAAGGCATACATCTCCTTATCATAAGTGGGATAATTTAGAGCTGCCCCACCCAACTTTTCACTGAAATAAGCAACTGGACGGCCTTCTTGCATCAAAACAGCTCCAATACCTATTCCTGAAGCATCACACTCAATTTCAAAAGTTTTAGCAAAGTTAGGTAAAACAAGCAAAGGTGCATTAGTTAACTTTTCTTTAAGCTGATTAAATGCCTTTTCTTGTTCTTTCCCCCACTTAAACGACACATTTTTCTTGATGACTTCAGTGAGAGGGGCGGCTAAGCTACTAAAATCACGCACAAACCGTCTATAGAAGCTAGCTAAGCCATGGAAACTCCTCACTTGGCTGATTGTTGTAGGCGTTGGCCACTCTTGGATTGCCTTCACCTTTTCCTCGTCCACTTCAATGCCTCCTTTACTAACAACAAAGCCAAGAAACACAAGCTTATCCGTACAAAATGTGCACTTTTTGAGGTTAGCAAACAACCTTTCTTTCCTTAGAATTTCCAAAACAGATTTCAAATGCATTACATGTTCTTCCAAATTTTTGCTATAAATTAGGATATCATCAAAATACACAACTACAAATCTGCCAATAAATGCACGCAAAACATGGTTCATCAAACGCATAAATGTGCTCGGAGCATTAGTTAAACCGAAAGGCATTACTAACCACTCATACAAACCATATTTAGTCTTAAAAGCAGTTTTCCATTCATCACCTTCCTTCATCCTAATCTGGTGATATCCACTCTTAAGATCAATTTTTGTAAAGACACAAGAACCATGTAATTCATCTAGCATATCATCTAATCTAGGAATGGGATGACGATATTTTACCGTTATGTTGTTGATGGCTCGGCAGTCGACACACATCCTCCATGTTCCATCCTTCTTAGGAACTAATAACACCGGAACCGCACAAGGACTCATGCTTTCTCGCACATACCCCTTTTCCAATAATTCACCTACTTGCCTCTGAAGTTCCTTGGTCTCCTCAGGATTGCTCCTATAAGCAGGTCGGTTTGGAATTGATGCACCAGGTATGAAATCAATTTGATGTTCAATCCCTCGAATTGGAGGTAAACCATGAGGTACCTCTTCGGGAAGGACATCTTCAAACTCCTGCAAAAGAGAAACAATATTGCTCGGCAATGCACCGGCAAGATCATTAGTACATAAAAGAGCCTCCTTGTATATGAGTACAATAAGGGGCTGGTGTGAAAATAATGCTCTCTTGATCTCACTTTTTTTTGCAATGTAATTGAATTTTTCCTCCCTTGCTCTTATTATGGCCGAATCCCTCTCTTCTTTTTCACTCTGATCACTGTTTTTCTCTCCTTTTTTTTTTAAACTCTTTTTTTTCAATTTCGGCCTTCCTTTCTTTTTCCTTTTTTTTTTCATTTGATTTTTGTAACTTCAATTGGTCCTCCCTAACCTGTTTTGGAGTTAATGGCACAAGAGTAATAGGTTGCCCTTTAAGAGTGAAAGAATACTTATTTGTGAATCCATCATGCGAAACCTTCCGATCATACTGCCATGGTCTTCCCAACAATAAATGGCATGCATGCATGGGAACCACATCACATAGCACCTCATCCTCATATTTGCCAATGGATAATGCCACCAACACTTGTCTTGTCACCTTGATTTCGCCACATTCATTCAGCCACTGAAGCCGGTAAGGTTGAGGATGTTTCAAGGTAGTTAAGGCCAATTTTTCCACCAAATAAGTGCTGGCTACGTTTGTGCAACTTCCTCCATCGATAATGACACTGCAAACTTTGTTATTTACAAAGCACCGAGTATGAAACAAGTTCTCCCTTTGATTACTTTCTTCCTCCTTAACCTGCACATTGAGAACTCGCCTTGCTACCAATAAATCTCCAACCACAGCATTTTGCTCATCATCGGCATCCTCCAAAGATGGCATGTCATCATCATCTACTTCTTCCTCATTCTCCGACTCAAGCTCTCCTTGAGCATTTATCACCATCACCCTTTTGTTTACACACTGGCTGGCTATGTGTCCCCGCCCTTGACATTTAAAACACTTAATATCACGTGTTTTAGAACTCGAAGCCTCGGTGTTACCTAAAGTGGTTTTTGAGTTGGCACTCTTAGATGGTTCAAATTTTGGCTTATTTTGTAGCTGCTCATCCCTTTTTGGAGCTGTCTTCCATGGACTAGTGGTAGCCATAGGTTGTCCCCTCCTAGCCAATCCCTTTCGTTTGAATTGTTCTTCCACCTTTATGGCTTGATGCACCATATCCATCAATTCAACATAGTGCTGCATCTCAACTATATCTGCAATCTCACGATTTAAACCGTGCAAGAACCTAGCCATGGTGGCTTCCCGGTCCTCTTCTACATTAGCCCGGATCATAGCTACCTCCATCTCCTTGTAATACTCATCCACACTCTTGGAACCTTGAGTTAACCTCTGCAACTTTTGATACAATCCCCTATAATAGTGATTGGGTACAAAACGCCTCCTCATAAGCATTTTCATCTCCTCCCAAGTATCCACGGGTGGTTCTCTATTCCTCCTCCTATTAATCAATAATTGATCCCACCAAACAATGGCATAATCAGTAAATTCAATTGCAGCCAATTTAACCTTCTTTATCTCCGAATAGTTGTGACAATCAAACACCATCTCCATTTTAGTTTCCCACTCCAAATAAACTTCAGGATCATTTTTGCCTTGAAAAGATGGGATTTTAATCTTTATGTTTCCTAAATCATTATCCCTCCTAGGCCTACCCATCCTTGCTTCTCTATTCCCATACCCACGCCCAAACCTGCCCTGGTTCACATATGGCCCATCAACCTCCTCCGACTCCGCTTCTTCCTCAACATTCCGCCATAGAACACGCCCACCTTGCTGCCTATTGGGGTTTTCATGTTGCTAGCCCCTAGGAGTTCCCGCTTCTACCCTATCCAACCTCTCATGAATAGGTTCTAATTCAGCCCTCAACATACGCCTCATCTCCCCTAGCATTGCTTGCATTTGCAGGGTCTGATCCGTTGGTGGTTGAAGTCCTTCGGTTCTGTCTTCTTCTTGATTATTGGACATACTTAAAATCTGCAAAACAAAGTTAGAATCCTCACAAGCCCTCCCTTACGTGTTTCACTCAAGAATTGATACACTCACACTCGTGTTTTCACTCTAAACGGCTTTTACCCTCTTATGCTCTCACACACTCTCGCCTTTTTCCACTCTTTTGTGTCTTCTTTAGTTCTTAATCGAACTTCAAGAAACTAATTCAAAATAAACTAGCAGCAATTCAAAATGAGAAACAACCAAAACTCATCAACAAGGTCAAGAACTTGAATAAGGTGAGAAACAAGATTGAAATGAAGAAATTTTCTTACTGGAATTATGTACTGAAAAATGATATGATTGAGAAATTTTCCTCTTCGTGTACTGAGAAATCTTCTTTTTTTTTTTTTTTTTTTTTTTTTTTTAGAGCAAGAAACAGGAAATAGAATGAAAATAAAAGATAGTCAAACTTATCTTAGAACCAAAGCTCTGATACCAAAATGATATGAACTTCACCAACAATTGTGATGAAACCCGATAACAATGATGGTTTGGAACCCCAAGATCGTGTAGACAAGATTTGTTGAACCTTGACCCGTCACCTAACCAGATGAAAACCAAGACTACGATAGAATTGAAACGCCACACCAAGAATTCCTAAGAATCTCTCAAGAATCAAAGGTGATAAGTTTGGTTGTTTGAACGCCACAAGCTTAACTTGATAAGTTCAAGAGTTCTTTTAAGAACCAAGAGGATCACAAGACTCACAAGGAGAATAATTTCTGAATACAAAACTATATTTTTCAAAATTCGTACTACCAGATATATACTTGGAACAACCCTCCAAGAATAGGTAAAAATCATAATTAAAACTTCAAAAACAACACCAAAGATTAATATAATCAAGTTCCCACGTTTTTTAGTTTTCTAGGACTTCAAAAAATGGCTAAATGACTAGAATTAACATGCCCAGCCAATACCAAGACATCTTCCCATTTAATATCCTTGGAACTTAACAAATTCACATTTAATATCCTTGGAACTTAACAAATTCACACCCTTTTATGGTCATACCATGCTGGTTGTGAATTTGCATGCATTAGCCTCTTCAATTGCTTTGATGACATGGACTAGGCCTTGATTATTATTTGAGCCCATCTTGGTCTTTCTAGAATCTGCCCAAATCTCTTGGACAAGCCCATTTAGTGCTTCCTTGAAACGTTTGGCTCTAAGTCTTGTAATTGGGCCACTAGAAAATGACAAAGGGTCTTGTGCAAATTCAGCTCCATTTCCACTTGTATGATCAGCATTTCCAGCTCCTTGGTGTGCATCAGGAACGGAACGCAACAGTAATTTTTATTTTCTCTCTTTCTAAGCCTTTTCCAACCTATGTTGGCTTGAAATGAAGCTATAATGGTATTTTTGAATTTTTTGAATTTTTTTGCTATTTTTTTAGAATTTTCTATTACTTTTCGGGTTGGAACGGAACGGAACGATAGTACTGATTTTCTCTCTTTCTCATACTTTTCCAACCTATGTTGGCTTGAAATGAAGCCATAATAGTATTTTCGAATTTTTCGATTTTTTTGGAATTTTCTATTACCCATCGGGTAGGAACGGAACGGAAAGACAATTTTTATTTTTTCTCTTTCTCAACCTTTTCCAAACTATTTTGGCTTGAAATGAACCCCTTAACGGTATTTTTTAATTTACTGAATTTTTTTGCTATTTTTTTGGATTTTCTAATACACGTCGGGTTGGAACGGAATGGAGCAGTAATTTTTATTTTCTCTCTTTCTCAGCCTATTCCAACCTATGTTGGCTTGAAATGAAGCTAGAATGGTATTTTTTAATTTTTTTTTATTTTTTTGCTATTTTTTTGGAATTTTCTATTACCCATCGGGTAGGAACAGAACGGAAAGACAATTTTTATTTTTTCTCTTTCTTAACCTTTTCCAACCTATTTTGGCTTGAAATGAACCCCTTAACGGTATTTTTTAGTTTACTGAATTTTTTTGCTATTTTTTTGGAATTTTCTAATACACGTCGGGTTGGAACGGAATGGAGCAGTAATTTTTATTTTCTCTCTTTCTCAGCCTTTTCCAACCTATGTTGGCTTGAAATAAAGCCATAATGGTATTTTTGAATTTTTTTAATTTTTTGCTATTTTTTTGGAATTTTCTGTTACCCATCGGGTAGGAACGGAACGGAAAGAAAATTTTTATTTTTTCTCTTTCTCAGCCTTTTCCAACCTATTTTGGCTTGAAATGAACCATTAACGGTATTTTTTAATTTATTGAATTTTTTTGCTGTTTTTTTGGAATTTTCTAATACGCGTAGGATTGGAACGAAACGGAACAGTAATTTTTATTTTCTATCTTTCTTAGCCTTTTCCAACCTATGTTGGCTTGAAATGAAGCCATAATGGTATTTTTGAATTTTTTTAATTTTTTTGCTATTTTTTTGGAATTTTCTAATACGCGTAGCGTTGGAACGGAACGCAACAGTAATTTTTATTTTCTCTCTTTCTAAGCCTTTTCCAACCTATGTTGGCTTGAAATGAAGCTATAATGGTATTTTTGAATTTTTTGAATTTTTTTGCTATTTTTTTAGAATTTTCTATTACTTTTCGGGTTGGAACGGAACGGAACGATAGTACTGATTTTCTCTCTTTCTCATACTTTTCCAACCTATGTTGGCTTGAAATGAAGCCATAATAGTATTTTCGAATTTTTCGATTTTTTTGGAATTTTCTATTACCCATCGGGTAGGAACGGAACGGAAAGACAATTTTTATTTTTTCTCTTTCTCAACCTTTTCCAAACTATTTTGGCTTGAAATGAACCCCTTAACGGTATTTTTTAATTTACTGAATTTTTTTGCTATTTTTTTGGATTTTCTAATACACGTCGGGTTGGAACGGAATGGAGCAGTAATTTTTATTTTCTCTCTTTCTCAGCCTATTCCAACCTATGTTGGCTTGAAATGAAGCTAGAATGGTATTTTTTAATTTTTTTTAATTTTTTTGCTATTTTTTTGGAATTTTCTATTACCCATCGGGTAGGAACAGAACGGAAAGACAATTTTTATTTTTTCTCTTTCTTAACCTTTTCCAACCTATTTTGGCTTGAAATGAACCCCTTAACGGTATTTTTTAGTTTACTGAATTTTTTTGCTATTTTTTTGGAATTTTCTAATACACGTCGGGTTGGAACGGAATGGAGCAGTAATTTTTATTTTCTCTCTTTCTCAGCCTTTTCCAACCTATGTTGGCTTGAAATAAAGCCATAATGGTATTTTTGAATTTTTTGAATTTTTTGCTATTTTTTTGGAATTTTCTATTACCCATCGGGTAGGAACGGAACGGAAAGAAAATTTTTATTTTTTCCCTTTCTCAGTCTTTTCCAACCTATTTTGGCTAGAAATGAACCCTTAACGGTATTTTTTAATTTATTGAATTTTTTTGCTATTTTTTTGGAATTTTCTAATACGCGTAGGATTGGAACGAAACGGAACAGTAATTTTTATTTTCTCTCTTTCTCAGCCTTTTCCGACCTATGTCTGCTTGAATTGAAGCCATAATGGTATTTTTGAATTTTTTTAATTTTTTTTAAATTTTTTTGGAATTTCTATTACCCATCGGGTAGGAACGGAACGGAAAGACAATTTTTATTTTCTATCTTTCTCAGCCTTTTCCAACCTATGTTGGCTTGAAATGAAGCCATAATAGTATTTTTGAATTTTTTTGCTATTTTTTTGGAATTTTCTATTACGTTTCGGGTTGGAACGGAACGGAACGATAGTACTTATTTTCTCTCTTTCTCAGCCTTTTCCAACCTATTTTGGCTTGAAATGAATCCTTAACGGTATTTTTTAATTTATTTAATTTATTGGATATTTTTTTGGAATTTTCTAATACACGTAGGGTTGGAACGGAACGGAACAGTAATTTTTATTTTCTCTCTTTCTCAGCCTTTTCCGACCTATGTTGGCTTGAAATGAACCTATAATGGTATTTTCTAATTTTTTGAATTTTTTTGCTATTTTTTTGGAATTTTCTATTACGCTTCGTGTTGGAACGGAATGGAACGATAGTACTTATTTTCTCTCTTTCTCAAACTTTTCCAAGCTATGTTGGCTTGAAATGAAGCCATAATAGTGTTTTTGAATTTTTTTGCTATTTTTTTGGAATTTTCTATTACGTTTCGGGTTGGAACGGAACGGAACGATAGTACTTATTTTCTCTCTTTCTCATTCTTTTCCAACCTATGTTGGCTTGAAATGAAACCATAATAGTATTTTCGAATTTTTTAATTTTTTTGCTATTTTTTTGGAATTTTCTAATACGCGTAGGGTTGGAACGAACGGAACAGTAGTTTTTATTTTCTCTCTTTCTCAGCCTTTTCCAACCTATGTTGGCTTGAAATGAAGCTATAATGGTATTTTTGAATTTTTTGAATTTTTTTGCTATTTTTTTGGAATTTTCTAATACGCGTCGGGTTGGAACGGAATGGAGCAGTAATTTTTTTTTTCTCTCTTTCTCAGCCTTTTCCAACCTATGTTGGCTTGAAATAAAGCCATAATGGTATTTTTGAATTTTTTTAATTTTTTGCTATTTTTTTGGAATTTTCTGTTACCCATCGGGTAGGAACGGAACGGAAAGAAAATTTTTATTTTTTCTCTTTCTCAGCCTTTTCCAACCTATTTTGGCTTGAAATGAACCCTTAACGGTATTTTTTAATTTATTTTATTTTTTTGCTGTTTTTTTGGAATTTTCTAATATGCGTAGGATTGGAACGAAACGGAACAGTAATTTTTATTTTCTATCTTTCTCAGCCTTTTCCAACCTATGTTGGCTTGAAATGAAGCCATAATGGTATTTTTGAATTTTTTTAATTTTTTTGCTATTTTTTTGGAATTTTCTAATACGCGTAGGGTTGGAACGGAACGGAACAGTAATTTTTATTTTCTCTCTTTCTAAGCCTTTTCCAACCTATGTTGGCTTGAAATGAAGCTATAATGGTATTTTTGAATTTTTTGAATTTTTTTGCTATTTTTTTAGAATTTTCTATTACTTTTCGGGTTGGAACGGAACGGAACGATAGTACTGATTTTCTCTCTTTCTCATACTTTTCCAACCTATGTTGGCTTGAAATGAAGCCATAATAGTATTTTCGAATTTTTCGAATTTTTTGCTATTTTTTTGGAATTTTCTATTACCCATCGGGTAGGAACGGAACGGAAAGACAATTTTTATTTCTTCTCTTTCTCAACCTTTTCCAAACTATTTTGGCTTGAAATGAACCCCTTAACGGTATTTTTTAATTTACTGAATTTTTTTGCTATTTTTTTGGATTTTCTAATACACGTCGGGTTGGAACGGAATGGAGCAGTAATTTTTATTTTCTCTCTTTCTCAGCCTATTCCAACCTATGTTGGCTTGAAATGAAGCTAGAATGGTATTTTTTAATTTTTTTTAATTTTTTTGCTATTTTTTTGGAATTTTCTATTACCCATCGGGTAGGAACAGAACAGAAAGACAATTTTTATTTTTTCTCTTTCTTAACCTTTTCCATCCTATTTTGGCTTGAAATGAACCCCTTAACGGTATTTTTTAATTTACTGAATTTTTTTGCTATTTTTTTGGAATTTTCTAATACACGTCGGGTTGGAACGGAATGGAGCAGTAATTTTTATTTTCTCTCTTTCTCAGCCTTTTCCAACCTATGTTGGCTTGAAATAAAGCCATAATGGTATTTTTGAATTTTTTTAATTTTTTTCTATTTTTTTGGAATTTTCTATTACCCATCGGGTAGGAACGGAACGGAAAGAAAATTTTTATTTTTTCCCTTTCTCAGTCTTTTCCAACCTATTTTGGCTAGAAATGAACCCTTAACGGTATTTTTTAATTTATTGAATTTTTTTGCTATTTTTTTGGAATTTTCTAATACGCGTAGGATTGGAACGAAACGGAACAGTAATTTTTATTTTCTCTCTTTCTCAGCCTTTTCCGACCTATGTCTGCTTGAATTGAAGCCATAATGGTATTTTTGAATTTTTTTAATTTTTTTTTAATTTTTTTGGAATTTCAATTACCCATCGGGTAGGAACGGAACGGAAAGACAATTTTTATTTTCTATCTTTCTCAGCCTTTTCCAACCTATGTTGGCTTGAAATGAAGCCATAATAGTATTTTTGAATTTTTTTGCTATTTTTTTGGAATTTTCTATTACGTTTCGGGTTGGAACGGAACGGAACGATAGTACTTATTTTCTCTCTTTCTCAGCCTTTTCCAACCTATTTTGGCTTGAAATGAATCCTTAATGGTATTTTTTAATTTATTTAATTTATTGGATATTTTTTTGGAATTTTCTAATACACGTAGGGTTGGAACGGAACGGAACAGTAATTTTCATTTTCTCTCTTTCTCAGCCTTTTCCGACCTATGTTGGCTTGAAATGAACCTATAATGGTATTTTCTAATTTTTTGAATTTTTTTGCTATTTTTTTGGAATTTTCTATTACGCTTAGTGTTGGAACGGAATGGAACGATAGTACTTATTTTCTCTCTTTCTCATACTTTTCCAAGCTATGTTGGCTTGAAATGAAGCCATAATAGTGTTTTTGAATTTTTTTGCTATTTTTTTGGAATTTTCTATTACGTTTCGGGTTGGAACGGAACGGAACGATAGTACTTATTTTCTCTCTTTCTCATTCTTTTCCAACCTATGTTGGCTTGAAATGAAACCATAATAGTATTTTCGAATTTTTTAATTTTTTTGCTATTTTTTTGGAATTTTCTAATACGCGTAGGGTTGGAACGAACGGAACAGTAGTTTTTATTTTCTCTCTTTCTCAGCCTTTTCCAACCTATGTTGGCTTGAAATGAAGCTATAATGGTATTTTTGAATTTTTTGAATTTTTTTGCTATTTTTTTGGAATTTTCTAATACGCGTCGGGTTAGAACGGAATGGAGCAGTAATTTTTTTTTTCTCTCTTTCTCAGCCTTTTCCAACCTATGTTGGCTTGAAATAAAGCCATAATGGTATTTTTGAATTTTTTTAATTTTTTGCTATTTTTTTGGAATTTTCTGTTACCCATCGGGTAGGAACGGAACGGAAAGAAAATTTTTATTTTTTCTCTTTCTCAGCCTTTTCCAACCTATTTTGGCTTGAAATGAACCCTTAACGGTATTTTTTAATTTATTGAATTTTTTTGCTGTTTTTTTGGAATTTTCTAATACGCGTAGGATTGGAACGAAACGGAACAGTAATTTTTATTTTCTATCTTTCTCAGCCTTTTCCAACCTATGTTGGCTTGAAATGAAGCTATAATGGTATTTTTGAATTTTTTGAATTTTTTTGCTATTTTTTTAGAATTTTCTTTTACTTTTCGGGTTGGAACGGAACGGAACGATAGTACTGATTTTCTCTCTTTCTCATACTTTTCCAACCTATGTTGGCTTGAAATGAAGCCATAATAGTATTTTCGAATTTTTCGAATTTTTTGCTATTTTTTTGGAATTTTCTATTACCCATCGGGTAGGAACGGAACGGAAAGACAATTTTTATTTTTTCTCTTTCTCAACCTTTTCCAAACTATTTTGGCTTGAAATGAACCCCTTAACGGTATTTTTTAATTTACTGAATTTTTTTGCTATTTTTTTGGATTTTCTAATACACGTCGGGTTGGAACAGAATGGAGCAGTAATTTTTATTTTCTCTCTTTCTCAGCCTATTCCAACCTATGTTGGCTTGAAATGAAGCTAGAATGGTATTTTTTAATTTTTTTTAATTTTTTTGCTATTTTTTTGGAATTTTCTATTACCCATCGGGTAGGAACAGAACGGAAAGACAATTTTTATTTTTTCTCTTTCTTAACCTTTTCCATCCTATTTTGGCTTGAAATGAACCCCTTAACGGTATTTTTTAATTTACTGAATTTTTTTGCTATTTTTTTGGAATTTTCTAATACACGTCGGGTTGGAACGGAATGGAGCAGTAATTTTTATTTTCTCTCTTTCTCAGCCTTTTCCAACCTATGTTGGCTTGAAATAAAGCCATAATGGTATTTTTTAATTTTTTTAATTTTTTTCTATTTTTTTGGAATTTTCTATTACCCATCTGGTAGGAACGGAACGGAAAGAAAATTTTTATTTTTTCCCTTTCTCAGTCTTTTCCAACCTATTTTGGCTAGAAATGAACCCTTAACGGTATTTTTTAATTTATTGAATTTTTTTGCTATTTTTTTGGAATTTTCTAATACGCGTAGGATTGGAACGAAACGGAACAGTAATTTTTATTTTCTCTCTTTCTCAGCCTTTTCCGACCTATGTCTGCTTGAATTGAAGCCATAATGGTATTTTTGAATTTTTTTAATTTTTTTTTAATTTTTTTGGAATTTCTATTACCCATCGGGTAGGAACGGAACGGAAAGACAATTTTTATTTTCTATCTTTCTCAGCCTTTTCCAACCTATGTTGGCTTGAAATGAAGCCATAATAGTATTTTTGAATTTTTTTGCTATTTTTTTGGAATTTTCTATTACGTTTCGGGTTGGAACGGAACGGAACGATAGTACTTATTTTCTCTCTTTCTCAGCCTTTTCCAACCTATTTTGGCTTGAAATGAATCCTTAACGGTATTTTTTAATTTATTTAATTTATTGGATATTTTTTTGGAATTTTCTAATACACGTAGGGTTGGAACGGAACGGAACAGTAATTTTCATTTTCTCTCTTTCTCAGCCTTTTCCGACCTATGTTGGCTTGAAATGAACCTATAATGGTATTTTCTAATTTTTTGAATTTTTTTGCTATTTTTTTGGAATTTTCTATTACGCTTCGTGTTGGAACGGAATGGAACGATAGTACTTATTTTCTCTCTTTCTCATACTTTTCCAAGCTATGTTGGCTTGAAATGAAGCCATAATAGTGTTTTTGAATTTTTTTGCTATTTTTTTGGAATTTTCTATTACGTTTCGGGTTGGAACGGAACGGAACGATAGTACTTATTTTATCTCTTTCTCATTCTTTTCCAACCTATGTTGGCTTGAAATGAAACCATAATAGTATTTTCGAATTTTTTAATTTTTTTGCTATTTTTTTGGAATTTTCTAAAACGCGTAGGGTTGGAACGGAACGGAACAGTAATTTTTATTTTCTCTCTTTCTCAGCCTTTTCCGACCTACGTTGGCTTGAATTGAAGCCATAATGGTATTTTTGAATTTTTTTAATTTTTTTGGTATTTTTTTGGAATTTCTATTACCCATCGGGTAGGAACGGAACGGAAAGACAATTTTTATTTTTCCTCTTTCTCAACCTTTTCCAACCTATTTTGGCTTGAAATGAACCCCTTAACGGTATTTTTTAATTTATTGAATTTTTTTGCTAGTTTTTTGGAATTTTCTAATACACGTCGGGTTGGAACGGAATGCAGCAGTAATTTTTATTTTCTCTCTTTCTCAGCCTTTTCCAACCTATGTCGGCTTGAAATAAAGCCATAATGGTATTTTTGAATTTTTTTAATTTTTTGCTATTTTTTTGAAATTTTCGATTAACCATCGGGTAGGAACGGAACGGAAAGAAATTTTTTATTTTTTCCCTTTCTCAGCCTTTTCCAACCTATTTTGGCTTGAAATGAACCCTTAACGGTATTTTTTAATTTATTGAATTTTTTTGCTATTTTTTTGGAATTTTCTAATACGAGTAGGATTGGAACGAAACGGAACAGTAATTTTTATTTTCCATCTTTCTCAGCCTTTTCCAACCTATGTTGGCTTGAAATGAAGCCATAATGGTATTTTTTAATTTTTTTAATTTTTTTGCTATTTTTTTGGAATTTTCTAATACGCGTAGGGTTGGAACGAACGGAACAGTAGTTTTTATTTTCTCTCTTTCTCAGCCTTTTCCAACCTATGTTGGCTTGAAATGAAGCTATAATGGTATTTTTGAATTTTTTGAATTTTTTTGCTATTTTTTTTGAATTTTCTAATACGCGTCGGGTTGGAACGGAATGGAGCAGTAATTTTTATTTTCTCTCTTTCTCAGCCTTTTCCAACCTATGTTGGCTTGAAATAAAGCCATAATGGTATTTTTGAATTTTTTTAATATTTTGCAATTTTTTTGGAATTTTCTATTACCCATCGGGTAGGAACGGAACGGAAAGTCAATTTTTATTTTTTCTCTTTCTCAGCCTTTTCCAACCTATTTTGGCTGGAAATGAACCCTTAACGGTATTTTTTAATTTATTGAATTTTTTTGCTATTTTTTTGGAATTTTCTAATACGAGTAGGATTGGAACGAAACGGAATAGTAATTTTTATTTTCTATCTTTCTCAGCCTTTTCCAACCTATGTTGGCTTGAAATGAAGCCATAATGGTATTTTTGGATTTTTTTAATTTTTTTGCTATTTTTTTGGAATTTTCTAATACGCGTAGGGTTGGAACGAACGGAACAGTAATTTTTATTTTCTCTCTTTCTCAGCCTTTTCCAACCTATGTTGGCTTGAAATGAAGCTATAATGGTATTTTTGAATTTATTGAATTTTTTTGCTATTTTTTTGGAATTTTCTAATACGCGTCGGGTTGGAACGGAATGGAGCAGTAATTTTTATTTTCTCTCTTTCTCAGCCTTTTCCAACCTATGTTAGCTTGAAATAAAGCCATAATGGTATTTTTGAATTTTTTTTTTATTTTTTGCTATTTTTTTGGAATTTTCTATTAAAAATCGGGTAGGAACGGAACGGAAAGACAATTTTTATTTTTTCTCTTTCTTAGCCCTTTCCAACCTATTTTGCCTTGAAATGAACCCTTAACGGTATTTTTTAATTTATTGAATTTTTTTGCTATTTTTTTGGAATTTTCTAATACGAGTAGGATTGGAACGAAACGGAACAGTAATTTTTATTTTCAATCTTTCTCAGCATTTTCCAACCTATGTTGGCTTGAAATGAAGCCATAATGGTATTTTTGAATTTTTTTAATTTTTTTGCTATTTTTTTGGAATTTTCTAATACGCGTAGGGTTGGAACGAACGGAACAGTAATTTTAATTTTCTCTCTTTCTCAGCCTTTTCCAACCTATGTTGGCTTGAAATGAAGCTATAATGGTATTTTTGAATTTATTGAATTTTTTTGCTATTTTTTTGGAATTTTCTAATACGCGTAGGATTGGAACGAAACGGAACAGTAATTTTTATTTTCTATCTTTCTCAGCCTTTTCCAACCTATGTTGGCTTGAAATGAAGCTATAATGGTATTTTTGAATTTTTTGAATTTTTTTCCTATTTTTTTAGAATTTTCTATTACTTTTCGGGTTGGAACGGAACGGAACGATAGTACTGATTTTCTCTCTTTCTCATACTTTTCCAACCTATGTTGGCTTGAAATGAAGCCATAATAGTATTTTCGAATTTTTCGAATTTTTTGCTATTTTTTTGGAATTTTCTATTACCCATCGGGTAGGAACGGAACGGAAAGACAATTTTTATTTTTTCTCTTTCTCAACCTTTTCCAAACTATTTTGGCTTGAAATGAACCCCTTAACGGTATTTTTTAATTTACTGAATTTTTTTGCTATTTTTTTGGATTTTCTAATACACGTCGGGTTGGAACGGAATGGAGCAGTAATTTTTATTTTCTCTCTTTCTCAGCCTATTCCAACCTATGTTGGCTTGAAATGAAGCTAGAATGGTATTTTTTAATTTTTTTTAATTTTTTTGCTATTTTTTTGGAATTTTCTATTACCCATCGGGTAGGAACAGAACGGAAAGACAATTTTTATTTTTTCTCTTTCTTAACCTTTTCCATCCTATTTTGGCTTGAAATGAACCCCTTAACGGTATTTTTTAATTTACTGAATTTTTTTGCTATTTTTTTGGAATTTTCTAATACACGTCGGGTTGGAACGGAATGGAGCAGTAATTTTTATTTTCTCTCTTTCTCAGCCTTTTCCAACCTATGTTGGCTTGAAATAAAGCCATAATGGTATTTTTTAATTTTTTTAATTTTTTTCTATTTTTTTGGAATTTTCTATTACCCATCTGGTAGGAACGGAACGGAAAGAAAATTTTTATTTTTTCCCTTTCTCAGTCTTTTCCAACCTATTTTGGCTAGAAATGAACCCTTAACGGTATTTTTTAATTTATTGAATTTTTTTGCTATTTTTTTGGAATTTTCTAATACGCGTAGGATTGGAACGAAACGGAACAGTAATTTTTATTTTCTCTCTTTCTCAGCCTTTTCCGACCTATGTCTGCTTGAATTGAAGCCATAATGGTATTTTTGAATTTTTTGAATTTTTTTTTAATTTTTTTGGAATTTCTATTACCCATCGGGTAGGAACGGAACGGAAAGGCAATTTTTATTTTCTATCTTTCTCAGCCTTTTCCAACCTATGTTGGCTTGAAATGAAGCCATAATAGTATTTTTGAATTTTTTTTCTATTTTTTTGGAATTTTCTATTACGTTTCGGGTTGGAACGGAACGGAACGATAGTACTTATTTTCTCTCTTTCTCAGCCTTTTCCAACCTATTTTGGCTTGAAATGAATCCTTAACGGTATTTTTTAATTTATTTAATTTATTGGATATTTTTTTGGAATTTTCTAATACACGTAGGGTTGGAACGGAACGGAACAGTAATTTTCATTTTCTCTCTTTCTCAGCCTTTTCCGACCTATGTTGGCTTGAAATGAACCTATAATGGTATTTTCTAATTTTTTGAATTTTTTTGCTATTTTTTTGGAATTTTCTATTACGCTTCGTGTTGGAACGGAATGGAACGATAGTACTTATTTTCTCTCTTTCTCATACTTTTCCAAGCTATGTTGGCTTGAAATGAATCCATAATAGTGTTTTTGAATTTTTTTGCTATTTTTTTGGAATTTTCTATTACGTTTCGGGTTGGAACGGAACGGAACGATAGTACTTATTTTATCTCTTTCTCATTCTTTTCCAACCTATGTTGGCTTGAAATGAAACCATAATAGTATTTTCGAATTTTTTAATTTTTTTGCTATTTTTTTGGAATTTTCTAAAACGCGTAGGGTTGGAACGGAACGGAACAGTAATTTTTATTTTCTCTCTTTCTCAGCCTTTTCCGACCTATGTTGGCTTGAATTGAAGCCATAATGGTATTTTTGAATTTTTTTAATTTTTTTGGTATTTTTTTGGAATTTCTATTACCCATCGGGTAGGAACGGAACGGAAAGACAATTTTTATTTTTCCTCTTTCTCAACCTTTTCCAACCTATTTTGGCTTGAAATGAACCCCTTAACGGTATTTTTTAATTTATTGAATTTTTTTGCTAGTTTTTTGGAATTTTCTAATACACGTCGGGTTGGAACGGAATGCAGCAGTAATTTTTATTTTCTCTCTTTCTCAGCCTTTTCCAACCTATGTCGGCTTGAAATAAAGCCATAATGGTATTTTTGAATTTTTTTAATTTTTTGCTATTTTTTTGAAATTTTCGATTAACCATCGGGTAGGAACGGAACGGAAAGAAATTTTTTATTTTTTCCCTTTCTCAGCCTTTTCCAACCTATTTTGGCTTGAAATGAACCCTTAACGGTATTTTTTAATTTATTGAATTTTTTTGCTATTTTTTTGGAATTTTCTAATACGAGTAGGATTGGAACGAAACGGAACAGTAATTTTTATTTTCCATCTTTCTCAGCCTTTTCCAACCTATGTTGGCTTGAAATGAAGCCATAATGGTATTTTTTAATTTTTTTAATTTTTTTGCTATTTTTTTGGAATTTTCTAATACGCGTAGGGTTGGAACGAACGAAACAGTAGTTTTTATTTTCTCTCTTTCTCAGCCTTTTCCAACCTATGTTGGCTTGAAATGAAGCTATAATGGTATTTTTGAATTTTTTGAATTTTTTTGCTATTTTTTTGGAATTTTCTAATACGCGTCGGGTTGGAACGGAATGGAGCAGTAATTTTTATTTTCTCTCTTTCTCAGCCTTTTCCAACCTATGTTGGCTTGAAATAAAGCCATAATGGTATTTTTGAATTTTTTTAATATTTTGCAATTTTTTTGGAATTTTCTATTACCCATCGGGTAGGAACGGAACGGAAAGTCAATTTTTATTTTTTCTCTTTCTCAGCCTTTTCCAACCTATTTTGGCTGGAAATGAACCCTTAACGGTATTTTTTAATTTATTGAATTTTTTTGCTATTTTTTTGGAATTTTCTAATACGAGTAGGATTGGAACGAAACGGAATAGTAATTTTTATTTTCTATCTTTCTCAGCCTTTTCCAACCTATGTTGGCTTGAAATGAAGCCATAATGGTATTTTTGAATTTTTTTAATTTTTTTGCTATTTTTTTGGAATTTTCTAATACGCGTAGGGTTGGAACGAACGGAACAGTAATTTTTATTTTCTCTCTTTCTCAGCCTTTTCCAACCTATGTTGGCTTGAAATGAAGCTATAATGGTATTTTTGAATTTATTGAATTTTTTTGCTATTTTTTTGGAATTTTCTAATACGCGTCGGGTCGGAACGGAATGGAGCAGTAATTTTTATTTTCTCTCTTTCTCAGCCTTTTCCAACCTATGTTGGCTTGAAATAAAGCCATAATGGTATTTTTGAATTTTTTTTTTATTTTTTGCTATTTTTTTGGAATTTTCTATTAAAAATCGGGTAGGAACGGAACGGAAAGACAATTTTTATTTTTTCTCTTTCTTAGCCCTTTCCAACCTATTTTGCCTTGAAATGAACCCTTAACGGTATTTTTTAATTTATTGAATTTTTTTGCTATTTTTTTGGAATTTTCTAATACGAGTAGGATTGGAACGAAACGGAACAGTAATTTTTATTTTCAATCTTTCTCAGCATTTTCCAACCTATGTTGGCTTGAAATGAAGCCATAATGGTATTTTTGAATTTTTTTAATTTTTTTGCTATTTTTTTGGAATTTTCTAATACGCGTAGGGTTGGAACGAACGGAACAGTAATTTTAATTTTCTCTCTTTCTCAGCCTTTTCCAACCTATGTTGGCTTGAAATGAAGCTATAATGGTATTTTTGAATTTATTGAATTTTTTTGCTATTTTTTTGGAATTTTCTAATACGCGTAGGATTGGTACGAAACGGAACAGTAATTTTTACTTTCTATCTTTCTCAGCCTTTTCCAACCTATGTTGGCTTGAAACGAAGCCATAATGGTATTTTTGAATTTTTTGAATTTTTTTGCTATTTTTTTAGAATTTTCTATTACGTTTCGGGTTGGAACGGAACGGAACGATAGTACTGATTTTCTCTCTTTCTCATACTTTTCCAACCTATGTTGGCTTGAAATGAAGCCATAATAGTATTTTCGAATTTTTTGAATTTTTTGCTATTTTGTTGGAATTTTCTATTACGCGCCGGGTTGGAACGGAACAGAACAGTAATTTTTATTTTCTCTCTTTCTCAGCCTATTCCAACCTATGTTGGCTTGAAATGAAGCTAGAATGGTATTTTTTAATTTTTTTGCTATTTTTTTGGAATTTTCAATTACGCTTCGTGTTGGAACGGAATGGAACGATAGTACTTATTTTCTCTCTTTCTCATACTTTTCCAACCTATGTTGGCTTGAAATGAAGCCATAATAGTATTTTTGAATTTTTTTGCTATTTTTTTGGAATTTTCTATTACGTTTCGGGTTGGAACGGAACGGAACGATAGTACTTATTTTCTCTCTTTCTCATACTTTTCCAACCTATGTTGGCTTGAAATGAAGCCATAATAGTATTTTCGAATTTTATAATTTTTTTTAATTTTTTTGTAATTTTCTATTACGCGTCAGGTTGGAACGGAACGGAACAGTAATTTTTATTTTCTCTCTTTCTCAGCCTATTCCAACCTATGTTGGCTTGAAATGAAGCTATAATGGTATTTTTTAAATTTTTTAATTTTTTTGCTATTTTTTTGGAATTTTCTATTACTCTTCGTGTTGGAACGGAATGGAACGATAGTACTTATTTTCTCTCTTTCTCATACTTTTCCAAGCTATGTTGGCTTGAAATGAAGCCATAATAGTATTTTTGAATTTTTTTGCTATTTTTTTGGAATTTTCTATTACGTTTCGGGTTGGAACGGAACGGAACGACAGTACTTATTTTCTCTCTTTCTCATACTTTTCCAAGCTATGTTGGCTTGAAATGAAGCCAAAATAGTATTTTTGAATTTTTTTGCTATTTTTTTGGAATTTTCTATTACGTTTCGGGTTGGAACAGAACGGAACGATAGTACTTATTCTCTCTCTTTCTCAGCCTTTTCCAACCTATTTTGGCTTGAAATGAATCCTTAACGGTATTTTTTAATTTATTGAATTTTTTTGCTATTTTTTTGGAATTTTCTAATACGCGTAGGATTGGAACGAAACGGAACAGTAATTTTTATTTTCTATCTTTCTCAGCCTTTTCCAACCTATGTTGGCTTGAAATGAAGCCATAATGGTATTTTTGAATTTTTTTAATTTTTTTGCTATTTTTTTGGAATTTTCTAATACGCGTAGGGTTGGAACGGAACGGAACCGTAATTTTTATTTTCTGTCTTTCTCAGCCTTTTCCAACCTATGTTGGCTTGAAATGAAGCTATAATGGTATTTTTGAATTTTTTGAATTTTTTTGCTATTTTTTTAGAATTTTCTATTACTTTTCGGGTTGGAACGGAACGGAACGATAGTACTGATTTTCTCTCTTTCTCATACTTTTCCAACCTATGTTGGCTTGAAATGAAGCCATAATAGTATTTTCGAATTTTTCGAATTTTTTGCTATTTTTTTGGAATTTTCTATTACCCATCGGGTAGGAACGGAACGGAAAGACAATTTTTATTTTTTCCCTTTCTCAACCTTTTCCAAACTATTTTGGCTTGAAATGAACCCCTTAACGGTATTTTTTAATTTACTGAAGTTTTTTGCTATTTTTTTGGAATTTTCTAATACACGTCGGGTTGGAACGGAATGGAGCAGTAATTTTTATTTTCTCTCTTTCTCAGCCTTTTCCAACCTATGTTGGCTTGAAATAAAGCCATAATGGTATTTTTGAATTTTTTTAATTTTTTGCTATTTTTTTGGAATTTTCTATTACCCATCGGGTAGGAACAGAACGGAAAGACAATTTTTATTTTTTCTCTTTCTTAACCTTTTCCAACCTATTTTGGCTTGAAATGAACCCCTTAACGGTATTTTTTAATTTACTGAATTTTTTTGCTATTTTTTTGGAATTTTCTAATACACGTCGGGTTGGAACGGAATGGAGCAGTAATTTTTATTTTCTCTCTTTCTCAGCCTTTTCCAACCTATGTTGGCTTGAAATAAAGCCATAATGGTATTTTTGAATTTTTTGAATTTTGTCTATTTTTTTGGAATTTTCTATTACCCATCGGGTAGGAACGGAACGGAAAGAAAATTTTTATTTTTTCCCTTTCTCAGTCTTTTCCGACCTATTTTGGCTAGAAATGAACCCTTAACGGTATTTTTTAATTTATTGAATTTTTTTGCTATTTTTTTGGAATTTTCTAATACGCGTAGGATTGGAACGAAACGGAACAGTAATTTTTATTCTCTATCTTTCTCAGCCTTTTCCAACCTATGTTGGCTTGAAATGAACCATAATAGTATTTTTGAATTTTTTTGCTATTTTTTTTTAATTTTCTATTACGTTTCGGGTTGGAACGGAACGGAACGATAGTACTTATTTTCTCTCTTTCTCAGCCTTTTCCAACCTATTTTGGCTTGAAATGAATCCTTAACGGTATTTTTTAATTTATTTAATTTATTGGATATTTTTTTGGAATTTTCTAATACACGTAGGGTTGGAACGGAACGGAACAGTAATTTTCATTTTCTCTCTTTCTCAGCCTTTTCCGACCTATGTTGGCTTGAAATGAGCCTATAATGGTATTTTCTAATTTTTTGAATTTTTTTGCTATTTTTTTGGAATTTTCTATTACGCTTCGTGTTGGAACGGAATGGAACGATAGTACTTATTTTCTCTCTTTCTCATACTTTTCCAAGCTATGTTGGCTTGAAATGAAGCCATAATAGTGTTTTTGAATTTTTTTGCTATTTTTTTGGAATTTTCTATTACGTTTCGGGTTGGAACGGAACGGAACGATAGTACTTATTTTCTCTCTTTCTCATACTTTTCCAACCTATGTTGGCTTGAAATGAAACCATAATAGTATTTTCGAATTTTTTAATTTTTTTGCTATTTTTTTGGAATTTTCTAAAACGCGTAGGGTTGGAACGGAACGGAATAGTAATTTTTATTTTCTGTCTTTCTCAGCCTTTTCCAACCTATGTTGGCTTGAAATGAAGCTATAATGGTATTTTTGAATTTTTTGAATTTTTTTGCTATTTTTTTAGAATTTTCTATTACTTTTCTGGTTGGAACGGAACGGAACGATAGTGCTGATTTTCTCTCTTTCTCATACTTTTCCAACCTATGTTGGCTTGAAATGAAGCTTTAATAGTATTTTCGAATTTTTCGAATTTTTTGCTATTTTTTTGGAATTTTCTATTACCAATCGGGTAGGAACGGAACGGAAAGACAATTTTTATTTTTTCTCTTTCTCAACCTTTTCCAAACTATTTTGGCTTGAAATGAACCCCTTAACGGTATTTTTTAATTTACTGAATTTTTTTGCTATTTTTTTGGAATTTTCTAATACACGTCGGGTTGGAACGGAATGGAGCAGTAATTTTTATTTTCTCTCTTTCTCAGCCTTTTCCAACCTATGTTGGCTTGAAATAAAGCCATAATGGTATTTTTGAATTTTTTTAATTTTTTGCTATTTTTTTGGAATTTTCTATTACCCATCGGGTAGGAACAGAACGGAAAGACAATTTTTATTTTTTCTCTTTCTTAACCTTTTCCAACCTATTTTGGCTTCAAATGAACCCCTTAACGGTATTTTTTAATTTACTGAATTTTTTTGCTATTTTTTTGGAATTTTCTAATACACGTCGGGTTGGAACGGAATGGAGCAGTAATTTTTATTTTCTCTCTTTCTCAGCCTTTTCCAACCTATGTTGGCTTGAAATAAAGCCATAATGGTATTTTTGAATTTTTTTAATTTTTTGCTATTTTTTTGGAATTTTCTATTACCCATCTGGTAGGAACGGAACGGAAAGATAATTTTTATTTTTTCCCTTTCTCAGTCTTTTCCAACCTATTTTGGCTAGAAATGAACCCTTAACGGTATTTTTTAATTTATCGAATTTTTTTGCTATTTTTTTGGAATTTTCTAATACGCGTAGGATTGGAACGAAACGGAACAGTAATTTTTATTCTCTATCTTTCTCAGCCTTTTCCAACTTATGTTGGCTTGAAATGAAGCCATAATAGTATTTTTGAATTTTTTTGCTATTTTTTTTGAATTTTCTATTACGTTTCGGGTTGGAACGGAACGGAACGATAGTACTTATTTTCTCTCTTTCTCAGCCTTTTCCAATCTATTTTGGCTTGAAATGAATCCTTAACGGTATTTTTTAATTTATTTAATTTATTGGATATTTTTTTGGAATTTTCTAATACACGTAGGGTTGGAACGGAACGGAACAGTAATTTTCATTTTCTCTCTTTCTCAGCCTTTTCCGACCTATGTTGGCTTGAAATGAGCCTATAATGGTATTTTCTAATTTTTTGAATTTTTTTGCTATTTTTTTGGAATTTTCTATTACGCTTCGTGTTGGAACGGAACGGAACGATAGTACTTATTTTCTCTCTTTCTCATACTTTTCCAAGCTATGTTGGCTTGAAATGAAGCCATAATAGTGTTTTTGAATTTTTTTGCTATTTTTTTGGAATTTTCTATTACGTTTCGGGTTGGAACGGAACGGAACGATAGTACTTATTTTCTCTCTTTCTCATACTTTTCCAACCTATGTTGGCTTGAAATGAAACCATAATAGTATTTTCGAATTTTTTAATTTTTTTGCTATTTTTTTGGAATTTTCAAAAACGCGTAGGGTTAGAACGGAACGGAACAGTAATTTTTATTTTCTCTCTTTCTCAGCCTTTTCCGACCTATGTTGGCTTGAATTGAAGCCATAATGGTATTTTTGAATTTTTTTAATTTTTTTGGTATTTTTTTGGAATTTCTATTACCCATCGGGGTAGGAACGGAACGGAAAGACAATTTTTATTTTTCCTCTTTCTCAACCTTTTCCAACCTATTTTGGCTTGAAATGAACCCCTTAACGGTATTTTTTAATTTATTGAATTTTTTTGCTAGTTTTTTGGAATTTTCTAATACACGTCGGGTTGGAACGGAATGCAGCAGTAATTTTTATTTTCTCTCTTTCTCAGCCTTTTCCAACCTATGTTGGCTTGAAATAAAGCCATAATGGTATTTTTGAATTTTTTTAATTTTTTGCTATTTTTTTGGAATTTTCTATTAACCATCGGGTAGGAACGGAACGGAAAGAAATTTTTTATTTTTTCCCTTTCTCAGCCTTTTCCAACCTATTTTGGCTTGAAATGAACCCTTAACGGTATTTTTTAATTTATTGAATTTTTTTGCTATTTTTTTGGAATTTTCTAATACGAGTAGGATTGGAACGAAACGGAACAGTAATTTTTATTTTCCATCTTTCTCAGCCTTTTCCAACCTATGTTGGCTTGAAATGAGCCTATAATGGTATTTTCTAATTTTTTGAATTTTTTTGCTATTTTTTTGGAATTTTCTATTACGCTTCGTGTTGGAACGGAATGGAACGATAGTACTTATTTTCTCTCTTTCTCATACTTTTCCAAGCTATGTTGGCTTGAAATGAAGCCATAATAGTGTTTTTGAATTTTTTTGCTATTTTTTTGGAATTTTCTATTACGTTTCGGGTTGGAACGGAACGGAACGATAGTACTTATTTTCTCTCTTTCTCATACTTTTCCAACCTATGTTGGCTTGAAATGAAACCATAATAGTATTTTCGAATTTTTTAATTTTTTTGCTATTTTTTTGGAATTTTCTAAAACGCGTAGGGTTGGAACGGAACGGAACAGTAATTTTTATTTTCTCTCTTTCTCAGCCTTTTCCAACCTATGTTGGCTTGGAATGAAGCTATAATGGTATTTTTGAATTTTTTGAATTTTTTTGCTATTTTTTTAGAATTTTCTATTACTTTTCTGGTTGGAATGGAACGGAACGGAACGATAGTGCTGATTTTCTCTCTTTCTCATACTTTTCCAACGTATGTTGGCTTGAAATGAAGCCATAATAGTATTTTCGGATTTTTCGAATTTTTTGCTATTTTTTTGGAATTTTCTATTACCCATCGGGTAGGAACGGAACGGAAAGACAATTTTTATTTTTTCTCTTTCTCAACCTTTTCCAAACTATTTTGGCTTGAAATGAACCCCTTAACGGTATTTTTTAATTTACTGAATTTTTTTGCTATTTTTTTGGAATTTTCTAATACACGTCGGGTTGGAACGGAATGGAGCAGTAATTTTTATTTTCTCTCTTTCTCAGCCTTTTCCAACCTATTTTGGCTTGAAATAAAGCCATAATGGTATTTTTGAATTTTTTTAATTTTTTGCTATTTTTTTGGAATTTTCTATTACCCATCGGGTAGGAACAGAACGGAAAGACAATTTTTATTTTTTCTCTTTCTTAACCTTTTCCAACCTATTTTGGCTTGAAATGAACCCGTTAACGGTATTTTTTAATTGACTGAATTTTTTTGCTATTTTTTTGGAATTTTCTAATACACGTCGGGTTGGAACGGAATGGAGCAGTAATTTTTATTTTCTCTCTTTCTCAGCCTTTTCCAACCTATGTTGGCTTGAAATAAAGCCATAATGGTATTTTTGAATTTTTTTAATTTTTTGCTATTTTTTTGGAATTTTCTATTACCCATCGGGTAGGAACGGAACGGAAAGAAAATTTTTATTTTTTCCCTTTCTCAGTCTTTTCCAACCTATTTTGGCTAGAAATGAACCCTTAACGGTATTTTTTAATTTATTGAATTTTTTTGCTATTTTTTTGGAATTTTCTAATACGCGTAGGATTGGAACGAAACGGAACAGTAATTTTTATTCTCTATCTTTCTCAGCCTTTTCCAACCTATGTTGGCTTGAAATGAAGCCATAATAGTATTTTTGAATTTTTTTGCTATTTTTTTTGAATTTTCTATTACGTTTCGGGTTGGAACGGAACGGAACGATAGTACTTATTTTCTCTCTTTCTCAGCCTTTTCCAACCTATTTTGGCTTGAAATGAATCCTTAACGGTATTTTTTAATTTATTTAATTTATTGGATATTTTTTTGGAATTTTCTAATACACGTAGGGTTGGAACGGAACGGAACAGTAATTTTCATTTTCTCTCTTTCTCAGCCTTTTCCGACCTATGTTGGCTTGAAATGAGCCTATAATGGTATTTTCTAATTTTTTGAATTTTTTTGCTATTTTTTTGGAATTTTCTATTACGCTTCGTGTTGGAACGGAATGGAACGATAGTACTTATTTTCTCTCTTTCTCATACTTTTCCAAGCTATGTTGGCTTGAAATGAAGCCATAATAGTGTTTTTTAATTTTTTTGCTATTTTTTTGGAATTTTCTATTACGTTTCGGGTTGGAACGGAACGGAACGATAGTACTTATTTTCTCTCTTTCTCATACTTTTCCAACCTATGTTGGCTTGAAATGAAACCATAATAGTATTTTCGAATTTTTTAATTTTTTTGCTATTTTTTTGGAATTTTCTAAAACGCGTAGGGTTGGAACGGAACGGAACAGTAATTTATATTTTCTCTCTTTCTCAGCCTTTTCCGACCTATGTTGGCTTGAATTGAAGCCATAATGGTATTTTTGAATTTTTTTAATTTTTTTGGTATTTTTTTGGAATTTCTATTACCCATCGGGGTAGGAACGGAACGGAAAGACAATTTTTATTTTTCCTCTTTCTCAACCTTTTCCAACCTATTTTGGCTTGAAATGAACCCCTTAACGGTATTTTTTAATTTATTGAATTTTTTTGCTAGTTTTTTGGAATTTTCTAATACACGTCGGGTTGGAACGGAATGCAGCAGTAATTTTTATTTTCTCTCTTTCTCAGCCTTTTCCAACCTATGTTGGCTTGAAATAAAGCCATAATGGTATTTTTGAATTTTTTTAATTTTTTGCTATTTTTTTGGAATTTTCTATTAACCATCGGGTAGGAACGGAACGGAAAGAAATTTTTTATTTTTTCCCTTTCTCAGCCTTTTCCAACCTATTTTGGCTTGAAATGAACCCTTAACGGTATTTTTTAATTTATTGAATTTTTTTGCTATTTTTTTGGAATTTTCTAATACGAGTAGGATTGGAACGAAACGGAACAGTAATTTTTATTTTCCATCTTTCTCAGCCTTTTCCAACCTATGTTGGCTTGAAATGAGCCTATAATGGTATTTTCTAATTTTTTGAATTTTTTTGCTATTTTTTTGGAATTTTCTATTACGCCTCGTGTTGGAACGGAATGGAACGATAGTACTTATTTTCTCTCTTTCTCATACTTTTCCAAGCTATGTTGGCTTGAAATGAAGCCATGATAGTGTTTTTGAATTTTTTTGCTATTTTTTTGGAATTTTCTATTACGTTTCGGGTTGGAACGGAACGGAACGATAGTACTTATTTTCTCTCTTTCTCATACTTTTCCAACCTATGTTGGCTTGAAATGAAACCATAATAGTATTTTCGAATTTTTTAATTTTTTTGCTATTTTTTTGAAATTTTCTAAAACGCGTAGGGTTGGAACGGAACGGAACAGTAATTTTTATTTTCTCTCTTTCTCAGCCTTTTCCAACCTATGTTGGCTTGAAATGAAGCTATAATGGTATTTTTGAATTTTTTTAATTTTTTGCTATTTTTTTGGAATTTTCTATTACCCATCGGGTAGGAACAGAACGGAAAGACAATTTTTATTTTTTCTCTTTCTTAACCTTTTCCAACCTATTTTGGCTTGAAATGAACCCCTTAACGGTATTTTTTAATTTACTGAATTTTTTTGCTATTTTTTTGGAATTTTCTAATACACGTAGGGTTGGAACGGAACGGAACAGTAATTTTCATTTTCTCTCTTTCTCAGCCTTTTCCGACCTATGTTGGCTTGAAATGAAACCATAATAGTATTTTCGAATTTTTTAATTTTTTTGCTATTTTTTTGGAATTTTCTATTAACCATCGGGTAGGAACGGAACGGAAAGAAATTTTTTATTTTTTCCCTTTCTCAGCCTTTTCCAACCTATTTTGGCTTGAAATGAACCCTTAACGGTATTTTTTAATTTACTGAATTTTTTTGCTATTTTTTTGGAATTTTCTAATACACGTCGGGTTGGAACGGAATGGAGCAGTAATTTTTATTTTCTCTCTTTCTCAGCCTTTTCCAACCTATGTTGGCTTGAAATAAAGCCATAATGGTATTTTTGAATTTTTTTAATTTTTTGCTATTTTTTTGGAATTTTCTATTAACCATCGGGTAGGAACGGAACGGAAAGAAATTTTTTATTTTTTCCCTTTCTCAGCCTTTTCCAACCTATTTTGGCTTGAAATGAACCCTTAACGGTATTTTTTAATTTATTGAATTTTTTTGCTATTTTTTTGGAATTTTCTAATACGAGTAGGATTGGAACGAAACGGAACAGTAATTTTTATTTTCCATCTTTCTCAGCCTTTTCCAACCTATGTTGGCTTGAAATGAGCCTATAATGGTATTTTCTAATTTTTTGAATTTTTTTGCTATTTTTTTGGAATTTTCTAAAACGCGTAGGGTTGGAACGGAACGGAACCGTAATTTTTATTTTCTCTCTTTCTCAGCCTTTTCCAACCTATGTTGGCTTGAAATGAAGCTATAATGGTATTTTTGAATTTTTTGAATTTTTTTGCTATTTTTTTAGAATTTTCTATTACTTTTCCGGTTGGAACGGAACGGAACGATAGTGCTGATTTTCTCTCTTTCTCATACTTTTCCAACCTATGTTGGCTTGAAATGAAGCCATAATAGTATTTTCGGATTTTTCGAATTTTTTGCTATTTTTTTGGAATTTTCTATTACCCATTGGGTAGGAACGGAACGGAAAGACAATTTTTATTTTTTCTCTTTCTCAACCTTTTCCAAACTATTTTGGCTTGAAATGAACCCCTTAACGGTATTTTTTAATTTACTGAATTTTTTTGCTATTTTTTTGGAATTTTCTAATACACGTCGGGTTGGAACGGAATGGAGCAGTAATTTTTATTTTCTCTCTTTCTCAGCCTTTTCCAACCTATGTTGGCTTGAAATAAAGCCATAATGGTATTTTTGAATTTTTTGAATTTTTTGCTATTTTTTTGGAATTTTCTATTACCCATCGGGTAGGAACAGAACGGAAAGACAATTTTTATTTTTTCTCTTTCTTAACCTTTTCCAACCTATTTTGGCTTGAAATGAACCCCTTAACGGTATTTTTTAATTTACTGAATTTTTTTGCTATTTTTTTGGAATTTTGTAATACACGTCGGGTTGGAACGGAATGGAGCAGTAATTTTTATTTTCTCTCTTTCTCAGCCTTTTCCAACCTATGTTGGCTTGAAATAAAGCCATAATGGTATTTTTGAATTTTTTTAATTTTTTGCTATTTTTTTGGAATTTTCTATTAACCATCGGGTAGGAACGGAACGGAAAGAAATTTTTTATTTTTTCCCTTTCTCAGCCTTTTCCAACCTATTTTGGCTTGAAATGAACCCTTAACGGTATTTTTTAATTTATTGAATTTTTTTGCTATTTTTTTGGAATTTTCTAGTACGAGTAGGATTGGAACGAAACGGAACAGTAATTTTTATTTTCCATCTTTCTCAGCCTTTTCCAACCTATGTTGGCTTGAAATGAGCCTATAATGGTATTTTCTAATTTTTTGAATTTTTTTGCTATTTTTTTGGAATTTTCTATTACGCTTCGTGTTGGAACGGAATGGAACGATAGTACTTATTTTCTCTCTTTCTCATACTTTTCCAAGCTATGTTGGCTTGAAATGAAGCCATAATAGTGTTTTTGAATTTTTTTGCTATTTTTTTGGAATTTTCTATTACGTTTCGGGTTGGAACGGAACGGAACGATAGTACTTATTTTCTCTCTTTCTCATACTTTTCCAACCTATGTTGGCTTGAAATGAAACCATAATAGTATTTTCGAATTTTTTAATTTTTTTGCTATTTTTTTGGAATTTTCTAAAACGCGTAAGGTTGGAACGGAACGGAACAGTAATTTTTATTTTCTCTCTTTCTCAGCCTTTTCCAACCTATGTTGGCTTGAAATGAAGCTATAATGGTATTTTTGAATTTTTTGAATTTTTTTGCTATTTTTTTAGAATTTTCTATTACTTTTCTGGTTGGAACGGAACGGAACGGAACGATAGTGCTGATTTTCTCTCTTTCTCATACTTTTCCAACCTATGTTAGCTTGAAATGAAGCCATAATAGTATTTTCGAATTTTTCGAATTTTTTGCTATTTTTTTGGAATTTTCTATTACCCATCGGGTAGGAACGGAACGGAAAGACAATTTTTATTTTTTCTCTTTCTCAACCTTTTCCAAACTATTTTGGCTTGAAATGAACCCCTTAACGGTATTTTTTAATTTACTGAATTTTTTTGCTATTTTTTTGGAATTTTCTAATACACGTCGGGTTGGAACGGAATGGAGCAGTAATTTTTATTTTCTCTCTTTCTCAGCCTTTTCCAACCTATGTTGGCTTGAAATAAAGCCATAATGGTATTTTTGAATTTTTTTAATTTTTTGCTATTTTTTTGGAATTTTCTATTACCCATCGGGTAGGAACAGAACGGAAAGACAATTTTTATTTTTTCTCTTTCTTAACCTTTTCCAACCTATTTTGGCTTGAAATGAACCCCTTAACGGTATTTTTTAATTTACTGAATTTTTTTGCTATTTTTTTGGAATTTTGTAATACACGTCGGGTTGGAACGGAATGGAGCAGTAATTTTTATTTTCTCTCTTTCTCAGCCTTTTCCAACCTATGTTGGCTTGAAATAAAGCCATAATGGTATTTTTGAATTTTTTTAATTTTTTGCTATTTTTTTGGAATTTTCTATTAACCATCGGGTAGGAACGGAACGGAAAGAAATTTTTTATTTTTTCCCTTTCTCAGCCTTTTCCAACCTATTTTGGCTTGAAATGAACCCTTAACGGTATTTTTTAATTTATTGAATTTTTTTGCTATTTTTTTGGAATTTTCTAATACGAGTAGGATTGGAACGAAACGGAACAGTAATTTTTATTTTCCATCTTTCTCAGCCTTTTCCAACCTATGTTGGCTTGAAATGAGCCTATAATGGTATTTTCTAATTTTTTGAATTTTTTTGCTATTTTTTTGGAATTTTCTATTACGCTTCGTGTTGGAACGGAATGGAACGATAGTACTTATTTTCTCTCTTTCTCATACTTTTCCAAGCTATGTTGGCTTGAAATGAACCCTTAACGGTATTTTTTAATTTATTGAATTTTTTTGCTATTTTTTTGGAATTTTCTAATACGAGTAGGATTGGAACGAAACGGAACAGTAATTTTTATTTTCCGTCTTTCTCAGCCTTTTCCAACTTATGTTGGCTTGAAATGAGCCTATAATGGTATTTTCTAATTTTTTGAATTTTTTTGCTATTTTTTTGGAATTTTCTAAAACGCGTAGGGTTGGAATGGAACGGAACCGTAATTTTTATTTTCTCTCTTTCTCAGCCTTTTCCAACCTATGTTGGCTTGAAATGAAGCTATAATGGTATTTTTGAATTTTTTGAATTTTTTTGCTATTTTTTTAGAATTTTCTATTACTTTTCTGGTTGGAACGGAACGGAACGGAACGATAGTGCTGATTTTCTCTCTTTCTCATACTTTTCCAACCTATGTTAGCTTGAAATGAAGCCATAATAGTATTTTCGAATTTTTCGAATTTTTTGCTATTTTTTTGGAATTTTCTATTACCCATCGAGTAGGAACGGAACGGAAAGACAATTTTTATTTTTTCTCTTTCTCAACCTTTTCCAAACTATTTTGGCTTGAAATGAACCCCTTAACGGTATTTTTTAATTTACTGAATTTTTTTGCTATTTTTTTGGAATTTTCTAATACACGTCGGGTTGGAACGGAATGGAGCAGTAATTTTTATTTTCTCTCTTTCTCAGCCTTTTCCAACCTATGTTGGCTTGAAATAAAGCCATAATGGTATTTTTGAATTTTTTTAATTTTTTGCTATTTTTTTGGAATTTTCTATTACCCATCGGGTAGGAACAGAACGGAAAGACAATTTTTATTTTTTCTCTTTCTTAACCTTTTCCAACCTATTTTGGCTTGAAATGAACCCTTAACGGTATTTTTTAATTTATTGAATTTTTTTGCTATTTTTTTGGAATTTTCTAATACGAGTAGGATTGGAACGAAACGGAACAGTAATTTTTATTTTCCATCTTTCTCAGCCTTTTCCAACCTATGTTGGCTTGAAATGAGCCTATAATGGTATTTTCTAATTTTTTGAATTTTTTTGCTATTTTTTTGGAATTTTCTATTACGCTTCGTGTTGGAACGGAATGGAACGATAGTACTTATTTTCTCTCTTTCTCATACTTTTCCAAGCTATGTTGGCTTGAAATGAAGCCATAATAGTGTTTTTGAATTTTTTTGCTATTTTTTTGGAATTTTCTATTACGTTTCGGGTTGGAACGGAACGGAACGATAGTACTTATTTTCTCTCTTTCTCATACTTTTCCAACCTATGTTGGCTTGAAATGAAACCATAATAGTATTTTCGAATTTTTTAATTTTTTTGCTATTTTTTTGGAATTTTCTAAAACGCGTAAGGTTGGAACGGAACGGAACAGTAATTTTTATTTTCTCTCTTTCTCAGCCTTTTCCAACCTATGTTGGCTTGAAATGAAGCTATAATGGTATTTTTGAATTTTTTGAATATTTTTGCTATTTTTTTAGAATTTTCTATTACTTTTCTGGTTGGAACGGAACGGAACGGAACGATAGTGCTGATTTTCTCTCTTTCTCATACTTTTCCAACCTATGTTAGCTTGAAATGAAGCCATAATAGTATTTTCGAATTTTTCGAATTTTTTGCTATTTTTTTGGAATTTTCTATTACCCATCGGGTAGGAACGGAACGGAAAGACAATTTTTATTTTTTCTCTTTCTCAACCTTTTCCAAACTATTTTGGCTTGAAATGAACCCCTTAACGGTATTTTTTAATTTACTGAATTTTTTTGCTATTTTTTTGGAATTTTCTAATACACGTCGGGTTGGAACGGAATGGAGCAGTAATTTTTATTTTCTCTCTTTCTCAGCCTTTTCCAACCTATGTTGGCTTGAAATAAAGCCATAATGGTATTTTTGAATTTTTTTAATTTTTTGCTATTTTTTTGGAATTTTCTATTACCCATCGGGTAGGAACAGAACGGAAAGACAATTTTTATTTTTTCTCTTTCTTAACCTTTTCCAACCTATTTTGGCTTCAAATGAACCCCTTAACGGTATTTTTTAATTTACTGAATTTTTTTGCTATTTTTTTGGAATTTTCTAATACACGTCGGGTTGGAACGGAATGGAGCAGTAATTTTTATTTTCTCTCTTTCTCAGCCTTTTCCAACCTATGTTGGCTTGAAATAAAGCCATAATGGTATTTTTGAATTTTTTTAATTTTTTGCTATTTTTTTGGAATTTTCTATTACCCATCTGGTAGGAACGGAACGGAAAGAAAATTTTTATTTTTTCCCTTTCTCAGTCTTTTCCAACCTATTTTGCCTAGAAATGAACCCTTAACAGTATTTTTTAATTTATTGAATTTTTTTGCTATTTTTTTGGAATTTTCTAATACGCGTAGGATTGGAACGAAACGGAACAGTAATTTTTATTCTCTATCTTTCTCAGCCTTTTCCAACCTATGTTGGCTTGAAATGAAGCCATAATAGTATTTTTGAATTTTTTTGCTATTTTTTTTGAATTTTCTATTACGTTTCGGGTTGGAACGGAACGGAACGATAGTACTTATTTTCTCTCTTTCTCAGCCTTTTCCAACCTATTTTGGCTTGAAATGAATCCTTAACGGTATTTTTTAATTTATTTAATTTATTGGATATTTTTTTGGAATTTTCTAATACACGTAGGGTTGGAACGGAACGGAACAGTAATTTTCATTTTCTCTCTTTCTCAGCCTTTTCCGACCTATGTTGGCTTGAAATGAGCCTATAATGGTATTTTCTAATTTTTTGAATTTTTTTGCTATTTTTTTGGAATTTTCTATTACGCTTCGTGTTGGAACGGAATGGAACGATAGTACTTATTTTCTCTCTTTCTCATACTTTTCCAAGCTATGTTGGCTTGAAATGAAGCCATAATAGTGTTTTTGAATTTTTTTGCTATTTTTTTGGAATTTTCTATTACGTTTCGGGTTGGAACGGAACGGAACGATAGTACTTATTTTCTCTCTTTCTCATACTTTTCCAACCTATGTTGGCTTGAAATGAAACCATAATAGTATTTTCGAATTTTTTAATTTTTTTGCTATTTTTTTGGAATTTTCTAAAACGCGTAGGGTTGGAACGGAACGGAACAGTAATTTTTATTTTCTCTCTTTCTCAGCCTTTTCCGACCTATGTTGGCTTGAATTGAAGCCATAATGGTATTTTTGAATTTTTTTAATTTTTTTGGTATTTTTTTGGAATTTCTATTACCCATCGGGGTAGGAACGGAACGGAAAGACAATTTTTATTTTTCCTCTTTCTCAACCTTTTCCAACCTATTTTGGCTTGAAATAAACCCCTTAACGGTATTTTTTAATTTATTGAATTTTTTTGCTAGTTTTTTGGAATTTTATAATACACGTCGGGTTGGAACGGAATGCAGCAGTAATTTTTATTTTCTCTCTTTCTCAGCCTTTTCCAACCTATGTTGGCTTGAAATAAAGCCATAATGGTATTTTTGAATTTTTTTAATTTTTTGCTATTTTTTTGGAATTTTCTATTAACCATCGGGTAGGAACGGAACGGAAAGAAATTTTTTATTTTTTCCCTTTCTCAGCCTTTTCCAACCTATTTTGGCTTGAAATGAACCCTTAACGGTATTTTTTAATTTCTTGAATTTTTTTGCTATTTTTTTGGAATTTTCTAATACGAGTAGGATTGGAACGAAACGGAACAGTAATTTTTATTTTCCATCTTTCTCAGCCTTTTCCAACCTATGTTGGCTTGAAATGAGCTATAATGGTATTTTTGAATTTTTTGAATTTTTTTGCTATTTTTTTAGAATTTTCTATTACTTTTCTGGTTGGAACGGAACGGAACGATAGTGCTGATTTTCTCTCTTTCTCATACTTTTCCAACCTATGTTGGCTTGAAATGAAGCCATAATAGTATTTTCGGATTTTTCGAATTTTTTGCTATTTTTTTGGAATTTTCTATTACCCATCGGGTAGGAACGGAACGGAAAGACAATTTTTATTTTTTCTCTTTCTCAACCTTTTCCAAACTATTTTGGCTTGAAATGAACCCCTTAACGGTATTTTTTAATTTACTGAATTTTTTTGCTATTTTTTTGGAATTTTCTAATACACGTCGGGTTGGAACGGAATGGAGCAGTAATTTTTATTTTCTCTCTTTCTCAGCCTTTTCCAACCTATGTTGGCTTGAAATAAAGCCATAATGGTATTTTTGAATTTTTTTAATTTTTTGCTATTTTTTTGGAATTTTCTATTACCCATCGGGTAGGAACAGAACGGAAAGACAATTTTTATTTTTTCTCTTTCTTAACCTTTTCCAACCTATTTTGGCTTGAAATGAACCCCTTAACGGTATTTTTTAATTTACTGAATTTTTTTGCTATTTTTTTGGAATTTTCTAATACACGTCGGGTTGGAACGGAATGGAGCAGTAATTTTTATTTTCTCTCTTTCTCAGCCTTTTCCAACCTATGTTGGCTTGAAATAAAGCCATAATGGTATTTTTGAATTTTTTTAATTTTTTGCTATTTTTTTGGAATTTTCTATTAACCATCGGGTAGGAACGGAACGGAAAGAAATTTTTTATTTTTTCCCTTTCTCTGCCTTTTCCAACCTATTTTGGCTTGAAATGAACCCTTAACGGTATTTTTTAATTTATTGAATTTTTTTGCTATTTTTTTGGAATTTTCTAATACGAGTAGGATTGGAACGAAACGGAACAGTAATTTTTATTTTCCATCTTTCTCAGCCTTTTCCAACCTATGTTGGCTTGAAATGAGCCTATAATGGTATTTTCTAATTTTTTGAATTTTTTTGCTATTTTTTTGGAATTTTCTATTACGCTTCGTGTTGGAACGGAATGGAACGATAGTACTTATTTTCTCTCTTTCTCATACTTTTCCAAGCTATGTTGGCTTGAAATGAAGCCATAATAGTGTTTTTGAATTTTTTTGCTATTTTTTTGGAATTTTCTATTACGTTTCGGGTTGGAACGGAACGGAACGATAGTACTTATTTTCTCTCTTTCTCATACTTTTCCAACCTATGTTGGCTTGAAATGAAACCATAATAGTATTTTCGAATTTTTTAATTTTTTTGCTATTTTTTTGGAATTTTCTAAAACGCGTAAGGTTGGAACGGAACGGAACAGTAATTTTTATTTTCTCTCTTTCTCAGCCTTTTCCAACCTATGTTGGCTTGAAATGAAGCTATAATGGTATTTTTGAATTTTTTGAATTTTTTTGCTATTTTTTTAGAATTTTCCATTACTTTTCTGGTTGGAACGGAACGGAACGGAACGATAGTGCTGATTTTCTCTCTTTCTCATACTTTTCCAACCTATGTTAGCTTGAAATGAAGCCATAATAGTATTTTCGAATTTTTCGAATTTTTTGCTATTTTTTTGGAATTTTCTATTACCCATCGGGTAGGAACGGAACGGAAAGACAATTTTTATTTTTTCTCTTTCTCAACCTTTTCCAAACTATTTTGGCTTGAAATGAACCCCTTAACGGTATTTTTTAATTTACTGAATTTTTTTGCTATTTTTTTGGAATTTTCTAATACACGTCGGGTTGGAACGGAATGGAGCAGTAATTTTTATTTTCTCTATTTCTCAGCCTTTTCCAACCTATGTTGGCTTGAAATAAAGCCATAATGGTATTTTCGAATTTTTTTAATTTTTTGCTATTTTTTTGGAATTTTCTATTACCCATCGGGTAGGAACAGAACGGAAAGACAATTTTTATTTTTTCTCTTTCTTAACCTTTTCCAACCTATTTTGGCTTGAAATGAACCCCTTAACGGTATTTTTTAATTTACTGAATTTTTTTGCTATTTTTTTGGAATTTTCTAATACACGTCGGGTTGGAACGGAATGGAGCAGTAATTTTTATTTTCTCTCTTTCTCAGCCTTTTCCAACCTATGTTGGCTTGAAATAAAGTCATAATGGTATTTTTGAATTTTTTTAATTTTTTGCTATTTTTTTGGAATTTTCTATTACCCATCGGGTAGGAACAGAACGGAAAGACAATTTTTATTTTTTCTCTTTCTTAACCTTTTCCAACCTATTTTGGCTTGAAATGAACCCCTTAACGGTATTTTTTAATTTACTGAATTTTTTTGCTATTTTTTTGGAATTTTCTAATACACGTCGGGTTGGAACGGAATGGAGCAGTAATTTTTACTTTCTCTCTTTCTCAGCCTTTTCCAACCTATGTTGGCTTGAAATAAAGCCATAATGGTATTTTTGAATTTTTTTAATTTTTTGCTATTTTTTTGGAATTTTCTATTACCCATCGGGTAGGAACAGAACGGAAAGACAATTTTTATTTTTTCTCTTTCTTAACCTTTTCCAACCTATTTTGGCTTCAAATGAACCCCTTAACGGTATTTTTTAATTTACTGAATTTTTTTGCTATTTTTTTGGAATTTTCTAATACACGTCGGGTTGGAACGGAATGGAGCAGTAATTTTTATTTTCTCTCTTTCTCAGCCTTTTCCAACCTATGTTGGCTTGAAATAAAGCCATAATGGTATTTTTGAATTTTTTTAATTTTTTGCTATTTTTTTGGAATTTTCTATTACCCATCGGGTAGGAACGGAACGGAAAGAAAATTTTTATTTTTTCCCTTTCTCAGTCTTTTCCAACCTATTTTGGCTAGAAATGAACCCTTAACGGTATTTTTTAATTTATTGAATTTTTTTGCTATTTTTTTGGAATTTTCTAATACGCGTAGGATTGGAACGAAACGGAACAGTAATTTTTATTCTCTATCTTTCTCAGCCTTTTCCAACCTATGTTGGCTTGAAATGAAGCCATAATAGTATTTTTGAATTTTTTTGCTATTTTTTTTGAATTTTCTATTACGTTTCGGGTTGGAACGGAACGGAACGATAGTACTTATTTTCTCTCTTTCTCAGCCTTTTCCAACCTATTTTGGCTTGAAATGAATCCTTAACGGTATTTTTTAATTTATTTAATTTATTGGATATTTTTTTGGAATTTTCTAATACACGTAGGGTTGGAACGGAACGGAACAGTAATTTTCATTTTCTCTCTTTCTCAGCCTTTTCCGACCTATGTTGGCTTGAAATGAGCCTATAATGGTATTTTCTAATTTTTTGAATTTTTTTGCTATTTTTTTGGAATTTTCTATTACGCTTCGTGTTGGAACGGAATGGAACGATAGTACTTATTTTCTCTCTTTCTCATACTTTTCCAAGCTATGTTGGCTTGAAATTAAGCCATAATAGTGTTTTTGAATTTTTTTGCTATTTTTTTGGAATTTTCTATTACGTTTCGGGTTGGAACGGAACGGAACGATAGTACTTATTTTCTCTCTTTCTCATACTTTTCCAACCTATGTTGGCTTGAAATGAAACCATAATAGTATTTTCGAATTTTTTAATTTTTTTGCTATTTTTTTGGAATTTTCTAAAACGCGTAGGGTTGGAACGGAACGGAACAGTAATTTTTATTTTCTCTCTTTCTCAGCCTTTTCCGACCTATGTTGGCTTGAATTGAAGCCATAATGGTATTTTTGAATTTTTTTAATTTTTTTGGTATTTTTTTGGAATTTCTATTACCCATCGGGGTAGGAACGGAACGGAAAGACAATTTTTATTTTTCCTCTTTCTCAACCTTTTCCAACCTATTTTGGCTTGAAATGAACCCCTTAACGGTATTTTTTAATTTATTGAATTTTTTTGCTAGTTTTTTGGAATTTTCTAATACACGTCGGGTTGGAACGGAATGCAGCAGTAATTTTTATTTTCTCTCTTTCTCAGCCTTTTCCAACCTATGTTGGCTTGAAATAAAGCCATAATGGTATTTTTGAATTTTTTTAATTTTTTGCTATTTTTTTGGAATTTTCTATTAACCATCGGGTAGGAACGGAACGGAAAGAAATTTTTTATTTTTTCCCTTTCTCAGCCTTTTCCAACCTATTTTGGCTTGAAATGAACCCTTAACGGTATTTTTTAATTTATTGAATTTTTTTGCTATTTTTTTGGAATTTTCTAATACGAGTAGGATTGGAACGAAACGGAACAGTAATTTTTATTTTCCATCTTTCTCAGCCTTTTCCAACCTATGTTGGCTTGAAATGAGCCTATAATGGTATTTTCTAATTTTTTGAATTTTTTTGCTATTTTTTTGGAATTTTCTATTACGCTTCGTGTTGGAACGGAATGGAACGATAGTACTTATTTTCTCTCTTTCTCATACTTTTCCAAGCTATGTTGGCTTGAAATGAAGCCATAATAGTGTTTTTGAATTTTTTTGCTATTTTTTTGGAATTTTCTATTACGTTTCGGGTTGGAACGGAACGGAACGATAGTACTTATTTTCTCTCTTTCTCATACTTTTCCAACCTATGTTGGCTTGAAATGAAACCATAATAGTATTTTCGAATTTTTTAATTTTTTTGCTATTTTTTTGAAATTTTCTAAAACGCGTAGGGTTGGAACGGAACGGAACAGTAATTTTTATTTTCTCTCTTTCTCAGCCTTTTCCAACCTATGTTGGCTTGAAATGAAGCTATAATGGTATTTTTGAATTTTTTTAATTTTTTGCTATTTTTTTGGAATTTTCTATTACCCATCGGGTAGGAACAGAACGGAAAGACAATTTTTATTTTTTCTCTTTCTTAACCTTTTCCAACCTATTTTGGCTTGAAATGAACCCCTTAACGGTATTTTTTAATTTACTGAATTTTTTTGCTATTTTTTTGGAATTTTCTAATACACGTAGGGTTGGAACGGAACGGAACAGTAATTTTCATTTTCTCTCTTTCTCAGCCTTTTCCGACCTATGTTGGCTTGAAATGAGCCTATAATGGCATTTTCTAATTTTTTGAATTTTTTTGCTATTTTTTTGGAATTTTCTATTACGCTTCGTGTTGGAACGGAATGGAACGATAGTACTTATTTTCTCTCTTTCTCATACTTTTCCAAGCTATGTTGGCTTGAAATGAAGCCATAATAGTGTTTTTGAATTTTTTTGCTATTTTTTTGGAATTTTCTATTACGTTTCGGGTTGGAACGGAACGGAACGATAGTACTTATTTTCTCTCTTTCTCATACTTTTCCAACCTATGTTGGCTTGAAATGAAACCATAATAGTATTTTCGAATTTTTTAATTTTTTTGCTATTTTTTTGGAATTTTCTAAAACGTGTAGGGTTGGAACGGAACGGAACAGTAATTTTTATTTTCTCTCTTTCTCAGCCTTTTCCGACCTATGTTGGCTTGAATTGAAGCCATAATGGTATTTTTGAATTTTTTTAATTTTTTTGGTATTTTTTTGGAATTTCTATTACCCATCAGGGTAGGAACGGAACGGAAAGACAATTTTTATTTTTCCTCTTTCTCAACCTTTTCCAACCTATTTTGGCTTGAAATGAACCCCTTAACGGTATTTTTTAATTTATTGAATTTTTTTGCTAGTTTTTTGGAATTTTCTAATACACGTCGGGTTGGAACGGAATGCAGCAGTAATTTTTATTTTCTCTCTTTCTCAGCCTTTTCCAACCTATGTTGGCTTGAAATAAAGCCATAATGGTATTTTTGAATTTTTTTAATTTTTTGCTATTTTTTTGGAATTTTCTATTACCCATCGGGTAGGAACAGAACGGAAAGACAATTTTTATTTTTTCTCTTTCTTAACCTTTTCCAACCTATTTTGGCTTGAAATGAACCCCTTAACGGTATTTTTTAATTTATTGAATTTTTTTGCTAGTTTTTTGGAATTTTCTAATACACGTCGGGTTGGAACGGAATGCAGCAGTAATTTTTATTTTCTCTCTTTCTCAGCCTTTTCCAAGCTATGTTGGCTTGAAATGAAGCCATAATAGTGTTTTTGAATTTTTTTGCTATTTTTTTGGAATTTTCTATTACGTTTCGGGTTGGAACGGAACGGAACGATAGTACTTATTTTCTCTCTTTCTCATACTTTTCCAACCTATGTTGGCTTGAAATGAAACCATAATAGTATTTTCGAATTTTTAATTTTTTTGCTATTTTTTTGAAATTTTCTAAAACGCGTAGGGTTGGAACGGAACGGAACAGTAATTTTTATTTTCTCTCTTTCTCAGCCTTTTCCAACCTATGTTGGCTTGAAATGAAGCTATAATGGTATTTTTGAATTTTTTTAATTTTTTGCTATTTTTTTGGAATTTTCTATTACCCATCGGGTAGGAACAGAACGGAAAGACAATTTTTATTTTTTCTCTTTCTTAACCTTTTCCAACCTATTTTGGCTTGAAATGAACCCCTTAACGGTATTTTTTAATTTACTGAATTTTTTTGCTATTTTTTTGGAATTTTCTAATACACGTAGGGTTGGAACGGAACGGAACAGTAATTTTCATTTTCTCTCTTTCTCAGCCTTTTCCGACCTATGTTGGCTTGAAATGAGCCTATAATGGTATTTTCTAATTTTTTGAATTTTTTTGCTATTTTTTTGGAATTTTCTATTACGCTTCGTGTTGGAACGGAATGGAACGATAGTACTTATTTTCTCTCTTTCTCATACTTTTCCAAGCTATGTTGGCTTGAAATGAAGCCATAATAGTGTTTTTGAATTTTTTTGCTATTTTTTTGGAATTTTCTATTACGTTTCGGGTTGGAACGGAACGGAACGATAGTACTTATTTTCTCTCTTTCTCATACTTTTCCAACCTATGTTGGCTTGAAATGAAACCATAATAGTATTTTCGAATTTTTTAATTTTTTTTGCTATTTTTTTGGAATTTTCTAAAACGCGTAGGGTTGGAACGGAAAGGAACAGTAATTTTTATTTTCTCTCTTTCTCAGCCTTTTCCGACCTATGTTGGCTTGAATTGAAGCCATAATGGTATTTTTGAATTTTTTTAATTTTTTTGGTATTTTTTTGGAATTTCTATTACCCATCAGGGTAGGAACGGAACGGAAAGACAATTTTTATTTTTCCTCTTTCTCAACCTTTTCCAACCTATTTTGGCTTGAAATGAACCCCTTAACGGTATTTTTTAATTTATTGAATTTTTTTGCTAGTTTTTTGGAATTTTCTAATACACGTCGGGTTGGAACGGAATGCAGCAGTAATTTTTATTTTCTCTCTTTCTCAGCCTTTTCCAACCTATGTTGGCTTGAAATAAAGCCATAATGGTATTTTTGAATTTTTTTAATTTTTTGCTATTTTTTTGGAATTTTCTATTAACCATCGGGTAGGAACGGAACGGAAAGAAATTTTTTATTTTTTCCCTTTCTCAGCCTTTTCCAACCTATTTTGGCTCTAAATGAACCCTTAACGGTATTTTTTAATTTATTGAATTTTTTTGCTATTTTTTTGGAATTTTCTAATACGAGTAGGATTGGAACGAAACGGAACAGTAATTTTTATTTTCCATCTTTCTCAGCCTTTTCCAACCTATGTTGGCTTGAAATGAGCCTATAATGGTATTTTCTAATTTTTTGAATTTTTTTGCTATTTTTTTGGAATTTTCTATTACGCTTCGTGTTGGAACGGAATGGAACGATAGTACTTATTTTCTCTCTTTCTCATACTTTTCCAAGCTATGTTGGCTTGAAATGAAGCCATAATAGTGTTTTTGAATTTTTTTGCTATTTTTTTGGAATTTTCTATTACGTTTCGGGTTGGAACGGAACGGAACGATAGTACTTATTTTCTCTCTTTCTCATACTTTTCCAACCTATGTTGGCTTGAAATGAAACCATAATAGTATTTTCGAATTTTTTAATTTTTTTGCTATTTTTTTGAAATTTTCTAAAACGCGTAGGGTTGGAACGGAACGGAACAGTAATTTTTATTTTCTCTCTTTCTCAGCCTTTTCCAACCTATGTTGGCTTGAAATGAAGCTATAATGGTATTTTTGAATTTTTTGAATTTTTTTGCTATTTTTTTAGAATTTTCTATTACTTTTCTGGTTGGAACGGAACGGAACGATAGTGCTGATTTTCTCTCTTTCTCATACTTTTCCAACCTATGTTGGCTTGAAATGAAGCCATAATAGTATTTTCGGATTTTTCGAATTTTTTGTTATTTTTTTGGAATTTTCTATTACCCATCGGGTAGGAACGGAACGGAAAGACAATTTTTATTTTTTCTCTTTCTCAACCTTTTCCAAACTATTTTGGCTTGAAATGAACCCCTTAACGGTATTTTTTAATTTACTGAATTTTTTTGCTATTTTTTTGGAATTTTCTAATACACGTCGGGTTGGAACGGAATGGAGAAGTAATTTTTATTTTCTCTCTTTCTCAGCCTTTTCCAACCTATGTTGGCTTGAAATAAAGCCATAATGGTATTTTTGAATTTTTTTAATTTTTTGCTATTTTTTTGGAATTTTCAATAACCCATCGGGTAGGAACAGAACGGAAAGACAATTTTTATTTTTTCTCTTTCTTAACCTTTTCCAACCTATTTTGGCTTGAAATGAACCCCTTAACGGTATTTTTTAATTTACTGAATTTTTTTGCTATTTTTTTGGAATTTTCTAATACACGTCGGGTTGGAACGGAATGGAGCAGTAATTTTTGTTTTCTCTCTTTCTCAGCCTTTTCCAACCTATGTTGGCTTGAAATAAAGCCATAATGGTATTTTTGAATTTCTTTAATTTTTTGCTATTTTTTTGGAATTTTCAATAACCCATCGGGTAGGAACAGAACGGAAAGACAATTTTTATTTTTTCTCTTTCTTAACCTTTTCCAACCTATTTTGGCTTGAAATGAACCCCTTAACGGTATTTTTTAATTTATTGAATTTTTTTGCTAGTTTTTTGGAATTTTCTAATACACGTCGGGTTGGAACGGAATGCAGCAGTAATTTTTATTTTCTCTCTTTCTCAGCCTTTTCCAACCTATGTTGGCTTGAAATAAAGCCATAATGGTATTTTTGAATTTTTTTAATTTTTTGCTATTTTTTTGGAATTTTCTATTAACCATCGGGTAGGAACGGAACGGAAAGAAATTTTTTATTTTTTCCCTTTCTCAGCCTTTTCCAACCTATTTTGGCTTGAAATGATCCCTTAACGGTATTTTTTAATTTATTGAATTTTTTTGCTATTTTTTTGGAATTTTCTAATACGAGTAGGATTGGAACGAAACGGAACAGTAATTTTTATTTTCCATCTTTCTCAGCCTTTTCCAACCTATGTTGGCTTGAAATGAGCCTATAATGGTATTTTCTAATTTTTTGAATTTTTTTGCTATTTTTTTGGAATTTTCAATTACGCTTCGTGTTGGAACGGAATGGAACGATAGTACTTATTTTCTCTCTTTCTCATACTTTTCCAAGCTATGTTGGCTTGAAATGAAGTCATAATAGTGTTTTTGAATTTTTTTGCTATTTTTTTGGAATTTTCTATTACGTTTCGGGTTGGAACGGAACGGAACGATAGTACTTATTTTCTCTCTTTCTCATACTTTTCCAACCTATGTTGGCTTGAAATGAAACCATAATAGTATTTTCGAATTTTTTAATTTTTTTGCTATTTTTTTGAAATTTTCTAAAACGCGTAGGGTTGGAACGGAACGGAACAGTAATTTTTATTTTCTCTCTTTCTCAGCCTTTTCCAACCTATGTTGGCTTGAAATGAAGCTATAATGGTATTTTTGAATTTTTTGAATTTTTTTGCTATTTTTTTAGAATTTTCTATTACTTTTCTGGTTGGAACGGAACGGAACGATAGTGCTGATTTTCTCTCTTTCTCATACTTTTCCAACCTATGTTGGCTTGAAATGAAGCCATAATAGTATTTTCGGATTTTTCGAATTTTTTGTTATTTTTTTGGAATTTTCTATTACCCATCGGGTAGGAACGGAACGGAAAGACAATTTTTATTTTTTCTCTTTCTCAACCTTTTCCAAACTATTTTGGCTCGAAATGAACCCCTTAACGGTATTTTTTAATTTACTGAATTTTTTTGCTATTTTTTTGGAATTTTCTAATACACGTCGGGTTGGAACGGAATGGAGCAGTAATTTTTATTTTCTCTCTTTCTCAGCCTTTTCCAACCTATGTTGGCTTGAAATAAAGCCATAATGGTATTTTTGAATTTTTTTAATTTTTTGCTATTTTTTTGGAATTTTCAATAACCCATCGGGTAGGAACAGAACGGAAAGACAATTTTTATTTTTTCTCTTTCTTAACCTTTTCCAACCTATTTTGGCTTGAAATGAACCCCTTAACGGTATTTTTTAATTTACTGAATTTTTTTGCTATTTTTTTGGAATTTTCTAATACACGTCGGGTTGGAACGGAATGGAGCAGTAATTTTTGTTTTCTCTCTTTCTCAGCCTTTTCCAACCTATGTTGGCTTGAAATAAAGCCATAATGGTATTTTTGAATTTTTTTAATTTTTTGCTATTTTTTTGGAATTTTCTATTACCCATCGGGTAGGAACGGAACGGAAAGAAAATTTTTATTTTTTCCCTTTCTCAGTCTTTTCCAACCTATTTTGGCTAGAAATGAACCCTTAACGGTATTTTTTAATTTATTGAATTTTTTTGCTATTTTTTTGGAATTTTCTAATACGCGTAGGATTGGAACGAAACGGAACAGTAATTTTTATTCTCTATCTTTCTCAGCCTTTTCCAACCTATGTTGGCTTGAAATGAAGCCATAATAGTATTTTTGAATTTTTTTGCTATTTTTTTTGAATTTTCTATTACGTTTCGGGTTGGAACGGAACGGAACGATAGTACTTATTTTCTCTCTTTCTCAGCCTTTTCCAACCTATTTTGGCTTGAAATGAACCCCTTAACGGTATTTTTTAATTTACTGAATTTTTTTGCTATTTTTTTGGAATTTTCTAAAACGCGTAGGGTTGGAACGGAACGGAACAGTAATTTTTATTTTCTCTCTTTCTCAGCCTTTTCCAACCTCTGTTGGCTTGAAATGAAGCTATAATGGTATTTTTGAATTTTTTTAATTTTTTGCTATTTTTTTGGAATTTTCTATTACCCATCGGGTAGGAACAGAACGGAAAGACAATTTTTATTTTTTCTCTTTCTTAACCTTTTCCAACCTATTTTGGCTTGAAATGAACCCCATAACGGTATTTTTTAATTTACTGAATTTTTTTGCTATTTTTTTGGAATTTTCTAATACACGTCGGGTTGGAACGGAATGGAGCAGTAATTTTTATTTTCTCTCTTTCTCAGCCTTTTCCAACCTATGTTGGCTTGAAATAAAGCCATAATGGTATTTTTGAATTTTTTTAATTTTTTGCTATTTTTTTGGAATTTTCTATTAACCATCGGGTAGGAACGGAACGGAAAGAAATTTTTTATTTTTTCCCTTTCTCAGCCTTTTCCAACCTATTTTGGCTTGAAATGAACCCTTAACGGTATTTTTTAATTTATTGAATTTTTTTGCTATTTTTTTGGAATTTTCTAATACGAGTAGGATTGGAACGAAACGGAACAGTAATTTTTATTTTCCATCTTTCTCAGCCTTTTCCAACCTATGTTGGCTTGAAATGAGCCTATAATGGTATTTTCTAATTTTTTGAATTTTTTTGCTATTTTTTTGGAATTTTCTATTACGCTTCATGTTGGAACGGAATGGAACGATAGTACTTATTTTCTCTCTTTCTCATACTTTTCCAAGCTATGTTGGCTTGAAATGAAGCCATAATAGTGTTTTTGAATTTTTATGCTATTTTTTTGGAATTTTCTATTACGTTTCGGGTTGGAACGGAACGGAACGATAGTACTTATTTTCTCTCTTTCTCATACTTTTCCAACCTATGTTGGCTTGAAATGAAACCATAATAGTATTTTCGAATTTTTTAATTTTTTTGCTATTTTTTTGAAATTTTCTAAAACGCGTAGGGTTGGAACGGAACGGAACAGTAATTTTTATTTTCTCTCTTTCTCAGCCTTTTCCAACCTATGTTGGCTTGAAATGAAGCTATAATGGTATTTTTGAATTTTTTTAATTTTTTGCTATTTTTTTGGAATTTTCTATTACCCATCGGGTAGGAACAGAACGGAAAGACAATTTTTATTTTTTCTCTTTCTTAACCTTTTCCAACCTATTTTGGCTTGAAATGAACCCCTTAACGGTATTTTTTAATTTACTGAATTTTTTTGCTATTTTTTTGGAATTTTCTAATACACGTAGGGTTGGAACGGAACGGAACAGTAATTTTCATTTTCTCTCTTTCTCAGCCTTTTCCGACCTATGTTGGCTTGAAATGAGCCTATAATGGTATTTTCTAATTTTTTGAATTTTTTTGCTATTTTTTTGGAATTTTCTATTACGCTTCGTGTTGGAACGGAATGGAACGATAGTACTTATTTTCTCTCTTTCTCATACTTTTCCAAGCTATGTTGGCTTGAAATGAAGCCATAATAGTGTTTTTGAATTTTTTTGCTATTTTTTTGGAATTTTCTATTACGTTTCGGGTTGGAACGGAACGGAACGATAGTACTTATTTTCTCTCTTTCTCATACTTTTCCAACCTATGTTGGCTTGAAATGAAACCATAATAGTATTTTCGAATTTTTTAATTTTTTTGCTATTTTTTTGGAATTTTCTAATACACGTCGGGTTGGAACGGAACGGAACAGTAATTTTTATTTTCTCTCTTTCTCAGCCTTTTCCGACCTATGTTGGCTTGAATTGAAGCCATAATGGTATTTTTGAATTTTTTTAATTTTTTTGGTATTTTTTTGGAATTTCTATTACCCATCAGGGTAGGAACGGAACGGAAAGACAATTTTTATTTTTCCTCTTCCTCAACCTTTTCCAACCTATTTTGGCTTGAAATGAACCCCTTAACGGTATTTTTTAATTTATTGAATTTTTTTGCTAGTTTTTTGGAATTTTCTAATACACGTCGGGTTGGAACGGAATGCAGCAGTAATTTTTATTTTCTCTCTTTCTCAGCCTTTTCCAACCTATGTTGGCTTGAAATAAAGCCATAATGGTATTTTTGAATTTTTTTAATTTTTTGCTATTTTTTTGGAATTTTCTATTAACCATCGGGTAGGAACGGAACGGAAAGAAATTTTTTATTTTTTCCCTTTCTCAGCCTTTTCCAACCTATTTTGGCTTGAAATGAACCCTTAACGGTATTTTTTAATTTATTGAATTTTTTTGCTATTTTTTTGGAATTTTCTAATACGAGTAGGATTGGAACGAAACGGAACAGTAATTTTTATTTTCCATCTTTCTCAGCCTTTTCCAACCTATGTTGGCTTGAAATGAGCCTATAATGGTATTTTCTAATTTTTTGAATTTTTTTGCTATTTTTTTGGAATTTTCTATTACGCTTCGTGTTGGAACGGAATGGAACGATAGTACTTATTTTCTCTCTTTCTCATACTTTTCCAAGCTATGTTGGCTTGAAATGAAGCCATAATAGTGTTTTTGAATTTTTTTGCTATTTTTTTGGAATTTTCTATTACGTTTCGGGTTGGAACGGAACGGAACGATAGTACTTATTTTCTCTCTTTCTCATACTTTTCCAACCTATGTTGGCTTGAAATGAAACCATAATAGTATTTTCGAATTTTTTAATTTTTTTGCTATTTTTTTGAAATTTTCTAAAACGCGTAGGGTTGGAACGGAACGGAACAGTAATTTTTATTTTCTCTCTTTCTCAGCCTTTTCCAACCTATGTTGGCTTGAAATGAAGCTATAATGGTATTTTTGAATTTTTTGAATTTTTTTGCTATTTTTTTAGAATTTTCTATTACTTTTCTGGTTGGAACGGAACGGAACGATAGTGCTGATTTTCTCTCTTTCTCATACTTTTCCAACCTATGTTGGCTTGAAATGAAGCCATAATAGTATTTTCGGATTTTTCGAATTTTTTGCTATTTTTTTGGAATTTTCTATTACCCATCGGGTAGGAACGGAACGGAAAGACAATTTTTATTTTTTCTCTTTCTCAACCTTTTCCAAACTATTTTGGCTTGAAATGAACCCCTTAACGGTATTTTTTAATTTACTGAATTTTTTTGCTATTTTTTTGGAATTTTCTAATACACGTCGGGTTGGAACGGAATGGAGCAGTAATTTTTATTTTCTCTCTTTCTCAGCCTTTTCCAACCTATGTTGGCTTGAAATAAAGCCATAATGGTATTTTTGAATTTTTTTAATTTTTTGCTATTTTTTTGGAATTTTCTATTACCCATCGGGTAGGAACAGAACGGAAAGACAATTTTTATTTTTTCTCTTTCTTAACCTTTTCCAACCTATTTTGGCTTGAAATGAACCCCTTAACGGTATTTTTTAATTTACTGAATTTTTTTGCTATTTTTTTGGAATTTTCTAATACACGTCGGGTTGGAACGGAATGGAGCAGTAATTTTTATTTTCTCTCTTTCTCAGCCTTTTCCAACCTATGTTGGCTTGAAATAAAGCCATAATGGTATTTTTGAATTTTTTTAATTTTTTGCTATTTTTTTGGAATTTTCTATTACCCATCGGGTAGGAACGGAACGGAAAGAAAATTTTTATTTTTTCCCTTTCTCAGTCTTTTCCAACCTATTTTGGCTAGAAATGAACCCTTAACGGTATTTTTTAATTTATTGAATTTTTTTGCTATTTTTTTGGAATTTTCTAATACGCGTAGGATTGGAACGAAACGGAACAGTAATTTTTATTCTCTATCTTTCTCAGCCTTTTCCAACCTATGTTGGCTTGAAATGAAGCCATAATAGTATTTTTGAATTTTTTTGCTATTTTTTTTGAATTTTCTATTACGTTTCGGGTTGGAACGGAACGGAACGATAGTACTTATTTTCTCTCTTTCTCAGCCTTTTCCAACCTATTTTGGCTTGAAATGAATCCTTAACGGTATTTTTTAATTTATTTAATTTATTGGATATTTTTTTGGAATTTTCTAATACACGTAGGGTTGGAACGGAACGGAACAGTAATTTTCATTTTCTATCTTTCTCAGCCTTTTCCGACCTATGTTGGCTTGAAATGAGCCTATAATGGTATTTTCTAATTTTTTGAATTTTTTTGCTATTTTTTTCGAATTTTCTATTACGCTTCGTGTTGGAACGGAATGGAACGATAGTACTTATTTTCTCTGTTTCTCATACTTTTCCAAGCTATGTTGGCTTGAAATGAAGCCATAATAGTGTTTTTGAATTTTTTTGCTATTTTTTTCGAATTTTCTATTACGCTTCGTGTTGGAACGGAATGGAACGATAGTACTTATTTTCTCTCTTTCTCATACTTTTCCAACCTATGTTGGCTTGAAATGAAACCATAATAGTATTTTCGAATTTTTTAATTTTTTTGCTATTTTTTTGGAATTTTCTAAAACGCGTAGGGTTGGAACGGAACGGAACAGTAATTTTTATTTTCTCTCTTTCTCAGCCTTTTCCGACCTATGTTGGCTTGAATTGAAGCCATAATGGTATTTTTGAATTTTTTTGGTATTTTTTTGGAATTTCTATTACCCATCGGGGTAGGAACGGAACGGAAAGACAATTTTTATTTTTCCTCTTTCTCAACCTTTTCCAACCTATTTTGGCTTGAAATGAACCCCTTAACGGTATTTTTTAATTTATTGAATTTTTTTGCTAGTTTTTTGGAATTTTCTAATACACGTCGGGTTGGAACGGAATGCAGCAGTAATTTTTATTTTCTCTCTTTCTCAGCCTTTTCCAACCTATGTTGGCTTGAAATAAAGCCATAATGGTATTTTTGAATTTTTTTAATTTTTTGCTATTTTTTTGGAATTTTCTATTAACCATCGGGTAGGAACGGAACGGAAAGAAATTTTTTATTTTTTCCCTTTCTCAGCCTTTTCCAACCTATTTTGGCTTGAAATGAACCCTTAACGGTATTTTTTAATTTATTGAATTTTTTTGCTATTTTTTTGGAATTTTCTAATACGAGTAGGATTGGAACGAAACGGAACAGTAATTTTTATTTTCCATCTTTCTCAGCCTTTTCCAACCTATGTTGGCTTGAAATGAGCCTATAATGGTATTTTCTAATTTTTTGAATTTTTTTGCTATTTTTTTGGAATTTTCTATTACGCTTCGTGTTGGAACGGAATGGAACGATAGTACTTATTTTCTCTCTTTCTCATACTTTTCCAAGCTATGTTGGCTTGAAATGAAGCCATAATAGTGTTTTTGAATTTTTTTGCTATTTTTTTGGAATTTTCTATTACGTTTCGGGTTGGAACGGAACGGAACGATAGTACTTATTTTCTCTCTTTCTCATACTTTTCCAACCTATGTTGGCTTGAAATGAAACCATAATAGTATTTTCGAATTTTTTAATTTTTTTGCTATTTTTTTGAAATTTTCTAAAACGCGTAGGGTTGGAACGGAACGGAACAGTAATTTTTATTTTCTCTCTTTCTCAGCCTTTTCCAACCTATGTTGGCTTGAAATGAAGCTATAATGGTATTTTTGAATTTTTTGAATTTTTTTGCTATTTTTTTAGAATTTTCTATTACTTTTCTGGTTGGAACGGAACAGAACGATAGTACTTATTTTCTCTCTTTCTCATACTTTTCCAACCTATGTTGGCTTGAAATGAAGCCATAATAGTGTTTTTGAATTTTTTTGCTATTTTTTTGGAATTTTCTATTACGTTTCGGGTTGGAACGGAACGGAACGATAGTACTTATTTTCTCTCTTTCTCATACTTTTCCAAGCTATGTTGGCTTGAAATGAAGCCATAATAGTGTTTTTGAATTTTTTTGCTATTTTTTTGGAATTTTCTATTACGTTTCGGGTTGGAACGGAACAGAACGATAGTACTTATTTTCTCTCTTTCTCATACTTTTCCAAGCTATGTTGGCTTGAAATGAAGCCATAATAGTGTTTTTGAATTTTTTTGCTATTTTTTTGGAATTTTCTATTACGTTTCGGGTTGGAACGGAACAGAACGATAGTACTTATTTTCTCTCTTTCTCATACTTTTCCAACCTATGTTGGCTTGAAATGAAACCATAATAGTATTTTCGAATTTTTTAATTTTTTTGCTATTTTTTTGGAATTTTCTAAAACGCGTAGGGTTGGAACGGAACGGAACAGTAATTTTTATTTTCTCTCTTTCTCAGCCTTTTCCGACCTATGTTTGCTTGAATTGAAGCCATAATGGTATTTTTGAATTTTTTTAATTTTTTTGGTATTTTTTTGGAATTTCAATTACCCATCGGGGTAGGAACGGAACGGAAAGACAATTTTTATTTTTCCTCTTTCTCAACCTTTTCCAACCTATTTTGGCTTGAAATGAACCCCTTAACGGTATTTTTTAATTTATTGAATTTTTTTGCTAGTTTTTTGGAATTTTCTAATACACGTCGGGTTGGAACGGAATGCAGCAGTAATTTTTATTTTCTCTCTTTCTCAGCCTTTTCCAACCTATGTTGGCTTGAAATAAAGCCATAATGGTATTTTTGAATTTTTTTAATTTTTTGCTATTTTTTTGGAATTTTCTATTAACCATCGGGTAGGAACGGAACGGAAAGAAATTTTTTATTTTTTCCCTTTCTCAGCCTTTTCCAACCTATTTTGGCTTGAAATGAACCCTTAACGGTATTTTTTAATTTATTGAATTTTTTTCTATTTTTTTGGAATTTTCTAATACGAGTAGGATTGGAACGAAACGGAACAGTAATTTTTATTTTCCATCTTTCTCAGCCTTTTCCAACCTATGTTGGCTTGAAATGAGCCTATAATGGTATTTTCTAATTTTTTGAATTTTTTTGCTATTTTTTTGGAATTTTCTATTACGCTTCGTGTTGGAACGGAATGGAACGATAGTACTTATTTTCTCTCTTTCTCATACTTTTCCAAGCTATGTTGGCTTGAAATGAAGCCATAATAGTGTTTTTGAATTTTTTTGCTATTTTTTTGGAATTTTCTATTACGTTTCGGGTTGGAACGGAACGGAACGATAGTACTTATTTTCTCTCTTTCTCATACTTTTCCAACCTATGTTGGCTTGAAATGAAACCATAATAGTATTTTCGAATTTTTTAATTTTTTTGCTATTTTTTTGAAATTTTCTAAAACGCGTAGGGTTGGAACGGAACGGAACAGTAATTTTTATTTTCTCTCTTTCTCAGCCTTTTCCAACCTATGTTGGCTTGAAATGAAGCTATAATGGTATTTTTGAATTTTTTGAATTTTTTTGCTATTTTTTTAGAATTTTCTATTACTTTTCTGGTTGGAACGGAACGGAACGATAGTGCTGATTTTCTCTCTTTCTCATACTTTTCCAACCTATGTTGGATTGAAATGAAGCCACAATAGTATTTTCGGATTTTTCGAATTTTTTGCTATTTTTTTGGAATTTTCTATTACCCATCGGGTAGGAACGGAACGGAAAGACAATTTTTATTTTTTCTCTTTCTCAACCTTTTCCAAACTATTTTGGCTTGAAATGAACCCCTTAACGGTATTTTTTAATTTACTGAATTTTTTTGCTATTTTTTTGGAATTTTCTAATACACGTCGGGTTGGAACGGAATGGAGCAGTAATTTTTATTTTCTCTCTTTCTCAGCCTTTTCCAACCTATGTTGGCTTTAAATAAAGCCATAATGGTATTTTTGAATTTTTTTAAATTTTTGCAATTTTTTTGGAATTTTCTATTACCCATCGGGTAGGAACAGAACGGAAAGACAATTTTTATTTTTTCTCTTTCTTAACCTTTTCCAACCTATTTTGGCTTGAAATGAACCCCTTAACGGTATTTTTTAATTTACTGAATTTTTTTGCTATTTTTTTGGAATTTTCTAATACACGTCGGGTTGGAACGGAATGGAGCAGTAATTTTTATTTTCTCTCTTTCTCAGCCTTTTCCAACCTATGTTGGCTTGAAATAAAGCCATAATGGTATTTTTGAATTTTTTTAATTTTTTGCTATTTTTTTGGAATTTTCTATTACCCATCGGGTAGGAACGGAACGGAAAGAAAATTTTTATTTTTTCCCTTTCTCAGTCTTTTCCAACCTATTTTGGCTAGAAATGAACCCTTAACGGTATTTTTTAATTTATTGAATTTTTTTGCTATTTTTTTGGAATTTTCTAATACGCGTAGGATTGGAACGAAACGGAACAGTAATTTTTATTCTCTATCTTTCTCAGCCTTTTCCAACCTATGTTGGCTTGAAATGAAGCCATAATAGTATTTTTGAATTTTTTTGCTATTTTTTTTGAATTTTCTATTACGTTTCGGGTTGGAACGGAACGTAACGATAGTACTTATTTTCTCTCTTTCTCAGCCTTTTCCAACCTATTTTGGCTTGAAATGAATCCTTAACGGTATTTTTTAATTTATTTAATTTATTGGATATTTTTTTGGAATTTTCTAATACACGTAGGGTTGGAACGGAACGGAACAGTAATTTTTATTTTCTCTCTTTCTCAGCCTTTTCCGACCTATGTTGGCTTGAAATAAAGCCATAATGGTATTTTTGAATTTTTTTAATATTTTGCTATTTTTTTGGAATTTTCTATTACCCATCGGGTAGGAACAGAACGGAAAGACAATTTTTATTTTTTCTCTTTCTTAACCTTTTCCAACCTATTTTGGCTTCAAATGAACCCCTTAACGGTATTTTTTAATTTACTGAATTTTTTTGCTATTTTTTTGGAATTTTCTATTACACGTCGGGTTGGAACGGAATGGAGCAGTAATTTTTATTTTCTCTCTTTCTCAGCCTTTTCCAACCTATGTTGGCTTGAAATAAAGCCATAATGGTATTTTTGAATTTTTTTAATTTTTTGCTATTTTTTTGGAATTTTCTATTACCCATCTGGTAGGAACGGAACGGAAAGAAAATTTTTATTTTTTCCCTTTCTCAGTCTTTTCCAACCTATTTTGGCTAGAAATGAACCCTTAACGGTATTTTTTAATTTATTGAATTTTTTTGCTATTTTTTTGGAATTTTCTAATACGCGTAGGATTGGAACGAAACGGAACAGTAATTTTTATTCTCTATCTTTCTCAGCCTTTTCCAACCTATGTTGGCTTGAAATGAAGCCATAATAGTATTTTTGAATTTTTTTGCTATTTTTTTGGAATTTTCTATTACGTTTCGGGTTGGAACGGAACGGAACGATAGTACTTATTTTCTCTCTTTCTCATACTTTTCCAACCTATGTTGGCTTGAAATGAAACCATAATAGTGTTTTTGAATTTTTTTGCTATTTTTTTGGAATTTTCTATTACGTTTCGGGTTGGAACGGAACGGAACGATAGTACTTATTTTCTCTCTTTCTCATACTTTTCCAACCTATGTTGGCTTGAAATGAAACCATAATAGTATTTTCGAATTTTTTAATTTTTTTGCTATTTTTTTGGAATTTTCTAAAACTCGTAAGGTTGGAACGGAACGGAACAGTAATTTTTATTTTCTCTCTTTCTCAGCCTTTTCCAACCTATGTTGGCTTGAAATGAAGCTATAATGGTATTTTTGAATTTTTTGAATTTTTTTGCTATTTTTTTAGAATTTTCTATTACCCATCGGGTAGGAATGGAACGGAAAGACAATTTTTATTTTTTCTCTTTCTCAACCTTTTCCAAACTATTTTGGCTTGAAATGAACCCCTTAACGGTATTTTTTAATTTACTGAATTTTTTTGCTATTTTTTTGGAATTTTCTAATACACGTCGGGTTGGAACGGAATGGAGCAGTAATTTTTATTTTCTCTCTTTCTCAGCCTTTTCCAACCTATGTTGGCTTGAAATAAAGTCATAATGGTATTTTTGAATTTTTTTAATATTTTGCTATTTTTTTGGAATTTTCTATTACCCATCAGGTAGGAACAGAACGGAAAGACAATTTTTATTTTTTCTCTTTCTTAACCTTTTCCAACCTATTTTGGCTTCAAATGAACCCCTTAACGGTATTTTTTAATTTACTGAATTTTTTTGCTATTTTTTTGGAATTTTCTAATACACGTCGGGTTGGAACGGAATGGAGCAGTAATTTTTATTTTCTCTCTTTCTCAGCCTTTTCCAACCTATGTTGGCTTGAAATAAAGCCATAATGGTATTTTTGAATTTTTTTAAATTTTTGCTATTTTTTTGGAATTTTCTATTACCCATCGGGTAGGAACAGAACGGAAAGACAATTTTTATTTTTTCTCTTTCTTAACCTTTTCCAACCTATTTTGGCTTGAAATGAACCCCTTAACGGTATTTTTTAATTTACTGAATTTTTTTGCTATTTTTTTGGAATTTTCTAATACACGTCGGGTTGGAACGTAATGGAGCAGTAATTTTTATTTTCTCTCTTTCTCAGCCTTTTCCAACCTATGTTGGCTTGAAATAAAGCCATAATGGTATTTTTGAATTTTTTTAATTTTTTGCTATTTTTTTGGAATTTTCTATTACCCATCGGGTAGGAACAGAACGGAAAGACAATTTTTATTTTTTCTCTTTCTTAACCTTTTCCAACCTATTTTGGCTTGAAATGAACCCCTTAACGGTATTTTTTAATTTACTGAATTTTTTTGCTATTTTTTTGGAATTTTCTAATACACGTCGGGTTGGAACGGAATGGAGCAGTAATTTTTATTTTCTCTCTTTCTCAGCCTTTTCCAACCTATGTTGGCTTGAAATAAATCCATAATGGTATTTTTGAATTTTTTTAATTTTTTGCTATTTTTTTGGAATTTTCTATTACCCATCGGGTAGGAACGGAACGGAAAGAAAATTTTTATTTTTTCCCTTTCTCAGTCTTTTCCAACCTATTTTGGCTAGAAATGAACCCTTAACGGTATTTTTTAATTTATTGAATTTTTTTGCTATTTTTTTGGAATTTTCTAATACGCGTAGGATTGGAACGAAACGGAACAGTAATTTTTATTCTCTATCTTTCTCAGCCTTTTCCAACCTATGTTGGCTTGAAATGAAGCCATAATAGTATTTTTGAATTTTTTTGCTATTTTTTTTGAATTTTCTAATACGTTTCGGGTTGGAACGGAACGGAACGATAGTACTTATTTTCTCTCTTTCTCAGCCTTTTCCAACCTATTTTGGCTTGAAATGAATCCTTAACGGTATTTTTTAATTTATTTAATTTATTGGATATTTTTTTGGAATTTTCTAATACACGTAGGGTTGGAACGGAACGGAACAGTAATTTTCATTTTCTCTCTTTCTCAGCCTTTTCCGACCTATGTTGGCTTGAAATGAGCCTATAATGGTATTTTCTAATTTTTTGAATTTTTTTGCTATTTTTTTGGAATTTTCTATTACGCTTCGTGTTGGAACGGAATGGAACGATAGTACTTATTTTCTCTCTTTCTCATACTTTTCCAAGCTATGTTGGCTTGAAATGAAGCCATAATAGTGTTTTTGAATTTTTTTGCTATTTTTTTGGAATTTTCCATTACGTTTCGGGTTGGAACGGAACGGAACGGAACGATAGTACTTATTTTCTCTCTTTCTCATACTTTTCCAACCTATGTTGGCTTGAAATGAAACCATAATAGTATTTTCGAATTTTTTAATTTTTTTGCTATTTTTTTGGAATTTTCTAAAACGCGTAGGGTTGGAACGGAACGGAACGGTAATTTTTATTTTCTCTCTTTCTCAGCCTTTTCCGACCTATGTTGGCTTGAATTGAAGCCATAATGGTATTTTTGAATTTTTTTAATTTTTTTGGTATTTTTTTGGAATTTCTATTACCCATCGGGGTAGGAACGGAACGGAAAGACAATTTTTATTTTTCCTCTTTCTCAACCTTTTCCAACCTATTTTGGCTTGAAATGAACCCCTTAACGGTATTTTTTAATTTATTGAATTTTTTTGCTATTTTTTGGAATTTTCTAATACACGTCGGGTTGGAACGGAATGCAGCAGTAATTTTTATTTTCTCTCTTTCTCAGCCTTTTCCAACCTATGTTGGCTTGAAATAAAGCCATAATGGTATTTTTGAATTTTTTTAATTTTTTGCTATTTTTTTGGAATTTTCTATTAACCATCTGGTAGGAACGGAACGGAAAGAAATTTTTTATTTTTTCCCTTTCTCAGCCTTTTCCAACCTATTTTGGCTTGAAATGAACCCTTAACGGTATTTTTTAATTTATTGAATTTTTTTGCTATTTTTTTGGAATTTTCTAATACGAGTAGGATTGGAACGAAACGGAATAGTAATTTTTATTTTCCATCTTTCTCAGCCTTTTCCAACCTATGTTGGCTTGAAATGAGCGTATAATGGTATTTTCTAATTTTTTGAATTTTTTTGCTATTTTTTTGGAATTTTCTATTACGCTTCGTGTTGGAACGGAATGGAACGATAGTACTTATTTTCTCTCTTTCTCATACTTTTCCAAGCTATGTTGGCTTGAAATGAAGCCATAATAGTGTTTTTGAATTTTTTTGCTATTTTTTTGGAATTTTCTATTACGTTTCGGGTTGGAACGGAACGGAACGATAGTACTTATTTTCTCTCTTTCTCATACTTTTCCAACCTATGTTGGCTTGAAATGAAACCATAATAGTATTTTCGAATTTTTTAATTTTTTTGCTATTTTTTTGAAATTTTCTAAAACGCGTAGGGTTGGAACGGAACGGAACAGTAATTTTTATTTTCTCTCTTTCTCAGCCTTTTCCAACCTATGTTGGCTTGAAATGAAGCTATAATGGTATTTTTGAATTTTTTGAATTTTTTTGCTATTTTTTTAGAATTTTCTATTACTTTTCTGGTTGGAACGGAACGGAACGATAGTGCTGATTTTCTCTCTTTCTCATACTTTTCCAACCTATGTTGGCTTGAAATGAAGCCATAATAGTATTTTCGGATTTTTCGAATTTTTTGCTATTTTTTTGGAATTTTCTATTACCCATCGGGTAGGAACGGAACGGAAAGACAATTTTTATTTTTTCTCTTTCTCAACCTTTTCCAAACTATTTTGGCTTGAAATGAACCCCTTAACGGTATTTTTTAATTTACTGAATTTTTTTGCTATTTTTTTGGAATTTTCTAATACACGTCGGGTTGGAACGGAATGGAGCAGTAATTTTTATTTTCTCTCTTTCTCAGCCTTTTCCAACCTATGTTGGCTTGAAATAAAGCCATAATGGTATTTTTGAATTTTTTTAATTTTTTGCTATTTTTTTGGAATTTTCTATTAACCATCGGGTAGGAACGGAACGGAAAGAAATTTTTTATTTTTTCCCTTTCTCAGCCTTTTCCAACCTATTTTGGCTTGAAATGAACCCTTAACGGTATTTTTTAATTTATTGAATTTTTTTGCTATTTTTTTGGAATTTTCTAATACGAGTAGGATTGGAACGAAACGGAACAGTAATTTTTATTTTCCATCTTTCTCAGCCTTTTCCAACCTATGTTGGCTTGAAATGAGCCTATAATGGTATTTTCTAATTTTTTGAATTTTTTTGCTATTTTTTTGGAATTTTCTATTACGCTTCGTGTTGGAACGGAATGGAACGATAGTACTTATTTTCTCTCTTTCTCATACTTTTCCAAGCTATGTTGGCTTGAAATGAAGCCATAATAGTGTTTTTGAATTTTTTTGCTATTTTTTTGGAATTTTCTATTACGTTTCGGGTTGGAACGGAACGGAACGATAGTACTTATTTTCTCTCTTTCTCATACTTTTCCAACCTATGTTGGCTTGAAATGAAACCATAATAGTATTTTCGAATTTTTTAATTTTTTTGCTATTTTTTTGGAATTTTCTAAAACTCGTAAGGTTGGAACGGAACGGAACAGTAATTTTTATTTTCTCTCTTTCTCAGCCTTTTCCAACCTATGTTGGCTTGAAATGAAGCTATAATGGTATTTTTGAATTTTTTGAATTTTTTTGCTATTTTTTTAGAATTTTCTATTACCCATCGGGTAGGAATGGAACGGAAAGACAATTTTTATTTTTTCTCTTTCTCAACCTTTTCCAAACTATTTTGGCTTGAAATGAACCCCTTAACGGTATTTTTTAATTTACTGAATTTTTTTGCTATTTTTTTGGAATTTTCTAATACACGTCGGGTTGGAACGGAATGGAGCAGTAATTTTTATTTTCTCTCTTTCTCAGCCTTTTCCAACCTATGTTGGCTTGAAATAAAGCCATAATGGTATTTTTGAATTTTTTTAATATTTTGCTATTTTTTTGGAATTTTCTATTACCCATCGGGTAGGAAGAGAACGGAAAGACAATTTTTATTTTTTCTCTTTCTTAACCTTTTCCAACCTATTTTGGCTTCAAATGAACCCCTTAACGGTATTTTTTAATTTACTGAATTTTTTTGCTATTTTTTTGGAATTTTCTATTACACGTCGGGTTGGAACGGAATGGAGCAGTAATTTTTATTTTCTCTCTTTCTCAGCCTTTTCCAACCTATGTTGGCTTGAAATAAAGCCATAATGGTATTTTTGAATTTTTTTAATTTTTTGCTATTTTTTTGGAATTTTCTATTACCCATCTGGTAGGAACGGAACGGAAAGAAAATTTTTATTTTTTCCCTTTCTCAGTCTTTTCCAACCTATTTTGGCTAGAAATGAACCCTTAACGGTATTTTTTAATTTATTGAATTTTTTTGCTATTTTTTTGGAATTTTCCAATACGCGTAGGATTGGAACGAAACGGAACAGTAATTTTTATTCTCTATCTTTCTCAGCCTTTTCCAACCTATGTTGGCTTGAAATGAAGCCATAATAGTATTTTTGAATTTTTTTGCTATTTTTTTGGAATTTTCTATTACGTTTCGGGTTGGAACGGAACGGAACGATAGTACTTATTTTCTCTCTTTCTCATACTTTTCCAACCTATGTTGGCTTGAAATGAAACCATAATAGTGTTTTTGAATTTTTTTGCTATTTTTTTGGAATTTTCTATTACGTTTCGGGTTGGAACGGAACGGAACGATAGTACTTATTTTCTCTCTTTCTCATACTTTTCCAACCTATGTTGGCTTGAAATGAAACCATAATAGTATTTTCGAATTTTTTAATTTTTTTGCTATTTTTTTGGAATTTTCTAAAACTCGTAAGGTTGGAACGGAACGGAACAGTAATTTTTATTTTCTCTCTTTCTCAGCCTTTTCCAACCTATGTTGGCTTGAAATGAAGCTATAATGGTATTTTTGAATTTTTTGAATTTTTTTGCTATTTTTTTAGAATTTTCTATTACCCATCGGGTAGGAATGGAACGGAAAGACAATTTTTATTTTTTCTCTTTCTCAACCTTTTCCAAACTATTTTGGCTTGAAATGAACCCCTTAACGGTATTTTTTAATTTACTGAATTTTTTTGCTATTTTTTTGGAATTTTCTAATACACGTCGGGTTGGAACGGAATGGAGCAGTAATTTTTATTTTCTCTCTTTCTCAGCCTTTTCCAACCTATGTTGGCTTGAAATAAAGCCATAATGGTATTTTTGAATTTTTTTAATATTTTGCTATTTTTTTGGAATTTTCTATTACCCATCGGGTAGGAACAGAACGGAAAGACAATTTTTATTTTTTCTCTTTCTTAACCTTTTCCAACCTATTTTGGCTTCAAATGAACCCCTTAACGGTATTTTTTAATTTACTGAATTTTTTTGCTATTTTTTTGGAATTTTCTAATACACGTCGGGTTGGAACGGAATGGAGCAGTAATTTTTATTTTCTCTCTTTCTCAGCCTTTTCCAACCTATGTTGGCTTGAAATAAAGCCATAATGGTATTTTTGAATTTTTTTAATTTTTTGCTATTTTTTTGGAATTTTCTATTACCCATCTGGTAGGAACGGAACGGAAAGAAAATTTTTATTTTTTCCCTTTCTCAGTCTTTTCCAACCTATTTTGGCTAGAAATGAACCCTTAACGGTATTTTTTAATTTATTGAATTTTTTTGCTATTTTTTTGGAATTTTCTAATACGCGTAGGATTGGAACGAAACGGAACAGTAATTTTTATTCTCTATCTTTCTCAGCCTTTTCCAACCTATGTTGGCTTGAAATGAAGCCATAATATTATTTTTGAATTTTTTTGCTATTTTTTTTGAATTTTCTATTACGTTTCGGGTTGGAACGGAACGGAACGATAGTACTTATTTTCTCTCTTTCTCAGCCTTTTCCAACCTATTTTGGCTTGAAATGAATCCTTAACGGTATTTTTTAATTTATTTAATTTATTGGATATTTTTTTGGAATTTTCTAATACACGTAGGGTTGGAACGGAACGGAACAGTAATTTTCATTTTCTCTCTTTCTCAGCCTTTTCCGACCTATGTTGGCTTGAAATGAGCCTATAATGGTATTTTCTAATTTTTTGAATTTTTTTGCTATTTTTTTGGAGTTTTCTATTACGCTTCGTGTTGGAACGGAATGGAACGATAGTACTTATTTTCTCTCTTTCTCATACTTTTCCAAGCTATGTTGGCTTGAAATGAAGCCATAATAGTGTTTTTGAATTTTTTTGCTATTTTTTTGGAATTTTCTATTACGTTTCGGGTTGGAACGGAACGGAACGATAGTACTTATTTTCTCTCTTTCTCATACTTTTCCAACCTATGTTGGCTTGAAATGAAACCATAATAGTATTTTCGAATTTTTTAATTTTTTTGCTATTTTTTTGGAATTTTCTAAAACGCATAGGGTTGGAACGGAACGGAACAGTAATTTTTATTTTCTCTCTTTCTCAGCCTTTTCCGACCTATGTTGGCTTGAATTGAAGCCATAATGGTATTTTTGAATTTTTTTAATTTTTTTGGTATTTTTTTGGAATTTCTATTACCCATCGGGGTAGGAACGGAACGGAAAGACAATTTTTACTTTTCCTCTTTCTCAACCTTTTCCAACCTATTTTGGCTTGAAATGAACCCCTTAACGGTATTTTTTAATTTATTGAATTTTTTTGCTAGTTTTTTGGAATTTTCTAATACACGTCGGGTTGGAACGGAATGCAGCAGTAATTTTTATTTTCTCTCTTTCTCAGCCTTTTCCAACCTATGTTGGCTTGAAATAAAGCCATAATGGTATTTTTGAATTTTTTTAATTTTTTGCTATTTTTTTGGAATTTTCTATTAACCATCGGGTAGGAACGGAACGGAAAGAAATTTTTTATTTTTTCCCTTTCTCAGCCTTTTCCAACCTATTTTGGCTAGAAATGAACCCTTAACGGTATTTTTTAATTTATTGAATTTTTTTGCTATTTTTTTGGAATTTTCTAATACGCGTAGGATTGGAACGAAACGGAACAGTAATTTTTATTCTCTATCTTTCTCAGCCTTTTCCAACCTATGTTGGCTTGAAATGAAGCCATAATATTATTTTTGAATTTTTTTGCTATTTTTTTTGAATTTTCTATTACGTTTCGGGTTGGAACGGAACGGAACGATAGTACTTATTTTCTCTCTTTCTCAGCCTTTTCCAACCTATTTTGGCTTGAAATGAATCCTTAACGGTATTTTTTAATTTATTTAATTTATTGGATATTTTTTTGGAATTTTCTAATACACGTAGGGTTGGAACGGAACGGAACAGTAATTTTCATTTTCTCTCTTTCTCAGCCTTTTCCGACCTATGTTGGCTTGAAATGAGCCTATAATGGTATTTTCTAATTTTTTGAATTTTTTTGCTATTTTTTTGGAGTTTTCTATTACGCTTCGTGTTGGAACGGAATGGAACGATAGTACTTATTTTCTCTCTTTCTCATACTTTTCCAAGCTATGTTGGCTTGAAATGAAGCCATAATAGTGTTTTTGAATTTTTTTGCTATTTTTTTGGAATTTTCTATTACGTTTCGGGTTGGAACGGAACGGAACGATAGTACTTATTTTCTCTCTTTCTCATACTTTTCCAACCTATGTTGGCTTGAAATGAAACCATAATAGTATTTTCGAATTTTTTAATTTTTTTGCTATTTTTTTGGAATTTTCTAAAACGCGTAGGGTTGGAACGGAACGGAACAGTAATTTTTATTTTCTCTCTTTCTCAGCCTTTTCCGACCTATGTTGGCTTGAATTGAAGCCATAATGGTATTTTTGAATTTTTTTAATTTTTTTGGTATTTTTTTGGAATTTCTATTACCCATCGGGGTAGGAACGGAACGGAAAGACAATTTTTACTTTTCCTCTTTCTCAACCTTTTCCAACCTATTTTGGCTTGAAATGAACCCCTTAACGGTATTTTTTAATTTATTGAATTTTTTTGCTAGTTTTTTGGAATTTTCTAATACACGTCGGGTTGGAACGGAATGCAGCAGTAATTTTTATTTTCTCTCTTTCTCAGCCTTTTCCAACCTATGTTGGCTTGAAATAAAGCCATAATGGTATTTTTGAATTTTTTTAATTTTTTGCTATTTTTTTGGAATTTTCTATTAACCATCGGGTAGGAACGGAACGGAAAGAAATTTTTTATTTTTTCCCTTTCTCAGCCTTTTCCAACCTATTTTGGCTTGAAATGAACCCTTAACGGTATTTTTTAATTTATTGAATTTTTTTGCTATTTTTTTGGAATTTTCTAATACGAGTAGGATTGGAACGAAACGGAACAGTAATTTTTATTTTCCATCTTTCTCAGCCTTTTCCAACCTATGTTGGCTTGAAATGAGCCTATAATGGTATTTTCTAATTTTTTGAATTTTTTTGCTATTTTTTTGGAATTTTCTATTACGCTTCGTGTTGGAACGGAATGGAACGATAGTACTTATTTTCTCTCTTTCTCATACTTTTCCAAGCTATGTTGGCTTGAAATGAAGCCATAATAGTGTTTTTGAATTTTTTTGCTATTTTTTTGGAATTTTCTATTACGTTTCGGGTTGGAACGGAACGGAACGATAGTACTTATTTTCTCTCTTTCTCATACTTTTCCAACCTATGTTGGCTTGAAATGAAACCATAATAGTATTTTCGAATTTTTTAATTTTTTTGCTATTTTTTTGGAATTTTCTAAAACTCGTAAGGTTGGAACGGAACGGAACAGTAATTTTTATTTTCTCTCTTTCTCAGCCTTTTCCAACCTATGTTGGCTTGAAATGAAGCTATAATGGTATTTTTGAATTTTTTGAATTTTTTTGCTATTTTTTTAGAATTTTCTATTACCCATCGGGTAGGAATGGAACGGAAAGACAATTTTTATTTTTTCTCTTTCTCAACCTTTTCCAAACTATTTTGGCTTGAAATGAACCCCTTAACGGTATTTTTTAATTTACTGAATTTTTTTGCTATTTTTTTGGAATTTTCTAATACACGTCGGGTTGGAACGGAATGGAGCAGTAATTTTTATTTTCTCTCTTTCTCAGCCTTTTCCAACCTATGTTGGCTTGAAATAAAGCCATAATGGTATTTTTGAATTTTTTTAATATTTTGCTATTTTTTTGGAATTTTCTATTACCCATCGGGTAGGAACAGAACGGAAAGACAATTTTTATTTTTTCTCTTTCTTAACCTTTTCCAACCTATTTTGGCTTCAAATGAACCCCTTAACGGTATTTTTTAATTTACTGAATTTTTTTGCTATTTTTTTGGAATTTTCTAATACACGTCGGGTTGGAACGGAATGGAGCAGTAATTTTTATTTTCTCTCTTTCTCAGCCTTTTCCAACCTATGTTGGCTTGAAATAAAGCCATAATGGTATTTTTGAATTTTTTTAATTTTTTGCTATTTTTTTGGAATTTTCTATTACCCATCTGGTAGGAACGGAACGGAAAGAAAATTTTTATTTTTTCCCTTTCTCAGTCTTTTCCAACCTATTTTGGCTAGAAATGAACCCTTAACGGTATTTTTTAATTTATTGAATTTTTTTGCTATTTTTTTGGAATTTTCTAATACGCGTAGGATTGGAACGAAACGGAACAGTAATTTTTATTCTCTATCTTTCTCAGCCTTTTCCAACCTATGTTGGCTTGAAATGAAGCCATAATAGTATTTTTGAATTTTTTTGCTATTTTTTTGGAATTTTCTATTACGTTTCGGGTTGGAACGGAACGGAACGATAGTACTTATTTTCTCTCTTTCTCATACTTTTCCAACCTATGTTGGCTTGAAATGAAACCATAATAGTGTTTTTGAATTTTTTTGCTATTTTTTTGGAATTTTCTATTACGTTTCGGGTTGGAACGGAACGGAACGATAGTACTTATTTTCTCTCTTTCTCATACTTTTCCAACCTATGTTGGCTTGAAATGAAACCATAATAGTATTTTCGAATTTTTTAATTTTTTTGCTATTTTTTTGGAATTTTCTAAAACTCGTAAGGTTGGAACGGAACGGAACAGTAATTTTTATTTTCTCTCTTTCTCAGCCTTTTCCAACCTATGTTGGCTTGAAATGAAGCTATAATGGTATTTTTGAATTTTTTGAATTTTTTTGCTATTTTTTTAGAATTTTCTATTACCCATCGGGTAGGAATGGAACGGAAAGACAATTTTTATTTTTTCTCTTTCTCAACCTTTTCCAAACTATTTTGGCTTGAAATGAACCCCTTAACGGTATTTTTTAATTTACTGAATTTTTTTGCTATTTTTTTGGAATTTTCTAATACACGTAGGGTTGGAACGGAACGGAACAGTAATTTTCATTTTCTCTCTTTCTCAGCCTTTTCCGACCTATGTTGGCTTGAAATGAGCCTATAATGGTATTTTCTAATTTTTTGAATTTTTTTGCTATTTTTTTGGAATTTTCTATTACGCTTCGTGTTGGAACGAAATGGAACGATAGTACTTATTTTCTCTCTTTCTCATACTTTTCCAAGCTATGTTGGCTTGAAATGAAGCCATAATAGTGTTTTTGAATTTTTTTGCTATTTTTTTGGAATTTTCTATTACGTTTCGGGTTGGAACGGAACGGAACGATAGTACTTATTTTCTCTCTTTCTCATACTTTTCCAACCTATGTTGGCTTGAAATGAAACCATAATAGTATTTTCGAATTTTTTAATTTTTTTGCTATTTTTTTGGAATTTTCTAAAACTCGTAAGGTTGGAACGGAACGGAACAGTAATTTTTATTTTCTCTCTTTCTCAGCCTTTTCCAACCTATGTTGGCTTGAAATAAAGCCATAATGGTATTTTTGAATTTTTTTAATATTTTGCTATTTTTTTGGAATTTTCTATTACCCATCGGGTAGGAACAGAACGGAAAGACAATTTTTATTTTTTCTCTTTCTTAACCTTTTCCAACCTATTTTGGCTTCAAATGAACCCCTTAACGGTATTTTTTAATTTACTGAATTTTTTTGCTATTTTTTTGGAATTTTCTAATACACGTCGGGTTGGAACGGAATGGAGCAGTAATTTTTATTTTCTCTCTTTCTCAGCCTTTTCCAACCTATGTTGGCTTGAAATAAAGCCATAATGGTATTTTTGAATTTTTTTAATTTTTTGCTATTTTTTTGGAATTTTCTATTACCCATCTGGTAGGAACGGAACGGAAAGAAAATTTTTATTTTTTCCCTTTCTCAGTCTTTTCCAACCTATTTTGGCTAGAAATGAACCCTTAACGGTATTTTTTAATTTATTGAATTTTTTTGCTATTTTTTTGGAATTTTCTAATACGCGTAGGATTGGAACGAAACGGAACAGTAATTTTTATTCTCTATCTTTCTCAGCCTTTTCCAACCTATGTTGGCTTGAAATGAAGCCATAATAGTATTTTTGAATTTTTTTGCTATTTTTTTGCTATTTTCTATTACGTTTCGGGTTGGAACGGAACGGAACGATAGTACTTATTTTCTCTCTTTCTCATACTTTTCCAACCTATGTTGGCTTGAAATGAAACCATAATAGTGTTTTTGAATTTTTTTGCTATTTTTTTGGAATTTTCTATTACGTTTCGGGTTGGAACGGAACGGAACGATAGTACTTATTTTCTCTCTTTCTCATACTTTTCCAACCTATGTTGGCTTGAAATGAAACCATAATAGTATTTTCGAATTTTTTAATTTTTTTGCTATTTTTTTGGAATTTTCTAAAACTCGTAAGGTTGGAACGGAACGGAACAGTAATTTTTATTTTCTCTCTTTCTCAGCCTTTTCCAACCTATGTTGGCTTGAAATGAAGCTATAATGGTATTTTTGAATTTTTTGAATTTTTTTGCTATTTTTTTAGAATTTTCTATTACCCATCGGGTAGGAATGGAACGGAAAGGCAATTTTTATTTTTTCTCTTTCTCAACCTTTTCCAAACTATTTTGGCTTGAAATGAACCCCTTAACGGTATTTTTTAATTTACTGAATTTTTTTGCTATTTTTTTGGAATTTTCTAATACACGTCGGGTTGGAACGGAATGGAGCAGTAATTTTTATTTTCTCTCTTTCTCAGCCTTTTCCAACCTATGTTGGCTTGCAATAAAGCCATAATGGTATTTTTGAATTTTTTTAATATTTTGCTATTTTTTTGGAATTTTCTATTACCCATCGGGTAGGAACAGAACGGAAAGACAATTTTTATTTTTTCTCTTTCTTAACCTTTTCCAACCTATTTTGGCTTCAAATGAACCCCTTAACGGTATTTTTTAATTTACTGAATTTTTTTGCTATTTTTTTGGAATTTTCTATTACACGTCGGGTTGGAACGGAATGGAGCAGTAATTTTTATTTTCTCTCTTTCTCAGCCTTTTCCAACCTATGTTGGCTTGAAATAAAGCCATAATGGTATTTTTGAATTTTTTTAATTTTTTGCTATTTTTTTGGAATTTTCTATTACCCATCTGGTAGGAACGGAACGGAAAGAAAATTTTTATTTTTTCCCTTTCTCAGTCTTTTCCAACCTATTTTGGCTAGAAATGAACCCTTAACGGTATTTTTTAATTTATTGAATTTTTTTGCTATTTTTTTGGAATTTTCTAATACGCGTAGGATTGGAACGAAACGGAACAGTAATTTTTATTCTCTATCTTTCTCAGCCTTTTCCAACCTATGTTGGCTTGAAATGAAGCCATAATAGTATTTTTGAATTTTTTTGCTATTTTTTTTGAATTTTCTATTACGTTTCGGGTTGGAACGGAACGGAACGATAGTACTTATTTTCTCTCTTTCTCAGCCTTTTCCAACCTATTTTGGCTTGAAATGAATCCTTAACGGTATTTTTTAATTTATTTAATTTATTGGATATTTTTTTGGAATTTTCTAATACACGTAGGGTTGGAACGGAACGGAACAGTAATTTTCATTTTCTCTCTTTCTCAGCCTTTTCCGACCTATGTTGGCTTGAAATGAGCCTATAATGGTATTTTCTAATTTTTTGAATTTTTTTGCTATTTTTTTGGAATTTTCTATTACGCTTCGTGTTGGAACGAAATGGAACGATAGTACTTATTTTCTCTCTTTCTCATACTTTTCCAAGCTATGTTGGCTTGAAATGAAGCCATAATAGTGTTTTTGAATTTTTTTGCTATTTTTTTGGAATTTTCTATTACGTTTCGGGTTGGAACGGAACGGAACGATAGTACTTATTTTCTCTTTTTCTCATACTTTTCCAACCTATGTTGGCTTGAAATGAAACCATAATAGTATTTTCGAATTTTTTAATTTTTTTGCTATTTTTTTGGAATTTTCTAAAACGCGTAGGGTTGGAACGGAACGGAACAGTAATTTTTATTTTCTCTCTTTCTCAGCCTTTTCCGACCTATGTTGGCTTGAATTGAAGCCATAATGGTATTTTTGAATTTTTTTAATTTTTTTGGTATTTTTTTGGAATTTCTATTACCCATCGGGGTAGGAACGGAACGGAAAGACAATTTTTATTTTTCCACTTTCTCAACCTTTTCCAACCTATTTTGGCTTGAAATGAACCCCTTAACGGTATTTTTTAATTTATTGAATTTTTTTGCTAGTTTTTTGGAATTTTCTAATACACGTCGGGTTGGAACGGAATGCAGCAGTAATTTTTATTTTCTCTCTTTCTCAGCCTTTTCCAACCTATGTTGGCTTGAAATAAAGCCATAATGGTATTTTTGAATTTTGTTAATTTTTTTCTATTTTTTTGGAATTTTCTATTAACCATCGGGTAGGAACGGAACGGAAAGAAATTTTTTATTTTTTCCCTTTCTCAGCCTTTTCCAACCTATTTTGGCTTGAAATGAACCCTTAACGGTATTTTTTAATTTATTGAATTTTTTTGCTATTTTTTTGGAATTTTCTAATACGAGTAGGATTGGAACGAAACGGAACAGTAATTTTTATTTTCCATCTTTCTCAGCCTTTTCCAACCTATGTTGGCTTGAAATGAAGCCATAATGGTATTTTTGAATTTTTTTAATTTTTTTGCTATTTTTTTGGAATTTTCTAATACGCGTAGGGTTGGAACGAACGGAACAGTAATTTTTATTTTCTCTCTTTCTCAGCCTTTTCCAACCTATGTTGGCTTGAAATGAAGCTATAATGGTATTTTTGAATTTTTTGAATTTTTTTGCTATTTTTTTGGAATTTTCTAATACGCGTCGGGTTGGAACGGAATGGAGCAGTAATTTTTATTTTCTCTCTTTCTCATCCTTTTCCAACCTATGTTGGCTTGAAATGAAGCTATAATGGTATTTTTGAATTTTTTGAATTTTTTTGCTATTTTTTTGAAATTTTCTAATACGCGTCGGGTTGGAACGGAATGGAGCAGTAATTTTTATTTTCTCTCTTTCTCAGCCTTTTCCAACCTATGTTGGCTTGAAATAAAGCCATAATGGTATTTTTGAATTTTTTTAATATTTTGCAATTTTTTTGGAATTTTCTATTACCCATCGGGTAGGAACGGAACGGAAAGAAATTTTTATTTTTTCTCTTTCTCAGCCTTTTCCAACCTATTTTGGCTTGAAATGAACCCTTAACGGTATTTTTTAATTTATTGAATTTTTTTGGTATTTTTTTGGAATTTTCTAATACGCGTAGGATTGAAACGAAACGGAACAGTAATTGTTATTTTCTATCTTTCTCATCCTTTTCCAACCTATGTTGGCTTGAAATGAAGCCATAATGGTATTTTTGAATTTTTTTAATTTTTTTGCTATTTTTTTGGAATTTTCTAAAACGGGTAGGGTTGGAACGGAACGGAACAGTAATTTTTATTTTCTCTCTTTCTCAGCCTTTTCCAACCTATGTTGGCTTGAAATGAAGCTATAATGGTATTTTTGAATTTTTTGAATTTTTTTGCTATTTTTTTAGAATTTTCTATTACGTTTCGGGTTGGAACGGAACGGAACGATAGTACTGATTTTCTCTCTTTCTCATACTTTTCCAACCTATGTTGGCTTGAAATGAAGCCATAATAGTATTTTCGAATTTTTCGAATTTTTTGCTATTTTTTTGGAATTTTCTATTACGCGTCGTGTTGGAACGGAACAGAACAGTAATTTTTATTTTCTCTCTTTCTCAGCCCATTCCAACCTATGTTGGCTTGAAATGAAGCTAGAATGGTATTTTTTAATTTTTGAATTTTTTTGCTATTTTTTTGGAATTTTCAATTACGCTTCGTGTTGGAACGGAATGGAACGATAGTACTTATTTTCTCTCTTTCTCATACTTTTCCAACCTATGTTGGCTTGAAATGAAGCCATAATAGTATTTTTGAATTTTTTTGCTATTTTTTTGGAATTTTCTATTACGTTTCGGGTTGGAGCGGAACGGAACGATAGTACTTATTTTCTCTCTTACTCATACTTTTCCAACCTATGTTGGCTTGAAATGAAGCCATAATAGTATTTTCGAATTTTATAATTTTTTTGCTATTTTTTTAGAATTTTCTTTACTTTTCGGGTTGGAACGGAACGGAACGATAGTGCTGATTTTCTCTCTTTCTCATACTTTTCCAACCTATGTTGGCTTGAAATGAAGCCATAATAGTATTTTCGAATTTTTCGAATTTTTTGCTATTTTTTTGGAATTTTCTATTACCCATCGGGTAGGAACGGAACGGAAAGACAATTTTTATTTTTTCTCTTTCTCAACCTTTTCCAAACTATTTTGGCTTGAAATGAACCCCTTAACGGTATTTTTTAATTTACTGAATTTTTTTGCTATTTTTTTGGAATTTTCTAATACACGTCGGGTTGGAACGGAATGGAGCAGTAATTTTTATTTTCTCTCTTTCTCAGCCTTTTCCAACCTATGTTGGCTTGAAATAAAGCCATAATGGTATTTTTGAATTTTTTTAATTTTTTGCTATTTTTTTGGAATTTTCTATTACCCATCGGGTAGGAACAGAACGGAAAGACAATTTTTATTTTTTCTCTTTCTTAACCTTTTCCAACCTATTTTGGCTTGAAATGAACCCCTTAACGGTATTTTTTAATTTACTGAATTTTTTTGCTATTTTTTTGGAATTTTCTAATACACGTCGGGTTGGAACGGAATGGAGCAGTAATTTTTATTTTCTCTCTTTCTCAGCCTTTTCCAACCTATGTTGGCTTGAAATAAAGCCATAATGGTATTTTTGAATTTTTTTAATTTTTTGCTATTTTTTTGGAATTTTCTATTACCCATCTGGTAGGAACGGAACGGAAAGAAAATTTTTATTTTTTCCCTTTCTCAGTCTTTTCCAACCTATTTTGGCTAGAAATGAACCCTTAACGGTATTTTTTAATTTATTGAATTTTTTTTCTATTTTTTTGGAATTTTCTAATACGCGTAGGATTGGAACGAAACGGAACAGTAATTTTTATTCTCTATCTTTCTCAGCCATTTCCAACCTATGTTGGCTTGAAATGAAGCCATAATAGTATTTTTGAATTTTTTTGCTATTTTTTTTGAATTTTCTATTACGTTTCGGGTTGGAACGGAACGGAACGATAGTACTTATTTTCTCTCTTTCTCAGCCTTTTCCGACCTATGTTGGCTTGAAATGAGCCTATAATGGTATTTTCTAATTTTTTGAATTTTTTTGCTATTTTTTTGAAATTTTCTATCACGCTTCGTGTTGGAACGGAACGGAACGATAGTACTTATTTTCTCTCTTTCTCATACTTTTCCAAGCTATGTTGGCTTGAAATGAAGCCATAATAGTGTTTTTGAATTTTTTTGCTATTTTTTTGGAATTTTCTATTACGTTTCGGGTTGGAACGGAACGGAACGATAGTACTTATTTTCTCTCTTTCTCATACTTTTCCAACCTATATTGGCTTGAAATGAAACCATAATAGTATTTTCGAATTTTTTAATTTTTTTGCTATTTTTTTGGAATTTTCTAAAACGCGTAGGGTTGGAACGGAACGGAATAGTAATTTTTATTTTCTCTCTTTCTCAGCCTTTTCCAACCTATGTTGGCTTGAAATGAAGCTATAATGGTATTTTTGAATTTTTTAAATTTTTTTGCTATTTTTTTAGAATTTTCTATTACTTTTCTGGTTGGAACGGAACGGAACGATAGTGCTGATTTTCTCTCTTTCTCATACTTTTCCAACCTATGTTGGCTTGAAATGAAGCTTTAATAGTATTTTCGAATTTTTCGAATTTTTTGCTATTTTTTTGGAATTTTCTATTACCCATCGGGTAGGAACGGAACGGAAAGACAATTTTTATTTTTTCTCTTTCTCAACCTTTTCCAAACTATTTTGGCTTGAAATGAACCCCTTAACGGTATTTTTTAATTTACTGAATTTTTTTGCTATTTTTTTGGAATTTTCTAATACACGTCGGGTTGGAACGGAATGGAGCAGTAATTTTTATTTTCTCTCTTTCTCAGCCTTTTCCAACCTATGTTGGCTTGAAATAAAGCCATAATGGTATTTTTGAATTTTTTTAATTTTTTGCTATTTTTTTGGAATTTTCTATTACCCATCGGGTAGGAACAGAACGGAAAGACAATTTTTATTTTTTCTCTTTCTTAACCTTTTCCAACCTATTTTGGCTTCAAATGAACCCCTTAACGGTATTTTTTAATTTACTGAATTTTTTTGCTATTTTTTTGGAATTTTCTAATACACGTCGGGTTGGAACGGAATGGAGCAGTAATTTTTATTTTCTCTCTTTCTCAGCCTTTTCCAACCTATGTTGGCTTGAAATAAAGCCATAATGGTATTTTTGAATTTTTTTAATTTTTTGCTATTTTTTTGGAATTTTCTATTACCCATCTGGTAGGAACGGAACGGAAAGATAATTTTTATTTTTTCCCTTTCTCAGTCTTTTCCAACCTATTTTGGCTAGAAATGAACCCTTAACGGTATTTTTTAATTTATTGAATTTTTTTGCTATTTTTTTGGATTTTCTAATACGCGTAGGATTGGAACGAAACGGAACAGTAATTTTTATTCTCTATCTTTCTCAGCCTTTTCCAACTTATGTTGGCTTGAAATGAAGCCATAATAGTATTTTTGAATTTTTTTGCTATTTTTTTTGAATTTTCTATTACGTTTCGGGTTGGAACGGAACGGAACGATAGTACTTATTTTCTCTCTTTCTCAGCCTTTTCCAACCTATTTTGGCTTGAAATGAATCCTTAACGGTATTTTTTAATTTATTTAATTTATTGGATATTTTTTTGGAATTTTCTAATACACGTAGGGTTGGAACGGAACGGAACAGTAATTTTCATTTTCTCTCTTTCTCAGCCTTTTCCGACCTATGTTGGCTTGAAATGAGCCTATAATGGTATTTTCTAATTTTTTGAATTTTTTTGCTATTTTTTTGGAATTTTCTATTACGCTTCGTGTTGGAACGGAATGGAACGATAGTACTTATTTTCTCTCTTTCTCATACTTTTCCAAGCTATGTTGGCATGAAATGAAGCCATAATAGTGTTTTTGAATTTTTTTGCTATTTTTTTGGAATTTTCTATTACGTTTCGGGTTGGAACGGAACGGAACGATAGTACTTATTTTCTCTCTTTCTCATACTTTTCCAACCTATGTTGGCTTGAAATGAAACCATAATAGTATTTTCGAATTTTTTAATTTTTTTGCTATTTTTTTGGAATTTTCTAAAACGCGTAGGGTTGGAACGGAACGGAACAGTAATTTTTATTTTCTCTCTTTCTCAGCCTTTTCCGACCTATGTTGGCTTGAATTGAAGCCATAATGGTATTTTTGAATTTTTTTAATTTTTTTGGTATTTTTTTGGAATTTCTATTACCCATCGGGGTAGGAACGGAACGGAAAGACAATTTTTATTTTTCCTCTTTCTCAACCTTTTCCAACCTATTTTGGCTTGAAATGAACCCCTTAACGGTATTTTTTAATTTATTGAATTTTTTTGCTAGTTTTTTGGAATTTTCTAATACACGTCGGGTTGGAACGGAATGCAGCAGTAATTTTTATTTTCTCTCTTTCTCAGCCTTTTCCAACCTATGTTGGCTTGAAATAAAGCCATAATGGTATTTTTGAATTTTTTTAATTTTTTGCTATTTTTTTGGAATTTTCTATTAACCATCGGGTAGGAACGGAACGGAAAGAAATTTTTTATTTTTTCCCTTTCTCAGCCTTTTCCAACCTATTTTGGCTTGAAATGAACCCTTAACGGTATTTTTTAATTTATTGAATTTTTTTGCTATTTTTTTGGAATTTTCTAATACGAGTAGGATTGGAACGAAACGGAACAGTAATTTTTATTTTCCATCTTTCTCAGCCTTTTCCAACCTATGTTGGCTTGAAATGAGCCTATAATGGTATTTTCTAATTTTTTGAATTTTTTTGCTATTTTTTTGGAATTTTCTATTACGCTTCGTGTTGAAACGGAATGGAACGATAGTACTTATTTTCTCTCTTTCTCATACTTTTCCAAGCTATGTTGGCTTGAAATGAAGCCATAATAGTGTTTTTGAATTTTTTTGCTATTTTTTTGGAATTTTCTATTACGTTTCGGGTTGGAACGGAACGGAACGATAGTACTTATTTTCTCTCTTTCTCATACTTTTCCAACCTATGTTGGCTTGAAATGAAACCATAATAGTATTTTCGAATTTTTTAATTTTTTTGCTATTTTTTTGGAATTTTCTAAAACGCGTAGGGTTGGAACGGAACGGAACAGTAATTTTTATTTTCTCTCTTTCTCAGCCTTTTCCAACCTATGTTGGCTTGAAATGAAGCTATAATGGTATTTTTGAATTTTTTGAATTTTTTTGCTATTTTTTTAGAATTTTCTATTACTTTTCTGGTTGGAACGGAACGGAACGATAGTGCTGATTTTCTCTCTTTCTCATACTTTTCCAACCTATGTTGGCTTGAAATGAAGCCATAATAGTATTATCGGATTTTTCGAATTTTTTGCTATTTTTTTGGAATTTTCTATTACCCATCGGGTAGGAACGGAACGGAAAGACAATTTTTATTTTTTCTCTTTCTCAACCTTTTCCAAACTATTTTGGCTTGAAATGAACCCCATAACGGTATTTTTTAATTTACTGAATTTTTTTGCTATTTTTTTGGAATTTTCTAATACACGTCGGGTTGGAACGGAATGGAGCAGTAATTTTTATTTTCTCTCTTTCTCAGCCTTTTCCAACCTATGTTGGCTTGAAATAAAGCCATAATGGTATTTTTGAATTTTTTTAATTTTTTGCTATTTTTTTGGAATTTTCTATTACCCATCGGGTAGGAACAGAACGGAAAGACAATTTTTATTTTTTCTCTTTCTTAACCTTTTCCAACCTATTTTGGCTTGAAATGAACCCCTTAACGGTATTTTTTAATTTACTGAATTTTTTTGCTATTTTTTTGGAATTTTCTAATACACATCGGGTTGGAACGGAATGGAGCAGTAATTTTTATTTTCTCTCTTTCTCAGCCTTTTCCAACCTATGTTGGCTTGAAATAAAGCCAGAATGGTATTTTTGAATTTTTTTAATTTTTTGCTATTTTTTTGGAATTTTCTATTACCCATCGGGTAGGAACGGAACGGAAAGAAAATTTTTATTTTTTCCCTTTCTCAGTCTTTTCCAACCTATTTTGGCTAGAAATGAACCCTTAACGGTATTTTTTAATTTATTGAATTTTTTTGCTATTTTTTTGGAATTTTCAAATACGCGTAGGATTGGAACGAAACGGAACAGTAATTTTTATTCTCTATCTTTCTCAGCCTTTTCCAACCTATGTTGGCTTGAAATGAAGCCATAATAGTATTTTTGAATTTTTTTGCTATTTTTTTTGAATTTTCTATTACGTTTCGGGTTGGAACGGAACGGAACGATAGTACTTATTTTCTCTCTTTCTCAGCCTTTTCCAACCTATTTTGGCTTGAAATGAATCCTTAACGGTATTTTTTAATTTATTTAATTTATTGGATATTTTTTTGGAATTTTCTAATACACGTAGGGTTGGAACGGAACGGAACAGTAATTTTCATTTTCTCTCTTTCTCAGCCTTTTCCGACCTATGTTGGCTTGAAATGAGCCTATAATGGTATTTTCTAATTTTTTGAATTTTTTTGCTATTTTTTTGGAATTTTCTATTACGCTTCGTGTTGGAACGAAATGGAACGATAGTACTTATTTTCTCTCTTTCTCATACTTTTCCAAGCTATGTTGGCTTGAAATGAAGCCATAATAGTGTTTTTGAATTTTTTTGCTATTTTGTTGGAATTTTCTATTACGTTTCGGGTTGGAACGGAACGGAACGATAGTACTTATTTTCTCTCTTTCTCATACTTTTCCAACCTATGTTGGCTTGAAATGAAACAATAATAGTATTTTCGAATTTTTTAATTTTTTTGCTATTTTTTTGGAATTTTCTAAAGCGCGTAGGGTTGGAACGGAACGGAACAGTAATTTTTATTTTCTCTCTTTCTCAGCCTTTTCCGACCTATGTTGGCTTGAATTGAAGCCATAATGGTATTTTTTAATTTTTTTAATTTTTTTGGTATTTTTTTGGAATTTCTATTACCCATCGGGGTAGGAACGGAACGGAAAGACAATTTTTATTTTTCCTCTTTCTCAACCTTTTCCAACCTATTTTGGCTTGAAATGAACCCCTTAACGGTATTTTTTAATTTATTGAATTTTTTTGCTAGTTTTTTGGAATTTTCTAATACACGTCGGGTTGGAACGGAATGGAGCAGTAATTTTTATTTTCTCTCTTTCTCAGCCTTTTCCAACCTATGTTGGCTTGAAATAAAGCCATAATGGTATTTTTGAATTTTTTTAATTTTTTGCTATTTTTTTGGAATTTTCTATTAACCATCGGGTAGGAACGGAACGGAAAGAAATTTTTTATTTTTTCCCTTTCTCAGCCTTTTCCAACCTATTTTGGCTTGAAATGAACCCTTAACGGTATTTTTTAATTTATTGAATTTTTTTGCTATTTTTTTGGAATTTTCTAATACGAGTAGGATTGGAACGAAACGGAACAGTAATTTTTATTTTCCATCTTTCTCAGCCTTTTCCAACCTATGTTGGCTTGAAATGAGCCTATAATGGTATTTTCTAATTTTTTTAATTTTTTTGCTATTTTTTTGGAATTTTCTATTACGCTTCGTGTTGGAACGGAATGGAACGATAGTACTTATTTTCTCTCTTTCTCATACTTTTCCAAGCTATGTTGGCTTGAAATGAAGCCATAATAGTGTTTTTGAATTTTTTTGCTATTTTTTTGGAATTTTCTATTACGTTTCGGGTTGGAACGGAACGGAACGATAGTACTTATTTTCTCTCTTTCTCATACTTTTCCAACCTATGTTGGCTTGAAATGAAACCATAATAGTATTTTCGAATTTTTTAATTTTTTTGCTATTTTTTTGAATTTTCTAAAACGCGTAGGGTTGGAACGGAACGGAACAGTAATTTTTATTTTCTCTCTTTCTCAGCCTTTTCCAACCTATGTTGGCTTGAAATGAAGCTATAATGGTATTTTTGAATTTTTTGAATTTTTTTGCTATTTTTTTAGAATTTTCTATTACTTTTCTGGTTGGAACGGAACGGAACGATAGTGCTGATTTTCTCTCTTTCTCATACTTTTCCAACCTATGTTGGCTTGAAATGAAGCCATAATAGTATTTTCGGATTTTTCGAATTTTTTGCTATTTTTTTGGAATTTTCTATTACCCATCGGGTAGGAACGGAACGGAAAGACAATTTTTATTTTTTCTCTTTCTCAACCTTTTCCAAACTATTTTGGCTTGAAATGAACCCCTTAACGGTATTTTTTAATTTACTGAATTTTTTTGCTATTTTTTTGGAATTTTCTAATACACGTCGGGTTGGAACGGAATGGAGCAGTAATTTTTATTTTCTCTCTTTCTCAGCCTTTTCCAACCTATGTTGGCTTGAAATAAAGCCATAATGGTATTTTTGAATTTTTTTAATTTTTTTCTATTTTTTTGGAATTTTCTATTACCCATCTGGTAGGAACGGAACGGAAAGATAATTTTTATTTTTTCCCTTTCTCAGTCTTTTCCAACCTATTTTGGCTAGAAATGAACCCTTAACGGTATTTTTTAATTTATTGAATTTTTTTGCTATTTTTTTGGAATTTTCTAATACGCGTAGGATTGGAACGAAACGGAACAGTAATTTTTATTCTCTATCTTTCTCAGCCTTTTCCAACTTATGTTGGCTTGAAATGAAGCCATAATAGTATTTTTGAATTTTTTTGCTATTTTTTTTTAATTTTCTATTACGTTTCGGGTTGGAACGGAACGGAACGATAGTACTTATTTTCTCTCTTTCTCAGCCTTTTCCAACCTATTTTGGCTTGAAATGAATCCTTAACGGTATTTTTTAATTTATTTAATTTATTGGATATTTTTTTGGAATTTTCTAATACACGTAGGGTTGGAACGGAACGGAACAGTAATTTTCATTTTCTCTCTTTCTCAGCCTTTTCCGACCTATGTTGGCTTGAAATGAGCCTATAATGGTATTTTCTAATTTTTTGAATTTTTTTGCTATTTTTTTGGAATTTTCTATTACGCTTCGTGTTGGAACGGAATGGAACGATAGTACTTATTTTCTCTCTTTCTCATACTTTTCCAACCTATGTTGGCTTGAAATGAAACCATAATAGTATTTTCGAATTTTTTAATTTTTTTGCTATTTTTTTGGAATTTTCTAAAACGCGTAGGGTTGGAACGGAACGGAACAGTAATTTTTATTTTCTCTCTTTCTCAGCCTTTTCCGACCTATGTTGGCTTGAATTGAAGCCATAATGGTATTTTTGAATTTTTTTAATTTTTTTGGTATTTTTTTGGAATTTCTATTACCCATCGGGGTAGGAACGGAACGGAAAGACAATTTTTATTTTTCCTCTTTCTCAACCTTTTCCAACCTATTTTGGCTTGAAATGAACCCCTTAACGGTATTTTTTAATTTATTGAATTTTTTTGCTAGTTTTTTGGAATTTTCTAATACACGTCGGGTTGGAACGGAATGCAGCAGTAATTTTTATTTTCTCTCTTTCTCAGCCTTTTCCAACCTATGTTGGCTTGAAATAAAGCCATAATGGTATTTTTGAATTTTTTTAATTTTTTGCTATTTTTTTGGAATTTTCTATTAACCATCGGGTAGGAACGGAACGGAAAGAAATTTTTTATTTTTTCCCTTTCTCAGCCTTTTCCAACCTATTTTGGCTTGAAATGAACCCTTAACGGTATTTTTTAATTTATTGAATTTTTTTGCTATTTTTTTGGAATTTTCTAATACGAGTAGGATTGGAACGAAACGGAACAGTAATTTTTATTTTCCATCTTTCTCAGCCTTTTCCAACCTATGTTGGCTTGAAATGAGCCTATAATGGTATTTTCTAATTTTTTGAATTTTTTTGCTATTTTTTAGGAATTTTCTATTACGCTTCGTGTTGGAACGGAATGGAACGATAGTACTTATTTTCTCTCTTTCTCATACTTTTCCAACCTATGTTGGCTTGAAATGAAACCATAATAGTATTTTCGAATTTTTTAATTTTTTTGCTATTTTTTTGGAATTTTCTAAAACGCGTAGGGTTGGAACGGAACGGAACAGTAATTTTTATTTTCTCTCTTTCTCAGCCTTTTCCAACCTATGTTGGCTTGAAATGAAGCTATAATGGTATTTTTGAATTTTTTGAATTTTTTTGCTATTTTTTTAGAATTTTCTATTACTTTTCTGGTTGGAACGGAACGGAACGATAATGCTGATTTTCTCTCTTTCTCATACTTTTCCAACCTATGTTGGCTTGAAATGAAGCCATAATAGTATTTTCGGATTTTTCGAATTTTTTGCTATTTTTTTGGAATTTTCTATTACCCATCGGGTAGGAACGGAACGGAAAGACAATTTTTATTTTTTCTCTTTCTCAACCTTTTCCAAACTATTTTGGCTTGAAATGAACCCCTTAACGGTATTTTTTAATTTACTGAATTTTTTTGCTATTTTTTTGGAATTTTCTAATACACGTCGGGTTGGAACGGAATGGAGCAGTAATTTTTATTTTCTCTCTTTCTCAGCCTTTTCCAACCTATGTTGGCTTGAATTAAAGCCATAATGGTATTTTTGAATTTTTTTAATTTTTTGCTATTTTTTTGGAATTTTCTATTACCCATCGGGTAGGAACAGAACGGAAAGACAATTTTTATTTTTTCTCTTTCTTAACCTTTTCCAACCTATTTTGGCTTGAAATGAACCCCTTAACGGTATTTTTTAATTTACTGAATTTTTTTGCTATTTTTTTGGAATTTTCTAATACACGTCGGGTTGGAACGGAATGGAGCAGTAATTTTTATTTTCTCTCTTTCTCAGCCTTTTCCAACCTATGTTGGCTTGAAATAAATCCATAATGGTATTTTTGAATTTTTTTAATTTTTTGCTATTTTTTTGGAATTTTCTATTAACCGTCGGGTAGGAACGGAACGGAAAGAAATTTTTTATTTTTTCCCTTTCTCAGCCTTTTCCAACCTATTTTGGCTTGAAATGAACCCTTAACGGTATTTTTTAATTTATTGAATTTTTTTGCTATTTTTTTGGAATTTTCTAATACGAATAGGATTGGAACGAAACGGAACAGTAATTTTTATTTTCCATCTTTCTCAGCCTTTTCCAACCTATGTTGGCTTGAAATGAGCCTATAATGGTATTTTCTAATTTTTTGAATTTTTTTGCTATTTTTTTGGAATTTTCTATTACGCTTCGTGTTGGAACGGAATGGAACGATAGTACTTATTTTCTCTCTTTCTCATACTTTTCCAAGCTATGTTGGCTTGAAATGAAGCCATAATAGTGTTTTTGAATTTTTTTGCTATTTTTTTGGAATTTTCTATTACGTTTCGGGTTGGAACGGAACGGAACGATAGTACTTATTTTCTCTCTTTCTCATACTTTTCCTACCTATGTTGGCTTGAAATGAAACCATAATAGTATTTTCGAATTTTTTAATTTTTTTGCTATTTTTTTGGAATTTTCTAAAACGCGTAAGGTTGGAACGGAACGGAACAGTAATTTTTATTTTCTCTCTTTCTCAGCCTTTTCCAACCTATGTTGGCTTGAAATGAAGCTATAATGGTATTTTTGAATTTTTTGAATTTTTTTGCTATTTTTTTAGAATTTTCTATTACTTTTCTGGTTGGAACGGAACGGAACGGAACGATAGTGCTGATTTTCTCTCTTTCTCATACTTTTCCAACCTATGTTAGCTTGAAATGAAGCCATAATAGTATTTTCGAATTTTTCGAATTTTTTGCTATTTTTTTGGAATTTTCTATTACCCATCGGGTAGGAACGGAACGGAAAGACAATTTTTATTTTTTCTCTTTCTCAACCTTTTCCAAACTATTTTGGCTTGAAATGAACCCCTTAACGGTATTTTTTAATTTACTGAATTTTTTTGCTATTTTTTTGGAATTTTCTAATACACGTCGGGTTGGAACGGAATGGAGCAGTAATTTTTATTTTCTCTCTTTCTCAGCCTTTTCCAACCTATGTTGGCTTGAAATAAAGCCATAATGGTATTTTTGAATTTTTTTAATTTTTTGCTATTTTTTTGGAATTTTCTATTACCCATCGGGTAGGAACAGAACGGAAAGACAATTTTTATTTTTTCCCTTTCTTAACCTTTTCCAACCTATTTTGGCTTCAAATGAACCCCTTAACGGTATTTTTTAATTTACTGAATTTTTTTGCTATTTTTTTGGAATTTTCTAATACACGTCGGGTTGGAACGGAATGGAGCAGTAATTTTTATTTTCTCTCTTTCTCAGCCTTTTCCAACCTATGTTGGCTTGAAATAAAGCCATAATGGTATTTTTGAATTTTTTTAATTTTTTGCTATTTTTTTGGAATTTTCTATTACCCATCGGGTAGGAACGGAACGGAAAGAAAATTTTTATTTTTTCCCTTTCTCAGTCTTTTCCAACCTATTTTGGCTAGAAATGAACCCTTAACGGTATTTTTTAATTTATTGAATTTTTTTGCTATTTTTTTGGAATTTTCTAATACGCGTAGGATTGGAACGAAACGGAACAGTAATTTTTATTCTCTATCTTTCTCAGCCTTTTCCAACCTATGTTGGCTTGAAATGAAGCCATAATAGTATTTTTGAATTTTTTTGCTATTTTTTTTGAATTTTCTATTACGTTTCGGGTTGGAACGGAACGGAACGATAGTACTTATTTTCTCTCTTTCTCAGCCTTTTCCAACCTATTTTGGCTTGAAATGAATCCTTAACGGTATTTTTTAATTTATTTAATTTATTGGATATTTTTTTGGAATTTTCTAATACACGTAGGGTTGGAACGGAACGGAACAGTAATTTTTATTTTCTCTCTTTCTCAGCCTTTTCCGACCTATGTTGGCTTGAAATGAGCCTATAATGGTATTTTCTAATTTTTTGAATTTTTTTGCTATTTTTTTGGAATTTTCTATTACGCTTCGTGTTGGAACGGAATGGAACGATAGTCCTTTTTTTCTCGCTTTCTCATACTTTTCCAAGCTATGTTGGCTTGAAATGAAGCCATAATAGTGTTTTTGAATTTTTTTGCTATTTTTTTGGAATTTTCTATTACGTTTCGGGTTGGAACGGAACGGAACGATAGTACTTATTTTCTCTCTTTCTCATACTTTTCCAACCTATGTTGGCTTGAAATGAAACCATAATAGTATTTTCGAATTTTTTAATTTTTTTGCTATTTTTTTGGAATTTTCTAAAACGCGTAGGGTTGGAACGGAACGGAACAGTAATTTTTATTTTCTCTCTTTCTCAGCCTTTTCCGACCTATGTTGGCTTGAATTGAAGCCATAATGGTATTTTTGAATTTTTTTAATTTTTTTGGTATTTTTTTGGAATTTCTATTACCCATCGGGGTAGGAACGGAACGGAAAGACAATTTTTATTTTTCCTCTTTCTCAACCTTTTCCAACCTATTTTGGCTTGAAATGAACCCCTTAACGGTATTTTTTAATTTATTGAATTTTTTTGCTAGTTTTTTGGAATTTTCTAATACACGTCGGGTTGGAACGGAATGCAGCAGTAATTTTTATTTTCTCTCTTTCTCCGCCTTTTCCAACCTATGTTGGCTTGAAATAAAGCCATAATGGTATTTTTGAATTTTTTTAATTTTTTGCTATTTTTTTGGAATTTTCTATTAACCATCGGGTAGGAACGGAACGGAAAGAAATTTTTTATTTTTTCCCTTTCTCAGCCTTTTCCAACCTATTTTGGCTTGAAATGAACCCTTAACGGTATTTTTTAATTTATTGAATTTTTTTGCTATTTTTTTGGAATTTTCTAATACGCGTAGGATTGGAACGAAACGGAACAGTAATTTTTATTCTCTATCTTTCTCAGCCTTTTCCAACCTATGTTGGCTTGAAATGAAGCCATAATAGTATTTTTGAATTTTTTTGCTATTTTTTTTGAATTTTCTATTACGTTTCGGGTTGGAACGGAACGGAACGATAGTACTTATTTTCTCTCTTTCTCAGCCTTTTCCAACCTATTTTGGCTTGAAATGAATCCTTAACGGTATTTTTTAATTTATTTAATTTATTGGATATTTTTTTGGAATTTTCTAATACACGTAGGGTTGGAACGGAACGGAACAGTAATTTTTATTTTCTCTCTTTCTCAGCCTTTTCCGACCTATGTTGGCTTGAAATGAGCCTATAATGGTATTTTCTAATTTTTTGAATTTTTTTGCTATTTTTTTGGAATTTTCTATTACGCTTCGTGTTGGAACGGAATGGAACGATAGTCCTTTTTTTCTCTCTTTCTCATACTTTTCCAAGCTATGTTGGCTTGAAATGAAGCCATAATAGTGTTTTTGAATTTTTTTGCTATTTTTTTGGAATTTTCTATTACGTTTCGGGTTGGAACGGAACGGAACGATAGTACTTATTTTCTCTCTTTCTCATACTTTTCCAACCTATGTTGGCTTGAAATGAAACCATAATAGTATTTTCGAATTTTTTAATTTTTTTGCTATTTTTTTGGAATTTTCTAAAACGCGTAGGGTTGGAACGGAACGGAACAGTAATTTTTATTTTCTCTCTTTCTCAGCCTTTTCCGACCTATGTTGGCTTGAATTGAAGCCATAATGGTATTTTTGAATTTTTTTAATTTTTTTGGTATTTTTTTGGAATTTCTATTACCCATCGGGGTAGGAACGGAACGGAAAGACAATTTTTATTTTTTCTCTTTCTCAACCTTTTCCAAACTATTTTGGCTTGAAATGAACCCCTTAACGGTATTTTTTAATTTACTGAATTTTTTTGCTATTTTTTTGGAATTTTCTAATACACGTCGGGTTGGAACGGAATGGAGCAGTAATTTTTATTTTCTCTCTTTCTCAGCCTTTTCCAACCTATGTTGGCTTGAATTAAAGCCATAATGGTATTTTTGAATTTTTTTAATTTTTTGCTATTTTTTTGGAATTTTCTATTACCCATCGGGTAGGAACAGAACGGAAAGACAATTTTTATTTTCTCTCTTTCTTAACCTTTTCCAACCTATTTTGGCTTGAAATGAACCCCTTAACGGTATTTTTTAATTTACTGAATTTTTTTGCTATTTTTTTGGAATTTTCTAATACACGTCGGGTTGGAACGGAATGGAGCAGTAATTTTTATTTTCTCTCTTTCTCAGCCTTTTCCAACCTATGTTGGCTTGAAATAAATCCATAATGGTATTTTTGAATTTTTTTAATTTTTTGCTATTTTTTTGGAATTTTCTATTAACCGTCGGGTAGGAACGGAACGGAAAGAAATTTTTTATTTTTTCCCTTTCTCAGCCTTTTCCAACCTATTTTGGCTTGAAATGAACCCTTAACGGTATTTTTTAATTTATTGAATTTTTTTGCTATTTTTTTGGAATTTTCTAATACGAATAGGATTGGAACGAAACGGAACAGTAATTTTTATTTTCCATCTTTCTCAGCCTTTTCCAACCTATGTTGGCTTGAAATGAGCCTATAATGGTATTTTCTAATTTTTTGAATTTTTTTGCTATTTTTTTGGAATTTTCTATTACGCTTCGTGTTGGAACGGAATGGAACGATAGTACTTATTTTCTCTCTTTCTCATACTTTTCCAAGCTATGTTGGCTTGAAATGAAGCCATAATAGTGTTTTTGAATTTTTTTGCTATTTTTTTGGAATTTTCTATTACGTTTCGGGTTGGAACGGAACGGAACGATAGTACTTATTTTCTCTCTTTCTCATACTTTTCCAACCTATGTTGGCTTGAAATGAAACCATAATAGTATTTTCGAATTTTTTAATTTTTTTGCTATTTTTTTGGAATTTTCTAAAACGCGTAAGGTTGGAACGGAACGGAACAGTAATTTTTATTTTCTCTCTTTCTCAGCCTTTTCCAACCTATGTTGGCTTGAAATGAAGCTATAATGGTATTTTTGAATTTTTTGAATTTTTTTGCTATTTTTTTAGAATTTTCTATTACTTTTCTGGTTGGAACGGAACGGAACGGAACGATAGTGCTGATTTTCTCTCTTTCTCATACTTTTCCAACCTATGTTAGCTTGAAATGAAGCCATAATAGTATTTTCGAATTTTTCGAATTTTTTGCTATTTTTTTGGAATTTTCTATTACCCATCGGGTAGGAACGGAACGGAAAGACAATTTTTATTTTTTCTCTTTCTCAACCTTTTCCAAACTATTTTGGCTTGAAATGAACCCCTTAACGGTATTTTTTAATTTACTGAATTTTTTTGCTATTTTTTTGGAATTTTCTAATACACGTCGGGTTGGAACGGAATGGAGCAGTAATTTTTATTTTCTCTCTTTCTCAGCCTTTTCCAACCTATGTTGGCTTGAAATAAAGCCATAATGGTATTTTTGAATTTTTTTAATTTTTTGCTATTTTTTTGGAATTTTCTATTACCCATCGGGTAGGAACAGAACGGAAAGACAATTTTTATTTTTTCCCTTTCTTAACCTTTTCCAACCTATTTTGGCTTCAAATGAACCCCTTAACGGTATTTTTTAATTTACTGAATTTTTTTGCTATTTTTTTGGAATTTTCTAATACACGTCGGGTTGGAACGGAATGGAGCAGTAATTTTTATTTTCTCTCTTTCTCAGCCTTTTCCAACCTATGTTGGCTTGAAATAAAGCCATAATGGTATTTTTGAATTTTTTTAATTTTTTGCTATTTTTTTGGAATTTTCTATTACCCATCGGGTAGGAACGGAACGGAAAGAAAATTTTTATTTTTTCCCTTTCTCAGTCTTTTCCAACCTATTTTGGCTAGAAATGAACCCTTAACGGTATTTTTTAATTTATTGAATTTTTTTGCTATTTTTTTGGAATTTTCTAATACGCGTAGGATTGGAACGAAACGGAACAGTAATTTTTATTCTCTATCTTTCTCAGCCTTTTCCAACCTATGTTGGCTTGAAATGAAGCCATAATAGTATTTTTGAATTTTTTTGCTATTTTTTTTGAATTTTCTATTACGTTTCGGGTTGGAACGGAACGGAACGATAGTACTTATTTTCTCTCTTTCTCAGCCTTTTCCAACCTATTTTGGCTTGAAATGAATCCTTAACGGTATTTTTTAATTTATTTAATTTATTGGATATTTTTTTGGAATTTTCTAATACACGTAGGGTTGGCACGGAACGGAACAGTAATTTTTATTTTCTCTCTTTCTCAGCCTTTTCCGACCTATGTTGGCTTGAAATGAGCCTATAATGGTATTTTCTAATTTTTTGAATTTTTTTGCTATTTTTTTGGAATTTTCTATTACGCTTCGTGTTGGAACGGAATGGAACGATAGTCCTTTTTTTCTCTCTTTCTCATACTTTTCCAAGCTATGTTGGCTTGAAATGAAGCCATAATAGTGTTTTTGAATTTTTTTGCTATTTTTTTGGAATTTTCTATTACGTTTCGGGTTGGAACGGAACGGAACGATAGTACTTATTTTCTCTCTTTCTCATACTTTTCCAACCTATGTTGGCTTGAAATGAAACCATAATAGTATTTTCGAATTTTTTAATTTTTTTGCTATTTTTTTGGAATTTTCTAAAACGCGTAGGGTTGGAACGGAACGGAACAGTAATTTTTATTTTCTCTCTTTCTCAGCCTTTTCCGACCTATGTTGGCTTGAATTGAAGCCATAATGGTATTTTTGAATTTTTTTAATTTTTTTGGTATTTTTTTGGAATTTCTATTACCCATCGGGGTAGGAACGGAACGGAAAGACAATTTTTATTTTTCCTCTTTCTCAACCTTTTCCAACCTATTTTGGCTTGAAATGAACCCCTTAACGGTATTTTTTAATTTATTGAATTTTTTTGCTAGTTTTTTGGAATTTTCTAATACACGTCGGGTTGGAACGGAATGCAGCAGTAATTTTTATTTTCTCTCTTTCTCAGCCTTTTCCAACCTATGTTGGCTTGAAATAAAGCCATAATGGTATTTTTGAATTTTTTTAATTTTTTGCTATTTTTTTGGAATTTTCTATTAACCATCGGGTAGGAACGGAACGGAAAGAAATTTTTTATTTTTTCCCTTTCTCAGCCTTTTCCAACCTATTTTGGCTTGAAATGAACCCTTAACGGTATTTTCTAATTTATTGAATTTTTTTGCTATTTTTTTGGAATTTTCTAATACGAGTAGGATTGGAACGAAACGGAACAGTAATTTTTATTTTCCATCTTTCTCAGCCTTTTCCAACCTATGTTGGCTTGAAATGAGCCTATAATGGTATTTTCTAATTTTTTGAATTTTTTTGCTATTTTTTTGGAATTTTCTATTACGCTTCGTGTTGGAACGGAATGGAACGATAGTACTTATTTTCTCTCTTTCTCATACTTTTCCAAGCTATGTTGGCTTGAAATGAAGCCATAATAGTGTTTTTGAATTTTTTTGCTATTTTTTTGGAATTTTCTATTACGTTTCGGGTTGGAACGGAACGGAACGATAGTACTTATTTTCTCTCTTTCTCATACTTTTCCAACCTATGTTGGCTTGAAATGAAACCATAATAGTATTTTCGAATTTTTTAATTTTTTTGCTATTTTTTTGGAATTTTCTAAAACGCGTAGGGTTGGAACGGAACGGAACAGTAATTTTTATTTTCTCTCTTTCTCAGCCTTTTCCAACCTATGTTGGCTTGAAATGAAGCTATAATGGTATTTTTGAATTTTTTGAATTTTTTTGGTATTTTTTTAGAATTTTCTATTACTTTTCTGGTTGGAACGGAACGGAACGATAGTGCTAATTTTCTCTCTTTCTCATACTTTTCCAACCTATGTTGGCTTGAAATGAAGCCATAATAGTATTTTCGGATTTTTCGAATTTTTTGCTATTTTTTTGGAATTTTCTATTACCCATCGGGTAGGAACGGAACGGAAAGACAATTTTTATTTTTTCTCTTTCTCAACCTTTTCCAAACTATTTTGGCTTGAAATGAACCCCTTAACGGTATTTTTTAATTTACTGAATTTTTTTGCTATTTTTTTGGAATTTTCTAATACACGTCGGGTTGGAACGGAATGGAGCAGTAATTTTTATTTTCTCTCTTTCTCAGCCTTTTCCAACCTATGTTGGCTTGAAATAAAGCCATAATTGTATTTTTGAATTTTTTTAATTTTTTGCTATTTTTTTGGAATTTTCTATTACCCATCGGGTAGGAACAGAACGGAAAGACAATTTTTATTTTTTCTCTTTCTTAACCTTTTCCAACCTATTTTGGCTTGAAATGAACCCCTTAACGGTATTTTTTAATTTACTGAATTTTTTTGCTATTTTTTTGGAATTTTCTAATACACGTCGGGTTGGAACGGAATGGAGCAGTAATTTTTATTTTCTCTCTTTCTCAGCCTTTTCCAACCTATGTTGGCTTGAAATAAAGCCATAATGGTATTTTTGAATTTTTTTAATTTTTTGCTATTTTTTTGGAATTTTCTATTACGCATCGGGTAGGAACGGAACGGAAAGAAAATTTTTATTTTTTCCCTTTCTCAGTCTTTTCCAACCTATTTTGGCTAGAAATGAACCCTTAACGGTATTTTTTAATTTATTGAATTTTTTTGCTATTTTTTTGGAATTTTCTAATACGCGTAGGATTGGAACGAAACGGAACAGTAATTTTTATTCTCTATCTTTCTCAGCCTTTTCCAACCTATGTTGGCTTGAAATGAAGCCATAATAGTATTTTTGAATTTTTTTGCTATTTTTTTTGAATTTTCTATTACGTTTCGGGTTGGAACGGAACGGAACGATAGTACTTATTTTCTCTCTTTCTCAGCCTTTTCCAACCTATTTTGGCTTGAAATGAATCCTTAACGGTATTTTTTAATTTATTTAATTTATTGGATATTTTTTTGGAATTTTCTAATACACGTAGGGTTGGAACGGAACGGAACGGAACAGTAATTTTCATTTTCTCTCTTTCTCAGCCTTTTCCGACCTATGTTGGCTTGAAATGAGCCTATAATGGTATTTTCTAATTTTTTGAATTTTTTTGCTATTTTTTTGGAATTTTCTAATACGCGTAGGATTGGAACGAAACGGAACAGTAATTTTTATTCTCTATCTTTCTCAGCCTTTTCCAACCTATGTTGGCTTGAAATGAAGCCATAATAGTATTTTCTAATTTTTTTGCTATTTTTTTTGAATTTTCTATTACGTTTCGGGTTGGAACGGAACGGAACGATAGTACTTATTTTCTCTCTTTCTCATACTTTTCCAACCTATGTTGGCTTGAAATGAAACCATAATAGTATTTTCGAATTTTTTAATTTTTTTGCTATTTTTTTGGAATTCTCTAAAACGCGTAGGGTTGGAACGGAACGGAACAGTAATTTTTATTTTCTCTCTTTCTCAGCCTTTTCCGACCTATGTTGGCTTGAATTGAAGCCATAACGGTATTTTTGAATTTTTTTAATTTTTTTGGTATTTTTTTGGAATTTCTATTACCCATCGGGGTAGGAACGGAACGGAAAGACAATTTTTATTTTTCCTCTTTCTCAACCTTTTCCAACCTATTTTGGCTTGAAATGAACCCCTTAACGGTATTTTTTAATTTATTGAATTTTTTTGCTAGTTTTTTGGAATTTTCTAATACACGTCGGGTTGGAACGGAATGCAGCAGTAATTTTTATTTTCTCTCTTTCTCAGCCTTTTCCAACCTATGTTGGCTTGAAATAAAGCCATAATGGTATTTTTGAATTTTTTTAATTTTTTGCTATTTTTTTGGAATTTTCTATTAACCATCGGGTTGGAACGGAACGGAAAGAAATTTTTTATTTTTTCCCTTTCTCAGCCTTTTCCAACCTATTTTGGCTTGAAATGAACCCTTAACGGTATTTTTTAATTTATTGAATTTTTTTGCTATTTTTTTGGAATTTTCTAATACGAGTAGGATTGGAACGAAACGGAACAGTAATTTTTATTTTCCATCTTTCTCAGCCTTTTCCAACCTATGTTGGCTTGAAATGAGCCTATAATGGTATTTTCTAATTTTTTGAATTTTTTTGCTATTTTTTTGGAATTTTCTATTACGCTTCGTGTTGGAACGGAATGGAACGATAGTACTTATTTTCTCTCTTTCTCATACTTTTCCAAGCTATGTTGGCTTGAAATGAAGCCATAATAGTGTTTTTGAATTTTTTTGCTATTTTTTTGGAATTTTCTATTACGTTTCGGGTTGGAACGGAACGGAACGATAGTACTTATTTTCTCTCTTTCTCATACTTTTCCAACCTATGTTGGCTTGAAATGAAACCATAATAGTATTTTCGAATTTTTTAATTTTTTTGCTATTTTTTTGGAATTTTCTAAAACGCGTAGGGTTGGAACGGAACGGAACAGTAATTTTTATTTTCTCTCTTTCTCAGCCTTTTCCAACCTATGTTGGCTTGAAATGAAGCCATAATGGTATTTTTGAATTTTTTTAATTTTTTGCAATTTTTTTGGAATTTTCTATTACCCATCGGGTAGGAACGGAACGGAAAGTCAATTTTTATTTTTTCTCTTTCTCAGCCTTTTCCAACCTATTTTGGCTTGAAATGAATCCTTAACGGTATTTTTTAATTTATTTAATTTATGGATATTTTTTTGGAATTTTCTAATACACGTAGGGTTGGAACGGAACGGAACGGAACAGTAATTTTCATTTTCTCTCTTTCTCAGCCTTTTCCGACCTATGTTGGCTTGAAATGAGCCTATAATGGTATTTTCTAATTTTTTGAATTTTTTTGCTATTTTTTTGGAATTTTCTAATACGCGTAGGATTGGAACGAAACGGAACAGTAATTTTTATTCTCTATCTTTCTCAGCCTTTTCCAACCTATGTTGGCTTGAAATGAAGCCATAATAGTATTTTCTAATTTTTTTGCTATTTTTTTTGAATTTTCTATTACGTTTCGGGTTGGAACGGAACGGAACGATAGTACTTATTTTCTCTCTTTCTCATACTTTTCCAACCTATGTTGGCTTGAAATGAAACCATAATAGTATTTTCGAATTTTTTAATTTTTTTGCTATTTTTTTGGAATTTTCTAAAACGCGTAGGGTTGGAACGGAACGGAACAGTAATTTTTATTTTCTCTCTTTCTCAGCCTTTTCCGACCTATGTTGGCTTGAATTGAAGCCATAATGGTATTTTTGAATTTTTTTAATTTTTTTGGTATTTTTTTGGAATTTCTATTACTAATCGGGGTAGGAACGGAACGGAAAGACAATTTTTATTTTTCCTCTTTCTCAACCTTTTCCAACCTATTTTGGCTTGAAATGAACCCCTTAACGGTATTTTTTAATTTATTGAATTTTTTTGCTAGTTTTTTGGAATTTTCTAATACACGTCGGGTTGGAACGGAATGCAGCAGTAATTTTTATTTTCTCTCTTTCTCAGCCTTTTCCAACCTATGTTGGCTTGAAATAAAGCCATAATGGTATTTTTGAATTTTTTTAATTTTTTGCTATTTTTTTGGAATTTTCTATTAACCATCGGGTTGGAACGGAACGGAAAGAAATTTTTTATTTTTTCCCTTTCTCAGCCTTTTCCAACCTATTTTGGCTTGAAATGAACCCTTAATGGTATTTTTTAATTTATTGAATTTTTTTGCTATTTTTTTGGAATTTTCTAATACGAGTAGGATTGGAACGAAACGGAACAGTAATTTTTATTTTCCATCTTTCTCAGCCTTTTCCAACCTATGTTGGCTTGAAATGAGCCTATAATGGTATTTTCTAATTTTTTGAATTTTTTTGCTATTTTTTTGGAATTCTCTATTACGCTTCGTGTTGGAACGGAATGGAACGATAGTACTTATTTTCTCTCTTTCTCATACTTTTCCAAGCTATGTTGGCTTGAAATGAAGCCATAATAGTGTTTTTGAATTTTTTTGCTATTTTTTTGGAATTTTCTATTACGTTTCGGGTTGGAACGGAACGGAACGATAGTACTTATTTTCTCTCTTTCTCATACTTTTCCAACCTATGTTGGCTTGAAATGAAACCATAATAGTATTTTCGAATTTTTTAATTTTTTTGCTATTTTTTTGAAATTTTCTAAAACGCGTAGGGTTGGAACGGAACGGAACAGTAATTTTTATTTTCTCTCTTTCTCAGCCTTTTCCAACCTATGTTGGCTTGAAATGAAGCTATAATGGTATTTTTGAATTTTTTGAATTTTTTTGCTATTTTTTTAGAATTTTCTATTACTTTTCTGGTTGGAACGGAACGGAACGATAGTGCTGATTTTCTCTCTTTCTCATACTTTTCCAACCTATGTTGGCTTGAAATGAAGCCATAATAGTATTTTCGGATTTTTCGAATTTTTTGCTATTTTTTTGGAATTTTCTATTACCCATCGGGTAGGAACGGAACGGAAAGACAATTTTTATTTTTTCTCTTTCTCAACCTTTTCCAAACTATTTTGGCTTGAAATGAACCCCTTAACGGTATTTTTTAATTTACTGAATTTTTTTGCTATTTTTTTGGAATTTTCTAATACACGTCGGGTTGGAACGGAATGGAGCAGTAATTTTTATTTTCTCTCTTTCTCAGCCTTTTCCAACCTATGTTGGCTTGAAATAAAGCCATAATGGTATTTTTGAATTTTTTTAATTTTTTGCTATTTTTTTGGAATTTTCTATTACCCATCGGGTAGGAACAGAACGGAAAGACAATTTTTATTTTTTCTCTTTCTTAACCTTTTCCAACCTATTTTGGCTTGAAATGAACCCCTTAACGGTATTTTTTAATTTACTGAATTTTTTTGCTATTTTTTTGGAATTTTCTAATACACGTCGGGTTGGAACGGAATGGAGCAGTAATTTTTATTTTCTCTCTTTCTCAGCCTTTTCCAACCTATGTTGGCTTGAAATAAAGCCATAATGGTATTTTTGAATTTTTTTAATTTTTTTGGTATTTTTTTGGAATTTCTATTACCCATCGGGGTAGGAACGGAACGGAAAGACAATTTTTATTTTTCCTCTTTCTCAACCTTTTCCAACCTATTTTGGCTTGAAATGAACCCCTTAACGGTATTTTTTAATTTATTGAATTTTTTTGCTAGTTTTTTGGAATTTTCTAATACACGTCGGGTTGGAACGGAATGCAGCAGTAATTTTTATTTTCTCTCTTTCTCAGCCTTTTCCAACCTATGTTGGCTTGAAATAAAGCCATAATGGTATTTTTGAATTTTTTTAATTTTTTGCTATTTTTTTGGAATTTTCTATTAACCATCGGGTAGGAACGGAACGGAAAGAAATTTTTTATTTTTTCCCTTTCTCAGCCTTTTCCAACCTATTTTGGCTTGAAATGAACCCTTAACGGTATTTTTTAATTTATTGAATTTTTTTGCTATTTTTTGGAATTTTCTAATACGAGTAGGATTGGAACGAAACGGAACAGTAATTTTTATTTTCCATCTTTCTCAGCCTTTTCCAACCTATGTTGGCTTGAAATGAGCCTATAATGGTATTTTCTAATTTTTTGAATTTTTTTGCTATTTTTTTGGAATTTTCTATTACGCTTCGTGTTGGAACGGAATGGAACGATAGTACTTATTTTCTCTCTTTCTCATACTTTTCCAAGCTATGTTGGCTTGAAATGAAGCCATAATAGTGTTTTTGAATTTTTTTGCTATTTTTTTGGAATTTTCTATTACGTTTCGGGTTGGAACGGAACGGAACGATAGTACTTATTTTCTCTCTTTCTCATACTTTTCCAACCTATGTTGGCTTGAAATGAAACCATAATAGTATTTTCGAATTTTTTAATTTTTTTGCTATTTTTTTGGAATTTTCTAAAACGCGTAGGGTTGGAACGGAACGGAACAGTAATTTTTATTTTCTCTCTTTCTCAGCCTTTTCCAACCTATGTTGGCTTGAAATGAAGCTATAATGGTATTTTTGAATTTTTTGAATTTTTTTGCTATTTTTTTAGAATTTTCTATTACTTTTCTGGTTGGAACGGAACGGAACGATAGTGCTGATTTTCTCTCTTTCTCATACTTTTCCAACCTATGTTGGCTTGAAATGAAGCCATAATAGTATTTTCGGATTTTTCGAATTTTTTGCTATTTTTTTGGAATTTTCTATTACCCATCGGGTAGGAACGGAACGGAAAGACAATTTTTATTTGTTCTCTTTCTCAACCTTTTCCAAACTATTTTGGCTTGAAATGAACCCCTTAACGGTATTTTTTAATTTACTGAATTTTTTTGCTATTTTTTTGGAATTTTCTAATACACGTCGGGTTGGAACGGAATGGAGCAGTAATTTTTATTTTCTCTCTTTCTCAGCCTTTTCCAACCTATGTTGGCTTGAAATAAAGCCATAATGGTATTTTTGAATTTTTTTAATTTTTTGCTATTTTTTTGGAATTTTCTATTACCCATCGGGTAGGAACAGAACGGAAAGACAATTTTTATTTTTTCTCTTTCTGAACCTTTTCCAACCTATTTTGGCTTGAAATGAACCCCTTAACGGTATTTTTTAATTTACTAAATTTTTTTGCTATTTTTTTGGAATTTTCTAATACACGTCGGGTTGGAACGGAATGGAGCAGTAATTTTTATTTTCTCTCTTTCTCAGCCTTTTCCAACCTATGTTGGCTTGAAATAAAGCCATAATGGTATTTTTGAATTTTTTTAATTTTTTGCTATTTTTTTGGAATTTTCTATTAACCATCGGGTAGGAACGGAACGGAAAGAAAATTTTTATTTTTTCCCTTTCTCAGTCTTTTCCAACCTATTTTGGCTAGAAATGAACCCTTAACGGTATTTTTTAATTTATTGAATTTTTTTGCTATTTTTTTGGAATTTTCTAATACGCGTAGGATTGGAACGAAACGGAACAGTAATTTTTATTCTCTATCTTTCTCAGCCTTTTCCAACCTATGTTGGCTTGAAATGAAGCCATAATAGTATTTTTGAATTTTTTTGCTATTTTTTTTGAATTTTCTATTACGTTTCGGGTTGGAACGGAACGGAACGATAGTACTTATTTTCTCTCTTTCTCAGCCTTTTCCAACCTATTTTGGCTTGAAATGAATCCTTAACGGTATTTTTTAATTTATTTAATTTATTGGATATTTTTTTGGAATTTTCTAATACACGTAGGGTTGGAACGGAACGGAACGGAACAGTAATTTTCATTTTCTCTCTTTCTCAGCCTTTTCCGACCTATGTTGGCTTGAAATGAGCCTATAATGGTATTTTCTAATTTTTTGAATTTTTTTGCTATTTTTTTGGAATTTTCTAATACGCGTAGGATTGGAACGAAACGGAACAGTAATTTTTATTCTCTATCTTTCTCAGCCTTTTCCAACCTATGTTGGCTTGAAATGAAGCCATAATAGTATTTTTGAATTTTTTTGCTATTTTTTTTGTATTTTCTATTACGTTTCGGGTTGGAACGGAACGGAACGATAGTACTTATTTTCTCTCTTTCTCATACTTCTCCAACCTATGTTGGCTTGAAATGAAACCATAATAGTATTTTCGAATTTTTTAATTTTTTTGCTATTTTTTTGGAATTTTCTAAAACGCGTAGGGTTGGAACGGAACGGAACAGTAATTTTTATTTTCTCTCTTTCTCAGCCTTTTCCGACCTATGTTGGCTTGAATTGAAGCCATAATGGTATTTTTGAATTTTTTTAATTTTTTTGGTATTTTTTTGGAATTTCTATTACCCATCGGGGTAGGAACGGAACGGAAAGACAATTTTTATTTTTCCTCTTTCTCAACCTTTTCCAACCTATTTTGGCTTGAAATGAACCCCTTAACGGTATTTTTTAATTTATTGAATTTTTTTGCTAGTTTTTTGGAATTTTCTAATACACGTCGGGTTGGAACGGAATGCAGCAGTAATTTTTATTTTCTCTCTTTCTCAGCCTTTTCCAACCTATGTTGGCTTGAAATAAAGCCATAATGGTATTTTTGAATTTTTTTAATTTTTTGCTATTTTTTTAAAATTTTCTATTAACCATCGGGTTGGAACGGAACGGAAAGAAATTTTTTATTTTTTCCCTTTCTCAGCCTTTTCCAACCTATTTTGGCTTGAAATGAACCCTTAACGGTATTTTTTAATTTATTGAATTTTTTTGCTATTTTTTTGGAATTTTCTAATACGAGTAGGATTGGAACGAAACGGAACAGTAATTTTTATTTTCCATCTTTCTCAGCCTTTTCCAACCTATGTTGGCTTGAAATGAGCCTATAATGGTATTTTCTAATTTTTTGAATTTTTTTGCTATTTTTTTGGAATTTTCTATTACGCTTCGTGTTGGAACGGAATGGAACGATAGTACTTATTTTCTCTCTTTCTCATACTTTTCCAAGCTATGTTGGCTTGAAATGAAGCCATAATAGTGTTTCTGAATTTTTTTGCTATTTTTTTGGAATTTTCTATTACGTTTCGGGTTGGAACGGAACGGAACGATAGTACTTATTTTCTCTCTTTCTCATACTTTTCCAACCTATGTTGGCTTGAAATGAAACCATAATAGTATTTTCGAATTTTTTAATTTTTTTGCTATTTTTTTGAAATTTTCTAAAACGCGTAGGGTTGGAACGGAACGGAACAGTAATTTTTATTTTCTCTCTTTCTCAGCCTTTTCCAACCTATGTTGGCTTGAAATGAAGCTATAATGGTATTTTTGAATTTTTTGAATTTTTTTGGTATTTTTTTAGAATTTTCTATTACTTTTCTGGTTGGAACGGAACGGAACGATAGTGCTGATTTTCTCTCTTTCTCATACTTTTCCAACCTATGTTGGCTTGAAATGAAGCCATAATAGTATTATCGGATTTTTCGAATTTTTTGCTATTTTTTTGGAATTTTCTATTACCCATCGGGTAGGAACGGAACGGAAAGACAATTTTTATTTTTTCTCTTTCTCAACCTTTTCCAAACTATTTTGGCTTGAAATGAACCCCATAACGGTATTTTTTAATTTACTGAATTTTTTTGCTATTTTTTTGGAATTTTCTAATACACGTCGGGTTGGAACGGAATGGAGCAGTAATTTTTATTTTCTCTCTTTCTCAGCCTTTTCCAACCTATGTTGGCTTGAAATAAAGCCATAATGGTATTTTTGAATTTTTTTAATTTTTTGCTATTTTTTTGGAATTTTCTATTACCCATCGGGTAGGAACAGAACGGAAAGACAATTTTTATTTTTTCTCTTTCTTAACCTTTTCCAACCTATTTTGGCTTGAAATGAACCCCTTAACGGTATTTTTTAATTTACTGAATTTTTTTGCTATTTTTTTGGAATTTTCTAATACACATCGGGTTGGAACGGAATGGAGCAGTAATTTTTATTTTCTCTCTTTCTCAGCCTTTTCCAACCTATGTTGGCTTGAAATAAAGCCAGAATGGTATTTTTGAATTTTTTTAATTTTTTGCTATTTTTTTGGAATTTTCTATTACCCATCGGGTAGGAACGGAACGGAAAGAAAATTTTTATTTTTTCCCTTTCTCAGTCTTTTCCAACCTATTTTGGCTAGAAATGAACCCTTAACGGTATTTTTTAATTTATTGAATTTTTTTGCTATTTTTTTGGAATTTTCTAATACGCGTAGGATTGGAACGAAACGGAACAGTAATTTTTATTCTCTATCTTTCTCAGCCTTTTCCAACCTATGTTGGCTTGAAATGAAGCCATAATAGTATTTTTGAATTTTTTTGCTATTTTTTTTGAATTTTCTATTACGTTTCGGGTTGGAACGGAACGGAACGATAGTACTTATTTTCTCTCTTTCTCAGCCTTTTCCAACCTATTTTGGCTTGAAATGAATCCTTAACGGTATTTTTTAATTTATTTAATTTATTGGATATTTTTTTGGAATTTTCTAATACACGTAGGGTTGGAACGGAACGGAACAGTAATTTTCATTTTCTCTCTTTCTCAGCCTTTTCCGACCTATGTTGGCTTGAAATGAGCCTATAATGGTATTTTCTAATTTTTTGAATTTTTTTGCTATTTTTTTGGAATTTTCTATTACGCTTCGTGTTGGAACGAAATGGAACGATAGTACTGATTTTCTCTCTTTCTTATACTTTTCCAACCTATGTTGGCTTGAAATGAAGCCATAATAGTATTTTCGAATTTTTCGAATTTTTTGCTATTTTTTTGGAATTTTCTATTACGCGTCGTGTTGGAACGGAACAGAACAATAATTTTTATTTTCTCTCTTTCTCAGCCCATTCCAACCTATGTTGGCTTGAAATGAAGCTAGAATGGTATTTTTTAATTTTTGAATTTTTTTGCTATTTTTTTGGAATTTTCAATTACGCTTCGTGTTGGAACGGAATGGAACGATAGTACTTATTTTCTCTCTTTCTCATACTTTTCCAACCTATGTTGGCTTGAAATGAAGCCATAATAGTATTTTTGAATTTTTTTGCTATTTTTTTGGAATTTTCTATTACGTTTCGGGTTGGAGCGGAACGGAACGATAGTACTTATTTTCTCTCTTACTCATACTTTTCCAACCTATGTTGGCTTGAAATGAAGCCATAATAGTATTTTCGAATTTTTCGAATTTTTTGCTATTTTTTTAGAATTTTCTTTACTTTTCGGGTTGGAACGGAACGGAACGATAGTGCTGATTTTCTCTCTTTCTCATACTTTTCCAACCTATGTTGGCTTGAAATGAAGCCATAATAGTATTTTCGAATTTTTCGAATTTTTTGCTATTTTTTTGGAATTTTCTATTACCCATCGGGTAGGAACGGAACGGAAAGACAATTTTTATTTTTTCTCTTTCTCAACCTTTTCCAAACTATTTTGGCTTGAAATGAACCCCTTAACGGTATTTTTTAATTTACTGAATTTTTTTGCTATTTTTTTGGAATTTTCTAATACACGTCGGGTTGGAACGGAATGGAGCAGTAATTTTTATTTTCTCTCTTTCTCAGCCTTTTCCAACCTATGTTGGCTTGAAATAAAGCCATAATGGTATTTTTGAATTTTTTTAATTTTTTGCTATTTTTTTGGAATTTTCTATTACCCATCGGGTAGGAACAGAACGGAAAGACAATTTTTATTTTTTCTCTTTCTTAACCTTTTCCAACCTATTTTGGCTTGAAATGAACCCCTTAACGGTATTTTTTAATTTACTGAATTTTTTTGCTATTTTTTTGGAATTTTCTAATACACGTCGGGTTGGAACGGAATGGAGCAGTAATTTTTATTTTCTCTCTTTCTCAGCCTTTTCCAACCTATGTTGGCTTGAAATAAAGCCATAATGGTATTTTTGAATTTTTTTAATTTTTTGCTATTTTTTTGGAATTTTCTATTACCCATCTGGTAGGAACGGAACGGAAAGAAAATTTTTATTTTTTCCCTTTCTCAGTCTTTTCCAACCTATTTTGGCTAGAAATGAACCCTTAACGGTATTTTTTAATTTATTGAATTTTTTTGCTATTTTTTTGGAATTTTATAATACGCGTAGGATTGGAACGAAACGGAACAGTAATTTTTATTCTCTATCTTTCTCAGCCATTTCCAACCTATGTTGGCTTGAAATGAAGCCATAATAGTATTTTTGAATTTTTTTGCTATTTTTTTTGAATTTTCTATTACGTTTCGGGTTGGAACGGAACGGAATGATAGTACTTATTTTCTCTCTTTCTCAGCCTTTTCCGACCTATGTTGGCTTGAAATGAGCCTATAATGGTATTTTCTAATTTTTTGAATTTTTTTGCTATTTTTTTGGAATTTTCTATCACGCTTCGTGTTGGAACGGAACGGAACGATAGTACTTATTTTCTCTCTTTCTCATACTTTTCCAAGCTATGTTGGCTTGAAATGAAGCCATAATAGTGTTTTTGAATTTTTTTGCTATTTTTTTGGAATTTTCTATTACGTTTCGGGTTGGAACGGAACGGAACGATAGTACTTATTTTCTCTCTTTCTCATACTTTTCCAACCTATATTGGCTTGAAATGAAACCATAATAGTATTTTCGAATTTTTTAATTTTTTTGCTATTTTTTTGGAATTTTCTAAAACGCGTAGGGTTGGAACGGAACGGAATAGTAATTTTTATTTTCTCTCTTTCTCAGCCTTTTCCAACCTATGTTGGCTTGAAATGAAGCTATAATGGTATTTTTGAATTTTTTGAATTTTTTTGCTATTTTTTTAGAATTTTCTATTACTTTTCTGGTTGGAACGGAACGGAACGATAGTGCTGATTTTCTCTCTTTCTCATACTTTTCCAACCTATGTTGGCTTGAAATGAAGCTTTAATAGTATTTTCGAATTTTTCGAATTTTTTGCTATTTTTTTGGAATTTTCTATTACCCATCGGGTAGGAACGGAACGGAAAGACAATTTTTATTTTTTCTCTTTCTCAACCTTTTCCAAACTATTTTGGCTTGAAATGAACCCCTTAACGGTATTTTTTAATTTACTGAATTTTTTTGCTATTTTTTTGGAATTTTCTAATACACGTCGGGTTGGAACGGAATGGAGCAGTAATTTTTATTTTCTCTCTTTCTCAGCCTTTTCCAACCTATGTTGGCTTGAAATAAAGCCATAATGGTATTTTTGAATTTTTTTAATTTTTTGCTATTTTTTTGGAATTTTCTATTACCCATCGGGTAGGAACAGAACGGAAAGACAATTTTTATTTTTTCTCTTTCTTAACCTTTTCCAACCTATTTTGGCTTCAAATGAACCCCTTAACGGTATTTTTTAATTTACTGAATTTTTTTGCTATTTTTTTGGAATTTTCTAATACACGTCGGGTTGGAACGGAATGGAGCAGTAATTTTTATTTTCTCTCTTTCTCAGCCTTTTCCAACCTATGTTGGCTTGAAATAAAGCCATAATGGTATTTTTGAATTTTTTTAATTTTTTGCTATTTTTTTGGAATTTTCTATTACCCATCTGGTAGGAACGGAACGGAAAGATAATTTTTATTTTTTCCCTTTCTCAGTCTTTTCCAACCTATTTTGGCTAGAAATGAACCCTTAACGGTATTTTTTAATTTATTGAATTTTTTTGCTATTTTTTTGGATTTTCTAATACGCGTAGGATTGGAACGAAACGGAACAGTAATTTTTATTCTCTATCTTTCTCAGCCTTTTCCAACTTATGTTGGCTTGAAATGAAGCCATAATAGTATTTTTGAATTTTTTTGCTATTTTTTTTGAATTTTCTATTACGTTTCGGGTTGGAACGGAACGGAACGATAGTACTTATTTTCTCTCTTTCTCAGCCTTTTCCAACCTATTTTGGCTTGAAATGAATCCTTAACGGTATTTTTTAATTTATTTAATTTATTGGATATTTTTTTGGAATTTTCTAATACACGTAGGGTTGGAACGGAACGGAACAGTAATTTTCATTTTCTCTCTTTCTCAGCCTTTTCCGACCTATGTTGGCTTGAAATGAGCCTATAATGGTATTTTCTAATTTTTTGAATTTTTTTGCTATTTTTTTGGAATTTTCTATTACGCTTCGTGTTGGAACGGAATGGAACGATAGTACTTATTTTCTCTCTTTCTCATACTTTTCCAAGCTATGTTGGCTTGAAATGAAGCCATAATAGTGTTTTTGAATTTTTTTGCTATTTTTTTGGAATTTTCTATTACGTTTCGGGTTGGAACGGAACGGAACGATAGTACTTATTTTCTCTCTTTCTCATACTTTTCCAACCTATGTTGGCTTGAAATGAAACCATAATAGTATTTTCGAATTTTTTAATTTTTTTGCTATTTTTTTGGAATTTTCTAAAACGCGTAGGGTTGGAACGGAACGGAACAGTAATTTTTATTTTCTCTCTTTCTCAGCCTTTTCCGACCTATGTTGGCTTGAATTGAAGCCATAATGGTATTTTTGAATTTTTTTAATTTTTTTGGTATTTTTTTGGAATTTCTATTACCCATCGGGGTAGGAACGGAACGGAAAGACAATTTTTATTTTTCCTCTTTCTCAACCTTTTCCAACCTATTTTGGCTTGAAATGAACCCCTTAACGGTATTTTTTAATTTATTGAATTTTTTTGCTAGTTTTTTGGAATTTTCTAATACACGTCGGGTTGGAACGGAATGCAGCAGTAATTTTTATTTTCTCTCTTTCTCAGCCTTTTCCAACCTATGTTGGCTTGAAATAAAGCCATAATGGTATTTTTGAATTTTTTTAATTTTTTGCTATTTTTTTGGAATTTTCTATTAACCATCGGGTAGGAACGGAACGGAAAGAAATTTTTTATTTTTTCCCTTTCTCAGCCTTTTCCAACCTATTTTGGCTTGAAATGAACCCTTAACGGTATTTTTTAATTTATTGAATTTTTTTGCTATTTTTTTGGAATTTTCTAATACGAGTAGGATTGGAACGAAACGGAACAGTAATTTTTATTTTCCATCTTTCTCAGCCTTTTCCAACCTATGTTGGCTTGAAATGAGCCTATAATGGTATTTTCTAATTTTTTGAATTTTTTTGCTATTTTTTTGGAATTTTCTATTACGCTTCGTGTTGAAACGGAATGGAACGATAGTACTTATTTTCTCTCTTTCTCATACTTTTCCAAGCTATGTTGGCTTGAAATGAAGCCATAATAGTGTTTTTGAATTTTTTTGCTATTTTTTTGGAATTTTCTATTACGTTTCGGGTTGGAACGGAACGGAACGATAGTACTTATTTTCTCTCTTTCTCATACTTTTCCAACCTATGTTGGCTTGAAATGAAACCATAATAGTATTTTCGAATTTTTTAATTTTTTTGCTATTTTTTTGGAATTTTCTAAAACGCGTAGGGTTGGAACGGAACGGAACAGTAATTTTTATTTTCTCTCTTTCTCAGCCTTTTCCAACCTATGTTGGCTTGAAATGAAGCTATAATGGTATTTTTGAATTTTTTGAATTTTTTTGCTATTTTTTTAGAATTTTCTATTACTTTTCTGGTTGGAACGGAACGGAACGATAGTGCTGATTTTCTCTCTTTCTCATACTTTTCCAACCTATGTTGGCTTGAAATGAAGCCATAATAGTATTATCGGATTTTTCGAATTTTTTGCTATTTTTTTGGAATTTTCTATTACCCATCGGGTAGGAACGGAACGGAAAGACAATTTTTATTTTTTCTCTTTCTCAACCTTTTCCAAACTATTTTGGCTTGAAATGAACCCCATAACGGTATTTTTTAATTTACTGAATTTTTTTGCTATTTTTTTGGAATTTTCTAATACACGTCGGGTTGGAACGGAATGGAGCAGTAATTTTTATTTTCTCTCTTTCTCAGCCTTTTCCAACCTATGTTGGCTTGAAATAAAGCCATAATGGTATTTTTGAATTTTTTTAATTTTTTGCTATTTTTTTGGAATTTTCTATTACCCATCGGGTAGGAACAGAACGGAAAGACAATTTTTATTTTTTCTCTTTCTTAACCTTTTCCAACCTATTTTGGCTTGAAATGAACCCCTTAACGGTATTTTTTAATTTACTGAATTTTTTTGCTATTTTTTTGGAATTTTCTAATACACATCGGGTTGGAACGGAATGGAGCAGTAATTTTTATTTTCTCTCTTTCTCAGCCTTTTCCAACCTATGTTGGCTTGAAATAAAGCCAGAATGGTATTTTTGAATTTTTTTAATTTTTTGCTATTTTTTTGGAATTTTCTATTACCCATCGGGTAGGAACGGAACGGAAAGAAAATTTTTATTTTTTCCCTTTCTCAGTCTTTTCCAACCTATTTTGGCTAGAAATGAACCCTTAACGGTATTTTTTAATTTATTGAATTTTTTTGCTATTTTTTTGGAATTTTCTAATACGCGTAGGATTGGAACGAAACGGAACAGTAATTTTTATTCTCTATCTTTCTCAGCCTTTTCCAACCTATGTTGGCTTGAAATGAAGCCATAATAGTATTTTTGAATTTTTTTGCTATTTTTTTTGAATTTTCTATTACGTTTCGGGTTGGAAAGGAACGGAACGATAGTACTTATTTTCTCTCTTTCTCAGCCTTTTCCAACCTATTTTGGCTTGAAATGAATCCTTAACGGTATTTTTTAATTTATTTAATTTATTGGATATTTTTTTGGAATTTTCTAATACACGTAGGGTTGGAACGGAACGGAACAGTAATTTTCATTTTCTCTCTTTCTCAGCCTTTTCCGACCTATGTTGGCTTGAAATGAGCCTATAATGGTATTTTCTAATTTTTTGAATTTTTTTGCTATTTTTTTGGAATTTTCTATTACGCTTCGTGTTGGAACGAAATGGAACGATAGTACTTATTTTCTCTCTTTCTCATACTTTTCCAAGCTATGTTGGCTTGAAATGAAGCCATAATAGTGTTTTTGAATTTTTTTGCTATTTTTTTGGAATTTTCTATTACGTTTCGGGTTGGAACGGAACGGAACGATAGTACTTATTTTCTCTCTTTCTCATACTTTTCCAACCTATGTTGGCTTGAAATGAAACAATAATAGTATTTTCGAATTTTTTAATTTTTTTGCTATTTTTTTGGAATTTTCTAAAACGCGTAGGGTTGGAACGGAACGGAACAGTAATTTTTATTTTCTCTCTTTCTCAGCCTTTTCCGACCTATGTTGGCTTGAATTGAAGCCATAATGGTATTTTTTAATTTTTTTAATTTTTTTGGTATTTTTTTGGAATTTCTATTACCCATCGGGGTAGGAACGGAACGGAAAGACAATTTTTATTTTTCCTCTTTCTCAACCTTTTCCAACCTATTTTGGCTTGAAATGAACCCCTTAACGGTATTTTTTAATTTATTGAATTTTTTTGCTAGTTTTTTGGAATTTTCTAATACACGTCGGGTTGGAACGGAATGGAGCAGTAATTTTTATTTTCTCTCTTTCTCAGCCTTTTCCAACCTATGTTGGCTTGAAATAAAGCCATAATGGTATTTTTGAATTTTTTTAATTTTTTGCTATTTTTTTGGAATTTTCTATTAACCATCGGGTAGGAACGGAACGGAAAGAAATTTTTTATTTTTTCCCTTTCTCAGCCTTTTCCAACCTATTTTGGCTTGAAATGAACCCTTAACGGTATTTTTTAATTTATTGAATTTTTTTGCTATTTTTTTGGAATTTTCTAATACGAGTAGGATTGGAACGAAACGGAACAGTAATTTTTATTTTCCATCTTTCTCAGCCTTTTCCAACCTATGTTGGCTTGAAATGAGCCTATAATGGTATTTTCTAATTTTTTTAATTTTTTTGCTATTTTTTTGGAATTTTCTATTACGCTTCGTGTTGGAACGGAATGGAACGATAGTACTTATTTTCTCTCTTTCTCATACTTTTCCAAGCTATGTTGGCTTGAAATGAAGCCATAATAGTGTTTTTGAATTTTTTTGCTATTTTTTTGGAATTTTCTATTACGTTTCGGGTTGGAACGGAACGGAACGATAGTACTTATTTTCTCTCTTTCTCATACTTTTCCAACCTATGTTGGCTTGAAATGAAACCATAATAGTATTTTCGAATTTTTTAATTTTTTTGCTATTTTTTTGAATTTTCTAAAACGCGTAGGGTTGGAACGGAACGGAACAGTAATTTTTATTTTCTCTCTTTCTCAGCCTTTTCCAACCTATGTTGGCTTGAAATGAAGCTATAATGGTATTTTTGAATTTTTTGAATTTTTTTGCTATTTTTTTAGAATTTTCTATTACTTTTCTGGTTGGAACGGAACGGAACGATAGTGCTGATTTTCTCTCTTTCTCATACTTTTCCAACCTATGTTGGCTTGAAATGAAGCCATAATAGTATTTTCGGATTTTTCGAATTTTTTGCTATTTTTTTGGAATTTTCTATTACCCATCGGGTAGGAACGGAACGGAAAGACAATTTTTATTTTTTCTCTTTCTCAACCTTTTCCAAACTATTTTGGCTTGAAATGAACCCCTTAACGGTATTTTTTAATTTACTGAATTTTTTTGCTATTTTTTTGGAATTTTCTAATACACGTCGGGTTGGAACGGAATGGAGCAGTAATTTTTATTTTCTCTCTTTCTCAGCCTTTTCCAACCTATGTTGGCTTGAAATAAAGCCATAATGGTATTTTTGAATTTTTTTAATTTTTTTCTATTTTTTTGGAATTTTCTATTACCCATCTGGTAGGAACGGAACGGAAAGATAATTTTTATTTTTTCCCTTTCTCAGTCTTTTCCAACCTATTTTGGCTAGAAATGAACCCTTAACGGTATTTTTTAATTTATTGAATTTTTTTGCTATTTTTTTGGAATTTTCTAATACGCGTAGGATTGGAACGAAACGGAACAGTAATTTTTATTCTCTATCTTTCTCAGCCTTTTCCAACTTATGTTGGCTTGAAATGAAGCCATAATAGTATTTTTGAATTTTTTTGCTATTTTTTTTTAATTTTCTATTACGTTTCGGGTTGGAACGGAACGGAACGATAGTACTTATTTTCTCTCTTTCTCAGCCTTTTCCAACCTATTTTGGCTTGAAATGAATCCTTAACGGTATTTTTTAATTTATTTAATTTATTGGATATTTTTTTGGAATTTTCTAATACACGTAGGGTTGGAACGGAACGGAACAGTAATTTTCATTTTCTCTCTTTCTCAGCCTTTTCCGACCTATGTTGGCTTGAAATGAGCCTATAATGGTATTTTCTAATTTTTTGAATTTTTTTGCTATTTTTTTGGAATTTTCTATTACGCTTCGTGTTGGAACGGAATGGAACGATAGTACTTATTTTCTCTCTTTCTCATACTTTTCCAACCTATGTTGGCTTGAAATGAAACCATAATAGTATTTTCGAATTTTTTAATTTTTTTGCTATTTTTTTGGAATTTTCTAAAACGCGTAGGGTTGGAACGGAACGGAACAGTAATTTTTATTTTCTCTCTTTCTCAGCCTTTTCCGACCTATGTTGGCTTGAATTGAAGCCATAATGGTATTTTTGAATTTTTTTAATTTTTTTGGTATTTTTTTGGAATTTCTATTACCCATCGGGGTAGGAACGGAACGGAAAGACAATTTTTATTTTTCCTCTTTCTCAACCTTTTCCAACCTATTTTGGCTTGAAATGAACCCCTTAACGGTATTTTTTAATTTATTGAATTTTTTTGCTAGTTTTTTGGAATTTTCTAATACACGTCGGGTTGGAACGGAATGCAGCAGTAATTTTTATTTTCTCTCTTTCTCAGCCTTTTCCAACCTATGTTGGCTTGAAATAAAGCCATAATGGTATTTTTGAATTTTTTTAATTTTTTGCTATTTTTTTGGAATTTTCTATTAACCATCGGGTAGGAACGGAACGGAAAGAAATTTTTTATTTTTTCCCTTTCTCAGCCTTTTCCAACCTATTTTGGCTTGAAATGAACCCTTAACGGTATTTTTTAATTTATTGAATTTTTTTGCTATTTTTTTCGAATTTTCTAATACGAGTAGGATTGGAACGAAACGGAACAGTAATTTTTATTTTCCATCTTTCTCAGCCTTTTCCAACCTATGTTGGCTTGAAATGAGCCTATAATGGTATTTTCTAATTTTTTGAATTTTTTTGCTATTTTTTTGGAATTTTCTATTACGCTTCGTGTTGGAACGGAATGGAACGATAGTACTTATTTTCTCTCTTTCTCATACTTTTCCAACCTATGTTGGCTTGAAATGAAACCATAATAGTATTTTCGAATTTTTTAATTTTTTTGCTATTTTTTTGGAATTTTCTAAAACGCGTAGGGTTGGAACGGAACGGAACAGTAATTTTTATTTTCTCTCTTTCTCAGCCTTTTCCAACCTATGTTGGCTTGAAATGAAGCTATAATGGTATTTTTGAATTTTTTGAATTTTTTTGCTATTTTTTTAGAATTTTCTATTACTTTTCTGGTTGGAACGGAACGGAACGATAATGCTGATTTTCTCTCTTTCTCATACTTTTCCAACCTATGTTGGCTTGAAATGAAGCCATAATAGTATTTTCGGATTTTTCGAATTTTTTGCTATTTTTTTGGAATTTTCTATTACACATCGGGTAGGAACGGAACGGAAAGACAATTTTTATTTTTTCTCTTTCTCAACCTTTTCCAAACTATTTTGGCTTGAAATGAACCCCTTAACGGTATTTTTTAATTTACTGAATTTTTTTGCTATTTTTTTGGAATTTTCTAATACACGTCGGGTTGGAACGGAATGGAGCAGTAATTTTTATTTTCTCTCTTTCTCAGCCTTTTCCAACCTATGTTGGCTTGAATTAAAGCCATAATGGTATTTTTGAATTTTTTTAATTTTTTGCTATTTTTTTGGAATTTTCTATTACCCATCGGGTAGGAACAGAACGGAAAGACAATTTTTATTTTTTCTCTTTCTTAACCTTTTCCAACCTATTTTGGCTTGAAATGAACCCCTTAACGGTATTTTTTAATTTACTGAATTTTTTTGCTATTTTTTTGGAATTTTCTAATACACGTCGGGTTGGAACGGAATGGAGCAGTAATTTTTATTTTCTCTCTTTCTCAGCCTTTTCCAACCTATGTTGGCTTGAAATAAATCCATAATGGTATTTTTGAATTTTTTTAATTTTTTGCTATTTTTGGAATTTTCTATTAACCGTCGGGTAGGAACGGAACGGAAAGAAATTTTTTATTTTTTCCCTTTCTCAGCCTTTTCCAACCTATTTTGGCTTGAAATGAACCCTTAACGGTATTTTTTAATTTATTGAATTTTTTTGCTATTTTTTTGGAATTTTCTAATACGAATAGGATTGGAACGAAACGGAACAGTAATTTTTATTTTTCATCTTTCTCAGCCTTTTCCAACCTATGTTGGCTTGAAATGAGCCTATAATGGTATTTTCTAATTTTTTGAATTTTTTTGCTATTTTTTTGGAATTTTCTATTACGCTTCGTGTTGGAACGGAATGGAACGATAGTACTTATTTTCTCTCTTTCTCATACTTTTCCAAGCTATGTTGGCTTGAAATGAAGCCATAATAGTGTTTTTGAATTTTTTTGCTATTTTTTTGGAATTTTCTATTACGTTTCGGGTTGGAACGGAACGGAACGATAGTACTTATTTTCTCTCTTTCTCATACTTTTCCAACCTATGTTGGCTTGAAATGAAACCATAATAGTATTTTCGAATTTTTTAATTTTTTTGCTATTTTTTTGGAATTTTCTAAAACGCGTAAGGTTGGAACGGAACGGAACAGTAATTTTTATTTTCTCTCTTTCTCAGCCTTTTCCAACCTATGTTGGCTTGAAATGAAGCTATAATGGTATTTTTGAATTTTTTGAATTTTTTTGCTATTTTTTTAGAATTTTCTATTACTTTTCTGGTTGGAACGGAACGGAACGGAACGATAGTGCTGATTTTCTCTCTTTCTCATACTTTTCCAACCTATGTTAGCTTGAAATGAAGCCATAATAGTATTTTCGAATTTTTCGAATTTTTTGCTATTTTTTTGGAATTTTCTATTACCCATCGGGTAGGAACGGAACGGAAAGACAATTTTTATTTTTTCTCTTTCTCAACCTTTTCCAAACTATTTTGGCTTGAAATGAACCCCTTAACGGTATTTTTTAATTTACTGAATTTTTTTGCTATTTTTTTGGAATTTTCTAATACACGTCGGGTTGGAACGGAATGGAGCAGTAATTTTTATTTTCTCTCTTTCTCAGCCTTTTCCAACCTATGTTGGCTTGAAATAAAGCCATAATGGTATTTTTGAATTTTTTTAATTTTTTGCTATTTTTTTGGAATTTTCTATTACCCATCGGGTAGGAACAGAACGGAAAGACAATTTTTATTTTTTCCCTTTCTTAACCTTTTCCAACCTATTTTGGCTTCAAATGAACCCCTTAACGGTATTTTTTAATTTACTGAATTTTTTTGCTATTTTTTTGGAATTTTCTAATACACGTCGGGTTGGAACGGAATGGAGCAGTAATTTTTATTTTCTCTCTTTCTCAGCCTTTTCCAACCTATGTTGGCTTGAAATAAAGCCATAATGGTATTTTTGAATTTTTTTAATTTTTTGCTATTTTTTTGGAATTTTCTATTACCCATCGGGTAGGAACGGAACGGAAAGAAAATTTTTATTTTTTCCCTTTCTCAGTCTTTTCCAACCTATTTTGGCTAGAAATGAACCCTTAACGGTATTTTTTAATTTATTGAATTTTTTTGCTATTTTTTTGGAATTTTCTAATACGCGTAGGATTGGAACGAAACGGAACAGTAATTTTTATTCTCTATCTTTCTCAGCCTTTTCCAACCTATGTTGGCTTGAAATGAAGCCATAATAGTATTTTTGAATTTTTTTGCTATTTTTTTTGAATTTTCTATTACGTTTCGGGTTGGAACGGAACGGAACGATAGTACTTATTTTCTCTCTTTCTCAGCCTTTTCCAACCTATTTTGGCTTGAAATGAATCCTTAACGGTATTTTTTAATTTATTTAATTTATTGGATATTTTTTTGGAATTTTCTAATACACGTAGGGTTGGAACGGAACGGAACAGTAATTTTTATTTTCTCTCTTTCTCAGCCTTTTCCGACCTATGTTGGCTTGAAATGAGCCTATAATGGTATTTTCTAATTTTTTGAATTTTTTTGCTATTTTTTTGGAATTTTCTATTACGCTTCGTGTTGGAACGGAATGGAACGATAGTCCTTTTTTTCTCGCTTTCTCATACTTTTCCAAGCTATGTTGGCTTGAAATGAAGCCATAATAGTGTTTTTGAATTTTTTTGCTATTTTTTTGGAATTTTCTATTACGTTTCGGGTTGGAACGGAACGGAACGATAGTACTTATTTTCTCTCTTTCTCATACTTTTCCAACCTATGTTGGCTTGAAATGAAACCATAATAGTATTTTCGAATTTTTTAATTTTTTTGCTATTTTTTTGGAATTTTCTAAAACGCGTAGGGTTGGAACGGAACGGAACAGTAATTTTTATTTTCTCTCTTTCTCAGCCTTTTCCGACCTATGTTGGCTTGAATTGAAGCCATAATGGTATTTTTGAATTTTTTTAATTTTTTTGGTATTTTTTTGGAATTTCTATTACCCATCGGGGTAGGAACGGAACGGAAAGACAATTTTTATTTTTCCTCTTTCTCAACCTTTTCCAACCTATTTTGGCTTGAAATGAACCCCTTAACGGTATTTTTTAATTTATTGAATTTTTTTGCTAGTTTTTTGGAATTTTCTAATACACGTCGGGTTGGAACGGAATGCAGCAGTAATTTTTATTTTCTCTCTTTCTCCGCCTTTTCCAACCTATGTTGGCTTGAAATAAAGCCATAATGGTATTTTTGAATTTTTTTAATTTTTTGCTATTTTTTTGGAATTTTCTATTAACCATCGGGTAGGAACGGAACGGAAAGAAATTTTTTATTTTTTCCCTTTCTCAGCCTTTTCCAACCTATTTTGGCTTGAAATGAACCCTTAACGGTATTTTTTAATTTATTGAATTTTTTTGCTATTTTTTTGGAATTTTCTAATACGCGTAGGATTGGAACGAAACGGAACAGTAATTTTTATTCTCTATCTTTCTCAGCCTTTTCCAACCTATGTTGGCTTGAAATGAAGCCATAATAGTATTTTTGAATTTTTTTGCTATTTTTTTTGAATTTTCTATTACGTTTCGGGTTGGAACGGAACGGAACGATAGTACTTATTTTCTCTCTTTCTCAGCCTTTTCCAACCTATTTTGGCTTGAAATGAATCCTTAACGGTATTTTTTAATTTATTTAATTTATTGGATATTTTTTTAGAATTTTCTAATACACGTAGGGTTGGAACGGAACGGAACAGTAATTTTTATTTTCTCTCTTTCTCAGCCTTTTCCGACCTATGTTGGCTTGAAATGAGCCTATAATGGTATTTTCTAATTTTTTGAATTTTTTTGCTATTTTTTTGGAATTTTCTATTACGCTTCGTGTTGGAACGGAATGGAACGATAGTCCTTTTTTTCTCTCTTTCTCATACTTTTCCAAGCTATGTTGGCTTGAAATGAAGCCATAATAGTGTTTTTGAATTTTTTTGCTATTTTTTTGGAATTTTCTATTACGTTTCGGGTTGGAACGGAACGGAACGATAGTACTTATTTTCTCTCTTTCTCATACTTTTCCAACCTATGTTGGCTTGAAATGAAACCATAATAGTATTTTCGAATTTTTTAATTTTTTTGCTATTTTTTTGGAATTTTCTAAAACGCGTAGGGTTGGAACGGAACGGAACAGTAATTTTTATTTTCTCTCTTTCTCAGCCTTTTCCGACCTATGTTGGCTTGAATTGAAGCCATAATGGTATTTTTGAATTTTTTTAATTTTTTTGGTATTTTTTTGGAATTTCTATTACCCATCGGGGTAGGAACGGAACGGAAAGACAATTTTTATTTTTTCTCTTTCTCAACCTTTTCCAAACTATTTTGGCTTGAAATGAACCCCTTAACGGTATTTTTTAATTTACTGAATTTTTTTGCTATTTTTTTGGAATTTTCTAATACACGTCGGGTTGGAACGGAATGGAGCAGTAATTTTTATTTTCTCTCTTTCTCAGCCTTTTCCAACCTATGTTGGCTTGAATTAAAGCCATAATGGTATTTTTGAATTTTTTTAATTTTTTGCTATTTTTTTGGAATTTTCTATTACCCATCGGGTAGGAACAGAACGGAAAGACAATTTTTATTTTCTCTCTTTCTTAACCTTTTCCAACCTATTTTGGCTTGAAATGAACCCCTTAACGGTATTTTTTAATTTACTGAATTTTTTTGCTATTTTTTTGGAATTTTCTAATACACGTCGGGTTGGAACGGAATGGAGCAGTAATTTTTATTTTCTCTCTTTCTCAGCCTTTTCCAACCTATGTTGGCTTGAAATAAATCCATAATGGTATTTTTGAATTTTTTTAATTTTTTGCTATTTTTTTGGAATTTTCTATTAACCGTCGGGTAGGAACGGAACGGAAAGAAATTTTTTATTTTTTCCCTTTCTCAGCCTTTTCCAACCTATTTTGGCTTGAAATGAACCCTTAACGGTATTTTTTAATTTATTGAATTTTTTTGCTATTTTTTTGGAATTTTCTAATACGAATAGGATTGGAACGAAACGGAACAGTAATTTTTATTTTCCATCTTTCTCAGCCTTTTCCAACCTATGTTGGCTTGAAATGAGCCTATAATGGTATTTTCTAATTTTTTGAATTTTTTTGCTATTTTTTTGGAATTTTATATTACGCTTCGTGTTGGAACGGAATGGAACGATAGTACTTATTTTCTCTCTTTCTCATACTTTTCCAAGCTATGTTGGCTTGAAATGAAGCCATAATAGTGTTTTTGAATTTTTTTGCTATTTTTTTGGAATTTTCTATTACGTTTCGGGTTGGAACGGAACGGAACGATAGTACTTATTTTCTCTCTTTCTCATACTTTTCCAACCTATGTTGGCTTGAAATGAAACCATAATAGTATTTTCGAATTTTTTAATTTTTTTGCTATTTTTTTGGAATTTTCTAAAACGCGTAAGGTTGGAACGGAACGGAACAGTAATTTTTATTTTCTCTCTTTCTCAGCCTTTTCCAACCTATGTTGGCTTGAAATGAAGCTATAATGGTATTTTTGAATTTTTTGAATTTTTTTGCTATTTTTTTAGAATTTTCTATTACTTTTCTGGTTGGAACGGAACGGAACGGAACGATAGTGCTGATTTTCTCTCTTTCTCATACTTTTCCAACCTATGTTAGCTTGAAATGAAGCCATAATAGTATTTTCGAATTTTTCGAATTTTTTGCTATTTTTTTGGAATTTTCTATTACCCATCGGGTAGGAACGGAACGGAAAGACAATTTTTATTTTTTCTCTTTCTCAACCTTTTCCAAACTATTTTGGCTTGAAATGAACCCCTTAACGGTATTTTTTAATTTACTGAATTTTTTTGCTATTTTTTTGGAATTTTCTAATACACGTCGGGTTGGAACGGAATGGAGCAGTAATTTTTATTTTCTCTCTTTCTCAGCCTTTTCCAACCTATGTTGGCTTGAAATAAAGCCATAATGGTATTTTTGAATTTTTTTAATTTTTTGCTATTTTTTTGGAATTTTCTATTACCCATCGGGTAGGAACAGAACGGAAAGACAATTTTTATTTTTTCCCTTTCTTAACCTTTTCCAACCTATTTTGGCTTCAAATGAACCCCTTAACGGTATTTTTTAATTTACTGAATTTTTTTGCTATTTTTTTGGAATTTTCTAATACACGTCGGGTTGGAACGGAATGGAGCAGTAATTTTTATTTTCTCTCTTTCTCAGCCTTTTCCAACCTATGTTGGCTTGAAATAAAGCCATAATGGTATTTTTGAATTTTTTTAATTTTTTGCTATTTTTTTGGAATTTTCTATTACCCATCGGGTAGGAACGGAACGGAAAGAAAATTTTTATTTTTTCCCTTTCTCAGTCTTTTCCAACCTATTTTGGCTAGAAATGAACCCTTAAAGGTATTTTTTAATTTATTGAATTTTTTTGCTATTTTTTTGGAATTTTCTAATACGTGTAGGATTGGAACGAAACGGAACAGTAATTTTTATTCTCTATCTTTCTCAGCCTTTTCCAACCTATGTTGGCTTGAAATGAAGCCATAATAGTATTTTTGAATTTTTTTGCTATTTTTTTTGAATTTTCTATTACGTTTCGGGTTGGAACGGAACGGAACGATAGTACTTATTTTCTCTCTTTCTCAGCCTTTTCCAACCTATTTTGGCTTGAAATGAATCCTTAACGGTATTTTTTAATTTATTTAATTTATTGGATATTTTTTTGGAATTTTCTAATACACGTAGGGTTGGAACGGAACGGAACAGTAATTTTTATTTTCTCTCTTTCTCAGCCTTTTCCGACCTATGTTGGCTTGAAATGAGCCTATAATGGTATTTTCTAATTTTTTGAATTTTTTTGCTATTTTTTTGGAATTTTCTATTACGCTTCGTGTTGGAACGGAATGGAACGATAGTCCTTTTTTTCTCTCTTTCTCATACTTTTCCAAGCTATGTTGGCTTGAAATGAAGCCATAATAGTGTTTTTGAATTTTTTTGCTATTTTTTTGGAATTTTCTATTACGTTTCGGGTTGGAACGGAACGGAACGATAGTACTTATTTTCTCTCTTTCTCATACTTTTCCAACCTATGTTGGCTTGAAATGAAACCATAATAGTATTTTCGAATTTTTTAATTTTTTTGCTATTTTTTTGGAATTTTCTAAAACGCGTAGGGTTGGAACGGAACGGAACAGTAATTTTTATTTTCTCTCTTTCTCAGCCTTTTCCGACCTATGTTGGCTTGAATTGAAGCCATAATGGTATTTTTGAATTTTTTTAATTTTTTTGGTATTTTTTTGGAATTTCTATTACCCATCGGGGTAGGAACGGAACGGAAAGACAATTTTTATTTTTCCTCTTTCTCAACCTTTTCCAACCTATTTTGGCTTGAAATGAACCCCTTAACGGTATTTTTTAATTTATTGAATTTTTTTGCTAGTTTTTTGGAATTTTCTAATACACGTCGGGTTGGAACGGAATGCAGCAGTAATTTTTATTTTCTCTCTTTCTCAGCCTTTTCCAACCTATGTTGGCTTGAAATAAAGCCATAATGGTATTTTTGAATTTTTTTAATTTTTTGCTATTTTTTTGGAATTTTCTATTAACCATCGGGTAGGAACGGAACGGAAAGAAATTTTTTATTTTTTCCCTTTCTCAGCCTTTTCCAACCTATTTTGGCTTGAAATGAACCCTTAACGGTATTTTTTAATTTATTGAATTTTTTTGCTATTTTTTTGGAATTTTCTAATACGAGTAGGATTGGAACGAAACGGAACAGTAATTTTTATTTTCCATCTTTCTCAGCCTTTTCCAACCTATGTTGGCTTGAAATGATCCTATAATGGTATTTTCTAATTTTTTGAATTTTTTTGCTATTTTTTTGGAATTTTCTATTACGCTTCGTGTTGGAACGGAATGGAACGATAGTACTTATTTTCTCTCTTTCTCATACTTTTCCAAGCTATGTTGGCTTGAAATGAAGCCATAATAGTGTTTTTGAATTTTTTTGCTATTTTTTTGGAATTTTCTATTACGTTTCGGGTTGGAACGGAACGGAACGATAGTACTTATTTTCTCTCTTTCTCATACTTTTCCAACCTATGTTGGCTTGAAATGAAACCATAATAGTATTTTCGAATTTTTTAATTTTTTTGCTATTTTTTTGGAATTTTCTAAAACGCGTAGGGTTGGAACGGAACGGAACAGTAATTTTTATTTTCTCTCTTTCTCAGCCTTTTCCAACCTATGTTGGCTTGAAATGAAGCTATAATGGTATTTTTGAATTTTTTGAATTTTTTTGGTATTTTTTTAGAATTTTCTATTACTTTTCTGGTTGGAACGGAACGGAACGATAGTGCTGATTTTCTCTCTTTCTCATACTTTTCCAACCTATGTTGGCTTGAAATGAAGCCATAATAGTATTTTCGGATTTTTCGAATTTTTTGCTATTTTTTTGGAATTTTCTATTACCCATCGGGTAGGAACGGAACGGAAAGACAATTTTTATTTTTTCTCTTTCTCAGCCTTTTCCAAACTATTTTGGCTTGAAATGAACCCCTTAACGGTATTTTTTAATTTACTGAATTTTTTTGCTATTTTTTTGGAATTTTCTAATACACGTCGGGTTGGAACGGAATGGAGCAGTAATTTTTATTTTCTCTCTTTCTCAGCCTTTTCCAACCTATGTTGGCTTGAAATAAAGCCATAATGGTATTTTTGAATTTTTTTAATTTTTTGCTATTTTTTTGGAATTTTCTATTACCCATCGGGTAGGAATAGAACGGAAAGACAATTTTTATTTTTTCTCTTTCTTAACCTTTTCCAACCTATTTTGGCTTGAAATGAACCCCTTAACGGTATTTTTTAATTTACTGAATTTTTTTGCTAGTTTTTTGGAATTTTCTAATACACGTCGGGTTGGAACGGAATGGAGCAGTAATTTTTATTTTCTCTCTTTCTCAGCCTTTTCCAACCTATGTTGGCTTGAAATAAAGCCATAATGGTATTTTTGAATTTTTTTAATTTTTTGCTATTTTTTTGGAATTTTCTATTACGCATCGGGTAGGAACGGAACGGAAAGAAAATTTTTATTTTTTCCCTTTCTCAGTCTTTTCCAACCTATTTTGGCTAGAAATGAACCCTTAACGGTATTTTTTAATTTATTGAATTTTTTTGCTATTTTTTTGGAATTTTCTAATACGCGTAGGATTGGAACGAAACGGAACAGTAATTTTTATTCTCTATCTTTCTCAGCCTTTTCCAACCTATGTTGGCTTGAAATGAAGCCATAATAGTATTTTTGAATTTTTTTGCTATTTTTTTTGAATTTTCTATTACGTTTCGGGTTGGAACGGAACGGAACGATAGTACTTATTTTCTCTCTTTCTCAGCCTTTTCCAACCTATTTTGGCTTGAAATGAATCCTTAACGGTATTTTTTAATTTATTTAATTTATTGGATATTTTTTTGGAATTTTCTAATACACGTAGGGTTGGAACGGAACGGAACGGAACAGTAATTTTCATTTTCTCTCTTTCTCAGCCTTTTCCGACCTATGTTGGCTTGAAATGAGCCTATAATGGTATTTTCTAATTTTTTGAATTTTTTTGCTATTTTTTTGGAATTTTCTAATACGCGTAGGATTGGAACGAAACGGAACAGTAATTTTTATTCTCTATCTTTCTCAGCCTTTTCCAACCTATGTTGGCTTGAAATGAAGCCATAATAGTATTTTCTAATTTTTTTGCTATTTTTTTTGAATTTTCTATTACGTTTCGGGTTGGAACGGAACGGAACGATAGTACTTATTTTCTCTCTTTCTCATACTTTTCCAACCTATTTTGGCTTGAAATGAAACCATAATAGTATTTTCGAATTTTTTAATTTTTTTGCTATTTTTTTGGAATTCTCTAAAACGCGTAGGGTTGGAACGGAACGGAACAGTAATTTTTATTTTCTCTCTTTCTCAGCCTTTTCCGACCTATGTTGGCTTGAATTGAAGCCATAATGGTATTTTTGAATTTTTTTAATTTTTTTGGTATTTTTTTGGAATTTCTATTACCCATCGGGGTAGGAACGGAACGGAAAGACAATTTTTATTTTTCCTCTTTCTCAACCTTTTCCAACCTATTTTGGCTTGAAATGAACCCCTTAACGGTATTTTTTAATTTATTGAATTTTTTTGCTAGTTTTTTGGAATTTTCTAATACACGTCGGGTTGGAACGGAATGCAGCAGTAATTTTTATTTTCTCTCTTTCTCAGCCTTTTCCAACCTATGTTGGCTTGAAATAAAGCCATAATGGTATTTTTGAATTTTTTTAATTTTTTGCTATTTTTTTAGAATTTTCTATTAACCATCGGGTTGGAACGGAACGGAAAGAAATTTTTTATTTTTTCCCTTTCTCAGCCTTTTCCAACCTATTTTGGCTTGAAATGAACCCTTAACGGTATTTTTTAATTTATTGAATTTTTTTGCTATTTTTTTGGAATTTTCTAATACGAGTAGGATTGGAACGAAACGGAACAGTAATTTTTATTTTCCATCTTTCTCAGCCTTTTCCAACCTATGTTGGCTTGAAATGAGCCTATAATGGTATTTTCTAATTTTTTGAATTTTTTTGCTATTTTTTTGGAATTTTCTATTACGCTTCGTGTTGGAACGGAATGGAACGATAGTACTTATTTTCTCTCTTTCTCATACTTTTCCAAGCTATGTTGGCTTGAAATGAAGCCATAATAGTGTTTTTGAATTTTTTTGCTATTTTTTTGGAATTTTCTATTACGTTTCGGGTTGGAACGGAACGGAACGATAGTACTTATTTTCTCTCTTTCTCATACTTTTCCAACCTATGTTGGCTTGAAATGAAACCATAATAGTATTTTCGAATTTTTTAATTTTTTTGCTATTTTTTTGGAATTTTCTAAAACGCGTAGGGTTGGAACGGAACGGAACAGTAATTTTTATTTTCTCTCTTTCTCAGCCTTTTCCAACCTATGTTGGCTTGAAATGAAGCCATAATGGTATTTTTGAATTTTTTTAATTTTTTGCAATTTTTTTGGAATTTTCTATTACCCATCGGGTAGGAACGGAACGGAAAGTCAATTTTTATTTTTTCTCTTTCTCAGCCTTTTCCAACCTATTTTGGCTTGAAATGAATCCTTAACGGTATTTTTTAATTTATTTAATTTATTGGATATTTTTTTGGAATTTTCTAATACACGTAGGGTTGGAACGGAACGGAACGGAACAGTAATTTTCATTTTCTCTCTTTCTCAGCCTTTTCCGACCTATGTTGGCTTGAAATGAGCCTATAATGGTATTTTCTAATTTTTTGAATTTTTTTGCTATTTTTTTGGAATTTTCTAATACGCGTAGGATTGGAACGAAACGGAACAGTAATTTTTATTCTCTATCTTTCTCAGCCTTTTCCAACCTATGTTGGCTTGAAATGAAGCCATAATAGTATTTTCTAATTTTTTTGCTATTTTTTTTGAATTTTCTATTACGTTTCGGGTTGGAACGGAACGGAACGATAGTACTTATTTTCTCTCTTTCTCATACTTTTCCAACCTATGTTGGCTTGAAATGAAACCATAATAGTATTTTCGAATTTTTTAATTTTTTTGCTATTTTTTTGGAATTTTCTAAAACGCGTAGGGTTGGAACGGAACGGAACAGTAATTTTTATTTTCTCTCTTTCTCAGCCTTTTCCGACCTATGTTGGCTTGAATTGAAGCCATAATGGTATTTTTGAATTTTTTTAATTTTTTTGGTATTTTTTTGGAATTTCTATTACTAATCGGGGTAGGAACGGAACGGAAAGACAATTTTTATTTTTCCTCTTTCTCAACCTTTTCCAACCTATTTTGGCTTGAAATGAACCCCTTAACGGTATTTTTTAATTTATTGAATTTTTTTGCTAGTTTTTTGGAATTTTCTAATACACGTCGGGTTGGAACGGAATGCAGCAGTAATTTTTATTTTCTCTCTTTCTCAGCCTTTTCCAACCTATGTTGGCTTGAAATAAAGCCATAATGGTATTTTTGAATTTTTTTAATTTTTTGCTATTTTTTTGGAATTTTCTATTAACCATCGGGTTGGAACGGAACGGAAAGAAATTTTTTATTTTTTCCCTTTCTCAGCCTTTTCCAACCTATTTTGGCTTGAAATGAACCCTTAACGGTATTTTTTAATTTATTGAATTTTTTTGCTATTTTTTTGGAATTTTCTAATACGAGTAGGATTGGAACGAAACGGAACAGTAATTTTTATTTTCCATCTTTCTCAGCCTTTTCCAACCTATGTTGGCTTGAAATGAGCCTATAATGGTATTTTCTAATTTTTTGAATTTTTTTGCTATTTTTTTGGAATTTTCTATTACGCTTCGTGTTGGAACGGAATGGAACGATAGTACTTATTTTCTCTCTTTCTCATACTTTTCCAAGCTATGTTGGCTTGAAATGAAGCCATAATAGTGTTTTTGAATTTTTTTGCTATTTTTTTGGAATTTTCTATTACGTTTCGGGTTGGAACGGAACGGAACGATAGTACTTATTTTCTCTCTTTCTCATACTTTTCCAACCTATGTTGGCTTGAAATGAAACCATAATAGTATTTTCGAATTTTTTAATTTTTTTGCTATTTTTTTGGAATTTTCTAATACACGTCGGGTTGGAACGGAATGGAGCAGTAATTTTTATTTTCTCTCTTTCTCAGCCTTTTCCAACCTATGTTGGCTTGAAATAAAGCCATAATGGTATTTTTGAATTTTTTTAATTTTTTGCTATTTTTTTGGAATTTTCTATTACGCATCGGGTAGGAACGGAACGGAAAGAAAATTTTTATTTTTTCCCTTTCTCAGTCTTTTCCAACCTATTTTGGCTAGAAATGAACCCTTAACGGTATTTTTTAATTTATTGAATTTTTTTGCTATTTTTTTGGAATTTTCTAATACGCGTAGGATTGGAACGAAACGGAACAGTAATTTTTATTCTCTATCTTTCTCAGCCTTTTCCAACCTATGTTGGCTTGAAATGAAGCCATAATAGTATTTTTGAATTTTTTTGCTATTTTTTTTGAATTTTCTATTACGTTTCGGGTTGGAACGGAACGGAACGATAGTACTTATTTTCTCTCTTTCTCAGCCTTTTCCAACCTATTTTGGCTTGAAATGAATCCTTAACGGTATTTTTTAATTTATTTAATTTATTGGATATTTTTTTGGAATTTTCTAATACACGTAGGGTTGGAACGGAACGGAACGGAACAGTAATTTTCATTTTCTCTCTTTCTCAGCCTTTTCCGACCTATGTTGGCTTGAAATGAGCCTATAATGGTATTTTCTAATTTTTTGAATTTTTTTGCTATTTTTTTGGAATTTTCTAATACGCGTAGGATTGGAACGAAACGGAACAGTAATTTTTATTCTCTATCTTTCTCAGCCTTTTCCAACCTATGTTGGCTTGAAATGAAGCCATAATAGTATTTTCTAATTTTTTTGCTATTTTTTTTGAATTTTCTATTACGTTTCGGGTTGGAACGGAACGGAACGATAGTACTTATTTTCTCTCTTTCTCATACTTTTCCAACCTATGTTGGCTTGAAATGAAACCATAATAGTATTTTCGAATTTTTTAATTTTTTTGCTATTTTTTTGGAATTCTCTAAAACGCGTAGGGTTGGAACGGAACGGAACAGTAATTTTTATTTTCTCTCTTTCTCAGCCTTTTCCGACCTATGTTGGCTTGAATTGAAGCCATAATGGTATTTTTGAATTTTTTTAATTTTTTTGGTATTTTTTTGGAATTTCTATTACCCATCGGGGTAGGAACGGAACGGAAAGACAATTTTTATTTTTCCTCTTTCTCAACCTTTTCCAACCTATTTTGGCTTGAAATGAACCCCTTAACGGTATTTTTTAATTTATTGAATTTTTTTGCTAGTTTTTTGGAATTTTCTAATACACGTCGGGTTGGAACGGAATGCAGCAGTAATTTTTATTTTCTCTCTTTCTCAGCCTTTTCCAACCTATGTTGGCTTGAAATAAAGCCATAATGGTATTTTTGAATTTTTTTAATTTTTTGCTATTTTTTTGGAATTTTCTATTAACCATCGGGTTGGAACGGAACGGAAAGAAATTTTTTATTTTTTCCCTTTCTCAGCCTTTTCCAACCTATTTTGGCTTGAAATGAACCCTTAACGGTATTTTTTAATTTATTGAATTTTTTTGCTATTTTTTTGGAATTTTCTAATACGAGTAGGATTGGAACGAAACGGAACAGTAATTTTTATTTTCCATCTTTCTCAGCCTTTTCCAACCTATGTTGGCTTGAAATGAGCCTATAATGGTATTTTCTAATTTTTTGAATTTTTTTGCTATTTTTTTGGAATTTTCTATTACGCTTCGTGTTGGAACGGAATGGAACGATAGTACTTATTTTCTCTCTTTCTCATACTTTTCCAAGCTATGTTGGCTTGAAATGAAGCCATAATAGTGTTTTTGAATTTTTTTGCTATTTTTTTGGAATTTTCTATTACGTTTCGGGTTGGAACGGAACGGAACGATAGTACTTATTTTCTCTCTTTCTCATACTTTTCCAACCTATGTTGGCTTGAAATGAAACCATAATAGTATTTTCGAATTTTTTAATTTTTTTGCTATTTTTTTGGAATTTTCTAAAACGCGTAGGGTTGGAACGGAACGGAACAGTAATTTTTATTTTCTCTCTTTCTCAGCCTTTTCCAACCTATGTTGGCTTGAAATGAAGCCATAATGGTATTTTTGAATTTTTTTAATTTTTTGCAATTTTTTTGGAATTTTCTATTACCCATCGGGTAGGAACGGAACGGAAAGTCAATTTTTATTTTTTCTCTTTCTCAGCCTTTTCCAACCTATTTTGGCTTGAAATGAATCCTTAACGGTATTTTTTAATTTATTTAATTTATTGGATATTTTTTTGGAATTTTCTAATACACGTAGGGTTGGAACGGAACGGAACGGAACAGTAATTTTCATTTTCTCTCTTTCTCAGCCTTTTCCGACCTATGTTGGCTTGAAATGAGCCTATAATGGTATTTTCTAATTTTTTGAATTTTTTTGCTATTTTTTTGGAATTTTCTAATACGCGTAGGATTGGAACGAAACGGAACAGTAATTTTTATTCTCTATCTTTCTCAGCCTTTTCCAACCTATGTTGGCTTGAAATGAAGCCATAATAGTATTTTCTAATTTTTTTGCTATTTTTTTTGAATTTTCTATTACGTTTCGGGTTGGAACGGAACGGAACGATAGTACTTATTTTCTCTCTTTCTCATACTTTTCCAACCTATGTTGGCTTGAAATGAAACCATAATAGTATTTTCGAATTTTTTAATTTTTTTGCTATTTTTTTGGAATTTTCTAAAACGCGTAGGGTTGGAACGGAACGGAACAGTAATTTTTATTTTCTCTCTTTCTCAGCCTTTTCCGACCTATGTTGGCTTGAATTGAAGCCATAATGGTATTTTTGAATTTTTTTAATTTTTTTGGTATTTTTTTGGAATTTCTATTACTAATCGGGGTAGGAACGGAACGGAAAGACAATTTTTATTTTTCCTCTTTCTCAACCTTTTCCAACCTATTTTGGCTTGAAATGAACCCCTTAACGGTATTTTTTAATTTATTGAATTTTTTTGCTAGTTTTTTGGAATTTTCTAATACACGTCGGGTTGGAACGGAATGCAGCAGTAATTTTTATTTTCTCTCTTTCTCAGCCTTTTCCAACCTATGTTGGCTTGAAATAAAGCCATAATGGTATTTTTGAATTTTTTTAATTTTTTGCTATTTTTTTGGAATTTTCTATTAACCATCGGGTTGGAACGGAACGGAAAGAAATTTTTTATTTTTTCCCTTTCTCAGCCTTTTCCAACCTATTTTGGCTTGAAATGAACCCTTAACGGTATTTTTTAATTTATTGAATTTTTTTGCTATTTTTTTGGAATTTTCTAATACGAGTAGGATTGGAACGAAACGGAACAGTAATTTTTATTTTCCATCTTTCTCAGCCTTTTCCAACCTATGTTGGCTTGAAATGAGCCTATAATGGTATTTTCTAATTTTTTGAATTTTTTTGCTATTTTTTTGGAATTTTCTATTACGCTTCGTGTTGGAACGGAATGGAACGATAGTACTTATTTTCTCTCTTTCTCATACTTTTCCAAGCTATGTTGGCTTGAAATGAAGCCATAATAGTGTTTTTGAATTTTTTTGCTATTTTTTTGGAATTTTCTATTACATTTCGGGTTGGAACGGAACGGAACGATAGTACTTATTTTCTCTCTTTCTCATACTTTTCCAACCTATGTTGGCTTGAAATGAAACCATAATAGTATTTTCGAATTTTTTAATTTTTTTGCTATTTTTTTGGAATTTTCTAAAACGCGTAAGGTTGGAACGGAACGGAACAGTAATTTTTATTTTCTCTCTTTCTCAGCCTTTTCCAACCTATGTTGGCTTGAAATGAAGCTATAATGGTATTTTTGAATTTTTTGAATTTTTTTGCTATTTTTTTAGAATTTTCTATTACTTTTCTGGTTGGAACGGAACGGAACGGAACGATAGTGCTGATTTTCTCTCTTTCTCATACTTTTCCAACCTATGTTAGCTTGAAATGAAGCCATAATAGTATTTTCGAATTTTTCGAATTTTTTGCTATTTTTTTGGAATTTTCTATTACCCATCGGGTAGGAACGGAACGGAAAGACAATTTTTATTTTTTCTCTTTCTCAACCTTTTCCAAACTATTTTGGCTTGAAATGAACCCCTTAACGGTATTTTTTAATTTACTGAATTTTTTTGCTATTTTTTTGGAATTTTCTAATACACGTCGGGTTGGAACGGAATGGAGCAGTAATTTTTATTTTCTCTCTTTCTCAGCCTTTTCCGACCTATGTTGGCTTGAATTGAAGCCATAATGGTATTTTTGAATTTTTTTAATTTTTTTGGTATTTTTTTGGAATTTCTATTACTAATCGGGGTAGGAACGGAACGGAAAGACAATTTTTATTTTTCCTCTTTCTCAACCTTTTCCAACCTATTTTGGCTTGAAATGAACCCCTTAACGGTATTTTTTAATTTATTGAATTTTTTTGCTAGTTTTTTGGAATTTTCTAATACACGTCGGGTTGGAACGGAATGCAGCAGTAATTTTTATTTTCTCTCTTTCTCAGCCTTTTCCAACCTATGTTGGCTTGAAATAAAGCCATAATGGTATTTTTGAATTTTTTTAATTTTTTGCTATTTTTTTGGAATTTTCTATTAACCATCGGGTTGGAACGGAACGGAAAGAAATTTTTTATTTTTTCCCTTTCTCAGCCTTTTCCAACCTATTTTGGCTTGAAATGAACCCTTAACGGTATTTTTTAATTTATTGAATTTTTTTGCTATTTTTTTGGAATTTTCTAATACGAGTAGGATTGGAACGAAACGGAACAGTAATTTTTATTTTCCATCTTTCTCAGCCTTTTCCAACCTATGTTGGCTTGAAATGAGCCTATAATGGTATTTTCTAATTTTTTGAATTTTTTTGCTATTTTTTTGGAATTTTCTATTACGTTTCGGGTTGGAACGGAACGGAACGATAGTACTTATTTTCTCTCTTTCTCATACTTTTCCAACCTATGTTGGCTTGAAATGAAACCATAATAGTATTTTCGAATTTTTTAATTTTTTTGCTATTTTTTTGAAATTTTCTAAAACGCGTAGGGTTGGAACGGAACGGAACAGTAATTTTTATTTTCTCTCTTTCTCAGCCTTTTCCAACCTATGTTGGCTTGAAATGAAGCTATAATGGTATTTTTGAATTTTTTGAATTTTTTTGCTATTTTTTTAGAATTTTCTATTACTTTTCTGGTTGGAACGGAACGGAACGATAGTGCTGATTTTCTCTCTTTCTCATACTTTTCCAACCTATGTTGGCTTGAAATGAAGCCATAATAGTATTTTCGGATTTTTCGAATTTTTTGCTATTTTTTTGGAATTTTCTATTACCCATCGGGTAGGAACGGAACGGAAAGACAATTTTTATTTTTTCTCTTTCTCAACCTTTTCCAAACTATTTTGGCATGAAATGAACCCCTTAACGGTATTTTTTAATTTACTGAATTTTTTTGCTATTTTTTTGGAATTTTCTAATACACGTCGGGTTGGAACGGAATGGAGCAGTAATTTTTATTTTCTCTCTTTCTCAGCCTTTTCCAACCTATGTTGGCTTGAAATAAAGCCATAATGGTATTTTTGAATTTTTTGAATTTTTTGCTATTTTTTTGGAATTTTCTATTACCCATCGGGTAGGAACAGAACGGAAAGACAATTTTTATTTTTTCTCTTTCTTAACCTTTTCCAACCTATTTTGGCTTGAAATGAACCCCTTAACGGTATTTTTTAATTTACTGAATTTTTTTGCTATTTTTTTGGAATTTTCTAATACACGTCGGGTTGGAACGGAATGGAGCAGTAATTTTTATTTTCTCTCTTTCTCAGCCTTTTCCAACCTATGTTGGCTTGAAATAAAGCCATAATGGTATTTTTGAATTTTTTTAATTTTTTTGGTATTTTTTTGGAATTTCTATTACCCATCGGGGTAGGAACGGAACGGAAAGACAATTTTTATTTTTCCTCTTTCTCAACCTTTTCCAACCTATTTTGGCTTGAAATGAACCCCTTAACGGTATTTTTTAATTTATTGAATTTTTTTGCTAGTTTTTTGGAATTTTCTAATACACGTCGGGTTGGAACGGAATGCAGCAGTAATTTTTATTTTCTCTCTTTCTCAGCCTTTTCCAACCTATGTTGGCTTGAAATAAAGCCATAATGGTATTTTTGAATTTTTTTAATTTTTTGCTATTTTTTTGGAATTTTCTATTAACCATCGGGTAGGAACGGAACGGAAAGAAATTTTTTATTTTTTCCCTTTCTCAGCCTTTTCCAACCTATTCTGGCTTGAAATGAACCCTTAACGGTATTTTTTTAATTTATTGAATTTTTTTGCTATTTTTTTGGAATTTTCTAATACGAGTAGGATTGGAACGAAACGGAACAGTAATTTTTATTTTCCATCTTTCTCAGCCTTTTCCAACCTATGTTGGCTTGAAATGAGCCTATAATGGTATTTTCTAATTTTTTGAATTTTTTTGCTATTTTTTTGGAATTTTCTATTACGCTTCGTGTTGGAACGGAATGGAACGATAGTACTTATTTTCTCTCTTTCTCATACTTTTCCAAGCTATGTTGGCTTGAAATGAAGCCATAATAGTGTTTTTGAATTTTTTTGCTATTTTTTTGGAATTTTCTATTACGTTTCGGGTTGGAACGGAACGGAACGATAGTACTTATTTTCTCTCTTTCTCAAACTTTTCCAACCTATGTTGGCTTGAAATGAAACCATAATAGTATTTTCGAATTTTTTAATTTTTTTGCTATTTTTTTGGAATTTTCTAAAACGCGTAGGGTTGGAACGGAACGGAACAGTAATTTTTATTTTCTCTCTTTCTCAGCCTTTTCCAACCTATGTTGGCTTGAAATGAAGCTATAATGGTATTTTTGAATTTTTTGAATTTTTTTGCTATTTTTTTAGAATTTTCTATTACTTTTCTTGTTGGAACGGAACGGAACGATAGTGCTGATTTTCTCTCTTTCTCATACTTTTCCAACCTATGTTGGCTTGAAATGAAGCCATAATAGTATTTTCGGATTTTTCGAATTTTTTGCTATTTTTTTGGAATTTTCTATTACCCATCGGGTAGGAACGGAACGGAAAGACAATTTTTATTTTTTCTCTTTCTCAACCTTTTCCAAACTATTTTGGCTTGAAATGAACCCCTTAACGGTATTTTTTAATTTACTGAATTTTTTTGCTATTTTTTTGGAATTTTCTAATACACGTCGGGTTGGAACGGAATGGAGCAGTAATTTTTATTTTCTCTCTTTCTCAGCCTTTTCCAACCTATGTTGGCTTGAAATAAAGCCATAATGGTATTTTTGAATTTTTTTAATTTTTTGCTATTTTTTTGGAATTTTCTATTACCCATCGGGTAGGAACAGAACGGAAAGACAATTTTTATTTTTTCTCTTTCTGAACCTTTTCCAACCTATTTTGGCTTGAAATGAACCCCTTAACGGTATTTTTTAATTTACTGAATTTTTTTGCTATTTTTTTGGAATTTTCTAATACACGTCGGGTTGGAACGGAATGGAGCAGTAATTTTTATTTTCTCTCTTTCTCAGCCTTTTCCAACCTATGTTGGCTTGAAATAAAGCCATAATGGTATTTTTGAATTTTTTTAATTTTTTGCTATTTTTTTGGAATTTTCTATTAACCATCGGGTAGGAACGGAACGGAAAGAAAATTTTTATTTTTTCCCTTTCTCAGTCTTTTCCAACCTATTTTGGCTAGAAATGAACCCTTAACGGTATTTTTTAATTTATTGAATTTTTTTGCTATTTTTTTGGAATTTTCTAATACGCGTAGGATTGGAACGAAACGGAACAGTAATTTTTATTCTCTATCTTTCTCAGCCTTTTCCAACCTATGTTGGCTTGAAATGAAGCCATAATAGTATTTTTGAATTTTTTTGCTATTTTTTTTGAATTTTCTATTACGTTTCGGGTTGGAACGGAACGGAACGATAGTACTTATTTTCTCTCTTTCTCAGCCTTTTCCAACCTATTTTGGCTTGAAATGAATCCTTAACGGTATTTTTTAATTTATTTAATTTATTGGATATTTTTTTGGAATTTTCTAATACACGTAGGGTTGGAACGGAACGGAACGGAACAGTAATTTTCATTTTCTCTCTTTCTCAGCCTTTTCCGACCTATGTTGGCTTGAAATGAGCCTATAATGGTATTTTCTAATTTTTTGAATTTTTTTGCTATTTTTTTGGAATTTTCTAATACGCTTAGGATTGGAACGAAACGGAACAGTAATTTTTATTCTCTATCTTTCTCAGCCTTTTCCAACCTATGTTGGCTTGAAATGAAGCCATAATAGTATTTTTGAATTTTTTTGCTATTTTTTTTGAATTTTCTATTACGTTTCGGGTTGGAACGGAACGGAACGATAGTACTTATTTTCTCTCTTTCTCATACTTTTCCAACCTATGTTGGCTTGAAATGAAACCATAATAGTATTTTCGAATTTTTTAATTTTTTTGCTATTTTTTTGGAATTTTCTAAAACGCGTAGGGTTGGAACGGAACGGAACAGTAATTTTTATTTTCTCTCTTTCTCAGCCTTTTCCGACCTATGTTGGCTTGAATTGAAGCCATAATGGTATTTTTGAATTTTTTTAATTTTTTTGGTATTTTTTTGGAATTTCTATTACCCATCGGGGTAGGAACGGAACGGAAAGACAATTTTTATTTTTCCTCTTTCTCAACCTTTTCCAACCTATTTTGGCTTGAAATGAACCCCTTAACGGTATTTTTTAATTTATTGAATTTTTTTGCTAGTTTTTTGGAATTTTCTAATACACGTCGGGTTGGAACGGAATGCAGCAGTAATTTTTATTTTCTCTCTTTCTCAGCCTTTTCCAACCTATGTTGGCTTGAAATAAAGCCATAATGGTATTTTTGAATTTTTTTAATTTTTTGCTATTTTTTTAAAATTTTCTATTAACCATCGGGTTGGAACGGAACGGAAAGAAATTTTTTATTTTTTCCCTTTCTCAGCCTTTTCCAACCTATTTTGGCTTGAAATGAACCCTTAACGGTATTTTTTAATTTATTGAATTTTTTTGCTATTTTTTTGGAATTTTCTAATACGAGTAGGATTGGAACGAAACGGAACAGTAATTTTTATTTTCCATCTTTCTCAGCCTTTTCCAACCTATGTTGGCTTGAAATGAGCCTATAATGGTATTTTCTAATTTTTTGAATTTTTTTGCTATTTTTTTGGAATTTTCTATTACGCTTCGTGTTGGAACGGAATGGAACGATAGTACTTATTTTCTCTCTTTCTCATACTTTTCCAAGCTATGTTCGCTTGAAATGAAGCCATAATAGTGTTTTTGAATTTTTTTGCTATTTTTTTGGAATTTTCTATTTCGTTTCGGGTTGGAACGGAACGGAACGATAGTACTTATTTTCTCTCTTTCTCATACTTTTCCAACCTATGTTGGCTTGAAATGAAACCATAATAGTATTTTCGAATTTTTTAATTTTTTTGCTATTTTTTTGAAATTTTCTAAAACGCGTAGGGTTGGAACGGAACGGAACAGTAATTTTTATTTTCTCTCTTTCTCAGCCTTTTCCAACCTATGTTGGCTTGAAATGAAGCTATAATGGTATTTTTGAATTTTTTGAATTTTTTTGGTATTTTTTTAGAATTTTCTATTACTTTTCTGGTTGGAACGGAACGGAACGATAGTGCTGATTTTCTCTCTTTCTCATACTTTTCCAACCTATGTTGGCTTGAAATGAAGCCATAATAGTATTTTCGGATTTTTCGAATTTTTTGCTATTTTTTTGGAATTTTCTATTACGTTTCGGGTTGGAACGGAACGGAACGATAGTACTTATTTTCTCTCTTTCTCATACTTTTCCAACCTATGTTGGCTTGAAATGAAACCATAATAGTATTTTCGAATTTTTTAATTTTTTTGCTATTTTTTTGAAATTTTCTAAAACGCGTAGGGTTGGAACGGAACGGAACAGTAATTTTTATTTTCTCTCTTTCTCAGCCTTTTCCAACCTATGTTGGCTTGAAATGAAGCTATAATGGTATTTTTGAATTTTTTGAATTTTTTTGCTATTTTTTTAGAATTTTCTATTACTTTTCTGGTTGGAACGGAACGGAACGATAGTGCTGATTTTCTCTCTTTCTCATACTTTTCCAACCTATGTTGGCTTGAAATGAAGCCATAATAGTATTTTCGGATTTTTCGAATTTTTTGCTATTTTTTTGGAATTTTCTATTACCCATCGGGTAGGTACGGAACGGAAAGACAATTTTTATTTTTTCTCTTTCTCAACCTTTTCCAAACTATTTTGGCTTGAAATGAACCCCTTAACGGTATTTTTTAATTTACTGAATTTTTTTGGTATTTTTTTGGAATTTTCTAATACACGTCGGGTTGGAACGGAATGGAGCAGTAATTTTTATTTTCTCTCTTTCTCAGCCTTTTCCAACCTATGTTGGCTTGAAATAAAGCCATAATGGTATTTTTGAATTTTTTTAATTTTTTGCTATTTTTTTGGAATTTTCTATTACCCATCGGGTAGGAACAGAACGGAAAGACAATTTTTATTTTTTCTCTTTCTTAACCTTTTCCAACCTATTTTGGCTTGAAATGAACCCCTTAACGGTATTTTTTAATTTACTGAATTTTTTTGCTATTTTTTTGGAATTTTCTAATACACGTCGGGTTGGAACGGAATGGAGCAGTAATTTTTATTTTCTCTCTTTCTCAGCCTTTTCCAACCTATGTTGGCTTGAAATAAAGCCATAATGGTATTTTTGAATTTTTTTAATTTTTTTGGTATTTTTTTGGAATTTCTATTACCCATCGGGGTAGGAACGGAACGGAAAGACAATTTTTATTTTTCCTCTTTCTCAACCTTTTCCAACCTATTTTGGCTTGAAATGAACCCCTTAACGGTATTTTTTAATTTATTGAATTTTTTTGCTAGTTTTTTGGAATTTTCTAATACACGTCGGGTTGGAACGGAATGCAGCAGTAATTTTTATTTTCTCTCTTTCTCAGCCTTTTCCAACCTATGTTGGCTTGAAATAAAGCCATAATGGTATTTTTGAATTTTTTTAATTTTTTGCTATTTTTTTGGAATTTTCTAATACACGTCGGGTTGGAACGGAATGGAGCAGTAATTTTTATTTTCTCTCTTTCTCAGCCTTTTCCAACCTATGTTGGCTTGAAATAAAGCCATAATGGTATTTTTGAATTTTTTTAATTTTTTGCTATTTTTTTGGAATTTTCTATTAACCATCGGGTAGGAACGGAACGGAAAGAAAATTTTTATTTTTTCCCTTTCTCAGTCTTTTCCAACCTATTTTGGCTAGAAATGAACCCTTAACGGTATTTTTTAATTTATTGAATTTTTTTGCTATTTTTTTGGGATTTTCTAATACGCGTAGGATTGGAACGAAACGGAACAGTAATTTTTATTCTCTATCTTTCTCAGCCTTTTCCAACCTATGTTGGCTTGAAATGAAGCCATAATAGTATTTTTGAATTTTTTTGCTATTTTTTTTGAATTTTCTATTACGTTTCGGGTTGGAACGGAACGGAACGATAGTACTTATTTTCTCTCTTTCTCAGCCTTTTCCAACCTATTTTGGCTTGAAATGAATCCTTAACGGTATTTTTTAATTTATTTAATTTACTGGATATTTTTTTGGAATTTTCTAATACACGTAGGGTTGGAACGGAACGGAACGGAACAGTAATTTTCATTTTCTCTCTTTCTCAGCCTTTTCCGACCTATGTTGGCTTGAAATGAGCCTATAATGGTATTTTCTAATTTTTTGAATTTTTTTGCTATTTTTTTGGAATTTTCTAATACGCGTAGGATTGGAACGAAACGGAACAGTAATTTTTATTCTCTATCTTTCTCAGCCTTTTCCAACCTATGTTGGCTTGAAATGAAGCCATAATAGTATTTTTGAATTTTTTTGCTATTTTTTTTGAATTTTCTATTACGTTTCGGGTTGGAACGGAACGGAACGATAGTACTTATTTTCTCTCTTTCTCATACTTTTCCAACCTATGTTGGCTTGAAATGAAACCATAATAGTATTTTCGAATTTTTTAATTTTTTTGCTATTTTTTTGGAATTTTCTAAAACGCGTAGGGTTGGAACGGAACGGAACAGTAATTTTTATTTTCTCTCTTTCTCAGCCTTTTCCGACCTATGTTGGCTTGAATTGAAGCCATAATGGTATTTTTGAATTTTTTTAATTTTTTTGGTATTTTTTTGGAATTTCTATTACCCATCGGGGTAGGAACGGAACGGAAAGACAATTTTTATTTTTCCTCTTTCTCAACCTTTTCCAACCTATTTTGGCTTGAAATGAACCCCTTAACGGTATTTTTTAATTTATTGAATTTTTTTGCTAGTTTTTTGGAATTTTCTAATACACGTCGGGTTGGAACGGAATGCAGCAGTAATTTTTATTTTCTCTCTTTCTCAGCCTTTTCCAACCTATGTTGGCTTGAAATAAAGCCATAATGGTATTTTTGAATTTTTTTAATTTTTTGCTATTTTTTTGGAATTTTCTATTAACCATCGGGTTGGAACGGAACGGAAAGAAATTTTTTATTTTTTCCCTTTCTCAGCCTTTTCCAACCTATTTTGGCTTGAAATGAACCCTTAACGGTATTTTTTAATTTATTGAATTTTTTTGCTATTTTTTTGGAATTTTCTAATACGAGTAGGATTGGAACGAAACGGAACAGTAATTTTTATTTTCCATCTTTCTCAGCCTTTTCCAACCTATGTTGGCTTGAAATGAGCCTATAATGGTATTTTCTAATTTTTTGAATTTTTTTGCTATTTTTTTGGAATTTTCTATTACGCTTCGTGTTGGAACGGAATGGAACGATAGTACTTATTTTCTCTCTTTCTCATACTTTTCCAAGCTATGTTGGCTTGAAATGAAGCCATAATAGTGTTTTTGAATTTTTTTGCTATTTTTTTGGAATTTTCTATTACGTTTCGGGTTGGAACGGAACGGAACGATAGTACTTATTTTCTCTCTTTCTCATACTTTTCCAACCTATGTTGGCTTGAAATGAAACCATAATAGTATTTTCGAATTTTTTAATTTTTTTGCTATTTTTTTGGAATTTTCTAAAACGCGTAGGGTTGGAACGGAACGGAACAGTAATTTTTATTTTCTCTCTTTCTCAGCCTTTTCCAACCTATGTTGGCTTGAAATGAAGCTATAATGGTATTTTTGAATTTTTTGAATTTTTTTGCTATTTTTTTAGAATTTTCTATTACTTTTCTGGTTGGAACGGAACGGAACGATAGTGCTGATTTTCTCTCTTTCTCATACTTTTCCAACCTATGTTGGCTTGAAATGAAGCCATAATAGTATTTTCGGATTTTTCGAATTTTTTGCTATTTTTTTGGAATTTTCTATTACCCATCGGGTAGGAACGGAACGGAAAGACAATTTTTATTTTTTCTCTTTCTCAACCTTTTCCAAACTATTTTGGCTTGAAATGAACCCCTTAACGGTATTTTTTAATTTACTGAATTTTTTTGCTATTTTTTTGGAATTTTCTAATACACGTCGGGTTGGAACGGAATGGAGCAGTAATTTTTATTTTCTCTCTTTCTCAGCCTTTTCCAACCTATGTTGGCTTGAAATAAAGCCATAATGGTATTTTTGAATTTTTTTAATTTTTTGCTATTTTTTTGGAATTTTCTATTACCCATCGGGTAGGAACAGAACGGAAAGACAATTTTTATTTTTTCTCTTTCTGAACCTTTTCCAACCTATTTTGGCTTGAAATGAACCCCTTAACGGTATTTTTTAATTTACTGAATTTTTTTGCTATTTTTTTGGAATTTTCTAATACACGTCGGGTTGGAACGGAATGGAGCAGTAATTTTTATTTTCTCTCTTTCTCAGCCTTTTCCAACCTATGTTGGCTTGAAATAAAGCCATAATGGTATTTTTGAATTTTTTTAATTTTTTGCTATTTTTTTGGAATTTTCTATTAACCATCGGGTAGGAACGGAACGGAAAGAAAATTTTTATTTTTTCCCTTTCTCAGTCTTTTCCAACCTATTTTGGCTAGAAATGAACCCTTAACGGTATTTTTTAATTTATTGAATTTTTTTGCTATTTTTTTGGAATTTTCTAATACGCGTAGGATTGGAACGAAACGGAACAGTAATTTTTATTCTCTATCTTTCTCAGCCTTTTCCAACCTATGTTGGCTTGAAATGAAGCCATAATAGTATTTTTGAATTTTTTTGCTATTTTTTTTGAATTTTCTATTACGTTTCGGGTTGGAACGGAACGGAACGATAGTACTTATTTTCTCTCTTTCTCAGCCTTTTCCAACCTATTTTGGCTTGAAATGAATCCTTAACGGTATTTTTTAATTTATTTAATTTATTGGATATTTTTTTGGAATTTTCTAATACACGTAGGGTTGGAACGGAACGGAACGGAACAGTAATTTTCATTTTCTCTCTTTCTCAGCCTTTTCCGACCTATGTTGGCTTGAAATGAGCCTATAATGGTATTTTCTAATTTTTTGAATTTTTTTGCTATTTTTTTGGAATTTTCTAATACGCGTAGGATTGGAACGAAACGGAACAGTAATTTTTATTCTCTATCTTTCTCAGCCTTTTCCAACCTATGTTGGCTTGAAATGAAGCCATAATAGTATTTTTGAATTTTTTTGCTATTTTTTTTGAATTTTCTATTACGTTTCGGGTTGGAACGGAACGGAACGATAGTACTTATTTTCTCTCTTTCTCATACTTTTCCAACCTATGTTGGCTTGAAATGAAACCATAATAGTATTTTCGAATTTTTTAATTTTTTTGCTATTTTTTTGGAATTTTCTAAAACGCGTAGGGTTGGAACGGAACGGAACAGTAATTTTTATTTTCTCTCTTTCTCAGCCTTTTCCGACCTATGTTGGCTTGAATTGAAGCCATAATGGTATTTTTGAATTTTTTTAATTTTTTTGGTATTTTTTTGGAATTTCTATTACCCATCGGGGTAGGAACGGAACGGAAAGACAATTTTTATTTTTCCTCTTTCTCAACCTTTTCCAACCTATTTTGGCTTGAAATGAACCCCTTAACGGTATTTTTTAATTTATTGAATTTTTTTGCTAGTTTTTTGGAATTTTCTAATACACGTCGGGTTGGAACGGAATGCAGCAGTAATTTTTATTTTCTCTCTTTCTCAGCCTTTTCCAACCTATGTTGGCTTGAAATAAAGCCATAATGGTATTTTTGAATTTTTTTAATTTTTTGCTATTTTTTTAAAATTTTCTATTAACCATCGGGTTGGAACGGAACGGAAAGAAATTTTTTATTTTTTCCCTTTCTCAGCCTTTTCCAACCTATTTTGGCTTGAAATGAACCCTTAACGGTATTTTTTAATTTATTGAATTTTTTTGCTATTTTTTTGGAATTTTCTAATACGAGTAGGATTGGAACGAAACGGAACAGTAATTTTTATTTTCCATCTTTCTCAGCCTTTTCCAACCTATGTTGGCTTGAAATGAGCCTATAATGGTATTTTCTAATTTTTTGAATTTTTTTGCTATTTTTTTGGAATTTTCTATTACGCTTCGTGTTGGAACGGAATGGAACGATAGTACTTATTTTCTCTCTTTCTCATACTTTTCCAAGCTATGTTGGCTTGAAATGAAGCCATAATAGTGTTTCTGAATTTTTTTGCTATTTTTTTGGAATTTTCTATTACGTTTCGGGTTGGAACGGAACGGAACGATAGTACTTATTTTCTCTCTTTCTCATACTTTTCCAACCTATGTTGGCTTGAAATGAAACCATAATAGTATTTTCGAATTTTTTAATTTTTTTGCTATTTTTTTGAAATTTTCTAAAACGCGTAGGGTTGGAACGGAACGGAACAGTAATTTTTATTTTCTCTCTTTCTCAGCCTTTTCCAACCTATGTTGGCTTGAAATGAAGCTATAATGGTATTTTTGAATTTTTTGAATTTTTTTGGTATTTTTTTAGAATTTTCTATTACTTTTCTGGTTGGAACGGAACGGAACGATAGTGCTGATTTTCTCTCTTTCTCATACTTTTCCAACCTATGTTGGCTTGAAATGAAGCCATAATAGTATTTTCGGATTTTTCGAATTTTTTGCTATTTTTTTGGAATTTTCTATTACGTTTCGGGTTGGAACGGAACGGAACGATAGTACTTATTTTCTCTCTTTCTCATACTTTTCCAACCTATGTTGGCTTGAAATGAAACCATAATAGTATTTTCGAATTTTTTAATTTTTTTGCTATTTTTTTGAAATTTTCTAAAACGCGTAGGGTTGGAACGGAACGGAACAGTAATTTTTATTTTCTCTCTTTCTCAGCCTTTTCCAACCTATGTTGGCTTGAAATGAAGCTATAATGGTATTTTTGAATTTTTTGAATTTTTTTGCTATTTTTTTAGAATTTTCTATTACTTTTCTGGTTGGAACGGAACGGAACGATAGTGCTGATTTTCTCTCTTTCTCATACTTTTCCAACCTATGTTGGCTTGAAATGAAGCCATAATAGTATTTTCGGATTTTTCGAATTTTTTGCTATTTTTTTGGAATTTTCTATTACCCATCGGGTAGGTACGGAACGGAAAGACAATTTTTATTTTTTCTCTTTCTCAACCTTTTCCAAACTATTTTGGCTTGAAATGAACCCCTTAACGGTATTTTTTAATTTACTGAATTTTTTTGGTATTTTTTTGGAATTTTCTAATACACGTCGGGTTGGAACGGAATGGAGCAGTAATTTTTATTTTCTCTCTTTCTCAGCCTTTTCCAACCTATGTTGGCTTGAAATAAAGCCATAATGGTATTTTTGAATTTTTTTAATTTTTTGCTATTTTTTTGGAATTTTCTATTACCCATCGGGTAGGAACAGAACGGAAAGACAATTTTTATTTTTTCTCTTTCTTAACCTTTTCCAACCTATTTTGGCTTGAAATGAACCCCTTAACGGTATTTTTTAATTTACTGAATTTTTTTGCTATTTTTTTGGAATTTTCTAATACACGTCGGGTTGGAACGGAATGGAGCAGTAATTTTTATTTTCTCTCTTTCTCAGCCTTTTCCAACCTATGTTGGCTTGAAATAAAGCCATAATGGTATTTTTGAATTTTTTTAATTTTTTTGGTATTTTTTTGGAATTTCTATTACCTATCGGGGTAGGAACGGAACGGAAAGACAATTTTTATTTTTCCTCTTTCTCAACCTTTTCCAACCTATTTTGGCTTGAAATGAACCCCTTAACGGTATTTTTTAATTTATTGAATTTTTTTGCTAGTTTTTTGGAATTTTCTAATACACGTCGGGTTGGAACGGAATGCAGCAGTAATTTTTATTTTCTCTCTTTCTCAGCCTTTTCCAACCTATGTTGGCTTGAAATAAAGCCATAATGGTATTTTTGAATTTTTTTAATTTTTTGCTATTTTTTTGGAATTTTCTAATACACGTCGGGTTGGAACGGAATGGAGCAGTAATTTTTATTTTCTCTCTTTCTCAGCCTTTTCCAACCTATGTTGGCTTGAAATAAAGCCATAATGGTATTTTTGAATTTTTTTAATTTTTTGCTATTTTTTTGGAATTTTCTATTAACCATCGGGTAGGAACGGAACGGAAAGAAAATTTTTATTTTTTCCCTTTCTCAGTCTTTTCCAACCTATTTTGGCTAGAAATGAACCCTTAACGGTATTTTTTAATTTATTGAATTTTTTTGCTATTTTTTTGGAATTTTCTAATACGCGTAGGATTGGAACGAAACGGAACAGTAATTTTTATTCTCTATCTTTCTCAGCCTTTTCCAACCTATGTTGGCTTGAAATGAAGCCATAATAGTATTTTTGAATTTTTTTGCTATTTTTTTTGAATTTTCTATTACGTTTCGGGTTGGAACGGAACGGAACGATAGTACTTATTTTCTCTCTTTCTCAGCCTTTTCCAACCTATTTTGGCTTGAAATGAATCCTTAACGGTATTTTTTAATTTATTTAATTTATTGGATATTTTTTTGGAATTTTCTAATACACGTAGGGTTGGAACGGAACGGAACGGAACAGTAATTTTCATTTTCTCTCTTTCTCAGCCTTTTCCGACCTATGTTGGCTTGAAATGAGCCTATAATGGTATTTTCTAATTTTTTGAATTTTTTTGCTATTTTTTTGGAATTTTCTAATACGCGTAGGATTGGAACGAAACGGAACAGTAATTTTTATTCTCTATCTTTCTCAGCCTTTTCCAACCTATGTTGGCTTGAAATGAAGCCATAATAGTATTTTTGAATTTTTTTGCTATTTTTTTTGAATTTTCTATTACGTTTCGGGTTGGAACGGAACGGAACGATAGTACTTATTTTCTCTCTTTCTCATACTTTTCCAACCTATGTTGGCTTGAAATGAAACCATAATAGTATTTTCGAATTTTTTAATTTTTTTGCTATTTTTTTGGAATTTTCTAAAACGCGTAGGGTTGGAACGGAACGGAACAGTAATTTTTATTTTCTCTCTTTCTCAGCCTTTTCCGACCTATGTTGGCTTGAATTGAAGCCATAATGGTATTTTTGAATTTTTTTAATTTTTTTGGTATTTTTTTGGAATTTCTATTACCCATCGGGGTAGGAACGGAACGGAAAGACAATTTTTATTTTTCCTCTTTCTCAACCTTTTCCAACCTATTTCGGCTTGAAATGAACCCCTTAACGGTATTTTTTAATTTATTGAATTTTTTTGCTAGTTTTTTGGAATTTTCTAATACACGTCGGGTTGGAACGGAATGCAGCAGTAATTTTTATTTTCTCTCTTTCTCAGCCTTTTCCAACCTATGTTGGCTTGAAATAAAGCCATAATGGTATTTTTGAATTTTTTTAATTTTTTGCTATTTTTTTGGAATTTTCTAATACACGTCGGGTTGGAACGGAATGGAGCAGTAATTTTTATTTTCTCTCTTTCTCAGCCTTTTCCAACCTATGTTGGCTTGAAATAAAGCCATAATGGTATTTTTGAATTTTTTTAATTTTTTGCTATTTTTTTGGAATTTTCTATTAACCATCGGGTAGGAACGGAACGGAAAGAAAATTTTTATTTTTTCCCTTTCTCAGTCTTTTCCAACCTATTTTGGGTAGAAATGAACCCTTAACGGTATTTTTTAATTTATTGAATTTTTTTGCTATTTTTTTGGAATTTTCTAATACGCGTAGGATTGGAACGAAACGGAACAGTAATTTTTATTCTCTATCTTTCTCAGCCTTTTCCAACCTATGTTGGCTTGAAATGAAGCCATAATAGTATTTTTGAATTTTTTTGCTATTTTTTTTGAATTTTCTATTACGTTTCGGGTTGGAACGGAACGGAACGATAGTACTTATTTTCTCTCTTTCTCAGCCTTTTCCAACCTATTTTGGCTTGAAATGAATCCTTAACGGTATTTTTTAATTTATTTAATTTATTGGATATTTTTTTGGAATTTTCTAATACACGTAGGGTTGGAACGGAACGGAACGGAACAGTAATTTTCATTTTCTCTCTTTCTCAGCCTTTTCCGACCTATGTTGGCTTGAAATGAGCCTATAATGGTATTTTCTAATTTTTTGAATTTTTTTGCTATTTTTTTGGAATTTTCTAATACGCGTAGGATTGGAACGAAACGGAACAGTAATTTTTATTCTCTATCTTTCTCAGCCTTTTCCAACCTATGTTGGCTTGAAATGAAGCCATAATAGTATTTTTGAATTTTTTTGCTATTTTTTTTGAATTTTCTATTACGTTTCGGGTTGGAACGGAACGGAACGATAGTACTTATTTTCTCTCTTTCTCATACTTTTCCAACCTATGTTGGCTTGAAATGAAACCATAATAGTATTTTCGAATTTTTTAATTTTTTTGCTATTTTTTTGGAATTTTCTAAAACGCGTAGGGTTGGAACGGAACGGAACAGTAATTTTTATTTTCTCTCTTTCTCAGCCTTTTCCGACCTATGTTGGCTTGAATTGAAGCCATAATGGTATTTTTGAATTTTTTTAATTTTTTTGGTATTTTTTTGGAATTTCTATTACCCATCGGGGTAGGAACGGAACGGAAAGACAATTTTTATTTTTCCTCTTTCTCAACCTTTTCCAACCTATTTCGGCTTGAAATGAACCCCTTAACGGTATTTTTTAATTTATTGAATTTTTTTGCTAGTTTTTTGGAATTTTCTAATACACGTCGGGTTGGAACGGAATGCAGCAGTAATTTTTATTTTCTCTCTTTCTCAGCCTTTTCCAACCTATGTTGGCTTGAAATAAAGCCATAATGGTATTTTTGAATTTTTTTAATTTTTTGCTATTTTTTTGGAATTTTCTATTAACCATCGGGTTGGAACGGAACGGAAAGAAATTTTTTATTTTTTCCCTTTCTCAGCCTTTTCCAACCTATTTTGGCTTGAAATGAACCCTTAACGGTATTTTTTAATTTATTGAATTTTTTTGCTATTTTTTTGGAATTTTCTAATACGAGTAGGATTGGAACGAAACGGAACAGTAATTTTTATTTTCCATCTTTCTCAGCCTTTTCCAACCTATGTTGGCTTGAAATGAGCCTATAATGGTATTTTCTAATTTTTTGAATTTTTTTGCTATTTTTTTGGAATTTTCTATTACGCTTCGTGTTGGAACGGAATGGAACGATAGTACTTATTTTCTCTCTTTCTCATACTTTTCCAAGCTATGTTGGCTTGAAATGAAGCCATAATAGTGTTTTTGAATTTTTTTGCTATTTTTTTGGAATTTTCTATTTCGTTTCGGGTTGGAACGGAACGGAACGATAGTACTTATTTTCTCTCTTTCTCATACTTTTCCAACCTATGTTGGCTTGAAATGAAACCATAATAGTTTTTTCGAATTTTTTAATTTTTTTGCTATTTTTTTGAAATTTTCTAAAACGCGTAGGGTTGGAACGGAACGGAACAGTAATTTTTATTTTCTCTCTTTCTCAGCCTTTTCCAACCTATGTTGGCTTGAAATGAAGCTATAATGGTATTTTTGAATTTTTTGAATTTTTTTGCTATTTTTTTAGAATTTTCTATTACTTTTCTGGTTGGAACGGAACGGAACGATAGTGCTGATTTTCTCTCTTTCTCATAATTTTCCAACCTATGTTGGCTTGAAATGAAGCCATAATAGTATTTTCGGATTTTTCGAATTTTTTGCTATTTTTTTGGAATTTTCTATTACCCATCGGGTAGGTACGGAACGGAAAGACAATTTTTATTTTTTCTCTTTCTCAACCTTTTCGAAACTATTTTGGCTTGAAATGAACCCCTTAACGCTATTTTTTAATTTACTGAATTTTTTTGCTATTTTTTTGGAATTTTCTAATACACGTCGGGTTGGAACGGAATGGAGCAGTAATTTTTATTTTCTCTCTTTCTCAGCCTTTTCCAACCTATGTTGGCTTGAAATAAAGCCATAATGGTATTTTTGAATTTTTTTAATTTTTTGCTATTTTTTTGGAATTTTCTATTACCCATCGGGTAGGAACAGAACGGAAAGACAATTTTTATTTTTTCTCTTTCTTAACCTTTTCCAACCTATTTTGGCTTGAAATGAACCCCTTAACGGTATTTTTTAATTTACTGAATTTTTTTGCTATTTTTTTGGAATTTTCTAATACACGTCGGGTTGGAACGGAATGGAGCAGTAATTTTTATTTTCTCTCTTTCTCAGCCTTTTCCAACCTATGTTGGCTTGAAATAAAGCCATAATGGTATTTTTGAATTTTTTTAATTTTTTTGGTATTTTTTTGGAATTTCTATTACCCATCGGGGTAGGAACGGAACGGAAAGACAATTTTTATTTTTCCTCTTTCTCAACCTTTTCCAACCTATTTTGGCTTGAAATGAACCCCTTAACGGTATTTTTTAATTTATTGAATTTTTTTGCTAGTTTTTTGGAATTTTCTAATACACGTCGGGTTGGAACGGAATGCAGCAGTAATTTTTATTTTCTCTCTTTCTCAGCCTTTTCCAACCTATGTTGGCTTGAAATAAAGCCATAATGGTATTTTTGAATTTTTTTAATTTTTTGCTATTTTTTTGGAATTTTCTATTAACCATCGGGTAGGAACGGAACGGAAAGAAATTTTTTATTTTTTCCCTTTCTCAGCCTTTTCCAACCTATTTTGGCTTGAAATGAACCCTTAACGGTATTTTTTAATTTATTGAATTTTTTTGCTATTTTTTTGGAATTTTCTAATACGAGTAGGATTGGAACGAAACGGAACAGTAATTTTTATTTTCCATCTTTCTCAGCCTTTTCCAACCTATGTTGGCTTGAAATGAGCCTATAATGGTATTTTCTAATTTTTTGAATTTTTTTGCTATTTTTTTGGAATTTTCTATTACGCTTCGTGTTGGAACGGAATGGAACGATAGTACTTATTTTCTCTCTTTCTCATACTTTTCCAAGCTATGTTGGCTTGAAATGAAGCCATAATAGTGTTTTTGAATTTTTTTGCTATTTTTTTGGAATTTTCTATTACGTTTCGGGTTGAAACGGAACGGAACGATAGTACTTATTTTCTCTCTTTCTCATACTTTTCCAACCTATGTTGGCTTGAAATGAAACCATAATAGTATTTTCGAATTTTTTAATTTTTTTGCTATTTTTTTGGAATTTTCTAAAACGCGTAGGGTTGGAACGGAACGGAACAGTAATTTTTATTTTCTCTCTTTCTCAGCCTTTTCCAACCTATGTTGGCTTGAAATGAAGCTATAATGGTATTTTTGAATTTTTTGAATTTTTTTGCTATTTTTTTAGAATTTTCTATTACTTTTCTGGTTGGAACGGAACGGAACGATAGTGCTGATTTTCTCTCTTTCTCATACTTTTCCAACCTATGTTGGCTTGAAATGAAGCCATAATAGTATTTTCGGATTTTTCGAATTTTTTGCTATTTTTTTGGAATTTTCTATTACCCATCGGGTAGGAACGGAACGGAAAGACAATTTTTATTTTTTCTCTTTCTCAACCTTTTCCAAACTATTTTGGCTTGAAATGAACCCCTTAACGGTATTTTTTAATTTACTGAATTTTTTTGGTATTTTTTTGGAATTTTCTAATACACGTCGGGTTGGAACGGAATGGAGCAGTAATTTTTATTTTCTCTCTTTCTCAGCCTTTTCCAACCTATGTTGGCTTGAAATAAAGCCATAATGGTATTTTTGAATTTTTTTAATTTTTTGCTATTTTTTTGGAATTTTCTATTACCCATCGGGTAGGAACAGAACGGAAAGACAATTTTTATTTTTTCTCTTTCTTAACCTTTTCCAACCTATTTTGGCTTGAAATGAACCCCTTAACGGTATTTTTTAATTTACTGAATTTTTTTGCTATTTTTTTGGAATTTTCTAATACACGTCGGGTTGGAACGGAATGGAGCAGTAATTTTTATTTTCTCTCTTTCTCAGCCTTTTCCAACCTATGTTGGCTTGAAATAAAGCCATAATGGTATTTTTGAATTTTTTGAATTTTTTGCTATTTTTTTGGAATTTTCTATTAACCATCGGGTAGGAACGGAACGGAAAGAAATTTTTTATTTTTTCCCTTTCTCAGCCTTTTCCAACCTATTTTGGCTTGAAATGAACCCTTAACGGTATTTTTTAATTTATTGAATTTTTTTGCTATTTTTTTGGAATTTTCTAATACGAGTAGGATTGGAACGAAACGGAACAGTAATTTTTATTTTCCATCTTTCTCAGCCTTTTCCAACCTATGTTGGCTTGAAATGAGCCTATAATGGTATTTTCTAATTTTTTGAATTTTTTTGCTATTTTTTTGGAATTTTCTATTACGCTTCGTGTTGGAACGGAATGGAACGATAGTTCTTATTTTCTCTCTTTCTCATACTTTTCCAAGCTATGTTGGCTTGAAATGAAGCCATAATAGTGTTTTTGAATTTTTTTGCTATTTTTTTGGAATTTTCTATTACGTTTCGGGTTGGAACGGAACGGAACGATAGTACTTATTTTCTCTCTTTCTCATACTTTTCCAACCTATGTTGGCTTGAAATGAAACCATAATAGTATTTTCGAATTTTTTAATTTTTTTGCAATTTTTTTGGAATTTTCTAAAACGCGTAAGGTTGGAACGGAACGGAACAGTAATTTTTATTTTCTCTCTTTCTCAGCCTTTTCCAACCTATGTTGGCTTGAAATGAAGCTATAATGGTATTTTTGAATTTTTTGAATTTTTTTGCTATTTTTTTAGAATTTTCTATTACCCATCGGGTAGGAACGGAACGGAAAGACAATTTTTATTTTTTCTCTTTCTCAACCTTTTCCAAACTATTTTGGCTTGAAATGAACCCCTTAACGGTATTTTTTAATTTACTGAATTTTTTTGCTATTTTTTTGGAATTTTCTAATACACGTCGGGTTGGAACGGAATGGAGCAGTAATTTTTATTTTCTCTCTTTCTCAGCCTTTTCCAACCTATGTTGGCTTGAAATAAAGCCATAATGGTATTTTTGAATTTTTTTAATTTTTTGCTATTTTTTTGGAATTTTCTATTACCCATCGGGTAGGAACAGAACGGAAAGACAATTTTTATTTTTTCTCTTTCTTAACCATTTCCAACCTATTTTGGCTTCAAATGAACCCCTTAACGGTATTTTTTAATTTACTGAATTTTTTTGCTATTTTTTTGGAATTTTCTAATACACGTCGGGTTGGAACGGAATGGAGCAGTAATTTTTATTTTCTCTCTTTCTCAGCCTTTTCCAACCTATGTTGGCTTGAAATAAAGCCATAATGGTATTTTTGAATTTTTTTAATTTTTTGCTATTTTTTTGGAATTTTCTATTACCCATCTGGTAGGAACGGAACGGAAAGAAAATTTTTATTTTTTCCCTTTCTCAGTCTTTTCCAACCTATTTTGGCTAGAAATGAACCCTTAACGGTATTTTTTAATTTATTGAATTTTTTTGCTATTTTTTTGGAATTTTCTAATACGCGTAGGATTGGAACGAAACGGAACAGTAATTTTTATTCTCTATCTTTCTCAGCCTTTTCCAACCTATGTTGGCTTGAATTGAAGCCATAATAGTATTTTTGAATTTTTTTGCTATTTTTTTTGAATTTTCTATTACGTTTCGGGTTGGAACGGAACGGAACGATAGTACTTATTTTCTCTCTTTCTCAGCCTTTTCCAACCTATTTTGGCTTGAAATGAATCCTTAACGGTATTTTTTAATTTATTTAATTTATTGGATATTTTTTTGGAATTTTCTAATACAAGTAGGGTTGGAACGGAACGGAACAGTAATTTTCATTTTCTCTCTTTCTCAGCCTTTTCCGACCTATGTTGGCTTGAAATGAGCCTATAATGGTATTTTCTAATTTTTTGAATTTTTTTGCTATTTTTTTGGAATTTTCTATTGCGCTTCGTGTTGGAACGGAATGGAACGATAGTACTTATTTTCTCTCTTTCTCATACTTTTCCAAGCTATGTTGGCTTGAAATGAAGCCATAATAGTGTTTTTGAATTTTTTTGCTATTTTTTTGGAATTTTCTATTACGTTTCGGGTTGGAACGGAACGGAACGATAGTACTTATTTTCTCTCTTTCTCATACTTTTCCAACCTATGTTGGCTTGAAATGAAACCATAATAGTATTTTCGAATTTTTTAATTTTTTTGCTATTTTTTTGGAATTTTCTAAAACGCGTAGGGTTGGAACGGAACGGAACAGTAATTTTTATTTTCTCTCTTTCTCAGCCTTTTCCGACCTATGTTGGCTTGAATTGAAGCCATAATGGTATTTTTGAATTTTTTTAATTTTTTTGGTATTTTTTTGGAATTTCTATTACCCATCGGGGTAGGAACGGAACGGAAAGACAATTTTTATTTTTCCTCTTTCTCAACCTTTTCCAACCTATTTTGGCTTGAAATGAACCCCTTAACGGTATTTTTTAATTTATTGAATTTTTTTGCTAGTTTTTTGGAATTTTCTAATACACGTCGGGTTGGAACGGAATGCAGCAGTAATTTTTATTTTCTCTCTTTCTCAGCCTTTTCCAACCTATGTTGGCTTGAAATAAAGCCATAATGGTATTTTTGAATTTTTTTAATTTTTTGGTATTTTTTTGGAATTTTCTATTAACCATCGGGTAGGAACGGAACGGAAAGAAATTTTTTATTTTTTCCCTTTCTCAGCCTTTTCCAACCTATTTTGGCTTGAAATGAACCCTTAACGGTATTTTTTAATTTTTTGAATTTTTTCGCTATTTTTTTGGAATTTTCTAATACGAGTAGGATTGGAACGAAACGGAACAGTAATTTTTATTTTCCATCTTTCTCAGCCTTTTCCAACCTATGTTGGCTTGAAATGAAGCCATAATGGTATTTTTTAATTTTTTTAATTTTTTTGCTATTTTTTTGGAATTTTCTAATACGCGTAGGGTTGGAACGAACGGAACAGTAATTTTTATTTTCTCTCTTTCTCAGCCTTTTCCAACCTATGTTGGCTTGAAATGAAGCTATAATGGTATTTTTGAATTTTTTGAATTTTTTTGCTATTTTTTTGGAATTTTCTAATACGCGTCGGGTTGGAACGGAATGGAGCAGTAATTTTTATTTTCCCTCTTTCTCAGCCCATTCCAACCTATGTTGGCTTGAAATGAAGCTAGAATGGTATTTTTTAATTTTTGAATTTTTTTGCTATTTTTTTGGAATTTTCAATTACGCTTCGTGTTGGAACGGAATGGAACGATAGTACTTATTTTCTCTCTTTCTCATACTTTTCCAACCTATGTTGGCTTGAAATGAAGCCATAATAGTATTTTTGAATTTTTTTGCTATTTTTTTGGAATTTTCTATTACGTTTCGGGTTGGAGCGGAACGGAACGATAGTACTTATTTTCTCTCTTACTCATACTTTTCCAACCTATGTTGGCTTGAAATGAAGCCATAATAGTATTTTCGAATTTTATAATTTTTTTGCTATTTTTTTGTAATTTTCTATTACGCGTCGGGTTGGAACGGAACAGGACAATAATTTTTATTTTCTCTCTTTATCAGCCTATTCTAACCTATGTTGGCTTGAAATGAAGCTAGAATGGTATTTTTTAATTTTTTGAATTTTTTTGCTATTTTTTTGGAATTTTCTAAAACGCGTAGGGTTGGAACGGAACGGAACAGTAATTTTTATTTTCTCTCTTTCTCATACTTTTCCAACCTATGTTGGCTTGAAATGAAGCCATAATGGTATTTTTGAATTTTTTTCATATTTTGCAATTTTTTTGGAATTTTCTATTACCCATCGGGTAGGAACAGAACGGAAAGACAATTTTTATTTTTTCTCTTTCTTAACCATTTCCAACCTATTTTGGCTTCAAATGAACCCCTTAACGGTATTTTTTAATTTACTGAATTTTTTTGCTATTTTTTTGGAATTTTCTAATACACGTCGGGTTGGAACGGAATGGAGCAGTAATTTTTATTTTCTCTCTTTCTCAGCCTTTTCCAACCTATGTTGGCTTGAAATAAAGCCATAATGGTATTTTTGAATTTTTTTAATTTTTTGCTATTTTTTTGGAATTTTCTATTACCCATCTGGTAGGAACGGAACGGAAAGAAAATTTTTATTTTTTCCCTTTCTCAGTCTTTTCCAACCTATTTTGGCTAGAAATGAACCCTTAACGGTATTTTTTAATTTATTGAATTTTTTTGCTATTTTTTTGGAATTTTCTAATACGCGTAGGATTGGAACGAAACGGAACAGTAATTTTTATTCTCTATCTTTCTCAGCCTTTTCCAACCTATGTTGGCTTGAATTGAAGCCATAATAGTATTTTTGAATTTTTTTGCTATTTTTTTTGAATTTTCTATTACGTTTCGGGTTGGAACGGAACGGAACGATAGTACTTATTTTCTCTCTTTCTCAGCCTTTTCCAACCTATTTTGGCTTGAAATGAATCCTTAACGGTATTTTTTAATTTATTTAATTTATTGGATATTTTTTTGGAATTTTCTAATACACGTAGGGTTGGAACGGAACGGAACAGTAATTTTCATTTTCTCTCTTTCTCAGCCTTTTCCGACCTATGTTGGCTTGAAATGAGCCTATAATGGTATTTTCTAATTTTTTGAATTTTTTTGCTATTTTTTTGGAATTTTCTATTGCGCTTCGTGTTGGAACGGAATGGAACGATAGTACTTATTTTCTCTCTTTCTCATACTTTTCCAAGCTATGTTGGCTTGAAATGAAGCCATAATAGTGTTTTTGAATTTTTTTGCTATTTTTTTGGAATTTTCTATTACGTTTCGGGTTGGAACGGAACGGAACGATAGTACTTATTTTCTCTCTTTCTCATACTTTTCCAACCTATGTTGGCTTGAAATGAAACCATAATAGTATTTTCGAATTTTTTAATTTTTTTGCTATTTTTTTGGAATTTTCTAAAACGCGTAGGGTTGGAACGGAACGGAACAGTAATTTTTATTTTCTCTCTTTCTCAGCCTTTTCCGACCTATGTTGGCTTGAATTGAAGCCATAATGGTATTTTTGAATTTTTTTAATTTTTTTGGTATTTTTTTGGAATTTCTATTACCCATCGGGGTAGGAACGGAACGGAAAGACAATTTTTATTTTTCCTCTTTCTCAACCTTTTCCAACCTATTTTGGCTTGAAATGAACCCCTTAACGGTATTTTTTAATTTATTGAATTTTTTTGCTAGTTTTTTGGAATTTTCTAATACACGTCGGGTTGGAACGGAATGCAGCAGTAATTTTTATTTTCTCTCTTTCTCAGCCTTTTCCAACCTATGTTGGCTTGAAATAAAGCCATAATGGTATTTTTGAATTTTTTTAATTTTTTGGTATTTTTTTGGAATTTTCTATTAACCATCGGGTAGGAACGGAACGGAAAGAAATTTTTTATTTTTTCCCTTTCTCAGCCTTTTCCAACCTATTTTGGCTTGAAATGAACCCTTAACGGTATTTTTTAATTTTTTGAATTTTTTTGCTATTTTTTTGGAATTTTCTAATACGAGTAGGATTGGAACGAAACGGAACAGTAATTTTTATTTTCCATCTTTCTCAGCCTTTTCCAACCTATGTTGGCTTGAAATGAAGCCATAATGGTATTTTTTAATTTTTTTAATTTTTTTGCTATTTTTTTGGAATTTTCTAATACGCGTAGGGTTGGAACGAACGGAACAGTAATTTTTATTTTCTCTCTTTCTCAGCCTTTTCCAACCTATGTTGGCTTGAAATGAAGCTATAATGGTATTTTTGAATTTTTTGAATTTTTTTGCTATTTTTTTGGAATTTTCTAATACGCGTCGGGTTGGAACGGAATGGAGCAGTAATTTTTATTTTCTCTCTTTCTCAGCCCATTCCAACCTATGTTGGCTTGAAATGAAGCTAGAATGGTATTTTTTAATTTTTGAATTTTTTTGCTATTTTTTTGGAATTTTCAATTACGCTTCGTGTTGGAACGGAATGGAACGATAGTACTTATTTTCTCTCTTTCTCATACTTTTCCAACCTATGTTGGCTTGAAATGAAGCCATAATAGTATTTTTGAATTTTTTTGCTATTTTTTTGGAATTTTCTAAAACGGGTAGGGTTGGAACGGAACGGAACAGTAATTTTTATTTTCTCTCTTTCTCAGCCTTTTCCAACCTATGTTGGCTTGAAATGAAGCTATAATGGTATTTTTGAATTTTTTGAATTTTTTTGCTATTTTTTTAGAATTTTCTATTACGTTTCGGGTTGGAACGGAACGGAACGATAGTACTGATTTTCTCTCTTTCTCATACTTTTCCAACCTATGTTGGCTTGAAATGAAGCCATAATAGTATTTTCGAATTTTTCGAATTTTTTGCTATTTTTTTGGAATTTTCTATTACGCGTCGTGTTGGAACGGAACAGAACAGTAATTTTTATTTTCTCTCTTTCTCAGCCCATTCCAACCTATGTTGGCTTGAAATGAAGCTAGAATGGTATTTTTTAATTTTTGAATTTTTTTGCTATTTTTTTGGAATTTTCAATTACGCTTCGTGTTGGAACGGAATGGAACGATAGTACTTATTTTGTCTCTTTCTCATACTTTTCCAACCTATGTTGGCTTGAAATGAAGCCATAATAGTATTTTTGAATTTTTTTGCTATTTTTTTGGAATTTTCTATTACGTTTCGGGTTGGAGCGGAACGGAACGATAGTACTTATTTTCTCTCTTACTCATACTTTTCCAACCTATGTTGGCTTGAAATGAAGCCATAATAGTATTTTCGAATTTTATAATTTTTTTGCTATTTTTTTGTAATTTTCTATTACGCGTCGGGTTGGAACGGAACAGGACAATAATTTTTATTTTCTCTCTTTATCAGCCTATTCTAACCTATGTTGGCTTGAAATGAAGCTAGAATGGTATTTTTTAATTTTTTGAATTTTTTTGCTATTTTTTTGGAATTTTCTAAAACGCGTAGGGTTGGAACGGAACGGAACAGTAATTTTTATTTTCTCTCTTTCTCATACTTTTCCAACCTATGTTGGCTTGAAATGAAGCCATAATAGTATTTTTGAATTTTTTTGCTATTTTTTTGGAATTTTCTATTACGTTTCGGGTTGGAGCGGAACGGAACGATAGTACTTATTTTCTCTCTTACTCATACTTTTCCAACCTATGTTGGCTTGAAATGAAGCCATAATAGTATTTTCGAATTTTATAATTTTTTAGCTATTTTTTTGTAATTTTCTATTACGCGTCGGGTTGGAACGGAACAGGACAATAATATTTATTTTCTCTCTTTATCAGCCTATTCTAACCTATGTTGGCTTGAAATGAAGCTAGAATGGTATTTTTTAATTTTTTGAATTTTTTTGCTATTTTTTTGGAATTTTCTAAAACGCGTAGGGTTGGAACGGAACGGAACAGTAATTTTTATTTTCTCTCTTTCTCATACTTTTCCAACCTATGTTGGCTTGAAATGAAGCCATAATGGTATTTTTGAATTTTTCGAATTTTTTGCTATTTTTTTGGAATTTTCTATTACGCGTCGTGTTGGAACGGAACAGAACAGTAATTTTTATTTTCTCTCTTTCTCAGCCCATTCCAACCTATGTTGGCTTGAAATGAAGCTAGAATGGTATTTTTTAATTTTTGAATTTTTTTGCTATTTTTTTGGAATTTTCAATTACGCTTCGTGTTGGAACGGAATGGAACGATAGTACTTATTTTCTCTCTTTCTCATACTTTTCCAACCTATGTTGGCTTGAAATGAAGCCACAATAGTATTTTTGAATTTTTTTGCTATTTTTTTGGAATTTTCTATTACGTTTCGGGTTGGAGCGGAACGGAACGATAGTACTTATTTTCTCTCTTACTCATACTTTTCCAACCTATGTTGGCTTGAAATGAAGCCATAATAGTATTTTCGAATTTTATAATTTTTTTGCTATTTTTTTGTAATTTTCTATTACGCGTCGGGTTGGAACGGAACAGGACAATAATTTTTATTTTCTCTCTTTATCAGCCTATTCTAACCTATGTTGGCTTGAAATGAAGCTAGAATGGTATTTTTTAATTTTTTGAATTTTTTTGCTATTTTTTTGGAATTTTCTAAAACGCGTAGGGTTGGAACGGAACGGAACAGTAATTTTTATTTTCTCTCTTTCTCATACTTTTCCAACCTATGTTGGCTTGAAATGAAGCCATAATGGTATTTTTGAATTTTTTTCATATTTTGCAATTTTTTTGGAATTTTCTATTACCCATCGGGTAGGAACGGAACGGAAAGTCAATTTTTATTTTTTCTCTTTCTCAGCCTTTTCCAACCTATTTTGGCTTAAAATGAAACCCTTAACGGTATTTTTTAATTTATTGAATTTTTTTGCTATTTTTTTGGAATTTTCTAATACGCGTAGGATTGGAACGAAACGGAACAGTAATTGTTATTTTCTATCTTTCTCATCCTTTTCCAACCTATGTTGGCTTGAAATGAAGCCATAATGGTATTTTTAAATTTTTTTAATTTTTTTGCTATTTTTTTGGAATTTTCTAAAACGGGTAGGGTTGGAACGGAACGGAACAGTAATTTTTATTTTCTCTCTTTCTCAGCCTTTTCCAACCTATGTTGGCCTGAAATGAAGCTATAATGGTATTTTTGAATTTTTTGAATTTTTTTGCTATTTTTTTAGAATTTTCTATTACGTTTCGGGTTGGAACGGAACGGAACGATAGTACTGATTTTCTCTCTTTCTCATACTTTTCCAACCTATGTTGGCTTGAAATGAAGCCATAATAGTATTTTCGAATTTTTCGAATTTTTTGCTATTTTTTTGGAATTTTCTATTACGCGTCGTGTTGGAACGGAACAGAACAGTAATTTTTATTTTCTCTCTTTCTCAGCCCATTCCAACCTATGTTGGCTTGAAATGAAGCTAGAATGGTATTTTTTAATTTTTGAATTTTTTTGCTATTTTTTTGGAATTTTCAATTACGCTTCGTGTTGGAACGGAATGGAACGATAGTACTTATTTTCTCTCTTTCTCATACTTTTCCAACCTATGTTGGCTTGAAATGAAGCCATAATAGTATTTTTGAATTTTTTTGCTATTTTTTTGGAATTTTCTATTACGTTTCGGGTTGGAGCGGAACGGAACGATAGTACTTATTTTCTCTCTTACTCATACTTTTCCAACCTATGTTGGCTTGAAATGAAGCCATAATAGTATTTTCGAATTTTTCGAATTTTTTGCTATTTTTTTAGAATTTTCTTTACTTTTCGGGTTGGAACGGAACGGAACGATAGTGCTGATTTTCTCTCTTTCTCATACTTTTCCAACCTATGTTGGCTTGAAATGAAGCCATAATAGTATTTTCGAATTTTTTTTGCTATTTTTTTGGAATTTTCTATTACGTTTCGGGTTGGAGCGGAACGGAACGATAGTACTTATTTTCTCTCTTACTCATACTTTTCCAACCTATGTTGGCTTGAAATGAAGCCATAATAGTATTTTCGAATTTTTCGAATTTTTTGCTATTTTTTTAGAATTTTCTTTACTTTTCGGGTTGGAACGGAACGGAACGATAGTGCTGATTTTCTCTCTTTCTCATACTTTTCCAACCTATGTTGGCTTGAAATGAAGCCATAATAGTATTTTCGAATTTTTCGAATTTTTTGCTATTTTTTTGGAATTTTCTATTACCCATCGGGTAGGAACGGAACGGAAAGACAATTTTTATTTTTTCTCTTTCTCAACCTTTTCCAAACTATTTTGGCTTGAAATGAACCCCTTAACGGTATTTTTTAATTTACTGAATTTTTTTGCTATTTTTTTGCTATTTTTTTGGAATTTTCTAATACACGTCGGGTTGGAACGGAATGGAGCAGTAATTTTTATTTTCTCTCTTTCTCAGCCTTTTCCAACCTATGTTGGCTTGAAATAAAGCCATAATGGTATTTTTGAATTTTTTTAATTTTTTGCTATTTTTTTGGAATTTTCTATTACCCATCGGGTAGGAACAGAACGGAAAGACAATTTTTATTTTTTCTCTTTCTTAACCTTTTCCAACCTATTTTGGCTTGAAATGAACCCCTTAACGGTATTTTTTAATTTACTGAATTTTTTTGCTATTTTTTTGGAATTTTCTAATACACGTCGGGTTGGAACGGAATGGAGCAGTAATTTTTATTTTCTCTCTTTCTCAGCCTTTTCCAACCTATGTTGGCTTGAAATAAAGCCATAATGGTATTTTTGAATTTTTTTAATTTTTTGCTATTTTTTTGGAATTTTCTATTACCCATCGGGTAGGAACGGAACGGAAAGAAAATTTTTATTTTTTCCCTTTCTCAGTCTTTTCCAACCTATTTTGGCTAGAAATGAACCCTTAACGGTATTTTTTAATTTATTGAATTTTTTTGCTATTTTTTTGGAATTTTCTAATACGCGTAGGATTGGAACGAAACGGAACAGTAATTTTTATTCTCTATCTTTCTCAGCCTTTTCCAACCTATGTTGGCTTGAAATGAAGCCATAATAGTATTTTTGAATTTTTTTGCTATTTTTTTTGAATTTTCTATTACGTTTCGGGTTGGAACGGAACGGAACGATAGTACTTATTTTCTCTCTTTCTCAGCCTTTTCCAACCTATTTTGGCTTGAAATGAATCCTTAACGGTATTTTTTAATTTATTTAATTTATTGGATATTTTTTTGGAATTTTCTAATACACGTAGGGTTGGAACGGAACGGAACAGTAATTTTCATTTTCTCTCTTTCTCAGCCTTTTCCGACCTATGTTGGCTTGAAATGAGCCTATAATGGTATTTTCTAATTTTTTGAATTTTTTTGCTACTTTTTTGGAATTTTCTATTACGCTTCGTGTTGGAACGGAATGGAACGATAGTACTTATTTTCTCTCTTTCTCATACTTTTCCAAGCTATGTTGGCTTGAAATGAAGCCATAATAGTGTTTTTGAATTTTTTTGCTATTTTTTTGGAATTTTCTATTACGTTTTGGGTTGGAACGGAACGGAACGATAGTACTTATTTTCTCTCTTTCTCATACTTTTCCAACCTATGTTGGCTTGAAATGAAACCATAATAGTATTTTCGAATTTTTTAATTTTTTTGCTATTTTTTTGGAATTTTCTAAAACGCGTAGGGTTGGAACGGAACGGAACAGTAATTTTTATTTTCTCTCTTTCTCAGCCTTTTCCGACCTATGTTGGCTTGAATTGAAGCCATAATGGTATTTTTGAATTTTTTTAATTTTTTTGGTATTTTTTTGGAATTTCTATTACCCATCGGGGTAGGAACGGAACGGAAAGACAATTTTTATTTTTCCACTTTCTCAACCTTTTCCAACCTATTTTGGCTTGAAATGAACCCCTTAACGGTATTTTTTAATTTATTGAATTTTTTTGCTAGTTTTTTGGAATTTTCTAGTACACGTCGGGTTGGAACGGAATGCAGCAGTAATTTTTATTTTCTCTCTTTCTCAGCCTTTTCCAACCTATGTTGGCTTGAAATAAAGCCATAATGGTATTTTTGAATTTTTTTAATTTTTTGCTATTTTTTTGGAATTTTCTATTAACCAACGGGTAGGAACGGAACGGAAAGAAATTTTTTATTTTTTCCCTTTCTCAGCCTTTTCCAACCTATTTTGGCTTGAAATGAACTCTTAACGGTATTTTTTAATTTATTGAATTTTTTTGCTATTTTTTTGGAATTTTCTAATACGAGTAGGATTGGAACGAAACGGAACAGTAATTTTTATTTTCCATCTTTCTCAGCCTTTTCCAACCTATGTTGGCTTGAAATGAAGCCATAATGGTATTTTTGAATTTTTTTAATTTTTTTGCTATTTTTTTGGAATTTTCTAATACGCGTAGGGTTGGAACGAACGGAACAGTAATTTTTATTTTCTCTCTTTCTCAGCCTTTTCCAACCTATGTTGGCTTGAAATGAAGCTATAATGGTATTTTTGAATTTTTTGAATTTTTTTGCTATTTTCTTGGAATTTTCTAATACGCGTCGGGTTGGAACGGAACGGAAAGAAATTTTTATTTTTTCTCTTTCTCAGCCTTTTCCAACCTATTTTGGCTTGAAATGAACCCTTAACGGTATTTTTTAATTTATTGAATTTTTTTGGTATTTTTTTGGAATTTTCTAATACGCGTAGGATTGGAACGAAACGGAACAGTAATTGTTATTTTCTATCTTTCTCATCCTTTTCCAACCTATGTTGGCTTGAAATGAAGCCATAATGGTATTTTTGAATTTTTTTAATTTTTTTGGAATTTTCTAAAACGGGTAGGGTTGGAACGGAACGGAACAGTAATTTTTATTTTCTCTCTTTCTCAGCCTTTTCCAACCTATGTTGGCTTGAAATGAAGCTATAATGGTATTTTTGAATTTTTTGAATTTTTTTGCTATTTTTTTAGAATTTTCTATTACGTTTCGGGTTGGAACGGAACGGAACGATAGTACTGATTTTCTCTCTTTCTCATACTTTTCCAACCTATGTTGGCTTGAAATGAAGCCATAATAGTATTTTCGAATTTTTCGAATTTTTTGCTATTTTTTTGGAATTTTCTATTACGCGTCATGTTGGAACGGAACAGAATAGTAATTTTTATTTTCTCTCTTTCTCAGCCCATTCCAACCTATGTTGGCTTGAAATGAAGCTAGAATGGTATTTTTTAATTTTTTAATTTTTTTGCTATTTTTTTGGAATTTTCAATTACGCTTCGTGTTGGAACGGAATGGAACGATAGTACTTATTTTCTCTCTTTCTCATACTTTTCCAACCTATGTTGGCTTGAAATGAAGCCATAATAGTATTTTTGAATTTTTTTGCTATTTTTTTGGAATTTTCTATTACGTTTCGGGTTGGAGCGGAACGGAACGATAGTACTTATTTTCTCTCTTACTCATACTTTTCCAACCTATGTTGGCTTGAAATGAAGCCATAATAGTATTTTCGAATTTTTTAATTTTTTTGCTATTTTTTTGTAATTTTCTATTACGCGTCGGGTTGGAACGGAACAGGACAATAATTTTTATTTTCTCTCTTTCTCAGCCTATTCTAACCTATGTTGGCTTGAAATGAAGCTAGAATGGTATTTTTGAATTTTTTGAATTTTTTTGCTATTTTTTTGGAATTTTCTATTACGCTTCGTGTTGGAACGGAATGGAACGATAGTACTTATTTTCTCTCTTTCTCATACTTTTCCAAGCTATGTTGGCTTGAAATGAAGCCATAATAGTGTTTTTGAATTTTTTTGCTATTTTTTTGGAATTTTCTATTACGTTTTGGGTTGGAACGGAACGGAACGATAGTACTTATTTTCTCTCTTTCTCATACTTTTCCAACCTATGTTGGCTTGAAATGAAACCATAATAGTATTTTCGAATTTTTTAATTTTTTTGCTATTTTTTTGGAATTTTCTAAAACGCGTAGGGTTGGAACGGAACGGAACAGTAATTTTTATTTTCTCTCTTTCTCAGCCTTTTCCGACCTATGTTGGCTTGAATTGAAGCCATAATGGTATTTTTGAATTTTTTTAATTTTTTTGGTATTTTTTTGGAATTTCTATTACCCATCGGGGTAGGAACGGAACGGAAAGACAATTTTTATTTTTCCACTTTCTCAACCTTTTCCAACCTATTTTGGCTTGAAATGAACCCCTTAACGGTATTTTTTAATTTATTGAATTTTTTTGCTAGTTTTTTGGAATTTTCTAGTACACGTCGGGTTGGAACGGAATGCAGCAGTAATTTTTATTTTCTCTCTTTCTCAGCCTTTTCCAACCTATGTTGGCTTGAAATAAAGCCATAATGGTATTTTTGAATTTTTTTAATTTTTTGCTATTTTTTTGGAATTTTCTATTAACCATCGGGTAGGAACGGAACGGAAAGAAATTTTTTATTTTTTCCCTTTCTCAGCCTTTTCCAACCTATTTTGGCTTGAAATGAACTCTTAACGGTATTTTTTAATTTATTGAATTTTTTTGCTATTTTTTTGGAATTTTCTAATACGAGTAGGATTGGAACGAAACGGAACAGTAATTTTTATTTTCCATCTTTCTCAGCCTTTTCCAACCTATGTTGGCTTGAAATGAAGCCATAATGGTATTTTTGAATTTTTTTAATTTTTTTGCTATTTTTTTGGAATTTTCTAATACGCGTAGGGTTGGAACGAACGGAACAGTAATTTTTATTTTCTCTCTTTCTCAGCCTTTTCCAACCTATGTTGGCTTGAAATGAAGCTATAATGGTATTTTTGAATTTTTTGAATTTTTTTGCTATTTTCTTGGAATTTTCTAATACGCGTCGGGTTGGAACGGAACGGAAAGAAATTTTTATTTTTTCTCTTTCTCAGCCTTTTCCAACCTATTTTGGCTTGAAATGAACCCTTAACGGTATTTTTTAATTTATTGAATTTTTTTGGTATTTTTTTGGAATTTTCTAATACGCGTAGGATTGGAACGAAACGGAACAGTAATTGTTATTTTCTATCTTTCTCATCCTTTTCCAACCTATGTTGGCTTGAAATGAAGCCATAATGGTATTTTTGAATTTTTTTAATTTTTTTGGAATTTTCTAAAACGGGTAGGGTTGGAACGGAACGGAACAGTAATTTTTATTTTCTCTCTTTCTCAGCCTTTTCCAACCTATGTTGGCTTGAAATGAAGCTATAATGGTATTTTTGAATTTTTTGAATTTTTTTGCTATTTTTTTAGAATTTTCTATTACGTTTCGGGTTGGAACGGAACGGAACGATAGTACTGATTTTCTCTCTTTCTCATACTTTTCCAACCTATGTTGGCTTGAAATGAAGCCATAATAGTATTTTCGAATTTTTCGAATTTTTTGCTATTTTTTTGGAATTTTCTATTACGCGTCGTGTTGGAACGGAACAGAACAGTAATTTTTATTTTCTCTCTTTCTCAGCCTTTTCCAACCTATGTTGGCTTGAAATGAAGCCATAATAGTATTTTTGAATTTTTTTGCTATTTTTTTGGAATTTTCTATTACGTTTCGGGTTGGAGCGGAACGGAACGATAGTACTTATTTTCTCTCTTACTCATACTTTTCCAACCTATGTTGGCTTGAAATGAAGCCATAATAGTATTTTCGAATTTTTTAATTTTTTTGCTATTTTTTTGTAATTTTCTATTACGCGTCGGGTTGGAACGGAACAGGACAATAATTTTTATTTTCTCTCTTTCTCAGCCTATTCTAACCTATGTTGGCTTGAAATGAAGCTAGAATGGTATTTTTTAATTTTTTGAATTTTTTTGCTATTTTTTTGGAATTTTCTAAAACGCGTAGGGTTGGAACGGAACGGAACAGTAATTTTTATTTTCTCTCTTTCTCATACTTTTCCAACCTATGTTGGCTTGAAATGAAGCCATAATGGTATTTTTGAATTTTTTTAATATTTTGCAATTTTTTTGGAATTTTCTATTACCCATCGGGTAGGAACGGAACGGAAAGTCAATTTTTATTTTTTCTCTTTCTCAGCCTTTTCCAACCTATTTTGGCTTGAAATGAAACCCTTAACGGTATTTTTTAATTTATTGAATTTTTTTGCTATTTTTTTGGAATTTTCTAATACGCGTAGGATTGGAACGAAACGGAACAGTAATTGTTATTTTCTATCTTTCTCATTCTTTTCCAACCTATGTTGGCTTGAAATGAAGCCATAATGGTATTTTTGAATTTTTTTGCTATTTTTTTGGAATTTTCTAAAACGGGTTGGGTTGGAACGGAACGGAACAGTAATTTTTATTTTCTCTCTTTCTCAGCCTTTTCCAACCTATGTTGGCTTGAAATGAAGCTATAATGGTATTTTTGAATTTTTTGAATTTTTTTGCTATTTTTTTAGAATTTTCTATTACGTTTCGGGTTGGAACGGAACGGAACGATAGTACTGATTTTCTCTCTTTCTCATACTTTTCCAACCTATTTTGGCTTGAAATGAAGCCATAATAGTATTTTCGAATTTTTCGAATTTTTTGCTATTTTTTTGGAATTTTCTATTACGCGTCTTGTTGGAACGGAACAGAACAGTAATTTTTCTTTTCTCTCTTTCTCAGCCCATTCCAACCTATGTTGGCTTGAAATGAAGCTAGAATGGTATTTTTTAATTTTTTAATTTTTTTGCTATTTTTTTGGAATTTTCAATTACGCTTCGTGTTGGAACGGAATGGAACGATAGTACTTATTTTCTCTCTTTCTCATACTTTTCCAACCTATGTTGGCCTGAAATGAAGCCATAATAGTATTTTTGAATTTTTTTGCTATTTTTTTGTAATTTTCTATTACGTTTCGGGTTGGAGCGGAACGGAACGATAGTACTTATTTTCTCTCTTACTCATACTTTTCCAACCTATGTTGGCTTTAAATGAAGCCATAATAGTATTTTCGAATTTTTTAATTTTTTTGCTATTTTTTTGTAATTTTCTATTACGCGTCGGGTTGGAACGGAACAGGACAATAATTTTTATTTTCTCTCTTTCTCAGCCTATTCTAACCTATGTTGGCTTGAAATGAAGCTAGAATGGTATTTTTTAATTTTTTGAATTTTTTTGCTATTTTTTTGGAATTTTCTAAAACGCGTAGGGTTGGAACGGAACGGAACAGTAATTTTTATTTTCTCTCTTTCTCATACTTTTCCAACCTATGTTGGCTTGAAATGAAGCCATAATGGTATTTTTGAATTTTTTTAATATTTTGCAATTTTTTTGGAATTTTCTATTACCCATCGGGTAGGAACGGAACGGAAAGTCAATTTTTATTTTTTCTCTTTCTCAGCCTTTTCCAACCTATTTTGGCTTGAAATGAAACCCTTAACGGTATTTTTTAATTTATTGAATTTTTTTGCTATTTTTTTGGAATTTTCTAATACGCGTAGGATTGGAACGAAACGGAACAGTAATTGTTATTTTCTATCTTTCTCATCCTTTTCCAACCTATGTTGGCTTGAAATGAAGCCATAATGGTATTTTTGAATTTTTTTAATTTTTTTGCTATTTTTTTGGAATTTTCTAAAACGGGTAGGGTTGGAACGGAACGGAACAGTAATTTTTATTTTCTCTCTTTCTCAGCCTTTTCCAACCTATGTTGGCTTGAAATGAAGCTATAATGGTATTTTTGAATTTTTTGAATTTTTTTGCTATTTTTTTAGAATTTTCTATTACGTTTCGGGTTGGAACGGAACGGAACGATAGTACTGATTTTCTCTCTTTCTCATACTTTTCCAACCTATGTTGGCTTGAAATGAAGCCATAATAGTATTTTCGAATTTTTCGAATTTTTTGCTATTTTTTTGGAATTTTCTATTACGCGTCGTGTTGGAACGGAACAGAACAGTACTTTTTATTTTCTCTCTTTCTCAGCCCATTCCAACCTATGTTGGCTTGAAATGAAGCTAGAATGGTATTTTTTATTTTTTTGAATTTTTTTGCTATTTTTTTGGAATTTTCAATTACGCTTCGTGTTGGAACGGAATGGAACGATAGTACTTATTTTCTCTCTTTCTCATACTTTTCCAACCTATGTTGGCTTGAAATGAAGCCATAATAGTATTTTTGAATTTTTTTTGCTATTTTTTTGGAATTTTCTATTACGTTTCGGGTTGGAGCGGAACGGAACGATAGTACTTATTTTCTCTCTTACTCATACTTTTCCAACCTATGTTGGCTTGAAATGAAGCCATAATAGTATTTTCGAATTTTTCGAATTTTTTGCTATTTTTTTAGAATTTTCTTTACTTTTCGGGTTGGAACGGAACGGAACGATAGTGCTGATTTTCTCTCTTTCTCATACTTTTCCAACCTATGTTGGCTTGAAATGAAGCCATAATTGTATTTTCGAATTTTTCGAATTTTTTGCTATTTTTTTGGAATTTTCTATTACCCATCGGGTAGGAACGGAACGGAAAGACAATTTTTATTTTTTCTCTTTCTCAACCTTTTCCAAACTATTTTGGCTTGAAATGAACCCCTTAACGGTATTTTTTAATTTACTGAATTTTTTTGCTATTTTTTTGGAATTTTCTAATACACGTCGGGTTGGAACGGAATGGAGCAGTAATTTTTATTTTCTCTCTTTCTCAGCCTTTTCCAACCTATGTTGGCTTGAAATAAAGCCATAATGGTATTTTTGAATTTTTTTAATTTTTTGCTATTTTTTTGGAATTTTCTATTACCCATCGGGTAGGAACAGAACGGAAAGACAATTTTTATTTTTTCTCTTTCTTAACCTTTTCCAACCTATTTTGGCTTGAAATGAACCCCTTAACGGTATTTTTTAATTTACTGAATTTTTTTGCTATTTTTTTGGAATTTTCTAATACACGTCGGGTTGGAACGGAATGGAGCAGTAATTTTTATTTTCTCTCTTTCTCAGCCTTTTCCAACCTATGTTGGCTTGAAATAAAGCCATAATGGTATTTTTGAATTTTTTTAATTTTTTGCTATTTTTTTGGAATTTTCTATTACCCATCGGGTAGGAACGGAACGGAAAGAAAATTTTTATTTTTTCCCTTTCTCAGTCTTTTCCAACCTATTTTGGCTAGAAATGAACCCTTAACGGTATTTTTTAATTTATTGAATTTTTTTGCTATTTTTTTGGAATTTTCTAATACGCGTAGGATTGGAACGAAACGGAACAGTAATTTTTATTCTCTATCTTTCTCAGCCTTTTCCAACCTATGTTGGCTTGAAATGAAGCCATAATAGTATTTTTGAATTTTTTTGCTATTTTTTTTGAATTTTCTATTACGTTTCGGGTTGGAACGGAACGGAACGATAGTACTTATTTTCTCTCTTTCTCAGCCTTTTCCAACCTATTTTGGCTTGAAATGAATCCTTAACGGTATTTTTTAATTTATTTAATTTATTGGATATTTTTTTGGAATTTTCTAATACACGTAGGGTTGGAACGGAACGGAACAGTAATTTTCATTTTCTCTCTTTCTCAGCCTTTTCCGACCTATGTTGGCTTGAAATGAGCCTATAATGGTATTTTCTAATTTTTTGAATTTTTTTGCTATTTTTTTGGAATTTTCTATTACGCTTCGTGTTGGAACGGAATGGAACGATAGTACTTATTTTCTCTCTTTCTCATACTTTTCCAAGCTATGTTGGCTTGAAATGAAGCCATAATAGTGTTTTTGAATTTTTTTGCTATTTTTTTGGAATTTTCTATTACGTTTTGGGTTGGAACGGAACGGAACGATAGTACTTATTTTCTCTCTTTCTCATACTTTTCCAACCTATGTTGGCTTGAAATGAAACCATAATAGTATTTTCGAATTTTTTAATTTTTTTGCTATTTTTTTGGAATTTTCTAAAACGCGTAGGGTTGGAACGGAACGGAACAGTAATTTTTATTTTCTCTCTTTCTCAGCCTTTTCCGACCTATGTTGGCTTGAATTGAAGCCATAATGGTATTTTTGAATTTTTTTAATTTTTTTGGTATTTTTTTGGAATTTCTATTACCCATCGGGGTAGGAACGGAACGGAAAGACAATTTTTATTTTTCCACTTTCTCAACCTTTTCCAACCTATTTTGGCTTGAAATGAACCCCTTAACGGTATTTTTTAATTTATTGAATTTTTTTGCTAGTTTTTTGGAATTTTCTAGTACACGTCGGGTTGGAACGGAATGCAGCAGTAATTTTTATTTTCTCTCTTTCTCAGCCTTTTCCAACCTATGTTGGCTTGAAATAAAGCCATAATGGTATTTTTGAATTTTTTTAATTTTTTGCTATTTTTTTGGAATTTTCTATTAACCATCGGGTAGGAACGGAACGGAAAGAAATTTTTTATTTTTTCCCTTTCTCAGCCTTTTCCAACCTATTTTGGCTTGAAATGAACTCTTAACGGTATTTTTTAATTTATTGAATTTTTTTGCTATTTTTTTGGAATTTTCTAATACGAGTAGGATTGGAATGAAACGGAACAGTAATTTTTATTTTCCATCTTTCTCAGCCTTTTCCAACCTATGTTGGCTTGAAATGAAGCCATAATGGTATTTTTGAATTTTTTTAATTTTTTTGCTATTTTTTTGGAATTTTCTAATACGCGTAGGGTTGGAACGAACGGAACAGTAATTTTTATTTTCTCTCTTTCTCAGCCTTTTCCAACCTATGTTGGCTTGAAATGAAGCTATAATGGTATTTTTCAATTTTTTGAATTTTTTTGCTATTTTCTTGGAATTTTCTAATACGCGTCGGGTTGGAACGGAACGGAAAGAAATTTTTATTTTTTCTCTTTCTCAGCCTTTTCCAACCTATTTTGGCTTGAAATGAACCCTTAACGGTATTTTTTAATTTATTGAATTTTTTTGGTATTTTTTTGGAATTTTCTAATACGCGTAGGATTGGAACGAAACGGAACAGTAATTGTTATTTTCTATCTTTCTCATCCTTTTCCAACCTATGTTGGCTTGAAATGAAGCCATAATGGTATTTTTGAATTTTTTTAATTTTTTTGGAATTTTCTAAAACGGGTAGGGTTGGAACGGAACGGAACAGTAATTTTTATTTTCTCTCTTTCTCAGCCTTTTCCAACCTATGTTGGCTTGAAATGAAGCTATAATGGTATTTTTGAATTTTTTGAATTTTTTTGCTATTTTTTTAGAATTTTCTATTACGTTTCGGGTTGGAACGGAACGGAACGATAGTACTGATTTTCTCTCTTTCTCATACTTTTCCAACCTATGTTGGCTTGAAATGAAGCCATAATAGTATTTTCGAATTTTTCGAATTTTTTGCTATTTTTTTGGAATTTTCTATTACGCGTCGTGTTGGAACGGAACAGAACAGTAATTTTTATTTTCTCTCTTTCTCAGCCCATTCCAACCTATGTTGGCTTGAAATGAAGCTAGAATGGTATTTTTTTAATTTTTGAATTTTTTTGCTATTTTTTTGGAATTTTCAATTACGCTTCGTGTTGGAACGGAATGGAACGATAGTACTTATTTTCTCTCTTTCTCATACTTTTCCAACCTATGTTGGCTTGAAATGAAGCCATAATAGTATTTTTGAATTTTTTTGCTATTTTTTTGGAATTTTCTATTACGTTTCGGGTTGGAGCGGAACGGAACGATAGTACTTATTTTCTCTCTTACTCATACTTTTCCAACCTATGTTGGCTTGAAATGAAGCCATAATAGTATTTTCGAATTTTTTAATTTTTTTGCTATTTTTTTGAAATTTTCTATTACGCGTCGGGTTGGAACGGAACAGGACAATAATTTTTATTTTCTCTCTTTCTCAGCCTATTCTAACCTATGTTGGCTTGAAATGAAGCTAGAATGGTATTTTTTAATTTTTTGAATTTTTTTGCTATTTTTTTGGAATTTTCTAAAACGCGTAGGGTTGGAACGGAACGGAACAGTAATTTTTATTTTCTCTCTTTCTCATACTTTTCCAACCTATGTTGGCTTGAAATGAAGCCATAATGGTATTTTTGAATTTTTTTAATATTTTGCAATTTTTTTGGAATTTTCTATTACCCATCGGGTAGGAACGGAACGGAAAGTCAATTTTTATTTTTTCTCTTTCTCAGCCTTTTCCAACCTATTTTGGCTTGAAATGAAACCCTTAACGGTATTTTTTAATTTATTGAATTTTTTTGCTATTTTTTTGGAATTTTCTAATACGCGTAGGATTGGAACGAAACGGAACAGTAATTGTTATTTTCTATCTTTCTCATCCTTTTCCAACCTATGTTGGCTTGAAATGAAGCCATAATGGTATTTTTGAATTTTTTTAATTTTTTTGCTATTTTTTTGGAATTTTCTAAAACGGGTAGGGTTGGAACGGAACGGAACAGTAATTTTTATTTTCTCTCTTTCTCAGCCTTTTCCAACCTATGTTGGCATGAAATGAAGCTATAATGGTATTTTTGAATTTTTTGAATTTTTTTGCTATTTTTTTAGAATTTTCTATTACGTTTCGGGTTGGAACGGAACGGAACGATAGTACTGATTTTCTCTCTTTCTCATACTTTTCCAACCTATGTTGGCTTGAAATGAAGCCATAATAGTATTTTCGAATTTTTCGAATTTTTTGCTATTTTTTTGGAATTTTCTATTACGCGTCGTGTTGGAACGGAACAGAACAGTAATTTTTATTTTCTCTCTTTCTCAGCCCATTCCAACCTATGTTGGCTTGAAATGAAGCTAGAATGGTATTTTTTAATTTTTGAATTTTTTTGCTATTTTTTTGGAATTTTCAATTACGCTTCGTGTTGGAACGGAATGGAACGATAGTACTTATTTTCTCTCTTTCTCATACTTTTCCAACCTATGTTGGCTTCAAATGAAGCCATAATAGTATTTTTGAATTTTTTTGCTATTTTTTTGGAATTTTCTATTACGTTTCGGGTTGGAGCGGAACGGAACGATAGTACTTATTTTCTCTCTTACTCATACTTTTCCAACCTATGTTGGCTTGAAATGAAGCCATAATAGTATTTTCGAATTTTTTAATTTTTTTGCTATTTTTTTGTAATTTTCTATTACGCGTCGGGTTGGAACGGAACAGAACAATAATTTTTATTTTCTCTCTTTCTCAGCCTATTCTAACCTATGTTGGCTTGAAATGAAGCTAGAATGGTATTTTTAAATTTTTTGAATTTTTTTGCTATTTTTTTGGAATTTTCTAAAACGCGTAGGGTTGGAACGGAACGGAACAGTAATTTTTATTTTCTCTCTTTCTCATACTTTTCCAACCTATGTTGGCTTGAAATGAAGCCATAATGGTATTTTTGAATTTTTTTAATTTTTTGCAATTTTTTTGGAATTTTCTATTACCCATCGGGTAGGAACGGAACGGAAAGTCAATTTTTATTTTTTCTCTTTCTCAGCCTTTTCCAACCTATTTTGGCTTGAAATGAACCCTTAACGGTATTTTTTAATTTATTGAATTTTTTTGCTATTTTTTTGGAATTTTCTAATACGCGTAGGATTGGAACGAAACGGAACAGTAATTTTTATTTTCTCTCTTTCTCAGCCTTTTCCAACCTATGTTGGCTTGAAATGAAGCCATAATGGTATTTTTTAATTTTTTTAATTTTTTTGCTATTTTTTTGGAATTTTCTAATACGCGTAGGGTTGGAACGAACGGAACAGTAATTTTTATTTTCTCTCTTTCTCAGCCTTTTCCAACCTATTTTGGCTTGAAATGAACCCTTAACAGTATTTTTTAATTTATTGAATTTTTTTGCTATTTTTTTGGAATTTTCTAATACGCGTAGGATTGGAACGAAACGGAACAGTAATTGTTATTTTCTATCTTTCTCATCCTTTTCCAACCTATGTTGGATTGAAATGAAGCCATAATGGTATTTTTGAATTTTTTTAATTTTTTTGCTATTTTTTTGGAATTTTCTAAAACGGGTAGGGTTGGAACGGAACGGAACAGTAATTTTTATTTTCTCTCTTTCTCAGCCTTTTCCAACCTATGTTGGCTTGAAATAAAGCCATAATGGTATTTTTGAATTTTTTTAATTTTTTGCTATTTTTTTGGAATTTTCTATTACCCATCGGGTAGGAACGGAACGGAAAGAAAATTTTTATTTTTTCCCTTTCTCAGTCTTTTCCAACCTATTTTGGCTAGAAATGAACCCTTAACGGTATTTTTTAATTTACTGAATTTTTTTGCTATTTTTTTGGAATTTTCTAATACACGTCGGGTTGGAACGGAATGGAGCAGTAATTTTTATTTTCTCTCTTTCTCAGCCTTTTCCAACCTATGTTGGCTTGAAATAAAGCCATAATGGTATTTTTGAATTTTTTTAATTTTTTGCTATTTTTTTGGAATTTTCTATTACCCATCGGGTAGGAACGGAACGGAAAGAAAATTTTTATTTTTTCCCTTTCTCAGTCTTTTCCAACCTATTTTGGCTAGAAATGAACCCTTAACGGTATTTTTTAATTTATTGAATTTTTTTGCTATTTTTTTGGAATTTTCTAATACGCGTAGGGTTGGAACGGAACGGAACAGTAATTTTTATTTTCTCTCTTTCTCATACTTTTCCAACCTATGTTGGCTTGAAATGAAGCCATAATGGTATTTTTGAATTTTTTTAATATTTTGCAATTTTTTTGGAATTTTCTATTACCCATCGGGTAGGAACGGAACGGAAAGTCAATTTTTATTTTTTCTCTTTCTCAGCCTTTTCCAACCTATTTTGGCTTGAAATGAAACCCTTAACGGTATTTTTTAATTTATTGAATTTTTTTGCTATTTTTTTGGAATTTTCTAGTACGCGTAGGATTGGAACGAAACGGAACAGTAATTGTTATTTTCTATCTTTCTCATCCTTTTCCAACCTATGTTGGCTTGAAATGAAGCCATAATGGTATTTTTGAATTTTTTTAATTTTTTGCAATTTTTTTGGAATTTTCTATTACCCATCGGGTAGGAACGGAACGGAAAGTCAATTTTTATTTTTTCTCTTTCTCAGCCTTTTCCAACCTATTTTGGCTTGAAATGAACCCTTAACGGTATTTTTTAATTTATTGAATTTTTTTGCTATTTTTTTGGAATTTTCTAATACGCGTAGGATTGGAACGAAACGGAACAGTAATTTTTATTTTCTATCTTTCTCAGCCTTTTCCAACCTATGTTGGCTTGAAATGAAGCCATAATGGTATTTTTTAATTTTTTTAATTTTTTTGCTATTTTTTTGGAATTTTCTAATACGCGTAGGGTTGGAACGAACGGAACAGTAATTTTTATTTTCTCTCTTTCTCAGCCTTTTCCAACCTATGTTGGCTTGAAATGAAGCTATAATGGTATTTTTGAATTTTTTGAATTTTTTTGCTATTTTTTTGGAATTTTCTAATACGCGTCGGGTTGGAACGGAATGGAGCAGTAATTTTTATTTTCTCTCTTTCTCAGCCTTTTCCAACCTATGTTGGCTTGAAATGAAGCTATAATGGTATTTTTGAATTTTTTGAATTTTTTTGCTCTTTTTTTGGAATTTTCTAATACGCGTCGGGTTGGAACGGAATGGAGCAGTAATTTTTATTTTCTCTCTTTCTCAGCCTTTTCCAACCTATGTTGGCTTGAAATGAAGCTATAATGGTATTTTTGAATTTTTTGAATTTTTTTGCTCTTTTTTTGGAATTTTCTAATACGCGTCGGGTTGGAACGGAATGGAGCAGTAATTTTTATTTTCTCTCTTTCTCAGCCTTTTCCAACCTATGTTGGCTTGAAATAAAGCCATAATGGTATTTTTGAATTTTTTTAATTTTTTGCTATTTTTTTGGAATTTTCTATTAACCATCGGATCGGAACGGAACGGAAAGAAATTTTTTATTTTTTCCCTTTCTCAGCCTTTTCCAACCTATTTTGGCTTGAAATGAACCCTTAACAGTATTTTTTAATTTATTGAATTTTTTTGCTATTTTTTTGGAATTTTCTAATACGCGTAGGATTGGAACGAAACGGAACAGTAATTGTTATTTTCTATCTTTCTCATCCTTTTCCAACCTATGTTGGATTGAAATGAAGCCATAATGGTATTTTTGAATTTTTTTAATTTTTTTGCTATTTTTTTGGAATTTTCTAAAACGGGTAGGGTTGGAACGGAACGGAACAGTAATTTTTATTTTCTCTCTTTCTCAGCCTTTTCCAACCTATGTTGGCTTGAAATAAAGCCATAATGGTATTTTTGAATTTTTTTAATTTTTTGCTATTTTTTTGGAATTTTCTATTACCCATCGGGTAGGAACGGAACGGAAAGAAAATTTTTATTTTTTCCCTTTCTCAGTCTTTTCCAACCTATTTTGGCTAGAAATGAACCCTTAACGGTATTTTTTAATTTACTGAATTTTTTTGCTATTTTTTTGGAATTTTCTAATACACGTCGGGTTGGAACGGAATGGAGCAGTAATTTTTATTTTCTCTCTTTCTCAGCCTTTTCCAACCTATGTTGGCTTGAAATAAAGCCATAATGGTATTTTTGAATTTTTTTAATTTTTTGCTATTTTTTTGGAATTTTCTATTACCCATCGGGTAGGAACGGAACGGAAAGAAAATTTTTATTTTTTCCCTTTCTCAGTCTTTTCCAACCTATTTTGGCTAGAAATGAACCCTTAACGGTATTTTTTAATTTATTGAATTTTTTTGCTATTTTTTTGGAATTTTCTAATACGCGTAGGATTGGAACGAAACGGAACAGTAATTTTTATTCTCTATCTTTCTCAGCCTTTTCCAACCTATGTTGGCTTGAAATGAAGCCATAATAGTATTTTTGAATTTTTTTGCTATTTTTTTTGAATTTTCTATTACGTTTCGGGTTGGAACGGAACGGAACGATAGTACTTATTTTCTATCTTTCTCAGCCTTTTCCAACCTATTTTGGCTTGAAATGAATCCTTAACGGTATTTTTTAATTTATTTAATTTATTGGATATTTTTTTGGAATTTTCTAATACACGTAGGGTTGGAACGGAACGGAACAGTAATTTTCATTTTCTCTCTTTCTCAGCCTTTTCCGACCTATGTTGGCTTGAAATTAGCCTATAATGGTATTTTCTAATTTTTTGAATTTTTTTGCTATTTTTTTGGAATTTTCTATTACGCTTCGTGTTGGAACGGAATGGAACGATAGTACTTATTTTCTTTCTTTCTCATACTTTTCCAAGCTATGTTGGCTTGAAATGAAGCCATAATAGTGTTTTTGAATTTTTTTGCTATTTTTTTGGAATTTTCTATTACGTTTTGGGTTGGAACGGAACGGAACGATAGTACTTATTTTCTCTCTTTCTCATACTTTTCCAACCTATGTTGGCTTGAAATGAAACCATAATAGTATTTTCGAATTTTTTAATTTTTTTGCTATTTTTTTGGAATTTTCTAAAACGCGTAGGGTTGGAACGGAACGGAACAGTAATTTTTATTTTCTCTCTTTCTCAGCCTTTTCCGACCTATGTTGGCTTGAATTGAAGCCATAATGGTATTTTTGAATTTTTTTAATTTTTTTGGTATTTTTTTGGAATTTCTATTACCCATCGGGGTAGGAACGGAACGGAAAGACAATTTTTATTTTTCCACTTTCTCAACCTTTTCCAACCTATTTTGGCTTGAAATGAACCCCTTAACGGTATTTTTTAATTTATTGAATTTTTTTGCTAGTTTTTTGGAATTTTCTAGTACACGTCGGGTTGGAACGGAATGCAGCAGTAATTTTTATTTTCTCTCTTTCTCAGCCTTTTCCAACCTATGTTGGCTTGAAATAAAGCCATAATGGTATTTTTGAATTTTTTTAATTTTTTGCTATTTTTTTGGAATTTTCTATTAACCATCGGGTAGGAACGGAACGGAAAGAAATTTTTTATTTTTTCCCTTTCTCAGCCTTTTCCAACCTATTTTGGCTTGAAATGAACTCTTAACGGTATTTTTTAATTTATTGAATTTTTTTGCTATTTTTTTGGAATTTTCTAATACGAGTAGGATTGGAATGAAACGGAACAGTAATTTTTATTTTCCATCTTTCTCAGCCTTTTCCAACCTATGTTGGCTTGAAATGAAGCCATAATGGTATTTTTGAATTTTTTTAATTTTTTTGCTATTTTTTTGGAATTTTCTAATACGCGTAGGGTTGGAACGAACGGAACAGTAATTTTTATTTTCTCTCTTTCTCAGCCTTTTCCAACCTATGTTGGCTTGAAATGAAGCTATAATGGTATTTTTGAATTTTTTGAATTTTTTTGCTATTTTCTTGGAATTTTCTAATACGCGTCGGGTTGGAACGGAACGGAAAGAAATTTTTATTTTTTCTCTTTCTCAGCCTTTTCCAACCTATTTTGGCTTGAAATGAACCCTTAACGGTATTTTTTAATTTATTGAATTTTTTTGGTATTTTTTTGGAATTTTCTAATACGCGTAGGATTGGAACGAAACGGAACAGTAATTGTTATTTTCTATATTTCTCATCCTTTTCCAACCTATGTTGGCTTGAAATGAAGCCATAATGGTATTTTTGAATTTTTTTAATTTTTTTGGAATTTTCTAAAACGGGTAGGGTTGGAACGGAACGGAACAGTAATTTTTATTTTCTCTCTTTCTCAGCCTTTTCCAACCTATGTTGGCTTGAAATGAAGCTATAATGGTATTTTTGAATTTTTTGAATTTTTTTGCTATTTTTTTAGAATTTTCTATTACGTTTCGGGTTGGAACGGAACGGAACGATAGTACTGATTTTCTCTCTTTCTCATACTTTTCCAACCTATGTTGGCTTGAAATGAAGCCATAATAGTATTTTCGAATTTTTCGAATTTTTTGCTATTTTTTTGGAATTTTCTATTACGCGTCGTGTTGGAACGGAACAGAACAGTAATTTTTATTTTCTCTCTTTCTCAGCCCATTCCAACCTATGTTGGCTTGAAATGAAGCTAGAATGGTATTTTTTAATTTTTGAATTTTTTTGCTATTTTTTTGGAATTTTCAATTACGCTTCGTGTTGGAACGGAATGGAACGATAGTACTTATTTTCTCTCTTTCTCATACTTTTCCAACCTATGTTGGCTTGAAATGAAGCCATAATAGTATTTTTGAATTTTTTTGCTATTTTTTTGGAATTTTCTATTACGTTTCGGGTTGGAGCGGAACGGAACGATAGTACTTATTTTCTCTCTTACTCATACTTTTCCAACCTATGTTGGCTTGAAATGAAGCCATAATAGTATTTTCGAATTTTTTAATTTTTTTGCTATTTTTTTGAAATTTTCTATTACGCGTCGGGTTGGAACGGAACAGGACAATAATTTTTATTTTCTCTCTTTCTCAGCCTATTCTAACCTATGTTGGCTTGAAATGAAGCTAGAATGGTATTTTTTAATTTTTTGAATTTTTTTGCTATTTTTTTGGAATTTTCTAAAACGCGTAGGGTTGGAACGGAACGGAACAGTAATTTTTATTTTCTCTCTTTCTCATACTTTTCCAACCTATGTTGGCTTGAAATGAAGCCATAATGGTATTTTTGAATTTTTTTAATATTTTGCAATTTTTTTGGAATTTTTTATTACCCATCGGGTAGGAACGGAACGGAAAGTCAATTTTTATTTTTTCTCTTTCTCAGCCTTTTCCAACCTATTTTGGCTTGAAATGAAACCCTTAACGGTATTTTTTAATTTATTGAATTTTTTTGCTATTTTTTTGGAATTTTCTAATACGCGTAGGATTGGAACGAAACGGAACAGTAATTGTTATTTTCTATCTTTCTCATCCTTTTCCAACCTATGTTGGCTTGAAATGAAGCCATAATGGTATTTTTGAATTTTTTTAATTTTTTTGCTATTTTTTTGGAATTTTCTAAAACGGGTAGGGTTGGAACGGAACGGAACAGTAATTTTTATTTTCTCTCTTTCTCAGCCTTTTCCAACCTATGTTGGCTTGAAATGAAGCTATAATGGTATTTTTGAATTTTTTGAATTTTTTTGCTATTTTTTTAGAATTTTCTATTACGTTTCGGGTTGGAACGGAACGGAACGATAGTACTGATTTTCTCTCTTTCTCATACTTTTCCAACCTATGTTGGCTTGAAATGAAGCCATAATAGTATTTTCGAATTTTTCGAATTTTTTGCTATTTTTTTGGAATTTTCTATTACGCGTCGTGTTGGAACGGAACAGAACAGTAATTTTTATTTTCTCTCTTTCTCAGCCCATTCCAACCTATGTTGGCTTGAAATGAAGCTAGAATGGTATTTTTTAATTTTTTTAATTTTTTTCTATTTTTTTGGAATTTTCAATTACGCTTTGTGTTGGAACGGAATGGAACGATAGTACTTATTTTCTCTCTTTCTCATACTTTTCCAACCTATGTTGGCTTGAAATGAAGCCATAATAGTATTTTTGAATTTTTTTGCTATTTTTTTGGAATTTTCTATTACGTTTCGGGTTGGAACGGAACGGAACGATAGTACTTATTTTCTCTATTTCTCATACTTTTCCAAACTATGTTGGCTTGAAATGAAGCCATAATAGTATTTTCGAATTTTTTAATTTTTTTGCTATTTTTTTGTAATTTTCTATTACGCGTCGGGTTGGAACGGAACAGAACAATAATTTTTATTTTCTCTCTTTCTCAGCCTATTCTAACCTATGTTGGCTTGAAATGAAGCTAGAATGGTATTTTTTAATTTTTTGAATTTTTTTGCTATTTTTTTGGAATTTTCTAAAACGCGTAGGGTTGGAACGGAACGGAACAGTAATTTTTATTTTCTCTCTTTCTCATACTTTTCCAACCTATGTTGGCTCGAAATGAAGCCATAATGGTATTTTTGAATTTTTTTAATTTTTTGCAATTTTTTTGGAATTTTCTATTACCCATCGGGTAGGAACGGAACGGAAAGTCAATTTTTATTTTTTCTCTTTCTCAGCCTTTTCCAACCTATTTTGGCTTGAAATGAACCCTTAACGGTATTTTTTAATTTATTGAATTTTTTTGCTATTTTTTTGGAATTTTCTAATACGCGTAGGATTGGAACGAAACGGAACAGTAATTTTTATTTTCTATCTTTCTCAGCCTTTTCCAACCTATGTTGGCTTGAAATGAAGCCATAATGGTATTTTTTAATTTTTTTAATTTTTTTGCTATTTTTTTGGAATTTTCTAAAACGGGTAGGGTTGGAACGGAACGGAACAGTAATTTTTATTTTCTCTCTTTCTCAGCCTTTTCCAACCTATGTTGGCTTGAAATGAAGCTATAATGGTATTTTTGAATTTTTTGTATTTTTTCTATTTTTTTAGAATTTTCTATTACGTTTCGGGTTGCAACGGAACGGAACGATAGTACTGATTTTCTCTCTTTCTCATACTTTTCCAACCTATGTTGGCTTGAAATGAAGCCATAATAGTATTTTCGAATTTTTCGAATTTTTTGCTATTTTTTTGGAATTTTCTATTACGCGTCGTGTTGGAACGGAACAGAACAGTAATTTTTATTTTCTCTCTTTCTCAGCCCATTCCAACCTATGTTGGCTTGAAATGAAGCTATAATGTTATTTTTGAATTTTTTGAATTTTTTTGCTATTTTTTTGGAATTTTCTAATACGCGTCGGGTTGGAACGGAATGGAGCAGTAATTTTTATTTTCTCTCTTTCTCAGCCTTTTCCAACCTATGTTGGCTTGAAATGAAGCTATAATGGTATTTTTGAATTTTTTGAATTTTTTTGCTCTTTTTTTGGAATTTTCTAATACGCGTCGGGTTGGAACGGAATGGAGCAGTAATTTTTATTTTCTCTCTTTCTCAGCCTTTTCCAACCTATGTTGGCTTGAAATAAAGCCATAATGGTATTTTTGAATTTTTTTAATATTTTGCAATTTTTTTGGAATTTTCTATTACCCATCGGGTAGGAACGGAACGGAAAGTCAATTTTTATTTTTTCTCTTTCTCAGCCTTTTCCAACCTATTTTGGCTTGAAATGAAACCCTTAACGGTATTTTTTAATTTATTGAATTTTTTTGCTATTTTTTTGGAATTTTCTAATACGCGTAGGATTGGAACGAAACGGAACAGTAATTGTTATTTTCTATCTTTCTCATCCTTTTCCAACCTATGTTGGCTTGAAATGAAGCCATAATGGTATTTTTGAATTTTTTTAATTTTTTTGCTATTTTTTTGGAATTTTCTAAAACGGGTAGGGTTGGAACGGAACGGAACAGTAATTTTTATTTTCTCTCTTTCTCAGCCTTTTCCAACCTATGTTGGCTTGAAATGAAGCTATAATGGTATTTTTGAATTTTTTGAATTTTTTTGCTATTTTTTTAGAATTTTCTATTACGTTTCGGGTTGGAACGGAACGGAACGATAGTACTGATTTTCTCTCTTTCTCATACTTTTCCAACCTATGTTGGCTTGAAATGAAGCCATAATAGTATTTTCGAATTTTTCGAATTTTTTGCTATTTTTTTGGAATTTTCTATTACGCGTCGTGTTGGAACGGAACAGAACAGTAATTTTTATTTTCTCTCTTTCTCAGCCCATTCCAACCTATGTTGGCTTGAAATGAAGCTAGAATGGTATTTTTTAATTTTTGAATTTTTTTGCTATTTTTTTGGAATTTTCTATTACGCGTCGTGTTGGAACGGAACAGAACAGTAATTTTTATTTTCTCTCTTTCTCAGCCCATTCCAACCTATGTTGGCTTGAAATGAAGCCATAATAGTATTTTCGAATTTTTCGAATTTTTTGCTATTTTTTTGGAATTTTCTATTACGCGTCGTGTTGGAACGGAACAGAACAGTAATTTTTATTTTCTCTCTTTCTCAGCCCATTCCAACCTATGTTGGCTTGAAATGAAGCTATAATGTTATTTTTGAATTTTTTGAATTTTTTTGCTATTTTTTTGGAATTTTCTAATACGCGTCGGGTTGGAACGGAATGGAGCAGTAATTTTTATTTTCTCTCTTTCTCAGCCTTTTCCAACCTATGTTGGCTTGAAATGAAGCTATAATGGTATTTTTGAATTTTTTGAATTTTTTTGCTCTTTTTTTGGAATTTTCTAATACGCGTCGGGTTGGAACGGAATGGAGCAGTAATTTTTATTTTCTCTCTTTCTCAGCCTTTTCCAACCTATGTTGGCTTGAAATAAAGCCATAATGGTATTTTTGAATTTTTTTAATATTTTGCAATTTTTTTGGAATTTTCTATTACCCATCGGGTAGGAACGGAACGGAAAGTCAATTTTTATTTTTTCTCTTTCTCAGCCTTTTCCAACCTATTTTGGCTTGAAATGAAACCCTTAACGGTATTTTTTAATTTATTGAATTTTTTTGCTATTTTTTTGGAATTTTCTAATACGCGTAGGATTGGAACGAAACGGAACAGTAATTGTTATTTTCTATCTTTCTCATCCTTTTCCAACCTATGTTGGCTTGAAATGAAGCCATAATGGTATTTTTGAATTTTTTTAATTTTTTTGCTATTTTTTTGGAATTTTCTAAAACGGGTAGGGTTGGAACGGAACGGAACAGTAATTTTTATTTTCTCTCTTTCTCAGCCTTTTCCAACCTATGTTGGCTTGAAATGAAGCTATAATGGTATTTTTGAATTTTTTGAATTTTTTTGCTATTTTTTTAGAATTTTCTATTACGTTTCGGGTTGGAACGGAACGGAACGATAGTACTGATTTTCTCTCTTTCTCATACTTTTCCAACCTATGTTGGCTTGAAATGAAGCCATAATAGTATTTTCGAATTTTTCGAATTTTTTGCTATTTTTTTGGAATTTTCTATTACGCGTCGTGTTGGAACGGAACAGAACAGTAATTTTTATTTTCTCTCTTTCTCAGCCCATTCCAACCTATGTTGGCTTGAAATGAAGCTAGAATGGTATTTTTTAATTTTTGAATTTTTTTGCTATTTTTTTGGAATTTTCAATTACGCTTCGTGTTGGAACGGAATGGAACGATAGTACTTATTTTCTCTCTTTCTCATACTTTTCCAACCTATGTTGGCTTCAAATGAAGCCATAATAGTATTTTTGAATTTTTTTGCTATTTTTTTGGAATTTTCTATTACGTTTCGGGTTGGAGCGGAACGGAACGATAGTACTTATTTTCTCTCTTACTCATACTTTTCCAACCTATGTTGGCTTGAAATGAAGCCATAATAGTATTTTCGAATTTTTTAATTTTTTTGCTATTTTTTTGTAATTTTCTATTACGCGTCGGGTTGGAACGGAACAGAACAATAATTTTTATTTTCTCTCTTTCTCAGCCTATTCTAACCTATGTTGGCTTGAAATGAAGCTAGAATGGTATTTTTAAATTTTTTGAATTTTTTTGCTATTTTTTTGGAATTTTCTAAAACGCGTAGGGTTGGAACGGAACGGAACAGTAATTTTTATTTTCTCTCTTTCTCATACTTTTCCAACCTATGTTGGCTTGAAATGAAGCCATAATGGTATTTTTGAATTTTTTTAATTTTTTGCAATTTTTTTGGAATTTTCTATTACCCATCGGGTAGGAACGGAACGGAAAGTCAATTTTTATTTTTTCTCTTTCTCAGCCTTTTCCAACCTATTTTGGCTTGAAATGAACCCTTAACGGTATTTTTTAATTTATTGAATTTTTTTGCTATTTTTTTGGAATTTTCTAATACGCGTAGGATTGGAACGAAACGGAACAGTAATTTTTATTTTCTCTCTTTCTCAGCCTTTTCCAACCTATGTTGGCTTGAAATGAAGCCATAATGGTATTTTTTAATTTTTTTAATTTTTTTGCTATTTTTTTGGAATTTTCTAATACGCGTAGGGTTGGAACGAACGGAACAGTAATTTTTATTTTCTCTCTTTCTCAGCCTTTTCCAACCTATTTTGGCTTGAAATGAACCCTTAACAGTATTTTTTAATTTATTGAATTTTTTTGCTATTTTTTTGGAATTTTCTAATACGCGTAGGATTGGAACGAAACGGAACAGTAATTGTTATTTTCTATCTTTCTCATCCTTTTCCAACCTATGTTGGATTGAAATGAAGCCATAATGGTATTTTTGAATTTTTTTAATTTTTTTGCTATTTTTTTGGAATTTTCTAAAACGGGTAGGGTTGGAACGGAACGGAACAGTAATTTTTATTTTCTCTCTTTCTCAGCCTTTTCCAACCTATGTTGGCTTGAAATAAAGCCATAATGGTATTTTTGAATTTTTTTAATTTTTTGCTATTTTTTTGGAATTTTCTATTACCCATCGGGTAGGAACGGAACGGAAAGAAAATTTTTATTTTTTCCCTTTCTCAGTCTTTTCCAACCTATTTTGGCTAGAAATGAACCCTTAACGGTATTTTCTAATTTACTGAATTTTTTTGCTATTTTTTTGGAATTTTCTAATACACGTCGGGTTGGAACGGAATGGAGCAGTAATTTTTATTTTCTCTCTTTCTCAGCCTTTTCCAACCTATGTTGGCTTGAAATAAAGCCATAATGGTATTTTTGAATTTTTTTAATTTTTTGCTATTTTTTTGGAATTTTCTATTACCCATCGGGTAGGAACGGAACGGAAAGAAAATTTTTATTTTTTCCCTTTCTCAGTCTTTTCCAACCTATTTTGGCTAGAAATGAACCCTTAACGGTATTTTTTAATTTATTGAATTTTTTTGCTATTTTTTTGGAATTTTCTAATACGCGTAGGGTTGGAACGGAACGGAACAGTAATTTTTATTTTCTCTCTTTCTCATACTTTTCCAACCTATGTTGGCTTGAAATGAAGCCATAATGGTATTTTTGAATTTTTTTAATATTTTGCAATTTTTTTGGAATTTTCTATTACCCATCGGGTAGGAACGGAACGGAAAGTCAATTTTTATTTTTTCTCTTTCTCAGCCTTTTCCAACCTATTTTGGCTTGAAATGAAACCCTTAACGGTATTTTTTAATTTATTGAATTTTTTTGCTATTTTTTTGGAATTTTCTAGTACGCGTAGGATTGGAACGAAACGGAACAGTAATTGTTATTTTCTATCTTTCTCATCCTTTTCCAACCTATGTTGGCTTGAAATGAAGCCATAATGGTATTTTTGAATTTTTTTAATTTTTTGCAATTTTTTTGGAATTTTCTATTACCCATCGGGTAGGAACGGAACGGAAAGTCAATTTTTATTTTTTCTCTTTCTCAGCCCTTTCCAACCTATTTTGGCTTGAAATGAACCCTTAACGGTATTTTTTAATTTATTGAATTTTTTTGCTATTTTTTTGGAATTTTCTAATACGCGTAGGATTGGAACGAAACGGAACAGTAATTTTTATTTTCTATCTTTCTCAGCCTTTTCCAACCTATGTTGGCTTGAAATGAAGCCATAATGGTATTTTTTAATTTTTTTAATTTTTTTGCTATTTTTTTGGAATTTTCTAATACGCGTAGGGTTGGAACGAACGGAACAGTAATTTTTATTTTCTCTCTTTCTCAGCCTTTTCCAACCTATGTTGGCTTGAAATGAAGCTATAATGGTATTTTTGAATTTTTTGAATTTTTTTGCTATTTTTTTGGAATTTTCTAATACGCGTCGGGTTGGAACGGAATGGAGCAGTAATTTTTATTTTCTCTCTTTCTCAGCCTTTTCCAACCTATGTTGGCTTGAAATGAAGCTATAATGGTATTTTTGAATTTTTTGAATTTTTTTGCTCTTTTTTTGGAATTTTCTAATACGCGTCGGGTTGGAACGGAATGGAGCAGTAATTTTTATTTTCTCTCTTTCTCAGCCTTTTCCAACCTATGTTGGCTTGAAATAAAGCCATAATGGTATTTTTGAATTTTTTTAATTTTTTGCTATTTTTTTGGAATTTTCTATTAACCATCGGATCGGAACGGAACGGAAAGAAATTTTTTATTTTTTCCCTTTCTCAGCCTTTTCCAACCTATTTTGGCTTGAAATGAACCCTTAACAGTATTTTTTAATTTATTGAATTTTTTTGCTATTTTTTTGGAATTTTCTAATACGCGTAGGATTGGAACGAAACGGAACAGTAATTGTTATTTTCTATCTTTCTCATCCTTTTCCAACCTATGTTGGATTGAAATGAAGCCATAATGGTATTTTTGAATTTTTTTAATTTTTTTGCTATTTTTTTGGAATTTTCTAAAACGGGTAGGGTTGGAACGGAACGGAACAGTAATTTTTATTTTCTCTCTTTCTCAGCCTTTTCCAACCTATGTTGGCTTGAAATAAAGCCATAATGGTATTTTTGAATTTTTTTAATTTTTTGCTATTTTTTTGGAATTTTCTATTACCCATCGGGTAGGAACGGAACGGAAAGAAAATTTTTATTTTTTCCCTTTCTCAGTCTTTTCCAACCTATTTTGGCTAGAAATGAACCCTTAACGGTATTTTTTAATTTACTGAATTTTTTTGCTATTTTTTTGGAATTTTCTAATACACGTCGGGTTGGAACGGAATGGAGCAGTAATTTTTATTTTCTCTCTTTCTCAGCCTTTTCCAACCTATGTTGGCTTGAAATAAAGCCATAATGGTATTTTTGAACTTTTTTAATTTTTTGCTATTTTTTTGGAATTTTCTATTACCCATCGGGTAGGAACGGAACGGAACGGAAAGAAAATTTTTATTTTTTCCCTTTCTCAGTCTTTTCCAACCTATTTTGGCTAGAAATGAACCCTTAACGGTATTTTTTAATTTATTGAATTTTTTTGCTATTTTTTTGGAATTTTCTAATACGCGTAGGATTGGAACGAAACGGAACAGTAATTTTTATTCTCTATCTTTCTCAGCCTTTTCCAACCTATGTTGGCTTGAAATGAAGCCATAATAGTATTTTTGAATTTTTTTGCTATTTTTTTTGAATTTTCTATTACGTTTCGGGTTGGAACGGAACGGAACGATAGTACTTATTTTCTCTCTTTCTCAGCCTTTTCCAACCTATTTTGGCTTGAAATGAATCCTTAACGGTATTTTTTAATTTATTTAATTTATTGGATATTTTTTTGGAATTTTCTAATACACGTAGGGTTGGAACGGAACGGAACAGTAATTTTCATTTTCTCTCTTTCTCAGCCTTTTCCGACCTATGTTGGCTTGAAATTAGCCTATAATGGTATTTTCTAATTTTTTGAATTTTTTTGCTATTTTTTTGGAATTTTCTATTACGCTTCGTGTTGGAACGGAATGGAACGATAGTACTTATTTTCTTTCTTTCTCATACTTTTCCAAGCTATGTTGGCTTGAAATGAAGCCATAATAGTGTTTTTGAATTTTTTTGCTATTTTTTTGGAATTTTCTATTACGTTTTGGGTTGGAACGGAACGGAACGATAGTACTTATTTTCTCTCTTTCTCATACTTTTCCAACCTATGTTGGCTTGAAATGAAACCATAATAGTATTTTCGAATTTTTTAATTTTTTTGCTATTTTTTTGGAATTTTCTAAAACGCGTAGGGTTGGAACGGAACGGAACAGTAATTTTTATTTTCTCTCTTTCTCAGCCTTTTCCGACCTATGTTGGCTTGAATTGAAGCCATAATGGTATTTTTGAATTTTTTTAATTTTTTTGGTATTTTTTTGGAATTTCTATTACCCATCGGGGTAGGAACGGAACGGAAAGACAATTTTTATTTTTCCACTTTCTCAACCTTTTCCAACCTATTTTGGCTTGAAATGAACCCCTTAACGGTATTTTTTAATTTATTGAATTTTTTTGCTAGTTTTTTGGAATTTTCTAGTACACGTTGGGTTGGAACGGAATGCAGCAGTAATTTTTATTTTCTCTCTTTCTCAGCCTTTTCCAACCTATGTTGGCTTGAAATAAAGCCATAATGGTATTTTTGAATTTTTTTAATTTTTTGCTATTTTTTTGGAATTTTCTATTAACCATCGGGTAGGAACGGAACGGAAAGAAATTTTTTATTTTTTCCCTTTCTCAGCCTTTTCCAACCTATTTTGGCTTGAAATGAACTCTTAACGGTATTTTTTAATTTATTGAATTTTTTTGCTATTTTTTTGGAATTTTCTAATACGAGTAGGATTGGAATGAAACGGAACAGTAATTTTTATTTTCCATCTTTCTCAGCCTTTTCCAACCTATGTTGGCTTGAAATGAAGCCATAATGGTATTTTTGAATTTTTTTAATTTTTTTGCTATTTTTTTGGAATTTTCTAATACGCGTAGGGTTGGAACGAACGGAACAGTAATTTTTATTTTCTCTCTTTCTCAGCCTTTTCCAACCTATGTTGGCTTGAAATGAAGCTATAATGGTATTTTTGAATTTTTTGAATTTTTTTGCTATTTTCTTGGAATTTTCTAATACGCGTCGGGTTGGAACGGAACGGAAAGAAATTTTTATTTTTTCTCTTTCTCAGCCTTTTCCAACCTATTTTGGCTTGAAATGAACCCTTAACGGTATTTTTTAATTTATTGAATTTTTTTGGTATTTTTTTGGAATTTTCTAATACGCGTAGGATTGGAACGAAACGGAACAGTAATTGTTATTTTCTATCTTTCTCATCCTTTTCCAACCTATGTTGGCTTGAAATGAAGCCATAATGGTATTTTTGAATTTTTTTAATTTTTTTGGAATTTTCTAAAACGGGTAGGGTTGGAACGGAACGGAACAGTAATTTTTATTTTCTCTCTTTCTCAGCCTTTTCCAACCTATGTTGGCTTGAAATGAAGCTATAATGGTATTTTTGAATTTTTTGAATTTTTTTGCTATTTTTTTAGAATTTTCTATTACGTTTCGGGTTGGAACGGAACGGAACGATAGTACTGATTTTCTCTCTTTCTCATACTTTTCCAACCTATGTTGGCTTGAAATGAAGCCATAATAGTATTTTCGAATTTTTCGAATTTTTTGCTATTTTTTTGGAATTTTCTATTACGCGTCGTGTTGGAACGGAACAGAACAGTAATTTTTATTTTCTCTCTTTCTCAGCCCATTCCAACCTATGTTGGCTTGAAATGAAGCTAGAATGGTATTTTTTAATTTTTGAATTTTTTTGCTATTTTTTTGGAATTTTCAATTACGCTTCGTGTTGGAACGGAATGGAACGATAGTACTTATTTTCTCTCTTTCTCATACTTTTCCAACCTATGTTGGCTTGAAATGAAGCCATAATAGTATTTTTGAATTTTTTTGCTATTTTTTTGGAATTTTCTATTACGTTTCGGGTTGGAGCGGAACGGAACGATAGTACTTATTTTCTCTCTTACTCATACTTTTCCAACCTATGTTGGCTTGAAATGAAGCCATAATAGTATTTTCGAATTTTTCGAATTTTTTGCTATTTTTTTGGAATTTTCTATTACGCGTCGTGTTGGAACGGAACAGAACAGTAATTTTTATTTTCTCTCTTTCTCAGCCCATTCCAACCTATGTTGGCTTGAAATGAAGCTAGAATGGTATTTTTTAATTTTTGAATTTTTTTGCTATTTTTTTGGAATTTTCAATTACGCTTCGTGTTGGAACGGAATGGAACGATAGTACTTATTTTCTCTCTTTCTCATACTTTTCCAACCTATGTTGGCTTCAAATGAAGCCATAATAGTATTTTTGAATTTTTTTGCTATTTTTTTGGAATTTTCTATTACGTTTCGGGTTGGAGCGGAACGGAACGATAGTACTTATTTTCTCTCTTACTCATACTTTTCCAACCTATGTTGGCTTGAAATGAAGCCATAATAGTATTTTCGAATTTTTTAATTTTTTTGCTATTTTTTTGTAATTTTCTATTACGCGTCGGGTTGGAACGGAACAGAACAATAATTTTTATTTTCTCTCTTTCTCAGCCTATTCTAACCTATGTTGGCTTGAAATGAAGCTAGAATGGTATTTTTAAATTTTTTGAATTTTTTTGCTATTTTTTTGGAATTTTCTAAAACGCGTAGGGTTGGAACGGAACGGAACAGTAATTTTTATTTTCTCTCTTTCTCATACTTTTCCAACCTATGTTGGCTTGAAATGAAGCCATAATGGTATTTTTGAATTTTTTTAATTTTTTGCAATTTTTTTGGAATTTTCTATTACCCATCGGGTAGGAACGGAACGGAAAGTCAATTTTTATTTTTTCTCTTTCTCAGCCTTTTCCAACCTATTTTGGCTTGAAATGAACCCTTAACGGTATTTTTTAATTTATTGAATTTTTTTGCTATTTTTTTGGAATTTTCTAATACGCGTAGGATTGGAACGAAACGGAACAGTAATTTTTATTTTCTCTCTTTCTCAGCCTTTTCCAACCTATGTTGGCTTGAAATGAAGCCATAATGGTATTTTTTAATTTTTTTAATTTTTTTGCTATTTTTTTGGAATTTTCTAATACGCGTAGGGTTGGAACGAACGGAACAGTAATTTTTATTTTCTCTCTTTCTCAGCCTTTTCCAACCTATTTTGGCTTGAAATGAACCCTTAACAGTATTTTTTAATTTATTGAATTTTTTTGCTATTTTTTTGGAATTTTCTAATACGCGTAGGATTGGAACGAAACGGAACAGTAATTGTTATTTTCTATCTTTCTCATCCTTTTCCAACCTATGTTGGATTGAAATGAAGCCATAATGGTATTTTTGAATTTTTTTAATTTTTTTGCTATTTTTTTGGAATTTTCTAAAACGGGTAGGGTTGGAACGGAACGGAACAGTAATTTTTATTTTCTCTCTTTCTCAGCCTTTTCCAACCTATGTTGGCTTGAAATAAAGCCATAATGGTATTTTTGAATTTTTTTAATTTTTTGCTATTTTTTTGGAATTTTCTATTACCCATCGGGTAGGAACGGAACGGAAAGAAAATTTTTATTTTTTCCCTTTCTCAGTCTTTTCCAACCTATTTTGGCTAGAAATGAACCCTTAACGGTATTTTCTAATTTACTGAATTTTTTTGCTATTTTTTTGGAATTTTCTAATACACGTCGGGTTGGAACGGAATGGAGCAGTAATTTTTATTTTCTCTCTTTCTCAGCCTTTTCCAACCTATGTTGGCTTGAAATAAAGCCATAATGGTATTTTTGAATTTTTTTAATTTTTTGCTATTTTTTTGGAATTTTCTATTACCCATCGGGTAGGAACGGAACGGAAAGAAAATTTTTATTTTTTCCCTTTCTCAGTCTTTTCCAACCTATTTTGGCTAGAAATGAACCCTTAACGGTATTTTTTAATTTATTGAATTTTTTTGCTATTTTTTTGGAATTTTCTAATACGCGTAGGGTTGGAACGGAACGGAACAGTAATTTTTATTTTCTCTCTTTCTCATACTTTTCCAACCTATGTTGGCTTGAAATGAAGCCATAATGGTATTTTTGAATTTTTTTAATATTTTGCAATTTTTTTGGAATTTTCTATTACCCATCGGGTAGGAACGGAACGGAAAGTCAATTTTTATTTTTTCTCTTTCTCAGCCTTTTCCAACCTATTTTGGCTTGAAATGAAACCCTTAACGGTATTTTTTAATTTATTGAATTTTTTTGCTATTTTTTTGGAATTTTCTAGTACGCGTAGGATTGGAACGAAACGGAACAGTAATTGTTATTTTCTATCTTTCTCATCCTTTTCCAACCTATGTTGGCTTGAAATGAAGCCATAATGGTATTTTTGAATTTTTTTAATTTTTTGCAATTTTTTTGGAATTTTCTATTACCCATCGGGTAGGAACGGAACGGAAAGTCAATTTTTATTTTTTCTCTTTCTCAGCCCTTTCCAACCTATTTTGGCTTGAAATGAACCCTTAACGGTATTTTTTAATTTATTGAATTTTTTTGCTATTTTTTTGGAATTTTCTAATACGCGTAGGATTGGAACGAAACGGAACAGTAATTTTTATTTTCTATCTTTCTCAGCCTTTTCCAACCTATGTTGGCTTGAAATGAAGCCATAATGGTATTTTTTAATTTTTTTAATTTTTTTGCTATTTTTTTGGAATTTTCTAATACGCGTAGGGTTGGAACGAACGGAACAGTAATTTTTATTTTCTCTCTTTCTCAGCCTTTTCCAACCTATGTTGGCTTGAAATGAAGCTATAATGGTATTTTTGAATTTTTTGAATTTTTTTGCTATTTTTTTGGAATTTTCTAATACGCGTCGGGTTGGAACGGAATGGAGCAGTAATTTTTATTTTCTCTCTTTCTCAGCCTTTTCCAACCTATGTTGGCTTGAAATGAAGCTATAATGGTATTTTTGAATTTTTTGAATTTTTTTGCTCTTTTTTTGGAATTTTCTAATACGCGTCGGGTTGGAACGGAATGGAGCAGTAATTTTTATTTTCTCTCTTTCTCAGCCTTTTCCAACCTATGTTGGCTTGAAATAAAGCCATAATGGTATTTTTGAATTTTTTTAATTTTTTGCTATTTTTTTGGAATTTTCTATTAACCATCGGATCGGAACGGAACGGAAAGAAATTTTTTATTTTTTCCCTTTCTCAGCCTTTTCCAACCTATTTTGGCTTGAAATGAACCCTTAACAGTATTTTTTAATTTATTGAATTTTTTTGCTATTTTTTTGGAATTTTCTAATACGCGTAGGATTGGAACGAAACGGAACAGTAATTGTTATTTTCTATCTTTCTCATCCTTTTCCAACCTATGTTGGATTGAAATGAAGCCATAATGGTATTTTTGAATTTTTTTAATTTTTTTGCTATTTTTTTGGAATTTTCTAAAACGGGTAGGGTTGGAACGGAACGGAACAGTAATTTTTATTTTCTCTCTTTCTCAGCCTTTTCCAACCTATGTTGGCTTGAAATAAAGCCATAATGGTATTTTTGAATTTTTTTAATTTTTTGCTATTTTTTTGGAATTTTCTATTACCCATCGGGTAGGAACGGAACGGAAAGAAAATTTTTATTTTTTCCCTTTCTCAGTCTTTTCCAACCTATTTTGGCTAGAAATGAACCCTTAACGGTATTTTTTAATTTACTGAATTTTTTTGCTATTTTTTTGGAATTTTCTAATACACGTCGGGTTGGAACGGAATGGAGCAGTAATTTTTATTTTCTCTCTTTCTCAGCCTTTTCCAACCTATGTTGGCTTGAAATAAAGCCATAATGGTATTTTTGAACTTTTTTAATTTTTTGCTATTTTTTTGGAATTTTCTATTACCCATCGGGTAGGAACGGAACGGAACGGAAAGAAAATTTTTATTTTTTCCCTTTCTCAGTCTTTTCCAACCTATTTTGGCTAGAAATGAACCCTTAACGGTATTTTTTAATTTATTGAATTTTTTTGCTATTTTTTTGGAATTTTCTAATACGCGTAGGATTGGAACGAAACGGAACAGTAATTTTTATTCTCTATCTTTCTCAGCCTTTTCCAACCTATGTTGGCTTGAAATGAAGCCATAATAGTATTTTTGAATTTTTTTGCTATTTTTTTTGAATTTTCTATTACGTTTCGGGTTGGAACGGAACGGAACGATAGTACTTATTTTCTCTCTTTCTCAGCCTTTTCCAACCTATTTTGGCTTGAAATGAATCCTTAACGGTATTTTTTAATTTATTTAATTTATTGGATATTTTTTTGGAATTTTCTAATACACGTAGGGTTGGAACGGAACGGAACAGTAATTTTCATTTTCTCTCTTTCTCAGCCTTTTCCGACCTATGTTGGCTTGAAATTAGCCTATAATGGTATTTTCTAATTTTTTGAATTTTTTTGCTATTTTTTTGGAATTTTCTATTACGCTTCGTGTTGGAACGGAATGGAACGATAGTACTTATTTTCTTTCTTTCTCATACTTTTCCAAGCTATGTTGGCTTGAAATGAAGCCATAATAGTGTTTTTGAATTTTTTTGCTATTTTTTTGGAATTTTCTATTACGTTTTGGGTTGGAACGGAACGGAACGATAGTACTTATTTTCTCTCTTTCTCATACTTTTCCAACCTATGTTGGCTTGAAATGAAACCATAATAGTATTTTCGAATTTTTTAATTTTTTTGCTATTTTTTTGGAATTTTCTAAAACGCGTAGGGTTGGAACGGAACGGAACAGTAATTTTTATTTTCTCTCTTTCTCAGCCTTTTCCGACCTATGTTGGCTTGAATTGAAGCCATAATGGTATTTTTGAATTTTTTTAATTTTTTTGGTATTTTTTTGGAATTTCTATTACCCATCGGGGTAGGAACGGAACGGAAAGACAATTTTTATTTTTCCACTTTCTCAACCTTTTCCAACCTATTTTGGCTTGAAATGAACCCCTTAACGGTATTTTTTAATTTATTGAATTTTTTTGCTAGTTTTTTGGAATTTTCTAGTACACGTTGGGTTGGAACGGAATGCAGCAGTAATTTTTATTTTCTCTCTTTCTCAGCCTTTTCCAACCTATGTTGGCTTGAAATAAAGCCATAATGGTATTTTTGAATTTTTTTAATTTTTTGCTATTTTTTTGGAATTTTCTATTAACCATCGGGTAGGAACGGAACGGAAAGAAATTTTTTATTTTTTCCCTTTCTCAGCCTTTTCCAACCTATTTTGGCTTGAAATGAACTCTTAACGGTATTTTTTAATTTATTGAATTTTTTTGCTATTTTTTTGGAATTTTCTAATACGAGTAGGATTGGAATGAAACGGAACAGTAATTTTTATTTTCCATCTTTCTCAGCCTTTTCCAACCTATGTTGGCTTGAAATGAAGCCATAATGGTATTTTTGAATTTTTTTAATTTTTTTGCTATTTTTTTGGAATTTTCTAATACGCGTAGGGTTGGAACGAACGGAACAGTAATTTTTATTTTCTCTCTTTCTCAGCCTTTTCCAACCTATGTTGGCTTGAAATGAAGCTATAATGGTATTTTTGAATTTTTTGAATTTTTTTGCTATTTTCTTGGAATTTTCTAATACGCGTCGGGTTGGAACGGAACGGAAAGAAATTTTTATTTTTTCTCTTTCTCAGCCTTTTCCAACCTATTTTGGCTTGAAATGAACCCTTAACGGTATTTTTTAATTTATTGAATTTTTTTGGTATTTTTTTGGAATTTTCTAATACGCGTAGGATTGGAACGAAACGGAACAGTAATTGTTATTTTCTATCTTTCTCATCCTTTTCCAACCTATGTTGGCTTGAAATGAAGCCATAATGGTATTTTTGAATTTTTTTAATTTTTTTGGAATTTTCTAAAACGGGTAGGGTTGGAACGGAACGGAACAGTAATTTTTATTTTCTCTCTTTCTCAGCCTTTTCCAACCTATGTTGGCTTGAAATGAAGCTATAATGGTATTTTTGAATTTTTTGAATTTTTTTGCTATTTTTTTAGAATTTTCTATTACGTTTCGGGTTGGAACGGAACGGAACGATAGTACTGATTTTCTCTCTTTCTCATACTTTTCCAACCTATGTTGGCTTGAAATGAAGCCATAATAGTATTTTCGAATTTTTCGAATTTTTTGCTATTTTTTTGGAATTTTCTATTACGCGTCGTGTTGGAACGGAACAGAACAGTAATTTTTATTTTCTCTCTTTCTCAGCCCATTCCAACCTATGTTGGCTTGAAATGAAGCTAGAATGGTATTTTTTAATTTTTGAATTTTTTTGCTATTTTTTTGGAATTTTCAATTACGCTTCGTGTTGGAACGGAATGGAACGATAGTACTTATTTTCTCTCTTTCTCATACTTTTCCAACCTATGTTGGCTTGAAATGAAGCCATAATAGTATTTTTGAATTTTTTTGCTATTTTTTTGGAATTTTCTATTACGTTTCGGGTTGGAGCGGAACGGAACGATAGTACTTATTTTCTCTCTTACTCATACTTTTCCAACCTATGTTGGCTTGAAATGAAGCCATAATAGTATTTTCGAATTTTTTAATTTTTTTGCTATTTTTTTGAAATTTTCTATTACGCGTCGGGTTGGAACGGAACAGGACAATAATTTTTATTTTCTCTCTTTCTCAGCCTATTCTAACCTATGTTGGCTTGAAATGAAGCTAGAATGGTATTTTTTAATTTTTTGAATTTTTTTGCTATTTTTTTGGAATTTTCTAAAACGCGTAGGGTTGGAACGGAACGGAACAGTAATTTTTATTTTCTCTCTTTCTCATACTTTTCCAACCTATGTTGGCTTGAAATGAAGCCATAATGGTATTTTTGAATTTTTTTAATATTTTGCAATTTTTTTGGAATTTTCTATTACCCATCGGGTAGGAACGGAACGGAAAGTCAATTTTTATTTTTTCTCTTTCTCAGCCTTTTCCAACCTATTTTGGCTTGAAATGAAACCCTTAACGGTATTTTTTAATTTATTGAATTTTTTTGCTATTTTTTTGGAATTTTCTAATACGCGTAGGATTGGAACGAAACGGAACAGTAATTGTTATTTTCTATCTTTCTCATCCTTTTCCAACCTATGTTGGCTTGAAATGAAGCCATAATGGTATTTTTGAATTTTTTTAATTTTTTTGCTATTTTTTTGGAATTTTCTAAAACGGGTAGGGTTGGAACGGAACGGAACAGTAATTTTTATTTTCTCTCTTTCTCATCCTTTTCCAACCTATGTTGGCTTGAAATGAAGCTATAATGGTATTTTTGAATTTTTTGAATTTTTTTGCTATTTTTTTAGAATTTTCTATTACGTTTCGGGTTGGAACGGAACGGAACGATAGTACTGATTTTCTCTCTTTCTCATACTTTTCCAACCTATGTTGGCTTGAAATGAAGCCATAATAGTATTTTCGAATTTTTCGAATTTTTTGCTATTTTTTTGGAATTTTCTATTACGCGTCGTGTTGGAACGGAACAGAACAGTAATTTTTATTTTCTCTCTTTCTCAGCCCATTCCAACCTATGTTGGCTTGAAATGAAGCTAGAATGGTATTTTTTAATTTTTTTAATTTTTTTCTATTTTTTTGGAATTTTCAATTACGCTTCGTGTTGGAACGGAATGGAACGATACTACTTATTTTCTCTCTTTCTCATACTTTTCCAACCTATGTTGGCTTGAAATGAAGCCATAATAGTATTTTTGAATTTTTTTGCTATTTTTTTGGAATTTTCTATTACGTTTCGGGTTGGAACGGAACGGAACGATAGTACTTATTTTCTCTATTTCTCATACTTTTCCAAACTATGTTGGCTTGAAATGAAGCCATAATAGTATTTTCGAATTTTTTAATTTTTTTGCTATTTTTTTGTAATTTTCTATTACGCGTCGGGTTGGAACGGAACAGAACAATAATTTTTATTTTCTCTCTTTCTCAGCCTATTCTAACCTATGTTGGCTTGAAATGAAGCTAGAATGGTATTTTTTAATTTTTTGAATTTTTTTGCTATTTTTTTGGAATTTTCTAAAACGCGTAGGGTTGGAACGGAACGGAACAGTAATTTTTATTTTCTCTCTTTCTCATACTTTTCCAACCTATGTTGGCTTGAAATGAAGCCATAATGGTATTTTTGAATTTTTTTAATTTTTTGCAATTTTTTTGGAATTTTCTATTACCCATCGGGTAGGAACGGAACGGAAAGTCAATTTTTATTTTTTCTCTTTCTCAGCCTTTTCCAACCTATTTTGGCTTGAAATGAACCCTTAACGGTATTTTTTAATTTATTGAATTTTTTTGCTATTTTTTTGGAATTTTCTAATACGCGTAGGATTGGAACGAAACGGAACAGTAATTTTTATTTTCTATCTTTCTCAGCCTTTTCCAACCTATGTTGGCTTGAAATGAAGCCATAATGGTATTTTTTAATTTTTTTAATTTTTTTGCTATTTTTTTGGAATTTTCTAATACGCGTAGGGTTGGAACGAACGGAACAGTAATTTTTATTTTCTCTCTTTCTCAGCCTTTTCCAACCTATGTTGGCTTGAAATGAAGCTATAATGTTATTTTTGAATTTTTTGAATTTTTTTGCTATTTTTTTGGAATTTTCTAATACGCGTCGGGTTGGAACGGAATGGAGCAGTAATTTTTATTTTCTCTCTTTCTCAGCCTTTTCCAACCTATGTTGGCTTGAAATGAAGCTATAATGGTATTTTTGAATTTTTTGAATTTTTTTGCTCTTTTTTTGGAATTTTCTAATACGCGTCGGGTTGGAACGGAATGGAGCAGTAATTTTTATTTTCTCTCTTTCTCAGCCTTTTCCAACCTATGTTGGCTTGAAATAAAGCCATAATGGTATTTTTGAATTTTTTTAATTTTTTGCTATTTTTTTGGAATTTTCTATTAACCATCGGATCGGAACGGAACGGAAAGAAATTTTTTATTTTTTCCCTTTCTCAGCCTTTTCCAACCTATTTTGGCTTGAAATGAACCCTTAACAGTATTTTTTAATTTATTGAATTTTTTTGCTATTTTTTTGGAATTTTCTAATACGCGTAGGATTGGAACGAAACGGAACAGTAATTGTTATTTTCTATCTTTCTCATCCTTTTCCAACCTATGTAGGATTGAAATGAAGCCATAATGGTATTTTTGAATTTTTTTAATTTTTTTGCTATTTTTTTGGAATTTTCTAAAACGGGTAGGGTTGGAACGGAACGGAACAGTAATTTTTATTTTCTCTCTTTCTCAGCCTTTTCCAACCTATGTTGGCTTGAAATGAAGCTATAATGGTATTTTTGAATTTTTTGTATTTTTTCTATTTTTTTAGAATTTTCTATTACGTTTCGGGTTGCAACGGAACGGAACGATAGTACTGATTTTCTCTCTTTCTCATACTTTTCCAACCTATGTTGGCTTGAAATGAAGCCATAATAGTATTTTCGAATTTTTCGAATTTTTTGCTATTTTTTTGGAATTTTCTATTACGCGTCGTGTTGGAACGGAACAGAACAGTAATTTTTATTTTCTCTCTTTCTCAGCCCATTCCAACATATGTTGGCTTGAAATGAAGCTAGAATGGTATTTTTTAATTTTTGAATTTTTTTGCTATTTTTTTGGAATTTTCAATTACGCTTCGTGTTGGAACGGAATGGAACGATAGTACTTATTTTCTCTCTTTCTCATACTTTTCCAACCTATGTTGGCTTGAAATGAAGCCATAATAGTATTTTTGAATTTTTTTGCTACTTTTTTGGAATTTTCTATTACGTTTCGGGTTGGAGCAGAACGGAACGATAGTACTTATTTTCTCTCTTACTCATACTTTTCCAACCTATGTTGGCTTGAAATGAAGCCATAATAGTATTTTCGAATTTTTCGAATTTTTTGCTATTTTTTTAGAATTTTCTATTACTTTTCGGGTTGGAACGGAACGGAACGATAGTGCTGATTTTCTCTCTTTCTCATACTTTTCCAACCTATGTTGGCTTGAAATAAAGCCATAATAGTATTTTCGAATTTTTCGAATTTTTTGCTATTTTTTTGGAATTTTCTATTACGCGTCGTGTTGGAACGGAACAGAACAGTAATTTTTATTTTCTCTCTTTCTCAGCCCATTCCAACCTATGTTGGCTTGAAATGAAGCTAGAATGGTATTTTTTAATTTTTTGAATTTTTTTGCTATTTTTTTGGAATTTTCAATTACGCTTCGTGTTGGAACGGAATGGAACGATAGTACTTATTTTCTCTCTTTCTCATACTTTTCCAACCTATGTTGGCTTGAAATGAAGCCATAATAGTATTTTTGAATTTTTTTGCTATTTTTTTGTAATTTTCTATTACGTTTCGGGTTGGAGCGGAACGGAACGATAGTACTTATTTTCTCTCTTTCTCATACTTTTCCAACCTATGTTGGCTTGAAATGAAGCCATAATAGTATTTTCGAATTTTTTAATTTTTTTGTTATTTTTTTGTAATTTTCTATTACGCGTCGGGTTGGAACGGAACAGAACAATAATTTTTATTTTTTCTCTTTCTCAGCCTATTCTAACCTATGTTGGCTTGAAATGAAGCTAGAATGGTATTTTTTAATTTTTTTAATTTTTTTGCTATTTTTTTGGAATTTTCTAAAACGCGTAGGGTTGGAACGGAACGGAACAGTAATTTTTATTTTCTCTCTTTCTCATACTTTTCCAACCTATGTTGGCTTGAAATGAAGCCATAGTGGTATTTTTGAATTTTTTTAATTTTTTGCAATTTTTTTGGAATTTTCTATTACCCATCGGGTAGGAACGGAACGGAAAGTCAATTTTTATTTTTTCTCTTTCTCAGCCATTTCCAACCTATTTTGGCTTGAAATGAACCCTTAACGGTATTTTTTAATTTTTTTAATTTTTTTGCTATTTTTTTGGAATTTTCTAAAACGGATAGGGTTGGAACGGAACGGAACAGTAATTTTTATTTTCTCTCCTTCTCAGCCTTTTCCAACCTATGTTGGCTTGAAATGAAGCTATAATGGTATTTTTGAATTTTTTTAATTTTTTTGCTATTTTTTTAGAATTTTCTATTACGTTTCGGGTTGGAACGGAACGGAACGATAGTACTGATTTTCTCTCTTTCTCATACTTGTCCAACCTATGTTGGCTTGAAATGAAGCCATAATAGTATTTTCGAATTTTTTGCTATTTTTTTGGAATTTTCTATTACGCGTCGTGTTGGAACGGAACAGAACAGTAATTTTTATTTTCTCTCTTTCTCAGCCCATTCCAACCTATGTTGGCTTGAAATGAAGCTATTATGGTATTTTTTAATTTTTTGAATTTTTTTGCTATTTTTTTAGAATTTTCTATTACGTTTCGGGTTGGAACGGAACGGAACGATAGTACTTATTTTCTCTCTTTCTCATACTTTTCCAACCTATGTTGGCTTGAAATGAAGCCATAATAGTATTTTCGAATTTTTTGCTATTTTTTTGGAATTTTCTATTACGCGTCGTGTTGGAACGGAACAGAACAGTAATTTTTATTTTCTCTCTTTCGCAGCCCATTCCAACCTATGTTGGCTTGAAATGAAGCTAGAATGGTATTTTTTAATTTTTTGAATTTTTTTGCTAGTTTTTTAGAATTTTCTATTACGTTTCGGGTTGGAACGGAACGGAACGATAATACTTATTTTCTCTCTTTCTCATACTTTTCCAACCTATGTTGGCTTGAAATGAAGCCATAATAGTATTTTCGAATTTTTCGAATTTTTTGCTATTTTTTTGGAATTTTCTATTACGCTTCGTGTTGGAACGGAACGGAACAGTAATTTTTATTTTCTCTCTTTCTCATACTTTTCCAACCTATGTTGGCTTGAAATGAAGCCATAATGGTATTTTTGAATTTTTTTAATTTTTTGCAATTTTTTTGGAATTTTCTATTACCCATCGGGTAGGAACGGAACGGAAAGTCAATTTTTATTTTTTCTCTTTCTCAGCCTTTTCCAACCTATTTTGGCTTGAAATGAACCCTTAACGGTATTTTTTAATTTATTGAATTTTTTTGCTATTTTTTTGGAATTTTCTAATACGCGTAGGATTGGAACGAAACAGAACAGTAATTGTTATTTTCTATCTTTCTCATCCTTTTCCAACCTATGTTGGCTTGAAATGAAGCCATAATGGTATTTTTGAATTTGTTTAATTTTTTTGCTATTTTTTTGGAATTTTCTAAAACGGGTAGGGTTGGAACGGAACGGAATAGTAATTTTTATTTTCTCTCTTTCTCAGCCTTTTCCAACCTATGTTGGCTTGAAATGAAGCTATAATGGTATTTTTGAATTTTTTGAATTTTTTTGCTATTTTTTTAGAATTTTCTATTACGTTTCGGGTTGGAACGGAACGGAACGATAGTACTGATTTTCTCTCTTTCTCATACTTTTCCAACCTATGTTGGCTTGAAATGAAGCCATAATAGTATTTTCGAATTTTTCGAATTTTTTGCTATTTTTTTGGAATTTTCTATTACGCGTCGTGTTGGAACGGAACAGAACAGTAATTTTTATTTTCTCTCATTCTCAGCCCATTCCAACCTATGTTGGCTTGAAATGAAGCTAGAATGGTATTTTTTTAATTTTTTGAATTTTTTTGCTATTTTTTTGGAATTTTCAATTACGCTTCGTGTTGGAACGGAATGGAACGATAGTACTTATTTTCTCTCTTTCTCATACTTTTCCAACCTATGTTGGCTTGAAATGAAGCCATAATAGTATTTTTGAATTTTTTTGCTATTTTTTTGGAATTTTCTATTACGTTTCGGGTTGGAGCGGAACGGAACGATAGTACTTATTTTCTCTCTTTCTCATACTTTTCCAACCTATGTTGGCTTGAAATGAAGTCATAATAGTATTTTCGAATTTTTTAATTTTTTTGCTATTTTTTTGTAATTTTCTATTACGCGTCGGGTTGGAACGGAACAGAACAATAATTTTTATTTTCTCTCTTTCTCAGCCTATTCTAACCTATGTTGGCTTGAAATGATGCTAGAATGGTATTTTTTAATTTTTTGAATTTTTTTGCTATTTTTTTGGAATTTTCTAAAACGCGTAGGGTTGGAACGGAACGGAACAGTAATTTTTATTTTCTCTCTTTCTCATACTTTTCCAACCTATGTTGGCTTGAAATGAAGCCATAATGGTATTTTTGAATTTTTTTAATTTTTTGCAATTTTTTTGGAATTTTCTATTACCCATCGGGTAGGAACGGAACGGAAAGTCAATTTTTATTTTTTCTCTTTCTCAGCCTTTTCCAACCTACTTTGGCTTGAAAAGAACCCTTAACGGTATTTTTTAATTTATTGAATTTTTTTGCTATTTTTTTGGAATTTTCTAATACGCGTAGGTTTGGAACGAAACGGAACAGTAATTGTTATTTTCTATCTTTCTCATCCTTTTCCAACCTATGTTGGCTTGAAATGAAGCCATAATGGTATTTTTGAATTTTTTTAATTTTTTTGCTTTTTTTTTGGAATTTTCTAAAACGCGTAGGGTTGGAACGGAACGGAACAGTAATTTTTATTTTCTCTCTTTCTCATACTTTTCCAACCTATGTTGGCTTGAAATGAAGCCATAATGGTATTTTTGAATTTTTTTAATATTTTGCAATTTTTTTGGAATTTTCTATTACCCATCGGGTAGGAACGGAACGGAAAGTCAATTTTTATTTTTTCTCTTTCTCAGCCTTTTCCAACCTACTTTGGCTTGAAATGAACCCTTAACGGTATTTTTTAATTTATTGAATTTTTTTGCTATTTTTTTGGAATTTTCTAATACGCGTAGGATTGGAACGAAACGGAACAGTAATTGTTATTTTCTATCTTTCTCATCCTTTTCCAACCTATGTTGGCTTGAAATGAAGCCATAATGGTATTTTTGAATTTTTTTAATTTTTTTGCTATTTTTTTGGAATTTTCTAAAACGGGTAGGGTTGGAACGGAACGGAACAGTAATTTTTATTTTCTCTCTTTCTCAGCCTTTTCCAACCTATGTTGGCTTGAAATGAAGCTATAATGGTATTTTTGAATTTTTTGAATTTTTTTGCTATTTTTTTAGAATTTTCTATTACGTTTCGGGTTGGAACGGAACGGAACGATAGTACTGATTTTCTCTCTTTCTCATACTTTTCCAACCTATGTTGGCTTGAAATGAAGCCATAATAGTATTTTCGAATTTTTCGAATTTTTTGCTATTTTTTTGGAATTTTCTATTACGCGTCGTATTGGAACGGAACAGAACAGTAATTTTTATTTTCTCTCTTTCTCAGCCCATTCCAACCTATGTTGGCTTGAAATGAAGCTAGAATGGTATTTTTTAATTTTTTTAATTTTTTTCTATTTTTTTGGAATTTTCAATTACGCTTCGTGTTGGAACGGAATGGAACGATAGTACTTATTTTCTCTCTTTCTCATACTTTTCCAACCTATGTTGGCTTGAAATGAAGCCATAATAGTATTTTTGAATTTTTTTGCTATTTTTTTGGAATTTTCTATTACGTTTCGGGTTGGAACGGAACGGAACGATAGTACTGATTTTCTCTCTTTCTCATACTTTTCCAACCTATGTTGGCTTGAAATGAAGCTATAATAGTATTTTCGAATTTTTTGCTATTTTTTTGGAATTTTCTATTACCCGTCGTGTTGGAACGGAACAGAACAGTAATTTTTATTTTCTCTCTTTCTCAGCCCATTCCAACCTATGTTGGCTTGAAATGAAGCTACAATGGTATTTTTTAATTTTTTTAATTTTTTTCTATTTTTTTTGAATTTTCAATTACGCTTCGTGTTGGAACGGAATGGAACGATAGTACTTATTTTCTCTCTTTCTCATACTTTTCGAACCTATGTTGGCTTGAAATGAAGCCATAATAGTATTTTTGAATTTTTTTGCTATTTTTTTGGAATTTTGTATTACGTTTCGGGTTGGAACGGAACGGAACGATAGTACTTATTTTCTCTTTTTCTCATACTTTTCCAACCTATGTTGGCTTGAAATGAAGCCATAATAGTATTTTCGAATTTTTTAATTTTTTTGCTATTTTTTTGTAATTTTCTATTACGCGTCGGGTTGGAACGGAACAGAACAATAATTTTTATTTTCTCTCTTTCTCAGCCTATTCTAACCTATGTTGGCTTGAAATGAAGCTAGAATGGTATTTTTTAATTTTTTGAATTTTTTTGCTATTTTTTTGGAATTTTCTAAAACGCGTAGGGTTGGAACGGAACGGAACAGTAATTTTTATTTTCTCTCTTTCTCATACTTTTCCAACCTATGTTGGCTTGAAATGAAGCCATAATGGTATTTTTGAATTTTTTTAATTTTTTGCAATTTTTTTGGAATTTTCTATTACCCATCGGGTAGGAACGGAACGGAAAGTCAATTTTTATTTTTTCTCTTTCTCAGCCTTTTCCAACCTATTTTGGCTTGAAATGAACCCTTAACGGTATTTTTTAATTTATTGAATTTTTTTGCTATTTTTTTGGAATTTTCTAATACGCGTAGGATTGGAACGAAACGGAACAGTAATTTTTATTTTCTATCTTTCTCAGCCTTTTCCAACCTATGTTGGCTTGAAATGAAGCCATAATGGTATTTTTGAATTTTTTTAATTTTTTTGCTATTTTTTTGGAATTTTCTAATACGCGTAGGGTTGGAACAAACGGAACAGTAATTTTTATTTTCTCTCTTTCTCAGCCTTTTCCAACCTATGTTGGCTTGAAATGAAGCTATAATGGTATTTTTGAATTTTTTGAATTTTTTTGCTATTTTTTTGGAATTTTCTAATACGCGTCGGGTTGGAACGGAATGGAGCAGTAATTTTTTATTTTCTCTCTTTCTCTGCCTTTTCCAACCTATGTTGGCTTGAAATGAAGCTATAATGGTATTTTTGAATTTTTTGAATTTTTTTGCTCTTTTTTTGGAATTTTGTAATACGCGTCGGGTTGGAACGGAATGGAGCAGTAATTTTTATTTTCTCTCTTTCTCAGCCTTTTCCAACCTATGTTGGCTTGAAATAAAGCCATAATGGTATTTTTGAATTTTTTTAATTTTTTGCTATTTTTTTGGAATTTTCTATTAACCATCGGGTCGGAACGGAACGGAAAGAAATTTTTTATTTTTTCCCTTTCTCAGCCTTTTCCAACCTATTTTGGCTTGAAATGAACCTTTAACGGTATTTTTTAATTTATTGAATTTTTTTGCTATTTTTTTGGAATTTTTTAATACGCGTAGGATTGGAACGAAACGGAACAGTAATTGTTATTTTCTATCTTTCTCATCCTTTTCCAACCTATGTTGGCTTGAAATGAAGCCATAATGGTATTTTTGAATTTTTTGAATTTTTTTGCTATTTTTTTAGAATTTTCTATTACGTTTCGGGTTGGAACGGAATGGAACGATAGTACTTATTTTCTCTCTTTCTCATACTTTTCCAACCTATGTTGGCTTGAAATGAAGCCATAATAGTATTTTTGAATTTTTTTGCTATTTTTTTGGAATTTTCTATTACGTTTCGGGTTGGAACGGAACGAACGATAGTACTTATTTTCTCTCTTTCTCATACTTTTCCAACCTATGTTGGCTTGAAATGAAGCCATAATAGTATTTTCGAATTTTTTAATTTTTTTGCTATTTTTTTGTAATTTTCTATTACGCGTCGGGTTGGAACGGAACGGAACAGTAATTGTTATTTTCTATCTTTCTCATCCTTTTCCAACCGATGTTGGCTTGAAATGAAGCCATAATGGTATTTTTGAATTTTTTTAATTTTTTTGCTATTTTTTTGGAATTTTCTAAAACGCGTAGGGTTGGAACGGAACGGAACAGTAATTTTTATTTTCTCTCTTTCTCAGCCTTTTCCAACCTATGTTGGCTTGAAATGAAGCTATAATGGTATTTTTGAATTTTTTGAATTTTTTTGCTATTTTTTGGGAATTTTCTAAAACGCGTAGGGTTGGAACGGAACGGAACAGTAATTTTTATTTTCTCTCTTTCTCATACTTTTCCAACCTATGTTGGCTTGAAATGAAGCCATAATGGTATTTTTGAATTTTTTTAATTTTTTGCAATTTTTTTGGAATTTTCTATTACCCATCGGGTAGGAACGGAACGGAAAGTCAATTTTTATTTTTTCTCTTTCTCAGCCTTTTCCAACCTATTTTGGCTTGAAATGAACCCTTAACGGTATTTTTTAATTTATTGAAATTTTTTGCTATTTTTTTGGAATTTTCTAATACGCGTAGGATTGGAACGAAACGGAACAGTAATTTTTATTTTCTATCTTTCTCAGCCTTTTCCAACCTATGTTGGCTTGAAATGAAGCCATAATGGTATTTTTGAATTTTTTTAATTTTTTTGCTATTTTTTTGGAATTTTCTAATACGCGTAGGGTTGGAACAAACGGAACAGTAATTTTTATTTTCTCTCTTTCTCAGCCTTTTCCAACCTATGTTGGCTTGAAATGAAGCTATAATGGTATTTTTGAATTTTTTGAATTTTTTTGCTATTTTTTTGGAATTTTCTAATACGCGTCGGGTTGGAACGGAATGGAGCAGTAATTTTTTATTTTCTCTCTTTCTCTGCCTTTTCCAACCTATGTTGGCTTGAAATGAAGCTATAATGGTATTTTTGAATTTTTTGAATTTTTTTGCTCTTTTTTTGGAATTTTCTAATACGCGTCGGGTTGGAACGGAATGGAGCAGTAATTTTTATTTTCTCTCTTTCTCAGCCTTTTCCAACCTATGTTGGCTTGAAATAAAGCCATAATGGTATTTTTGAATTTTTTTAATTTTTTGCTATTTTTTTGGAATTTTCTATTAACCATCGGGTCGGAACGGAACGGAAAGAAATTTTTTATTTTTTCCCTTTCTCAGCCTTTTCCAACCTATTTTGGCTTGAAATGAACCCTTAACGGTATTTTTTAATTTATTGAATTTTTTTGCTATTTTTTTGGAATTTTTTAATACGCGTAGGATTGGAACGAAACGGAACAGTAATTGTTATTTTCTATCTTTCTCATCCTTTTCCAACCTATGTTGGCTTGAAATGAAGCCATAATGGTATTTTTGAATTTTTTGAATTTTTTTGCTATTTTTTTAGAATTTTCTGTTACGTTTCGGGTTGGAACGGAATGGAACGATAGTACTTATTTTCTCTCTTTCTCATACTTTTCCAACCTATGTTGGCTTGAAATGAAGCCATAATAGTATTTTTGAATTTTTTTGCTATTTTTTTGGAATTTTCTATTACGTTTCGGGTTGGAACGGAACGAACGATAGTACTTATTTTCTCTCTTTCTCATACTTTTCCAACCTATGTTGGCTTGAAATGAAGCCATAATAGTATTTTCGAATTTTTTAATTTTTTCGCTATTTTTTTGTAATTTTCTATTACGCGTCGGGTTGGAACGGAACGGAACAGTAATTGTTATTTTCTATCTTTCTCATCCTTTTCCAACCGATGTTGGCTTGAAATGAAGCCATAATGGTATTTTTGAATTTTTTGAATTTTTTTGCTATTTTTTTGGAATTTTCTAAAACGCGTAGGGTTGGAACGGAACGGAACAGTAATTTTTATTTTCTCTCTTTCTCAGCCTTTTCCAACCTATGTTGGCTTGAAATGAAGCTATAATGGTATTTTTGAATTTTTTGAATTTTTTTGCTATTTTTTTGGAATTTTCTAAAACGCGTAGGGTTGGAACGGAACGGAACAGTAATTTTTATTTTCTCTCTTTCTCATACTTTTCCAACCTATGTTGGCTTGAAATGAAGCCATAATGGTATTTTTGAATTTTTTTAATTTTTTGCAATTTTTTTGGAATTTTCTATTACCCATCGGGTAGGAACGGAACGGAAAGTCAATTTTTATTTTTTCTCTTTCTCAGCCTTTTCCAACCTATTTTGGCTTGAAATGAACCCTTAACGGTATTTTTTAATTTATTGAATTTTTTTGCTATTTTTTTGGAATTTTCTAATACGCGTAGGATTGGAACGAAACGGAACAGTAATTTTTATTTTCTATCTTTCTCAGCCTTTTCCAACCTATGTTGGCTTGAAATGAAGCCATAATGGTATTTTTGAATTTTTTTAATTTTTTTGCTATTTTTTTGGAATTTTCTAATACGCGTAGGGTTGGAACAAACGGAACAGTAATTTTTATTTTCTCTCTTTCTCAGCCTTTTCCAACCTATGTTGGCTTGAAATGAAGCTATAATGGTATTTTTGAATTTTTTGAATTTTTTTGCTATTTTTTTGGAATTTTCTAATACGCGTCGGGTTGGAACGGAATGGAGCAGTAATTTTTTATTTTCTCTCTTTCTCTGCCTTTTCCAACCTATGTTGGCTTGAAATGAAGCTATAATGGTATTTTTGAATTTTTTGAATTTTTTTGCTCTTTTTTTGGAATTTTCTAATACGCGTCGGGTTGGAACGGAATGGAGCAGTAATTTTTATTTTCTCTCTTTCTCAGCCTTTTCCAACCTATGTTGGCTTGAAATAAAGCCATAATGGTATTTTTGAATTTTTTTAATTTTTTGCTATTTTTTTGGAATTTTCTATTAACCATCGGGTCGGAACGGAACGGAAAGAAATTTTTTATTTGTTCCCTTTCTCAGCCTTTTCCAACCTATTTTGGCTTGAAATGAACCCTTAACGGTATTTTTTAATTTATTGAATTTTTTTGCTATTTTTTTGGAATTTTTTAATACGCGTAGGATTGGAACGAAACGGAACAGTAATTGTTATTTTCTATCTTTCTCATCCTTTTCCAACCTATGTTGGCTTGAAATGAAGCCATAATGGTATTTTTGAATTTTTTGAATTTTTTTGCTATTTTTTTAGAATTTTCTATTACGTTTCGGGTTGGAACGGAATGGAACGATAGTACTTATTTTCTCTCTTTCTCATACTTTTCCAACCTATGTTGGCTTGAAATGAAGCCATAATAGTATTTTTGAATTTTTTTGCTATTTTTTTGGAATTTTCTATTACGTTTCGGGTTGGAACGGAACGAACGATAGTACTTATTTTCTCTCTTTCTCATACTTTTCCAACCTATGTTGGCTTGAAATGAAGCCATAATAGTATTTTCGAATTTTTTAATTTTTTTGCTATTTTTTTGTAATTTTCTATTACGCGTCGGGTTGGAACGGAACGGAACAGTAATTGTTATTTTCTATCTTTCTCATCCTTTTCCAACCGATGTTGGCTTGAAATGAAGCCATAATGGTATTTTTGAATTTTTTTAATTTTTTTGCTATTTTTTTGGAATTTTCTAAAACGCGTAGGGTTGGAACGGAACGGAACAGTAATTTTTATTTTCTCTCTTTCTCAGCCTTTTCCAACCTATGTTGGCTTGAAATGAAGCTATAATGGTATTTTTGAATTTTTTGAATTTTTTTGCTATTTTTTTAGAATTTTCTATTACGTTTCGGGTTGGAACGGAACGATAGTACTTATTTTCTCTTTTTCTCATACTTTTCCAACCTATGTTGGCTTGAAATGAAGCCATAATAGTATTTTTTAATTTTTTAATTTTTTTGCTATTTTTTTGGAATTTTCTATTACGCGTCGGGTTGGAACGGAACAGAACAATAATTTTTATTTTCTCTCTTTCTCAGCCTTTTCCAACCTATGTTGGCTTGAAATGAAGCCATAATGGTATTTTTGAATTTTTTTAATTTTTTTGCTATTTTTTTGGAATTTTCTATTACGTTTCGGGTTGGAACGGAACGATAGTACTTATTTTCTCTCTTTCTCATACTTTTCCAACCTATGTTGGCTTGAAATGAAGCCATAATAGTATTTTCGAATTTTTCGAATTTTTTGCTATTTTTTTGGAATTTTCTATTACGCGTCGTGTTGGAACGGAACAGAACAGTAATTTTTATTTTCTCTCTTTCTCAGCCCATTCCAACCTATGTTGGCTTGAAATGAAGCTAGAATGGTATTTTTTAATTTTTTGAATTTTTTTGCTATTTTTTTGGAATTTTCAATTACGCTTCGTGTTGGAACGGAATGGAACGATAGTACTTATTTTCTCTCTTTCTCATACTTTTCCAACCTATGTTGGCTTGAAATGAAGCCATAATAGTATTTTTGAATTTTTTTGCTATTTTTTTGGAATTTTCTATTACGTTTCGGGTTGGAACGGAACGGAACGATAGTACTTATTTTCTCTCTTTCTCATACTTTTCCAACCTATGTTGGCTTGAAATGAAGCCATAATAGTATTTTCGAATTTTTTAATTTTTTTGCTATTTTTTTGTAATTTTCTATTACGCGTCGGGTTGGAACGGAACAGAACAATAATTTTTATTTTCTCTCTTTCTCAGCCTATTCTAACCTATGTTGGCTTGAAATGAAGCTAGAATGGTATTTTTTAATTTTTTGAATTTTTTTGCTATTTTTTTGGAATTTTCTAAAACGCGTAGGGTTGGAACGGAACGGAACAGTAATTTTTATTTTCTCTCTTTCTCATACTTTTCCAACCTATGTTGGCTTGAAATGAAGCCATAATGGTATTTTTGAATTTTTTTAATTTTTTGCAATTTTTTTGGAATTTTCTATTACCCATCGGGTAGGAACGGAACGGAAAGTCAATTTTTATTTTTTCTCTTTCTCAGCCTTTTCCAACCTATTTTGGCTTGAAATGAACCCTTAACGGTATTTTTTAATTTATTGAATTTTTTTGCTATTTTTTTGGAATTTTCTAATACGCGTAGGATTGGAACGAAACAGAACAGTAATTGTTATTTTCTATCTTTCTCATCCTTTTCCAACCTATGTTGGCTTGAAATGAAGCCATAATGGTATTTTTGAATTTTTTTAATTTTTTTGCTATTTTTTTGGAATTTTCTAAAACGGGTAGGGTTGGAACGGAACGGAACAGTAATTTTTATTTTCTCTCTTTCTCAGCCTTTTCCAACCTATGTTGGCTTGAAATGAAGCTATAATGGTATTTTTGAATTTTTTTAATTTTTTTGCTATTTTTTTAGAATTTTCTATTACGTTTCGGGTTGGAACGGAACGGAACGATAGTACTGATTTTCTCTCTTTCTCATACTTTTCCAACCTATGTTGGCTTGAAATGAAGCCATAATAGTATTTTCGAATTTTTCGAATTTTTTGCTATTTTTTTGGAATTTTCTATTACGCGTCGTGTTGGAACGGAACAGAACAGTAATTTTTATTTTCTATCTTTCTCATCCTTTTCCAACCTATGTTGGCTTGAAATGAAGCCATAATGGTATTTTTGAATTTTTTGAATTTTTTTGCTATTTTTTTGGAATTTTCTAAAACGGGTAGGGTTGGAACGGAACGGAACAGTAATTTTTATTTTCTCTCTTTCTCAGCCTTTTCCAACCTATGTTGGCTTGAAATGAAGCTATAATGGTATTTTTGAATTTTTTGAATTTTTTTGCTATTTTTTTAGAATTTTCTATTACGTTTCGGGTTGGAACGGAACGGAACGATAGTACTGATTTTCTCTCTTTCTCATACTTTTCCAACCTATGTTGGCTTGAAATGAAGCCATAATAGTATTTTCGAATTTTTCGAATTTTTTGCTATTTTTTTGGAATTTTCTATTACGCGTCGTGTTGGAACGGAACAGAACAGTAATTTTTATTTTCTCTCTTTCTCAGCCCATTCCAACCTATGTTGGCTTGAAATGAAGCTAGAATTTTATTTTTTAATTTTTGAATTTTTTTGCTATTTTTTTGGAATTTTCAATTACGCTTCTTGTTGGAACGGAATGGAACGATAGTACTTATTTTCTCTCTTTCTCATACTTTTCCAACCTATGTTGGCTTGAAATGAAGCCATAATAGTATTTTTGAATTTTTTTGCTATTTTTTTGGAATTTTCTATTACGTTTCGGGTTGGAGCGGAACGGAACGATAGTACTTATTTTCTCTCTTTCTCATACTTTTCCAACCTATGTTGGCTTGAAATGAAGCCATAATAGTATTTTCGAATTTTTTGCTATTTTTTTGGAATTTTCTATTACCCGTCGTGTTGGAACGGAACAGAACAGTAATTTTTATTTTCTCTCTTTCTCAGCCCATTCCAACCTATGTTGGCTTGAAATGAAGCTAGAATGGTATTTTTTAATTTTTTTAATTTTTTTCTATTTTTTTTGAATTTTCAATTACGCTTCGTGTTGGAACGGAATGGAACGATAGTACTTATTTTCTCTCTTTCTCATACTTTTCGAACCTATGTTGGCTTGAAATGAAGCCATAATAGTATTTTTGAATTTTTTTGCTATTTTTTTGGAATTTTGTATTACGTTTCGGGTTGGAACGGAACGGAACGATAGTACTTATTTTCTCTTTTTCTCATACTTTTCCAACCTATGTTGGCTTGAAATGAAGCCATAATAGTATTTTCGAATTTTTTAATTTTTTTGCTATTTTTTTGGAATTTTCTATTACGTTTCGGGTTGGAACGGAACGATAGTACTTATTTTCTCTCTTTCTCATACTTTTCCAACCTATGTTGGCTTGAAATGAAGCCATAATAGTATTTTCGAATTTTTCGAATTTTTTGCTATTTTTTTGGAATTTTCTATTACGCGTCGTGTTGGAACGGAATAGAACAGTAATTTTTATTTTCTCTCTTTCTCAGCCCATTCCAACCTATGTTGGCTTGAAATGAAGCTAGAATGGTATTTTTTAATTTTTTGAATTTTTTTGCTATTTTTTTGGAATTTTCAATTACGCTTCGTGTTGGAACGGAATGGAACGATAGTACTTATTTTCTCTCTTTCTCATACTTTTCCAACCTATGTTGGCTTGAAATGAAGCCATAATAGTATTTTTGAATTTTTTTGCTATTTTTTTGGAATTTTCTATTACGTTTCGGGTTGGAACGGAACGGAACGATAGTACTTATTTTCTCTCTTTCTCATACTTTTCCAACCTATGTTGGCTTGAAATGAAGCCATAATAGTATTTTCGAATTTTTTAATTTTTTTTCTATTTTTTTGTAATTTTCTATTACGCGTCGGGTTGGAACGGAACAGAACAATAATTTTTATTTTCTCTCTTTCTCAGCCTATTCTAACCTATGTTGGCTTGAAATGAAGCTAGAATGGTATTTTTTAGTTTTTTGAATTTTTTTGCTATTTTTTTGGAATTTTCTAAAACGCGTAGGGTTGGAACGGAACGGAACAGTAATTTTTATTTTCTCTCTTTCTCATACTTTTCCAACCTATGTTGGCTTGAAATGAAGCCATAATGGTATTTTTGAATTTTTTTTAATTTTTTGCAATTTTTTTGGAATTTTCTATTACCCATCGGGTAGGAACGGAACGGAAAGTCAATTTTTATTTTTTCTCTTTCTCAGCCTTTTCCAACCTATTTTGGCTTGAAATGAACCCTTAACGGTATTTTTTAATTTATTGAATTTTTTTGCTATTTTTTTGGAATTTTCTAATACGCGTAGGATTGGAACGAAACAGAACAGTAATTGTTATTTTCTATCTTTCTCATCCTTTTCCAACCTATGTTGGCTTGAAATGAAGCCATAATGGTATTTTTGAATTTTTTTAATTTTTTTGCTATTTTTTTGGAATTTTCTAAAACGGGTAGGGTTGGAACGGAACGGAACAGTAATTTTTATTTTCTCTCTTTCTCAGCCTTTTCCAACCTATGTTGGCTTGAAATGAAGCTATAATGGTATTTTTGAATTTTTTGAATTTTTTTGCTATTTTTTTAGAATTTTCTATTACGTTTCGGGTTGGAACGGAACAGAGCGATAGTACTGATTTTCTCTCTTTCTCATACTTTTCCAACCTATGTTGGCTTGAAATGAAGCCATAATAGTATTTTCGAATTTTACGAATTTTTTGCTATTTTTTTGGAATTTTCTATTACGCGTCGTGTTGGAATGGAACAGAACAGTAATTTTTATTTTCTATCTTTCTCATCCTTTTCCAACCTATGTTGGCTTGAAATGAAGCCATAATGGTATTTTTGAATTTTTTTAATTTTTTTGCTATTTTTTTGGAATTTTCTAAAACGGGTAGGGTTGGAACGGAACGGAACAGTAATTTTTATTTTCTCTCTTTCTCAGCCTTTTCCAACCTATGTTGGCTTGAAATGAAGCTATAATGGTATTTTTGAATTTTTTGAATTTTTTTGCTATTTTTTTAGAATTTTCTATTACGTTTCGGGTTGGAACGGAACGGAACGATAGTACTGATTTTCTCTCTTTCTCATACTTTTCCAACCTATGTTGGCTTGAAATGAAGCCATAATAGTATTTTCGAATTTTTCGAATTTTTTGCTATTTTTTTGGAATTTTCTATTACGCGTCGTGTTGGAACGGAACAGAACAGTAATTTTTATTTTCTCTCTTTCTCAGCCCATTCCAACCTATGTTGGCTTGAAATGAAGCTAGAATGGTATTTTTTAATTTTTGAATTTTTTTGCTATTTTTTTGGAATTTTCTATTACGTTTCGGGTTGGAACGGAACGGAACGATAGTACTGATTTTCTCTCTTTCTCATACTTTTCCAACCTATGTTGGCTTGAAATGAAGCCATAATAGTATTTTCGAATTTTTTGCTATTTTTTTGGAATTTGCTATTACCCGTCGTGTTGGAACGGAACAGAACAGTAATTTTTATTTTCTCTCTTTCTCAGCCCATTCCAACCTATGTTGGCTTGAAATGAAGCTAGAATGGTATTTTTTAATTTTTTTCTATTTTTTTTGAATTTTCAATTACGCTTCGTGTTGGAACGGAATGGAACGATAGTACTTATTTTCTCTCTTTCTCATACTTTTCGAACCTATGTTGGCTTGAAATGAAGCCATAATAGTATTTTTGAATTTTTTTGCTATTTTTTTGGAATTTTGTATTACGTTTCGGGTTGGAACGGAACGGAACGATAGTACTTATTTTCTCTTTTTCTCATACTTTTCCAACCTATGTTGGCTTGAAATGAAGCCATAATGGTATTTTTGAATTTTTTTAATTTTTTGCAATTTTTTTGGAATTTTCTATTACCCATCGGGTAGGAACGGAACGGAAAGTCAATTTTTATTTTTTCTCTTTCTCAGCCTTTTCCAACCTATTTTGGCTTGAAATGAACCCTTAACGGTATTTTTTAATTTATTGAATTTTTTTGCTATTTTTTTGGAATTTTCTAATACGCGTAGGGTTGGAACGGAACGGAACAGTAATTTTTATTTTCTATCTTTCTCATCCTTTTCCAACCGATGTTGGCTTGAAATGAAGCCATAATGGTATTTTTGAATTTTTTTAATTTTTTTGCTATTTTTTTGGAATTTTCTAAAACGCGTAGGGTTGGAACGGAACGGAACAGTAATTTTTATTTTCTCTCTTTCTCAGCCTTTTCCAACCTATGTTGGCTTGAAATGAAGCTATAATGGTATTTTTGAATTTTTTGAATTTTTTTGCTATTTTTTTAGAATTTTCTATTACGTTTCGGGTTGGAATGGAACGATAGTACTTATTTTCTCTTTTTCTCATACTTTTCCAACCTATGTTGGCTTGAAATGAAGCCATAATAGTATTTTTTAATTTTTTAATTTTTTAATTTTTTTGCTATTTTTTTGGAATTTTCTATTACGCGTCGGGTTGGAACGGAACAGAACAATAATTTTTATTTTCTCTCTTTCTCAGCCTTTTCCAACCTATGTTGGCTTGAAATGAAGCCATAATGGTATTTTTGAATTTTTTTAATTTTTTTGCTATTTTTTTGGAATTTTCTATTACGTTTCGGGTTGGAACGGAACGATAGTACTTATTTTCTCTCTTTCTCATACTTTTCCAACCTATGTTGGCTTGAAATGAAGCCATAATAGTATTTTCGAATTTTTTAATTTTTTTGCTATTTTTTTGTAATTTTCTATTACGCGTCGGGTTGGAACGGAACAGAACAATAATTTTTATTTTCTCTCTTTCTCAGCCTATTCTAACCTATGTTGGCTTGAAATGAAGCTAGAATGGTATTTTTTAATTTTTTGAATTTTTTTGCTATTTTTTTGGAATTTTCTAAAACGCGTAGGGTTGGAACGGAACGGAACAGTAATTTTTATTTTCTCTCTTTCTCATACTTTTCCAACCTATGTTGGCTTGAAATGAAGCCATAATGGTATTTTTGAATTTTTTTAATTTTTTGCAATTTTTTTGGAATTTTCTATTACCCATCGGGTAGGAACGGAACGGAAAGTCAATTTTTATTTTTTCTCTTTCTCAGCCTTTTCCAACCTATTTTGGCTTGAAATGAACCCTTAACGGTATTTTTTTATTTATTGAATTTTTTTGCTATTTTTTTGTAATTTTCTAATACGCGTAGGATTGGAACGAAACGGAACAGTAATTTTTATTTTCTATCTTTCTCAGCCTTTTCCAACCTATGTTGGCTTGAAATGAAGCCATAATGGTATTTTTGAATTTTTTTTAATTTTTTTGCTATTTTTTTGGAATTTTCTAATACGCGTAGGGTTGGAACAAACGGAACAGTAATTTTTATTTTCTCTCTTTCTCAGCCTTTTCCAACCTATGTTGGCTTGAAATGAAGCTATAATGGTATTTTTGAATTTTTTGAATTTTTTTGCTATTTTTTTGGAATTTTCTAATACGCGTCGGGTTGGAACGGAATGGAGCAGTAATTTTTTATTTTCTCTCTTTCTCTGCCTTTTCCAACCTATGTTGGCTTGAAATGAAGCTATAATGGTATTTTTGAATTTTTTGAGTTTTTTTGCTCTTTTTTTGGAATTTTCTAATACGCGTCGGGTTGGAACGGAATGGAGCAGTAATTTTTATTTTCTCTCTTTCTCAGCCTTTTCCAACCTATGTTGGCTTGAAATAAAGCCATAATGGTATTTTTGAATTTTTTTAATTTTTTGCTATTTTTTTGGAATTTTCTATTAACCATCGGGTCGGAACGGAACGGAAAGAAATTTTTTATTTTTTCCCTTTCTCAGCCTTTTCCAACCTATTTTGGCTTGAAATGAACCCTTAACGGTATTTTTTAATTTATTGAATTTTTTTGCTATTTTTTTGGAATTTTTTAATACGCGTAGGATTGGAACGAAACGGAACAGTAATTGTTATTTTCTATCTTTCTCATCCTTTTCCAACCTATGTTGGCTTGAAATGAAGCCATAATGGTATTTTTGAATTTTTTGAATTTTTTTGCTATTTTTTTAGAATTTTCTATTACGTTTCGGGTTGGAACGGAATGGAACGATAGTACTTATTTTCTCTCTTTCTCATACTTTTCCAACCTATGTTGGCTTGAAATGAAGCCATAATAGTATTTTTGAATTTTTTTGCTATTTTTTTGGAATTTTCTATTACGTTTCGGGTTGGAACGGAACGAACGATAGTACTTATTTTCTCTCTTTCTCATACTTTTCCAACCTATGTTGGCTTGAAATGAAGCCATAATAGTATTTTCGAATTTTTTAATTTTTTTGCTATTTTTTTGTAATTTTCTATTACGCGTCGGGTTGGAACGGAACGGAACAGTAATTGTTATTTTCTATCTTTCTCATCCTTTTCCAACCGATGTTGGCTTGAAATGAAGCCATAATGGTATTTTTGAATTTTTTTAATTTTTTTGCTATTTTTTTGGAATTTTCTAAAACGCGTAGGGTTGGAACGGAACGGAACAGTAATTTTTATTTTCTCTCTTTCTCAGCCTTTTCCAACCTATGTTGGCTTGAAATGAAGCTATAATGGTATTTTTGAATTTTTTGAATTTTTTTGCTATTTTTTTAGAATTTTCTATTACGTTTCGGGTTGGAATGGAACGATAGTACTTATTTTCTCTTTTTCTCATACTTTTCCAATCTATGTTGGCTTGAAATGAAGCCATAATAGTATTTTTTAATTTTTTAATTTTTTTGCTATTTTTTTGGAATTTTCTATTACGCGTCGGGTTGGAACGGAACAGAACAATAATTTTTATTTTCTCTCTTTCTCAGCCTTTTCCAACCTATGTTGGCTTGAAATGAAGCCATAATGGTATTTTTGAATTTTTTTAATTTTTTTGCTATTTTTTTGGAATTTTCTATTACGTTTCGGGTTGGAACGGAACGATAGTACTTATTTTCTCTCTTTCTCATACTTTTCCAACCTATGTTGGCTTGAAATGAAGCCATAATAGTATTTTCGAATTTTTCGAATTTTTTGCTATTTTTTTGGAATTTTCTATTACGCGTCGTGTTGGAACGGAACAGAACAGTAATTTTTATTTTCTCTCTTTCTCAGCCCATTCCAACCTATGTTGGCTTGAAATGAAGCTAGAATGGTATTTTTTAATTTTTTGAATTTTTTTGCTATTTTTTTGGAATTTTCAATTACGCTTCGTGTTGGAACGGAATGGAACGATAGTACTTATTTTCTCTCTTTCTCATACTTTTCCAACCTATGTTGGCTTGAAATGAAGCCATAATAGTATTTTTGAATTTTTTTGCTATTTTTTTGGAATTTTCTATTACGTTTCGGGTTGGAACGGAACGGAACGATAGTACTTATTTTCTCTCTTTCTCATACTTTTCCAACCTATGTTGGCTTGAAATGAAGCCATAATAGTATTTTCGAATTTTATAATTTTTTTGCTATTTTTTTGTAATTTTCTATTACGCGTCGGGTTGGAACGGAACAGAACAATAATTTTTATTTTCTCTCTTTCTCAGCCTATTCTAACCTATGTTGGCTTGAAATGAAGCTAGAATGGTATTTTTTAATTTTTTGAATTTTTTTGCTATTTTTTTGGAATTTTCTAAAACGCGTAGGGTTGGAACGGAACGGAACAGTAATTTTTATTTTCTCTCTTTCTCAGCCTTTTCCAACCTATGTTGGCTTGAAATGAAGCTATAATGGTATTTTTGAATTTTTTGAATTTTTTTGCTATTTTTTTAGAATTTTCTATTACGTTTCGGGTTGGAATGGAACGATAGTACTTATTTTCTCTTTTTCTCATACTTTTCCAACCTATGTTGGCTTGAAATGAAGCCATAATAGTATTTTTTAATTTTTTAATTTTTTTGCTATTTTTTTGGAATTTTCTATTACGCGTCGGGTTGGAACGGAACAGAACAATAATTTTTATTTTCTCTCTTTCTCAGCCTTTTCCAACCTATGTTGGCTTGAAATGAAGCCATAATGGTATTTTTGAATTTTTTTAATTTTTTTGCTATTTTTTTGGAATTTTCTATTACGTTTCGGGTTGGAACGGAACGATAGTACTTATTTTCTCTCTTTCTCATACTTTTCCAACCTATGTTGGCTTGAAATGAAGCCATAATAGTATTTTCGAATTTTTCGAATTTTTTGCTATTTTTTTGGAATTTTCTATTACGCGTCGTGTTGGAACGGAACAGAACAGTAATTTTTATTTTCTCTCTTTCTCAGCCCATTCCAACCTATGTTGGCTTGAAATGAAGCTAGAATGGTATTTTTTAATTTTTTGAATTTTTTTGCTATTTTTTTGGAATTTTCAATTACGCTTCGTGTTGGAACGGAATGGAACGATAGTACTTATTTTCTCTCTTTCTCATACTTTTCCAACCTATGTTGGCTTGAAATGAAGCCATAATAGTATTTTTGAATTTTTTTGCTATTTTTTTGGAATTTTCTATTACGTTTCGGGTTGGAACGGAACGGAACGATAGTACTTATTTTCTCTCTTTCTCATACTTTTCCAACCTATGTTGGCTTGAAATGAAGCCATAATAGTATTTTCGAATTTTTTAATTTTTTTGCTATTTTTTTGTAATTTTCTATTACGCGTCGGGTTGGAACGGAACAGAACAATAATTTTTATTTTCTCTCTTTCTCAGCCTATTCTAACCTATGTTGGCTTGAAATGAAGCTAGAATGGTATTTTTTAATTTTTTGAATTTTTTTGCTATTTTTTTGGAATTTTCTAAAACGCGTAGGGTTGGAACGGAACGGAACAGTAATTTTTATTTTCTCTCTTTCTCATACTTTTCCAACCTATGTTGGCTTGAAATGAAGCCATAATGGTATTTTTGAATTTTTTTAATTTTTTGCAATTTTTTTGGAATTTTCTATTACCCATCGGGTAGGAACGGAACGGAAAGTCAATTTTTATTTTTTCTCTTTCTCAGCCTTTTCCAACCTATTTTGGCTTGAAATGAACCCTTAACGGTATTTTTTAATTTATTGAATTTTTTTGCTATTTTTTTGGAATTTTCTAATACGCGTAGGATTGGAACGAAACAGAACAGTAATTGTTATTTTCTATCTTTCTCATCCTTTTCCAACCTATGTTGGCTTGAAATGAAGCCATAATGGTATTTTTGAATTTTTTTAATTTTTTTGCTATTTTTTTGGAATTTTCTAAAACGGGTAGGGTTGGAACGGAACGGAACAGTAATTTTTATTTTCTCTCTTTCTCAGCCTTTTCCAACCTATGTTGGCTTGAAATGAAGCTATAATGGTATTTTTGAATTTTTTGAATTTTTTTGCTATTTTTTTAGAATTTTCTATTACGTTTCGGGTTGGAACGGAACGGAACGATAGTACTGATTTTCTCTCTTTCTCATACTTTTCCGACCTATGTTGGCTTGAAATGAAGCCATAATAGTATTTTCGAATTTTTCGAATTTTTTGCTATTTTTTTGGAATTTTCTATTACGCGTCGTGTTGGAACGGAACAGAACAGTAATTTTTATTTTCTCTCTTTCTCATACTTTTCCAACCTATGTTGGCTTGAAATGAAGCCATAATAGTATTTTTGAATTTTTTTGCTATTTTTTTGGAATTTTCTATTACGTTTCGGATTGGAACGGAACGAACGATAGTACTTATTTTCTCTCTTTCTCATACTTTTCCAACCTATGTTGGCTTGAAATGAAGCCATAATAGTATTTTCGAATTTTTTAATTTTTTTGCTATTTTTTTGTAATTTTCTATTACGCGTCGGGTTGGAACGGAACGGAACAGTAATTGTTATTTTCTATCTTTCTCATCCTTTTCCAACCGATGTTGGCTTGAAATGAAGCCATAATGGTATTTTTGAATTTTTTTAATTTTTTTGCTATTTTTTTGGAATTTTCTAAAACGCGTAGGGTTGGAACGGAACGGAACAGTAATTTTTATTTTCTCTCTTTCTCAGCCTTTTCCAACCTATGTTGGCTTGAAATGAAGCTATAATGGTATTTTTGAATTTTTTGAATTTTTTTGCTATTTTTTTAGAATTTTCTATTACGTTTCGGGTTGGAATGGAACGATAGTACTTATTTTCTCTTTTTCTCATACTTTTCCAACCTATGTTGGCTTGAAATGAAGCCATAATAGTATTTTTTAATTTTTTAATTTTTTTGCTATTTTTTTGGAAATTTCTATTACGCGTCGGGTTGGAACGGAACAGAACAATAATTTTTATTTTCTCTCTTTCTCAGCCTTTTCCAACCTATGTTGGCTTGAAATGAAGCCATAATGGTATTTTTGAATTTTTTTAATTTTTTTGCTATTTTTTTGGAATTTTCTATTACGTTTCGGGTTGGAACGGAACGATAGTACTTATTTTCTCTCTTTCTCATACTTTTCCAACCTATGTTGGCTTGAAATGAAGCCATAATAGTATTTTCGAATTTTTCGAATTTTTTGCTATTTTTTTGGAATTTTCTATTACGCGTCGTGTTGGAACGGAACAGAACAGTAATTTTTATTTTCTCTCTTTCTCAGCCCATTCCAACCTATGTTGGCTTGAAATGAAGCTAGAATGGTATTTTTTAATTTTTTGAATTTTTTTGCTATTTTTTTGGAATTTTCAATTACGCTTCGTGTTGGAACGGAATGGAACGATAGTACTTATTTTCTCTCTTTCTCATACTTTTCCAACCTATGTTGGCTTGAAATGAAGCCATAATAGTATTTTTGAATTTTTTTGCTATTTTTTTGGAATTTTCTATTACGTTTCGGGTTGGAACGGAACGGAACGATAGTACTTATTTTCTCTCTTTCTCATACTTTTCCAACCTATGTTGGCTTGAAATGAAGCCATAATAGTATTTTCGAATTTTTTAATTTTTTTGCTATTTTTTTGTAATTTTCTATTACGCGTCGGGTTGGAACGGAACAGAACAATAATTTTTATTTTCTCTCTTTCTCAGCCTATTCTAACCTATGTTGGCTTGAAATGAAGCTAGAATGGTATTTTTTAATTTTTTGAATTTTTTTGCTATTTTTTTGGAATTTTCTAAAACGCGTAGGGTTGGAACGGAACGGAACAGTAATTTTTATTTTCTCTCTTTCTCATACTTTTCCAACCTATGTTGGCTTGAAATGAAGCCATAATGGTATTTTTGAATTTTTTTAATTTTTTGCAATTTTTTTGGAATTTTCTATTACCCATCGGGTAGGAACGGAACGGAAAGTCAATTTTTATTTTTTTCTCTTTCTCAGCCTTTTCCAACCTATTTTGGCTTGAAATGAACCCTTAACGGTATTTTTTAATTTATTGAATTTTTTTGCTATTTTTTTGGAATTTTCTAATACGCGTAGGATTGGAACGAAACAGAACAGTAATTGTTATTTTCTATCTTTCTCATCCTTTTCCAACCTATGTTGGCTTGAAATGAAGCCATAATGGTATTTTTGAATTTTTTTAATTTTTTTGCTATTTTTTTGGAATTTTCTAAAACGGGTAGGGTTGGAACGGAACGGAACAGTAATTTTTATTTTCTCTCTTTCTCAGCCTTTTCCAACCTATGTTGGCTTGAAATGAAGCTATAATGGTATTTTTGAATTTTTTTAATTTTTTTGCTATTTTTTTAGAATTTTCTATTACGTTTCGGGTTGGAACGGAACGGAACGATAGTACTGATTTTCTCTCTTTCTCATACTTTTCCAACCTATGTTGGCTTGAAATGAAGCCATAATAGTATTTTCGAATTTTTCGAATTTTTTGCTATTTTTTTGGAATTTTCTATTACGCGTCGTGTTGGAACGGAACAGAACAGTAATTTTTATTTTCTCTCTTTCTCAGCCCATTCCAACCTATGTTGGCTTGAAATGAAGCTAGAATGGTATTTTTTAATTTTTTTAATTTTTTTGCTATTTTTTTGGAATTTTCTAAAACGCGTAGGGTTGGAACAGAACGGAACAGTAATTTTTATTTTCTCTCTTTCTCATACTTTTCCAACCTATGTTGGCTTGAAATGAAGCCATAGTGGTATTTTTGAATTTTTTTAATTTTTTGCAATTTTTTTGGAATTTTCTATTACCCATCGGGTAGGAACGGAACGGAAAGTCAATTTTTATTTTTTCTCTTTCTCATCCATTTCCAACCTATTTTGGCTTGAAATGAACCCTTAACGCTATTTTTTAATTTATTGAATTTTTTTGCTATTTTTTTGGAATTTTCTAATACGCGTAGGATTGGAACGAAACGGAACAGTAATTGTTATTTTCTATCTTTCTCATCCTTTTCCAACCTATGTTGGCTTGAAATGAAGCCATAATGGTATTTTTGAATTTTTTTAATTTTTTTGCTATTTTTTTGGAATTTTCTAAAACGGATAGGGTTGGAACGGAACGGAACAGTAATTTTTATTTTCTCTCTTTCTCAGCCCATTCCAACCTATGTTGGCTTGAAATGAAGCTAGAATGGTATTTTTTAATTTTTTTAATTTTTTTGCTATTTTTTTGGAATTTTCTATTACGTTTCGGGTTGGAGCGGAACGGAACGATAGTACTTATTTTCTCTTTTCTCATACTTTTCCAACCTATGTTGGCTTGAAATGAAGTCATAATAGTATTTTCGAATTTTTTAATTTTTTTGCTATTTTTTTGTAATTTTCTATTACGCGTCGGGTTGGAACGGAACAGAACAATAATTTTTATTTTCTCTCTTTCTCAGCCTATTCTAACCTATGTTGGCTTGAAATGATGCTAGAATGGTATTTTTTAATTTTTTTAATTTTTTTGCTATTTTTTTGGAATTTTCTAAAACGCGTAGGGTTGGAACGGAACGGAACAGTAATTTTTATTTTCTCTCTTTCTCATACTTTTCCAACCTATGTTTGCTTGAAATGAAGCCATAGTGGTATTTTTGAATTTTTTTAATTTTTTGCAATTTTTTTGGAATTTTCTATTACCCATCGGGTAGGAACGGAACGGAAAGTCAATTTTTATTTTTTCTCTTTCTCAGCCATTTCTAACCTATTTTGGCTTGAAATGAACCCTTAACGGTATTTTTTAATTTATTGAATTTTTTTGCTATTTTTTTGGAATTTTCTAATACGCGTAGGATTGGAACGAAACGGAACAGTAATTGTTATTTTCTATCTTTCTCATCCTTTTCCAACCTATGTTGGCTTGAAATGAAGCCATAATGGTATTTTTGAATTTTTTTAATTTTTTTGCTATTTTTTTGGAATTTTCTAAAACGGATAGGGTTGGAACGGAACGGAACAGTAATTTTTATTTTCTCTCTTTCTCAGCCTTTTCCAACCTATGTTGGCTTGAAATGAAGCTATAATGGTATTTTTGAATTTTTTTAATTTTTTTGCTATTTTTTTAGAATTTTCTATTACGTTTCGGGTTGGAACGGAACGGAACGATTGTACTGATTTTCTCTCTTTCTCATACTTTTCCAACCTATGTTGGCTTGAAATGAAGCCATAATAGTATTTTCGAATTTTTTGCTATTTTTTTGGAATTTTCTATTACGCGTCGTGTTGGAACGGAACAGAACAGTAATTTTTATTTTCTCTCTTTCTCAGCCCATTCCAACCTATGTTGGCTTGAAATGAAGCTATTATGGTATTTTTTAATTTTTTGAATTTTTTTGCTATTTTTTTAGAATTTTCTATTACGTTTCGGGTTGGAACGGAACGGAACGATAGTACTTATTTTCTCTCTTTCTCATACTTTTCCAACCTATGTTGGCTTGAAATGAAGCCATAATAGTATTTTCGAATATTTTGCTATTTTTTTGGAATTTTCTATTACGCGTCGTGTTGGAACGGAACAGAACAGTAATTTTTATTTTCTCTCTTTCGCAGCCCATTCCAACCTATGTTGGCTTGAAATGAAGCTAGAATGGTATTTTTTAATTTTTTTAATTTTTTTGCTATTTTTTTAGAATTTTCTATTACGTTTCGGGTTGGAACGGAACGGAACGATAATACTTATTTTCTCTCTTTCTCATACTTTTCCAACCTATGTTGGCTTGAAATGAAGCCATAATAGTATTTTCGAATTTTTCGAATTTTTTGCTATTTTTTTGGAATTTTCTATTACGCGTCGTGTTGGAACGGAACAGAACAGTAATTTTTATTTTCTCTCTTTCTCAGCCTTTTCCAACCTATGTTGGCTTGAAATGAAGCTATAATGGTATTTTTGTATTTTTTGAATTTTTTTGCTATTTTTTTAGAATTTTCTATTACGCGTCGTGTTGGAACGGAACAGAACAGTAATTTTTATTTTCTCTCTTTCTCAGCCTTTTCCAACCTATGTTGGCTTGAAATGAAGCTATAATGGTATTTTTGTATTTTTTGAATTTTTTTGCTATTTTTTTAGAATTTTCTATTACGCGTCGTGTTGGAACGAAACAGAACAGTAATTTTTATTTTCTCTCTTTCTCAGCCTTTTCCAACCTATGTTGGCTTGAAATGAAGCCATAATGGTATTTTTGAATTTTTTTAATTTTTTGCAATTTTTTTGGAATTTTCTATTACCCATCGGGTAGGAACGGAACGGAAAGTCAATTTTTATTTTTTCTCTTTCTCAGCCTTTTCCAACCTATTTTGGCTTGAAATGAACCCTTAACGGTATTTTTTAATTTATTGAATTTTTTTGCTATTTTTTTGGAATTTTCTAATACGCGTAGGATTGGAACGAAACAGAACAGTAATTGTTATTTTCTATCTTTCTCATCCTTTTCCAACCTATGTTGGCTTGAAATGAAGCCATAATGGTATTTTTGAATTTTTTTAATTTTTTTGCTATTTTTTTGGAATTTTCTAAAACGGGTAGGGTTGGAACGGAACGGAACAGTAATTTTTATTTTCTCTCTTTCTCAGCCTTTTCCAACCTATGTTGGCTTGAAATGAAGCTATAATGGTATTTTTGAATTTTTTGAATTTTTTTGCTATTTTTTTAGAATTTTCTATTACGTTTCGGGTTGGAACGGAACGGAACGATAGTACTGATTTTCTCTCTTTCTCATACTTTTCCAACCTATGTTGGCTTGAAATGAAGCCATAATAGTATTTTCGAATTTTTCGAATTTTTTGCTATTTTTTTGGAATTTTCTATTACGCGTCGTGTTGGAACGGAACGGAACAGTAATTTTTATTTTCTCTCTTTCTCATACTTTTCCAACCTATGTTGGCTTGAAATGAAGCCATAATGGTATTTTTGAATTTTTTTAATTTTTTGCAATTTTTTTGGAATTTTCTATTACCCATGGGGTAGGAACGGAACGGAAAGTCAATTTTTATTTTTTCTCTTTCTCAGCCTTTTCCAACCTATTTTGGCTTGAAATGAACCCTTAACGGTATTTTTTAATTTATTGAATTTTTTTGCTATTTTTTTGGAATTTTCTAATACGCGTAGGATTGGAACGAAACAGAACAGTAATTGTTATTTTCTATCTTTCTCATCCTTTTCCAACCTATGTTGGCTTGAAATGAAGCCATAATGGTATTTTTGAATTTTTTTAATTTTTTTGCTATTTTTTTGGAATTTTCTAAAACGGGTAGGGTTGGAACGGAACGGAACAGTAATTTTTATTTTCTCACTTTCTCAGCCTTTTCCAACCTATGTTGGCTTGAAATGAAGCTATAATGGTATTTTTGAATTTTTTGAATTTTTTTGCTATTTTTTTAGAATTTTCTATTACGTTTCGGGTTGGAACGGAACGGAACGATAGTACTGATTTTCTCTCTTTCTCATACTTTTCCAACCTATGTTGGCTTGAAATGAAGCCATAATAGTATTTTCGAATTTTTCGAATTTTTTGCTATTTTTTTGGAATTTTTATTACGCGTCGTGTTGGAACGGAACAGAACAGTAATTTTTATTTTCTCTCGTTCTCAGCCCATTCCAACCTATGTTGGCTTGAAATGAAGCTAGAATGGTATTTTTTAATTTTTTGAATTTTTTTGCTATTTTTTTGGAATTTTCAATTACGCTTCGTGTTGGAACGGAATGGAACGATAGTACTTATTTTCTCTCTTTCTCATACTTTTCCAACCTATGTTGGCTTGAAATGAAGCCATAATAGTATTTTTGAATTTTTTTGCTATTTTTTTGGAATTTTCTATTACGTTTCGGGTTGGAGCGGAACGGAACGATAGTACTTATTTTCTCTCTTTCTCATACTTTTCCAACCTATGTTGGCTTGAAATGAAGTCATAATAGTATTTTCGAATTTTTTAATTTTTTTGCTATTTTTTTGTAATTTTCTATTACGCGTCGGGTTGGAACGGAACAGAACAATAATTTTTATTTTCTCTCTTTCTCAGCCTATTCTAACCTATGTTGGCTTGAAATGATGCTAGAATGGTATTTTTTAATTTTTTGAATTTTTTTGCTATTTTTTTGGAATTTTCTAAAACGCGTAGGGTTGGAACGGAACGGAACAGTAATTTTTATTTTCTCTCTTTCTCATACTTTTCCAACCTATGTTGGCTTGTAATGAAGCCATAATGGTATTTTTTAATTTTTTTAATTTTTCTGCTATTTTTTTGGAATTTTCTAATACGCGTAGGGTTGGAACGAACGGAACAGTAATTTTTATTTTCTCTCTTTCTCAGCCTTTTCCAACCTATGTTGGCTTGAAATGAAGCTATAATGGTATTTTTGAATTTTTTGAATTTTTTTGCTATTTTTTTGGAATTTTCTAATACAAGTCGGGTTGGAACGGAATGGAGCAGTAATTTTTATTTTCTCTCTTTCTCTGCCTTTTCCAACCTATGTTGGCTTGAAATGAAGCTATAATGGTATTTTTGAATTTTTTGAATTTTTTTGCTCTTTTTTTGGAATTTTCTAATACGCGTCGGGTTGGAACGGAATGGAGCAGTAATTTTTATTTTCTCTCTTTCTCAGCCTTTTCCAACCTATGTTGGCTTGAAATAAAGCCATAATGGTATTTTTGAATTTTTTTAATTTTTTGCTATTTTTTTGGAATTTTCTATTAACCATCGGGTCGGAACGGAACGGAAAGAAATTTTTTATTTTTTCCCTTTCTCAGCCTTTTCCAACCTATTTTGGCTTGAAATGAACCCTTAACGGTATTTTTTAATTTATTGAATTTTTTTGCTATTTTTTTGGAATTTTCTAATACGCGTAGGATTGGAACGAAACGGAACAGTAATTGTTATTTTCTATCTTTCTCATCCTTTTCCAACCTATGTTGGCTTGAAATGATGCCATAATAGTATTTTCGAATTTTTCGAATTTTTTGCTATTTTTTTGGAATTTTCTATTACGCGTCGTGTTGGAACGGAACAGAACAGTAATTTTTATTTTCTCTCTTTCTCAGCCCATTCCAACCTATGTTGGCTTGCATTGAAGCTAGAATGGTATTTTTGAATTTTTTGAATTTTTTTGCTATTTTTTTAGAATTTTCTATTACGTTTCGGGTTGGAACGGAACGGAACGATAGTACTGATTTTCTCTCTTTCTCATACTTTTCCAACCTATGTTGGCTTGAAATGAAGCCATAATAGTATTTTCGAATTTTTCGAATTTTTTGCTATTTTTTTGGAATTTTCTATTACGCGTCGTGTTGGAACGGAACAGAACAGTAATTTTTATTTTCTCTCTTTCTCAGCCTATTCTAACCTATGTTGGCTTGAAATGAAGCTAGAATGGTATTTTTTAATTTTTTGAATTTTTTTGCTATTTTTTTGGAATTTTCTAAAACGCGTAGGGTTGGAACGGAACGGAACAGTAATTTTTATTTTCTCTCTTTCTCATACTTTTCCAACCTATGTTGGCTTGTAATGAAGCCATAATGGTATTTTTTAATTTTTTTAATTTTTCTGCTATTTTTTTGGAATTTTCTAATACGCGTAGGGTTGGAACGAACGGAACAGTAATTTTTATTTTCTCTCTTTCTCAGCCTTTTCCAACCTATGTTGGCTTGAAATGAAGCTATAATGGTATTTTTGAATTTTTTGAATTTTTTTGCTATTTTTTTGGAATTTTCTAATACGCGTCGGGTTGGAACGGAATGGAGCAGTAATTTTTATTTTCTCTCTTTCTCTGCCTTTTCCAACCTATGTTGGCTTGAAATGAAGCTACAATGGTATTTTTGAATTTTTTGAATTTTTTTGCTCTTTTTTTGGAATTTTCTAATACGCGTCGGGTTGGAACGGAATGGAGCAGTAATTTTTATTTTCTCTCTTTCTCAGCCTTTTCCAACCTATGTTGGCTTGAAATAAAGCCATAATGGTATTTTTGAATTTTTTTAATTTTTTGCTATTTTTTTGGAATTTTCTATTAACCATCGGGTCGGAACGGAACGGAAAGAAATTTTTTATTTTTTCCCTTTCTCAGCCTTTTCCAACCTATTTTGGTTCGAAATGAACCCTTAACGGTATTTTTTAATTTATTGAATTTTTTTGCTATTTTTTTGGAATTTTCTAATACGCGTAGGATTGGAACGAAACGGAACAGTAATTGTTATTTTCTATCTTTCTCATCCTTTTCCAACCTATGTTGGCTTGAAATGAAGCCATAATAGTATTTTCGAATTTTTCGAATTTTTAGCTATTTTTTTGGAATTTTCTATTACGCGTCGTGTTGGAACGGAACAGAACAGTAATTTTTATTTTCTCTCTTTCTCAGCCCATTCCAACCTATGTTGGCTTGAAATGACGCTAGAATGGTATTTTTGAATTTTTTGAATTTTTTTGCTATTTTTTTAGAATTTTCTATTACGTTTCGGGTTGGAACGGAACGGAACGATAGTACTGATTTTCTCTCTTTCTCATACTTTTCCAACCTATGTTGGCTTGAAATGAAGCCATAATAGTATTTTCGAATTTTTCGAATTTTTTGCTATTTTTTTGGAATTTTCTATTACGCGTCGTGTTGGAACGGAACAGAACAGTAATTTTTATTTTCTCTCTTTCTCAGCCCATTCCAACCTATGTTGGCTTGAAATGACGCTAGAATGGTATTTTTGAATTTTTTGAATTTTTTTGCTATTTTTTTAGAATTTTCTATTACGTTTCGGGTTGGAACGGAACGGAACGATAGTACTGATTTTCTCTCTTTCTCATACTTTTCCAACCTATGTTGGCTTGAAATGAAGCCATAATAGTATTTTCGAATTTTTCGAATTTTTTGCTATTTTTTTGGAATTTTCTATTACGCGTCGTGTTGGAACGGAACAGAACAGTAATTTTTATTTTCTCTCTTTCTCATACTTTTCCAACCTATGTTGGCTTGTAATGAAGCCATAATAGTATTTTCGAATTTTTTAATTTTTTTGCTATTTTTTTGTAATTTTCTATTACGCGTCGGGTTGGAACGGAACAGAACAATAATTTTTATTTTCTCTCTTTCTCAGCCTATTCTAACCTATGTTGGCTTGAAATGATGCTAGAATGGTATTTTTTAATTTTTTGAATTTTTTTGCTATTTTTTTGGAATTTTCTAAAACGCGTAGGGTTGGAACGGAACGGAACAGTAATTTTTATTTTCTCTCTTTCTCAGCCTTTTCCAACCTATGTTGGCTTGAAATGAAGCTATAATGGTATTTTTGAATTTTTTGAATTTTTTTGCTATTTTTTTGGAATTTTCTAATACAAGTCGGGTTGGAACGGAATGGAGCAGTAATTTTTATTTTCTCTCTTTCTCTGCCTTTTCCAACCTATGTTGGCTTGAAATGAAGCTATAATGGTATTTTTGAATTTTTTGAATTTTTTTGCTCTTTTTTTGGAATTTTCTAATACGCGTCGGGTTGGAACGGAATGGAGCAGTAATTTTTATTTTCTCTCTTTCTCAGCCTTTTCCAACCTATGTTGGCTTGAAATAAAGCCATAATGGTATTTTTGAATTTTTTTAATTTTTTGCTATTTTTTTGGAATTTTCTATTAACCATCGGGTCGGAACGGAACGGAAAGAAATTTTTTATTTTTTCCCTTTCTCAGCCTTTTCCAACCTATTTTGGCTTGAAATGAACCCTTAACGGTATTTTTTAATTTATTGAATTTTTTTGCTATTTTTTTGGAATTTTCTAATACGCGTAGGATTGGAACGAAACGGAACAGTAATTGTTATTTTCTATCTTTCTCATCCTTTTCCAACCTATGTTGGCTTGAAATGATGCCATAATAGTATTTTCGAATTTTTCGAATTTTTTGCTATTTTTTTGGAATTTTCTATTACGCGTCGTGTTGGAACGGAACAGAACAGTAATTTTTATTTTCTCTCTTTCTCAGCCCATTCCAACCTATGTTGGCTTGAAATGAAGCTAGAATGGTATTTTTGAATTTTTTGAATTTTTTTGCTATTTTTTTAGAATTTTCTATTACGTTTCGGGTTGGAACGGAACGGAACGATAGTACTGATTTTCTCTCTTTCTCATACTTTTCCAACCTATGTTGGCTTGAAATGAAGCCATAATAGTATATTCGAATTTTTCGAATTTTTTGCTATTTTTTTGGAATTTTCTATTACGCGTCGGGTTGGAACGGAACAGAACAATAATTTTTATTTTCTCTCTTTCTCAGCCTATTCTAACCTATGTTGGCTTGAAATGAAGCTAGAATGGTATTTTTTAATTTTTTGAATTTTTTTGCTATTTTTTTGGAATTTTCTAAAACGCGTAGGGTTGGAACGGAACGGAACAGTAATTTTTATTTTCTCTCTTTCTCATACTTTTCCAACCTATGTTGGCTTGTAATGAAGCCATAATGGTATTTTTTAATTTTTTTAATTTTTCTGCTATTTTTTTGGAATTTTCTAATACGCGTAGGGTTGGAACGAACGGAACAGTAATTTTTATTTTCTCTCTTTCTCAGCCTTTTCCAACCTATGTTGGCTTGAAATGAAGCTATAATGGTATTTTTGAATTTTTTGAATTTTTTTGCTATTTTTTTGGAATTTTCTAATACGCGTCGGGTTGGAACGGAATGGAGCAGTAATTTTTATTTTCTCTCTTTCTCTGCCTTTTCCAACCTATGTTGGCTTGAAATGAAGCTATAATGGTATTTTTGAATTTTTTGAATTTTTTTGCTCTTTTTTTGGAATTTTCTAATACGCGTCGGGTTGGAACGGAATGGAGCAGTAATTTTTATTTTCTCTCTTTCTCAGCCTTTTCCAACCTATGTTGGCTTGAAATAAAGCCATAATGGTATTTTTGAATTTTTTTAATTTTTTGCTATTTTTTTGGAATTTTCTATTAACCATCGGGTCGGAACGGAACGGAAAGAAATTTTTTATTTTTTCCCTTTCTCAGCCTTTTCCAACCTATTTTGGCTCGAAATGAACCCTTAACGGTATTTTTTAGTTTATTGAATTTTTTTGCTATTTTTTTGGAATTTTCTAATACGCGTAGGATTGGAACGAAACGGAACAGTAATTGTTATTTTCTATCTTTCTCATCCTTTTCCAACCTATGTTGGCTTGAAATGAAGCCATAATAGTATTTTCGAATTTTTCGAATTTTTTGCTATTTTTTTGGAATTTTCTATTCCGCGTCGTGTTGGAACGGAACAGAACAGTAATTTTTATTTTCTCTCTTTCTCAGCCCATTCCAACCTATGTTGGCTTGAAATGACGCTAGAATGGTATTTTTGAATTTTTTGAATTTTTTTGCTATTTTTTTAGAATTTTCTATTACGTTTCGGGTTGGAACGGAACGGAACGATAGTACTGATTTTCTCTCTTTCTCATACTTTTCCAACCTATGTTGGCTTGAAATGAAGCCATAATAGTATTTTCGAATTTTTCGAATTTTTTGCTATTTTTTTGGAATTTTCTATTACGCGTCGTGTTGGAACGGAACAGAACAGTAATTTTTATTTTCTCTCTTTCTCAGCCCATTCCAACCTATGTTGGCTTGAAATGACGCTAGAATGGTATTTTTGAATTTTTTGAATTTTTTTGCTATTTTTTTAGAATTTTCTATTACGTTTCGGGTTGGAACGGAACGGAACGATAGTACTGATTTTCTCTCTTTCTCATACTTTTCCAACCTATGTTGGCTTGAAATGAAGCCATAATAGTATTTTCGAATTTTTCGAATTTTTTGCTATTTTTTTGGAATTTTCTATTACGCGTCGTGTTGGAACGGAACAGAACAGTAATTTTTATTTTCTCTCTTTCTCATACTTTTCCAACCTATGTTGGCTTGTAATGAAGCCATAATAGTATTTTCGAATTTTTTAATTTTTTTGCTATTTTTTTGTAATTTTCTATTACGCGTCGGGTTGGAACGGAACAGAACAATAATTTTTATTTTCTCTCTTTCTCAGCCTATTCTAACCTATGTTGGCTTGAAATGATGCTAGAATGGTATTTTTTAATTTTTTGAATTTTTTTGCTATTTTTTTGGAATTTTCTAAAACGCGTAGGGTTGGAACGGAACGGAACAGTAATTTTTATTTTCTCTCTTTCTCAGCCTTTTCCAACCTATGTTGGCTTGAAATGAAGCTATAATGGTATTTTTGAATTTTTTGAATTTTTTTGCTCTTTTTTTGGAATTTTCTAATACGCGTCGGGTTGGAACGGAATGGAGCAGTAATTTTTATTTTCTCTCTTTCTCAGCCTTTTCCAACCTATGTTGGCTTGAAATAAAGCCATAATGGTATTTTTGAATTTTTTTAATTTTTTGCTATTTTTTTGGAATTTTCTATTAACCATCGGGTCGGAACGGAACGGAAAGAAATTTTTTATTTTTTCCCTTTCTCAGCCTTTTCCAACCTATTTTGGCTTGAAATGAACCCTTAACGGTATTTTTTAATTTATTGAATTTTTTTGCTATTTTTTTGGAATTTTCTAATACGCGTAGGATTGGAACGAAACGGAACAGTAATTGTTATTTTCTATCTTTCTCATCCTTTTCCAACCTATGTTGGCTTGAAATGATGCCATAATAGTATTTTCGAATTTTTCGAATTTTTTGCTATTTTTTTGGAATTTTCTATTACGCGTCGTGTTGGAACGGAACAGAACAGTAATTTTTATTTTCTCTCTTTCTCAGCCCATTCCAACCTATGTTGGCTTGAAATGAAGCTAGAATGGTATTTTTGAATTTTTTGAATTTTTTTGCTATTTTTTTAGAATTTTCTATTACGTTTCGGGTTGGAACGGAACGGAACGATAGTACTGATTTTCTCTCTTTCTCATACTTTTCCAACCTATGTTGGCTTGAAATGAAGCCATAATAGTATTTTCGAATTTTTCGAATTTTTTGCTATTTTTTTGGAATTTTCTATTACGCGTCGTGTTGGAACGGAACAGAACAGTAATTTTTATTTTCTCTCTTTCTCAGCCTATTCTAACCTATGTTGGCTTGAAATGAAGCTAGAATGGTATTTTTTAATTTTTTGAATTTTTTTGCTATTTTTTTGGAATTTTCTAAAACGCGTAGGGTTGGAACGGAACGGAACAGTAATTTTTATTTTCTCTCTTTCTCATACTTTTCCAACCTATGTTGGCTTGTAATGAAGCCATAATGGTATTTTTTAATTTTTTTAATTTTTCTGCTATTTTTTTGGAATTTTCTAATACGCGTAGGGTTGGAACGAACGGAACAGTAATTTTTATTTTCTCTCTTTCTCAGCCTTTTCCAACCTATGTTGGCTTGAAATGAAGCTATAATGGTATTTTTGAATTTTTTGAATTTTTTTGCTATTTTTTTGGAATTTTCTAATACGCGTCGGGTTGGAACGGAATGGAGCAGTAATTTTTATTTTCTCTCTTTCTCTGCCTTTTCCAACCTATGTTGGCTTGAAATGAAGCTATAATGGTATTTTTGAATTTTTTGAATTTTTTTGCTCTTTTTTTGGAATTTTCTAATACGCGTCGGGTTGGAACGGAATGGAGCAGTAATTTTTATTTTCTCTCTTTCTCAGCCTTTTCCAACCTATGTTGGCTTGAAATAAAGCCATAATGGTATTTTTGAATTTTTTTAATTTTTTGCTATTTTTTTGGAATTTTCTATTAACCATCGGGTCGGAACGGAACGGAAAGAAATTTTTTATTTTTTCCCTTTCTCAGCCTTTTCCAACCTATTTTGGCTTGAAATGAACCCTTAACGGTATTTTTTAATTTATTGAATTTTTTTGCTATTTTTTTGGAATTTTCTAATACGCGTAGGATTGGAACGAAACGGAACAGTAATTGTTATTTTCTATCTTTCTCATCCTTTTCCAACCTATGTTGGCTTGAAATGAAGCCATAATAGTATTTTCGAATTTTTCGAATTTTTTGCTATTTTTTTGGAATTTTCTATTACGGGTCGTGTTGGAACGGAACAGAACAGTAATTTTTATTTTCTCTCTTTCTCAGCCCATTCCAACCTATGTTGGCTTGAAATGACGCTAGAATGGTATTTTTGAATTTTTTGAATTTTTTTGCTATTTTTTTAGAATTTTCTATTACGTTTCGGGTTGGAACGGAACGGAACGATAGTACTGATTTTCTCTCTTTCTCATACTTTTCCAACCTATGTTGGCTTGAAATGAAGCCATAATAGTATTTTCGAATTTTTCGAATTTTTTGCTATTTTTTTGGAATTTTCTATTACGCGTCGTGTTGGAACGGAACAGAACAGTAATTTTTATTTTCTCTCTTTCTCAGCCCATTCCAACCTATGTTGGCTTGAAATGAAGCTAGAATGGTATTTTTTAATTTTTGAATTTTTTTGCTATTTTTTTGGAATTTTCAATTACGCTTCGTGTTGGAACGGAATGGAACGATAGTACTTATTTTCTCTCTTTCTCATACTTTTCCAACCTATGTTGGCTTGAAATGAAGCCATAATAGTATTTTTGAATTTTTTTGCTATTTTTTTGGAATTTTCTATTACGTTTCGGATTGGAGCGGAACGGAACGATAGTACTTATTTTCTCTCTTACTCATACTTTTCCAACCTATGTTGGCTTGAAATTAAGCCATAATAGTATTTTCGAATTTTTCGAATTTTTTGCTATTTTTTTAGAATTTTCTATTACTTTTCGGGTTGGAACGGAACGGAACGATAGTGCTGATTTTCTCTCTTTCTCATACTTTTCCAACCTATGTTGGCTTGAAATGAAGCCATAATAGTATTTTCGAATTTTTCGAATTTTTTGCTATTTTTTTGGAATTTTCTATTACGCGTCGTGTTGGAACGGAACAGAACAGTAATTTTTATTTTCTCTCTTTCTCAGCCTATTCCAACCTATGTTGGCTTGAAATGAAGCTAGAATGGTATTTTTTAATTTTTTGAATTTTTTTGCTATTTTTTTGGAATTTTCAATTACGCTTCGTGTTGGAACGGAATGGAACGATAGTACTTATTTTCTCTCTTTCTCATACTTTTCCAACCTATGTTGGCTTGAAATGAAGCCATAATAGTATTTTTGAATTTTTTTGCTATTTTTTTGTAATTTTCTATTACGTTTCGGGTTGGAGCGGAACGGAACGATAGTACTTATTTTCTCTCTTTCTCATACTTTTCCAACCTATGTTGGCTTGAAATGAAGCCATAATAGTATTTTCGAATTTTTTGCTATTTTTTTGGAATTTTCTATTACGCGTCGTGTTGGAACGGAACAGAACAGTAATTTTTATTTTCTCTCTTTCTCAGCCTATTCTAACCTATGTTGGCTTGAAATGAAGCTAGAATGGTATTTTTTAATTTTTTGAATTTTTTTGCTATTTTTTTGGAATTTTCTAAAACGCGTAGGGTTGGAACGGAACGGAACAGTAATTTTTATTTTCTCTCTTTCTCATACTTTTCCAACCTATGTTGGCTTGTAATGAAGCCATAATGGTATTTTTTAATTTTTTTAATTTTTCTGCTATTTTTTTGGAATTTTCTAATACGCGTAGGGTTGGAACGAACGGAACAGTAATTTTTATTTTCTCTCTTTCTCAGCCTTTTCCAACCTATGTTGGCTTGAAATGAAGCTATAATGGTATTTTTGAATTTTTTGAATTTTTTTGCTATTTTTTTGGAATTTTCTAATACGCGTCGGGTTGGAACGGAATGGAGCAGTAATTTTTATTTTCTCTCTTTCTCTGCCTTTTCCAACCTATGTTGGCTTGAAATGAAGCTATAATGGTATTTTTGAATTTTTTGAATTTTTTTGCTCTTTTTTTGGAATTTTCTAATACGCGTCGGGTTGGAACGGAATGGAGCAGTAATTTTTATTTTCTCTCTTTCTCAGCCTTTTCCAACCTATGTTGGCTTGAAATAAAGCCATAATGGTATTTTTGAATTTTTTTAATTTTTTGCTATTTTTTTGGAATTTTCTATTAACCATCGGGTCGGAACGGAACGGAAAGAAATTTTTTATTTTTTCCCTTTCTCAGCCTTTTCCAACCTATTTTGGCTTGAAATGAACCCTTAACGGTATTTTTTAATTTATTGAATTTTTTTGCTATTTTTTTGGGATTTTCTAATACGCGTAGGATTGGAACGAAACGGAACAGTAATTGTTATTTTCTATCTTTCTCATCCTTTTCCAACCTATGTTGGCTTGAAATGAAGCCATAATAGTATTTTCGAATTTTTCGAATTTTTTGCTATTTTTTTGGAATTTTCTATTACGCGTCGTGTTGGAACGGAACAGAACAGTAATTTTTATTTTCTCTCTTTCTCAGCCCATTCCAACCTATGTTGGCTTGAAATGAAGCTAGAATGGTATTTTTGAATTTTTTTGCTATTTTTTTAGAATTTTCTATTACGTTTCGGGTTGGAACGGAACGGAACGATAGTACTGATTTTCTCTCTTTCTCATACTTTTCCAACCTATGTTGGCTTGAAATGAAGCCATAATAGTATTTTCGAATTTTTCGAATTTTTTGCTATTTTTTTGGAATTTTCTATTACGCGTCGTGTTGGAACGGAACAGAACAGTAATTTTTATTTTCTCTCTTTCTCAGCCCATTCCAACCTATGTTGGCTTGAAATGAAGCTAGAATGGTATTTTTTAATTTTTGAATTTTTTTGCTATTTTTTTGGAATTTTCAATTACGCTTCGTGTTGGAACGGAATGGAACGATAGTACTTATTTTCTCTCTTTCTCATACTTTTCCAACCTATGTTGGCTTGAAATGAAGCCATAATAGTATTTTTGAATTTTTTTGCTATTTTTTTGGAATTTTCTATTACGTTTCGGGTTGGATCGGAACGGAACGATAGTACTTATTTTCTCTCTTACTCATACTTTTCCAACCTATGTTGGCTTGAAATTAAGCCATAATAGTATTTTCGAATTTATTAATTTTTTGCTATTTTTTTAGAATTTTCTATTACTTTTCGGGTTGGAACGGAACGGAACGATAGTGCTGATTTTCTCTCTTTCTCATACTTTTCCAACCTATGTTGGCTTGAAATGAAGCCATAATAGTATTTTCGAATTTTTCGAATTTTTTGCTATTTTTTTGGAATTTTCTATTACGCGTCGTGTTGGAACGGAACAGAACAGTAATTTTTATTTTCTCTCTTTCTCAGCCCATTCCAACCTATGTTGGCTTGAAATGACGCTAGAATGGTATTTTTGAATTTTTTGAATTTTTTTGCTATTTTTTTAGAATTTTCTATTACGTTTCGGGTTGGAAAGGAACGGAACGATAGTACTGATTTTCTCTCTTTCTCATACTTTTCCAACCTATGTTGGCTTGAAATGAAGCCATAATAGTATTTTCGAATTTTTCGAATTTTTTGCTATTTTTTTGGAATTTTCTATTACGCGTCGTGTTGGAACGGAACAGAACAGTAATTTTTATTTTCTCTCTTTCTCAGCCTATTCCAACCTATGTTGGCTTGAAATGAAGCTAGAATGGTATTTTTTAATTTTTTAATTTTTTGCTATTTTTTTGGAATTTTTTATTACCCATCGGGTAGGAACGGAACGGAAAGAAATTTTTTATTTTTTCCCTTTCTCAGCCTTTTCCAACCTATTTTGGCTTGAAATGAACCCTTAACGGTATTTTTTAATTTATTGAATTTTTTTGCTATTTTTTTGGAATTTTCTAATACGCGTAGAATTGGAACGAAACGGAACAGTAATTTTTATTTTCTATCTTTCTCAGCCTTTTCCAACCTATGTTGGCTTGAAATGAAGCCATAATGGTATTTTTGAATTTTTTTAATTTTTTTGCTATTTTTTTGGAATTTTCTATTACGCGTAGGGTTGGAACGAACGGAACAGTAATTTTTATTTTCTCTCTTTCTCAACCTTTTCCAACCTATGTTGGCTTGAAATGAAGCTATAATGGTATTTTTGAATTTTTTGAATTTTTTTGCTATTTTTTTGGAATTTTCTAATACGCGTCGGGTTGGAACGGAATGGAGCAGTAATTTTTATTTTCTCTCTTTCTCATACTTTTCCAACCTATGTTGGCTTGAAATGAAGCTATAATGGTATTTTTGAATTTTTTGAATTTTTTTGCTCTTTTTTTGGAATTTTCTAATACGCGTCGGGTTGGAACGGAATGGAGCAGTAATTTTTATTTTCTCTCTTTCTCAGCCTTTTCCAACCTATGTTGGCTTGAAATAAAGCCATAATGGTATTTTTGAATTTTTTGAATTTTTTGCTATTTTTTTGGAATTTTCTATTAACCATCGGGTCGGAACGGAACGGAAAGAAATTTTTTATTTTTTCCCTTTCTCAGCCTTTTCCAACCTATTTTGGCTCGAAATGAACCCTTAACGGTATTTTTTAATTTATTGAATTTTTTTGCTATTTTTTTGGAATTTTCTAATACGCGTAGGATTGGAACGAAACGGAACAGTAATTGTTATTTTCTATCTTTCTCATCCTTTTCCAACCTATGTTGGCTTGAAATGAAGCCATAATGGTATTTTTGAATTTTTTTAATTTTTTTGCTTTTTTTTTGGAATTTTCTAAAACGGGTAGGGTTGGAACGGAACGGAACAGTAATTTTTATTTTCTCTCTTTCTCAGCCTTTTCCAACCTATGTTGGCTTGAAATGAAGCTATAATGGTATTTTTGAATTTTTTGAATTTTTTTGCTATTTTTTTAGAATTTTCTATTACGTTTCGGGTTGGAACGGAACGGAACGATAGTACTGATTTTCTCTCTTTCTCATACTTTTCCAACCTATGTTGGCTTGAAATGAAGCCATAATAGTATTTTCGAATTTTTCGAATTTTTTGCTATTTTTTTGGAATTTTCTATTACGCGTCGTGTTGGAACGGAACAGAACAGTAATTTTTATTTTCTCTCTTTCTCAGCCCATTCCAACCTATGTTGGCTTGAAATGAAGCTAGAATGGTATTTTTTAATTTTTTAATTTTTTTGCTATTTTTTTGGAATTTTCAATTACGCTTCGTGTTGGAACGGAATGGAACGATAGTACTTATTTTCTCTCTTTCTCATACTTTTCCAACCTATGTTGGCTTGAAATGAAGCCATAATAGTATTTTTGAATTTTTTTGCTATTTTTTTGGAATTTTCTATTACGTTTCGGGTTGGAGCGGAACGGAACGATAGTACTTATTTTCTCTCTTACTCATACTTTTCCAACCTATGTTGGCTTGAAATTAAGCCATAATAGTATTTTCGAATTTTTCGAATTTTTTGCTATTTTTTTAGAATTTTCTATTACATTTCGGGTTGGAACGGAACGGAACGATAGTGCTGATTTTCTCTCTTTCTCATACTTTTCCAACCTATGTTGGCTTGAAATGAAGCCATAATAGTATTTTCGAATTTTTCGAATTTTTTGCTATTTTTTTGGAATTTTCTATTACGCGTCGTGTTGGAACGGAACAGAACAGTAATTTTTATTTTCTCTCTTTCTCAGCCCATTCCAACCTATGTTGGCTTGAAATTAAGCCATAATAGTATTTTCGAATTTTTCGAATTTTTTGCTATTTTTTTAGAATTTTCTATTACATTTCGGGTTGGAACGGAACGGAACGATAGTGCTGATTTTCTCTCTTTCTCATACTTTTCCAACCTATGTTGGCTTGAAATGAAGCCATAATAGTATTTTCGAATTTTTCGAATTTTTTGCTATTTTTTTGGAATTTTCTATTACGCGTCGTGTTGGAACGGAACAGAACAGTAATTTTTATTTTCTCTCTTTCTCAGCCCATTCCAACCTATGTTGGCTTGAAATGAAGCTAGAATGGTATTTTTTAATTTTTGAATTTTTTTGCTATTTTTTTGGAATTTTCAATTACGCTTCGTGTTGGAACGGAATGGAACGATAGTACTTATTTTCTCTCTTTCTCATACTTTTCCAACCTATGTTGGCTTGAAATGAAGCCATAATAGTATTTTTGAATTTTTTTGCTATTTTTTTGGAATTTTCTATTACGTTTCGGGTTGGAGCGGAACGGAACGATAGTACTTATTTTCTCTCTTACTCATACTTTTCCAACCTATGTTGGCTTGAAATTAAGCCATAATAGTATTTTCGAATTTTTCGAATTTTTTGCTATTTTTTTAGAATTTTCTATTACTTTTCGGGTTGGAACGGAACGGAACGATAGTGCTGATTTTCTCTCTTTCTCATACTTTTCCAACCTATGCTGGCTTGAAATGAAGCCATAATAGTATTTTCGAATTTTTCGAATTTTTTGCTATTTTTTTGGAATTTTCTATTACGCGTCGTGTTGGAACGGAACAGAACAGTAATTTTTATTTTCTCTCTTTCTCAGCCTATTCCAACCTATGTTGGCTTGAAATGAAGCTAGAATGGTATTTTTTAATTTTTTGAATTTTTTTGCTATTTTTTTGGAATTTTCAATTACGCTTCGTGTTGGAACGGAATGGAACGATAGTACTTATTTTCTCTCTTTCTCATACTTTTCCAACCTATGTTGGCTTGAAATGAAGCCATAATAGTATTTTTGAATTTTTTTGCTATTTTTTTGTAATTTTCTATTACGTTTCGGGTTGGAGCGGAACGGAACGATAGTACTTATTTTCTCTCTTTCTCATACTTTTCCAACCTATGTTGGCTTGAAATGAAGCCATAATAGTATTTTCGAATTTTTTGCTATTTTTTTTGAATTTTCTATTACGCGTCGTGTTGGAACGGAACAGAACAGTAATTTTTATTTTCTCTCTTTCTCAGCCCATTCCAACCTATGTTGGCTTGAAATGAAGCTATTATGGTATTTTTTAATTTTTTGAATTTTTTTGCTATTTTTTTAGAATTTTCTATTACGTTTCGGGTTGGAACGGAACGGAACGATTGTACTTATTTTCTCTCTTTCTCATACTTTTCCAACCTATGTTGGCTTGAAATGAAGCCATAATAGTATTTTCGAATTTTTCGAATTTTTTGCTATTTTTTTGGAATTTTCTATTACGCGTCGTGTTGGAACGGAACAGAACAGTAATTTTTATTTTCTCTCTTTCTCAGCCCATTCCAACCTATGTTGGCTTGAAATGAAGCTAGAATGGTATTTTTTAATTTTTTGAATTTTTTTGCTATTTTTTTGGAATTTTCAATTACGCTTCGTGTTGGAACGGAATGGAATGATAGTACTTATTTTCTCTCTTTCTCATACTTTTCCAACCTATGTTGGCTTGAAATGAAGCCATAATAGTATTTTCGAATTTTTCGAATTTTTTGCTATTTTTTTGGAATTTTCTATTACGCGTCGTGTTGGAACGGAACAGAACAGTAATTTTTATTTTCTCTCTTTCTCAGCCCATTCCAACCTATGTTGGCTTGAAATGAAGCTAGAATGGTATTTTTTAATTTTTTGAATTTTTTTGCTATTTTTTTGGAATTTTCAATTACGCTTCGTGTTGGAACGGAATGGAACGATAGTACTTATTTTCTCTCTTTCTCATACTTTTCCAACCTATGTTGGCTTGAAATGAAGCCATAATAGTATTTTTGAATTTTTTTGCTATTGTTTTAGAATTTTCTATTACGTTTCTTGTTGGAACGGAACGGAACGATAGTACTTATTTTCTCTCTTTCTCATACTTTTCCAACCTATGTTGGCTTGAAATGAAGCCATAATAGTATTTTCGAATTTTTTAATTTTTTTGCTATTTTTTTGTAATTTTCTATTACGCGTCGGGTTGGAACGGAACGGAACAGTAATTGTTATTTTCTATCTTTCTCATCCTTTTCCAACCGATGTTGGCTTGAAATGAAGCCATAATGGTATTTTTGAATTTTTTTAATTTTTTTGCTATTTTTTTGGAATTTTCTAAAACGCGTAGGGTTGGAACGGAACGGAACAGTAATTTTTATTTTCTCTCTTTCTCAGCCTTTTCCAACCTATGTTGGCTTGAAATGAAGCTATAATGGTATTTTTGAATTTTTTGAATTTTTTTGCTATTTTTTTAGAATTTTCTATTACGTTTCGGGTTGGAACGGAACGGAACGATAGTACTTATTTTCTCTTTTTCTCATACTTTTCCAACCTATGTTGGCTTGAAATGAAGCCATAATAGTATTTTTGAATTTTTTAATTTTTTTGCTATTTTTTTGTAATTTTCTATTACGCGTCGGGTTGGAACGGAACAGAACAATAATTTTTATTTTCTCTCTTTCTCAGCCTTTTCCAACCAATGTTGGCTTGAAATGAAGCCATAATGGTATTTTTGAATTTTTTAATTTTTTTGCTATTTTTTTGGAATTTTCTAAAACGCGTAGGGTTGGAACGGAACGGAAAAGTAATTTTTATTTTCTCTCTTTCTCAGCCTTTTCCGACCTATGTTGGCTTGAATTGAAGCCATAATGGTATTTTTGAATTTTTTGAATTTTTTTGGTATTTTTTTGGAATTTCTATTACCCATCGGGTAGGAACGGAACGGAAAGACAATTTTTATTTTTCCTCTTTCTAAACCTTTTCAACCTATTTTGGCTTGAAATGAACCCCTTAACGGTATTTTTTAATTTATTGAATTTTTTTGCTAGTTTTTTGGAATTTTCTAATACACGTCGGGTTGGAACGGAATGCAGCAGTAATTTTTATTTTCCCTCTTTCTCAGCCTTTTCCAATCTATGTTGGCTTGAAATAAAGCCATAATGGTATTTTTGAATTTTTTTAATTTTTTGCTATTTTTTTGGAATTTTTTATTACCCATCGGGTAGGAACGGAACGGAAAGAAATTTTTTATTTTTTCCCTTTCTCAGCCTTTTCCAACCTATTTTGGCTTGAAATGAACCCTTAACGGTATTTTTTAATTTATTGAATTTTTTTGCTATTTTTTTGGAATTTTCTAATACGCGTAGAATTGGAACGAAACGGAACAGTAATTTTTATTTTCTATCTTTCTCAGCCTTTTCCAACCTATGTTGGCTTGAAATGAAGCCATAATGGTATTTTTGAATTTTTTTAATTTTTTTGCTATTTTTTTGGAATTTTCTATTACGCGTAGGGTTGGAACGAACGGAACAGTAATTTTTATTTTCTCTCTTTCTCAGCCTTTTCCAACCTATGTTGGCTTGAAATGAAGCTATAATGGTATTTTTGAATTTTTTGAATTTTTTTGCTATTTTTTTGGAATTTTCTAATACGCGTCGGGTTGGAACGGAATGGAGCAGTAATTTTTATTTTCTCTCTTTCTCATACTTTTCCAACCTATGTTGGCTTGAAATGAAGCTATAATGGTATTTTTGAATTTTTTGAATTTTTTTGCTCTTTTTTTGGAATTTTCTAATACGCGTCGGGTTGGAACGGAATGGAGCAGTAATTTTTATTTTCTCTCTTTCTCAGCCTTTTCCAACCTATGTTGGCTTGAAATAAAGCCATAATGGTATTTTTGAATTTTTTTAATTTTTTGCTATTTTTTTGGAATTTTCTATTAACCATCGGGTCGGAACGGAACGGAAAGAAATTTTTTATTTTTTCCCTTTCTCAGCCTTTTCCAACCTATTTTGGCTCGAAATGAACCCTTAACGGTATTTTTTAATTTATTGAATTTTTTTGCTATTTTTTTGGAATTTTCTAATACGCGTAGGATTGGAACGAAACGGAACAGTAATTGTTATTTTCTATCTTTCTCATCCTTTTCCAACCTATGTTGGCTTGAAATGAAGCCATAATGGTATTTTTGAATTTTTTTAATTTTTTTGCTTTTTTTTTGGAATTTTCTAAAACGGGTAGGGTTGGAACGGAACGGAACAGTAATTTTTATTTTCTCTCTTTCTCAGCCTTTTCCAACCTATGTTGGCTTGAAATGAAGCTATAATGGTATTTTTGAATTTTTTGAATTTTTTTGCTATTTTTTTAGAATTTTCTATTACGTTTCGGGTTGGAACGGAACGGAACGATAGTACTGATTTTCTCTCTTTCTCATACTTTTCCAACCTATGTTGGCTTGAAATGAAGCCATAATAGTATTTTCGAATTTTTCGAATTTTTTGCTATTTTTTTGGAATTTTCTATTACGCGTCGTGTTGGAACGGAACAGAACAGTAATTTTTATTTTCTCTCTTTCTCAGCCCATTCCAACCTATGTTGGCTTGAAATGAAGCTAGAATGGTATTTTTTAATTTTTTAATTTTTTTGCTATTTTTTTGGAATTTTCAATTACGCTTCGTGTTGGAACGGAATGGAACGATAGTACTTATTTTCTCTCTTTCTCATACTTTTCCAACCTATGTTGGCTTGAAATGAAGCCATAATAGTATTTTTGAATTTTTTTGCTATTTTTTTGGAATTTTCTATTACGTTTCGGGTTGGAGCGGAACGGAACGATAGTACTTATTTTCTCTCTTACTCATACTTTTCCAACCTATGTTGGCTTGAAATTAAGCCATAATAGTATTTTCGAATTTTTCGAATTTTTTGCTATTTTTTTAGAATTTTCTATTACATTTCGGGTTGGAACGGAACGGAACGATAGTGCTGATTTTCTCTCTTTCTCATACTTTTCCAACCTATGTTGGCTTGAAATGAAGCCATAATAGTATTTTCGAATTTTTCGAATTTTTTGCTATTTTTTTGGAATTTTCTATTACGCGTCGTGTTGGAACGGAACAGAACAGTAATTTTTATTTTCTCTCTTTCTCAGCCCATTCCAACCTATGTTGGCTTGAAATTAAGCCATAATAGTATTTTCGAATTTTTCGAATTTTTTGCTATTTTTTTAGAATTTTCTATTACATTTCGGGTTGGAACGGAACGGAACGATAGTGCTGATTTTCTCTCTTTCTCATACTTTTCCAACCTATGTTGGCTTGAAATGAAGCCATAATAGTATTTTCGAATTTTTCGAATTTTTTGCTATTTTTTTGGAATTTTCTATTACGCGTCGTGTTGGAACGGAACAGAACAGTAATTTTTATTTTCTCTCTTTCTCAGCCCATTCCAACCTATGTTGGCTTGAAATGAAGCTAGAATGGTATTTTTTAATTTTTGAATTTTTTTGCTATTTTTTTGGAATTTTCAATTACGCTTCGTGTTGGAACGGAATGGAACGATAGTACTTATTTTCTCTCTTTCTCATACTTTTCCAACCTATGTTGGCTTGAAATGAAGCCATAATAGTATTTTTGAATTTTTTTGCTATTTTTTTGGAATTTTCTATTACGTTTCGGGTTGGAGCAGAACGGAACGATAGTACTTATTTTCTCTCTTACTCATACTTTTCCAACCTATGTTGGCTTGAAATTAAGCCATAATAGTATTTTCGAATTTTTCGAATTTTTTGCTATTTTTTTAGAATTTTCTATTACTTTTCGGGTTGGAACGGAACGGAACGATAGTGCTGATTTTCTCTCTTTCTCATACTTTTCCAACCTATGCTGGCTTGAAATGAAGCCATAATAGTATTTTCGAATTTTTCGAATTTTTTGCTATTTTTTTGGAATTTTCTATTACGCGTCGTGTTGGAACGGAACAGAACAGTAATTTTTATTTTCTCTCTTTCTCAGCCTATTCCAACCTATGTTGGCTTGAAATGAAGCTAGAATGGTATTTTTTAATTTTTTGAATTTTTTTGCTATTTTTTTGGAATTTTCAATTACGCTTCGTGTTGGAACGGAATGGAACGATAGTACTTATTTTCTCTCTTTCTCATACTTTTCCAACCTATGTTGGCTTGAAATGAAGCCATAATAGTATTTTTGAATTTTTTTGCTATTTTTTTGTAATTTTCTATTACGTTTCGGGTTGGAGCGGAATGGAACGATAGTACTTATTTTCTCTCTTTCTCATACTTTTCCAACCTATGTTGGCTTGAAATGAAGCCATAATAGTATTTTCGAATTTTTTGCTATTTTTTTTGAATTTTCTATTACGCGTCGTGTTGGAACGGAACAGAACAGTAATTTTTATTTTCTCTCTTTCTCAGCCCATTCCAACCTATGTTGGCTTGAAATGAAGCTATTATGGTATTTTTTAATTTTTTGAATTTTTTTGCTATTTTTTTAGAATTTTCTATTACGTTTCGGGTTGGAACGGAACGGAACGATTGTACTTATTTTCTCTCTTTCTCATACTTTTCCAACCTATGTTGGCTTGAAATGAAGCCATAATAGTATTTTCGAATTTTTCGAATTTTTTGCTATTTTTTTGGAATTTTCTATTACGCGTCGTGTTGGAACGGAACAGAACAGTAATTTTTATTTTCTCTCTTTCTCAGCCCATTCCAACCTATGTTGGCTTGAAATGAAGCTAGAATGGTATTTTTTAATTTTTTGAATTTTTTTGCTATTTTTTTGGAATTTTCAATTACGCTTCGTGTTGGAACGGAATGGAATGATAGTACTTATTTTCTCTCTTTCTCATACTTTTCCAACCTATGTTGGCTTGAAATGAAGCCATAATAGTATTTTCGAATTTTTCGAATTTTTTGCTATTTTTTTGGAATTTTCTATTACGCGTCGTGTTGGAACGGAACAGAACAGTAATTTTTATTTTCTCTCTTTCTCAGCCCATTCCAACCTATGTTGGCTTGAAATGAAGCTAGAATGGTATTTTTTAATTTTTTGAATTTTTTTGCTATTTTTTTGGAATTTTCAATTACGCTTCGTGTTGGAACGGAATGGAACGATAGTACTTATTTTCTCTCTTTCTCATACTTTTCCAACCTATGTTGGCTTGAAATGAAGCCATAATAGTATTTTTGAATTTTTTTGCTATTGTTTTGGAATTTTCTATTACGTTTCTTGTTGGAACGGAACGGAACGATAGTACTTATTTTCTCTCTTTCTCATACTTTTCCAACCTATGTTGGCTTGAAATGAAGCCATAATAGTATTTTCGAATTTTTTAATTTTTTTGCTATTTTTTTGTAATTTTCTATTACGCGTCGGGTTGGAACGGAACGGAACAGTAATTGTTATTTTCTATCTTTCTCATCCTTTTCCAACCGATGTTGGCTTGAAATGAAGCCATAATGGTATTTTTGAATTTTTTTAATTTTTTTGCTATTTTTTTGGAATTTTCTAAAACGCGTAGGGTTGGAACGGAACGGAACAGTAATTTTTATTTTCTCTCTTTCTCAGCCTTTTCCAACCTATGTTGGCTTGAAATGAAGCTATAATGGTATTTTTGAATTTTTTGAATTTTTTTGCTATTTTTTTAGAATTTTCTATTACGTTTCGGGTTGGAACGGAACGGAACGATAGTACTTATTTTCTCTTTTTCTCATACTTTTCCAACCTATGTTGGCTTGAAATGAAGCCATAATAGTATTTTTGAATTTTTTAATTTTTTTGCTATTTTTTTGTAATTTTCTATTACGCGTCGGGTTGGAACGGAACAGAACAATAATTTTTATTTTCTCTCTTTCTCAGCCTTTTCCAACCAATGTTGGCTTGAAATGAAGCCATAATGGTATTTTTGAATTTTTTAATTTTTTTGCTATTTTTTTGGAATTTTCTAAAACGCGTAGGGTTGGAACGAAACGGAACAGTAATTGTTATTTTCTCTCTTTCTCATACTTTTCCAACCTATGTTGGCTTGAAATGAAGCCATAATAGTATTTTTGAATTTTTTTAATTTTTTTGCTTTTTTTTTGGAATTTTCTAAAACGGGTAGGGTTGGAACGGAACGGAACCGTAATTTTTATTTTCTCTCTTTCTCAGCCTTTTCCAACCTATGTTGGCTTGAAATGAAGCTATAATGGTATTTTTGAATTTTTTGAATTTTTTTGCTATTTTTTTAGAATTTTCTATTACGTTTCGGGTTGGAACGGAACGGAACGATAGTACTGATTTTCTCTCTTTCTCATACTTTTCCAACCTATGTTGGCTTGAAATGAAGCCATAATAGTATTTTCGAATTTTTCGAATTTTTTGCTATTTTTTTGGAATTTTCTATTACGCGTCGTGTTGGAACGGAACAGAACAGTAATTTTTATTTTCTCTCTTTCTCAACCCATTCCAACCTATGTTGGCTTGAAATGAAGCTAGAATGGTATTTTTTAATTTTTTAATTTTTTTGCTATTTTTTTGGAATTTTCAATTACGCTTCGTGTTGGAACGGAATGGAACGATAGTACTTATTTTCTCTCTTTCTCATACTTTTCCAACCTATGTTGGCTTGAAATGAAGCCATAATAGTATTTTTGAATTTTTTTGCTATTTTTTTGGAATTTTCTATTACGTTTCGGGTTGGAGCGGAACGGAACGATAGTACTTATTTTCTCTCTTACTCATACTTTTCCAACCTATGTTGGCTTGAAATTAAGCCATAATAGTATTTTCGAATTTTTCGAATTTTTTGCTATTTTTTTAGAATTTTCTATTACATTTCGGGTTGGAACGGAACGGAACGATAGTGCTGATTTTCTCTCTTTCTCATACTTTTCCAACCTATGTTGGCTTGAAATGAAGACATAATAGTATTTTCGAATTTTTCGAATTTTTTGCTATTTTTTTGGAATTTTCTATTACGCGTCGTGTTGGAACGGAACAGAACAGTAATTTTTATTTTCTCTCTTTCTCAGCCCATTCCAACCTATGTTGGCTTGAAATGAAGCTAGAATGGTATTTTTTAATTTTTTGAATTTTTTTGCTATTTTTTTGGAATTTTCAATTACGCTTCGTGTTGGAACGGAATGGAACGATAGTACTTATTTTCTCTCTTTCTCATACTTTTCCAACCTATGTTGGCTTGAAATGAAGCCATAATAGTATTTTTGAATTTTTTTGCTATTTTTTTGTAATTTTCTGTTACGTTTCGGGTTGGAGCAGAACGGAACGATAGTACTTATTTTCTCTCTTTCTCATACTTTTCCAACCTATGTTGGCTTGAAATGAAGCCATAATAGTATTTTCGAATTTTTTGCTATTTTTTTTGAATTTTCTATTACGCGTCGTGTTGGAACGGAACAGAACAGTAATATTTAGTTTCTCTCTTTCTCAGCCCATTCCAACCTATGTTGGCTTGAAATGAAGCTATTATGGTATTTTTTAATTTTTTGAATTTTTTTGCTATTTTTTTAGAATTTTCTATTACGTTTCGGGTTGGAACGGAACGGAACGATAGTACTTATTTTCTCTCTTTCTCATACTTTTCCAACCTATGTTGGCTTGAAATGAAGCCATAATAGTATTTTCGAATTTTTTGAATTTTTTTGCTCTTTTTTTGGAATTTTCTAATATGCGTCGGGTTGGAACGGAATGGAGCAGTAATTTTTATTTTCTCTCTTTCTCAGCGTTTTCCAACCTATGTTAGCTTTAAATAAAGCCATAATGGTATTTTTTAATTTTTTGCAATTTTTTTGGAATTTTCTATTACCCATCGGGTAGGAACGGAACGGAAAATCAATTTTTATTTTTTCTCTTTCTCAGCCTTTTCCAACCTATTTTGGCTTGGAATGAACCCTTAATGGTATTTTTTAATTTATTGAATTTTTTTGCTATTTTTTTGGAATTTTCTAATACGCGTAGGATTGGAACGAAACGGAACAGTAATTGTTATTTTCTATCTTGCTCATCCTGTTCCAACCTATGTTGGCTTGAAATGAAGCCATAATGGTATTTTTGAATTTTTTTAATTTTACTGCTATTTTTTTGGAATTTTCTAAAACGCGTAGGGTTGGAACGGAACGGAACAGTAATTTTTATTTTCTCTCTTTCTCAGCCTTTTCCAACCTATGTTGGCTTGAAATGAAGCTATAATGGTATTTTTGAATTTTTTGAATTTTTTTGCTATTTTTTTAGAATTTTCTATTACGTTTCGGGTTGGAACGGAACGGAACGATAGTACTGATTTTCTCTCTTTCTCATACTTTTCCAACCTATGTTGGCTTGAAATGAAGCCATAATAGTATTTTCGAATTTTTCGAATTTTTTGCTCTTTTTTTGGAATTTTCTATTACGCGTCGTGTTGGAACGGAACAGAACAGTAATTTTTATTTTCTCTCTTTCTCAGCCCATTCCAACCTATGTTGGCTTGAAATGAAGCTAGAATGGTATTTTTTAATTTTTTGAATTTTTTTGCTATTTTTTTGGAATTTTCAATTACGCTTCGTGTTGGAACGGAATGGAATGATAGTACTTATTTTCTCTCTTTCTCATACTTTTCCAACCTATGTTGGCTTGAAATGAAGCCATAATAGTATTTTCGAATTTTTCGAATTTTTTGCTATTTTTTTGGAATTTTCTATTACGCGTCGTGTTGGAACGGAACAGAACAGTAATTTTTATTTTCTCTCTTTCTCAGCCCATTCCAACCTATGTTGGCTTGAAATGAAGCTAGAATGGTATTTTTTAATTTTTTGAATTTTTTTGCTATTTTTTTGGAATTTTCAATTACGCTTCGTGTTGGAACGGAATGGAACGATAGTACTTATTTTCTCTCTTTCTCATACTTTTCCAACCTATGTTGGCTTGAAATGAAGCCATAATAGTATTTTTGAATTTTTTTGCTATTTTTTTTGGAATTTTCTATTACGTTTCGGGTTGGAACGGAACGGAACGATAGTACTTATTTTCTCTCTTTCTCATACTTTTCCAACCTATGTTGGCTTGAAATGAAGCCATAATAGTATTTTCGAATTTTTTAATTTTTTTGCTATTTTTTTGTAATTTTCTATTACGCGTCGGGTTGGAACGGAACGGAACAGTAATTGTTATTTTCTATCTTTCTCATCCTTTTCCAACCGATGTTGGCTTGAAATGAAGCCATAATGGTATTTTTGAATTTTTTTAATTTTTTTGCTATTTTTTTGGAATTTTCTAAAACGCGTAGGGTTGGAACGGAACGGAACAGTAATTTTTATTTTCTCTCTTTCTCAGCCTTTTCCAACCTATGTTGGCTTGAAATGAAGCTATAATGGTATTTTTGAATTTTTTGAATTTTTTTGCTATTTTTTTAGAATTTTCTATTACGTTTCGGGTTGGAACGGAACGGAACGATAGTACTTATTTTCTCTTTTTCTCATACTTTTCCAACCTATGTTGGCTTGAAATGAAGCCATAATAGTGTTTTTGAATTTTTTAATTTTTTTGCTATTTTTTTGTAATTTTCTATTACGCGTCGGGTTGGAACGGAACAGAACAATAATTTTTATTTTCTCTCTTTCTCAGCCTTTTCCAACCAATGTTGGCTTGAAATGAAGCCATAATGGTATTTTTGAATTTTTTAATTTTTTTGCTATTTTTTTGGAATTTTCTAAAACGCGTAGGGTTGGAACGAAACGGAACAGTAATTGTTATTTTCTCTCTTTCTCATACTTTTCCAACCTATGTTGGCTTGAAATGAAGCCATAATAGTATTTTTGAATTTTTTTAATTTTTTTGCTTTTTTTTTGGAATTTTCTAAAACGGGTAGGGTTGGAACGGAACGGAACCGTAATTTTTATTTTCTCTCTTTCTCAGCCTTTTCCAACCTATGTTGGCTTGAAATGAAGCTATAATGGTATTTTTGAATTTTTTGAATTTTTTTGCTATTTTTTTAGAATTTTCTATTACGTTTCGGGTTGGAACGGAACGGAACGATAGTACTGATTTTCTCTCTTTCTCATACTTTTCCAACCTATGTTGGCTTGAAATGAAGCCATAATAGTATTTTCGAATTTTTCGAATTTTTTGCTATTTTTTTGGAATTTTCTATTACGCGTCGTGTTGGAACGGAACAGAACAGTAATTTTTATTTTCTCTCTTTCTCAACCCATTCCAACCTATGTTGGCTTGAAATGAAGCTAGAATGGTATTTTTTAATTTTTTAATTTTTTTGCTATTTTTTTGGAATTTTCAATTACGCTTCGTGTTGGAACGGAATGGAACGATAGTACTTATTTTCTCTCTTTCTCATACTTTTCCAACCTATGTTGGCTTGAAATGAAGCCATAATAGTATTTTTGAATTTTTTTGCTATTTTTTTGGAATTTTCTATTACGTTTCGGGTTGGAGCGGAACGGAACGATAGTACTTATTTTCTCTCTTACTCATACTTTTCCAACCTATGTTGGCTTGAAATTAAGCCATAATAGTATTTTCGAATTTTTCGAATTTTTTGCTATTTTTTTAGAATTTTCTATTACATTTCGGGTTGGAACGGAACGGAACGATAGTGCTGATTTTCTCTCTTTCTCATACTTTTCCAACCTATGTTGGCTTGAAATGAAGACATAATAGTATTTTCGAATTTTTCGAATTTTTTGCTATTTTTTTGGAATTTTCTATTACGCGTCGTGTTGGAACGGAACAGAACAGTAATTTTTATTTTCTCTCTTTCTCAGCCCATTCCAACCTATGTTGGCTTGAAATGAAGCTAGAATGGTATTTTTTAATTTTTTGAATTTTTTTGCTATTTTTTTGGAATTTTCAATTACGCTTCGTGTTGGAACGGAATGGAACGATAGTACTTATTTTCTCTCTTTCTCATACTTTTCCAACCTATGTTGGCTTGAAATGAAGCCATAATAGTATTTTTGAATTTTTTTGCTATTTTTTTGTAATTTTCTGTTACGTTTCGGGTTGGAGCAGAACGGAACGATAGTACTTATTTTCTCTCTTTCTCATACTTTTCCAACCTATGTTGGCTTGAAATGAAGCCATAATAGTATTTTCGAATTTTTTGCTATTTTTTTTGAATTTTCTATTACGCGTCGTGTTGGAACGGAACAGAACAGTAATATTTAGTTTCTCTCTTTCTCAGCCCATTCCAACCTATGTTGGCTTGAAATGAAGCTATTATGGTATTTTTTAATTTTTTGAATTTTTTTGCTATTTTTTTAGAATTTTCTATTACGTTTCGGGTTGGAACGGAACGGAACGATAGTACTTATTTTCTCTCTTTCTCATACTTTTCCAACCTATGTTGGCTTGAAATGAAGCCATAATAGTATTTTCGAATTTTTTGAATTTTTTTGCTCTTTTTTTGGAATTTTCTAATATGCGTCGGGTTGGAACGGAATGGAGCAGTAATTTTTATTTTCTCTCTTTCTCAGCGTTTTCCAACCTATGTTAGCTTTAAATAAAGCCATAATGGTATTTTTTAATTTTTTGCAATTTTTTTGGAATTTTCTATTACCCATCGGGTAGGAACGGAACGGAAAATCAATTTTTATTTTTTCTCTTTCTCAGCCTTTTCCAACCTATTTTGGCTTGGAATGAACCCTTAATGGTATTTTTTAATTTATTGAATTTTTTTGCTATTTTTTTGGAATTTTCTAATACGCGTAGGATTGGAACGAAACGGAACAGTAATTGTTATTTTCTATCTTGCTCATCCTGTTCCAACCTATGTTGGCTTGAAATGAAGCCATAATGGTATTTTTGAATTTTTTTAATTTTACTGCTATTTTTTTGGAATTTTCTAAAACGCGTAGGGTTGGAACGGAACGGAACAGTAATTTTTATTTTCTCTCTTTCTCAGCCTTTTCCAACCTATGTTGGCTTGAAATGAAGCTATAATGGTATTTTTGAATTTTTTGAATTTTTTTGCTATTTTTTTAGAATTTTCTATTACGTTTCGGGTTGGAACGGAACGGAACGATAGTACTGATTTTCTCTCTTTCTCATACTTTTCCAACCTATGTTGGCTTGAAATGAAGCCATAATAGTATTTTCGAATTTTTCGAATTTTTTGCTCTTTTTTTGGAATTTTCTATTACGCGTCGTGTTGGAACGGAACAGAACAGTAATTTTTATTTTCTCTCTTTCTCAGCCCATTCCAACCTATGTTGGCTTGAAATGAAGCTAGAATGGTATTTTTTAATTTTTTGAATTTTTTTGCTATTTTTTTGGAATTTTCAATTACGCTTCGTGTTGGAACGGAATGGAATGATAGTACTTATTTTCTCTCTTTCTCATACTTTTCCAACCTATGTTGGCTTGAAATGAAGCCATAATAGTATTTTCGAATTTTTCGAATTTTTTGCTATTTTTTTGGAATTTTCTATTACGCGTCGTGTTGGAACGGAACAGAACAGTAATTTTTATTTTCTCTCTTTCTCAGCCCATTCCAACCTATGTTGGCTTGAAATGAAGCTAGAATGGTATTTTTTAATTTTTTGAATTTTTTTGCTATTTTTTTGGAATTTTCAATTACGCTTCGTGTTGGAACGGAATGGAACGATAGTACTTATTTTCTCTCTTTCTCATACTTTTCCAACCTATGTTGGCTTGAAATGAAGCCATAATAGTATTTTTGAATTTTTTTGCTATTTTTTTTGGAATTTTCTATTACGTTTCGGGTTGGAACGGAACGGAACGATAGTACTTATTTTCTCTCTTTCTCATACTTTTCCAACCTATGTTGGCTTGAAATGAAGCCATAATAGTATTTTCGAATTTTTTAATTTTTTTGCTATTTTTTTGTAATTTTCTATTACGCGTCGGGTTGGAACGGAACGGAACAGTAATTGTTATTTTCTATCTTTCTCATCCTTTTCCAACCGATGTTGGCTTGAAATGAAGCCATAATGGTATTTTTGAATTTTTTTAATTTTTTTGCTATTTTTTTGGAATTTTCTAAAACGCGTAGGGTTGGAACGGAACGGAACAGTAATTTTTATTTTCTCTCTTTCTCAGCCTTTTCCAACCTATGTTGGCTTGAAATGAAGCTATAATGGTATTTTTGAATTTTTTGAATTTTTTTGCTATTTTTTTAGAATTTTCTATTACGTTTCGGGTTGGAACGGAACGGAACGATAGTACTTATTTTCTCTTTTTCTCATACTTTTCCAACCTATGTTGGCTTGAAATGAAGCCATAATAGTGTTTTTGAATTTTTTAATTTTTTTGCTATTTTTTTGTAATTTTCTATTACGCGTCGGGTTGGAACGGAACAGAACAATAATTTTTATTTTCTCTATTTCTCAGCCTTTTCCAACCTATGTTGGCTTGAAATGAAGCCATAATGGTATTTTTGAATTTTTTAATTTTTTTGCTATTTTTTTGGAATTTTCTAAAACGCGTAAGGTTGGAACGGAACGGAAAAGTAATTTATATTTTCTCTCTTTCTCAGCCTTTTCCGACCTATGTTTGCTTGAATTGAAGCCATAATGGTATTTTTGAATTTTTTGAATTTTTTTGGTATTTTTTTGGAATTTCTATTACCCATCGGGTAGGAACGGAACGGAAAGACAATTTTTATTTTTCCTCTTTAGACCTTTTCAACCTATTTTGGCTTGAAATGAACCCCTTAACGGTATTTTTTAATTTATTGAATTTTTTTGCTAGTTTTTTGGAATTTTCTAATACACGTCGGGTTGGAACGGAATGCAGCAGTAATTTTTATTTTTCCTCTTTCTCAGCCTTTTCCAATCTATGTTGGCTTGAAATAAAGCCATAATGGTATTTTTGAATTTTTTTAATTTTTTGCTATTTTTTTGGAATTTTTTATTACCCATCGGGTAGGAACGGAACGGAAAGAAATTTTTTATTTTTTCCCTTTCTCAGCCTTTTCCAACCTATTTTGGCTTGAAATGAACCCTTAACGGTATTTTTTAATTTATTGAATTTTTTTGCTATTTTTTTGGAATTTTCTAATACGCGTAGAATTGGAACGAAACGGAACAGTAATTTTTATTTTCTATCTTTCTCAGCCTTTTCCAACCTATGTTGGCATGAAATGAAGCCATAATGGTATTTTTGAATTTTTTTAATTTTTTTGCTATTTTTTTGGAATTTTCTATTACGCGTAGGGTTGGAACGAACGGAACAGTAATTTTTATTTTCTCTCTTTCTCAGCCTTTTCCAACCTATGTTGGCTTGAAATGAAGCTATAATGGTATTTTTGAATTTTTTGAATTTTTTTGCTATTTTTTTGAAATTTTCTAATACGCTTCGGGTTGGAACGGAATGGAGCAGTAATTTTTATTTTCTCTCTTTCTCAGCCTTTTCCAACCTATGTTAGCTTTAAATAAAGCCATAATGGTATTTTTGAATTTTTTTAATTTTTTGCAATTTTTTTGGAATTTTCTATTACCCATCGGGTAGGAACGGAACGGAAAGTCAATTTTTATTTTTTCTCTTTCTCAGCCTTTTCCAACCTATTTTGGCTTGGAATGAACCCTTAACGGTATTTTTTAATTTATTGAATTTTTTTGCTATTTTTTTGGAATTTTCTAATACGCGTAGGATTGGAACGAAACGGAACAGTAATTGTTATTTTCTATCTTGCTCATCCTGTTCCAACCTATGTTGGCTTGAAATGAAGCCATAATGGTATTTTTGAATTTTTTTAATTTTATTGCTATTTTTTTGGAATTTTCTAAAACGCGTAGGGTTGGAACGGAACGGAACAGTAATTTTTATTTTCTATCTTTCTCAGCCTTTTCCAACCTATGTTGGCTTGAAATGAAGCTATAATGGTATTTTTGAATTTTTTGAATTTTTTTGCTATTTTTTTAGAATTTTCTATTACGTTTCGGGTTGGAACGGAACGGAACGATAGTACTGATTTTCTCTCTTTCTCATGCTTTTCCAACCTATGTTGGCTTGAAATGAAGCCATAATAGTATTTTCGAATTTTTCGAATTTTTTGTTCTTTTTTTGGAATTTTCTATTACGCGTCGTGTTGGAACGGAACAGAACAGTAATTTTTATTTTCTCTCTTTCTCAGCCCATTCCACCCTATGTTGGCTTGAAATGAAGCTAGAATGGTATTTTTTAATTTTTTGAATTTTTTTGCTATTTTTTTGGAATTTTCAATTACGCTTCGTGTTGGAACGGAATGGAACGATAATACTTATTTTCTCTCTTTCTCATACTTTTCCAACCTATGTTGGCTTGAAATGAAGCCATAATAGTATTTTTGAATTTTTTTGCTATTTTTTTGGAATTTTCTATTACGTTTCGGGTTGGAACGGAACGGAACGATAGTACTTATTTTCTCTCTTTCTCATACTTTTCCAACCTATGTTGGCTTGAAATGAAGCCATAATAGTATTTTCGAATTTTTTAATTTTTTTGTAATTTTCTATTACGCGTCGGGTTGGAACGGAACAGAACAATAATTTTTATTTTCTCTCTTTCTCAGCCTATTCTAACCTATGTTGGCTTGAAATGAAGCTAGAATGGTATTTTTTAATTTTTTGAATTTTTTTGCTATTTTTTTGGAATTTTCTAAAACGCGTAGGGTTGGAACGGAACGGAACAGTAATTTTTATTTTCTCTCTTTCTCATACTTTTCCAACCTATGTTGGCTTGAAATGAAGCCATAATGGTATTTTTGAATTTTTTTAATTTTTTGCAATTTTTTTGGAATTTTCTATTACCCATCGGGTAGGAACGGAACGGAAAGTCAATTTTTATTTTTTCTCTTTCTCAGCGTTTTCCAACCTATTTTGGCTTGAAATGAACCCTTAACGGTATTTTTTAATTTATTGAATTTTTTTGCTATTTTTTTGGAATTTTCTAATACGCGTAGGATTGGAACGAAACGGAACAGTAATTGTTATTTTCTATCTTTCTCATCCTTTTCCAACCTATGTTGGCTTGAAATGAAGCCATAATGGTATTTTTGAATTTTTTTATTTTTTTTGCTATTTTTTTGGAATTTTCTAAAACGGGTAGGGTTGGAACGGAACGGAACAGTAATTTTTATTTTCTCTCTTTCTCAGCCTTTTCCAACCTATGTTGGCTTGAAATGAAGCTATAATGGTATTTTTGAATTTTTTGAATTTTTTTGCTATTTTTTTAGAATTTTCTATTACGTTTCGGGTTGGAACGGAACGGAACGATAGTACTGATTTTCTCTCTTTCTCATACTTTTCCAACCTATGTTGGCTTGAAATGAAGCAATACTAGTATTTTCGAATTTTTCGAATTTTTTGCTATTTTTTTGGAATTTTCTATTACGCGTCGTGTTGGAACGGAACAGAACAGTAATTTTTATTTTCTCTCTTTCTCAGCCCATTCCAACCTATGTTGGCTTGAAATGAAGCTAGAATGGTATTTTTTAATTTTTTGAATTTTTTTGCTATTTTTTTGGAATTTTCAATTACGCTTTGTGTTGGAACGGAATGGAACGATAGTACTTATTTTCTCTCTTTCTCATACTTTTCCAACCTATGTTGGCTTGAAATGAAGCCATAATAGTATTTTCGAATTTTTCGAATTTTTTGCTATTTTTTTGGAATTTTCTATTACGCGTCGTGTTGGAACGGAACAGAACAATAATTTTTATTTTCTCTCTTTCTCAGCCCATTCCAACCTATGTTGGCTTGAAATGAAGCTAGAATGGTATGTTTTAATTTTTTGAATTTTTTTGCTATTTTTTTGGAATTTTCAATTACGATTCGTGTTGGAACGGAATGGAACGATAGTACTTATTTTCTCTCTTTCTCATACTTTTCCAACCTATGTTGGCTTGAAATGAAGCCATAATAGTATTTTTGAATTTTTTTGCTATTTTTTGGGAATTTTCAATTACGCTTCGTGTTGGAACGGAATGGAACGATAGTACTTATTTTCTCTCTTTCTCATATTTTTCAACCTATGTTGGCTTGAAATGAAGCCATAATAGTATTTTCGAATTTTTTAATTTTTTTGCTATTTTTTTGTAATTTTCTATTACGCGTCGGGTTGCAACGGAACGGAACAGTAATTGTTATTTTCTATCTTTCTCATCCTTTTCCAACCGATGTTGGCTTGAAATGAAGCCATAATGGTATTTTTGAATTTTTTTAATTTTTTTGCTATTTTTTTGGAATTTTCTAAAACGCGTAGGGTTGGAACGGAACGGAACAGTAATTTTTATTTTCTCTCTTTCTCAGCCTTTTCCAACCTATGTTGGCTTGAAATGAAGCTATAATGGTATTTTTGAATTTTTTGAATTTTTTTGCTATTTTTTTAGAATTTTCTATTACGTTTCGGGTTGGAACGGAACGGAACGATAGTACTTATTTTCTCTTTTTCTCATACTTTTCCAACCTATGTTGGCTTGAAATGAAGCCATAATGGTATTTTTGAATTTTTTTTAATTTTTTGCAATTTTTTTGGAATTTTCTATTACCCATCGGGTAGGAACGGAACGGAAAGTCAATTTTTATTTTTTCTCTTTCTCAGCCTTTTCCAACCTATTTTGGCTTGAAATGAACCCTTAACGGTATTTTTTAATTTATTGAATTTTTTTGCTATTTTTTTGGAATTTTCTAATACGTGTAGGATTGGAACGAAACGGAACAGTAATTGTTATTTTCTATCTTTCTCATCCTTTTCCAACCTATGTTGGCTTGAAATGAAGCCATAATGGTATTTTTGAATTTTTTTATTTTTTTTGCTATTTTTTTGGAATTTTCTAAAACGGGTAGGGTTGGAACGGAACGGAACAGTAATTTTTATTTTCTCTCTTTCTCAGCCTTTTCCAACCTATGTTGGCTTGAAATGAAGCTATAATGGTATTTTTGAATTTTTTGAATTTTTTTGCTATTTTTTTAGAATTTTCTATTACGTTTCGGGTTGGAACGGAACGGAACGATAGTACTGATTTTCTCTCTTTCTCATACTTTTCCAACCTATGTTGGCTTGAAATGAAGCAATACTAGTATTTTCGAATTTTTCGAATTTTTTGCTATTTTTTTGGAATTTTCTATTACGCGTCGTGTTGGAACGGAACAGAACAGTAATTTTTATTTTCTCTCTTTCTCAGCCCATTCCAACCTATGTTGGCTTGAAATGAAGCTAGAATGGTATTTTTTAATTTTTTGAATTTTTTTGCTATTTTTTTGGAATTTTCAATTACGCTTTGTGTTGGAACAGAATGGAACGATAGTACTTATTTTCTCTCTTTCTCATACTTTTCCAACCTATGTTGGCTTGAAATGAAGCCATAATAGTATTTTCGAATTTTTCGAATTTTTTGCTATTTTTTTGGAATTTTCTATTACGCGTCGTGTTGGAACGGAACAGAACAATAATTTTTATTTTCTCTCTCTCTCAGCCCATTCCAACCTATGTTGGCTTGAAATGAAGCTAGAATGGTATGTTTTAATTTTTTGAATTTTTTTGCTATTTTTTTGGAATTTTCAATTACGATTCGTGTTGGAACGGAATGGAACGATAGTACTTATTTTCTCTCTTTCTCATACTTTTCCAACCTATGTTGGCTTGAAATGAAGCCATAATAGTATTTTTGAATTTTTTTGCTATTTTTTTGGAATTTTCAATTACGCTTCGTGTTGGAACGGAATGGAACGATAGTACTTATTTTCTCTCTTTCTCATATTTTTCCAACCTATGTTGGCTTGAAATGAAGCCATAATAGTATTTTCGAATTTTTTAATTTTTTTGCTATTTTTTTGTAATTTTCTATTACGCGTCGGGTTGCAACGGAACGGAACAGTAATTGTTATTTTCTATCTTTCTCATCCTTTTCCAACCGATGTTGGCTTGAAATGAAGCCATAATGGTATTTTTGAATTTTTTTAATTTTTTTGCTATTTTTTTGGAATTTTCTAAAACGCGTAGGGTTGGAACGGAACGGAACAGTAATTTTTATTTTCTCTCTTTCTCAGCCTTTTCCAACCTATGTTGGCTTGAAATGAAGCTATAATGGTATTTTTGAATTTTTTGAATTTTTTTGCTATTTTTTTAGAATTTTCTATTACGTTTCGGGTTGGAACGGAACGGAACGATAGTACTTATTTTCTCTTTTTCTCATACTTTTCCAACCTATGTTGGCTTGAAATGAAGCCATAATGGTATTTTTGAATTTTTTTTAATTTTTTGCAATTTTTTTGGAATTTTCTATTACCCATCGGGTAGGAACGGAACGGAAAGTCAATTTTTATTTTTTCTCTTTCTCAGCCTTTTCCAACCTATTTTGGCTTGAAATGAACCCTTAACGGTATTTTTTAATTTATTGAATTTTTTTGCTATTTTTTTGGAATTTTCTAATACGTGTAGGATTGGAACGAAACGGAACAGTAATTGTTATTTTCTATCTTTCTCATCCTTTTCCAACCTATGTTGGCTTGAAATGAAGCCATAATGGTATTTTTGAATTTTTTTATTTTTTTTGCTATTTTTTTGGAATTTTCTAAAACGGGTAGGGTTGGAACGGAACGGAACAGTAATTTTTATTTTCTCTCTTTCTCAGCCTTTTCCAACCTATGTTGGCTTGAAATGAAGCTATAATGGTATTTTTGAATTTTTTGAATTTTTTTGCTATTTTTTTAGAATTTTCTATTACGTTTCGGGTTGGAACGGAACGGAACGATAGTACTGATTTTCTCTCTTTCTCATACTTTTCCAACCTATGTTGGCTTGAAATGAAGCAATACTAGTATTTTCGAATTTTTCGAATTTTTTGCTATTTTTTTGGAATTTTCTATTACGCGTCGTGTTGGAACGGAACAGAACAGTAATTTTTATTTTCTCTCTTTCTCAGCCCATTCCAACCTATGTTGGCTTGAAATGAAGCTAGAATGGTATTTTTTAATTTTTTGAATTTTTTTGCTATTTTTTTGGAATTTTCAATTACGCTTTGTGTTGGAACGGAATGGAACGATAGTACTTATTTTCTCTCTTTCTCATACTTTTCCAACCTATGTTGGCTTGAAATGAAGCCATAATAGTATTTTCGAATTTTTCGAATTTTTTGCTATTTTTTTGGAATTTTCTATTACGCGTCGTGTTGGAACGGAACAGAACAATAATTTTTATTTTCTCTCTTTCTCAGCCCATTCCAACCTATGTTGGCTTGAAATGAAGCTAGAATGGTATGTTTTAATTTTTTGAATTTTTTTGCTATTTTTTTGGAATTTTCAATTACGCTTCGTGTTGGAACGGAATGGAACGATAGTACTTATTTTCTCTCTTTCTCATACTTTTCCAACCAATGTTGGCTTGAAATGAAGCCATAATAGTATTTTTGAATTTTTTTGCTATTTTTTTGGAATTTTCTATTACGCGTCGTGTTGGAACGGAACAGAACAGTAATTTTTATTTTCTCTCTTTCTCAGCCCATTCCAACCTATGTTGGCTTGAAATGAAGCTAGAATGGTATTTTTTAATTTTTTGAATTTTTTTGCTATTTTTTTGGAATTTTCAATTACGCTTTGTGTTGGAACGGAATGGAACGATAGTACTTATTTTCTCTCTTTCTCATACTTTTCCAACCTATGTTGGCTTGAAATGAAGCCATAATAGTATTTTCGAATTTTTCGAATTTTTTGCTATTTTTTTGGAATTTTCTATTACGCGTCGTGTTGGAACGGAACAGAACAATAATTTTTATTTTCTCTCTTTCTCAGCCTTTTCCAACCTATGTTGGCTTGAAATGAAGCTATAATGGTATTTTTGAATTTTTTGAATTTTTTTGCTATTTTTTTAGAATTTTCTATTACGTTTCGGGTTGGAACGGAACGGAACGATAGTACTTATTTTCTCTTTTTCTCATACTTTTCCAACCTATGTTGGCTTGAAATGAAGCCATAATAGTATTTTTGAATTTTTTAATTTTTTTGCTATTTTTTTGTAATTTTCTATTACCCGTCGGGTTGGAACGGAACAGAACAATAATTTTTATTTTCCCTCTTTCTCAGCCTTTTCCAACCTATGTTGGCTTGAAATGAAGCCATAATGGTATTTTTGAATTTTTTAATTTTTTTGCTATTTTTTTGGAATTTTCTAAAACGTGTAGGGTTGGAACGGAACGGAAAAGTAATTTTTATTTTCTCTCTTTCTCAGCCTTTTCCGACCTATGTTGGCTTGAATTGAAGCCATAATGGTATTTTTGAATTTTTTGAATTTTTTTGGTATTTTTTTGGAATTTCCATTACCCATCGGGTAGGAACGGAACGGAAATACAATTTTTATTTTTCCTCTTTAGACCTTTTCAACCTATTTTGGCTTGAAATGAACCCCTTAACGGTATTTTTTAATTTATTCAATTTTTTTGCTAGTTTTTTGGAATTTTCTAATACACGTCGGGTTGGAACGGAATGCAGCAGTAATTTTTATTTTCCCTCTTTCTCAGCCTTTTCCAATCTATGTTGGCTTGAAATAAAGCCATAATGGTATTTTTGAATTTTTTTAATTTTTTGCTATTTTTTTGGAATTTTTTATTACCCATCGGGTAGGAACGGAACGGAAAGAAATTTTTTATTTTTTCCCTTTCTCAGCCTTTTCCAACCTATTTTGGCTTGAAATGAACCCTTAACGGTATTTTTTAATTTATTGAATTTTTTTGCTATTTTTTTGGAATTTTCTAATACGCGTAGAATTGGAACGAAACGGAACAGTAATTTTTATTTTCTATCTTTCTCAGCCTTTTCCAACCTATGTTGGCATGAAATGAAGCCATAATGGTATTTTTGAATTTTTTTAATTTTTTTGCTATTTTTTTGGAATTTTCTATTACGCGTAGGGTTGGAACGAACGGAACAGTAATTTTTATTTTCTCTCTTTCTCAGCCTTTTCCAACCTATGTTGGCTTGAAATGAAGCTATAATGGTATTTTTGAATTTTTTGAATTTTATTGCTATTTTTTTGGAATTTTCTAAAACGCGTAGGGTTGGAACGGAATGGAGCAGTAATTTTTATTTTCTCTCTTTCTCAGCCTTTTCCAACCTATGTTAGCTTTAAATAAAGCCATAATGGTATTTTTGAATTTTTTTAATTTTTTTGCTATTTTTTTGGAATTTTCTAAAACGCGTAGGGTTGGAACGGAACGGAACAGTAATTTTTATTTTCTCTCTTTCTCAGCCTTTTCCAACCTATGTTGGCTTGAAATGAAGCTATAATGGTATTTTTGAATTTTTTGAATTTTTTTGCTATTTTTTTAGAATTTTCTATTACGTTTCGGGTTGGAACGGAACGGAACGATAGTACTGATTTTCTCTCTTTCTCATACTTTTCCAACCTATGTTGGCTTGAAATGAAGCAATACTAGTATTTTCGAATTTTTCGAATTTTTTGCTATTTTTTTGGAATTTTCTATTACGCGTCGTGTTGGAACGGAACAGAACAGTAATTTTTATTTTCTCTCTTTCTCAGCCCATTCCAACCTATGTTGGCTTGAAATGAAGCTAGAATGGTATTTTTTAATTTTTTGAATTTTTTTGCTATTTTTTTGGAATTTTCAATTACGCTTTGTGTTGGAACGGAATGGAACGATAGTACTTATTTTCTCTCTTTCTCATACTTTTCCAACCTATGTTGGCTTGAAATGAAGCCATAATAGTATTTTCGAATTTTTCGAATTTTTTGCTATTTTTTTGGAATTTTCTATTACGCGTCGTGTTGGAACGGAACAGAACAATAATTTTTATTTTCTCTCTTTCTCAGCCCATTCCAACCTATGTTGGCTTGAAATGAAGCTAGAATGGTATGTTTTAATTTTTTGAATTTTTTTGCTATTTTTTTGGAATTTTCAATTACGATTCGTGTTGGAACGGAATGGAACGATAGTACTTATTTTCTCTCTTTCTCATACTTTTGCAACCTATGTTGGCTTGAAATGAAGCCATAATAGTATTTTTGAATTTTTTTGCTATTTTTTTGGAATTTTCTATTACGTTTCGGGTTGGAACGGAACGGAACGATAGTACTTATTTTCTCTCTTTCTCATACTTTTCCAACCTATGTTGGCTTGAAATGAAGCCATAATAGTATTTTCGAATTTTTTAATTTTTTTGCTATTTTTTTGTAATTTTCTATTACGCGTCGGGTTGGAACGGAACGGAACAGTAATTGTTATTTTCTATCTTTCTCATCCTTTTCCAACCGATGTTGGCTTGAAATGAAGCCATAATGGTATTTTTGAATTTTTTTAATTTTTTTGCTATTTTTTTGGAATTTTCTAAAACGCGTAGGGTTGGAACGGAACGGAACAGTAATTTTTATTTTCTCTCTTTCTCAGCCTTTTCCAACCTATGTTGGCTTGAAATGAAGCTATAATGGTATTTTTGAATTTTTTGAATTTTTTTGCTATTTTTTTAGAATTTTCTATTACGTTTCGGGTTGGAACGGAACGGAACGATAGTACTTATTTTCTCTTTTTCTCATACTTTTCCAACCTATGTTGGCTTGAAATGAAGCCATAATAGTATTTTTGAATTTTTTAATTTTTTTGCTATTTTTTTGTAATTTTCTATTACGCGTCGGGTTGGAACGGAACAGAACAATAATTTTTATTTTCTCTCTTTCTCAGCCTTTTCCAACCTATGTTGGCTTGAAATGAAGCCATAATGGTATTTTTGAATTTTTTAATTTTTTTGCTATTTTTTTGGAATTTTCTAAAACGCGTAAGGTTGGAACGGAACGGAAAAGTAATTTATATTTTCTCTCTTTCTCAGCCTTTTCCGACCTATGTTGGCTTGAATTGAAGCCATAATGGTATTTTTGAATTTTTTGAATTTTTTTGGTATTTTTTTGGAATTTCTATTACCCATCGGGTAGGAACGGAACGGAAAGACAATTTTTATTTTTCCTCTTTAGACCTTTTCAACCTATTTTGGCTTGAAATGAACCCCTTAACGGTATTTTTTAATTTATTGAATTTTTTTGCTAGTTTTTTGGAATTTTCTAATACACGTCGGGTTGGAACGGAATGCAGCAGTAATTTTTATTTTCCCTCTTTCTCAGCCTTTTCCAATCTATGTTGGCTTGAAATAAAGCCATAATGGTATTTTTGAATTTTTTTAATTTTTTGCTATTTTTTTGGAATTTTTTATTACCCATCGGGTAGGAACGGAACGGAAAGAAATTTTTTATTTTTTCCCTTTCTCAGCCTTTTCCAACCTATTTTGGCTTGAAATGAACCCTTAACGGTATTTTTTAATTTATTGAATTTTTTTGCTATTTTTTTGGAATTTTCTAATACGCGTAGAATTGGAACGAAACGGAACAGTAATTTTTATTTTCTATCTTTCTCAGCCTTTTCCAACCTATGTTGGCATGAAATGAAGCCATAATGGTATTTTTGAATTTTTTTAATTTTTTTGCTATTTTTTTGGAATTTTCTATTACGCGTAGGGTTGGAACGAACGGAACAGTAATTTTTATTTTCTCTCTTTCTCAGCCTTTTCCAACCTATGTTGGCTTGAAATGAAGCTATAATGGTATTTTTGAATTTTTTGAATTTTTTTGCTATTTTTTTGAAATTTTCTAATACGCGTCGGGTTGGAACGGAATGGAGCAGTAATTTTTATTTTCTCTCTTTCTCAGCCTTTTCCAACCTATGTTAGCTTTAAATAAAGCCATAATGGTATTTTTGAATTTTTTTAATTTTTTGCAATTTTTTTGGAATTTTCTATTACCCATCGGGTAGGAACGGAACGGAAAGTCAATTTTTATTTTTTCTCTTTCTCAGCCTTTTCCAACCTATTTTGGCTTGGAATGAACCCTTAACGGTATTTTTTAATTTATTGAATTTTTTTGCTATTTTTTTGGAATTTTCTAATACGCGTAGGATTGGAACGAAACGGAACAGTAATTGTTATTTTCTATCTTGCTCATCCTGTTCCAACCTATGTTGGCTTGAAATGAAGCCATAATGGTATTTTTGAATTTTTTTAATTTTATTGCTATTTTTTTGGAATTTTCTAAAACGCGTAGGGTTGGAACGGAACGGAACAGTAATTTTTATTTTCTATCTTTCTCAGCCTTTTCCAACCTATGTTGGCTTGAAATGAAGCTATAATGGTATTTTTGAATTTTTTGAATTTTTTTGCTATTTTTTTAGAATTTTCTATTACGTTTCGGGTTGGAACGGAACGGAACGATAGTACTGATTTTCTCTCTTTCTCATGCTTTTCCAACCTATGTTGGCTTGAAATGAAGCCATAATAGTATTTTCGAATTTTTCGAATTTTTTGTTCTTTTTTTGGAATTTTCTATTACGCGTCGTGTTGGAACGGAACAGAACAGTAATTTTTATTTTCTCTCTTTCTCAGCCCATTCCACCCTATGTTGGCTTGAAATGAAGCTAGAATGGTATTTTTTAATTTTTTGAATTTTTTTGCTATTTTTTTGGAATTTTCAATTACGCTTCGTGTTGGAACGGAATGGAACGATAATACTTATTTTCTCTCTTTCTCATACTTTTCCAACCTATGTTGGCTTGAAATGAAGCCATAATAGTATTTTTGAATTTTTTTGCTATTTTTTTGGAATTTTCTATTACGTTTCGGGTTGGAACGGAACGGAACGATAGTACTTATTTTCTCTCTTTCTCATACTTTTCCAACCTATGTTGGCTTGAAATGAAGCCATAATAGTATTTTCGAATTTTTTAATTTTTTTGTAATTTTCTATTACGCGTCGGGTTGGAACGGAACAGAACAATAATTTTTATTTTCTCTCTTTCTCAGCCTATTCTAACCTATGTTGGCTTGAAATGAAGCTAGAATGGTATTTTTTAATTTTTTGAATTTTTTTGCTATTTTTTTGGAATTTTCTAAAACGCGTAGGGTTGGAACGGAACGGAACAGTAATTTTTATTTTCTCTCTTTCTCATACTTTTCCAACCTATGTTGGCTTGAAATGAAGCCATAATGGTATTTTTGAATTTTTTTAATTTTTTGCAATTTTTTTGGAATTTTCTATTACCCATCGGGTAGGAACGGAACGGAAAGTCAATTTTTATTTTTTCTCTTTCTCAGCGTTTTCCAACCTATTTTGGCTTGAAATGAACCCTTAACGGTATTTTTTAATTTATTGAATTTTTTTGCTATTTTTTTGGAATTTTCTAATACGCGTAGGATTGGAACGAAACGGAACAGTAATTGTTATTTTCTATCTTTCTCATCCTTTTCCAACCTATGTTGGCTTGAAATGAAGCCATAATGGTATTTTTGAATTTTTTTATTTTTTTTGCTATTTTTTTGGAATTTTCTAAAACGGGTAGGGTTGGAACGGAACGGAACAGTAATTTTTATTTTCTCTCTTTCTCAGCCTTTTCCAACCTATGTTGGCTTGAAATGAAGCTATAATGGTATTTTTGAATTTTTTGAATTTTTTTGCTATTTTTTTAGAATTTTCTATTACGTTTCGGGTTGGAACGGAACGGAACGATAGTACTGATTTTCTCTCTTTCTCATACTTTTCCAACCTATGTTGGCTTGAAATGAAGCAATACTAGTATTTTCGAATTTTTCGAATTTTTTGCTATTTTTTTGGAATTTTCTATTACGCGTCGTGTTGGAACGGAACAGAACAGTAATTTTTATTTTCTCTCTTTCTCAGCCCATTCCAACCTATGTTGGCTTGAAATGAAGCTAGAATGGTATTTTTTAATTTTTTGAATTTTTTTGCTATTTTTTTGGAATTTTCAATTACGCTTTGTGTTGGAACGGAATGGAACGATAGTACTTATTTTCTCTCTTTCTCATACTTTTCCAACCTATGTTGGCTTGAAATGAAGCCATAATAGTATTTTCGAATTTTTCGAATTTTTTGCTATTTTTTCGAATTTTCTATTACGCGTCGTGTTGGAACGGAACAGAACAATAATTTTTATTTTCTCTCTTTCTCAGCCCATTCCAACCTATGTTGGCTTGAAATGAAGCTAGAATGGTATGTTTTAATTTTTTGAATTTTTTTGCTATTTTTTTGGAATTTTCAATTACGATTCGTGTTGGAACGGAATGGAACGATAGTACTTATTTTCTCTCTTTCTCATACTTTTCCAACCTATGTTGGCTTGAAATGAAGCCATAATAGTATTTTTGAATTTTTTTGCTATTTTTTTGGAATTTTCTATTACGTTTCGGGTTGGAACGGAACGGAACGATAGTACTTATTTTCTCTCTTTCTCATACTTTTCCAACCTATGTTGGCTTGAAATGAAGCCATAATAGTATTTTCGAATTTTTTAATTTTTTTGCTATTTTTTTGTAATTTTCTATTACGCGTCGGGTTGGAACGGAACGGAACAGTAATTGTTATTTTCTATCTTTCTCATCCTTTTCCAACCGATGTTGGCTTGAAATGAAGCCATAATGGTATTTTTGAATTTTTTTTAATTTTTTTGCTATTTTTTTGGAATTTTCTAAAACGCGTAGGGTTGGAACGGAACGGAACAGTAATTGTTATTTTCTATCTTTCTCATCCTTTTCCAACCGATGTTGGCTTGAAATGAAGCCATAATGGTATTTTTGAATTTTTTTAATTTTTTTGCTATTTTTTTGGAATTTTCTAAAACGCGTAGGGTTGGAACGGAACGGAACAGTAATTTTTATTTTCTCTCTTTCTCAGCCTTTTCCAACCTATGTTGGCTTGAAATGAAGCTATAATGGTATTTTTGAATTTTTTGAATTTTTTTGCTATTTTTTTAGAATTTTCTATTACGTTTCGGGTTGGAACGGAACGGAACGATAGTACTTATTTTCTCTTTTTCTCATACTTTTCCAACCTATGTTGGCTTGAAATGAAGCCATAATGGTATTTTTGAATTTTTTTTAATTTTTTGCAATTTTTTTGGAATTTTCTATTACCCATCGGGTAGGAACGGAACGGAAAGTCAATTTTTATTTTTTCTCTTTCTCAGCCTTTTCCAACCTATTTTGGCTTGAAATGAACCCTTAACGGTATTTTTTAATTTATTGAATTTTTTTGCTATTTTTTTGGAATTTTCTAATACGTGTAGGATTGGAACGAAACGGAACAGTAATTGTTATTTTCTATCTTTCTCATCCTTTTCCAACCTATGTTGGCTTGAAATGAAGCCATAATGGTATTTTTGAATTTTTTTATTTTTTTTGCTATTTTTTTGGAATTTTCTAAAACGGGTAGGGTTGGAACGGAACGGAACAGTAATTTTTATTTTCTCTCTTTCTCAGCCTTTTCCAACCTATGTTGGGTTGAAATGAAGCTATAATGGTATTTTTGAATTTTTTGAATTTTTTTGCTATTTTTTTAGAATTTTCTATTACGTTTCGGGTTGGAACGGAACGGAACGATAGTACTGATTTTCTCTCTTTCTCATACTTTTCCAACCTATGTTGGCTTGAAATGAAGCAATACTAGTATTTTCGAATTTTTCGAATTTTTTGCTATTTTTTTGGAATTTTCTATTACGCGTCGTGTTGGAACGGAACAGAACAGTAATTTTTATTTTCTCTCTTTCTCAGCCCATTCCAACCTATGTTGGCTTGAAATGAAGCTAGAATGGTACTTTTTAATTTTTTGAATTTTTTTGCTATTTTTTTGGAATTTTCAATTACGCTTTGTGTTGGAACGGAATGGAACGATAGTACTTATTTTCTCTCTTTCTCATACTTTTCCAACCTATGTTGGCTTGAAATGAAGCCATAATAGTATTTTCGAATTTTTCGAATTTTTTGCTATTTTTTTGGAATTTTCTATTACGCGTCGTGTTGGAACGGAACAGAACAATAATTTTTATTTTCTCTCTTTCTCAGCCCATTCCAACCTATGTTGGCTTGAAATGAAGCTAGAATGGTATGTTTTAATTTTTTGAATTTTTTTGCTATTTTTTTGGAATTTTCAATTACGCTTCGTGTTGGAACGGAATGGAACGATAGTACTTATTTTCTCTCTTTCTCATACTTTTCCAACCAATGTTGGCTTGAAATGAAGCCATAATAGTATTTTTGAATTTTTTTGCTATTTTTTTGGAATTTTCTATTACGCGTCGTGTTGGAACGGAACAGAACAGTAATTTTTATTTTCTCTCTTTCTCAGCCCATTCCAACCTATGTTGGCTTGAAATGAAGCTAGAATGGTATTTTTTAATTTTTTGAATTTTTTTGCTATTTTTTTGGAATTTTCAATTACGCTTTGTGTTGGAACGGAATGGAACGATAGTACTTATTTTCTCTCTTTCTCATACTTTTCCAACCTATGTTGGCTTGAAATGAAGCCATAATAGTATTTTCGAATTTTTCGAATTTTTTGCTATTTTTTTGGAATTTTCTATTACGCGTCGTGTTGGAACGGAACAGAACAATAATTTTTATTTTCTCTCTTTCTCAGCCTTTTCCAACCTATGTTGGCTTGAAATGAAGCTATAATGGTATTTTTGAATTTTTTGAATTTTTTTGCTATTTTTTTAGAATTTTCTATTACGTTTCGGGTTGGAACGGAACGGAACGATAGTACTTATTTTCTCTTTTTCTCATACTTTTCCAACCTATGTTGGCTTGAAATGAAGCCATAATAGTATTTTTGAATTTTTTAATTTTTTTGCTATTTTTTTGTAATTTTCTATTACGCGTCGGGTTGGAACGGAACAGAACAATAATTTTTATTTTCTCTCTTTCTCAGCCTTTTCCAACCTATGTTGGCTTGAAATGAAGCCATAATGGTATTTTTGAATTTTTTAATTTTTTTGCTATTTTTTTGGAATTTTCTAAAACGTGTAGGGTTGGAACGGAACGGAAAAGTAATTTTTATTTTCTCTCTTTCTCAGCCTTTTCCGACCTATGTTGGCTTGAATTGAAGCCATAATGGTATTTTTGAATTTTTTGAATTTTTTTGGTATTTTTTTGGAATTTCCATTACCCATCGGGTAGGAACGGAACGGAAATACAATTTTTATTTTTCCTCTTTAGACCTTTTCAACCTATTTTGGCTTGAAATGAACCCCTTAACGGTATTTTTTAATTTATTCAATTTTTTTGCTAGTTTTTTGGAATTTTCTAATACACGTCGGGTTGGAACGGAATGCAGCAGTAATTTTTATTTTCCCTCTTTCTCAGCCTTTTCCAATCTATGTTGGCTTGAAATAAAGCCATAATGGTATTTTTGAATTTTTTTAATTTTTTGCTATTTTTTTGGAATTTTTTATTACCCATCGGGTAGGAACGGAACGGAAAGAAATTTTTTATTTTTTCCCTTTCTCAGCCTTTTCCAACCTATTTTGGCTTGAAATGAACCCTTAACGGTATTTTTTAATTTATTGAATTTTTTTGCTATTTTTTTGGAATTTTCTAATACGCGTAGAATTGGAACGAAACGGAACAGTAATTTTTATTTTCTATCTTTCTCAGCCTTTTCCAACCTATGTTGGCATGAAATGAAGCCATAATGGTATTTTTGAATTTTTTTAATTTTTTTGCTATTTTTTTGGAATTTTCTATTACGCGTAGGGTTGGAACGAACGGAACAGTAATTTTTATTTTCTCTCTTTCTCAGCCTTTTCCAACCTATGTTGGCTTGAAATGAAGCTATAATGGTATTTTTGAATTTTTTGAATTTTATTGCTATTTTTTTGGAATTTTCTAAAACGCGTAGGGTTGGAACGGAATGGAGCAGTAATTTTTATTTTCTCTCTTTCTCAGCCTTTTCCAACCTATGTTAGCTTTAAATAAAGCCATAATGGTATTTTTGAATTTTTTTAATTTTTTTGCTATTTTTTTGGAATTTTCTAAAACGCGTAGGGTTGGAACGGAACGGAACAGTAATTTTTATTTTCTCTCTTTCTCAGCCTTTTCCAACCTATGTTGGCTTGAAATGAAGCTATAATGGTATTTTTGAATTTTTTGAATTTTTTTGCTATTTTTTTAGAATTTTCTATTACGTTTCGGGTTGGAACGGAACGGAACGATAGTACTTATTTTCTCTTTTTCTCATACTTTTCCAACCTATGTTGGCTTGAAATGAAGCCATAATAGTATTTTTGAATTTTTTAATTTTTTTGCTATTTTTTTGTAATTTTCTATTACGCGTCGGGTTGGAACGGAACAAAACAATAATTTTTATTTTCTCTCTTTCTCAGCCTTTTCCAACCTATGTTGGCTTGAAATGAAGCCATAATGGTATTTTTGAATTTTTTAATTTTTTTGCTATTTTTTTGGAATTTTCTAAAACGCGTAGGGTTGGAACGGAACGGAAAAGTAATTTTTATTTTCTCTCTTTCTCAGCCTTTTCCGACCTATGTTGGCTTGAATTGAAGCCATAATGGTATTTTTGAATTTTTTGAATTTTTTTGGTATTTTTTTGGAATTTCTATTACCCATCGGGTAGGAACGGAACGGAAAGACAATTTTTATTTTTCCTCTTCAGACCTTTTCAACCTATTTTGGCTTGAAATGAACCCCTTAACGGTATTTTTTAATTTATTCAATTTTTTTGCTAGTTTTTTGGAATTTTCTAATACACGTCGGGTTGGAACGGAATGCAGCAGTAATTTTTATTTTCCCTCTTTCTCAGCCTTTTCCAATCTATGTTGGCTTGAAATAAAGCCATAATGGTATTTTTGAATTTTTTTAATTTTTTGCTATTTTTTTGGAATTTTTTATTACCCATCGGGTAGGAACGGAACGGAAAGAAATTTTTTATTTTTTCCATTTCTCAGCCTTTTCCAACCTATTTTGGCTTGAAATGAACCCTTAACGGTATTTTTTATTTATTGAATTTTTTTGCTATTTTTTTGGAATTTTCTAATACGCGTAGAATTGGAACGAAACGGAACAGTAATTTTTATTTTCTATCTTTCTCAGCCTTTTCCAACCTATGTTGGCATGAAATGAAGCCATAATGGTATTTTTTAATTTTTTTAATTTTTTTGCTATTTTTTTGGAATTTTCTATTACGCGTAGGGTTGGAACGAACGGAACAGTAATTTTTATTTTCTCTCTTTCTCAGCCTTTTCCAACCTATGTTGGCTTGAAATGAAGCTATAATGGTATTTTTGAATTTTTTGAATTTTTTTGCTATTTTTTTAGAATTTTCTATTACGTTTCGGGTTGGAACGGAACGGAACGATAGTACTTATTTTCTCTTTTTCTCATACTTTTCCAACCTATGTTGGCTTGAAATGAAGCCATAATGGTATTTTTGAATTTTTTTTAATTTTTTGCAATTTTTTTTGGAATTTTCTATTACCCATCGGGTAGGAACGGAACGGAAAGTCAATTTTTATTTTTTCTCTTTCTCAGCCTTTTCCAACCTATTTTGGCTTGAAATGAACCCTTAACGGTATTTTTTAATTTATTGAATTTTTTTGCTATTTTTTTGGAATTTTATAATACGCGTAGGATTGGAACGAAACGGAACAGTAATTGTTATTTTCTATCTTTCTCATCCTTTTCCAACCTATGTTGGCTTGAAATGAAGCCATAATGGTATTTTTGAATTTTTTTATTTTTTTTGCTATTTTTTTGGAATTTTCTAAAACGGGTAGGGTTGGAACGGAACGGAACAGTAATTTTTATTTTCTCTCTTTCTCAGCCTTTTCCAACCTATGTTGGGTTGAAATGAAGCTATAATGGTATTTTTGAATTTTTTGAATTTTTTTGCTATTTTTTTAGAATTTTCTATTACGTTTCGGGTTGGAACGGAACGGAACGATAGTACTGATTTCTCTCTTTCTCATACTTTTCCAACCTATGTTGGCTTGAAATGAAGCAATACTAGTATTTTCGAATTTTTCGAATTTTTTGCTATTTTTTTGGAATTTTCTATTACGCGTCGTGTTGGAACGGAACAGAACAGTAATTTTTATTTTCTCTCTTTCTCAGCCCATTCCAACCTATGTTGGCTTGAAATGAAGCTAGAATGGTATTTTTTAATTTTTTGAATTTTTTTGCTATTTTTTTGGAATTTTCAATTACGCTTTGTGTTGGAACGGAATGGAACGATAGTACTTATTTTCTCTCTTTCTCATACTTTTCCAACCTATGTTGGCTTGAAATGAAGCCATAATAGTATTTTCGAATTTTTCGAATTTTTTGCTATTTTTTTGGAATTTTCTATTACGCGTCGTGTTGGAACGGAACAGAACAATAATTTTTATTTTCTCTCTTTCTCAGCCCATTCCAACCTATGTTGGCTTGAAATGAAGCTAGAATGGTATGTTTTAATTTTTTGAATTTTTTTGCTATTTTTTTGGAATTTTCAATTACGCTTCGTGTTGGAACGGAATGGAACGATAGTACTTATTTTCTCTCTTTCTCATACTTTTCCAACCTATGTTGGCTTGAAATGAAGCCATAATAGTATTTTTGAATTTTTTTGCTATTTTTTTGGAATTTTCTATTACGTTTCGGGTTGGAACGGAACGGAACGATAGTACTTATTTTCTCTCTTTCTCATACTTTTCCAACCTATGTTGGCTTGAAATGAAGCCATAATAGTATTTTCGAATTTTTTAATTTTTTTGCTATTTTTTTGTAATTTTCTATTACGCGTCGGGTTGGAACGGAACGGAACAGTAATTGTTATTTTCTATCTTTCTCATCCTTTTCCAACCGATGTTGGCTTGAAATGAAGCCATAATGGTATTTTTGAATTTTTTAATTTTTTTGCTATTTTTTTGGAATATTCTAAAACGCGTAGGGTTGGAACGGAACGGAAAAGTAATTTTTATTTTCTCTCTTTCTCAGCCTTTTCCGACCTATGTTGGCTTGAATTGAAGCCATAATGGTATTTTTGAATCTTTTGAATTTTTTTGGTATTTTTTTGGAATTTCTATTACCCATCGGGTAGGAACGGAACGGAAAGACAATTTTTATTTTTCCTCTTTCTAAACCTTTTCAACCTATTTTGGCTTGAAATGAACCCCTTAATGGTATTTTTTAATTTATTGAATTTTTTTGCTAGTTTTTTGGAATTTTCTAATACACGTCGGGTTGGAACGGAATGCAGCAGTAATTTTTATTTTCCCTCTTTCTCAGCCTTTTCCAACCTATGTTGGCTTGAAATAAAGCCATAATGGTATTTTTGAATTTTTTTAATTTTTTGCTATTTTTTTGGAATTTTTTATTACCCATCGGGTAGGAACGGAACGGAAAGAAATTTTTTATTTTTTCCCTTTCTCAGCCTTTTCCAACCTATTTTGGCTTGAAATGAACCCTTAACGGTATTTTTTAATTTATTGAATTTTTTTGCTATTTTTTTGGAATTTTCTAATACGCGTAGAATTGGAACGAAACGGAACAGTAATTTTTATTTTCTATCTTTCTCAGCCTTTTCCAACCTATGTTGGCTTGAAATGAAGCCATAATGGTATTTTTGAATTTTTTTAATTTTTTGCAATTTTTTTTGGAATTTTCTATTACCCATCGGGTAGGAACGGAACGGAAAGTCAATTTTTATTTTTTCTCTTTCTCAGCCTTTTCCAACCTATTTTGGCTTGAAATGAACCCTTAACGGTATTTTTTAATTTATTGAATTTTTTTGCTATTTTTTTGGAATTTTCTAATACGCGTAGGATTGGAACGAAACGGAACAGTAATTGTTATTTTCTATCTTTCTCATCCTTTTCCAACCTATGTTGGCTTGAAATGAAGCCATAATGGTATTTTTGAATTTTTTTATTTTTTTTGCTATTTTTTTGGAATTTTCTAAAACGGGTAGGGTTGGAACGGAACGGAACAGTAATTTTTATTTTCTCTCTTTCTCAGCCTTTTCCAACCTATGTTGGGTTGAAATGAAGCTATAATGGTATTTTTGAATTTTTTGAATTTTTTTGCTATTTTTTTAGAATTTTCTATTACGTTTCGGGTTGGAACGGAACGGAACGATAGTACTGATTTCTCTCTTTCTCATACTTTTCCAACCTATGTTGGCTTGAAATGAAGAAATACTAGTATTTTCGAATTTTTCGAATTTTTTGCTATTTTTTTGGAATTTTCTATTACGCGTCGTGTTGGAACGGAACAGAACAGTAATTTTTATTTTCTCTCTTTCTCAGCCCATTCCAACCTATGTTGGCTTGAAATGAAGCTAGAATGGTATTTTTTAATTTTTTGAATTTTTTTGCTATTTTTTTGGAATTTTCAATTACGCTTTGTGTTGGAACGGAATGGAACGATAGTACTTATTTTCTCTCTTTCTCATACTTTTCCAACCTATGTTGGCTTGAAATGAAGCCATAATAGTATTTTCGAATTTTTCGAATTTTTTGCTATTTTTTTGGAATTTTCTATTACGCGTCGTGTTGGAACGGAACAGAACAATAATTTTTATTTTCTCTCTTTCTCAGCCCATTCCAACCTATGTTGGCTTGAAATGAAGCTAGAATGGTATGTTTTAATTTTTTGAATTTTTTTGCTATTTTTTTGGAATTTTCAATTACGCTTCGTGTTGGAACGGAATGGAACGATAGTACTTATTTTCTCTCTTTCTCATACTTTTCCAACCTATGTTGGCTTGAAATGAAGCCATAATAGTATTTTTGAATTTTTTTGCTATTTTTTTGGAATTTTCTATTACGTTTCGGGTTGGAACGGAACGGAACGATAGTACTTATTTTCTCTCTTTCTCATACTTTTCCAACCTATGTTGGCTTGAAATGAAGCCATAATAGTATTTTCGAATTTTTTAATTTTTTTGCTATTTTTTTGTAATTTTCTATTACGCGTCGGGTTGGAACGGAACGGAACAGTAATTGTTATTTTCTATCTTTCTCATCCTTTTCCAACCGATGTTGGCTTGAAATGAAGCCATAATGGTATTTTTGAATTTTTTTAATTTTTTTGCTATTTTTTTGGAATTTTCTAAAACGCGTAGGGTTGGAACGGAACGGAACAGTAATTGTTATTTTCTATCTTTCTCATCCTTTTCCAACCGATGTTGGCTTGAAATGAAGCCATAATGGTATTTTTGAATTTTTTGAATTTTTTTGCTACTTTTTTGGAATTTTCTAAAACGCGTAGGGTTGGAACGGAACGGAACAGTAATTTTTATTTTCTCTCTTTCTCAGCTTTTTCCAACCTATGTTGGCTTGAAATGAAGCTATAATGGTATTTTTGAATTTTTTGAATTTTTTTGCTATTTTTTTAGAATTTTCTATTACGTTTCGGGTTGGAACGGAACGGAACGATAGTACTTATTTTCCCTTTTTCTCATACTTTTCCAACCTATGTTGGCTTGAAATGAAGCCATAATAGTATTTTTGAATTTTTTAATTTTTTTGCTATTTTTTTGTAATTTTCTATTACGCGTCGGGTTGGAACGGAACAGAACAATAATTTTTATTTTCTCTCTTTCTCAGCCTTTTCCTACCTATGTTGGCTTGAAATGAAGCCATAATGGTATTTTTGAATTTTTTAATTTTTTTGCTATTTTTTTGGAATTTTCTAAAACGCGTAGGGTTGGAACGGAACGGAAAAGTAATTTTTATTTTCTCTCTTTCTCAGCCTTTTCCGACCTATGTTGGCTTGAATTGAAGCCATAATGGTATTTTTGAATCTTTTGAATTTTTTTGGTATATTTTTGGAATTTCTATTACCCATCGGGTAGGAACGGAACGGAAAGACAATTTTTATTTTTCCTCTTTCTAAACCTTTTCAACCTATTTTGGCTTGAAATGAACCCCTTAACGGTATTTTTTAATTTATTGAATTTTTTTGCTAGTTTTTTGGAATTTTCTAATACACGTCGGGTTGGAACGGAATGCAGCAGTAATTTTTATTTTCCCTCTTTCTCAGCCTTTTCCAACCTATGTTGGCTTGAAATAAAGCCATAATGGTATTTTTGAATTTTTTTAATTTTTTGCTATTTTTTTGGAATTTTTTATTACCCATCGGGTAGGAACGGAACGGAAAGAAATTTTTTATTTTTTCCCTTTCTCAGCCTTTTCCAACCTATTTTGGCTTGAAATGAACCCTTAACGGTATTTTTTAATTTATTGAATTTTTTTGCTATTTTTTTGGAATTTTCTAATACGCGTAGAATTGGAACGAAACGGAACAGTAATTTTTATTTTCTATCTTTCTCAGCCTTTTCCAACCTATGTTGGCTTGAAATGAAGCCATAATGGTATTTTTGAATTTTTTTAATTTTTTGCAATTTTTTTTGGAATTTTCTATTACCCATCGGGTAGGAACGGAACGGAAAGTCAATTTTTATTTTTTCTCTTTCTCAGCCTTTTCCAACCTATTTTGGCTTGAAATGAACCCTTAACGGTATTTTTTAATTTATTGAATTTTTTTGCTATTTTTTTGGAATTTTCTAATACGCGTAGGATTGGAACGAAACGGAACAGTAATTGTTATTTTCTATCTTTCTCATCCTTTTCCAACCTATGTTGGCTTGAAATGAAGCCATAATGGTATTTTTGAATTTTTTTATTTTTTTTGCTATTTTTTTGGAATTTTCTAAAACGGGTAGGGTTGGAACGGAACGGAACAGTAATTTTTATTTTCTCTCTTTCTCAGCCTTTTCCAACCTATGTTGGGTTGAAATGAAGCTATAATGGTATTTTTGAATTTTTTGAATTTTTTTGCTATTTTTTTAGAATTTTCTATTACGTTTCGGGTTGGAACGGAACGGAACGATAGTACTGATTTCTCTCTTTCTCATACTTTTCCAACCTATGTTGGCTTGAAATGAAGCAATACTAGTATTTTCGAATTTTTCGAATTTTTTGCTATTTTTTTGGAATTTTCTATTACGCGTCGTGTTGGAACGGAACAGAACAGTAATTTTTATTTTCTCTCTTTCTCAGCCCATTCCAACCTATGTTGGCTTGAAATGAAGCTAGAATGGTATTTTTTAATTTTTTGAATTTTTTTGCTATTTTTTTGGAATTTTCAATTACGCTTTGTGTTGGAACGGAATGGAACGATAGTACTTATTTTCTCTCTTTCTCATACTTTTCCAACCTATGTTGGCTTGAAATGAAGCCATAATAGTATTTTCGAATTTTTCGAATTTTTTGCTATTTTTTTGGAATTTTCTATTACGCGTCGTGTTGGAACGGAACAGAACAATAATTTTTATTTTCTCTCTTTCTCAGCCTATTCCAACCTATGTTGGCTTGAAATGAAGCTAGAATGGTATGTTTTAATTTTTTGAATTTTTTTGCTATTTTTTTGGAATTTTCAATTACGCTTCGTGTTGGAACGGAATGGAACGATAGTACTTATTTTCTCTCTTTCTCATACTTTTCCAACCTATGTTGGCTTGAAATGAAGCCATAATAGTATTTTTGAATTTTTTTCTATTTTTTTGGAATTTTCTATTACGTTTCGGGTTGGAACGGAACGGAACGATAGTACTTATTTTCTCTCTTTCTCATACTTTTCCAACCTATGTTGGCTTGAAATGAAGCCATAATAGTATTTTCGAATTTTTTAATTTTTTTGCTATTTTTTTGTAATTTTCTATTACGCGTCGGGTTGGAACGGAACGGAACAGTAATTGTTATTTTCTATCTTTCTCATCCTTTTCCAACCGATGTTGGCTTGAAATGAAGCCATAATGGTATTTTTGAATTTTTTTAATTTTTTTGCTATTTTTTTGGAATTTTCTAAAACGCGTAGGGTTGGAACGGAACGGAACAGTAATTGTTATTTTCTATCTTTCTCATCCTTTTCCAACCGATGTTGGCTTGAAATGAAGCCATAATGGTATTTTTGAATTTTTTGAATTTTTTTGCTACTTTTTTGGAATTTTCTAAAACGCGTAGGGTTGGAACGGAACGGAACAGTAATTTTTATTTTCTCTCTTTCTCAGCCTTTTCCAACCTATGTTGGCTTGAAATGAAGCTATAATGGTATTTTTGAATTTTTTGAATTTTTTTGCTATTTTTTTAGAATTTTCTATTACGTTTCGGGTTGGAACGGAACGGAACGATAGTACTTATTTTCTCTTTTTCTCATACTTTTCCAACCTATGTTGGCTTGAAATGAAGCCATAATAGTATTTTTTAATTTTTTAATTTTTTTGCTATTTTTTTGTAATTTTCTATTACGCGTCGGGTTGGAACGGAACAGAACAATAATTTTTATTTTCTCTCTTTCTCAGCCTTTTCCTACCTATGTTGGCTTGAAATGAAGCCATAATGGTATTTTTGAATTTTTTAATTTTTTTGCTATTTTTTTGGAATTTTCTAAAACGCGTAGGGTTGGAACGGAACGGAAAAGTAATTTTTATTTTCTCTCTTTCTCAGCCTTTTCCGACCTATGTTGGCTTGAATTGAAGCCATAATGGTATTTTTGAATCTTTTGAATTTTTTTGGTATTTTTTTGGAATTTCTATTACCCATCGGGTAGGAACGGAACGGAAAGACAATTTTTATTTTTCCTCTTTCTAAACCTTTTCAACCTATTTTGGCTTGAAATGAACCCCTTAACGGTATTTTTTAATTTATTGAATTTTTTTGCTAGTTTTTTGGAATTTTCTAATACACGTCGGGTTGGAACGGAATGCAGCAGTAATTTTTATTTTCCCTCTTTCTCAGCCTTTTCCAACCTACGTTGGCTTGAAATAAAGCCATAATGGTATTTTTGAATTTTTTTAATTTTTTGCTATTTTTTTGGAATTTTTTATTACCCATCGGGTAGGAACGGAACGGAAAGAAATTTTTTATTTTTTCCCTTTCTCAGCCTTTTCCAACCTATTTTGGCTTGAAATGAACCCTTAACGGTATTTTTTAATTTATTGAATTTTTTTGCTATTTTTTTGGAATTTTCTAATACGCGTAGAATTGGAACGAAACGGAACAGTAATTTTTATTTTCTATCTTTCTCAGCCTTTTCCAACCTATGTTGGCTTGAAATGAAGCCATAATGGTATTTTTGAATTTTTTTAATTTTTTTGCTATTTTTTTGGAATTTTCTAAAACGCGTAGGGTTGGAACGAACGGAACAGTAATTTTTATTTTCTCTCTTTCTCAGCCTTTTCCAACCTATGTTGGCTTGAAATGAAGCTATAATGGTATTTTTGAATTTTTTGAATTTTTTTGCTATTTTTTTGGAATTTTCTAATACGCGTCGGGTTGGAACGGAATGGAGCAGTAATTTTTATTTTCTCTCTTTCTCAGCCTTTTCCAACCTATGTTAGCTTTAAATAAAGCCATAATGGTATTTTTGAATTTTTTTAATTTTTTGCAATTTTTTTGGAATTTTCTATTACCCATCGGGTAGGAACGGAACGGAAAGTCAATTTTTATTTTTTCTCTTTCTCAGCCTTTTCCAACCTATTTTGGCTTGGAATGAACCATTAACGGTATTTTTTAATTTATTGAATTTTTTTGCTATTTTTTTGGAATTTTCTAATACGCGTAGGATTGGAACGAAACGGAACAGTAATTGTTATTTTCTATCTTGCTCATCCTGTTCCAACCTATGTTGGCTTGAAATGAAGCCATAATGGTATTTTTGAATTTTTTTAATTTTATTGCTATTTTTTTGGAATTTTCTAAAACGCGTAGGGTTGGAACGGAACGGAACAGTAATTTTTATTTTCTCTCTTTCTCAGCCTTTTCCAACCTATGTTGGCTTGAAATGAAGCTATAATGGTATTTTTGAATTTTTTGAATTTTTTTGCTATTTTTTTAGAATTTTCTATTACGTTTCGGGTTTGAACGGAACGGAACGATAGTACTGATTTTTTCTCTTTCTCATACTTTTCCAACCTATGTTGGCTTGAAATGAAGCCATAATAGTATTTTCGAATTTTTCGAATTTTTTGCTCTTTTTTTGGAATTTTCTATTACGCGTCGTGTTGGAACGGAACAGAACAGTAATTTTTATTTTCTCTCTTTCTCAGCCCATTCCAACCTATGTTGGCTTGAAATGAAGCTAGAATGGTATTTTTTAATTTTTTGAATTTTTTTGCTATTTTTTTGGAATTTTCAATTACGCTTCGTGTTGGAACGGAATGGAACGATAGTACTTATTTTCTCTCTTTCTCATACTTTTCCAACCTATGTTGGCTTGAAATGAAGCCATAATAGTATTTTTGAATTTTTTTGCTATTTTTTTGGAATTTTCTATTACGTTTCGGGTTGGAACGGAACGGAACGATAGTACTTATTTTCTCTCTTTCTCATACTTTTCCAACCTATGTTGGCTTGAAATGAAGCCATAATAGTATTTTCGAATTTTTTAATTTTTTTGCTATTTTTTTGTAATTTTCTATTACGCGTCGGGTTGGAACGGAACAGAACAATAATTTTTATTTTCTCTCTTTCTCAGCCTATTCTAACCTATGTTGGCTTGAAATGAAGCTAGAATGGTATTTTTTAATTTTTTGAATTTTTTTGCTATTTTTTTGGAATTTTCTAAAACGCGTAGGGTTGGAACGGAACGGAACAGTAATTTTTATTTTCTCTCTTTCTCATACTTTTCCAACCTATGTTGGCTTGAAATGAAGCCATAATGGTATTTTTGAATTTTTTTAATTTTTTGCAATTTTTTTGGAATTTTCTATTACCCATCGGGTAGGAACAGAACGGAAAGTCAATTTTTATTTTTTCTCTTTCTCAGCCTTTTCCAACCTATTTTGGCTTGAAATGAACCCTTAACGGTATTTTTTAATTTATTGAATTTTTTTGCTATTTTTTTGGAATTTTCTAATACGCGTAGGATTGGAACGAAACGGAACAGTAATTGTTATTTTCTATCTTTCTCATCCTTTTACAACCTATGTTGGCTTGAAATGAAGCCATAATGGTATTTTTGAATTTTTTTATTTTTTTTGCTATTTTTTTGGAATTTTCTAAAACGGGTAGGGTTGGAACGGAACGGAACAGTAATTTTTATTTGCTCTCTTTCTCAGCCATTTCCAACCTATGTTGGCTTGAAATGAAGCTATAATGGTATTTTTGAATTTTTTGAATTTTTTTGCTATTTTTTTAGAATTTTCTATTACGTTTCGGGTTGGAACGGAACGGAACGATAGTACTGATTTTCTCTCTTTCTCATACTTTTCCAACCTATGTTGGCTTGAAATGAAGCTATAATGGTATTTTCGAATTTTTCGAATTTTTTGCTCTTTTTTTGGAATTTTCTATTACGCGTCGTGTTTGATATGAACTTCACCAACAATTGTGATGAAACCCGATAACAATGATGGTTTGGAACCCCAAGATCGTGTAGACAAGATTTGTTGAACCTTGACCCGTCACCTAACCAGATGAAAACCAAGACTACGATAGAATTGAAACGCCACACCAAGAATTCCTAAGAATCTCTCAAGAATCAAAGGTGATAAGTTTGGTTGTTTGAACGCCACAAGCTTAACTTGATAAGTTCAAGAGTTCTTTTAAGAACCAAGAGGATCACAAGACTCACAAGGAGAATAATTTCTGAATACCAAACTATATTTTTCAAAATTCGTACTACCAAATATATACTTGGAACAACCCTCCAAGAATAGGTAAAAATCATAATTAAAACTTCAAAAACAACACCAAAGATTAATATAATCAAGTTCCCACGTTTTTTTAGTTTTCTAGGACTTCAAAAATGGCTAAATGACTAGAATTAACATGCCCAGCCAATACCAAGGCATCTTCCCATTTAATATCCTTGGAACTTAACAAATTCACATTTAATATCCTTGGAACTTAACAAATTCACACCCTTTTATGGTCAGACCATGCTGGTTGCTAATTTGCATGCATTAGCCTCTTCAATTGCTTTGATGACATGGACTAGGCCTTGATTATTATTTGAGCCCATCTTGGTCTTTCTAGAATCTGCCCAAATCTCTTGGACAAGCCCATTTAGTGCTTCCTTGAAACGTTTGGCTCTAAGTCTTGTAATTGGGCCACTAGAAAAAGACAAAGGGTCTTGTGCAAATTCAGCTCCATTTCCACTTGTATGATCAGCATGTCCAGCTCTTTGGTGTGCATCATTCTCCCCCTCTTGAGAAGGATTTGTCCTCAAATCATCACCTACATCAAAAGGAGACAAATCAGCAACATTAAAGCTTGCACTGACACCATACTCACCGGGTAAGTCTAGCTTGTAGGCATTATCATTGATGCGCTCTACTACTTGAAATGGTCCATCACCCCGAGGAAGGAGTTTTGAATGCCGTTTCTTTGGAAAACGTTCCTTCCTTAAGTGCAACCAAACCCAATCTCCTGGTTCAAACACTACCTTCTTGCGTCCCTTGTTGGCTTGATGGACATATTGTTGAGTCCTTCTTTCAATGTTCAGCCGTGCCTTTTCATGAATCATCTTTACAAATTCTGCTTTCTTTTTGCCATCTAAGTTCACACATTCACTCAAAGGTAAAGAAGTTAAATCCAAAGGTGACAATGGGTTAAAACCATAAACAATTTCAAATGGTGAAAACTTAGATGCAGAATGTATACTTCTATTGTAAGCAAATTCAACATGTGGCAAACAATCTTCCCAGGTTTTCAAGTTCTTTTTAATGATAGCACGCAACAAGGAAGACAAAGTTCTATTTACTACTTCAGTTTGACCATCCGTTTGTGGATGACAAGTAGTAGAAAACAACAACTTGGTTCCCAACCTTCCCCACAAAGTTTTCCAAAAGTAACTCAAAAACTTTGCATCCCTATCAGAAACAATGGTCCTAGGCATACCATGTAGCCTAACAATTTCTTTGAAGAATAAATCAGCTATATGTGATGCATCATTAGTTTTGTGACATGCAATGAAGTGTGCCATTTTGGAAAATCTATCTACCACCACAAAAACTGAATCTCTCCCTCTCTTAGTCCTAGGTAAACCTAAAACAAAATCCATAGAAATATCAGTCCAAGGTTCATTAGGTATTGGCAAAGGGGTGTACAAACCATGGGGTTTCAACTTAGACTTAGCCTGTTTACACGTGATACACGTCTCACAAATTCTTTCCACATCACGTTTCATATGAGGCCAAAAAAAATGATCATGCAAAATTCCTAAAGTCTTAGCTACACCAAAGTGACCCATCAAACCACCACCATGAGCTTCTCTCACAAGCAATTCACGCAAAGAACACATAGGCACACACAGTTTATTTTCTCGAAACAAAAATCCATCATGCCTATAGAACTTACCAAATGCTACTTTTTCACATGCATTGAACACATCACAAAAATCAGAATCTTGTGCATACAGATCCTTAATGTATTCAAAGCCAAGCATTTTTGTATCTAAAATGGAAAGTAAAGCATACCTTCGGGACAATGCATCAGCCACCACATTTTCCTTACCTTGCTTGTATCTGATCACATAAGGAAATGTTTCAATAAATTCCACCCACTTGGCATGGCGTTTGTTCAACCTTTGCTGTCCTTTCAAATGCTTCAAAGATTCATGATCTGTGTGAATCACAAATTCTTTTGGCCATAGATAGTGTTGCCAATTTTCCAAAGCCCTTACCAAGGCATACATCTCCTTATCATAAGTGGGATAATTTAGAGCTGCCCCACCCAACTTTTCACTGAAATAAGCAACTGGACGGCCTTCTTGCATCAAAACGGCTCCAATACCTATTCCTGAAGCATCACACTCAATTTCAAAAGTTTTAGCAAAGTTAGGTAAAACAAGCAAAGGTGCATTAGTTAACTTTTCTTTGAGCTGATTAAATGCCTTTTCTTGTTCTTTCCCCCACTTAAACGACACATTTTTCTTGATGACTTCAGTGAGAGGGGCGGCTAAGCTACTAAAATCACGCACAAACCGTCTATAGAAGCTAGCTAAGCCATGGAAACTCCTCACTTGGCTGATTGTTGTAGGCGTTGGCCACTCTTGGATTGCCTTCACCTTTTCCTCGTCCACTTCAATGCCTCCTTTACTAACAACAAAACCAAGAAACACAAGCTTATCCGTACAAAATGTGCACTTTTTGAGGTTAGCAAACAACCTTTCTTTCCTTAGAATTTCCAAAACAGATTTCAAATGCATTACATGCTCTTCCAAATTTTTGCTATAAATTAGGATATCATCAAAATACACAACTACAAATCTGCCAATAAATGCACGCAAAACATAGTTCATCAAACGCATAAATGTGCTCGGAGCATTAGTTAAACCGAAAGGCATTACTAACCACTCATACAAACCATATTTAGTCTTAAAAGCAGTTTTCCATTCATCACCTTCCTTCATCCTAATCTGGTGATATCCACTCTTAAGATCAATTTTTGTAAAGACACAAGAACCATGTAATTCATCTAGCATATCATCTAATCTAGGAATGGGATGACGATATTTTACCGTTATGTTGTTGATGGCTCGGCAGTCGACACACATCCTCCATGTTCCATCCTTCTTAGGAACTAATAACACCGGAACCGCACAAGGACTCATGCTTTCTCGCACATACCCCTTTTCCAATAATTCACCTACTTGCCTCTGAAGTTCCTTGGTCTCCTCAGGATTGCTCCTATAAGCAGGTCGGTTTGGAATTGATGCACTAGGTATGAAATCAATTTGATGTTCAATCCCTCGAATTGGAGGTAAACCATGAGGTACCTCTTCGGGAAGGACATCTTCAAACTCCTGCAAAAGAGAAACAATATTGCTCGGCAATGCACCGGCAAGATCATTAGTACATAAAAGAGCCTCCTTGTATATGAGTACAATAAGGGGCTGGTGTGAAAATAATGCTCTCTTGATCTCACTTTTTTTTGCAATGTAATTGAATTTTTCCTCTCTTGCTCTTACTATGGCCGAATCCCTCTCTTCTTTTTCACTCTGATCACTGTTTTTCTCTCCTTTTTTTTTAAACTCTTTTTTTTCAATTTCGGCCTTCCTTTCTTTTTCCTTTTTTTTTTCATTTGATTTTTGTAACTTCAATTGGTCCTCCCTGACCTGTTTTGGAGTTAATGGCACAAGAGTAATAGGTTGCCCTTTAAGAGTGAAAGAATACTTATTTGTGAATCCATCATGCGAAACCTTCCGATCGTACTGCCATGGTCTTCCCAACAATAAATGGCATGCATGCATGGGAACCACATCACATAGCACCTCATCCTCATATTTGCCAATGGATAATGCCACCAACACTTGTCTTGTCACCTTGATTTCGCCACATTCATTCAGCCACTGAAGCCGGTAAGGTTGAGGATGTTTCAGGGTAGTTAAGGCCAATTTTTCCACCAAATAAGTGCTGGCTACGTTTGTGCAACTCCCTCCATCGATAATGACACTGCAAACTTTGTTATTTACAAAGCACCGAGTATGAAACAAGTTCTCCCTTTGATTACTTTCTTCCTCCTTAACCTGCACATTGAGAACTCGCCTTGCTACCAATAAATCTCCAACCACAGCATTTTGCTCATCATCGGCATCCTCCAAAGATGGCATGTCATCATCATCTACTTCTTCCTCATTCTCCGACTCAAGCTCTCCTTGAGCATTTATCACCATCACCCTTTTGTTTACACACTGGCTGGCTATGTGTCCCCGCCCTTGACATTTAAAACACTTAATATCACGTGTTTTAGAACTCGAAGCCTCGGTGTTACCTAAAGTGGTCTTTGAGTTGGCACTCTTAGATGGTTCAAATTTTGGCTTATTTTGTAGCTGCTCATCCCTTTTTGGAGCTGTCTTCCATGGACTAGTGGTAGCCATAGGTTGTCCCCTCCTAGCCAATCCCTTTCGTTTGAATTGTTCTTCCACCTTTATGGCTTGATGCACCATATCCGTCAATTCAACATAGTGCTGCATCTCAACTATATCCGCAATCTCACGATTTAAACCGTGCAAGAACCTAGCCATGGTGGCTTCCCGGTCCTCTTCTACATTAGCCCGGATCATAGCTACCTCCATCTCCTTGTAATACTCATCCACACTCTTGGAACCTTGAGTTAACCTCTGCAACTTTTGATACAATCCCCTATAATAGTGATTGGGTACAAAACGCCTCCTCATAAGCATTTTCATCTCCTCCCAAGTATCCACGGGTGGTTCTCTATTCCTCCTCCTATTAATCAATAATTGATCCCACCAAACAATGGCATAATCAGTAAATTCAATTGCAGCCAATTTAACCTTCTTTATCTCCGAATAGTTGTGACAATCAAACACCATCTCCATTTTAGTTTCCCACTCCAAATAAACTTCAGGATCATTTTTGCCTTGAAAAGATGGGATTTTAATCTTTATGTTTCCTAAATCATTATCCCTCCTAGGCCTACCCATCCTTGCTTCTCTATTCCCATACCCACGCCCAAACCTGCCCTGGTTCACATATGGCCCATCAACCTCCTCCGACTCCGCTTCTTCCTCAACATTCCGCCATAGAACACGCCCACCTTGCTGCCTATTGGGGTTTTCATGTTGCTGGCCCCTAGGAGTTCCCGCTTCTACCCTATCCAACCTCTCATGAATAGGTTCTAATTCAGCCCTCAACATACGCCTCATCTCCCCTAGCATTGCTTGCATTTGGAGGGTCTGATCCGTTGGTGGTTGAAGTCCTTCGGTTCTGTCTTCTTCTTGATTATTGGACATACTTAAAATCTGCAAAACAAAGTTAGAATCCTCACAAGCCCTCCCTTACGTGTTTCACTCAAGAATTGATACACTCACACTCGTGTTTTCACTCTAAACGGCTTTTACCCTCTTATGCTCTCACACACTCTCGCCTTTTTCCACTCTTTTGTGTGTCTTCTTTAGTTCTTAATCGAACTACAAGAAACTAATTCAAAATAAACTAGCAGCAATTCAAAATGAGAAACAACCAAAACTCATCACAAGGTCAAGAACTTGAATAAGGTGAGAAACAAGATTGAAATGAAGAAATTTTCTTACTGGAAATTATGTACTGAAAAATGATATGGTTGAGAAATTTTCCTCTTCGTGTACTGAGAAATCTTCTTTTCTTTTTTTTTCTTTTTTTTTTTTTTTTTTTTTGGAGCAAGAAACAGGAAATAGAACGAAAATAAAAGATAGTCAAACTTATCTTAGAACCAAAGCTCTGATACCAAAATGATATGAACTTCACCAACAATTGTGATGAAACCCGATAACAATGATGGTTTGGAACCCCAAGATCGTGTAGACAAGATTTGTTGAACCTTGACCCGTCACCTAACCAGATGAAAACCAAGACTACGATAGAATTGAAACGCCACACCAAGAATTCCTAAGAATCTCTCAAGAATCAAAGGTGATAAGTTTGGTTGTTTGAACGCCACAAGCTTAACTTGATAAGTTCAAGAGTTCTTTTAAGAACCAAGAGGATCACAAGACTCACAAGGAGAATAATTTCTGAATACCAAACTATATTTTTCAAAATTCGTACTACCAAATATATACTTGGAACAACCCTCCAAGAATAGGTAAAAATCATAATTAAAACTTCAAAAACAACACCAAAGATTAATATAATCAAGTTCCCACGTTTTTTTAGTTTTCTAGGACTTCAAAAATGGCTAAATGACTAGAATTAACATGCCCAGCCAATACCAAGGCATCTTCCCATTTAATATCCTTGGAACTTAACAAATTCACATTTAATATCCTTGGAACTTAACAAATTCACACCCTTTTATGGTCAGACCATGCTGGTTGCTAATTTGCATGCATTAGCCTCTTCAATTGCTTTGATGACATGGACTAGGCCTTGATTATTATTTGAGCCCATCTTGGTCTTTCTAGAATCTGCCCAAATCTCTTGGACAAGCCCATTTAGTGCTTCCTTGAAACGTTTGGCTCTAAGTCTTGTAATTGGGCCACTAGAAAAAGACAAAGGGTCTTGTGCAAATTCAGCTCCATTTCCACTTGTATGATCAGCATGTCCAGCTCTTTGGTGTGCATCAGTGTTGGAACGGAACAGAACAGTAATTTTTATTTTCTCTCTTTCTCAGCCCATTCCAACCTATGTTGGCTTGAAATGAAGCTAGAATGGTATTTTTTAATTTTTTGAATTTTTTTGCTATTTTTTTGGAATTTTCAATTACGCTTCGTGTTGGAACGGAATGGAACGATAGTACTTATTTTCTCTCTTTCTCATACTTTTCCAACCTATGTTGGCTTGAAATGAAGCCATAATAGTATTTTTGAATTTTTTTGCTATTTTTTTGGAATTTTCTATTACGTTTCGGGTTGGAACGGAACGGAACGATAGTACTTATTTTCTCTCTTTCTCATACTTTTCCAACCTATGTTGGCTTGAAATGAAGCCATAATAGTATTTTCGAATTTTTTAATTTTTTTGCTATTTTTTTGTAATTTTCTATTACGCGTCGGGTTGGAACGGAACAGAACAATAATTTTTATTTTCTCTCTTTCTCAGCCTATTCTAACCTATGTTGGCTTGAAATGAAGCTAGAATGGTATTTTTTAATTTTTTGAATTTTTTTGCTATTTTTTTGGAATTTTCTAAAACGCGTAGGGTTGGAACGGAACGGAACAGTAATTTTTATTTTCTCTCTTTCTCATACTTTTCCAACCTATGTTGGCTTGAAATGAAGCCATAATGGTATTTTTGAATTTTTTTAATTTTTTGCAATTTTTTTGGAATTTTCTATTACCCATCGGGTAGGAACAGAACGGAAAGTCAATTTTTATTTTTTCTCTTTCTCAGCCTTTTCCAACCTATTTTGGCTTGAAATGAACCCTTAACGGTATTTTTTAATTTATTGAATTTTTTTGCTATTTTTTTGGAATTTTCTAATACGCGTAGGATTGGAACGAAACGGAACAGTAATTGTTATTTTCTATCTTTCTCATCCTTTTACAACCTATGTTGGCTTGAAATGAAGCCATAATGGTATTTTTGAATTTTTTTATTTTTTTTGCTATTTTTTTGGAATTTTCTAAAACGGGTAGGGTTGGAACGGAACGGAACAGTAATTTTTATTTGCTCTCTTTCTCAGCCATTTCCAACCTATGTTGGCTTGAAATGAAGCTATAATGGTATTTTTGAATTTTTTGAATTTTTTTGCTATTTTTTTAGAATTTTCTATTACGTTTCGGGTTGGAACGGAACGGAACGATAGTACTGATTTTCTCTCTTTCTCATACTTTTCCAACCTATGTTGGCTTGAAATGAAGCTATAATGGTATTTTTGAATTTTTTGAATTTTTTTGCTATTTTTTTAGAATTTTCTATTACGTTTCGGGTTTGAACGGAACGGAACGATAGTACTGATTTTCTCTCTTTCTCATACTTTTCCAACCTATGTTGGCTTGAAATGAAGCTATAATGGTATTTTTGAATTTTTTGAATTTTTTTGCTATTTTTTTAGAATTTTCTATTACGTTTCGGGTTGGAACGGAACGGAACGATAGTACTTATTTTCTCTCTTTCTCATACTTTTCCAACCTATGTTGGCTTGAAATGAAGCCATAATAGTATTTTCGAATTTTTTAATTTTTTTGCTATTTTTTTGTAATTTTCTATTACGCGTCGGGTTGGAACGGAACAGAACAATAATTTTTATTTTCTCTCTTTCTCAGCCTATTCTAACCTATGTTGGCTTGAAATGAAGCTAGAATGGTATTTTTTAATTTTTTGAATCTTTTTGCTATTTTTTTGGAATTTTCTAAAACGCGTAGGGTTGGAACGGAACGGAACAGTAATTTTTATTTTCTCTCTTTCTCAGCCTTTTCCAACCTATGTTGGCTTGAAATGAAGCTATAATGGTATTTTTGAATTTTTTGAATTTTTTTGCTATTTTTTTAGAATTTTCTATTACGTTTCGGGTTTGAACGGAACGGAACGATAGTACTGATTTTCTCTCTTTCTCATACTTTTCCAACCTATGTTGGCTTGAAATGAAGCCATAATAGTATTTTCGAATTTTTCGAATTTTTTGCTCTTTTTTTGGAATTTTCTATTACGCGTCGTGTTGGAACGGAACAGAACAGTAATTTTTATTTTCTCTCTTTCTCAGCCCATTCCAACCTATGTTGGCTTGAAATGAAGCTAGAATGGTATTTTTTAATTTTTTGAATTTTTTTGCTATTTTTTTGGAATTTTCAATTACGCTTCGTGTTGGAACGGAATGGAACGATAGTACTTATTTTCTCTCTTTCTCATACTTTTCCAACCTATGTTGGCTTGAAATGAAGCCATAATAGTATTTTTGAATTTTTTTGCTATTTTTTTGGAATTTTCTATTACGTTTCGGGTTGGAACGGAACGGAACGATAGTACTTATTTTCTCTCTTTCTCATACTTTTCCAACCTATGTTGGCTTGAAATGAAGCCATAATAGTATTTTCGAATTTTTTAATTTTTTTGCTATTTTTTTGTAATTTTCTATTACGCGTCGGGTTGGAACGGAACAGAACAATAATTTTTATTTTCTCTCTTTCTCAGCCTATTCTAACCTATGTTGGCTTGAAATGAAGCTAGAATGGTATTTTTTAATTTTTTGAATTTTTTTGCTATTTTTTTGGAATTTTCTAAAACGCGTAGGGTTGGAACGGAACGGAACAGTAATTTTTATTTTCTCTCTTTCTCATACTTTTCAAACCTATGTTGGCTTGAAATGAAGCCATAATGGTATTTTTGAATTTTTTTAATTTTTTGCAATTTTTTTGGAATTTTCTATTACCCATCGGGTAGGAACAGAACGGAAAGTCAATTTTTATTTTTTCTCTTTCTCAGCCTTTTCCAACCTATTTTGGCTTGAAATGAACCCTTAACGGTATTTTTTAATTTATTGAATTTTTTTGCTATTTTTTTGGAATTTTCTAATACGCGTAGGATTGGAACGAAACGGAACAGTAATTGTTATTTTCTATCTTTCTCATCCTTTTACAACCTATGTTGGCTTGAAATGAAGCCATAATGGTATTTTTGAATTTTTTTATTTTTTTTGCTATTTTTTTGGAATTTTCTAAAACGGGTAGGGTTGGAACGGAACGGAACAGTAATTTTTATTTGCTCTCTTTCTCAGCCATTTCCAACCTATGTTGGCTTGAAATGAAGCTATAATGGTATTTTTGAATTTTTTGAATTTTTTTGCTATTTTTTTAGAATTTTCTATTACGTTTCGGGTTGGAACGGAACGGAACGATAGTACTGATTTTCTCTCTTTCTCATACTTTTCCAACCTATGTTGGCTTGAAATGAAGCTATAATGGTATTTTTGAATTTTTTGAATTTTTTTGCTATTTTTTTAGAATTTTCTATTACGTTTCGGGTTTGAACGGAACGGAACGATAGTACTGATTTTCTCTCTTTCTCATACTTTTCCAACCTATGTTGGCTTGAAATGAAGCTATAATGGTATTTTTGAATTTTTTGAATTTTTTTTGCTATTTTTTTAGAATTTTCTATTACGTTTCGGGTTGGAACGGAACGGAACGATAGTACTTATTTTCTCTCTTTCTCATACTTTTCCAACCTATGTTGGCTTGAAATGAAGCCATAATAGTATTTTCGAATTTTTTAATTTTTTTGCTATTTTTTTGTAATTTTCTATTACGCGTCGGGTTGGAACGGAACAGAACAATAATTTTTATTTTCTCTCTTTCTCAGCCTATTCTAACCTATGTTGGCTTGAAATGAAGCTAGAATGGTATTTTTTAATTTTTTGAATCTTTTTGCTATTTTTTTGGAATTTTCTAAAACGCGTAGGGTTGGAACGGAACGGAACAGTAATTTTTATTTTCTCTCTTTCTCAGCCTTTTCCAACCTATGTTGGCTTGAAATGAAGCTATAATGGTATTTTTGAATTTTTTGAATTTTTTTGCTATTTTTTTAGAATTTTCTATTACGTTTCGGGTTTGAACGGAACGGAACGATAGTACTGATTTTCTCTCTTTCTCATACTTTTCCAACCTATGTTGGCTTGAAATGAAGCCATAATAGTATTTTCGAATTTTTCGAATTTTTTGCTCTTTTTTTGGAATTTTCTATTACGCGTCGTGTTGGAACGGAACAGAACAGTAATTTTTATTTTCTCTCTTTCTCAGCCCATTCCAACCTATGTTGGCTTGAAATGAAGCTAGAATGGTATTTTTTAATTTTTTGAATTTTTTTGCTATTTTTTTGGAATTTTCAATTACGCTTCGTGTTGGAACGGAATGGAACGATAGTACTTATTTTCTCTCTTTCTCATACTTTTCCAACCTATGTTGGCTTGAAATGAAGCCATAATAGTATTTTTGAATTTTTTTGCTATTTTTTTGGAATTTTCTATTACGTTTCGGGTTGGAACGGAACGGAACGATAGTACTTATTTTCTCTCTTTCTCATACTTTTCCAACCTATGTTGGCTTGAAATGAAGCCATAATAGTATTTTCGAATTTTTTAATTTTTTTGCTATTTTTTTGTAATTTTCTATTACGCGTCGGGTTGGAACGGAACAGAACAATAATTTTTATTTTCTCTCTTTCTCAGCCTATTCTAACCTATGTTGGCTTGAAATGAAGCTAGAATGGTATTTTTTAATTTTTTGAATTTTTTTGCTATTTTTTTGGAATTTTCTAAAACGCGTAGGGTTGGAACGGAACGGAACAGTAATTTTTATTTTCTCTCTTTCTCATACTTTTCAAACCTATGTTGGCTTGAAATGAAGCCATAATGGTATTTTTGAATTTTTTTAATTTTTTGCAATTTTTTTGGAATTTTCTATTACCCATCGGGTAGGAACAGAACGGAAAGTCAATTTTTATTTTTTCTCTTTCTCAGCCTTTTCCAACCTATTTTGGCTTGAAATGAACCCTTAACGGTATTTTTTAATTTATTGAATTTTTTTGCTATTTTTTTGGAATTTTCTAATACGCGTAGGATTGGAACGAAACGGAACAGTAATTGTTATTTTCTATCTTTCTCATCCTTTTACAACCTATGTTGGCTTGAAATGAAGCCATAATGGTATTTTTGAATTTTTTTATTTTTTTTGCTATTTTTTTGGAATTTTCTAAAACGGGTAGGGTTGGAACGGAACGGAACAGTAATTTTTATTTGCTCTCTTTCTCAGCCATTTCCAACCTATGTTGGCTTGAAATGAAGCTATAATGGTATTTTTGAATTTTTTGAATTTTTTTGCTATTTTTTTAGAATTTTCTATTACGTTTCGGGTTGGAACGGAACGGAACGATAGTACTGATTTTCTCTCTTTCTCATACTTTTCCAACCTATGTTGGCTTGAAATGAAGCTATAATGGTATTTTTGAATTTTTTGAATTTTTTTGCTATTTTTTTAGAATTTTCTATTACGTTTCGGGTTTGAACGGAACGGAACGATAGTACTGATTTTCTCTCTTTCTCATACTTTTCCAACCTATGTTGGCTTGAAATGAAGCTATAATGGTATTTTTGAATTTTTTGAATTTTTTTGCTATTTTTTTAGAATTTTCTATTACGTTTCGGGTTGGAACGGAACGGAACGATAGTACTTATTTTCTCTCTTTCTCATACTTTTCCAACCTATGTTGGCTTGAAATGAAGCCATAATAGTATTTTCGAATTTTTTAATTTTTTTGCTATTTTTTTGTAATTTTCTATTACGCGTCGGGTTGGAACGGAACAGAACAATAATTTTTATTTTCTCTCTTTCTCAGCCTATTCTAACCTATGTTGGCTTGAAATGAAGCTAGAATGGTATTTTTTAATTTTTTGAATCTTTTTGCTATTTTTTTGGAATTTTCTAAAACGCGTAGGGTTGGAACGGAACGGAACAGTAATTTTTATTTTCTCTCTTTCTCAGCCTTTTCCAACCTATGTTGGCTTGAAATGAAGCTATAATGGTATTTTTGAATTTTTTGAATTTTTTTGCTATTTTTTTAGAATTTTCTATTACGTTTCGGGTTTGAACGGAACGGAACGATAGTACTGATTTTCTCTCTTTCTCATACTTTTCCAACCTATGTTGGCTTGAAATGAAGCCATAATAGTATTTTCGAATTTTTCGAATTTTTTGCTCTTTTTTTGGAATTTTCTATTACGCGTCGTGTTGGAACGGAACAGAACAGTAATTTTTATTTTCTCTCTTTCTCAGCCCATTCCAACCTATGTTGGCTTGAAATGAAGCTAGAATGGTATTTTTTAATTTTTTGAATTTTTTTGCTATTTTTTTGGAATTTTCAATTACGCTTCGTGTTGGAACGGAATGGAACGATAGTACTTATTTTCTCTCTTTCTCATACTTTTCCAACCTATGTTGGCTTGAAATGAAGCCATAATAGTATTTTTGAATTTTTTTGCTATTTTTTTGGAATTTTCTATTACGTTTCGGGTTGGAACGGAACGGAACGATAGTACTTATTTTCTCTCTTTCTCATACTTTTCCAACCTATGTTGGCTTGAAATGAAGCCATAATAGTATTTTCGAATTTTTTAATTTTTTTGCTATTTTTTTGTAATTTTCTATTACGCGTCGGGTTGGAACGGAACAGAACAATAATTTTTATTTTCTCTCTTTCTCAGCCTATTCTAACCTATGTTGGCTTGAAATGAAGCTAGAATGGTATTTTTTAATTTTTTGAATTTTTTTGCTATTTTTTTGGAATTTTCTAAAACGCGTAGGGTTGGAACGGAACGGAACAGTAATTTTTATTTTCTCTCTTTCTCATACTTTTCCAACCAATGTTGGCTTGAAATGAAGCCATAATGGTATTTTTGAATTTTTTTAATTTTTTGCAATTTTTTTGGAATTTTCTATTACCCATCGGGTAGGAACAGAACGGAAAGTCAATTTTTATTTTTTCTCTTTCTCAGCCTTTTCCAACCTATTTTGGCTTGAAATGAACCCTTAACGGTATTTTTTAATTTATTGAATTTTTTTGCTATTTTTTTGGAATTTTCTAATACGCGTAGGATTGGAACGAAACGGAACAGTAATTGTTATTTTCTATCTTTCTCATCCTTTTACAACCTATGTTGGCTTGAAATGAAGCCATAATGGTATTTTTGAATTTTTTTATTTTTTTTGCTATTTTTTTGGAATTTTCTAAAACGGGTAGGGTTGGAACGGAACGGAACAGTAATTTTTATTTGCTCTCTTTCTCAGCCATTTCCAACCTATGTTGGCTTGAAATGAAGCTATAATGGTATTTTTGAATTTTTTGAATTTTTTTGCTATTTTTTTAGAATTTTCTATTACGTTTCGGGTTGGAACGGAACGGAACGATAGTACTGATTTTCTCTCTTTCTCATACTTTTCCAGCCTATGTTGGCTTGAAATGAAGCAATAATAGTATTTTCGAATTTTTCGAATTTTTTGCTATTTTTTTGGAATTTTCTATTACGCGTCGTGTTGGAACGGAACAGAACAGTAATTTTTATTTTCTCTCTTTCTCAGCCCATTCCAACCTATGTTGGCTTGAAATGAAGCTAGAATGGTATTTTTTAATTTTTTGAATTTTTTTGCTATTTTTTTGGAATTTTCAATTACGCTTCGTGTTGGAACGGAATGGAACGATAGTACTTATTTTCTCTCTTTCTCATACTTTTCCAACCTATGTTGGCTTGAAATGAAGCCATAATAGTATTTTCGAATTTTTCGAATTTTTTGCTATTTTTTTGGAATTTTCTATTACGCGTCGTGTTGGAACGGAACAGAACAGTAATTTTTATTTTCTCTCTTTCTCAGCCCATTCCAACCTATGTTGGCTTGAAATGAAGCTAGAATGGTATTTTTTAATTTTTTGAATTTTTTTGCTATTTTTTTGGAATTTTCAATTACGCTTCGTGTTGGAACGGAATGGAACGACAGTACTTATTTTCTCTCTTTCTCATACTTTTCCAACCTATGTTGGCTTGAATGAAGCCATAATAGTATTTTTGAATTTTTTTGCTATTTTTTTGGAATTTTCTATTACGTTTCGGGTTGGAACGGAACGGAACGATAGTACTTATTTTCTCTCTTTCTCATACTTTTCCAACCTATGTTGGCTTGAAATGAAGCCATAATAGTATTTTCGAATTTTTTAATTTTTTTGCTATTTTTTTGTAATTTTCTATTACGCGTCGGGTTGGAACGGAACGGAACAGTAATTGTTATTTTCTATCTTTCTCATCCTTTTCCAACCGATGTTGGCTTGAAATGAAGCCATAATGGTATTTTTGAATTTTTTTAATTTTTTTGCTATTTTTTTGGAATTTTCTAAAACGCGTAGGGTTGGAACGGAACGGAACAGTAATTTTTATTTTCTCTCTTTCTCAGCCTTTTCCAACCTATGTTGGCTTGAAATGAAGCTATAATGGTATTTTTGAATTTTTTGAATTTTTTTGCTATTTTTTTAGAATTTTCTATTACGTTTCGGGTTGGAACGGAACGGAACGATAGTACTTATTTTCTCTTTTTCTCATACTTTTCCAACCTATGTTGGCTTGAAATGAAGCCATAATAGTATTTTTGAATTTTTTAATTTTTTTGCTATTTTTTTGTAATTTTCTATTACGCGTCGGGTTGGAACGGAACAGAACAATAATTTTTATTTTCTCTCTTTCTCAGCCTTTTCCAACCTATGTTGGCTTGAAATGAAGCCATAATGGTATTTTTGAATTTTTTAATTTTTTTGCTATTTTTTTGTAATTTTCTAAAACGCGTAGGGTTGGAACGGAACGGAAAAGTAATTTTTATTTTCTCTCTTTCTCAGCCTTTTCCGACCTATGTTGGCTTGAATTGAAGCCATAATGGTATTTTTGAATTTTTTGAATTTTTTTGGTATTTTTTTGGAATTTCTATTACCCATCGGGTAGGAACGGAACGGAAAGACAATTTTTATTTTTCCTCTTTCTAAACCTTTTCAACCTATTTTGGCTTGAAATGAACCCCTTAACAGTATTTTTTAATTTATTGAATTTTTTTGCTAGTTTTTTGGAATTTTCTAATACACGTCGGGTTGGAACGGAATGCAGCAGTAATTTTTATTTTCCCTCTTTCTCAGCCTTTTCCAACCTATGTTGGCTTGAAATAAAGCCATAATGGTATTTTTGAATTTTTTTAATTTTTTGCTATTTTTTTGGAATTTTTTATTACCCATCGGGTAGGAACGGAACGGAAAGAAATTTTTTATTTTTTCCCTTTCTCAGCCTTTTCCAACCTATTTTGGCTTGAAATGAACCCTTAACGGTATTTTTTAATTTATTGAATTTTTTTGCTATTTTTTTGGAATTTTCTAATACGCGTAGAATTGGAACGAAACGGAACAGTAATTTTTATTTTCTATCTTTCTCAGCCTTTTCCAACCTATGTTGGCTTGAAATGAAGCCATAATGGTATTTTTGAATTTTTTTAATTTTTTTGCTATTTTTTTGGAATTTTCTAATACGCGTAGGGTTGGAACGAACGGAACAGTAATTTTTATTTTCTCTCTTTCTCAGCCTTTTCCAACCTATGTTGGCTTGAAATGAAGCTATAATGGTATTTTTGAATTTTTTTAATTTTTTGCAATTTTTTTGGAATTTTCTATTACCCATCGGGTAGGAACGGAACGGAAAGTCAATTTTTATTTTTTCTCTTTCTCAGCCTTTTCCAACCTATTTTGGCTTGAAATGAACCCTTAACGGTATTTTTTAATTTATTGAATTTTTTTGCTATTTTTTTGGAATTTTCTAATACACGTCGGGTTGGAACGGAATGCAGCAGTAATTTTTATTTTCCCTCTTTCTCAGCCTTTTCCAACCTATGTTAGCTTTAAATAAAGCCATAATGGTATTTTTGAATTTTTTTAATTTTTTGCAATTTTTTTGGAATTTTCTATTACCCATCGGGTAGAAACGGAACGGAAAGTCAATTTTTATTTTTTCTCTTTCTCAGCCTTTTCCAACCTATTTTGGCTTGGAATGAACCCTTAACGGTATTTTTTAATTTATTGAATTTTTTTGCTATTTTTTTGGAATTTTCTAATACGCGTAGGATTGGAACGAAACGGAACAGTAATTGTTATTTTCTATCTTGCTCATCCTGTTCCAACCTATGTTGGCTTGAAATGAAGCCATAATGGTATTTTTGAATTTTTTTAATTTTATTGCTATTTTTTTGGAATTTTCTAAAACGCGTAGGGTTGGAACGGAACGGAACAGTAATTTTTATTTTCTCTCTTTCTCAGCCTTTTCCAACCTATGTTGGCTTGAAATGAAGCTATAATGGTATTTTTGAATTTTTTGAATTTTTTTGCTATTTTTTTAGAATTTTCTATTACGTTTCGGGTTGGAACGGAACCGAACGATAGTACTGATTTTCTCTCTTTCTCATACTTTTCCAACCTATGTTGGCTTGAAATGAAGCCATAATAGTATTTTCAAATTTTTCGAATTTTTTGCTCTTTTTTTGGAATTTTCTATTACGCGTCGTGTTGGAACGGAACAGAACAGTAATTTTTATTTTCTCTCTTTCTCAGCCCATTCCAACCTATGTTGGCTTGAAATGAAGCTAGAATGGTATTTTTTAATTTTTTGAATTTTTTTGCTATTATTTTGGAATTTTCAATTACGCTTCGTGTTGGAACGGAATGGAACGATAGTACTTATTTTCTCTATTTCTCATACTTTTCCAACCTATGTTGGCTTGAAATGAAGCCATAATAGTATTTTTGAATTTTTTTGCTATTTTTTTGGAATTTTCTATTACGTTTCGGGTTGGAACGGAACGGAACGATAGTACTTGTTTTCTCTCTTTCTCATACTTTTCCAACCTATGTTGGCTTGAAATGAAGCCATAATAGTATTTTCGAATTTTTTAATTTTTTTGCTTTTTTTTGTAATTTTCTATTACGCGTCGGGTTGGAACGGAACAGAATAATAATTTTTATTTTCTCTCTTTCTCAGCCTATTCTAACCTATGTTGGCTTGAAATGAAGCTAGAATGGTATTTTTTAATTTTTTGAATTTTTTTGCTATTTTTTTGGAATTTTCTAAAACGCGTAGGGTTGGAACGGAACGGAACAGTAATTTTTATTTTCTCTCTTTCTCATACTTTTCCAACCTATGTTGGCTTGAAATGAAGCCATAATGGTATTTTTGAATTTTTTTAATTTTTTGCAATTTTTTTGGAATTTTCTATTACCCATCGGGTAGGAACGGAACGGAAAGTCAATTTTTATTTTTTCTCTTTCTTAGCCTTTTCCAACCTATTTTGGCTTGAAATGAACCCTTAACGGTATTTTTTAATTTATTGAATTTTTTTGCTATTTTTTTGGAATTTTCTAATACGCGTAGGATTGGAACGAAACGGAACAGTAATTGTTATTTTCTATCTTTCTCATCCTTTTCCAACCTATGTTGGCTTGAAATGAAGCCATAATGGTATTTTTGAATTTTTTTTATTTTTTTTGCTATATTTTTGGAATTTTCTAAAACGGGTAGGGTTGGAACGGAACGGAACAGTAATTTTTATTTGCTCTCTTTCTCAGCCTTTTCCAACCTATGTTGGCTTGAAATGAAGCTATAATGGTATGTTTGAATTTTTTGAATTTTTTTGCTATTTTTTTAGAATTTTCTATTACGTTTCGGGTTGGAACGGAACGGAACGATAGTACTGATTTTCTCTCTTTCTCATACTTTTCCAACCTATGTTGGCTTGAAATGAAGCAATAATAGTATTTTCGAATTTTTCGAATTTTTTGCTATTTTTTTGGAATTTTCTATTACGCGTCGTGTTGGAACGGAACAGAACAGTAATTTTTATTTTCTCTCTTTCTCAGCCCATTCCAACCTATGTTGGCTTGAAATGAAGCTAGAATGGTATTTTTTAATTTTTTGAATTTTTTTGCTATTTTTTTGGAATTTTCAATTACGCTTCGTGTTGGAACGGAATGGAACGATAGTACTTATTTTCTCTCTTTCTCATACTTTTCCAACCTATGTTGGCTTGAAATGAAGCCATAATAGTATTTTCGAATTTTTCGAATTTTTTGCTATTTTTTTGGAATTTTCTATTACGCGTCGTGTTGGAACGGAACAGAACAGTAATTTTTATTTTCTCTCTTTCTCAGCCCATTCCAACCTATGTTGGCTTCAAATGAAGCTAGAATGGTATTTTTTAATTTTTTGAATTTTTTTGCTATTTTTTTGGAATTTTCAATTACGCTTCTTGTTGGAACGGAATGGAACGACAGTACTTATTTTCTCTCTTTCTCATACTTTTCCAACCTATGTTGGCTTGAATGAAGCCATAATAGTATTTTTGAATTTTTTTGCTTTTTTTTGGAATTTTCTATTACGTTTCGGGTTGGAACGGAACGGAACGATAGTACTTATTTTCTCTATTTCTCATACTTTTCCAACCTATGTTGGCTTGAAATGAAGCCATAATAGTATTTTCGAATTTTTTAATTTTTTTGCTATTTTTTTGTAATTTTCTATTACGCGTCGGGTTGGAACGGAACGGAACAGTAATTGTTATTTTCTATCTTTCTCATCCTTTTCCAACCGATGTTGGCTTGAAATGAAGCCATAATGGTATTTTTGAATTTTTTGAATTTTTTTGCTATTTTTTTGGAATTTTCTAAAACGCGTAGGGTTGGAACGGAACGGAACAGTAATTTTTATTTTCTCTCTTTCTCAGCCTTTTCCAACCTATGTTGGCTTGAAATGAAGCTATAATGGTATTTTTGAATTTTTTGAATTTTTTTGCTATTTTTTTAGAATTTTCTATTACGTTTTGGGTTGGAACGGAACGGAACGATAGTACTTATTTTCTCTTTTTCTCATACTTTTCCAACCTATGTTGGCTTGAAATGAAGCCATAATAGTATTTTTTAATTTTTTAATTTTTTTGCTATTTTTTTGTAATTTTCTATTACGCGTCTGGTTGGAACGGAACAGAACAATAATTTTTATTTTCTCTCTTTCTCAGCCTTTTCCAACCTATGTTGGCTTGAAATGAAGCCATAATGGTATTTTGGAATTTTTTAATTTTTTTGCTATTTTTTTGTAATTTTCTAAAACGCGTAGGGTTGGAACGGAACGGAACGATAGTACTTATTTTCTCTCTTTCTCATACTTTTCCAACCTATGTTGGCTTGAAATGAAGCCATAATAGTATTTTCGAATTTTTCGAATTTTTTGCTATTTTTTTGGAATTTTCTATTACGCGTCGTGTTGGAACGGAACAGAACAGTAATTTTTATTTTCTCTCTTTCTCAGCCCATTCCAACCTATGTTGGCTTGAAATGAAGCTAGAATGGTATTTTATAATTTTTTGAATTTTTTTGCTATTTTTTTGGAATTTTCAATTACGCTTCGTGTTGGAACGGAATGGAACGACAGTACTTATTTTCTCTCTTTCTCATACTTTTCCAACCTATGTTGGCTTGAATGAAGCCATAATAGTATTTTTGAATTTTTTTGCTTTTTTTTGGAATTTTCTATTACGTTTCGGGTTGGAACGGAACGAAACGATAGTACTTATTTTCTCTCTTTCTCATACTTTTCCAACCTATGTTGGCTTGAAATGAAGCCATAATAGTATTTTCGAATTTTTTAATTTTTTTGCTATTTTTTTGAAATTTTCTATTACGCGTCGGGTTGGAACGGAACGGAACAGTAATTGTTATTTTCTATCTTTCTCATCCTTTTCCAACCGATGTTGGCTTGAAATGAAGCCATAATGGTATTTTTGAATTTTTTTAATTTTTTTGCTATTTTTTTGGAATTTTCTAAAACGCGTAGGGTTGGAACGGAACGGAACAGTAATTTTTATTTTCTCTCTTTCTCAGCCTTTTCCAACCTATGTTGGCTTGAAATGAAGCTATAATGGTATTTTTGAATTTTTTGAATTTTTTTGCTATTTTTTTAGAATTTTCTATTACGTTTCGGGTTGGAACGGAACGGAACGATAGTACTTATTTTCTCTTTTTCTCATACTTTTCCAACCTATGTTGGCTTGAAATGAAGCCATAATAGTATTTTTGAATTTTTTAATTTTTTTGCTATTTTTTTGTAATTTTCTATTACGCGTCGGGTTGGAACGGAACAGAACAATAATTTTTATTTTCTCTCTTTCTCAGCCTTTTCCAACCTATGTTGGCTTGAAATGAAGCCATAATGGTATTTTTGAATTTTTTAATTTTTTTGCTATTTTTTTGTAATTTTCTAAAACGCGTAGGGTTGGAACGGAACGGAAAAGTAATTTTTATTTTCTCTCTTTCTCAGCCTTTTCCGACCTATGTTGGCTTGAATTGAAGCCATAATGGTATTTTTGAATTTTTTGAATTTTTTTGGTATTTTTTTGGAATTTCTATTACCCATCGGGTAGGAACGGAACGGAAAGACAATTTTTATTTTTCCTCTTTCTAAACCTTTTCAACCTATTTTGGCTTGAAATGAACCCCTTAACGGTATTTTTTAATTTATTGAATTTTTTTGCTAGTTTTTTGGAATTTTCTAATACACGTCGGGTTGGAACGGAATGCAGCAGTAATTTTTATTTTCCCTCTTTCTCAGCCTTTTCCAACCTATGTTGGCTTGAAATAAAGCCATAATGGTATTTTTGAATTTTTTTAATTTTTTGCTATTTTTTTGGAATTTTTTATTACCCATCGGGTAGGAACGGAACGGAAAGAAATTTTTTATTTTTTCCCTTTCTCAGCCTTTTCCAACCTATTTTGGCTTGAAATGAACCCTTAACGGTATTTTTTAATTTATTGAATTTTTTTGCTATTTTTTTGGAATTTTCTAATACGCGTAGAATTGGAACGAAATGGAACAGTAATTTTTATTTTCTATCTTTCTCAGCCTTTTCCAACCTATGTTGGCTTGAAATGAAGCCATAATGGTATTTTTGAATTTTTTTATTTTTTTTGCTATTTTTTTGGAATTTTCTAAAACGGGTAGGGTTGGAACGGAACGGAACAGTAATTTTTATTTGCTCTCTTTCTCAGCCTTTTCCAACCTATGTTGGCTTGAAATGAAGCTATAAAGGTATTTTTGAATTTTTTGAATTTTTTTGCTATTTTTTTAGAATTTTCTATTACGTTTCGGGTTGGAACGGAACGGAACGATAGTACTGATTTTCTCTCTTTCTCATACTTTTCCAACCTATGTTGGCTTGAAATGAAGCAATAATAGTATTTTCGAATTTTTCGAATTTTTTGCTATTTTTTTGGAATTTTCTATTACGCGTCGTGTTGGAACGGAACAGAACAGTAATTTTTATTTTCTCTCTTTCTCAGCCCATTCCAACCTATGTTGGCTTGAAATGAAGCTAGAATGGTATTTTTTAATTTTTTGAATTTTTTTGCTATTTTTTTGGAATTTTCAATTACGCTTCGTGTTGGAACGGAATGGAACGATAGTACTTATTTTCTCTCTTTCTCATACTTTTCCAACCTATGTTGGCTTGAAATGAAGCCATAATAGTATTTTCGAATTTTTCGAATTTTTTGCTATTTTTTTGGAATTTTCTATTACGCGTCGTGTTGGAACGGAACAGAACAGTAATTTTTATTTTCTCTCTTTCTCAGCCCATTCCAACCTATGTTGGCTTGAAATGAAGCTAGAATGGTATTTTATAATTTTTTGAATTTTTTTGCTATTTTTTTGGAATTTTCAATTACGCTTCGTGTTGGAACGGAATGGAACGACAGTACTTATTTTCTCTCTTTCTCATACTTTTCCAACCTATGTTGGCTTGAATGAAGCCATAATAGTATTTTTGAATTTTTTTGCTATTTTTTTGGAATTTTCTATTACGTTTCGGGTTGGAACGGAACGAAACGATAGTACTTATTTTCTCTCTTTCTCATACTTTTCCAACCTATGTTGGCTTGAAATGAAGCCATAATAGTATTTTCGAATTTTTTAATTTTTTTGCTATTTTTTTGTAATTTTCTATTACGCGTCGGGTTGGAACGGAACGGAACAGTAATTGTTATTTTCTATCTTTCTCATCCTTTTCCAACCGATGTTGGCTTGAAATGAAGCCATAATGGTATTTTTGAATTTTTTTAATTTTTTTGCTATTTTTTTGGAATTTTCTAAAACGCGTAGGGTTGAAACGGAACGGAATAGTAATTTTTATTTTCTCTCTTTCTCAGCCTTTTCCAACCTATGTTGGCTTGAAATGAAGCTATAATGGTATTTTTGAATTTTTTGAATTTTTTTACTATTTTTTTAGAATTTTCTATTACGTTTCGGGTTGGAACGGAACGGAACGATAGTACTTATTTTCTCTTTTTCTCATACTTTTCCAACCTATGTTGGCTTGAAATGAAGCCATAATAGTATTTTTGAATTTTTTAATTTTTTTGCTATTTTTTTGTAATTTTCTATTACGCGTCGGGTTGGAACGGAACAGAACAATAATTTTTATTTTCTCTCTTTCTCAGCCTTTTCCAACCTATGTTGGCTTGAAATGAAGCCATAATGGTATTTTTGAATTTTTTAATTTTTTTAATATTTTTTTGTAATTTTCTAAAACTCGTAGGGTTGGAACGGAACGGAAAAGTAATTTTTATTTTCTCTCTTTCTCAGCCTTTTCCGACCTATGTTGGCTTGAATTGAAGCCATAATGGTATTTTTGAATTTTTTGAATTTTTTTGGTATTTTTTTGGAATTTCTATTACCCATCGGGTAGGAACGGAACGGAAAGACAATTTTTATTTTTCCTCTTTCTAAACCTTTTCAACCTATTTTGGCTTGAAATGAACCCCTTAACGGTATTTTTTAATTTATTGAATTTTTTTGCTAGTTTTTTGGAATTTTCTAATACACGTCGGGTTGGAACGGAATGCAGCAGTAATTTTTATTTTCCCTCTTTCTCAGCCTTTTCCAACCTATGTTGGCTTGAAATAAAGCCATAATGGTATTTTTGAATTTTTTTAATTTTTTGCTTTTTTTTGGAATTTTTTATTACCCATCGGGTAGGAACGGAACGGAAAGAAATTTTTTATTTTTTCCCTTTCTCAGCCTTTTCCAACCTATTTTTGCTTGAAATGAACCCTTAACGGTATTTTTTAATTTATTGAATTTTTTTGCTATTTTTTTGGAATTTTCTAATACGCGTAGAATTGGAACGAAACGGAACAGTAATTTTTATTTTCTATCTTTCTCAGCCTTTTCCAACCTATGTTGGCTTGAAATGAAGCCATAATGGTATTTTTGAATTTTTTTAATTTTTTTGCTATTTTTTTGGAATTTTCTAATACGCGTAGGGTTGGAACGAACGGAACAGTAATTTTTATTTTCTCTCTTTCTCAGCCTTTTCCAACCTGTGTTGGCTTGAAATGAAGCTATAATGGTATTTTTGAATTTTTTGAATTTTTTTGCTATTTTTTTGGAATTTTCTAATACGCGTCGGGTTGGAACGGAATGGAGCAGTAATTTTTATTTTCTCTCTTTCTCAGCCTTTTCCAACCTATGTTAGCTTTAAATAAAGCCATAATGGTATTTTTGAATTTTTTTAATTTTTTGCAATTTTTTTGGAATTTTCTATTACCCATCGGTTAGGAACGGAACGGAAAGTCAATTTTTATTTTTTCTCTTTCTTAGCCTTTTCCAACCTATTTTGGCTTGGAATGAACCCTTAACGGTATTTTTTAATTTATTGAATTTTTTTGCTATTTTTTTGGAATTTTCTAATACGCGTAGGATTGGAACGAAACGGAACAGTAATTGTTATTTTCTATCTTGCTCATCCTGTTCCAACCTATGTTGGCTTGAAATGAAGCCATAATGGTATTTTTGAATTTTTTTAATTTTTTTGCTATTTTTTTGGAATTTTCTAATACGCGTAGGGTTGGAACGAACGGAACAGTAATTTTTATTTTCTCTCTTTCTCAGCCTTTTCCAACCTGTGTTGGCTTGAAATGAAGCTATAATGGTATTTTTGAATTTTTTGAATTTTTTTGCTATTTTTTTGGAATTTTCTAATACGCGTCGGGTTGGAACGGAATGGAGCAGTAATTTTTATTTTCTCTCTTTCTCAGCCTTTTCCAACCTATGTTAGCTTTAAATAAAGCCATAATGGTATTTTTGAATTTTTTTAATTTTTTGCAATTTTTTTGGAATTTTCTATTACCCATCGGTTAGGAACGGAACGGAAAGTCAATTTTTATTTTTTCTCTTTCTTAGCCTTTTCCAACCTATTTTGGCTTGGAATGAACCCTTAACGGTATTTTTTAATTTATTGAATTTTTTTGCTATTTTTTTGTAATTTTCTAAAACGCGTAGGGTTGGAACGGAACGGAACGATAGTACTTATTTTCTCTCTTTCTCATACTTTTCCAACCTATGTTGGCTTGAAATGAAGCCATAATAGTATTTTCGAATTTTTCGAATTTTTTGCTATTTTTTTGGAATTTTCTATTACGCGTCGTGTTGGAACGGAACAGAACAGTAATTTTTATTTTCTCTCTTTCTCAGCCCATTCCAACCTATGTTGGCTTGAAATGAAGCTAGAATGGTATTTTTTAATTTTTTGAATTTTTTTGCTATTTTTTTGGAATTTTCAATTACGCTTCGTGTTGGAACGGAATGGAACGACAGTACTTATTTTCTCTCTTTCTCATACTTTTCCAACCTATGTTGGCTTGAATGAAGCCATAATAGTATTTTTGAATTTTTTTGCTATTTTTTTGGAATTTTCTAATACGCGTCGGGTTGGAACGGAATGGAGCAGTAATTTTTATTTTCTCTCTTTCTCAGCCTTTTCCAACCTATGTTAGCTTTAAATAAAGCCATAATGGTATTTTTGAATTTTTTTAATTTTTTGCAATTTTTTTGGAATTTTCTATTACCCATCGGGTAGGAACGGAACGGAAAGTCAATTTTTATTTTTTCTCTTTCTCAGCCTTTTCCAACCTATTTTGGCTTGGAATGAACCCTTAACGGTATTTTTTAATTTATTGAATTGTTTTGCTATTTTTTTGGAATTTTCTAATACGCGTAGGATTGGAACGAAACGGAACAGTAATTGTTATTTTCTATCTTGCTCATCCTGTTCCAACCTATGTTGGCTTGAAATGAAGCCATAATGGTATTTTTGAATTTTTTTAATTTTATTGCTATTTTTTTGGAATTTTCTAAAACGCGTAGGGTTGGAACGGAACGGAACAGTAATTTTTATTTTCTCTCTTTCTCAGCCTTTTCCAACCTATGTTGGCTTGAAATGAAGCTATAATGGTATTTTTGAATTTTTTGAATTTTTTTGCTATTTTTTTAGAATTTTCTATTACGTTTCGGGTTGGAACGGAACGGAACGATAGTACTGATTTTCTCTCTTTCTCATACTTTTCCAACCTATGTTGGCTTGAAATGAAGCCATAATAGTATTTTCGAATTTTTTGCTCTTTTTTTGGAATTTTCTATTACGCGTCGTGTTGGAACGGAACAGAACAGTAATTTTTATTTTCTCTCTTTCTCAGCCCATTCCAACCTATGTTGGCTTGAAATGAAGCTAGAATGGTATTTTTTAATTTTTTGAATTTTTTATCTATTATTTTGGAATTTTCAATTACGCTTCGTGTTGGAACGGAATGGAACGATAGTACTTATTTTCTCTCTTTCTCATACTTTTCCAACCTATGTTGGCTTGAAATGAAGCCATAATAGTATTTTTGAAATTTTTTGCTATTTTTTTGGAATTTTCTATTACGTTTCGGGTTGGAACGGAACGGAACGATAGTACTTATTTTCTCTCTTTCTCATACTTTTCCAACCTATGTTGGCTTGAAATGAAGCCATAATAGTATTTTCGAATTTTTTAATTTTTTTGCTATTTTTTTTTAATTTTCTATTACGCGTCGGGTTGGAACGGAACAGAACAATAATTTTTATTTTCTCTCTTTCTCATACTTTTCCAACCTATGTTGGCTTGAAATGAAGCTAGAATGGTATTTTTTAATTTTTTGAATTTTTTTGCTATTTTTTTGGAATTTTCTAAAACGCGTAGGGTTGGAACGGAACGGAACAGTAATTTTTATTTTCTCTCTTTCTCATACTTTTCCAACCTATGTTGGCTTGAAATGAAGCCATAATGGTATTTTTGAATTTTTTTAATTTTTTGCAATTTTTTTGGAATTTTCTATTACCCATCGGGTAGGAACGGAACGGAAAGTCAATTTTTATTTTTTCTCTTTCTCAGCCTTTTCCAACCTATTTTGGCTTGAAATGAACCCTTAACGGTATTTTTTAGTTTATTGAATTTTTTTGCTATTTTTTTGGAATTTTCTAATACGCGTCGGGTTGGAACGGAATGCAGCAGTAATTTTTATTTTCCCTCTTTCTCAGCCTTTTCCAACCTATGTTGGCTTGAAATAAAGCCATAATGGTATTTTTGAATTTTTTTAATTTTTTCCTATTTTTTTGGAATTTTTTATTACCCATCGGGTAGGAACGGAACGGAAAGAAATTTTTTATTTTTTCCCTTTCTCAGCCTTTTCCAACCTATTTTGGCTTGAAATGAACCCTTAACGGTATTTTTTAATTTATTGAATTTTTTTGCTATTTTTTTGGAATTTTCTAATACGCGTAGAATTGGAACGAAACGGAACAGTAATTTTTATTTTCTATCTTTCTCAGCCTTTTCCAACCTATGTTGGCTTGAAATGAAGCCATAATGGTATTTTTGAATTTTTTTAATTTTTTTGCTATTTTCTTGGAATTTTCTAATACGCGTAGGGTTGGAACGAACGGAACAGTAATTTTTATTTTCTCTCTTTCTCAGCCTTTTCTAACCTATGTTGGCTTGAAATGAAGCTATAATGGTATTTTTGAATTTTTTGAATTTTTTTGCTATTTTTTTGGAATTTTCTAATACGCGTCGGGTTGGAACGGAATGGAGCAGTAATTTTTATTTTCTCTCTTTCTCAGCCTTTTCCAACCTATGTTAGCTTTAAATAAAGCCATAATGTTATTTTTGAATTTTTTTAATTTTTTGCAATTTTTTTGGAATTTTCTATTACCCATCGGGTAGGAACGGAACGGAAAGTCAATTTTTATTTTTTCTCTTTCTCACCCTTTTCCAACCTATTTTGGCTTGGAATGAACCCTTAACGGTATTTTTTAATTTATTGAATTTTTTTGCTATTTTTTTGGAATTTTCTAATACGCGTAGGATTGGAACGAAACGGAACAGTAATTGTTATTTTCTATCTTGCTCATCCTGTTCCAACCTATGTTGGCTTGAAATGAAGCCATAATGGTATTTTTGAATTTTTTTAATTTTATTGCTATTTTTTGGAATTTTCTAAAACGCGTAGGGTTGGAACGGAACGGAACAGTAATTTTTATTTTCTCTCTTTCTCAGCCTTTTCCAACCTATGTTGGCTTGAAATGAAGCTATAATGGTATTTTTGAATTTTTTGAATTTTTTTGCTATTTTTTTAGAATTTTCTATTACGTTTCGGGTTGGAACGGAACGGAACGATAGTACTGATTTTCTCTCTTTCTCATACTTTTCCAACCTATGTGGGCTTGAAATGAAGCCATAATAGTATTTTCGAATTTTTTTGCTATTTTTTTAGAATTTTCTATTACGTTTCGGGTTGGAACGGAACGGAACGATAGTACTTATTTTCTCTCTTTCTCATACTTTTCCAACCTATGTTGGCTTGAAATGAAGCCATAATAGTATTTTCGAATTTTTTAATTTTTTTGCTATTTTTTTGTAATTTTCTATTACGCGTCGGGTTGGAACGGAACAGAACAATAATTTTTATTTTCTCTCTTTCTCAGCCTATTCTAACCTATGTTGGCTTGAAATGAAGCTAGAATGGTATTTTTTAATTTTTTGAATTTTTTTGCTATTTTTTTGGAATTTTCTAAAACGCGTAGGGTTGGAACGGAACGGAACAGTAATTTTTATTTTCTCTCTTTCTCATACTTTTCCAACCTATGTTGGCTTGAAATGAAGCCATAATGGTATTTTTGAATTTTTTTAATTTTTTGCAAATTTTTTGGAATTTTCTATTACCCATCGGGTAGGAACGGAACGGAAAGTCAATTTTTATTTTTTCTCTTTCTCAGCCTTTTCCAACCTATTTTGGCTTGAAATGAACCCTTAACGGTATTTTTTAATTTATTGAATTTTTTTGCTATTTTTTTGGAATTTTCTAATACGCGTAGGATTGGAACGAAACGGAACAGTAATTGTTATTTTCTATCTTTCTCATCCTTTTCCAACCTATGTTGGCTTGAAATGAAGCCATAATGGTATTTTTGAATTTTTTTATTTTTTTTGCTATTTTTTTGGAATTTTCTAAAACGGGTAGGGTTGGAACGGAACGGAACAGTAATTTTTATTTGCTCTCTTTCTCAGCCTTTTCCAACCTATGTTGGCTTGAAATGAAGCTATAATGGTATTTTTGAATTTTTTGAATTTTTTTGCTATTTTTTTAGAATTTTCTATTACGTTTCGGGTTGGAACGGAACGGAACGATAGTACTGATTTTCTCTCTTTCTCATACTTTTCCAACCTATATTGGCTTGAAATGAAGCAATAATAGTATTTTCGAATTTTTCGAATTTTTTACTATTTTTTTGGAATTTTCTATTACGCGTCGTGTTGGAACGGAACAGAACAGTAATTTTTATTTTCTCTCTTTCTCAGCCCATTCCAACCTATGTTGGCTTGAAATGAAGCTAGAATGGTATTTTTTAATTTTTTGAATTTTTTTGCTATTTTTTTGGAATTTTCAATTACGCTTCGTGTTGGAACGGAATGGAACGATAGTACTTATTTTCTCTCTTTCTCATACTTTTCCAACCTATGTTGGCTTGAAATGAAGCCATAATAGTATTTTCGAATTTTTTAATTTTTTTGCTATTTTTTTGTAATTTTCTATTACGCGTCGGGTTGCAACGGAACGGAACAGTAATTGTTATTTTCTATCTTGCTCATCCTGTTCCAACCTATGTTGGCTTGAAATGAAGCCATAATGGTATTTTTGAATTTTTTTAATTTTATTGCTATTTTTTTGGAATTTTCTAAAACGCGTAAGGTTGGAACGGAACGGAACAGTAATTTTTATTTTCTCTCTTTCTCAGCCTTTTCCAACCTATGTTGGCTTGAAATGAAGCTATAATGGTATTTTTGAATTTTTTGAATTTTTTTGCTATTTTTTTAGAATTTTCTATTACGTTTCGGGTTGGAACGGAACGGAACGATAGTACTGATTTTCTCTCTTTCTCATACTTTTCCAACCTATGTTGGCTTGAAATGAAGCCATAATAGTATTTTCGAATTTTTCGAATTTTTTGATCTTTTTTTGGAATTTTCTAAAACGCGTAGGGTTGGAACGGAACGGAACAGTAATTTTTATTTTCTCTCTTTCTCAGCCTTTTCCAACCTATGTTGGCTTGAAATGAAGCTATAATGGTATTTTTGAATTTTTTGAATTTTTTTGCTATTTTTTTGGAATTTTCTAATACGCGTCGGGTTGGAACGGAATGGAGCAGTAATTTTTATTTTCTCTCTTTCTCAGCCTTTTCCAACCTATGTTAGCTTTAAATAAAGCCATAATGGTATTTTTGAATTTTTTTAATTTTTTGCAATTTTTTTGGAATTTTCTATTACCCATCGGGTAGGAACGGAACGGAAAGTCAATTTTTATTTTTTCTCTTTCTCAGCCTTTTCCAACCTATTTTGGCTTGGAATGAACCCTTGACGGTATTTTTTAATTTATTGAATTTTTTTGCTATTTTTTTGGAATTTTCTAATACGCGTAGGATTGGAACGAAACGGAACAGTAATTGTTATTTTCTATCTTGCTCATCCTGTTCCAACCTATGTTGGCTTGAAATGAAGCCATAATGGTATTTTTGAATTTTTTTAATTTTATTGCTATTTTTTTGGAATTTTCTAAAACGCGTAAGGTTGGAACGGAACGGAACAGTAATTTTTATTTTCTCTCTTTCTCAGCCTTTTCCAACCTATGTTGGCTTGAAATGAAGCTATAATGGTATTTTTGAATTTTTTGAATTTTTTTGCTATTTTTTTAGAATTTTCTATTACGTTTCGGGTTGGAACGGAACGGAACGATAGTACTGATTTTCTCTCTTTCTCATACTTTTCCAACCTATGTTGGCTTGAAATGAAGCCATAATAGTATTTTCGAATTTTTCGAATTTTTTGCTCTTTTTTTGGAATTTTCTATTACGCGTCGTGTTGGAACGGAACAGAACATTAATTTTTATTTTCTCTCTTTCTCAGCCCATTCCAACCTATGTTGGCTTGAAATGAAGCTAGAATGGTATTTTTTAATTTTTTGAATTTTTTTGCTATTTTTTTGGAATTTTCAATTACGCTTCGTGTTGGAACGGAATGGAACGATAGTACTTATTTTCTCTCTTTCTCATACTTTTCCAACCTATGTTGGCTTGAAATGAAGCCATAATAGTATTTTTGAGTTTTTTTGCTATTTTTTTGGAATTTTCTATTACGTTTCGGGTTGGAACGGAACGGAACGATAGTACTTATTTTCTCTCTTTCTCATACTTTTCCAACCTATGTTGGCTTGAAATGAAGCCATAATAGTATTTTCGAATTTTTTAATTCTTTTGCTATTTTTTTGTAATTTTCTATTACGCGTCGGGTTGGAACGGAACAGAACAATAATTTTTATTTTCTCTCTTTCTCAGCCTATTCTAACCTATGTTGGCTTGAAATGAAGCTAGAATGGTATTTTTTAATTTTTTGAATTTTTTTGCTATTTTTTTGGAATTTTCTAAAACGCGTAGGGTTGGAACGGAACGGAACAGTAATTTTTATTTTCTCTCTTTCTCATACTTTTCCAACCTATGTTGGCTTGAAATGAAGCCATAATGGTATTTTTGAATTTTTTTAATTTTTTGCAAATTTTTTGGAATTTTCTATTACCCATCGGGTAGGAACGGAACGGAAAGTCAATTTTTATTTTTTCTCTTTCTCAGCTTTTTCCAACCTATTTTGGCTTGAAATGAACCCTTAACGGTTTTTTTTAATTTATTGAATTTTTTTGCTATTTTTTTGGAATTTTCTAATACGCGTAGGATTGGAACGAAACGGAACAGTAATTGTTATTTTCTATCTTTCTCATCCTTTTCCAACCTATGTTGGCTTGAAATGAAGCCATAATGGTATTTTTGAATTTTTTTATTTTTTTTGCTATTTTTTTGGAATTTTCTAGAACGGGTAGGGTTGGAACGGAACGGAACAGTAATTTTTATTTGCTCTCTTTCTCAGCCTTTTCCAACCTATGTTGGCTTGAAATGAAGCTATAATGGTATTTTTGAATTTTTTGAATTTTTTTGCTATTTTTTTAGAATTTTCTATTACGTTTCGGGTTGGAACGGAACGGAACGATAGTACTGATTTTCTCTCTTTCTCATACTTTTCCAACCTATATTGGCTTGAAATGAAGCAATAATAGTATTTTCGAATTTTTCGAATTTTTTGCTATTTTTTTGGAATTTTCTATTACGCGTCGTGTTGGAACGGAACAGAACAGTAATTTTTATTTTCTCTCTTTCTCAGCCCATTCCAACCTATGTTGGCTTGAAATGAAGCTAGAATGGTATTTTTTAATTTTTTGAATTTTTTTGCTATTTTTTTGGAATTTTCAATTACGCTTCGTGTTGGAACGGAATGGAACGATAGTACTTATTTTCTCTCTTTCTCATACTTTTCCAACCTATGTTGGCTTGAAATGAAGCCATAATAGTATTTTTGAATTTTTTTGCTATTTTTTTGGAATTTTCTATTACGTTTCGGGTTGGAACGGAACGGAACGATAGTACTTATTTTCTCTCTTTCTCATACTTTTCCAACCTATGTTGGCTTGAAATGAAGCCATAATAGTATTTTCGAATTTTTTAATTTTTTTGCTATTTTTTTGTAATTTTCTATTACGCGTCGGGTTGGAACGGAACAGAACAATAATTTTTATTTTCTCTCTTTCTCAGCCTATTCTAACCTATGTTGGCTTGAAATGAAGCTAGAATGGTATTTTTTAATTTTTTGAATTTTTTTGCTATTTTTTTGGAATTTTCTAAAACGCGTAGGGTTGGAACGGAACGGAACAGTAATTTTTATTTTCTCTCTTTCTCATACTTTTCCAACCTATGTTGGCTTGAAATGAAGCCATAATGGTATTTTTGAATTTTTTTAATTTTTTGCAATTTTTTTGGAATTTTCTATTACCCATCGGGTAGGAACGGAACGGAAAGTCAATTTTTATTTTTTCTCTTTCTCAGCCTTTTCCAACCTATTTTGGCTTGAAATGAACCCTTAACGGTATTTTTTAATTTATTGAATTTTTTTGCTATTTTTTTGGAATTTTCTAATACGCGTAGGATTGGAACGAAACGGAACAGTAATTGTTATTTTCTATCTTTCTCATCCTTTTCCAACCTATGTTGGCTTGAAATGAAGCCATAATGGTATTTTTGAATTTTTTTATTTTTTTTGCTATTTTTTTGGAATTTTCTAAAACGGGTAGGGTTGGAACGGAACGGAACAGTAATTTTTATTTGCTCTCTTTCTCAGCCTTTTCCAACCTATGTTGGCTTGAAATGAAGCTATAATGGTATTTTTGAATTTTTTGAATTTTTTTGCTATTTTTTTAGAATTTTCTATTACGTTTCGGGTTGGAACGGAACGGAACGATAGTACTGATTTTCTCTCTTTCTCATACTTTTCCAACCTATATTGGCTTGAAATGAAGCAATAATAGTATTTTCGAATTTTTCGAATTTTTTACTATTTTTTTGGAATTTTCTATTACGCGTCGTGTTGGAACGGAACAGAACAGTAATTTTTATTTTCTCTCTTTCTCAGCCCATTCCAACCTATGTTGGCTTGAAATGAAGCTAGAATGGTATTTTTTAATTTTTTGAATTTTTTTGCTATTTTTTTGGAATTTTCAATTACGCTTCGTGTTGGAACGGAATGGAACGATAGTACTTATTTTCTCTCTTTCTCATACTTTTCCAACCTATGTTGGCTTGAAATGAAGCCATAATAGTATTTTCGAATTTTTTAATTTTTTTGCTATTTTTTTGTAATTTTCTATTACGCGTCGGGTTGCAACGGAACGGAACAGTAATTGTTATTTTCTATCTTGCTCATCCTGTTCCAACCTATGTTGGCTTGAAATGAAGCCATAATGGTATTTTTGAATTTTTTTAATTTTATTGCTATTTTTTTGGAATTTTCTAAAACGCGTAAGGTTGGAACGGAACGGAACAGTAATTTTTATTTTCTCTCTTTCTCAGCCTTTTCCAACCTATGTTGGCTTGAAATGAAGCTATAATGGTATTTTTGAATTTTTTGAATTTTTTTGCTATTTTTTTAGAATTTTCTATTACGTTTCGGGTTGGAACGGAACGGAACGATAGTACTGATTTTCTCTCTTTCTCATACTTTTCCAACCTATGTTGGCTTGAAATGAAGCCATAATAGTATTTTCGAATTTTTCGAATTTTTTGATCTTTTTTTGGAATTTTCTAAAACGCGTAGGGTTGGAACGGAACGGAACAGTAATTTTTATTTTCTCTCTTTCTCAGCCTTTTCCAACCTATGTTGGCTTGAAATGAAGCTATAATGGTATTTTTGAATTTTTTGAATTTTTTTGCTATTTTTTTGGAATTTTCTAATACGCGTCGGGTTGGAACGGAATGGAGCAGTAATTTTTATTTTCTCTCTTTCTCAGCCTTTTCCAACCTATGTTAGCTTTAAATAAAGCCATAATGGTATTTTTGAATTTTTTTAATTTTTTGCAATTTTTTTGGAATTTTCTATTACCCATCGGGTAGGAACGGAACGGAAAGTCAATTTTTATTTTTTCTCTTTCTCAGCCTTTTCCAACCTATTTTGGCTTGGAATGAACCCTTGACGGTATTTTTTAATTTATTGAATTTTTTTGCTATTTTTTTGGAATTTTCTAATACGCGTAGGATTGGAACGAAACGGAACAGTAATTGTTATTTTCTATCTTGCTCATCCTGTTCCAACCTATGTTGGCTTGAAATGAAGCCATAATGGTATTTTTGAATTTTTTTAATTTTATTGCTATTTTTTTGGAATTTTCTAAAACGCGTAAAGGTTGGAACGGAACGGAACAGTAATTTTTATTTTCTCTCTTTCTCAGCCTTTTCCAACCTATGTTGGCTTGAAATGAAGCTATAATGGTATTTTTGAATTTTTTGAATTTTTTTGCTATTTTTTTAGAATTTTCTATTACGTTTCGGGTTGGAACGGAACGGAACGATAATACTGATTTTCTCTCTTTCTCATACTTTTCCAACCTATGTTGGCTTGAAATGAAGCCATAATAGTATTTTCGAATTTTTCGAATTTTTTGCTCTTTTTTTGGAATTTTCTATTACGCGTCGTGTTGGAACGGAACAGAACATTAATTTTTATTTTCTCTCTTTCTCAGCCCATTCCAACCTATGTTGGCTTGAAATGAAGCTAGAATGGTATTTTTTAATTTTTTGAATTTTTTTGCTATTTTTTTGGAATTTTCAATTACGCTTCGTGTTGGAACGGAATGGAACGATAGTACTTATTTTCTCTCTTTCTCATACTTTTCCAACCTATGTTGGCTTGAAATGAAGCCATAATAGTATTTTTGAGTTTTTTTGCTATTTTTTTGGAATTTTCTATTACGTTTCGGGTTGGAACGGAACGGAACGATAGTACTTATTTTCTCTCTTTCTCATACTTTTCCAACCTATGTTGGCTTGAAATGAAGCCATAATAGTATTTTCGAATTTTTTAATTCTTTTGCTATTTTTTTGTAATTTTCTATTACGCGTCGGGTTGGAACGGAACAGAACAATAATTTTTATTTTCTCTCTTTCTCAGCCTATTCTAACCTATGTTGGCTTGAAATGAAGCTAGAATGGTATTTTTTAATTTTTTGAATTTTTTTGCTATTTTTTTGGAATTTTCTAAAACGCGTAGGGTTGGAACGGAACGGAACAGTAATTTTTATTTTCTCTCTTTCTCATACTTTTCCAACCTATGTTGGCTTGAAATGAAGCCATAATGGTATTTTTGAATTTTTTTAATTTTTTGCAATTTTTTTGGAATTTTCTATTACCCATCGGGTAGGAACGGAACGGAAAGTCAATTTTTATTTTTTCTCTTTCTCAGCTTTTTCCAACCTATTTTGGCTTGAAATGAACCCTTAACGGTTTTTTTTAATTTATTGAATTTTTTTGCTATTTTTTTGGAATTTTCTAATACGCGTAGGATTGGAACGAAACGGAACAGTAATTGTTATTTTCTATCTTTCTCATCCTTTTCCAACCTATGTTGGCTTGAAATGAAGCCATAATGGTATTTTTGAATTTTTTTATTTTTTTTGCTATTTTTTTGGAATTTTCTAGAACGGGTAGGGGTAGAACGGAACGGAACAGTAATTTTTATTTGCTCTCTTTCTCAGCCTTTTCCAACCTATGTTGGCTTGAAATGAAGCTATAATGGTATTTTTGAATTTTTTGAATTTTTTTGCTATTTTTTTAGAATTTTCTATTACGTTTCGGGTTGGAACGGAACGGAACGATAGTACTGATTTTCTCTCTTTCTCATACTTTTCCAACCTATATTGGCTTGAAATGAAGCAATAATAGTATTTTCGAATTTTTCGAATTTTTTGCTATTTTTTTGGAATTTTCTATTACGCGTCGTGTTGGAACGGAACAGAACAGTAATTTTTATTTTCTCTCTTTCTCAGCCCATTCCAACCTATGTTGGCTTGAAATGAAGCTAGAATGGTATTTTTTAATTTTTTGAATTTTTTTGCTATTTTTTTGGAATTTTCAATTACGCTTCGTGTTGGAACGGAATGGAACGATAGTACTTATTTTCTCTCTTTCTCATACTTTTCCAACCTATGTTGGCTTGAAATGAAGCCATAATAGTATTTTCGAATTTTTTAATTCTTTTGCTATTTTTTTGTAATTTTCTATTACGCGTCGGGTTGGAACGGAACAGAACAATAATTTTTATTTTCTCTCTTTCTCAGCCTATTCTAACCTATGTTGGCTTGAAATGAAGCTAGAATGGTATTTTTTAATTTTTTGAATTTTTTTGCTATTTTTTTGGAATTTTCTAAAACGCGTAGGGTTGGAACGGAACGGAACAGTAATTTTTATTTTCTCTCTTTCTCATACTTTTCCAACCTATGTTGGCTTGAAATGAAGCCATAATGGTATTTTTGAATTTTTTTAATTTTTTGCAATTTTTTTGGAATTTTCTATTACCCATCGGGTAGGAACGGAACGGAAAGTCAATTTTTATTTTTTCTCTTTCTCAGCTTTTTCCAACCTATTTTGGCTTGAAATGAACCCTTAACGGTTTTTTTTAATTTATTGAATTTTTTTGCTATTTTTTTGGAATTTTCTAATACGCGTAGGATTGGAACGAAACGGAACAGTAATTGTTATTTTCTATCTTTCTCATCCTTTTCCAACCTATGTTGGCTTGAAATGAAGCCATAATGGTATTTTTGAATTTTTTTATTTTTTTTGCTATTTTTTTGGAATTTTCTAGAACGGGTAGGGGTAGAACGGAACGGAACAGTAATTTTTATTTGCTCTCTTTCTCAGCCTTTTCCAACCTATGTTGGCTTGAAATGAAGCTATAATGGTATTTTTGAATTTTTTGAATTTTTTTGCTATTTTTTTAGAATTTTCTATTACGTTTCGGGTTGGAACGGAACGGAACGATAGTACTGATTTTCTCTCTTTCTCATACTTTTCCAACCTATATTGGCTTGAAATGAAGCAATAATAGTATTTTCGAATTTTTCGAATTTTTTGCTATTTTTTTGGAATTTTCTATTACGCGTCGTGTTGGAACGGAACAGAACAGTAATTTTTATTTTCTCTCTTTCTCAGCCCATTCCAACCTATGTTGGCTTGAAATGAAGCTAGAATGGTATTTTTTAATTTTTTGAATTTTTTTGCTATTTTTTTGGAATTTTCAATTACGCTTCGTGTTGGAACGGAATGGAACGATAGTACTTATTTTCTCTCTTTCTCATACTTTTCCAACCTATGTTGGCTTGAAATGAAGCCATAATAGTATTTTTGAATTTTTTTGCTATTTTTTTGGAATTTTCTATTACGTTTCGGGTTGGAACGGAACGGAACGATAGTACTTATTTTCTCTCTTTCTCATACTTTTCCAACCTATGTTGGCTTGAAATGAAGCCATAATAGTATTTTCGAATTTTTTAATTTTTTTGCTATTTTTTTGTAATTTTCTATTACGCGTCGGGTTGGAACGGAACAGAACAATAATTTTTATTTTCTCTCTTTCTCAGCCTATTCTAACCTATGTTGGCTTGAAATGAAGCTAGAATGGTATTTTTTAATTTTTTGAATTTTTTTGCTATTTTTTTGGAATTTTCTAAAACGCGTAGGGTTGGAACGGAACGGAACAGTAATTTTTATTTTCTCTCTTTCTCATACTTTTCCAACCTATGTTGGCTTGAAATGAAGCCATAATGGTATTTTTGAATTTTTTTAATTTTTTGCAATTTTTTTGGAATTTTCTATTACCCATCGGGTAGGAACGGAACGGAAAGTCAATTTTTATTTTTTCTCTTTCTCAGCCTTTTCCAACCTATTTTGGCTTGAAATGAACCCTTAACGGTATTTTTTAATTTATTGAATTTTTTTGCTATTTTTTTGGAATTTTCTAATACGCGTAGGATTGGAACGAAACGGAACAGTAATTGTTATTTTCTATCTTTCTCATCCTTTTCCAACCTATGTTGGCTTGAAATGAAGCCATAATGGTATTTTTGAATTTTTTTATTTTTTTTGCTATTTTTTTGGAATTTTCTAAAACGGGTAGGGTTGGAACGGAACGGAACAGTAATTTTTATTTGCTCTCTTTCTCAGCCTTTTCCAACCTATGTTGGCTTGAAATGAAGCTATAATGGTATTTTTGAATTTTTTGAATTTTTTTGCTATTTTTTTAGAATTTTCTATTACGTTTCGGGTTGGAACGGAACGGAACGATAGTACTGATTTTCTCTCTTTCTCATACTTTTCCAACCTATATTGGCTTGAAATGAAGCAATAATAGTATTTTCGAATTTTTTGCTATTTTTTTGGAATTTTCTATTACGCGTCGTGTTGGAACGGAACAGAACAGTAATTTTTATTTTCTCTCTTTCTCAGCCCATTCCAACCTATGTTGGCTTGAAATGAAGCTAGAATGGTATTTTTTAATTTTTTGAATTTTTTTGCTATTTTTTTGGAATTTTCAATTACGCTTCGTGTTGGAACGGAATGGAACGATAGTACTTATTTTCTCTCTTTCTCATACTTTTCCAACCTATGTTGGCTTGAAATGAAGCCATAATAGTATTTTTGAATTTTTTTGCTATTTTTTTGGAATTTTCTATTACGTTTCGGGTTGGAACGGAACGGAACGATAGTACTTATTTTCTCTCTTTCTCATACTTTTCCAACCTATGTTGGCTTGAAATGAAGCCATAATAGTATTTTCGAATTTTTTAATTTTTTTGCTATTTTTTTGTAATTTTCTATTACGCGTCGGGTTGGAACGGAACAGAACAATAATTTTTATTTTCTCTCTTTCTCAGCCTATTCTAACCTATGTTGGCTTGAAATGAAGCTAGAATGGTATTTTTTAATTTTTTGAATTTTTTTGCTATTTTTTTGGAATTTTCTAAAACGCGTAGGGTTGGAACGGAACGGAACAGTAATTTTTATTTTCTCTCTTTCTCATACTTTTCCAACCTATGTTGGCTTGAAATGAAGCCATAATGGTATTTTTGAATTTTTTTAATTTTTTGCAATTTTTTTGGAATTTTCTATTACCCATCGGGTAGGAACGGAACGGAAAGTCAATTTTTATTTTTTCTCTTTCTCAGCCTTTTCCAACCTATTTTGGCTTGAAATGAACCCTTAACGGTATTTTTTAATTTATTGAATTTTTTTGCTATTTTTTTGGAATTTTCTAATACGCGTAGGATTGGAACGAAACGGAACAGTAATTGTTATTTTCTATCTTTCTCATCCTTTTCCAACCTATGTTGGCTTGAAATGAAGCCATAATGGTATTTTTGAATTTTTTTATTTTTTTTGCTATTTTTTTGGAATTTTCTAAAACGGGTAGGGTTGGAACGGAACGGAACAGTAATTTTTATTTGCTCTCTTTCTCAGCCTTTTCCAACCTATGTTGGCTTGAAATGAAGCTATAATGGTATTTTTGAATTTTTTGAATTTTTTTGCTATTTTTTTAGAATTTTCTATTACGTTTCGGGTTGGAACGGAACGGAACGATAGTACTGATTTTCTCTCTTTCTCATACTTTTCCAACCTATATTGGCTTGAAATGAAGCAATAATAGTATTTTCGAATTTTTTGCTATTTTTTTGGAATTTTCTATTACGCGTCGTGTTGAAACGGAACAGAACAGTAATTTTTATTTTCTCTCTTTCTCAGCCCATTCCAACCTATGTTGGCTTGAAATGAAGCTAGAATGGTATTTTTTAATTTTTTGAATTTTTTTGCTATTTTTTTGGAATTTTCAATTACGCTTCGTGTTGGAACGGAATGGAACGATAGTACTTATTTTCTCTCTTTCTCATACTTTTCCAACCTATGTTGGCTTGAAATGAAGCCATAATAGTATTTTTGAATTTTTTTGCTATTTTTTTGGAATTTTCTATTACGTTTCGGGTTGGAACGGAACGGAACGATAGTACTTATTTTCTCTCTTTCTCATACTTTTCCAACCTATGTTGGCTTGAAATGAAGCCATAATAGTATTTTCGAATTTTTTAATTTTTTTGCTATTTTTTTGTAATTTTCTATTACGCGTCGGGTTGGAACGGAACAGAACAATAATTTTTATTTTCTCTCTTTCTCAGCCTATTCTAACCTATGTTGGCTTGAAATGAAGCTAGAATGGTATTTTTTAATTTTTTGAATTTTTTTGCTATTTTTTTGGAATTTTCTAAAACGCGTAGGGTTGGAACGGAACGGAACAGTAATTTTTATTTTCTCTCTTTCTCATACTTTTCCAACCTATGTTGGCTTGAAATGAAGCCATAATGGTATTTTTGAATTTTTTTAATTTTTTGCAATTTTTTTGGAATTTTCTATTACCCATCGGGTAGGAACGGAACGGAAAGTCAATTTTTATTTTTTCTCTTTCTCAGCCTTTTCCAACCTATTTTGGCTTGAAATGAACCCTTAACGGTATTTTTTAATTTATTGAATTTTTTTGCTATTTTTTTGGAATTTTCTAATACGCGTAGGATTGGAACGAAACGGAACAGTAATTGTTATTTTCTATCTTTCTCATCCTTTTCCAACCTATGTTGGCTTGAAATGAAGCCATAATGGTATTTTTGAATTTTTTTATTTTTTTTGCTATTTTTTTGGAATTTTCTAAAACGGGTAGGGTTGGAACGGAACGGAACAGTAATTTTTATTTGCTCTCTTTCTCAGCCTTTTCCAACCTATGTTGGCTTGAAATGAAGCTATAATGGTATTTTTGAATTTTTTGAATTTTTTTGCTATTTTTTTAGAATTTTCTATTACGTTTCGGGTTGGAACGGAACGGAACGATAGTACTGATTTTCTCTCTTTCTCATACTTTTCCAACCTATATTGGCTTGAAATGAAGCAATAATAGTATTTTCGAATTTTTCGAATTTTTTGCTATTTTTTTGGAATTTTCTATTACGCGTCGTGTTGGAACGGAACAGAACAGTAATTTTTATTTTCTCTCTTTCTCAGCCCATTCCAACCTATGTTGGCTTGAAATGAAGCTAGAATGGTATTTTTTAATTTTTTGAATTTTTTTGCTATTTTTTTGGAATTTTCAATTACGCTTCGTGTTGGAACGGAATGGAACGATAGTACTTATTTTCTCTCTTTCTCATATTTTTCCAACCTATGTTGGCTTGAAATGAAGCCATAATAGTATTTTCGAATTTTTTAATTTTTTTGCTATTTTTTTGTAATTTTCTATTACGCGTCGGGTTGCAACGGAACGGAACAGTAATTGTTATTTTCTATCTTTCTCATCCTTTTCCAACCGATGTTGGCTTGAAATGAAGCCATAATGGTATTTTTGAATTTTTTTAATTTTTTTGCTATTTTTTTGGAATTTTCTAAAACGCGTAGGGTTGGAACGGAACGGAACAGTAATTTTTATTTTCTCTCTTTCTCAGCCTTTTCCAACCTATGTTGGCTTGAAATGAAGCTATAATGGTATTTTTGAATTTTTTGAATTTTTTTGCTATTTTTTTAGAATTTTCTATTACGTTTCGGGTTGGAACGGAACGGAACGATAGTACTTATTTTCTCTTTTTCTCATACTTTTCCAACCTATGTTGGCTTGAAATGAAGCCATAATAGTACTTTTGAATTTTTTAATTTTTTTGCTATTTTTTTGGAATTTTCTATTACCCATCGGGTAGGAACGGAACGGAAAGTCAATTTTTATTTTTTCTCTTTCTCAGCCTTTTCCAACCTATTTTGGCTTGAAATGAACCCTTAACGGTATTTTTTAATTTATTGAATTTTTTTGCTATTTTTTTGGAATTTTCTAATACGCGTAGGATTGGAACGAAACGGAACAGTAATTGTTATTTTCTATCTTTCTCATCCTTTTCCAACCTCTGTTGGCTTGAAATGAAGCCATAATGGTATTTTTGAATTTTTTTATTTTTTTTGCTATTTTTTTGGAATTTTCTAAAACGGGTAGGGTTGGAACGGAACGGAACAGTAATTTTTATTTGCTCTCTTTCTCAGCCTTTTCCAACCTATGTTGGCTTGAAATGAAGCTATAATGGTATTTTTGAATTTTTTGAATTTTTTTGCTATTTTTTTAGAATTTTCTATTACGTTTCGGGTTGGAACGGAACGGAACGATAGTACTGATTTTCTCTCTTTCTCATACTTTTCCAACCTATATTGGCTTGAAATGAAGCAATAATAGTATTTTCGAATTTTTCGAATTTTTTGCTATTTTTTTGGAATTTTCTATTACGCGTCGTGTTGGAACGGAACAGAACAGTAATTTTTATTTTCTCTCTTTCTCAGCCCATTCCAACCTATGTTGGCTTGAAATGAAGCTAGAATGGTATTTTTTAATTTTTTGAATTTTTTTGCTATTTTTTTGGAATTTTCAATTACGCTTCGTGTTGGAACGGAATGGAACGATAGTACTTATTTTCTCTCTTTCTCATACTTTTCCAACCTATGTTGGCTTGAAATGAAGCCATAATAGTATTTTCGAATTTTTTAATTTTTTTGCTATTTTTTTGTAATTTTCTATTACGCGTCGGGTTGCAACGGAACGGAACAGTAATTGTTATTTTCTATCTTTCTCATCCTTTTCCAACCGATGTTGGCTTGAAATGAAGCCATAATGGTATTTTTGAATTTTTTTAATTTTTTTGCTATTTTTTTGGAATTTTCTAAAACGCGTAGGGTTGGAACGGAACGGAACAGTAATTTTTATTTTCTCTCTTTCTCAGCCTTTTCCAACCTATGTTGGCTTGAAATGAAGCTATAATGGTATTTTTGAATTTTTTGAATTTTTTTGCTATTTTTTTAGAATTTTCTATTACGTTTCGGGTTGGAACGGAACGGAACGATAGTACTTATTTTCTCTTTTTCTCATACTTTTCCAACCTATGTTGGCTTGAAATGAAGCCATAATAGTACTTTTGAATTTTTTAATTTTTTTGCTATTTTTTTGGAATTTTCTATTACCCATCGGGTAGGAACGGAACGGAAAGTCAATTTTTATTTTTTCTCTTTCTCAGCCTTTTCCAACCTATTTTGGCTTGAAATGAACCCTTAACGGTATTTTTTAATTTATTGAATTTTTTTGCTATTTTTTTGGAATTTTCTAATACGCGTAGGATTGGAACGAAACGGAACAGTAATTGTTATTTTCTATCTTTCTCATCCTTTTCCAACCTCTGTTGGCTTGAAATGAAGCCATAATGGTATTTTTGAATTTTTTTATTTTTTTTGCTATTTTTTTGGAATTTTCTAAAACGGGTAGGGTTGAAACGAAACGGAACAGTAATTTTTATTTGCTCTCTTTCTCAGCCTTTTCCAACCTATGTTGGCTTGAAATGAAGCTATAATGGTATTTTTGAATTTTTTGAATTTTTTTGCTATTTTTTTAGAATTTTCTATTACGTTTCGGGTTGGAACGGAACGGAACGATAGTACTGATTTTCTCTCTTTCTCATACTTTTCCAACTTATATTGGCTGGAAATGAAGCAATAATAGTATTTTCGAATTTTTCGAATTTTTTGCTATTTTTTTGGAATTTTCTATTACGCGTCGTGTTGGAACGGAACAGAACAGTAATTTTTATTTTCTCTCTTTCTCAGCCCATTCCAACCTATGTTGGCTTGAAATGAAGCTAGAATGGTATTTTTTAATTTTTTGAATTTTTTTGCTATTTTTTTGGAATTTTCAATTACGCTTCGTGTTGGAACGGAATTGAACGATAGTACTTATTTTCTCTCTTTCTCATACTTTTCCAACCTATGTTGGCTTGAAATGAAGCCATAATAGTATTTTCGAATTTTTTAATTTTTTTGCTATTTTTTTGTAATTTTCTATTACGCGTCGGGTTGGAACAGAACGGAACAGTAATTGTTATTTTCTATCTTTCTCATCCTTTTCCAACCGATGTTGGCTTGAAATGAAGCCATAATGGTATTTTTGAATTTTTTTAATTTTTTTGCTATTTTTTTGGAATTTTCTAAAACGCGTAGGGTTGGAACGGAACGGAACAGTAATTTTTATTTTCTCTCTTTCTCAGCCTTTTCCAACCTATGTTGGCTTGAAATGAAGCTATAATGGTATTTTTGAATTTTTTGAATTTTTTTGCTATTTTTTTAGAATTTTCTATTACGTTTCGGGTTGGAACGGAACGGAACGATAGTACTTATTTTCTCTTTTTCTCATACTTTTCCAACCTATGTTGGCTTGAAATGAAGCCATAATGGTATTTTTGAATTTTTTTATTTTTTTTGCTATTTTTTTGGAATTTTCTAAAACGGGTAGGGTTGGAACGGAACGGAACAGTAATTTTTATTTGCTCTCTTTCTCAGCCTTTTCCAACCTATGTTGGCTTGAAATGAAGCCATAATGGTATTTTTGAATTTTTGAATTTTTTTGCTATTTTTTCGTAATTTTCTATTACGCGTCGGGTTGGAACGGAACAGAACAATAATTTTTATTTTCTCTCTTTCTCAGCCTTTTCCAACCTATGTTGGCTTGAAATGAAGCCATAATGGTATTTTTGAATTTTTGAATTTTTTTGCTATTTTTTTGTAATTTTCTAAAACGCGTAGGGTTGGAACGGAACGGAAAAGTAATTTTTATTTTCTCTCTTTCTCAGCCTTTTCCGACCGATTTTGGCTTGAAATGAAGCCATAATGGTATTTTTGAATTTTTTAATTTTTTTGCTATTTTTTTGTAATTTTCTATTACGCGTCGGGTTGGAACGGAACAGAACAATAATTTTTATTTTCTCTCTTTCTCAGCCTTTTCCAACCTATGTTGGCTTGAAATGAAGCCATAATGGTATTTTTGAATTTTTTAATTTTTTTGCTATTTTTTTGTAATTTTCTAAAACGCGTAGGGTTGGAACGGAACGGAAAAGTAATTTTTATTTTCTCTCTTTCTCAGCCTTTTCCGACCGATGTTGGCTTGAAATGAAGCCATAATGGTATTTTTGAATTTTTGAATTTTTTTGCTATTTTTTTGTAATTTTCTATTACGCGTCGGGTTGGAACGGAACAGAACAATAATTTTTATTTTCTCTCTTTCTCAGCCTTTTCCAACCTATGTTGGCTTGAAATGAAGCCATAATGGTATTTTTGAATTTTTTTATTTTTTTTGCTATTTTTTTGGAATTTTCTAAAACGCGTAGGGTTGGAACGGAACGGAACAGTAATTTTTATTTTCTCTCTTTCTCAGCCTTTTCCAACCTATGTTGGCTTGAAATGAAGCTATAATGGTATTTTTGAATTTTTTGAATTTTTTTGCTATTTTTTTAGAATTTTCTATTACGTTTCGGGTTGGAACGGAACGGAACGATAGTACTTATTTTCTCTTTTTCTCATACTTTTCCAACCTATGTTGGCTTGAAATGAAGCCATAATGGTATTTTTGAATTTTTTAATTTTTTTGCTATTTTTTTGTAATTTTCTATTACGCGTCGGGTTGGAACGGAACAGAACAATAATTTTTATTTTCTCTCTTTCTCAGCCTTTTCCAACCTATGTTGGCTTGAAATGAAGCCATAATGGTATTTTTGAATTTTTTAATTTTTTTGCTATTTTTTTGTAATTTTCTAAAACGCGTAGGGTTGGAACGGAACGGAAAAGTAATTTTTATTTTCTCTCTTTCTCAGCCTTTTCCGACCGATGTTGGCTTGAATTGAAGCCATAATGGTATTTTTGAATTTTTTGAATTTTTTTGGTATTTTTTTGGAATTTCTATCACCCATCGGGTAGGAACGGAACGGAAAGACAATTTTTATTTTTCCTCTTTCTAAGCCTTTTCAACCTATTTTGGCTTGAAATGAACCCCTTAACGGTATTTTTTAATTTATTGAATTTTTTTGCTAGTTTTTTGGAATTTTCTAATACACGTCGGGTTGGAACGGAATGCAGCAGTAATTTTTATTTTCCCTCTTTCTCAGCCTATTCCAACCTATGTTGGCTTGAAATAAAGCCATAATGGTATTTTTGAATTTTTTGAATTTTTTTGCTATTTTTTTAGAATTTTCTATTACGTTTCGGGTTGGAACGGAACGGAACGATAGTACTTATTTTCTCTTTTTCTCATACTTTTCCAACCTATGTTGGCTTGAAATGAAGCCATAATAGTACTTTTGAATTTTTTAATTTTTTTGCTATTTTTTTGTAATTTTCTATTACGCGTCGGGTTGGAACGGAACAGAACAATAATTTTTATTTTCTCTTTTTCTCATACTTTTCCAACCTATGTTGGCTTGAAATGAAGCCATAATGGTATTTTTGAATTTTTTAATTTTTTTGCTATTTTTTTGTAATTTTCTAAAACGCGTAGGGTTGGAACGGAACGGAAAAGTAATTTTTATTTTCTCTCTTTCTCAGCCTTTTCCGACCGATTTTGGCTTGAAATGAAGCCATAATGGTATTTCTGAATTTTTTAATTTTTTTGCTATTTTTTTGTAATTTTCTATTACGCGTCGGGTTGGAACGGAACAGAACAATAATTTTTATTTTCTCTCTTTCTCAGCCTTTTCCAACCTATGTTGGCTTGAAATGAAGCCATAATGGTATTTTTGAATTTTTTAATTTTTTTGCTATTTTTTTGTAATTTTCTAAAACGCGTAGGGTTGGAACGGAACGGAAAAGTAATTTTTATTTTCTCTCTTTTTCAGCCTTTTCCGACCGATGTTGGCTTGAAATGAAGCCATAATGGTATTTTTGAATTTTTTAATTTTTTTGCTATTTTTTTGTAATTTTCTATTACGCGTCGGGTTGGAACGGAACAGAACAATAATTTTTATTTTCTCTCTTTCTCAGCCTTTTCCAACCTATGTTGGCTTGAAATGAAGCCATAATGGTATTTTTGAATTTTTTAATTTTTTTGCTATTTTTTTGTAATTTTCTAAAACGCGTAGGGTTGGAACGGAACGGAAAAGTAATTTTTATTTTCTCTCTTTCTCAGCCTTTTCCGACCTATGTTGGCTTGAATTGAAGCCATAATGGTATTTTTGAATTTTTTGAATTTTTTTGGTATTTTTTTGGAATTTCTATTACCCATCGGGTAGGAACGGAACGGAAAGACAATTTTTATTTTTCCTCTTTCTAAACCTTTTCAACCTATTTTGGCTTGAAATGAACCCCTTAACGGTATTTTTTAATTTATTGAATTTTTTTGCTAGTTTTTTGGAATTTTCTAATACACGTCGGGTTGGAACGGAATGCAGCAGTAATTTTTATTTTCCCTCTTTCTCAGCCTTTTCCAACCTATGTTGGCTTGAAATAAAGCCATAATGGTATTTTTGAATTTTTTTAATTTTTTGCTATTTTTTTGGAATTTTTTATTACCCATCGGGTAGGAACGGAACGGAAAGAAATTTTTTATTTTTTCCCTTTCTCAGCCTTTTCCAACCTATTTTGGCTTGAAATGAACCCTTAACGGTATTTTTTAATTTATTGAATTTTTTTGCTATTTTTTTGGAATTTTCTGATACGCGTAGAATTGGAACGAAACGGAACAGTAATTTTTATTTTCTATCTTTCTCAGCCTTTTCCAACCTATGTTGGCTTGAAATGAAGCCATAATGGTATTTTTGAATTTTTTTAATTTTTTTGCTATTTTTTTGGAATTTTCTAATACGCGTAGGGTTGGAACGAACGGAACAGTAATTTTTATTTTCTCTCTTTCTCAGCCTTTTCCAACCTATGTTGGCTTGAAATGAAGCTATAATGGTATTTTTGAATTTTTTGAATTTTTTTGCTATTTTTTTGGAATTTTCTAATACGCGTCGGGTTGGAACGGAATGGAGCAGTAATTTTTATTTTCTCTCTTTCTCAGCCTTTTCCAACCTATGTTAGCTTTAAATAAAGCCATAATGGTATTTTTGAATTTTTTGAATTTTTTTGCTATTTTTTTGGAATTTTCTATTACGCGTCGTGTTGGAACGGAACAGAACAGTAATTTTTATTTTCTCTCTTTCTCAGCCCATTCCAACCTATGTTGGCTTGAAATGAAGCTAGAATGGTATTTTTTAATTTTTTGAATTTTTTTGCTATTTTTTTGGAATTTTCAATTACGCTTCGTGTTGGAACGGAATTGAACGATAGTACTTATTTTCTCTCTTTCTCATACTTTTCCAACCTATGTTGGCTTGAAATGAAGCCATAATAGTATTTTCGAATTTTTTAATTTTTTTGCTATTTTTTTGTAATTTTCTATTACGCGTCGGGTTGGAACGGAACGGAACAGTAATTGTTATTTTCTATCTTTCTCATCCTTTTCCAACCGATGTTGGCTTGAAATGAAGCCATAATAGTATTTTCGAATTTTTCGAATATTTTGCTCTTTTTTTGGAATTTTCTATTACGCGTCGTGTTGGAACGGAACAGAACAGTAATTTTTATTTTCTCTCTTTCTCAGCCCATTCCAACCTATGTTGGCTTGAAATGAAGCTAGAATGGTATTTTTTAATTTTTTGAATTTTTTTGCTATTTTTTTGGAATTTTCAATTACGCTTCGTGTTGGAACGGAATGGAACGATAGTACTTATTTTCTCTCTTTCTCATACTTTTCCAACCTATGTTGGCTTGAAATGAAGCCATAATAGTATTTTTGAGTTTTTTTGCTATTTTTTTGGAATTTTCTATTACGTTTCGGGTTGGAACGGAACGGAACGATAGTACTTATTTTCTCTCTTTCTCATACTTTTCCAACCTATGTTGGCTTGAAATGAAGCCATAATAGTATTTTCGAATTTTTTAATTTTTTTGCTATTTTTTTGTAATTTTCTATTACGCGTCGGGTTGGAACGGAACAGAACAATAATTTTTATTTTCTCTCTTTCTTAGCCTATTCTAACCTATGTTGGCTTGAAATGAAGCTAGAATGGTATTTTTTAATTTTTTGAATTTTTTTGCTATTTTTTTGGAATTTTCTAAAACGCGTAGGGTTGGAACGGAACGGAACAGTAATTTTTATTTTCTCTCTTTCTCATACTTTTCCAACCTATGTTCGCTTGAAATGAAGCCATAATGGTATTTTTGAATTTTTTTAATTTTTTGCAATTTTTTTGGAATTTTCTATTACCCATCGGGTAGGAACGGAACGGAAAGTCAACTTTTATTTTTTCTCTTTCTCAGCCTTTTCCAACCTATTTTGGCTTGAAATGAACCCTTAACGGTATTTTTTAATTTATTGAATTTTTTTGCTATTTTTTTGGAATTTTCTAATACGCGTAGGATTGGAACGAAACGGAACAGTAATTGTTATTTTCTATCTTTCTCATCCTTTTCCAACCTATGTTGGCTTGAAATGAAGCCATAATGGTATTTTTGAATTTTTTTATTTTTTTTGCTATTTTTTTGGAATTTTCTAAAACGGGTAGGGTTGGAACGGAACGGAACAGTAATTTTTATTTGCTCTCTTTCTCAGCCTTTTCCAACCTATGTTGGCTTGAAATGAAGCTATAATGGTATTTTTGAATTTTTTGAATTTTTTTGCTATTTTTTTAGAATTTTCTATTACGTTTCGGGTTGGAACGGAACGGAACGATAGTACTGATTTTCTCTCTTTCTCATACTTTTCCAACCTATATTGGCTTGAAATGAAGCAATAATAGTATTTTCGAATTTTTCGAATTTTTTGCTATTTTTTTGGAATTTTCTATTACGCGTCGTGTTGGAACGGAACAGAACAGTAATTTTTATTTTCTCTCTTTCTCAGCCCATTCCAACCTATGTTGGCTTGAAATGAAGCTAGAATGGTATTTTTTAATTTTTTGAATTTTTTTGCTATTTTTTTGGAATTTTCAATTACGCTTCGTGTTGGAACGGAATTGAACGATAGTACTTATTTTCTCTCTTTCTCATACTTTTCCAACCTATGTTGGCTTGAAATGAAGCCATAATAGTATTTTCGAATTTTTTAATTTTTTTGCTATTTTTTTGTAATTTTCTATTACGCGTCGGGTTGGAACGGAACGGAACAGTAATTGTTATTTTCTATCTTTCTCATCCTTTTCCAACCGATGTTGGCTTGAAATGAAGCCATAATGGTATTTTTGAATTTTTTTAATTTTTTTGCTATTTTTTTGGAATTTTCTAAAACGCGTAGGGTTGGAACGGAACGGAACAGTAATTTTTATTTTCTCTCTTTCTCAGCCTTTTCCAACCTATGTTGGCTTGAAATGAAGCTATAATGGTATTTTTGAATTTTTTGAATTTTTTTGCTATTTTTTTAGAATTTTCTATTACGTTTCGGGTTGGAACGGAACGGAACGATAGTACTTATTTTCTCTTTTTCTCATACTTTTCCAACCTATGTTGGCTTGAAATGAAGCCATAATGGTATTTTTGAATTTTTTTATTTTTTTTGCTATTTTTTTGGAATTTTCTAAAACGGGTAGGGTTGGAACGGAACGGAACAGTAATTTTTATTTGCTCTCTTTCTCAGCCTTTTCCAACCTATGTTGGCTTGAAATGAAGCCATAATGGTATTTTTGAATTTTTTAATTTTTTTGCTATTTTTTTGTAATTTTCTATTACGCGTCGGGTTGGAACGGAACAGAACAATAATTTTTATTTTCTCTCTTTCTCAGCCTTTTCCAACCTATGTTGGCTTGAAATGAAGCCATAATGGTATTTTTGAATTTTTTAATTTTTTTGCTATTTTTTTGTAATTTTCTAAAACGCGTAGGGTTGGAACGGAACGGAAAAGTAATTTTTATTTTCTCTCTTTCTCAGCCTTTTCCGACCGATGTTGGCTTGAAATGAAGCCATAATGGTATTTTTGAATTTTTTAATTTTTTTGCTATTTTTTTGTAATTTTCTATTACGCGTCGGGTTGGAACGGAACAGAACAATAATTTTTATTTTCTCTCTTTCTCAGCCTTTTCCAACCTATGTTGGCTTGAAATGAAGCCATAATGGTATTTTTGAATTTTTTTATTTTTTTTGCTATTTTTTTGGAATTTTCTAAAACGCGTAGGGTTGGAACGGAACGGAACAGTAATTTTTATTTTCTCTCTTTCTCAGCCTTTTCCAACCTATGTTGGCTTGAAATGAAGCTATAATGGTATTTTTGAATTTTTTGAATTTTTTTGCTATTTTTTTAGAATTTTCTATTACGTTTCGGGTTGGAACGGAACGGAACGATAGTACTTATTTTCTCTTTTTCTCATACTTTTCCAACCTATGTTGGCTTGAAATGAAGCCATAATGGTATTTTTGAATTTTTTAATTTTTTTGCTATTTTTTTGTAATTTTCTATTACGCGTCGGGTTGGAACGGAACAGAACAATAATTTTTATTTTCTCTCTTTCTCAGCCTTTTCCAACCTATGTTGGCTTGAAATGAAGCCATAATGGTATTTTTGAATTTTTTAATTTTTTTGCTATTTTTTTGTAATTTTCTAAAACGCGTAGGGTTGGAACGGAACGGAAAAGTAATTTTTATTTTCTCTCTTTCTCAGCCTTTTCCGACCGATGTTGGCTTGAATTGAAGCCATAATGGTATTTTTGAATTTTTTGAATTTTTTTGGTATTTTTTTGGAATTTCTATTACCCATCGGGTAGGAACGGAACGGAAAGACAATTTTTATTTTTCCTCTTTCTAAGCCTTTTCAACCTATTTTGGCTTGAAATGAACCCCTTAACGGTATTTTTTAATTTATTGAATTTTTTTGCTAGTTTTTTGGAATTTTCTAATACACGTCGGGTTGGAACGGAATGCAGCAGTAATTTTTATTTTCCCTCTTTCTCAGCCTTTTCCAACCTATGTTGGCCTGAAATAAAGCCATATTGGTATTTTTGAATTTTTTTAATTTTTTGCTATTTTTTTGGAATTTTTTATTACCCATCGGGTAGGAACGGAACGGAAAGAAATTTTTTATTTTTTCCCTTTCTCAGCCTTTTCCAACCTATTTTGGCTTGAAATGAACCCTTAACGGTATTTTTTAATTTATTGAATTTTTTTGCTATTTTTTTGGAATTTTCTGATACGCGTAGAATTGGAACGAAACGGAACAGTAATTTTTATTTTCTATCTTTCTCAGCCTTTTCCAACCTATGTTGGCTTGAAATGAAGCCATAATGGTATTTTTGAATTTTTTTAATTTTTTTGCTATTTTTTTGGAATTTTCTAATACGCGTAGGGTTGGAACGAACGGAACAGTAATTTTTATTTTCTCTCTTTCTCAGCCTTTTCCAACCTATGTTGGCTTGAAATGAAGCTATAATGGTATTTTTGAATTTTTTGAATTTTTTTGCTATTTTTTTGGAATTTTCTAATACGCGTCGGGTTGGAACGGAATGGAGCAGTAATTTTTATTTTCTCTCTTTCTCAGCCTTTTCCAACCTATGTTAGCTTTAAATAAAGCCATAATGGGATTTTTGAATTTTTTGAATTTTTTTGCTATTTTTTTGGAATTTTCTATTACGCGTCGTGTTGGAACGGAACAGAACAGTAATTTTTATTTTCTCTCTTTCTCAGCCCATTCCAACCTATGTTGGCTTGAAATGAAGCTAGAATGGTATTTTTTAATTTTTTGAATTTTTTTGCTATTTTTTTGGAATTTTCAATTACGCTTCGTGTTGGAACGGAATGGAACGACAGTACTTATTTTCTCTCTTTCTCATACTTTTCCAACCTATGTTGGCTTGAATGAAGCCATAATAGTATTTTTGAATTTTTTTGCTATTTTTTTGGAATTTTCTATTACGTTTCGGGTTGGAACGGAACGGAACGATAGTACTTATTTTCTCTCTTTCTCATACTTTTCCAACCTATGTTGGCTTGAAATGAAGCCATAATAGTATTTTCGAATTTTTTAATTTTTTTGCTATTTTTTTGTAATTTTCTATTACGCGTCGGGTTAGAACGGAACGGAACAGTAATTGTTATTTTCTATCTTTCTCATCCTTTTCCAACCGATGTTAGCTTTAAATAAAGCCATAATGGTATTTTTGAATTTTTTTAATTTTTTGCAATTTTTTTGGAATTTTCTATTACCCATCGGGTAGGAACGGAACGGAAAGTCAATTTTTATTTTTTCTCTTTCTCAGCCTTTTCCAACCTATTTTGGCTTGGAATGAACCCTTAACGGTATTTTTTAATTTATTGAATTTTTTTGCTATTTTTTGGAATTTTCTAATACGCGTAGGATTGGAACGAAACGGAACAGTAATTGTTATTTTCTATCTTGCTCATCCTGTTCCAACCTATGTTGGCTTGAAATGAAGCCATAATGGTATTTTTGAATTTTTTTAATTTTATTGCTATTTTTTTGGAATTTTCTAAAACGCGTAAGGTTGGAACGGAACGGAACAGTAATTTTTATTTTCTCTCTTTCTCAGCCTTTTCCAACCTATGTTGGCTTGAAATGAAGCTATAATGGTATTTTTGAATTTTTTGAATTTTTTTGCTATTTTTTTAGAATTTTCTATTACGTTTCGGGTTGGAACGGAACGGAACGATAGTACTGATTTTCTCTCTTTCTCATACTTTTCCAACCTATGTTGGCTTGAAATGAAGCCATAATAGTATTTTCGAATTTTTCGAATTTTTTGCTCTTTTTTTGGAATTTTCTATTACGCGTCGTGTTGGAACGGAACAGAACAGTAATTTTTATTTTCTCTCTTTCTTAGCCCATTCCAACCTATGTTGGCTTGAAATGAAGCTAGAATGGTATTTTTTAATTTTTTGAATTTTTTTGCTATTTTTTTGGAATTTTCAATTACGCTTCGTGTTGGAACGGAATGGAACGATAGTACTTATTTTCTCTCTTTCTCATACTTTTCCAACCTATGTTGGCTTGAAATGAAGCCATAATAGTATTTTTGAGTTTTTTTGCTATTTTTTTGGAATTTTCTATTACGTTTCGGGTTGGAACGGAACGGAACGATAGTACTTATTTTCTCTCTTTCTCATACTTTTCCAACCTATGTTGGCTTGAAATGAAGCCATAATAGTATTTTCGAATTTTTTAATTTTTTTGCTATTTTTTTGTAATTTTCTATTACGCGTCGGGTTGGAACGGAACAGAACAATAATTTTTATTTTCTCTCTTTCTCAGCCTATTCTAACCTATGTTGGCTTGAAATGAAGCTAGAATGGTATTTTTTAATTTTTTTAATTTTTTTGCTATTTTTTTGGAATTTTCTAAAACGCGTAGGGTTGGAACGGAACGGAACAGTAATTTTTATTTTCTCTCTTTCTCATACTTTTCCAACCTATGTTGGCTTGAAATGAAGCCATAATGGTATTTTTGAATTTTTTTAATTTTTTGCAATTTTTTTGGAATTTTCTATTACCCATCGGGTAGGAACGGAACGGAAAGTCAACTTTTATTTTTTCTCTTTCTCAGCCTTTTCCAACCTATTTTGGCTTGAAATGAACCCTTAACGGTATTTTTTAATTTATTGAATTTTTTTGCTATTTTTTTGGAATTTTCTAATACGCGTAGGATTGGAACGAAACGGAACAGTAATTGTTATTTTCTATCTTTCTCATCCTTTTCCAACCTATGTTGGCTTGAAATGAAGCCATAATGGTATTTTTGAATTTTTTTATTTTTTTTTGCTATTTTTTTGGAATTTTCTAAAACGGGTAGGGTTGGAACGGAACGGAACAGTAATTTTTATTTGCTCTCTTTCTCAGCCTTTTCCAACCTATGTTGGCTTGAAATGAAGCTATAATGGTATTTTTGAATTTTTTGAATTTTTTGCTATTTTTTTAGAATTTTCTATTACGTTTCGGGTTGGAACGGAACGGAACGATAGTACTGATTTTCTCTCTTTCTCATACTTTTCCAACCTATATTGGCTTGAAATGAAGCAATAATAGTATTTTCGAATTTTTCGAATTTTTTGCTATTTTTTTGGAATTTTCTATTACGCGTCGTGTTGGAACGGAACAGAACAGTAATTTTTATTTTCTCTCTTTCTCAGCCCATTCCAACCTATGTTGGCTTGAAATGAAGCTAGAATGGTATTTTTTAATTTTTTGAATTTTTTTGCTATTTTTTTGGAATTTTCAATTACGCTTCGTGTTGGAACGGAATTGAACGATAGTACTTATTTTCTCTCTTTCTCATACTTTTCCAACCTATGTTGGCTTGAAATGAAGCCATAATAGTATTTTCGAATTTTTTAATTTTTTTGCTATTTTTTTGTAATTTTCTATTACGCGTCGGGTTGGAACGGAACGGAACAGTAATTGTTATTTTCTATCTTTCTCATCCTTTTCCAACCGATGTTGGCTTGAAATGAAGCCATAATGGTATTTTTGAATTTTTTTAATTTTTTTGCTATTTTTTTGGAATTTTCTAAAACGCGTAGGGTTGGAACGGAACGGAACAGTAATTTTTATTTTCTCTCTTTCTCAGCCTTTTCCAACCTATGTTGGCTTGAAATGAAGCTATAATGGTATTTTTGAATTTTTTGAATTTTTTTGCTATTTTTTTAGAATTTTCTATTACGTTTCGGGTTGGAACGGAACGGAACGATAGTACTTATTTTCTCTTTTTCTCATACTTTTCCAACCTATGTTGGCTTGAAATGAAGCCATAATAGTATTTTTGAATTTTTTAATTTTTTTGCTATTTTTTTGTAATTTTCTATTACGCGTCGGGTTGGAACGGAACAGAACAATAATTTTTATTTTCTCTCTTTCTCAGCCTTTTCCAACCTATGTTGGCTTGAAATGAAGCCATAATGGTATTTTTGAATTTTTTAATTTTTTTGCTATTTTTTTGTAATTTTCTAAAACGCGTAGGGTTGGAACGGAACGGAAAAGTAATTTTTATTTTCTCTCTTTCTCAGCCTTTTCCGACCGATGTTGGCTTGAATTGAAGCCATAATGGTATTTTTGAATTTTTTGAATTTTTTTGGTATTTTTTTGGAATTTCTATTACCCATCGGGTAGGAACGGAACGGAAAGACAATTTTTATTTTTCCTCTTTCTAAACCTTTTCAACCTATTTTGGCTTGAAATGAACCCCTTAACGGTATTTTTTAATTTATTGAATTTTTTTGCTAGTTTTTTGGAATTTTCTAATACACGTCGGGTTGGAACGGAATGCAGCAGTAATTTTTATTTTCCCTCTTTCTCAGCCTTTTCCAACCTATGTTGGCTTGAAATAAAGCCATATTGGTATTTTTGAATTTTTTTAATTTTTTGCTATTTTTTTGGAATTTTTTATTACCCATCGGGTAGGAACGGAACGGAAAGAAATTTTTTATTTTTTCCCTTTCTCATCCTTTTCCAACCTATTTTGGCTTGAAATGAACCCTTAACGGTATTTTTTAATTTATTGAATTTTTTTGCTATTTTTTTGGAATTTTCTGATACGCGTAGAATTGGAACGAAACGGAACAGTAATTTTTATTTTCTATCTTTCTCAGCCTTTTCCAACCTATGTTGGCTTGAAATGAAGCCATAATGGTATTTTTGAATTTTTTTAATTTTTTTGCTATTTTTTTGGAATTTTCTAATACGCGTAGGGTTGGAACGAACGGAACAGTAATTTTTATTTTCTCTCTTTCTCAGCCTTTTCCAACCTATGTTGGCTTGAAATGAAGCTATAATGGTATTTTTGAATTTTTTGAATTTTTTTGCTATTTTTTTGGAATTTTCTAAAACGCGTAGGGTTGGAACGGAACGGAACAGTAATTTTTATTTTCTCTCTTTCTCAGCCTTTTCCAACCTATGTTGGCTTGAAATGAAGCTATAATGGTATTTTTGAATTTTTTGAATTTTTTGCTATTTTTTTAGAATTTTCTATTACGTTTCGGGTTGGAACGGAACGGAACGATAGTACTGATTTTCTCTCTTTCTCATACTTTTCCAACCTATATTGGCTTGAAATGAAGCAATAATAGTATTTTCGAATTTTTCGAATTTTTTGCTATTTTTTTGGAATTTTCTATTACGCGTCGTGTTGGAACGGAACAGAACAGTAATTTTTATTTTCTCTCTTTCTCAGCCCATTCCAACCTATGTTGGCTTGAAATGAAGCTAGAATGGTATTTTTTAATTTTTTGAATTTTTTTGCTATTTTTTTGGAATTTTCAATTACGCTTCGTGTTGGAACGGAATTGAACGATAGTACTTATTTTCTCTCTTTCTCATACTTTTCCAACCTATGTTGGCTTGAAATGAAGCCATAATAGTATTTTCGAATTTTTTAATTTTTTTGCTATTTTTTTGTAATTTTCTATTACGCGTCGGGTTGGAACGGAACGGAACAGTAATTGTTATTTTCTATCTTTCTCATCCTTTTCCAACCGATGTTGGCTTGAAATGAAGCCATAATGGTATTTTTGAATTTTTTTAATTTTTTTGCTATTTTTTTGGAATTTTCTAAAACGCGTAGGGTTGGAACGGAACGGAACAGTAATTTTTATTTTCTCTCTTTCTCAGCCTTTTCCAACCTATGTTGGCTTGAAATGAAGCTATAATGGTATTTTTGAATTTTTTGAATTTTTTTGCTATTTTTTTAGAATTTTCTATTACGTTTCGGGTTGGAACGGAACGGAACGATAGTACTTATTTTCTCTTTTTCTCATACTTTTCCAACCTATGTTGGCTTGAAATGAAGCCATAATAGTATTTTTGAATTTTTTAATTTTTTTGCTATTTTTTTGTAATTTTCTATTACGCGTCGGGTTGGAACGGAACAGAACAATAATTTTTATTTTCTCTCTTTCTCAGCCTTTTCCAACCTATGTTGGCTTGAAATGAAGCCATAATGGTATTTTTGAATTTTTTAATTTTTTTGCTATTTTTTTGTAATTTTCTAAAACGCGTAGGGTTGGAACGGAACGGAAAAGTAATTTTTATTTTCTCTCTTTCTCAGCCTTTTCCGACCGATGTTGGCTTGAATTGAAGCCATAATGGTATTTTTGAATTTTTTGAATTTTTTTGGTATATTTTTGGAATTTCTATTACCCATCGGGTAGGAACGGAACGGAAAGACAATTTTTATTTTTCCTCTTTCTAAACCTTTTCAACCTATTTTGGCTTGAAATGAACCCCTTAACGGTATTTTTTAATTTATTGAATTTTTTTGCTAGTTTTTTGGAATTTTCTAATACACGTCGGGTTGGAACGGAATGCAGCAGTAATTTTTATTTTCCCTCTTTCTCAGCCTTTTCCAACCTATGTTGGCTTGAAATAAAGCCATATTGGTATTTTTGAATTTTTTTAATTTTTTGCTATTTTTTTGGAATTTTTTATTACCCATCGGGTAGGAACGGAACGGAAAGAAATTTTTTATTTTTTCCCTTTCTCAGCCTTTTCCAACCTATTTTGGCTTGAAATGAACCCTTAACGGTATTTTTTAATTTATTGAATTTTTTTGCTATTTTTTTGGAATTTTCTGATACGCGTAGAATTGGAACGAAACGGAACAGTAATTTTTATTTTCTATCTTTCTCAGCCTTTTCCAACCTATGTTGGCTTGAAATGAAGCCATAATGGTATTTTTGAATTTTTTTAATTTTTTTGCTATTTTTTTGGAATTTTCTAATACGCGTAGGGTTGGAACGAACGGAACAGTAATTTTTATTTTCTCTCTTTCTCAGCCTTTTCCAACCTATGTTGGCTTGAAATGAAGCTATAATGGTATTTTTGAATTTTTTGAATTTTTTTGCTATTTTTTTGGAATTTTCTAATACGCGTCGGGTTGGAACGGAATGGAGCAGTAATTTTTATTTTCTCTCTTTCTCAGCCTTTTCCAACCTATGTTAGCTTTAAATAAAGCCATAATGGTATTTTTGAATTTTTTGAATTTTTTTGCTATTTTTTTGGAATTTTCTATTACGCGTCGTGTTGGAACGGAACAGAACAGTAATTTTTATTTTCTCTCTTTCTCAGCCCATTCCAACCTATGTTGGCTTGAAATGAAGCTAGAATGGTATTTTTTAATTTTTTGAATTTTTTTGCTATTTTTTTGGAATTTTCAATTACGCTTCGTGTTGGAACGGAATGGAACGACAGTACTTATTTTCTCTCTTTCTCATACTTTTCCAACCTATGTTGGCTTGAATGAAGCCATAATAGTATTTTTGAATTTTTTTGCTATTTTTTTGGAATTTTCTATTACGTTTCGGGTTGGAACGGAACGGAACGATAGTACTTATTTTCTCTCTTTCTCATACTTTTCCAACCTATGTTGGCTTGAAATGAAGCCATAATAGTATTTTCGAATTTTTTAATTTTTTTGCTATTTTTTTGTAATTTTCTATTACGCGTCGGGTTAGAACGGAACGGAACAGTAATTGTTATTTTCTATCTTTCTCATCCTTTTCCAACCGATGTTGGCTTGAAATGAAGCCATAATGGTATTTTTTAATTTTTTTAATTTTTTTGCTATTTTTTTGGAATTTTCTAAAACGCGTAGGGTTGGAACGGAACGGAACAGTAATTTTTATTTTCTCTCTTTCTCAGCCTTTTCCAACCTATGTTGGCTTGAAATGAAGCTATAATGGTATTTTTGAATTTTTTGAATTTTTTTGCTATTTTTTTAGAATTTTCTATTACGTTTCGGGTTGGAACGGAACGGAACGATAGTACTTATTTTCTCTTTTTCTCATACTTTTCCAACCTATGTTGGCTTGAAATGAAGCCATAATGGTATTTTTGAATTTTTTTATTTTTTTTGCTATTTTTTTGGAATTTTCTAAAACGGGTAGGGTTGGAACGGAACGGAACAGTAATTTTTATTTTCTCTCTTTCTCAGCCTTTTCCGACCTATGTTGGCTTGAATTGAAGCCATAATGGTATTTTTGAATTTTTTGAATTTTTTTGGTATTTTTTTGGAATTTCTATTACCCATCGGGTAGGAACGGAACGGAAAGACAATTTTTATTTTTCCTCTTTCTAAACCTTTTCAACCTATTTTGGCTTGAAATGAACCCCTTAACGGTATTTTTTAATTTATTGAATTTTTTTGCTAGTTTTTTGGAATTTTCTAATACACGTCGGGTTGGAACGGAATGCAGCAGTAATTTTTATTTTCCCTCTTTCTCAGCCTTTTCCAACCTATGTTGGCTTGAAATAAAGCCATAATGGTATTTTTGAATTTTTTTAATTTTTTGCTATTTTTTTGGAATTTTTTATTACCCATCGGGTAGGAACGGAACGGAAAGAAATTTTTTATTTTTTCCCTTTCTCAGCCTTTTCCAACCTATTTTGGCTTGAAATGAACCCTTAACGGTATTTTTTAATTTATTGAATTTTTTTGCTATTTTTTTGGAATTTTCTAATACGCGTAGAATTGGAACGAAACGGAACAGTAATTTTTATTTTCTATCTTTCTCAGCCTTTTCCAACCTATGTTGGCTTGAAATGAAGCCATAATGGTATTTTTGAATTTTTTTAATTTTTTTGCTATTTTTTTGGAATTTTCTAATACGCGTAGGGTTGGAACGAACGGAACAGTAATTTTTATTTTCTCTCTTTCTCAGCCTTTTCCAACCTATGTTGGCTTGAAATGAAGCTATAATGGTATTTTTGAATTTTTTGAATTTTTTTGCTATTTTTTTGGAATTTTCTAATACGCGTCGGGTTGGAACGGAATGGAGCAGTAATTTTTATTTTCTCTCTTTCTCAGCCTTTTCCAACCTATGTTAGCTTTAAATAAAGCCATAATGGTATTTTTGAATTTTTTTAATTTTTTGCAATTTTTTTGGAATTTTCTATTACCCATCGGGTAGGAACGGAACGGAAAGTCAATTTTTATTTTTTCTCTTTCTCAGCCTTTTCCAACCTATGTTGGCTTGAAATGAAGCCATAATGGTATTTTTGAATTTTTTAATTTTTTTGCTATTTTTTTGTAATTTTCTAAAACGCGTAGGGTTGGAACGGAACGGAAAAGTAATTTTTATTTTCTCTCTTTCTCAGCCTTTTCCGACCGATGTTGGCTTGAATTGAAGCCATAAAGGTATTTTTGAATTTTTTGAATTTTTTTGGTATTTTTTTGGAATTTCTATTACCCATCGGGTAGGAACGGAACGGAAAGACAATTTTTATTTTTCCTCTTTCTAAACCTTTTCAACCTATTTTGGCTTGAAATGAACCCCTTAACGGTATTTTTTAATTTATTGAATTTTTTTGCTAGTTTTTTGGAATTTTCTAATACACGTCGGGTTGGAACGGAATGCAGCAGTAATTTTTATTTTCCCTCTTTCTCAGCCTTTTCCAACCTATGTTGGCTTGAAATAAAGCCATATTGGTATTTTTGAATTTTTTTAATTTTTTGCTATTTTTTTGGAATTTTTTATTACCCATCGGGTAGGAACGGAACGGAAAGAAATTTTTTATTTTTTCCCTTTCTCATCCTTTTCCAACCTATTTTGGCTTGAAATGAACCCTTAACGGTATTTTTTAATTTATTGAATTTTTTTGCTATTTTTTTGGAATTTTCTGATACGCGTAGAATTGGAACGAAACGGAACAGTAATTTTTATTTTCTATCTTTCTCAGCCTTTTCCAACCTATGTTGGCTTGAAATGAAGCCATAATGGTATTTTTGAATTTTTTTAATTTTTTTGCTATTTTTTTGGAATTTTCTAATACGCGTAGGGTTGGAACGAACGGAACAGTAATTTTTATTTTCTCTCTTTCTCAGCCTTTTCCAACCTATGTTGGCTTGAAATGAAGCTATAATGGTATTTTTGAATTTTTTGAATTTTTTTGCTATTTTTTTGGAATTTTCTAATACGCGTCGGGTTGGAACGGAATGGAGCAGTAATTTTTATTTTCTCTCTTTCTCAGCCTTTTCCAACCTATGTTAGCTTTAAATAAAGCCATAATGGTATTTTTGAATTTTTTGAATTTTTTTGCTATTTTTTTGGAATTTTCTATTACGCGTCGTGTTGGAACGGAACAGAACAGTAATTTTTATTTTCTCTCTTTCTCAGCCCATTCCAACCTATGTTGGCTTGAAATGAAGCTAGAATGGTATTTTTTAATTTTTTGAATTTTTTTGCTATTTTTTTGGAATTTTCAATTACGCTTCGTGTTGGAACGGAATGGAACGACAGTACTTATTTTCTCTCTTTCTCATACTTTTCCAACCTATGTTGGCTTGAATGAAGCCATAATAGTATTTTTGAATTTTTTTGCTATTTTTTTGGAATTTTCTATTACGTTTCGGGTTGGAACGGAACGGAACGATAGTACTTATTTTCTCTCTTTCTCATACTTTTCCAACCTATGTTGGCTTGAAATGAAGCCATAATAGTATTTTCGAATTTTTTAATTTTTTTGCTATTTTTTTGTAATTTTCTATTACGCGTCGGGTTAGAACGGAACGGAACAGTAATTGTTATTTTCTATCTTTCTCATCCTTTTCCAACCGATGTTGGCTTGAAATGAAGCCATAATGGTATTTTTGAATTTTTTTAATTTTTTTGCTATTTTTTTGGAATTTTCTAAAACGCGTAGGGTTGGAACGGAACGGAACAGTAATTTTTATTTTCTCTCTTTCTCAGCCTTTTCCAACCTATGTTGGCTTGAAATGAAGCTATAATGGTATTTTTGAATTTTTTGAATTTTTTGCTATTTTTTTAGAATTTTCTATTACGTTTCGGGTTGGAACGGAACGGAACGATAGTACTGATTTTCTCTCTTTCTCATACTTTTCCAACCTATATTGGCTTGAAATGAAGCAATAATAGTATTTTCGAATTTTTCGAATTTTTTGCTATTTTTTTGGAATTTTCTATTACGCGTCGTGTTGGAACGGAACAGAACAGTAATTTTTATTTTCTCTCTTTCTCAGCCCATTCCAACCTATGTTGGCTTGAAATGAAGCTAGAATGGTATTTTTTAATTTTTTGAATTTTTTTGCTATTTTTTTGGAATTTTCAATTACGCTTCGTGTTGGAACGGAATTGAACGATAGTACTTATTTTCTCTCTTTCTCATACTTTTCCAACCTATGTTGGCTTGAAATGAAGCCATAATAGTATTTTCGAATTTTTTAATTTTTTTGCTATTTTTTTGTAATTTTCTATTACGCGTCGGGTTGGAACGGAACGGAACAGTAATTGTTATTTTCTATCTTTCTCATCCTTTTCCAACCGATGTTGGCTTGAAATGAAGCCATAATGGTATTTTTGAATTTTTTTAATTTTTTTGCTATTTTTTTGGAATTTTCTAAAACGCGTAGGGTTGGAACGGAACGGAACAGTAATTTTTATTTTCTCTCTTTCTCAGCCTTTTCCAACCTATGTTGGCTTGAAATGAAGCTATAATGGTATTTTTGAATTTTTTGAATTTTTTTGCTATTTTTTTAGAATTTTCTATTACGTTTCGGGTTGGAACGGAACGGAACGATAGTACTTATTTTCTCTTTTTCTCATACTTTTCCAACCTATGTTGGCTTGAAATGAAGCCATAATAGTATTTTTGAATTTTTTAATTTTTTTGCTATTTTTTTGTAATTTTCTATTACGCGTCGGGTTGGAACGGAACAGAACAATAATTTTTATTTTCTCTCTTTCTCAGCCTTTTCCAACCTATGTTGGCTTGAAATGAAGCCATAATGGTATTTTTGAATTTTTTAATTTTTTTGCTATTTTTTTGTAATTTTCTAAAACGCGTAGGGTTGGAACGGAACGGAAAAGTAATTTTTATTTTCTCTCTTTCTCAGCCTTTTCCGACCGATGTTGGCTTGAATTGAAGCCATAATGGTATTTTTGAATTTTTTGAATTTTTTTGGTATATTTTTGGAATTTCTATTACCCATCGGGTAGGAACGGAACGGAAAGACAATTTTTATTTTTCCTCTTTCTAAACCTTTTCAACCTATTTTGGCTTGAAATGAACCCCTTAACGGTATTTTTTAATTTATTGAATTTTTTTGCTAGTTTTTTGGAATTTTCTAATACACGTCGGGTTGGAACGGAATGCAGCAGTAATTTTTATTTTCCCTCTTTCTCAGCCTTTTCCAACCTATGTTGGCTTGAAATAAAGCCATATTGGTATTTTTGAATTTTTTTAATTTTTTGCTATTTTTTTGGAATTTTTTATTACCCATCGGGTAGGAACGGAACGGAAAGAAATTTTTTATTTTTTCCCTTTCTCAGCCTTTTCCAACCTATTTTGGCTTGAAATGAACCCTTAACGGTATTTTTTAATTTATTGAATTTTTTTGCTATTTTTTTGGAATTTTCTGATACGCGTAGAATTGGAACGAAACGGAACAGTAATTTTTATTTTCTATCTTTCTCAGCCTTTTCCAACCTATGTTGGCTTGAAATGAAGCCATAATGGTATTTTTGAATTTTTTTAATTTTTTTGCTATTTTTTTGGAATTTTCTAATACGCGTAGGGTTGGAACGAACGGAACAGTAATTTTTATTTTCTCTCTTTCTCAGCCTTTTCCAACCTATGTTGGCTTGAAATGAAGCTATAATGGTATTTTTGAATTTTTTGAATTTTTTTGCTATTTTTTTGGAATTTTCTAATACGCGTCGGGTTGGAACGGAATGGAGCAGTAATTTTTATTTTCTCTCTTTCTCAGCCTTTTCCAACCTATGTTAGCTTTAAATAAAGCCATAATGGTATTTTTGAATTTTTTGAATTTTTTTGCTATTTTTTTGGAATTTTCTATTACGCGTCGTGTTGGAACGGAACAGAACAGTAATTTTTATTTTCTCTCTTTCTCAGCCCATTCCAACCTATGTTGGCTTGAAATGAAGCTAGAATGGTATTTTTTAATTTTTTGAATTTTTTTGCTATTTTTTTGGAATTTTCAATTACGCTTCGTGTTGGAACGGAATGGAACGACAGTACTTATTTTCTCTCTTTCTCATACTTTTCCAACCTATGTTGGCTTGAATGAAGCCATAATAGTATTTTTGAATTTTTTTGCTATTTTTTTGGAATTTTCTATTACGTTTCGGGTTGGAACGGAACGGAACGATAGTACTTATTTTCTCTCTTTCTCATACTTTTCCAACCTATGTTGGCTTGAAATGAAGCCATAATAGTATTTTCGAATTTTTTAATTTTTTTGCTATTTTTTTGTAATTTTCTATTACGCGTCGGGTTAGAACGGAACGGAACAGTAATTGTTATTTTCTATCTTTCTCATCCTTTTCCAACCGATGTTGGCTTGAAATGAAGCCATAATGGTATTTTTTAATTTTTTTAATTTTTTTGCTATTTTTTTGGAATTTTCTAAAACGCGTAGGGTTGGAACGGAACGGAACAGTAATTTTTATTTTCTCTCTTTCTCAGCCTTTTCCAACCTATGTTGGCTTGAAATGAAGCTATAATGGTATTTTTGAATTTTTTGAATTTTTTTGCTATTTTTTTAGAATTTTCTATTACGTTTCGGGTTGGAACGGAACGGAACGATAGTACTTATTTTCTCTTTTTCTCATACTTTTCCAACCTATGTTGGCTTGAAATGAAGCCATAATGGTATTTTTGAATTTTTTTATTTTTTTTGCTATTTTTTTGGAATTTTCTAAAACGGGTAGGGTTGGAACGGAACGGAACAGTAATTTTTATTTTCTCTCTTTCTCAGCCTTTTCCGACCTATGTTGGCTTGAATTGAAGCCATAATGGTATTTTTGAATTTTTTGAATTTTTTTGGTATTTTTTTGGAATTTCTATTACCCATCGGGTAGGAACGGAACGGAAAGACAATTTTTATTTTTCCTCTTTCTAAACCTTTTCAACCTATTTTGGCTTGAAATGAACCCCTTAACGGTATTTTTTAATTTATTGAATTTTTTTGCTAGTTTTTTGGAATTTTCTAATACACGTCGGGTTGGAACGGAATGCAGCAGTAATTTTTATTTTCCCTCTTTCTCAGCCTTTTCCAACCTATGTTGGCTTGAAATAAAGCCATAATGGTATTTTTGAATTTTTTTAATTTTTTGCTATTTTTTTGGAATTTTTTATTACCCATCGGGTAGGAACGGAACGGAAAGAAATTTTTTATTTTTTCCCTTTCTCAGCCTTTTCCAACCTATTTTGGCTTGAAATGAACCCTTAACGGTATTTTTTAATTTATTGAATTTTTTTGCTATTTTTTTGGAATTTTCTAATACGCGTAGAATTGGAACGAAACGGAACAGTAATTTTTATTTTCTATCTTTCTCAGCCTTTTCCAACCTATGTTGGCTTGAAATGAAGCCATAATGGTATTTTTGAATTTTTTTAATTTTTTTGCTATTTTTTTGGAATTTTCTAATACGCGTAGGGTTGGAACGAACGGAACAGTAATTTTTATTTTCTCTCTTTCTCAGCCTTTTCCAACCTATGTTGGCTTGAAATGAAGCTATAATGGTATTTTTGAATTTTTTGAATTTTTTTGCTATTTTTTTGGAATTTTCTAATACGCGTCGGGTTGGAACGGAATGGAGCAGTAATTTTTATTTTCTCTCTTTCTCAGCCTTTTCCAACCTATGTTAGCTTTAAATAAAGCCATAATGGTATTTTTGAATTTTTTTAATTTTTTGCAATTTTTTTGGAATTTTCTATTACCCATCGGGTAGGAACGGAACGGAAAGAAATTTTTTATTTTTTCCCTTTCTCAGCCTTTTCCAACCTATTTTGGCTTGGAATGAACCCTTAACGGTATTTTTTAATTTATTGAATTTTTTTGCTATTTTTTTGGAATTTTCTAATACGCGTAGGATTGGAACGAAACGGAACAGTAATTGTTATTTTCTATCTTGCTCATCCTGTTCCAACCTATGTTGGCTTGAAATGAAGCCATAATGGTATTTTTGAATTTTTTTAATTTTATTGCTATTTTTTTGGAATTTTCTAAAACGCGTAGGGTTGGAACGGAACGGAACAGTAATTTTTATTTTCTCTCTTTCTCAGCCTTTTCCAACCTATGTTGGCTTGAAATGAAGCTATAATGGTATTTTTGAATTTTTTGAATTTTTTTGCTATTTTTTTAGAATTTTCTATTACGTTTCGGGTTGGAACGGAACGGAACGATAGTACTGATTTTCTCTCTTTCTCATACTTTTCCAACCTATGTTGGCTTGAAATGAAGCCATAATAGTATTTTCGAATTTTTCGAATTTTTTGCTCTTTTTTTGGAATTTTCTATTACGCGTCGTGTTGGAACGGAACAGAACAGTAATTTTTATTTTCTCTCTTTCTCAGCCCATTCCAACCTATGTTGGCTTGAAATGAAGCTAGAATGGTATTTTTTAATTTTTTGAATTTTTTTTCTATTTTTTTGGAATTTTCAATTACGCTTCGTGTTGGAACGGAATGGAACGATAGTACTTATTTTCTCTCTTTCTCATACTTTTCCAACCTATGTTGGCTTGAAATGAAGCCATAATAGTATTTTTGAATTTTTTTGCTATTTTTTTGGAATTTTCTATTACGTTTCGGGTTGGAACGGAACGGAACGATAGTACTTATTTTCTCTCTTTCTCATACTTTTCCAACCTATGTTGGCTTGAAATGAAGCCATAATAGTATTTTCGAATTTTTTAATTTTTTTGCTATTTTTTTGTAATTTTCTATTACGCGTCGGGTTGGAACGGAACAGAACAATAATTTTTATTTTCTCTCTTTCTCAGCCTATTCTAACCTATGTTGGCTTGAAATGAAGCTAGAATGGTATTTTTTAATTTTTTGAATTTTTTTGCTATTTTTTTGGAATTTTCTAAAACGCGTAGGGTTGGAACGGAACGGAACAGTAATTTTTATTTTCTCTCTTTCTCATACTTTTCCAACCTATGTTGGCTTGAAATGAAGCCATAATGGTATTTTTGAATTTTTTTAATTTTTTGCAATTTTTTTGGAATTTTCTATTACCCATCGGGTAGGAACGGAACGGAAAGTCAATTTTTATTTTTTCTCTTTCTCAGCCTTTTCCAACCTATTTTGGCTTGAAATGAACCCTTAACGGTATTTTTTAATTTATTGAATTTTTTTGCTATTTTTTTGGAATTTTCTAATACGCGTAGGATTGGAACGAAACGGAACAGTAATTGTTATTTTCTATCTTTCTCATCCTTTTCCAACCTATGTTGGCTTGAAATGAAGCCATAATGGTATTTTTGAATTTTTTTATTTTTTTTGCTATTTTTTTGGAATTTTCTAAAACGGGTAGGGTTGGAACGGAACGGAACAGTAATTTTTATTTTCTCTCTTTCTCAGCCTTTTCCGACCTATGTTGGCTTGAATTGAAGCCATAATGGTATTTTTGAATTTTTTGAATTTTTTTGGTATTTTTTTGGAATTTCTATTACCCATCGGGTAGGAACGGAACGGAAAGACAATTTTTATTTTTCCTCTTTCTAAACCTTTTCAACCTATTTTGGCTTGAAATGAACCCCTTAACGGTATTTTTTAATTTATTGAATTTTTTTGCTAGTTTTTTGGAATTTTCTAATACACGTCGGGTTGGAACGGAATGCAGCAGTAATTTTTATTTTCCCTCTTTCTCAGCCTTTTCCAACCTATGTTGGCTTGAAATAAAGCCATAATGGTATTTTTGAATTTTTTTAATTTTTTGCTATTTTTTTGGAATTTTTTATTACCCATCGGGTAGGAACGGAACGGAAAGAAATTTTTTATTTTTTCCCTTTCTCAGCCTTTTCCACCCTATTTTGGCTTGAAATGAACCCTTAACGGTATTTTTTAATTTATTGAATTTTTTTGCTATTTTTTTGGAATTTTCTAATACGCGTAGAATTGGAACGAAACGGAACAGTAATTTTTATTTTCTATCTTTCTCAGCCTTTTCCAACCTATGTTGGCTTGAAATGAAGCCATAATGGTATTTTTGAATTTTTTTAATTTTTTTGCTATTTTTTTGGAATTTTCTAATACGCGTAGGGTTGGAACGAACGGAACAGTAATTTTTATTTTCTCTCTTTCTCAGCCTTTTCCAACCTATGTTGGCTTGAAATGAAGCTATAATGGTATTTTTGAATTTTTTGAATTTTTTTGCTATTTTTTTGGAATTTTCTAATACTCGTCGGGTTGGAACGGAATGGAGCAGTAATTTTTATTTTCTCTCTTTCTCAGCCTTTTCCAACCTATGTTAGCTTTAAATAAAGCCATAATGGTATTTTTGAATTTTTTTAATTTTTTGCAATTTTTTTGGAATTTTCTATTACCCATCGGGTAGGAACGGAACGGAAAGTCAATTTTTATTTTTTCTCTTTCTCAGCCTTTTCCAACCTATTTTGGCTTGGAATGAACCCTTAACGGTATTTTTTAATTTATTGAATTTTTTTGCTATTTTTTTGGAATTTTCTAATACGCGTAGGATTGGAACGAAACGGAACAGTAATTGTTATTTTCTATCTTGCTCATCCTGTTCCAACCTATGTTGGCTTGAAATGAAGCCATAATGGTATTTTTGAATTTTTTTAATTTTATTGCTATTTTTTTGGAATTTTCTAAAACGCGTAGGGTTGGAACGGAACGGAACAGTAATTTTTATTTTCTCTCTTTCTCAGCCTTTTCCAACCTATGTTGGCTTGAAATGAAGCTATAATGGTATTTTTGAATTTTTTGAATTTTTTTGCTATTTTTTTAGAATTTTCTATTACGTTTCGGGTTGGAACGGAACGGAACGATAGTACTGATTTTCTCTCTTTCTCATACTTTTCCAACCTATGTTGGCTTGAAATGAAGCCATAATAGTATTTTCGAATTTTTCGAATTTTTTGCTCTTTTTTTGGAATTTTCTATTACGCGTCGTGTTGGAACGGAACAGAACAGTAATTTTTATTTTCTCTCTTTCTCAGCCCATTCCAACCTATGTTGGCTTGAAATGAAGCTAGAATGGTATTTTTTAATTTTTTGAATTTTTTTGCTATTTTTTTGGAATTTTCAATTACGCTTCGTGTTGGAACGGAATGGAACGATAGTACTTATTTTCTCTCTTTCTCATACTTTTCCAACCTATGTTGGCTTGAAATGAAGCCATAATAGTATTTTTGAATTTTTTTGCTATTTTTTTGGAATTTTCTATTACGTTTCGGGTTGTAACGGAACGGAACGATAGTACTTATTTTCTCTCTTTCTCATACTTTTCCAACCTATGTTGGCTTGAAATGAAGCCATAATAGTATTTTCGAATTTTTTAATTTTTTTGCTATTTTTTTGTAATTTTCTATTACGCGTCGGGTTGGAACGGAACAGAACAATAATTTTTATTTTCTCTCTTTCTCAGCCTATTCTAACCTATGTTGGCTTGAAATGAAGCTAGAATGGTATTTTTTAATTTTTTGAATTTTTTTGCTATTTTTTTGGAATTTTCTAAAACGCGTAGGGTTGGAACGGAACGGAACAGTAATTTTTATTTTCTCTCTTTCTCATACTTTTCCAACCTATGTTGGCTTGAAATGAAGCCATAATGGTATTTTGGAATTTTTTTAATTTTTTGCAATTTTTTTGGAATTTTCTATTACCCATCGGGTAGGAACGGAACGGAAAGTCAATTTTTATTTTTTCTCTTTCTCAGCCTTTTCCAACCTATTTTGGCTTGAAATGAACCCTTAACGGTATTTTTTAATTTATTGAATTTTTTTGCTATTTTTTTGGAATTTTCTAATACGCGTAGGATTGGAACGAAACGGAACAGTAATTGTTATTTTCTATCTTTCTCATCCTTTTCCAACCTATGTTGGCTTGAAATGAAGCCATAATGGTATTTTTGAATTTTTTTATTTTTTTTGCTATTTTTTTGGAATTTTCTAAAACGGGTAGGGTTGGAACGGAACGGAACAGTAATTTTTATTTGCTCTCTTTCTCAGCCTTTTCCAACCTATGTTGGCTTGAAATGAAGCTATAATGGTATTTTTGAATTTTTTGAATTTTTTTGCTATTTTTTTAGAATTTTCTATTACGTTTCGGGTTGGAACGGAACGGAACGATAGTACTGATTTTCTCTCTTTCTCATACTTTTCCAACCTATGTTGGCTTGAAATGAAGCAATAATAGTATTTTCGAATTTTTCGAATTTTTTATATTTTTTTGGAATTTTCTATTACGCGTCGTGTTGGAACGGAACAGAACAGTAATTTTTATTTTCTCTCTTTCTCAGCCCATTCCAACCTATGTTGGCTTGAAATGAAGCTAGAATGGTATTTTTTAATTTTTTGAATTTTTTAGCTATTTTTTTGGAATTTTCAATTACGCTTCGTGTTGGAACGGAATGGAACGATAGTACTTATTTTCTCTCTTTCTCATACTTTTCCAACCTATGTTGGCTTGAAATGAAGCCATAATAGTATTTTCGAATTTTTCGAATTTTTTGCTATTTTTTTGGAATTTTCTATTACGCGTCGTGTTGGAACGGAACAGAACAGTAATTTTTATTTTCTCTCTTTCTCAGCCCATTCCAACCTATGTTGGCTTGAAATGAAGCTAGAATGGTATTTTTTAATTTTTTGAATTTTTTTGCTATTTTTTTGGAATTTTCAATTACGCTTCGTGTTGGAACGGAATGGAACGACAGTACTTATTTTCTCTCTTTCTCATACTTTTCCAACCTATGTTGGCTTGAATGAAGCCATAATAGTATTTTTGAATTTTTTTGCTTTTTTTTGGAATTTTCTATTACGTTTCGGGTTGGAACGGAACGGAACGATAGTACATATTTTCTCTCTTTCTCATACTTTTCCAACCTATGTTGGCTTGAAATGAAGCCATAATAGTATTTTCGAATTTTTTAATTTTTTTGCTGTTTTTTTGTAATTTTCTATTACGCGTCGGGTTGGAACGGAACGGAACAGTAATTGTTATTTTCTATCTTTCTCATCCTTTTCCAACCGATGTTGGCTTGAAATGAAGCCATAATGGTATTTTTGAATTTTTTTAATTTTTTTGCTATTTTTTTGGAATTTTCTAAAACGCGTAGGGTTGGAACGGAACGGAACAGTAATTTTTATTTTCTCTCTTTCTCAGTCTTTTCCAACCTATGTTCGCTTGAAATGAAGCTATAATGGTATTTTTGAATTTTTTGAATTTTTTTGCTATTTTTTTAGAATTTTCTATTACGTTTCGGGTTGGAACGGAACGGAACGATAGTACTTATTTTCTCTTTTTCTCATACTTTTCCAACCTATGTTGGCTTGAAATGAAGCCATAATAGTATTTTTGAATTTTTTAATTTTTTTGCTATTTTTTTGCAATTTTCTGTTACGCGTCGGGTTGGAACGGAACAGAACAATAATTTTTATTTTCTCTCTTTCTCAGCCTTTTCCAACCTATGTTGGCTTGAAATGAAGCCATAATGGTATTTTTGAATTTTTTAATTTTTTTGCTATTTTTTTGTAATTTTCTAAAACGCGTAGGGTTGGAACGGAACGGAAAAGTAATTTTTATTTTCTCTCTTTCTCAGCCTTTTCCGACCTATGTTGGCTTGAATTGAAGCCATAATGGTATTTTTGAATTTTTTGAATTTTTTTGGTATTTTTTTGGAATTTCTATTACCCATCGGGTAGGAACGGAACGGAAAGACAATTTTTATTTTTCCTCTTTCTAAACCTTTTCAACCTATTTTGGCTTGAAATGAACCCCTTAACGGTATTTTTTAATTTATTGAATTTTTTTGCTAGTTTTTTGGAATTTTCTAATACACGTCGGGTTGGAACGGAATGCAGCAGTAATTTTTATTTTCCCTCTTTCTCAGCCTTTTCCAACCTATGTTGGCTTGAAATAAAGCCATAATGGTATTTTTGAATTTTTTTAATTTTTTGCTATTTTTTTGGAATTTTTTATTACCCATCGGGTAGGAACGGAACGGAAAGAAATTTTTTATTTTTTCCCTTTCTCAGCCTTTTCCAACCTATGTTGGCTTGAAATGAAGCCATAATGGTATTTTTGAATTTTTTAAATTTTTTTGCTATTTTTTTGGAATTTTCTATTACCCATCTGGTAGGAACGGAACGGAAAGTCAATTTTTATTTTTTCTCTTTCTCAGCCTTTTCCAACCTATTTTGGCTTGGAATGAACCCTTAACGGTATTTTTTAATTTATTGAATTTTTTTGCTATTTTTTTGGAATTTTCTAATACGCGTAGGATTGGAACGAAACGGAACAGTAATTGTTATTTTCTATCTTGCTCATCCTGTTCCAACCTATGTTGGCTTGAAATGAAGCCATAATGGTATTTTTGAATTTTTTTAATTTTATTGCTATTTTTTTGGAATTTTCTAAAACGGGTAGGGTTGGAACGGAACGGAACAGTAATTTTTATTTGCTCTCTTTCTCAGCCTTTTCCAACCTATGTTGGCTTGAAATGAAGCTATAATGGTATTTTTGAATTTTTTGAATTTTTTTGCTATTTTTTTAGAATTTTCTATTACGTTTCGGGTTGGAACGGAACGGAACGATAGTACTGATTTTCTCTCTTTCTCATACTTTTCCAACCTATGTTGGCTTGAAATGAAGCAATAATAGTATTTTCGAATTTTTCGAATTTTTTATATTTTTTTGGAATTTTCTATTACGCGTCGTGTTGGAACGGAACAGAACAGTAATTTTTATTTTCTCTCTTTCTCAGCCCATTCCAACCTATGTTGGCTTGAAATGAAGCTAGAATGGTATTTTTTAATTTTTTGAATTTTTTAGCTATTTTTTTGGAATTTTCAATTACGCTTCGTGTTGGAACGGAATGGAACGATAGTACTTATTTTCTCTCTTTCTCATACTTTTCCAACCTATGTTGGCTTGAAATGAAGCCATAATAGTATTTTCGAATTTTTCGAATTTTTTGCTATTTTTTTGGAATTTTCTATTACGCGTCGTGTTGGAACGGAACAGAACAGTAATTTTTATTTTCTCTCTTTCTCAGCCCATTCCAACCTATGTTGGCTTGAAATGAAGCTAGAATGGTATTTTTTAATTTTTTGAATTTTTTTGCTATTTTTTTGGAATTTTCAATTACGCTTCGTGTTGGAACGGAATGGAACGACAGTACTTATTTTCTCTCTTTCTCATACTTTTCCAACCTATGTTGGCTTGAATGAAGCCATAATAGTATTTTTGAATTTTTTTGCTTTTTTTTGGAATTTTCTATTACGTTTCGGGTTGGAACGGAACGGAACGATAGTACATATTTTCTCTCTTTCTCATACTTTTCCAACCTATGTTGGCTTGAAATGAAGCCATAATAGTATTTTCGAATTTTTTAATTTTTTTGCTATTTTTTTGTAATTTTCTATTACGCGTCGGGTTGGAACGGAACGGAACAGTAATTGTTATTTTCTATCTTTCTCATCCTTTTCCAACCGATGTTGGCTTGAAATGAAGCCATAATGGTATTTTTGAATTTTTTTAATTTTTTTGCTATTTTTTTGGAATTTTCTAAAACGCGTAGGGTTGGAACGGAACGGAACAGTAATTTTTATTTTCTCTCTTTCTCAGCCTTTTCCAACCTATGTTGGCTTGAAATGAAGCTATAATGGTATTTTTGAATTTTTTGAATTTTTTTAGAATTTTCTATTACGTTTCGGGTTGGAACGGAACGGAACGATAGTACTTATTTTCTCTTTTTCTCATACTTTTCCAACCTATGTTGGCTTGAAATGAAGCCATAATAGTATTTTTTAATTTTTTAATTTTTTTGCTATTTTTTTGTAATTTTCTATTACTCGTCGGGTTGGAACGGAACAGAACAATAATTTTTATTTTCTCTCTTTCTCAGCCTTTTCCAACCTATGTTGGCTTGAAATGAAGCCATAATGGTATTTTTGAATTTTTTAATTTTTTTGCTATTTTTTTGTAATTTTCTAAAACGCGTAGGGTTGGAACGGAACGGAAAAGTAATTTTTATTTTCTCTCTTTCTCAGCCTTTTCCGACCTATGTTGGCTTGAATTGAAGCCATAATGGTATTTTTGAATTTTTTGAATTTTTTTGGTATTTTTTTGGAATTTCTATTACCCATCGGGTAGGAACGGAACGGAAAGACAATTTTTATTTTTCCTCTTTCTAAACCTTTTCAACCTATTTTGGCTTGAAATGAACCCCTTAACGGTATTTTTTAATTTATTGAATTTTTTTGCTAGTTTTTTGGAATTTTCTAATACACGTCGGGTTGGAACGGAATGCAGCAGTAATTTTTATTTTCCCTCTTTCTCAGCCTTTTCCAACCTATGTTGGCTTGAAATAAAGCCATAATGGTATTTTTGAATTTTTTTAATTTTTTGCTATTTTTTTGGAATTTTTTATTACCCATCGGGTAGGAACGGAACGGAAAGAAATTTTTTATTTTTTCCCTTTCTCAGCCTTTTCCAACCTATTTTGGCTTGAAATGAACCCTTAACGGTATTTTTTAATTTATTGAATTTTTTTGCTATTTTTTTGGAATTTTCTAATACGCGTAGAATTGGAACGAAACGGAACAGTAATTTTTATTTTCTATCTTTCTCAGCCTTTTCCAACCTATGTTGGCTTGAAATGAAGCCATAATGGTATTTTTGAATTTTTTTAATTTTTTTGCTATTTTTTTGGAATTTTCTATTACCCATCGGGTAGGAACGGAACGGAAAGTCAATTTTTATTTTTTCTCTTTCTCAGCCTTTTCCAACCTATTTTGGCTTGGAATGAACCCTTAACGGTATTTTTTAATTTATTGAATTTTTTTGCTATTTTTTTGGAATTTTCTAATACGCGTAGGATTGGAACGAAACGGAACAGTAATTGTTATTTTCTATCTTGCTCATCCTGTTCCAACCTATGTTGGCTTGAAATGAAGCCATAATGGTATTTTTGAATTTTTTTAATTTTATTGCTATTTTTTTGGAATTTTCTAAAACGGGTAGGGTTGGAACGGAACGGAACAGTAATTTTTATTTGCTCTCTTTCTCAGCCTTTTCCAACCTATGTTGGCTTGAAATGAAGCTATAATGGTATTTTTGAATTTTTTGAATTTTTTTGCTATTTTTTTAGAATTTTCTATTACGTTTCGGGTTGGAACGGAACGGAACGATAGTACTGATTTTCTCTCTTTCTCATACTTTTCCAACCTATGTTGGCTTGAAATGAAGCAATAATAGTATTTTCGAATTTTTCGAATTTTTTATATTTTTTTGGAATTTTCTATTACGCGTCGTGTTGGAACGGAACAGAACAGTAATTTTTATTTTCTCTCTTTCTCAGCCCATTCCAACCTATGTTGGCTTGAAATGAAGCTAGAATGGTATTTTTTAATTTTTTGAATTTTTTAGCTATTTTTTTGGAATTTTCAATTACGCTTCGTGTTGGAACGGAATGGAACGATAGTACTTATTTTCTCTCTTTCTCATACTTTTCCAACCTATGTTGGCTTGAAATGAAGCCATAATAGTATTTTCGAATTTTTCGAATTTTTTGCTATTTTTTTGGAATTTTCTATTACGCGTCGTGTTGGAACGGAACAGAACAGTAATTTTTATTTTCTCTCTTTCTCAGCCCATTCCAACCTATGTTGGCTTGAAATGAAGCTAGAATGGTATTTTTTAATTTTTTGAATTTTTTTGCTATTTTTTTGGAATTTTCAATTACGCTTCGTGTTGGAACGGAATGGAACGACAGTACTTATTTTCTCTCTTTCTCATACTTTTCCAACCTATGTTGGCTTGAATGAAGCCATAATAGTATTTTTGAATTTTTTTGCTTTTTTTTGGAATTTTCTATTACGTTTCGGGTTGGAACGGAACGGAACGATAGTACATATTTTCTCTCTTTCTCATACTTTTCCAACCTATGTTGGCTTGAAATGAAGCCATAATAGTATTTTCGAATTTTTTAATTTTTTTGCTATTTTTTTGTAATTTTCTATTACGCGTCGGGTTGGAACGGAACGGAACAGTAATTGTTATTTTCTATCTTTCTCATCCTTTTCCAACCGATGTTGGCTTGAAATGAAGCCATAATGGTATTTTTGAATTTTTTTAATTTTTTTGCTATTTTTTTGGAATTTTCTAAAACGCGTAGGGTTGGAACGGAACGGAACAGTAATTTTTATTTTCTCTCTTTCTCAGCCTTTTCCAACCTATGTTGGCTTGAAATGAAGCTATAATGGTATTTTTGAATTTTTTGAATTTTTTTGCTATTTTTTTAGAATTTTCTATTACGTTTCGGGTTGGAACGGAACGGAACGATAGTACTTATTTTCTCTTTTTCTCATACTTTTCCAACCTATGTTGGCTTGAAATGAAGCCATAATAGTATTTTTGAATTTTTTAATTTTTTTGCTATTTTTTTGTAATTTTCTATTACGCGTCGGGTTGGAACGGAACAGAACAATAATTTTTATTTTCTCTCTTTCTCAGCCTTTTCCAACCTATGTTGGCTTGAAATGAAGCCATAATGGTATTTTTTAATTTTTTAATTTTTTTGCTATTTTTTTGTAATTTTCTAAAACGCGTAGGGTTGGAACGGAACGGAAAAGTAATTTTTATTTTCTCTCTTTCTCAGCCTTTTCCGACCTATGTTGGCTTGAATTGAAGCCATAATGGTATTTTTGAATTTTTTGAATTTTTTTGGTATTTTTTTGGAATTTCTATTACCCATCGGGTAGGAACGGAACGGAAAGACAATTTTTATTTTTCCTCTTTCTAAACCTTTTCAACCTATTTTGGCTTGAAATGAACCCCTTAACGGTATTTTTTAATTTATTGAATTTTTTTGCTAGTTTTTTGGAATTTTCTAATACACGTCGGGTTGGAACGGAATGCAGCAGTAATTTTTATTTTCCCTCTTTCTCAGCCTTTTCCAACCTATGTTGGCTTGAAATAAAGCCATAATGGTATTTTTGAATTTTTTTAATTTTTTGCTATTTTTTTGGAATTTTTTATTACCCATCGGGTAGGAACGGAACGGAAAGAAATTTTTTATTTTTTCCCTTTCTCAGCCTTTTCCAACCTATTTTGGCTTGAAATGAACCCTTAACGGTATTTTTTAATTTATTGAATTTTTTTGCTATTTTTTTGGAATTTTCTAATACGCGTAGAATTGGAACGAAACGGAACAGTAATTTTTATTTTCTATCTTTCTCAGCCTTTTCCAACCTATGTTGGCTTGAAATGAAGCCATAATGGTATTTTTGAATTTTTTTAATTTTTTTGCTATTTTTTTGGAATTTTCTATTACCCATCTGGTAGGAACGGAACGGAAAGTCAATTTTTATTTTTTCTCTTTCTCAGCCTTTTCCAACCTATTTTGGCTTGGAATGAACCCTTAACGGTATTTTTTAATTTATTGAATTTTTTTGCTATTTTTTTGGAATTTTCTAATACGCGTAGGATTGGAACGAAACGGAACAGTAATTGTTATTTTCTATCTTGCTCATCCTGTTCCAACCTATGTTGGCTTGAAATGAAGCCATAATGGTATTTTTGAATTTTTTTAATTTTATTGCTATTTTTTTGGAATTTTCTAAAACGGGTAGGGTTGGAACGGAACGGAACAGTAATTTTTATTTGCTCTCTTTCTCAGCCTTTTCCAACCTATGTTGGCTTGAAATGAAGCTATAATGGTATTTTTGAATTTTTTGAATTTTTTTGCTATTTTTTTAGAATTTTCTATTACGTTTCGGGTTGGAACGGAACGGAACGATAGTACTGATTTTCTCTCTTTCTCATACTTTTCCAACCTATGTTGGCTTGAAATGAAGCAATAATAGTATTTTCGAATTTTTCGAATTTTTTATATTTTTTTGGAATTTTCTATTACGCGTCGTGTTGGAACGGAACAGAACAGTAATTTTTATTTTCTCTCTTTCTCAGCCCATTCCAACCTATGTTGGCTTGAAATGAAGCTAGAATGGTATTTTTTAATTTTTTGAATTTTTTAGCTATTTTTTTGGAATTTTCAATTACGCTTCGTGTTGGAACGGAATGGAACGATAGTACTTATTTTCTCTCTTTCTCATACTTTTCCAACCTATGTTGGCTTGAAATGAAGCCATAATAGTATTTTCGAATTTTTCGAATTTTTTGCTATTTTTTTGGAATTTTCTATTACGCGTCGTGTTGGAACGGAACAGAACAGTAATTTTTATTTTCTCTCTTTCTCAGCCCATTCCAACCTATGTTGGCTTGAAATGAAGCTAGAATGGTATTTTTTAATTTTTTGAATTTTTTTGCTATTTTTTTGGAATTTTCAATTACGCTTCGTGTTGGAACGGAATGGAACGACAGTACTTATTTTCTCTCTTTCTCATACTTTTCCAACCTATGTTGGCTTGAATGAAGCCATAATAGTATTTTTGAATTTTTTTGCTTTTTTTTGGAATTTTCTATTACGTTTCGGGTTGGAACGGAACGGAACGATAGTACATATTTTCTCTCTTTCTCATACTTTTCCAACCTATGTTGGCTTGAAATGAAGCCATAATAGTATTTTCGAATTTTTTAATTTTTTTGCTATTTTTTTGTAATTTTCTATTACGCGTCGGGTTGGAACGGAACGGAACAGTAATTGTTATTTTCTATCTTTCTCATCCTTTTCCAACCGATGTTGGCTTGAAATGAAGCCATAATGGTATTTTTGAATTTTTTTAATTTTTTTGCTATTTTTTTGGAATTTTCTAAAACGCGTAGGGTTGGAACGGAACGGAACAGTAATTTTTATTTTCTCTCTTTCTCAGCCTTTTCCAACCTATGTTGGCTTGAAATGAAGCTATAATGGTATTTTTGAATTTTTTGAATTTTTTTGCTATTTTTTTAGAATTTTCTATTACGTTTCGGGTTGGAACGGAACGGAACGATAGTACTTATTTTCTCTTTTTCTCATACTTTTCCAACCTATGTTGGCTTGAAATGAAGCCATAATAGTATTTTTGAATTTTTTAATTTTTTTGCTATTTTTTTGTAATTTTCTATTACTCGTCGGGTTGGAACGGAACAGAACAATAATTTTTATTTTCTCTCTTTCTCAGCCTTTTCCAACCTATGTTGGCTTGAAATGAAGCCATAATGGTATTTTTTAATTTTTTAATTTTTTTGCTATTTTTTTGTAATTTTCTAAAACGCGTAGGGTTGGAACGGAACGGAAAAGTAATTTTTATTTTCTCTCTTTCTCAGCCTTTTCCGACCTATGTTGGCTTGAATTGAAGCCATAATGGTATGTTTGAATTTTTTGAATTTTTTTGGTATTTTTTTGGAATTTCTATTACCCATCGGGTAGGAACGGAACGGAAAGACAATTTTTATTTTTCCTCTTTCTAAACCTTTTCAACCTATTTTGACTTGAAATGAACCCCTTAACGGTATTTTTTAATTTATTGAATTTTTTTGCTAGTTTTTTGGAATTTTCTAATACACGTCGGGTTGGAACGGAATGCAGCAGTAATTTTTATTTTCCCTCTTTCTCAGCCTTTTCCAACCTATGTTGGTTTGAAATAAAGCCATAATGGTGTTTTTGAATTTTTTTAATTTTTTGCTATTTTTTTGGAATTTTTTATTACCCATCGGGTAGGAACGGAACGGAAAGAAATTTTTTATTTTTTCCCTTTCTCAGCCTTTTCCAACCTATTTTGGCTTGAAATGAACCCTTAACGGTATTTTTTAATTTATTGAATTTTTTTGCTATTTTTTTGGAATTTTCTAATACGCGTAGAATTTTAACGAAACGGAACAGTAATTTTTATTTTCTATCTTTCTCAGCCTTTTCCAACCAATGTTGGCTTGAAATGAAGCCATAATGGTATTTTTGAATTTTTTTAATTTTTTTGCTATTTTTTTGGAATTTTCTATTACCCATCGGGTAGGAACGGAACGGAAAGTCAATTTTTATTTTTTCTCTTTCTCAGCCTTTTCCAACCTATTTTGGCTTGGAATGAACCCTTAACGGTATTTTTTAATTTATTGAATTTTTTTGCTATTTTTTTGGAATTTTCTAATACGCGTAGGATTGGAACGAAACGGAACAGTAATTGTTATTTTCTATCTTGCTCATCCTGTTCCAACCTATGTTGGCTTGAAATGAAGCCATAATGGTATTTTTGAATTTTTTTAATTTTATTGCTATTTTTTTGGAATTTTCTAAAACGGGTAGGGTTGGAACGGAACGGAACAGTAATTTTTATTTTCTCTCTTTCTCAGCCTTTTCCGACCTATGTTGGCTTGAATTGAAGCCATAATGGTATTTTTGAATTTTTTGAATTTTTTTGGTATTTTTTTGGAATTTCTATTACCCATCGGGTAGGAACGGAACGGAAAGACAATTTTTATTTTTCCTCTTTCTAAACCTTTTCAACCTATTTTGGCTTGAAATGAACCCCTTAACGGTATTTTTTAATTTATTGAATTTTTTTGCTAGTTTTTTGGAATTTTCTAATACACGTCGGGTTGGAACGGAATGCAGCAGTAATTTTTATTTTCCCTCTTTCTCAGCCTTTTCCAACCTATGTTGGCTTGAAATAAAGCCATAATGGTATTTTTGAATTTTTTTAATTTTTTGCTATTTTTTTGGAATTTTTTATTACCCATCGGGTAGGAACGGAACGGAAAGAAATTTTTTATTTTTTCCCTTTCTCAGCCTTTTCCAACCTATTTTGGCTTAAAATGAACCCTTAACGGTATTTTTTAATTTATTGAATTTTTTTGCTATTTTTTTGGAATTTTCTAATACGCGTAGAATTGGAACGAAACGGAACAGTAATTTTTATTTTCTATCTTTCTCAGCCTTTTCCAACCTATGTTGGCTTGAAATGAAGCCATAATGGTATTTTTGAATTTTTTTAATTTTTTTGCTATTTTTTTGGAATTTTCTAATACGCGTAGGGTTGGAACGAACGGAACAGTAATTTTTATTTTCTCTCTTTCTCAGCCTTTTCCAACCTATGTTGGCTTGAAATGAAGCTATAATGGTATTTTTGAATTTTTTGAATTTTTTTGCTATTTTTTTGGAATTTTCTAATACGCGTCGGGTTGGAACGGAATGGAGCAGTAATTTTTATTTTCTCTCTTTCTCAGCCTTTTCCAACCTATGTTAGCTTTAAATAAAGCCATAATGGTATTTTTGAATTTTTTTAATTTTTTGCAATTTTTTTGGAATTTTCTATTACCCATCGGGTAGGAACGGAACGGAAAGTCAATTTTTATTTTTTCTCTTTCTCACCCTTTTCCAACCTATTTTGGCTTGGAATGAACCCTTAACGGTATTTTTTAATTTATTGAATTTTTTTGCTATTTTTTTGGAATTTTCTAATACGCGTAGGATTGGAACGAAACGGAACAGTAATTGTTATTTTCTATCTTGCTCATCCTGTTCCAACCTATGTTGGCTTGAAATGAAGCCATAATGGTATTTTTGAATTTTTTTAATTTTATTGCTATTTTTTTGGAATTTTCTAAAACGCGTAGGGTTGGAACGGAACGGAACAGTAATTTTTATTTTCTCTCTTTCTCAGCCTTTTCCAACCTATGTTGGCTTGAAATGAAGCTATAATGGTATTTTTGAATTTTTTGAATTTTTTTGCTATTTTTTTAGAATTTTCTATTACGTTTCGGGTTGGAACGGAACGGAACGATAGTACTGATTTTCTCTCTTTCTCATACTTTTCCAACCTATGTTGGCTTGAAATGAAGCCATAATAGTATTTTCGAATTTTTCGAATTTTTTGCTCTTTTTTTGGAATTTTCTATTACGCGTCGTGTTGGAACGGAACAGAACAGTAATTTTTATTTTCTCTCTTTCTCAGCCCATTCCAACCTATGTTGGCTTGAAATGAAGCTAGAATGGTATTTTTTAATTTTTTGAATTTTTTTGCTATTTTTTTGGAATTTTCAATTACGCTTTGTGTTGGAACGGAATGGAACGATAGTACTTATTTTCTCTCTTTCTCATACTTTTCCAACCTATGTTGGCTTGAAATGAAGCCATAATAGTATTTTTGAATTTTTTTGCTATTTTTTTGGAATTTTCTATTACGTTTCGGGTTGGAACGGAACGGAACGATAGTACTTATTTTCTCTCTTTCTCATACTTTTCCAACCTATGTTGGCTTGAAATGAAGCCATAATAGTATTTTCGAATTTTTTAATTTTTTTGCTATTTTTTTGTAATTTTCTATTACGCGTCGGGTTGGAACGGAACAGAACAATATTTTTATTTTCTCTCTTTCTCAGCCTATTCTAACCTATGTTGGCTTGAAATGAAGCTAGAATGGTATTTTTTAATTTTTTGAATTTTTTTGCTATTTTTTTGGAATTTTCTAAAACGCGTAGGGTTGGAACGGAACGGAACAGTAATTTTTATTTTCTCTCTTTCTCATACTTTTCCAACCTATGTTGGCTTGAAATGAAGCCATAATGGTATTTTTGAATTTTTTTAATTTTTTGCAATTTTTTTGGAATTTTCTATTACCCATCGGGTAGGAACGGAACGGAAAGTTAATTTTTATTTTTTCTCTTTCTCAGCCTTTTCCAACCTATTTTGGCTTGAAATGAACCCTTAACGGTATTTTTTAATTTATTGAATTTTTTTGCTATTTTTTTGGAATTTTCTAATACGCGTAGGATTGGAACGAAACGGAACAGTAATTGTTATTTTCTATCTTTCTCATCCTTTTCCAACCTATGTTGGCTTGAAATGAAGCCATAATGGTATTTTTGAATTTTTTTTATTTTTTTTGCTATTTTTTTGGAATTTTCTAAAACGGGTAGGGTTGGAACGGAACGGAACAGTAATTTTTATTTGCTCTCTTTCTCAGCCTTTTCCAACCTATGTTGGCTTGAAATGAAGCTATAATGGTATTTTTGAATTTTTTGAATTTTTTTGCTATTTTTTTAGAATTTTCTATTACGTTTCGGGTTGGAACGGAACGGAACGATAGTACTGATTTTCTCTCTTTCTCATACTTTTCCAACCTATGTTGGCTTGAAATGAAGCAATAATAGTATTTTCGAATTTTTCGAATTTTTTGCTATTTTTTTGGAATTTTCTATTACGCGTCGTGTTGGAACGGAACAGAACAGTAATTTTTATTTTCTCTCTTTCTCAGCCCATTCCAACCTATGTTGGCTTGAAATGAAGCTAGAATGGTATTTTTTAATTTTTTGAATTTTTTAGCTATTTTTTTGGAATTTTCAATTACGCTTCGTGTTGGAACGGAATGGAACGATAGTACTTATTTTCTCTCTTTCTCATACTTTTCCAACCTATGTTGGCTTGAAATGAAGCCATAATAGTATTTTCGAATTTTTCGAATTTTTTGCTATTTTTTTGGAATTTTCTATTACGCGTCGTGTTGGAACGGAACAGAACAGTAATTTTTATTTTCTCTCTTTCTCAGCCCATTCCAACCTATGCTGGCTTGAAATGAAGCTAGAATGGTATTTTTTAATTTTTTGAATTTTTTTGCTATTTTTTTGGAATTTTCAATTACGCTTCGTGTTGGAACGGAATGGAACGACAGTACTTATTTTCTCTCTTTCTCATACTTTTCCAACCTATGTTGGCTTGAATGAAGCCATAATAGTATTTTTGAATTTTTTTGCTTTTTTTTGGAATTTTCTATTACGTTTCGGGTTGGAACGGAACGGAACGATAGTACTTATTTTCTCTTTTTCTCATACTTTTCCAACCTATGTTGGCTTGAAATGAAGCCATAATAGTATTTTTTAATTTTTTAATTTTTTTGCTATTTTTTTGTAATTTTCTATTACGCGTCGGGTTGGAACGGAACAGAACAATAATTTTTATTTTCTCTCTTTCTCAGCCTTTTCCAACCTATGTTGGCTTGAAATGAAGCCATAATGGTATTTTTGAATTTTTTAATTTTTTTGCTATTTTTTTGTAATTTTCTAAAACGCGTAGGGTTGGAACGGAACGGAAAAGTAATTTTTATTTTCTCTCTTTCTCAGCCTTTTCCGACCTATGTTGGCTTGAAATGAAGCGATAATGGTATTTTTGAATTTTTTAATTTTTTTGCTATTTTTTTGGAATTTTCTAAAACGCGTAGGGTTGGAACGGAACGGAACAGTAATTTTTATTTTCTCTCTTTCTCAGCCTTTTCCGACCTATGTTGGCTTGAATTGAAGCCATAATGGTATTTTTGAATTTTTTGAATTTTTTTGGTATTTTTTTGGAATTTCTATTACCCATCAGGTAGGAACGGAACGGAAAGACAATTTTTATTTTTCCTCTTTCTCAACCTTTTCAACCTATTTTGGCTTGAAATGAACCCCTTAACGGTATTTTTTAATTTATTGAATTTTTTTGCTAGTTTTTTGGAATTTTCTAATACACGTCGGGTTGGAACGGAATGCAGCAGTAATTTTTATTTGCTCTCTTTCTCAGCCTTTTCCAACCTATGTTGGCTTGAAATGAAGCTATAATGGTATTTTTGAATTTTTTGAATTTTTTTGCTATTTTTTTAGAATTTTCTATTACGTTTCGGGTTGGAACGGAACGGAACGATAGTACTGATTTTCTCTCTTTCTCATACTTTTCCAACCTATGTTGGCTTGAAATGAAGCAATAATAGTATTTTCGAATTTTTCGAATTTTTTGCTATTTTTTTGGAATTTTCTATTACGCGTCGTGTTGGAACGGAACAGAACAGTAATTTTTATTTTCTCTCTTTCTCAGCCCATTCCAACCTATGTTGGCTTGAAATGAAGCTAGAATGGTATTTTTTAATTTTTTGAATTTTTTAGCTATTTTTTTGGAATTTTCAATTACGCTTCGTGTTGGAACGGAATGGAACGATAGTACTTATTTTCTCTCTTTCTCATACTTTTCCAACCTATGTTGGCTTGAAATGAAGCCATAATGGTATTTTTGAATTTTTTTAATGTTTTGCAATTTTTTGGGAATTTTCTATTACCCATCGGGTAGGAACGGAACGGAAAGTCAATTTTTATTTTTTCTCTTTCTCAGCCTTTTCCAACCTATTTTGGCTTGAAATGAACCCTTAACGGTATTTTTTAATTTATTGAATTTTTTTGCTATTTTTTTGGAATTTTCTAATACGCGTAGGATTGGAACGAAACGGAACAGTAATTGTTATTTTCTATCTTTCTCATCCTTTTCCAATCTATGTTGGCTTGAAATGAAGCCATAATGGTATTTTTGAATTTTTTTTAATTTTTTTGCTATTTTTTTGGAATTTTCTAAAACGCGTATGGTTGGAACGGAACGGAACAGTAATTTTTATTTTCTCTCTTTCTCAGCCTTTTCCAACCTATGTTGGCTTGAATTGAAGCCATAATGGTATTTTTGAATTTTTTGAATTTTTTTGATATTTTTTTGGAATTTTCTATTACGCGTCGGGTTTGAACGGAACAGAACAATAATTTTTATTTTCTCTCTTTCTCAGCCTATTCTAACCTATGTTGGCTTGAAATGAAGCTAGAATGGTATTTTTTAATTTTTTGAATTTTTTTGCTATTTTTTTAGAATTTTCTATTACGCTATGTGTTGGAACGGAATGGAACGATAGTACTTATTTTCTCTCTTTCTCATACTTTTCCAACCTATGTTGGCTTGAAATGAAGCCATAATAGTGTTTTCGAATTTTTTGAATTTTTTGCTATTTTTTTGGAATTTTCTATTACGCGTCGGGTTTGAACGGAACAGAACAATAATTTTTATTTTCTCTCTTTCTCAGCCTATTCTAACCTATGTTGGCTTGAAATGAAGCTAGAATGGTATTTTTTAATTTTTTGAATTTTTTTGCTATTTTTTTAGAATTTTCTATTACGCTTCGTGTTGGAACGGAATGGAACGATAGTAGTTATTTTCTCTCTTTCCCATACTTTTCCAACCTATGTTGGCTTGAAATGAAGCCATAATAGTATTTTCGAATTTTTTAATTTTTTTGCTATTTTTTTGGAATTTTCTATTACCCATCGGTTAGGAACGGAACGGAAAGACAATTTTTATTTTTTCTCTTTCTCAGCCTTTTCCAACTTATGTTGGCTTGAAATGAAGCCATAATGGTATTTTTGAATTTTTTTAATTTTTTTGCTATTTTTTTGGAATTTTCTAAGACGCGTAGGGTTGGAACGGAACGGAACAGTAATTTTTATTTTCTCTCTTTCTCAGCCTTTTCCAACCTATGTTGGCTTGAAATGAAGCTATAATGGTATTTTTGAATTGTTTGAATTTTTTTGCTATTTTTTTAGAATTTTCTATTACGTTTCGGGTTGGAACGGAACGGAACGATAGTACTTATTTTCTCTTTTTCTCATACTTTTCCAACCTATGTTGGCTTGAATTGAAGCCATAATAGTATTTTTGAATTTTTTAATTTTTTTGCTATTTTTTTGTAATTTTCTATTACGCGTCGGGTTGGAACGGAACAGAACAATAATTTTTATTTTCTCTCTTTCTCAGCCTTTTCCAACCTATTTTGGCTTGAAATGAAGCCATAATGGTATTTTTGAATTTTTTTAATTTTTTTGCTATTTTTTTGGAATTTTCTAATACGCGTAGGATTGGAACGAAACGGAACAGTAATTGTTATTTTCTATCTTTCTCATCCTTTTCCAACCTATGTTGGCTTGAAATGAAGCCATAATGGTATTTTTGAATTTTTTAATTTTTTTGCTATTTTTTTAGAATTTTCTAAAACGCGTAGGGTTGGAACGGAACGGAACAGTAATTTTTATTTTCTCTCTTTCTCAGCCTTTTCCGACCTATGTTGGCTTGAATTGAAGCCATAATGGTATTTTTGAATTTTTTGAATTTTTTTGGTATTTTTTTGGAATTTCTATTACCCATCAGGTAGGAACGGAACGGAAAGACAATTTTTATTTTTCCTCTTTCTCAACCTTTTCAACCTATTTTGGCTTGAAATGAACCCCTTAACGGTATTTTTTAATTTATTGAATTTTTTTGCTAGTTTTTTGGAATTTTCTAATACACGTCGGGTTGGAACGGAATGCAGCAGTAATTTTTATTTTCCCTCTTTCTCAGCCTTTTCCAACCTATGTTGGCTTGAAATAAAGCCATAATGGTATTTTTGAATTTTTTTAATTTTTTGCTATTTTTTTGGAATTTTTTATTACCCATCGGGTAGGAACGGAACGGAAAGAAATTTTTTATTTTTTCCCTTTCTCAGCCTTTTCCAACCTATTTTGGCTTGAAATGAACCCTTAACGGTATTTTTTAATTTATTGAATTTTTTTGCTATTTTTTTGGAATTTTCTAATACGCTTAGAATTGGAACGAAACAGAACAGTAATTTTTATTTTCTATCTTTCTCAGCCTTTTCCAACCTATGTTGGCTTGAAATGAAGCCATAATGGTATTTTTGAATTTTTTTAATTTTTTTGCTATTTTTTTGGAATTTTCTAATAAGCGTAGGGTTGGAACGAACAGAACAGTAATTTTTATTTTCTATCTTTCTCAGCCTTTTCCAACCTATGTTGGCTTGAAATGAAGCCATAATGGTATTTTTGAATTTTTTTAATTTTTTTGCTATTTTTTTGGAATTTTCTAATAAGCGTAGGTTTGGAACGAACAGAACAGTAATTTTTATTTTCTCTCTTTCTCAGCCTTTTCCAACCTATGTTGGCTTGAAATGAAGCTATAATGGTATTTTTGAATTTTTTGAATTTTTTTGCTATTTTTTTGGAATTTTCTAATACGCGTCGGGTTGGAACGGAATGGAGCAGTAATTTTTATTTTCTCTCTTTCTCAGCCTTTTCCAACCTATGTTAGCTTTAAATAAAGCCATAATGGTATTTTTGAATTTTTTTAATTTTTTGCAATTTTTTTGGAATTTTCTATTACCCATCGGGTAGGAACGGAACGGAAAGTCAATTTTTATTTTTTCTCTTTCTCAGCCTTTTCCAACCTATTTTGGCTTGGAATGAACCCTTAACGGTATTTTTTAATTTATTGAATTTTTTTGCTATTTTTTTGGAATTTTCTAATACGCGTAGGATTGGAACGAAACGGAACAGTAATTGTTATTTTCTATCTTTCTCATCCTTTTCCAACCTATGTTGGCTTGAAATGAAGCCATAATGGTATTTTTGAATTTTTTTAATTTTTTTGCTATTTTTTTGGAATTTTATAAAACGCGTAGGGTTGGAACGGAACGGAACAGTAATTTTTGTTTTCTCTCTTTCTCAGCCTTTTCCAACCTATGTTGGCTTGAAATGAAGCTATAATGGTATTTTTGAATTTTTTGAATTTTTTTGCTATTTTTTTAGAATTTTCTATTACGTTTCGGGTTGGAACGGAACGGAACGATAGTACTGATTTTCTCTCTTTCTCATACTTTTCCAACCTATGATGGCTTGAAATGAAGCCATAATAGTATTTTTGAATTTTTTTGCTATTTTTTTGGAATTTTCTATTACGTTTCGGGTTGGAACGGAACGGAACGATAGTACTTATTTTCTCTCTTTCTCATACTTTTCCAACCTATGTTGGCTTGAAATGAAGCCATAATAGTATTTTCGAATTTTTTAATTTTTTTGCTATTTTTTTGTAATTTTCTATTACGCGTCGGGTTGGAACGGAACAGAACAATAATTTTTATTTTCTCTCTTTCTCAGCCTTTTCCAACCTATGTTGGCTTGAAATGAAGCCATAATGGTATTTTTGAATTTTTTTAATTTTTTTGCTATTTTTTTGGAATTTTCTAATACGCGTAGGATTTGAACGAAACGGAACAGTAATTGTTATTTTCTATCTTTCTCATCCTTTTCCAACCTATGTTGGCTTGAAATGAAGCCATAATGGTATTTTTGAATTTTTTTAATTTTTTTGCTATTTTTTTGGAATTTTATAAAACGCGTAGGGTTGGAACGGAACGGAACAGTAATTTTTGTTTTCTCTCTTTCTCAGCCTTTTCCAACCTATGTTGGCTTGAAATGAAGCTATAATGGTATTTTTGAATTTTTTGAATTTTTTTGCTATTTTTTTAGAATTTTCTATTACGTTTCGGGTTGGAACGGAACGGAACGATAGTACTGATTTTCTCTCTTTCTCATACTTTTCCAACCTATGATGGCTTGAAATGAAGCCATAATAGTATTTTTGAATTTTTTTGCTATTTTTTTGGAATTTTCTATTACGTTTCGGGTTGGAACGGAACGGAACGATAGTACTTATTTTCTCTCTTTCTCATACTTTTCCAACCTATGTTGGCTTGAAATGAAGCCATAATAGTATTTTCGAATTTTTTAATTTTTTTGCTATTTTTTTGTAATTTTCTATTACGCGTCGGGTTGGAACGGAACAGAACAATAATTTTTATTTTCTCTCTTTCTCAGCCTTTTCCAACCTATGTTGGCTTGAAATGAAGCCATAATGGTATTTTTGAATTTTTTTAATTTTTTTGCTATTTTTTTGGAATTTTCTAATACGCGTAGGATTTGAACGAAACGGAACAGTAATTGTTATTTTCTATCTTTCTCATCCTTTTCCAACCTATGTTGGCTTGAAATGAAGCCATAATGGTATTTTTGAATTTTTTAATTTTTTTGCTATTTTTTTGGAATTTTCTAAAACGCGTAGGGTTGGAACGGAACGGAACAGTAATTTTTATTTTCTCTCTTTCTCAGCCTTTTCCAACCTATGTTGGCTTGAAATGAAGCTATAATGGTATTTTTGAATTTTTTGAATTTTTTTGCTATTTTTTTAGAATTTTCTATTACGTTTCGGGTTGGAACGGAACGGAACGATAGTACTGATTTTCTCTCTTTCTCATACTTTTCCAACCTATGTTGGCTTGAAATGAAGCCATAATGGTATTTTTGAATTTTTTTAATTTTTTTGCTATTTTTTTGGAATTTTCTAAAACGCGTAGGGTTGGAACGGAACGGAACAGTAATTTTTATTTTCTCTCTTTCTCAGCCTTTTCCGACCTATGTTGGCTTGAATTGAAGCCATAATGGTATTTTTTAATTTATTGAATTTTTTTGCTAGTTTTTTGGAATTTTCTAATACACGTCGGGTTGGAACGGAATGCAGCAGTAATTTTTATTTTCCCTCTTTCTCAGCCTTTTCCAACCTATGTTGGCTTGAAATAAAGCCATAATGGTATTTTTGAATTTTTTTAATTTTTTTAATTTTTTTGGAATTTTTTATTACCCATCGGGTAGGAACGGAAAGGAAAGTCAATTTTTATTTTTTCTCTTTCTCAGCCTTTTCCAACCTATTTTGGCTTGGAATGAACCCTTAACGGTATTTTTTAATTTATTGAATTTTTTTGCTATTTTTTTGGAATTTTCTAATACGCGTAGGATTGGAACGAAACGGAACAGTAATTGTTATTTTCTATCTTTCTCATCCTTTTCCAACTTATGTTGGCTTGAAATGAAGCCATAATGGTATTTTTGAATTTTTTTAATTTTTTTGCTATTTTTTTGGAATTTTCTAAAACGCGTAGGGTTGGAACGGAACGGAACAGTAATTTTTGTTTTCTCTCTTTCTCAGCCTTTTCCAACCTATGTTGGCTTGAAATGAAACTATAATGGTATTTTTGAATTTTTTTAATTTTTTTGCTATTTTTTTGGAATTTTCTAATAAGCGTAGGGTTGGAACGAACAGAACAGTAATTTTTATTTTCTATCTTTCTCAGCCTTTTCCAACCTATGTTGGCTTGAAATGAAGCCATAATGGTATTTTTGAATTTTTTTAATTTTTTTGCTATTTTTTTGGAATTTTCTAATACGCGTAGAATTGGAACGAAACAGAACAGTAATTTTTATTTTCTCTCTTTCTCAGCCTTTTCCAACCTATGTTGGCTTGAAATGAAGCTATAATGGTATTTTTGAATTTTTTTAATTTTTTTGCTATTTTTTTGGAATTTTCTAATAAGCGTAGGGTTGGAACGAACAGAACAGTAATTTTTATTTTCTATCTTTCTCAGCCTTTTCCAACCTATGTTGGCTTGAAATGAAGCCATAATGGTATTTTTGAATTTTTTTAATTTTTTTGCTATTTTTTTGGAATTTTCTAATAAGCGTAGGGTTGGAACGAACAGAACAGTAATTTTTATTTTCTATCTTTCTCAGCCTTTTCCAACCTATGTTGGCTTGAAATGAAGCCATAATGGTATTTTTGAATTTTTTTAATTTTTTTGCTATTTTTTTGGAATTTTCTAATAAGCGTAGGGTTGGAACGAACAGAACAGTAATTTTTATTTTCTATCTTTCTCAGCCTTTTCCAACCTATGTTGGCTTGAAATGAAGCCATAATGGTATTTTTGAATTTTTTTAATTTTTTTGCTATTTTTTTGGAATTTTCTAATACGCGTAGAATTGGAACGAAACAGAACAGTAATTTTTATTTTCTCTCTTTCTCAGCCTTTTCCAACCTATGTTGGCTTGAAATGAAGCTATAATGGTATTTTTGAATTTTTTGAATTTTTTTGCTATTTTTTTGGAATTTTCTAATACGCGTCGGGTTGGAACGGAATGGAGCAGTAATTTTTATTTTCTCTCTTTCTCAGCCTTTTCCAACCTATGTTAGCTTTAAATAAAGCCATAATGGTATTTTTGAATTTTTTTAATTTTTTGCAATTTTTTTGGAATTTTCTATTACCCATCGGGTAGGAACGGAACGGAAAGTCAATTTTTATTTTTTCTCTTTCTCAGCCTTTTCCAACCTATTTTGGCTTGGAATGAACCCTTAACGGTATTTTTTAATTTATTGAATTTTTTTGCTATTTTTTTGGAATTTTCTAATACGCGTAGGATTGGAACGAAACGGAACAGTAATTGTTATTTTCTATCTTTCTCATCCTTTTCCAACTTATGTTGGCTTGAAATGAAGCCATAATGGTATTTTTTAATTTATTGAATTTTTTTGCTATTTTTTTGGAATTTTCTAAAACGCGTAGGGTTGGAACGGAACGGAACAGTAATTTTTGTTTTCTCTCTTTCTCAGCCTTTTCCAACCTATGTTGGCTTGAAATGAAACTATAATGGTATTTTTGAATTTTTTGAATTTTTTTGCTATTTTTTTAGAATTTTCTATTACGTTTCGGGTTGGAACGGAACGGAACGATAGTACTGATTTTCTCTCTTTCTCATACTTTTCCAACCTATGTTGGCTTGAAATGAAGCCATAATAGTATTTTTGAATTTTTTTGCTATTTTTTTGGAATTTTCTATTACGTTTCGGGTTGGAACGGAACGGAACGATAGTACTTATTTTCTCTCTTTCTCATACTTTTCCAACCTATGTTGGCTTGAAATGAAGCCATAATAGAATTTTCGAATTTTTTAATTTTTTTGCTATTTTTTTGTAATTTTCTATTACGCGTCGGGTTGGAACGGAACAGAACAATAATTTTTATTTTCTCTCTTTCTCAGCCTATTCTAACCTATGTTGGCTTGAAATGAAGCTAGAATTGTATTTTTTAATTTTTTGAATTTTTTTGCTATTTTTTTGGAATTTTCTAAAACGCGCAGGGTTGGAACGGAACGGAACAGTAATTTTTATTTTCTCTCTTTCTCAGCCTTTTCCAACCTATGTTGGCTTGAAATGAAGCTATAATGGTATTTTTGAATTTTTTGAATTTTTTTGCTATTTTTTTAGAATTTTCTATTACGTTTCGGGTTGGAACGGAACGGAACGATAGTACTGATTTTCTCTCTTTCTCATACTTTTCCAACCTATGTTGGCTTGAAATGAAGCCATAATGGTATTTTTGAATTTTTTTAATTTTTTTGCTATTTTTTTGGAATTTTCTAAAACGCGTAGGGTTGGAACGGAACGGAACAGTAATTTTTATTTTCTCTCTTTCTCAGCCTTTTCCGACCTATGTTGGCTTGAATTGAAGCCATAATGGTATTTTTTAATTTATTGAATTTTTTTGCTAGTTTTTTGGAATTTTCTAATACACGTCGGGTTGGAACGGAATGCAGCAGTAATTTTTATTTTCCCTCTTTCTCAGCCTTTTCCAACCTATGTTGGCTTGAAATAAAGCCATAATGGTATTTTTGAATTTTTTTAATTTTTTTGGAATTTTTTATTACCCATCGGGTAGGAACGGAACGGAAAGAAATTTTTTGTTTTTTCCCTTTCTCAGCCTTTTCCAACCTATTTTGGCTTGAAATGAACCCTTAACGGTATTTTTTAATTTATTGAATTTTTTTGCTATTTTTTTGGAATGTTCTAATACGCGTAGAATTGGAACGAAACAGAACAGTAATTTTTATTTTCTATCTTTCTCAGCCTTTTCCAACCTATGTTGGCTTGAAATGAAGCCATAATGGTATTTTTGAATTTTTTTAATTGTTTTGCTATTTTTTTGGAATTTTCTAATAAGCGTAGGGTTGGAACGAACAGAACAGTAATTTTTATTTTCTATCTTTCTCAGCCTTTTCCAACCTATGTTGGCTTGAAATGAAGCCATAATGGTATTTTTGAATTTTTTTAATTTTTTTGCTATTTTTTTGGAATTTTCTAATACGCGTCGGGTTGGAACGGAATGGAGCAGTAATTTTTATTTTCTCTCTTTCTCAGCCTTTTCCAACCTATGTTAGCTTTAAATAAAGCCATAATGGTATTTTTGAATTTTTTTAATTTTTTGCAATTTTTTTGGAATTTTCTATTACCCATCGGGTAGGAACGGAACGGAAAGTCAATTTTTATTTTTTCTCTTTCTCAGCCTTTTCCAACCTATTTTGGCTTGGAATGAACCCTTAACGGTATTTTTTAATTTATTGAATTTTTTTGCTATTTTTTTGGAATTTTCTAATACGCGTAGGATTGGAACGAAACGGAACAGTAATTGTTATTTTCTATCTTTCTCATCCTTTTCCAACTTATGTTGGCTTGAAATGAAGCCATAATGGTATTTTTGAATTTTTTTAATTTTTTTGCTATTTTTTTGGAATTTTCTAAAACGCGTAGGGTTGGAACGGAACGGAACAGTAATTTTTGTTTTCTCTCTTTCTCAGCCTTTTCCAAGCTATGTTGGCTTGAAATGAAACTATAATGGTATTTTTGAATTTTTTGAATTTTTTTGCTATTTTTTTAGAATTTTCTATTACGTTTCGGGTTGGAACGGAACGGAACGATAGTACTGATTTTCTCTATTTCTCATACTTTTCCAACCTATGTTGGCTTGAAATGAAGCCATAATAGTATTTTTGAATTTTTTTGCTATTTTTTTGGAATTTTCTATTACGTTTCGGGTTGGAACGGAACGGAACGATAGTACTTATTTTCTCTCTTTCTCATACTTTTCCAACCTATGTTGGCTTGAAATGAAGCCATAATAGTATTTTCGAATTTTTTAATTTTTTTGCTATTTTTTTGTAATTTTCTATTACGCGTCGGGTTGGAACGGAACAGAACAATAATTTTTATTTTCTCTCTTTCTCAGCCTATTCTAACCTATGTTGGCTTGAAATGAAGCTAGAATTGTATTTTTTAATTTTTTGAATTTTTTTGCTATTTTTTTGGAATTTTCTAAAACGCCAGGGTTGGAACGGAACGGAACAGTAATTTTTATTTTCTCTCTTTCTCAGCCTTTTCCAACCTATGTTGGCTTGAAATGAAGCTATAATGGTATTTTTGAATTTTTTGAATTTTTTTGCTATTTTTTTAGAATTTTCTATTACGTTTCGGGTTGGAACGGAACGGAACGATAGTACTGATTTTCTCTCTTTCTCATACTTTTCCAACCTATGTTGGCTTGAAATGAAGCCATAATGGTATTTTTGAATTTTTTTAATTTTTTTGCTATTTTTTTGGAATTTTCTAAAACGCGTAGGGTTGGAACGGAACGGAACAGTAATTTTTATTTTCTCTCTTTCTCAGCCTTTTCCGACCTATGTTGGCTTGAATTGAAGCCATAATGGTATTTTTTAATTTATTGAATTTTTTTGCTAGTTTTTTGGAATTTTCTAATACACGTTGGGTTGGAACGGAATGCAGCAGTAATTTTTATTTTCCCTCTTTCTCAGCCTTTTCCAACCTATGTTGGCTTGAAATAAAGCCATAATGGTATTTTTGAATTTTTTTAATTTTTTTAATTTTTTTGGAATTTTTTATTACCCATCGGGTAGGAACGGAAAGGAAACTCAATTTTTATTTTTTCTCTTTCTCAGCCTTTTCCAACCTATTTTGGCTTGGAATGAACCCTTAACGGTATTTTTTAATTTATTGAATTTTTTTGCTATTTTTTTGGAATTTTCTAATACGCGTAGGATTGGAACGAAACGGAACAGTAATTATTATTTTCTATCTTTCTCATCCTTTTCCAACTTATGTTGGCTTGAAATGAAGCCATAATGGTATTTTTGAATTTTTTTAATTTTTTTGCTATTTTTTTGGAATTTTCTAAAACGCGCAGGGTTGGAACGGAACGGAACAGTAATTTTTATTTTCTCTCTTTCTCAGCCTTTTCCAACCTATGTTGGCTTGAAATGAAGCTATAATGGTATTTTTGAATTTTTTGAATTTTTTTGCTATTTTTTTAGAATTTTCTATTACGTTTCGGGTTGGAACGGAACGGAACGATAGTACTGATTTTCTCTCTTTCTCATACTTTTCCAACCTATGTTGGCTTGAAATGAAGCCATAATGGTATTTTTGAATTTTTTTAATTTTTTTGCTATTTTTTTGGAATTTTCTAAAACGCGTAGGGTTGGAACGGAACGGAACAGTAATTTTTATTTTCTCTCTTTCTCAGCCTTTTCCGACCTATGTTGGCTTGAATTGAAGCCATAATGGTATTTTTTAATTTATTGAATTTTTTTGCTAGTTTTTTGGAATTTTCTAATACACGTCGGGTTGGAACGGAATGCAGCAGTAATTTTTATTTTCCCTCTTTCTCAGCCTTTTCCAACCTATGTTGGCTTGAAATAAAGCCATAATGGTATTTTTGAATTTTTTTAATTTTTTTAATTTTTTTGGAATTTTTTATTACCCATCGGGTAGGAACGGAAAGGAAAGTCAATTTTTATTTTTTCTCTTTCTCAGCCTTTTCCAACCTATTTTGGCTTGGAATGAACCCTTAACGGTATTTTTTAATTTATTGAATTTTTTTGCTATTTTTTTGGAATTTTCTAATACGCGTAGGATTGGAACGAAACGGAACAGTAATTGTTATTTTCTATCTTTCTCATCCTTTTCCAACTTATGTTGGCTTGAAATGAAGCCATAATGGTATTTTTGAATTTTTTTAATTTTTTTGCTATTTTTTTGGAATTTTCTAAAACGCGTAGGGTTGGAACGGAACGGAACAGTAATTTTTGTTTTCTCTCTTTCTCAGCCTTTTCCAACCTATGTTGGCTTGAAATGAAACTATAATGGTATTTTTGAATTTTTTTAATTTTTTTGCTATTTTTTTGGAATTTTCTAATAAGCGTAGGGTTGGAACGAACAGAACAGTAATTTTTATTTTCTATCTTTCTCAGCCTTTTCCAACCTATGTTGGCTTGAAATGAAGCCATAATGGTATTTTTGAATTTTTTTAATTTTTTTGCTATTTTTTTGGAATTTTCTAATACGCGTAGAATTGGAACGAAACAGAACAGTAATTTTTATTTTCTATCTTTCTCAGCCTTTTCCAACCTATGTTGGCTTGAAATGAAGCTATAATGGTATTTTTGAATTTTTTTAATTTTTTTGCTATTTTTTTGGAATTTTCTAATAAGCGTAGGGTTGGAACGAACAGAACAGTAATTTTTATTTTCTATCTTTCTCAGCCTTTTCCAACCTATGTTGGCTTGAAATGAAGCCATAATGGTATTTTTGAATTTTTTTAATTTTTTTGCTATTTTTTTGGAATTTTCTAATAAGCGTAGGGTTGGAACGAACAGAACAGTAATTTTTATTTTCTATCTTTCTCAGCCTTTTCCAACCTATGTTGGCTTGAAATGAAGCCATAATGGTATTTTTGAATTTTTTTAAATTTTTTGCTATTTTTTTGGAATTTTCTAATAAGCGTAGGGTTGGAACGAACAGAACAGTAATTTTTATTTTCTATCTTTCTCATCCTTTTCCAACTTATGTTGGCTTGAAATGAAGCCATAATGGTATTTTTGAATTTTTTGAATTTTTTTGCTATTTTTTTAGAATTTTCTATTACGTTTCGGGTTGGAACGGAACGGAACGATAGTACTGATTTTCTCTCTTTCTCATACTTTTCCAACCTATGTTCGCTTGAAATGAAGCCATAATGGTATTTTTGAATTTTTTTAATTTTTTTGCTATTTTTTTGGAATTTTCTAATAAGCGTAGGGTTGGAACGAACAGAACAGTAATTTTTATTTTCTATCTTTCTCAGCCTTTTCCAACCTATGTTGGCTTGAAATGAAGCCATAATGGTATTTTTGAATTTTTTTAATTTTTTTGCTATTTTTTTGGAATTTTCTAATAAGCGTAGGGTTGGAACGAACAGAACAGTAATTTTTATTTTCTATCTTTCTCAGCCTTTTCCAACCTATGTTGGCTTGAAATGAAGCCATAATGGTATTTTTGAATTTTTTTAATTTTTTTGCTATTTTTTTGGAATTTTCTAATACGCGTAGAATTGGAACGAAACAGAACAGTAATTTTTATTTTCTCTCTTTCTCAGCCTTTTCCAACCTATGTTGGCTTGAAATGAAGCTATAATGGTATTTTTGAATTTTTTGAATTTTTTTGCTATTTTTTTGGAATTTTCTAATACGCGTCGGGTTGGAACAGAATGGAGCAGTAATTTTTATTTTCTCTCTTTCTCAGCCTTTTCCAACCTATGTTAGCTTTAAATAAAGCCATAATGGTATTTTTGAATTTTTTTAATTTTTTGCAATTTTTTTGGAATTTTCTATTACCCATCGGGTAGGAACGGAACGGAAAGTCAATTTTTATTTTTTCTCTTTCTCAGTCTTTTCCAACCTATTTTGGCTTGGAATGAACCCTTAACGGTATTTTTTAATTTATTGAATTTTTTTGCTATTTTTTTGGAATTTTCTAATACGCGTAGGATTGGAACGAAACGGAACAGTAATTGTTATTTTCTATCTTTCTCATCCTTTTCCAACTTATGTTGGCTTGAAATGAAGCCATAATGGTATTTTTGAATTTTTTTAATTTTTTTGCTATTTTTTTGGAATTTTCTAAAACGTGTAGGGTTGGAACGGAACGGAACAGTAATTTTTGTTTTCTCTCTTTCTCAGCCTTTTCCAACCTATGTTGGCTTGAAATGAAACTATAATGGTATTTTTGAATTTTTTGAATTTTTTTGCTATTTTTTTAGAATTTTCTATTACGTTTCGGGTTGGAACGGAACGGAACGATAGTACTGATTTTCTCTCTTTCTCATACTTTTCCAACCTATGTTGGCTTGAAATGAAGCCATAATAGTATTTTTGAATTTTTTTGCTATTTTTTTGGAATTTTCTATTACTTTTCGGGTTGGAACGGAACGGAACGGAACGATAGTACTTATTTTCTCTCTTTCTCATACTTTTCCAACCTATGTTGGCTTGAAATGAAGCCATAATAGTATTTTCGAATTTTTTAATTTTTTTGTTATTTTTTTGTAATTTTCTATTACGCGTCGGGTTGGAACGGAACAGAACAATAATTTTTATTTTCTCTCTTTCTCAGCCTATTCTAACCTATGTTGGCTTGAAATGAAGCTAGAATTGTATTTTTTAATTTTTTGAATTTTTTTGCTATTTTTTTGGAATTTTCTAAAACGCGCAGGGTTGGAACGGAACGGAACAGTAATTTTTATTTTCTCTCTTTCTCAGCCTTTTCCAACCTATGTTGGCTTGAAATGAAGCTATAATGGTATTTTTGAATTTTTTGAATTTTTTGCTATTTTTTTAGAATTTTCTATTACGTTTCGGGTTGGAACGGAACGGAACGATAGTACTGATTTTCTCTCTTTCTCATACTTTTCCAACCTATGTTGGCTTGAAATGAAGCCATAATGGTATTTTTGAATTTTTTTAATTTTTTTGCTATTTTTTTGGAATTTTCTAAAACGCGTAGGGTTGGAACGGAACGGAACAGTAATTTTTATTTTCTCTCTTTCTCAGCCTTTTCCGACCTATGTTGGCTTGAATTGAAGCCATAATGGTATTTTTTAATTTATTGAATTTTTTTGCTAGTTTTTTGGAATTTTCTAATACACGTCGGGTTGGAACGGAATGCAGCAGTAATTTTTATTTTCCCTCTTTCTCAGCCTTTTCCAACCTATGTTGGCTTGAAATAAAGCCATAATGGTATTTTTGAATTTTTTTAATTTTTTTGGAATTTTTTATTACCCATCGGGTAGGAACGGAACGGAAAGAAATTTTTTATTTTTTCCCTTTCTCAGCCTTTTCCAACCTATTTTGGCTTGAAATGAACCCTTAACGGTATTTTTTAATTTATTGAATTTTTTTGCTATTTTTTTGGAATTTTCTAATACGCGTAGAATTGGAACGAAACAGAACAGTAATTTTTATTTTCTATCTTTCTCAGCCTTTTCCAACCTATGTTGGCTTGAAATGAAGCCATAATGGTATTTTTGAATTTTTTTAATTGTTTTGCTATTTTTTTGGAATTTTCTAATAAGCGTAGGGTTGGAACGAACAGAACAGTAATTTTTATTTTCTATCTTTCTCAGCCTTTTCCAACCTATGTTGGCTTGAAATGAAGCCATAATGGTATTTTTGAATTTTTTTAATTTTTTTGCTATTTTTTTGGAATTTTCTAATAAGCGTAGGGTTGGAACGAACAGAACAGTAATTTTTATTTTCTCTCTTTCTCAGCCTTTTCCAACCTATGTTGGCTTGAAATGAAGCTATAATGGTATTTTTGAATTTTTTGAATTTTTTTGCTATTTTTTTGGAATTTTCTAATACGCGTCGGGTTGGAACGGAATGGAGCAGTAATTTTTATTTTCTCTCTTTCTCAGCCTTTTCCAACCTATGTTAGCTTTAAATAAAGCCATAATGGTATTTTTGAATTTTTTTAATTTTTTGCAATTTTTTTGGAATTTTCTATTACCCATCGGGTAGGAACGGAACGGAAAGAAATTTTTTATTTTTTCCCTTTCTCAGCCTTTTCCAACCTATTTTGGCTTGAAATGAACCCTTAACGGTATTTTTTAATTTATTGAATTTTTTTGCTAGTTTTTTGGAATTTTCTAATACGCGTAGAATTGGAACGAAACAGAACAGTAATTTTTATTTTCTATCTTTCTCATCCTTTTCCAACTTATGTTGGCTTGAAATGAAGCCATAATGGTATTTTTGAATTTTTTGAATTTTTTTGCTATTTTTTTAGAATTTTCTATTACGTTTCGGGTTGGAACGGAACGGAACGATAGTACTGATTTTCTCTCTTTCTCATACTTTTCCAACCTATGTTCGCTTGAAATGAAGCCATAATGGTATTTTTGAATTTTTTTAATTTTTTTGCTATTTTTTTGGAATTTTCTAATAAGCGTAGGGTTGGAACGAACAGAACAGTAATTTTTATTTTCTATCTTTCTCAGCCTTTTCCAACCTATGTTGGCTTGAAATGAAGCCATAATGGTATTTTTGAATTTTTTTAATTTTTTTGCTATTTTTTTGGAATTTTCTAATAAGCGTAGGGTTGGAACGAACAAAACAGTAATTTTTATTTTCTATCTTTCTCAGCCTTTTCCAACCTATGTTGGCTTGAAATGAAGCCATAATGGTATTTTTGAATTTTTTTAATTTTTTTGCTATTTTTTTGGAATTTTCTAATACGCGTAGAATTGGAACGAAACAGAACAGTAATTTTTATTTTCTCTCTTTCTAAGCCTTTTCCAACCTATGTTGGCTTGAAATGAAGCTATAATGGTATTTTTGAATTTTTTGAATTTTTTTGCTATTTTTTTGGAATTTTCTAATACGCGTCGGGTTGGAACAGAATGGAGCAGTAATTTTTATTTTCTCTCTTTCTCAGCCTTTTCCAACCTATGTTAGCTTTAAATAAAGCCATAATGGTATTTTTGAATTTTTTTAATTTTTTGCAATTTTTTTGGAATTTTCTATTACCCATCGGGTAGGAACGGAACGGAAAGTCAATTTTTATTTTTTCTCTTTCTCAGCCTTTTCCAACCTATTTTGGCTTGGAATGAACCCTTAACGGTATTTTTTAATTTATTGAATTTTTTTGCTATTTTTTTGGAATTTTCTAATACGCGTAGGATTGGAACGAAACGGAACAGTAATTGTTATTTTCTATCTTTCTCATCCTTTTCCAACTTATGTTGGCTTGAAATGAAGCCATAATGGTATTTTTGAATTTTTTTAATTTTTTTGCTATTTTTTTTGAATTTTCTAAAACGCGCAGGGTTGGAACGGAACGGAACAGTAATTTTTATTTTCTCTCTTTCTCAGCCTTTTCCAACCTATGTTGGCTTGAAATGAAACTATAATGGTATTTTTGAATTTTTTGAATTTTTTTGCTATTTTTTTAGAATTTTCTATTACGTTTCGGGTTGGAACGGAACGGAACGATAGTACTGATTTTCTCTCTTTCTCATACTTTTCCAACCTATGTTGGCTTGAAATGAAGCCATAATGGTATTTTTGAATTTTTTTAATTTTTTTGCTATTTTTTTGGAATTTTCTAAAACGCGTAGGGTTGGAACGGAACGGAACAGTAATTTTTATTTTCTCTCTTTCTCAGCCTTTTCCGACCTATGTTGGCTTGAATTGAAGCCATAATGGTATTTTTTAATTTATTGAATTTTTTTGCTAGTTTTTTGGAATTTTCTAATACACGTCGGGTTGGAACGGAATGCAGCAGTAATTTTTATTTTCCCTCTTTCTCAGCCTTTTCCAACCTATGTTGGCTTGAAATAAAGCCATAATGGTATTTTTGAATTTTTTTAATTTTTTTAATTTTTTTGGAATTTTTTATTACCCATCGGGTAGGAACGGAAAGGAAAGTCAATTTTTATTTTTTCTCTTTCTCAGCCTTTTCCAACCTATTTTGGCTTGGAATGAACCCTTAACGGTATTTTTTAATTTATTGAATTTTTTTGCTATTTTTTTGGAATTTTCTAATACGCGTAGGATTGGAACGAAACGGAACAGTAATTGTTATTTTCTATCTTTCTCATCCTTTTCCAACTTATGTTGGCTTGAAATGAAGCCATAATGGTATTTTTGAATTTTTTTAATTTTTTTGCTATTTTTTTGGAATTTTCTAAAACGCGTAGGGTTGGAACGGAACGGAACAGTAATTTTTGTTTTCTCTCTTTCTCAGCCTTTTCCAACCTATGTTGGCTTGAAATGAAACTATAATGGTATTTTTGAATTTTTTTAATTTTTTTGCTATTTTTTTGGAATTTTCTAATAAGCGTAGGGTTGGAACGAACAGAACAGTAATTTTTATTTTCTATCTTTCTCAGCCTTTTCCAACCTATGTTGGCTTGAAATGAAGCCATAATGGTATTTTTGAATTTTTTTAATTTTTTTGCTATTTTTTTGGAATTTTCTAATACGCGTAGAATTGGAACGAAACAGAACAGTAATTTTTATTTTCTATCTTTCTCAGCCTTTTCCAACCTATGTTGGCTTGAAATGAAGCTATAATGGTATTTTTGAATTTTTTTAATTTTTTTGCTATTTTTTTGGAATTTTCTAATAAGCGTAGGGTTGGAACGAACAGAACAGTAATTTTTATTTTCTATCTTTCTCAGCCTTTTCCAACCTATGTTGGCTTGAAATGAAGCCATAATGGTATTTTTGAATTTTTTTAATTTTTTTGCTATTTTTTTGGAATTTTCTAATAAGCGTAGGGTTGGAACGAACAGAACAGTAATTTTTATTTTCTATCTTTCTCAGCCTTTTCCAACCTATGTTGGCTTGAAATGAAGCCATAATGGTATTTTTGAATTTTTTTAAATTTTTTGCTATTTTTTTGGAATTTTCTAATAAGCGTAGGGTTGGAACGAACAGAACAGTAATTTTTATTTTCTATCTTTCTCATCCTTTTCCAACTTATGTTGGCTTGAAATGAAGCCATAATGGTATTTTTGAATTTTTTGAATTTTTTTGCTATTTTTTTAGAATTTTCTATTACGTTTCGGGTTGGAACGGAACGGAACGATAGTACTGATTTTCTCTCTTTCTCATACTTTTCCAACCTATGTTCGCTTGAAATGAAGCCATAATGGTATTTTTGAATTTTTTTAATTTTTTTGCTATTTTTTTGGAATTTTCTAATAAGCGTAGGGTTGGAACGAACAGAACAGTAATTTTTATTTTCTATCTTTCTCAGCCTTTTCCAACCTATGTTGGCTTGAAATGAAGCCATAATGGTATTTTTGAATTTTTTTAATTTTTTTGCTATTTTTTTGGAATTTTCTAATAAGCGTAGGGTTGGAACGAACAGAACAGTAATTTTTATTTTCTATCTTTCTCAGCCTTTTCCAACCTATGTTGGCTTGAAATGAAGCCATAATGGTATTTTTGAATTTTTTTAATTTTTTTGCTATTTTTTTGGAATTTTCTAATACGCGTAGAATTGGAACGAAACAGAACAGTAATTTTTATTTTCTCTCTTTCTCAGCCTTTTCCAACCTATGTTGGCTTGAAATGAAGCTATAATGGTATTTTTGAATTTTTTGAATTTTTTTGCTATTTTTTTGGAATTTTCTAATACGCGTCGGGTTGGAACAGAATGGAGCAGTAATTTTTATTTTCTCTCTTTCTCAGCCTTTTCCAACCTATGTTAGCTTTAAATAAAGCCATAATGGTATTTTTGAATTTTTTTAATTTTTTGCAATTTTTTTGGAATTTTCTATTACCCATCGGGTAGGAACGGAACGGAAAGTCAATTTTTATTTTTTCTCTTTCTCAGCCTTTTCCAACCTATTTTGGCTTGGAATGAACCCTTAACGGTATTTTTTAATTTATTGAATTTTTTTGCTATTTTTTTGGAATTTTCTAATACGCGTAGGATTGGAACGAAACGGAACAGTAATTGTTATTTTCTATCTTTCTCATCCTTTTCCAACTTATGTTGGCTTGAAATGAAGCCATAATGGTATTTTTGAATTTTTTTAATTTTTTTGCTATTTTTTTGGAATTTTCTAAAACGCGTAGGGTTGGAACGGAACGGAACAGTAATTTTTGTTTTCTCTCTTTCTCAGCCTTTTCCAACCTATGTTGGCTTGAAATGAAACTATAATGGTATTTTTGAATTTTTTGAATTTTTTTGCTATTTTTTTAGAATTTTCTATTACGTTTCGGGTTGGAACGGAACGGAACGATAGTACTGATTTTCTCTCTTTCTCATACTTTTCCAACCTATGTTGGCTTGAAATGAAGCCATAATAGTATTTTTGAATTTTTTTGCTATTTTTTTGGAATTTTCTATTACGTTTCGGGTTGGAACGGAACGGAACGATAGTACTTATTTTCTCTCTTTCTCATACTTTTCCAACCTATGTTGGCTTGAAATGAAGCCATAATAGTATTTTCGAATTTTTTAATTTTTTTGTTATTTTTTTGTAATTTTCTATTACGCGTCGGGTTGGAACGGAACAGAACAATAATTTTTATTTTCTCTCTTTCTCAGCCTATTCTAACCTATGTTGGCTTGAAATGAAGCTAGAATTGTATTTTTTAATTTTTTGAATTTTTTTGCTATTTTTTTGGAATTTTCTAAAACGCGCAGGGTTGGAACGGAACGGAACAGTAATTTTTATTTTCTCTCTTTCTCAGCCTTTTCCAACCTATGTTGGCTTGAAATGAAGCTATAATGGTATTTTTGAATTTTTTGAATTTTTTGCTATTTTTTTAGAATTTTCTATTACGTTTCGGGTTGGAACGGAACGGAACGATAGTACTGATTTTCTCTCTTTCTCATACTTTTCCAACCTATGTTGGCTTGAAATGAAGCCATAATGGTATTTTTGAATTTTTTTAATTTTTTTGCTATTTTTTTGGAATTTTCTAAAACGCGTAGGGTTGGAACGGAACGGAACAGTAATTTTTATTTTCTCTCTTTCTCAGCCTTTTCCGACCTATGTTGGCTTGAATTGAAGCCATAATGGTATTTTTTAATTTATTGAATTTTTTTGCTAGTTTTTTGGAATTTTCTAATACACGTCGGGTTGGAACGGAATGCAGCAGTAATTTTTATTTTCCCTCTTTCTCAGCCTTTTCCAACCTATGTTGGCTTGAAATAAAGCCATAATGGTATTTTTGAATTTTTTTAATTTTTTTGGAATTTTTTATTACCCATCGGGTAGGAACGGAACGGAAAGAAATTTTTTATTTTTTCCCTTTCTCAGCCTTTTCCAACCTATTTTGGCTTGAAATGAACCCTTAACGGTATTTTTTAATTTATTGAATTTTTTTGCTATTTTTTTGGAATTTTCTAATACGCGTAGAATTGGAACGAAACAGAACAGTAATTTTTATTTTCTATCTTTCTCAGCCTTTTCCAACCTATGTTGGCTTGAAATGAAGCCATAATGGTATTTTTGAATTTTTTTAATTGTTTTGCTATTTTTTTGGAATTTTCTAATAAGCGTAGGGTTGGAACGAACAGAACAGTAATTTTTATTTTCTATCTTTCTCAGCCTTTTCCAACCTATGTTGGCTTGAAATGAAGCCATAATGGTATTTTTGAATTTTTTTAATTTTTTTGCTATTTTTTTGGAATTTTCTAATAAGCGTAGGGTTGGAACGAACAGAACAGTAATTTTTATTTTCTCTCTTTCTCAGCCTTTTCCAACCTATGTTGGCTTGAAATGAAGCTATAATGGTATTTTTGAATTTTTTGAATTTTTTTGCTATTTTTTTGGAATTTTCTAATACGCGTCGGGTTGGAACGGAATGGAGCAGTAATTTTTATTTTCTCTCTTTCTCAGCCTTTTCCAACCTATGTTAGCTTTAAATAAAGCCATAATGGTATTTTTGAATTTTTTTAATTTTTTGCAATTTTTTTGGAATTTTCTATTACCCATCGGGTAGGAACGGAACGGAAAGTCAATTTTTATTTTTTCTCTTTCTCAGCCTTTTCCAACCTATTTTGGCTTGGAATGAACCCTTAACGGTATTTTTTAATTTATTGAATTTTTTTGCTATTTTTTTGGAATTTTCTAATACGCGTAGGATTGGAACGAAACGGAACAGTAATTGTTATTTTCTATCTTTCTCATCCTTTTCCAACTTATGTTGGCTTGAAATGAAGCCATAATGGTATTTTTGAATTTTTTTAATTTTTTTGCTATTTTTTTGGAATTTTCTAAAACGCGTAGGGTTGGAACGGAACGGAACAGTAATTTTTGTTTTCTCTCTTTCTCAGCCTTTTCCAACCTATGTTGGCTTGAAATGAAACTATAATGGTATTTTTGAATTTTTTGAATTTTTTTGCTATTTTTTTAGAATTTTCTATTACGTTTCGGGTTGGAACGGAACGGAACGATAGTACTGATTTTCTCTATTTCTCATACTTTTCCAACCTATGTTGGCTTGAAATGAAGCCATAATAGTATTTTTGAATTTTTTTGCTATTTTTTTGGAATTTTCTATTACGTTTCGGGTTGGAACGGAACGGAACGATAGTACTTATTTTCTCTCTTTCTCATACTTTTCCAACCTATGTTGGCTTGAAATGAAGCCATAATGGTATTTTTGAATTTTTTTAATTTTTTTGCTATTTTTTTGGAATTTTCTAAAACGCGTAGGGTTGGAACGGAACGGAACAGTAATTTTTATTTTCTCTCTTTCTCAGCCTTTTCCGACCTATGTTGGCTTGAATTGAAGCCATAATGGTATTTTTTAATTTATTGAATTTTTTTGCTAGTTTTTTGGAATTTTCTAATACACGTCGGGTTGGAACGGAATGCAGCAGTAATTTTTATTTTCCCTCTTTCTCAGCCTTTTCCAACCTATGTTGGCTTGAAATAAAGCCATAATGGTATTTTTGAATTTTTTTAATTTTTTTAATTTTTTTGGAATTTTTTATTACCCATCGGGTAGGAACGGAACGGAAAGAAATTTTTTATTTTTTCCCTTTCTCAGCCTTTTCCAACCTATTTTGGCTTGAAATGAACCCTTAACGGTATTTTTTAATTTATTGAATTTTTTTGCTAGTTTTTTGGAATTTTCTAATACGCGTAGAATTGGAACGAAACAGAACAGTAATTTTTATTTTCTATCTTTATCATCCTTTTCCAACCTATGTTGGCTTGAAATGAAGCCATAATGGTATTTTTGAATTTTTTTAATTTTTTTGCTATTTTTTTGGAATTTTATAAAACGCGTAGGGTTGGAACGGAACGGAACAGTAATTTTTGTTTTCTCTCTTTCTCAGCCTTTTCCAACCTATGTTGGCTTGAAATGAAGCTATAATGGTATTTTTGAATTTTTTGAATTTTTTTGCTATTTTTTTAGAATTTTCTATTACGTTTCGGGTTGGAACGGAACGGAACGATAGTACTGATTTTCTCTCTTTCTCATACTTTTCCAACCTATGTTGGCTTGAAATGAAGCCATAATGGTATTTTTGAATTTTTTGAATTTTTTTGCTATTTTTTTAGAATTTTCTATTACGTTTCGGGTTGGAACGGAACGGAACGATAGTACTGATTTTCTCCCTTTCTCAGCCTTTTCCAACCTATTTTGGCTTGAAATGAACCCTTAACGGTATTTTTTAATTTATTGAATTTTTTTGCTATTTTTTTGGAATTTTCTAATACGCGTAGAATTGGAACGAAACAGAACAGTAATTTTTATTTTCTATCTTTCTCAGCCTTTTCCAACCTATGTTGGCTTGAAATGAAGCCATAATGGTATTTTTGAATTTTTTTAATTTTTTTGCTATTTTTTTGGAATTTTCTAATAAGCGTAGGGTTGGAACGAACAGAACAGTAATTTTTATTTTCTATCTTTCTCAGCCTTTTCCAACCTATGTTGGCTTGAAATGAAGCCATAATGGTATTTTTGAATTTTTTTAATTTTTTTGCTATTTTTTTGGAATTTTCTAATACGCGTAGAATTGGAACGAAAAAGAACAGTAATTTTTATTTTCTCTCTTTCTCAGCCTTTTCCAACCTATGTTGGCTTGAAATGAAGCTATAATGGTATTTTTGAATTTTTTGAATTTTTTTGCTATTTTTTTGGAATTTTCTAATAGGCGTCGGGTTGGAACGGAATGGAGCAGTAATTTTTATTTTCTCTCTTTCTCAGCCTTTTCCAACCTATGTTAGCTTTAAATAAAGCCATAATGGTATTTTTGAATTTTTTTAATTTTTTGCAATTTTTTTGGAATTTTCTATTACCCATCGGGTAGGAACGGAACGGAAAGTCAATTTTTATTTTTTCTCTTTCTCAGCCTTTTCCAACCTATTTTGGCTTGGAATGAACCCTTAACGGTATTTTTTAATTTATTGAATTTTTTTGCTATTTTTTTGGAATTTTCTAATACGCGTAGGATTGGAACGAAACGGAACAGTAATTGTTATTTTCTATCTTTCTCATCCTTTTCCAACTTATGTTGGCTTGAAATGAAGCCATAATGGTATTTTTGAATTTTTTTAATTTTTTTGCTATTTTTTTGGAATTTTCTAAAACGCGTAGGGTTGGAACGGAACGGAACAGTAATTTTTGTTTTCTCTCTTTCTCAGCCTTTTCCAACCTATGTTGGCTTGAAATGAAACTATAATGGTATTTTTGAATTTTTTGAATTTTTTTGCTATTTTTTTAGAATTTTCTATTACGTTTCGGGTTGGAACGGAACGGAACGATAGTACTGATTTTCTCTCTTTCTCATACTTTTCCAACCTATGTTGGCTTGAAATGAAGCCATAATAGTATTTTTGAATTTTTTTGCTATTTTTTTGGAATTTTCTATTACGTTTCGGGTTGGAACGGAACGGAACGATAGTACTTATTTTCTCTCTTTCTCATACTTTTCCAACCTATGTTGGCTTGAAATGAAGCCATAATAGTATTTTCGAATTTTTTAATTTTTTTGCTATTTTTTTGTAATTTTCTATTACGCGTCGGGTTGGAACGGAACAGAACAATAATTTTTATTTTCTCTCTTTCTCAGCCTTTTCCAACCTATGTTGGCTTGAAATGAAGCCATAATGGTATTTTTGAATTTTTTTAATTTTTTTGCTATTTTTTTGGAATTTTCTAATACGCGTAGGATTGGAACGAAACGGAACAGTAATTGTTATTTTCTATCTTTCTCAGCCTTTTCCAACCTATGTTGGCTTGAAATGAAGCTATAATGGTATTTTTGAATTTTTTGAATTTTTTTGCTATTTTTTTAGAATTTTCTATTACGTTTCGGGTTGGAACGGAACGGAACGATAGTACTGATTTTCTCTCTTTCTCATACTTTTCCAACCTATGTTGGCTTGAAATGAAGCCATAATAGTATTTTCGAATTTTTTAATTTTTTTGCTATTTTTTTGTAATTTTCTAAAACGCGCAGGGTTGGAACGGAACGGAACAGTAATTTTTATTTTCTCTCTTTCTCAGCCTTTTCCAACCTATGTTGGCTTGAAATGAAGCTATAATGGTATTTTTGAATTTTTTGAATTTTTTTGCTATTTTTTTAGAATTTTCTATTACGTTTCGGGTTGGAACGGAACGGAACGATAGTACTGATTTTCTCTCTTTCTCATACTTTTCCAACCTATGTTGGCTTGAAATGAAGCCATAATGGTATTTTTGAATTTTTTTAATTTTTCTGCTATTTTTTTGGAATTTTCTAAAACGCGTAGGGTTGGAACGGAACGGAACAGTAATTTTTATTTTCTCTCTTTCTCAGCCTTTTCCGACCTATGTTGGCTTGAATTGAAGCCATAATGGTATTTTTTAATTTATTGAATTTTTTTGCTAGTTTTTTGGAATTTTCTAATACACGTCGGGTTGGAACGGAATGCAGCAGTAATTTTTATTTTCCCTCTTTCTCAGCCTTTTCCAACCTATGTTGGCTTGAAATAAAGCCATAATGGTATTTTTGAATTTTTTTAATTTTTTTAATTTTTTTGGAATTTTTTATTACCCATCGGGTAGGAACGGAACGGAAAGTCAATTTTTATTTTTTCTCTTTCTCAGCCTTTTCCAACCTATTTTGGCTTGGAATGAACCCTTAACGGTATTTTTTAATTTATTGAATTTTTTTGCTATTTTTTTGGAATTTTCTAATACGCGTAGGATTGGAACGAAACGGAACAGTAATTGTTATTTTCTATCTTTCTCATCCTTTTCCAACTTATGTTGGCTTGAAATGAAGCCATAATGGTATTTTTGAATTTTTTTAATTTTTTTGCTATTTTTTTGGAATTTTCTAAAACGCGTAGGGTTGGAACGGAACGGAACAGTAATTTTTGTTTTCTCTCTTTCTCAGCCTTTTCCAACCTATGTTGGCTTGAAATGAAACTATAATGGTATTTTTGAATTTTTTTAATTTTTTTGCTATTTTTTTGGAATTTTCTAATAAGCGTAGGGTTGGAACGAACAGAACAGTAATTTTTATTTTCTATCTTTCTCAGCCTTTTCCAACCTATGTTGGCTTGAAATGAAGCCATAATGGTATTTTTGAATTTTTTTAATTTTTTTGCTATTTTTTTGGAATTTTCTAATAAGCGTAGGGTTGGAACGAACAGAACAGTAATTCTTATTTTCTATCTTTCTCAGCCTTTTCCAACCTATGTTGGCTTGAAATGAAGCCATAATGGTATTTTTGAATTTTTTTAATTTTTTTGCTATTTTTTTGGAATTTTCTAAAACGCGTAGGGTTGGAACGGAACGGAACAGTAATTTTTGTTTTCTCTCTTTCTCAGCCTTTTCCAACCTATGTTGGCTTGAAATGAAACTATAATGGTATTTTTGAATTTTTTGAATTTTTTTGCTATTTTTTTAGAATTTTCTATTACGTTTCGGGTTGGAACGGAACGGAACGATAGTACTGATTTTCTCTCTTTCTCATACTTTTCCAACCTATGTTGGCTTGAAATGAAGCCATAATAGTATTTTTGAATTTTTTTGCTATTTTTTTGGAATTTTCTATTACGTTTCGGGTTGGAACGGAACGGAACGATAGTACTTATTTTCTCTCTTTCTCATACTTTTCCAACCTATGTTGGCTTGAAATGAAGCCATAATAGTATTTTCGAATTTTTTAATTTTTTTGCTATTTTTTTGTAATTTTCTATTACGCGTCGGGTTGGAACGGAACAGAACAATAATTTTTATTTTCTCTCTTTCTCAGCCTATTCTAACCTATGTTGGCTTGAAATGAAGCTAGAATTGTATTTTTTAATTTTTTGAATTTTTTTGCTATTTTTTTGGAATTTTCTAAAACGCGCAGGGTTGGAACGGAACGGAACAGTAATTTTTATTTTCTCTCTTTCTCAGCCTTTTCCAACCTATGTTGGCTTGAAATGAAGCTATAATGGTATTTTTTAATTTTTTGAATTTTTTTGCTATTTTTTTAGAATTTTCTATTACGTTTCGGGTTGGAACGGAACGGAACGATAGTACTGATTTTCTCTCTTTCTCATACTTTTCCAACCTATGTTGGCTTGAAATGAAGCCATAATGGTATTTTTGAATTTTTTTAATTTTTTTGCTATTTTTTTGGAATTTTCTAAAACGCGTAGGGTTGGAACGGAACGGAACAGTAATTTTTATTTTCTCTCTTTCTCAGCCTTTTCCGACCTATGTTGGCTTGAATTGAAGCCATAATGGTATTTTTTAATTTATTGAATTTTTTTGCTAGTTTTTTGGAATTTTCTAATACACGTCGGGTTGGAACGGAATGCAGCAGTAATTTTTATTTTCCCTCTTTCTCAGCCTTTTCCAACCTATGTTGGCTTGAAATAAAGCCATAATGGTATTTTTGAATTTTTTTAATTTTTTTAATTTTTTTGGAATTTTTTATTACCCATCGGGTAGGAACGGAACGGAAAGAAATTTTTTATTTTTTCCCTTTCTCAGCCTTTTCCAACCTATTTTGGCTTGAAATGAACCCTTAACGGTATTTTTTAATTTATTGAATTTTTTTGCTATTTTTTTGGAATTTTCTAATACGCGTAGAATTGGAACGAAACAGAACAGTAATTTTTATTTTCTATCTTTCTCAGCCTTTTCCAACCTATGTTGGCTTGAAATGAAGCCATAATGGTATTTTTGAATTTTTTTAATTTTTTTGCTATTTTTTTGGAATTTTCTAATAAGCGTAGGGTTGGAACGAACAGAACAGTAATTTTTATTTTCTATCTTTCTCAGCCTTTTCCAACCTATGTTGGCTTGAAATGAAGCCATAATGGTATTTTTGAATTTTTTTAATTTTTTTGCTATTTTTTTGGAATTTTCTAATACGCGTAGAATTGGAACGAAAAAGAACAGTAATTTTTATTTTCTCTCTTTCTCAGCCTTTTCCAACCTATGTTGGCTTGAAATGAAGCTATAATGGTATTTTTGAATTTTTTGAATTTTTTTGCTATTTTTTTGGAATTTTCTAATAGGCGTCGGGTTGGAACGGAATGGAGCAGTAATTTTTATTTTCTCTCTTTCTCAGCCTTTTCCAACCTATGTTAGCTTTAAATAAAGCCATAATGGTATTTTTGAATTTTTTTAATTTTTTGCAATTTTTTTGGAATTTTCTATTACCCATCGGGTAGGAACGGAACGGAAAGTCAATTTTTATTTTTTCTCTTTCTCAGCCTTTTCCAACCTATTTTGGCTTGGAATGAACCCTTAACGGTATTTTTTAATTTATTGAATTTTTTTGCTATTTTTTTGGAATTTTCTAATACGCGTAGGATTGGAACGAAACGGAACAGTAATTGTTATTTTCTATCTTTCTCATCCTTTTCCAACTTATGTTGGCTTGAAATGAAGCCATAATGGTATTTTTGAATTTTTTTAATTTTTTTGCTATTTTTTTGGAATTTTCTAAAACGCGTAGGGTTGGAACGGAACGGAACAGTAATTTTTGTTTTCTCTCTTTCTCAGCCTTTTCCAACCTATGTTGGCTTGAAATGAAACTATAATGGTATTTTTGAATTTTTTGAATTTTTTTGCTATTTTTTTAGAATTTTCTATTACGTTTCGGGTTGGAACGGAACGGAACGATAGTACTGATTTTCTCTCTTTCTCATACTTTTCCAACCTATGTTGGCTTGAAATGAAGCCATAATAGTATTTTTGAATTTTTTTGCTATTTTTTTGGAATTTTCTATTACGTTTCGGGTTGGAACGGAACGGAACGATAGTACTTATTTTCTCTCTTTCTCATACTTTTCCAACCTATGTTGGCTTGAAATGAAGCCATAATAGTATTTTCGAATTTTTTAATTTTTTTGCTATTTTTTTGTAATTTTCTATTACGCGTCGGGTTGGAACGGAACAGAACAATAATTTTTATTTTCTCTCTTTCTCAGCCTTTTCCAACCTATGTTGGCTTGAAATGAAGCCATAATGGTATTTTTGAATTTTTTTAATTTTTTTGCTATTTTTTTGGAATTTTCTAATACGCGTAGGATTGGAACGAAACGGAACAGTAATTGTTATTTTCTATCTTTCTCAGCCTTTTCCAACCTATGTTGGCTTGAAATGAAGCTATAATGGTATTTTTGAATTTTTTGAATTTTTTTGCTATTTTTTTAGAATTTTCTATTACGTTTCGGGTTGGAACGGAACGGAACGATAGTACTGATTTTCTCTCTTTCTCATACTTTTCCAACCTATGTTGGCTTGAAATGAAGCCATAATAGTATTTTCGAATTTTTTAATTTTTTTGCTATTTTTTTGTAATTTTCTAAAACGCGCAGGGTTGGAACGGAACGGAACAGTAATTTTTATTTTCTCTCTTTCTCAGCCTTTTCCAACCTATGTTGGCTTGAAATGAAGCTATAATGGTATTTTTGAATTTTTTGAATTTTTTTGCTATTTTTTTAGAATTTTCTATTACGTTTCGGGTTGGAACGGAACGGAACGATAGTACTGATTTTCTCTCTTTCTCATACTTTTCCAACCTATGTTGGCTTGAAATGAAGCCATAATGGTATTTTTGAATTTTTTTAATTTTTCTGCTATTTTTTTGGAATTTTCTAAAACGCGTAGGGTTGGAACGGAACGGAACAGTAATTTTTATTTTCTCTCTTTCTCAGCCTTTTCCGACCTATGTTGGCTTGAATTGAAGCCATAATGGTATTTTTTAATTTATTGAATTTTTTTGCTAGTTTTTTGGAATTTTCTAATACACGTCGGGTTGGAACGGAATGCAGCAGTAATTTTTATTTTCCCTCTTTCTCAGCCTTTTCCAACCTATGTTGGCTTGAAATAAAGCCATAATGGTATTTTTGAATTTTTTTAATTTTTTTAATTTTTTTGGAATTTTTTATTACCCATCGGGTAGGAACGGAACGGAAAGTCAATTTTTATTTTTTCTCTTTCTCAGCCTTTTCCAACCTATTTTGGCTTGGAATGAACCCTTAACGGTATTTTTTAATTTATTGAATTTTTTTGCTATTTTTTTGGAATTTTCTAATACGCGTAGGATTGGAACGAAACGGAACAGTAATTGTTATTTTCTATCTTTCTCATCCTTTTCCAACTTATGTTGGCTTGAAATGAAGCCATAATGGTATTTTTGAATTTTTTTAATTTTTTTGCTATTTTTTTGGAATTTTCTAAAACGCGTAGGGTTGGAACGGAACGGAACAGTAATTTTTGTTTTCTCTCTTTCTCAGCCTTTTCCAACCTATGTTGGCTTGAAATGAAACTATAATGGTATTTTTGAATTTTTTTAATTTTTTTGCTATTTTTTTGGAATTTTCTAATAAGCGTAGGGTTGGAACGAACAGAACAGTAATTTTTATTTTCTATCTTTCTCAGCCTTTTCCAACCTATGTTGGCTTGAAATGAAGCCATAATGGTATTTTTGAATTTTTTTAATTTTTTTGCTATTTTTTTGGAATTTTCTAATAAGCGTAGGGTTGGAACGAACAGAACAGTAATTCTTATTTTCTATCTTTCTCAGCCTTTTCCAACCTATGTTGGCTTGAAATGAAGCCATAATGGTATTTTTGAATTTTTTTAATTTTTTTGCTATTTTTTTGGAATTTTCTAAAACGCGTAGGGTTGGAACGGAACGGAACAGTAATTTTTGTTTTCTCTCTTTCTCAGCCTTTTCCAACCTATGTTGGCTTGAAATGAAACTATAATGGTATTTTTGAATTTTTTGAATTTTTTTGCTATTTTTTTAGAATTTTCTATTACGTTTCGGGTTGGAACGGAACGGAACGATAGTACTGATTTTCTCTCTTTCTCATACTTTTCCAACCTATGTTGGCTTGAAATGAAGCCATAATAGTATTTTTGAATTTTTTTGCTATTTTTTTGGAATTTTCTATTACGTTTCGGGTTGGAACGGAACGGAACGATAATACTTATTTTCTCTCTTTCTCATACTTTTCCAACCTATGTTGGCTTGAAATGAAGCCATAATAGTATTTTCGAATTTTTTAATTTTTTTGCTATTTTTTTGTAATTTTCTATTACGCGTCGGGTTGGAACGGAACAGAACAATAATTTTTATTTTCTCTCTTTCTCAGCCTATTCTAACCTATGTTGGCTTGAAATGAAGCTAGAATTGTATTTTTTAATTTTTTGAATTTTTTTGCTATTTTTTTGGAATTTTCTAAAACGCGCAGGGTTGGAACGGAACGGAACAGTAATTTTTATTTTCTCTCTTTCTCAGCCTTTTCCAACCTATGTTGGCTTGAAATGAAGCTATAATGGTATTTTTGAATTTTTTGAATTTTTTTGCTATTTTTTTAGAATTTTCTATTACGTTTCGGGTTGGAACGGAACGGAACGATAGTACTGATTTTCTCTCTTTCTCATACTTTTCCAACCTATGTTGGCTTGAAATGAAGCCATAATGGTATTTTTGAATTTTTTTAATTTTTTTGCTATTTTTTTGGAATTTTCTAAAACGCGTAGGGTTGGAACGGAACGGAACAGTAATTTTTATTTTCTCTCTTTCTCAGCCTTTTCCGACCTATGTTGGCTTGAATTGAAGCCATAATGGTATTTTTTAATTTATTGAATTTTTTTGCTAGTTTTTTGGAATTTTCTAATACACGTCGGGTTGGAACGGAATGCAGCAGTAATTTTTATTTTCCCTCTTTCTCAGCCTTTTCCAACCTATGTTGGCTTGAAATAAAGCCATAATGGTATTTTTGAATTTTTTTAATTTTTTTAATTTTTTTGGAATTTTTTATTACCCATCGGGTAGGAACGGAACGGAAAGAAATTTTTTATTTTTTCCCTTTCTCAGCCTTTTCCAACCTATTTTGGCTTGAAATGAACCCTTAACGGTATTTTTTAATTTATTGAATTTTTTTGCTATTTTTTTGGAATTTTCTAATACGCGTAGAATTGGAACGAAACAGAACAGTAATTTTTATTTTCTATCTTTCTCAGCCTTTTCCAACCTATGTTGGCTTGAAATGAAGCCATAATGGTATTTTTGAATTTTTTTAATTTTTTTGCTATTTTTTTGGAATTTTCTAATAAGCGTAGGGTTGGAACGAACAGAACAGTAATTTTTATTTTCTATCTTTCTCAGCCTTTTCCAACCTATGTTGGCTTGAAATGAAGCCATAATGGTATTTTTGAATTTTTTTAATTTTTTTGCTATTTTTTTGGAATTTTCTAATACGCGTAGAATTGGAACGAAAAAGAACAGTAATTTTTATTTTCTCTCTTTCTCAGCCTTTTCCAACCTATGTTGGCTTGAAATGAAGCTATAATGGTATTTTTGAATTTTTTGAATTTTTTTGCTATTTTTTTGGAATTTTCTAATAGGCGTCGGGTTGGAACGGAATGGAGCAGTAATTTTTATTTTCTCTCTTTCTCAGCCTTTTCCAACCTATGTTAGCTTTAAATAAAGCCATAATGGTATTTTTGAATTTTTTTAATTTTTTGCAATTTTTTTGGAATTTTCTATTACCCATCGGGTAGGAACGGAACGGAAAGTCAATTTTTATTTTTTCTCTTTCTCAGCCTTTTCCAACCTATTTTGGCTTGGAATGAACCCTTAACGGTATTTTTTAATTTATTGAATTTTTTTGCTATTTTTTTGGAATTTTCTAATACGCGTAGGATTGGAACGAAACGGAACAGTAATTGTTATTTTCTATCTTTCTCATCCTTTTCCAACTTATGTTGGCTTGAAATGAAGCCATAATGGTATTTTTGAATTTTTTTAATTTTTTTGCTATTTTTTTGGAATTTTCTAAAACGCGTAGGGTTGGAACGGAACGGAACAGTAATTTTTGTTTTCTCTCTTTCTCAGCCTTTTCCAACCTATGTTGGCTTGAAATGAAACTATAATGGTATTTTTGAATTTTTTGAATTTTTTTGCTATTTTTTTAGAATTTTCTATTACGTTTCGGGTTGGAACGGAACGGAACGATAGTACTGATTTTCTCTCTTTCTCATACTTTTCCAACCTATGTTGGCTTGAAATGAAGCCATAATAGTATTTTTGAATTTTTTTGCTATTTTTTTGGAATTTTCTATTACGTTTCGGGTTGGAACGGAACGGAACGATAGTACTTATTTTCTCTCTTTCTCATACTTTTCCAACCTATGTTGGCTTGAAATGAAGCCATAATAGTATTTTCGAATTTTTTAATTTTTTTGCTATTTTTTTGTAATTTTCTATTACGCGTCGGGTTGGAACGGAACAGAACAATAATTTTTATTTTCTCTCTTTCTCAGCCTTTTCCAACCTATGTTGGCTTGAAATGAAGCCATAATGGTATTTTTGAATTTTTTTTAATTTTTTTGCTATTTTTTTGGAATTTTCTAATACGCGTAGGATTGGAACGAAACGGAACAGTAATTGTTATTTTCTATCTTTCTCAGCCTTTTCCAACCTATGTTGGCTTGAAATGAAGCTATAATGGTATTTTTGAATTTTTTGAATTTTTTTGCTATTTTTTTAGAATTTTCTATTACGTTTCGGGTTGGAACGGAACGGAACGATAGTACTGATTTTCTCTCTTTCTCATACTTTTCCAACCTATGTTGGCTTGAAATGAAGCCATAATAGTATTTTCGAATTTTTTAATTTTTTTGCTATTTTTTTGTAATTTTCTAAAACGCGCAGGGTTGGAACGGAACGGAACAGTAATTTTTATTTTCTCTCTTTCTCAGCCTTTTCCAACCTATGTTGGCTTGAAATGAAGCTATAATGGTATTTTTGAATTTTTTGAATTTTTTTGCTATTTTTTTAGAATTTTCTATTACGTTTCGGGTTGGAACGGAACGGAACGATAGTACTGATTTTCTCTCTTTCTCATACTTTTCCAACCTATGTTGGCTTGAAATGAAGCCATAATGGTATTTTTGAATTTTTTTAATTTTTCTGCTATTTTTTTGGAATTTTCTAAAACGCGTAGGGTTGGAACGGAACGGAACAGTAATTTTTATTTTCTCTCTTTCTCAGCCTTTTCCGACCTATGTTGGCTTGAATTAAAGCCATAATGGTATTTTTTAATTTATTGAATTTTTTTGCTAGTTTTTTGGAATTTTCTAATACACGTCGGGTTGGAACGGAATGCAGCAGTAATTTTTATTTTCCCTCTTTCTCAGCCTTTTCCAACCTATGTTGGCTTGAAATAAAGCCATAATGGTATTTTTGAATTTTTTTAATTTTTTTAATTTTTTTGGAATTTTTTATTACCCATCGGGTAGGAACGGAACGGAAAGTCAATTTTTATTTTTTCTCTTTCTCAGCCTTTTCCAACCTATTTTGGCTTGGAATGAACCCTTAACGGTATTTTTTAATTTATTGAATTTTTTTGCTATTTTTTTGGAATTTTCTAATACGCGTAGGATTGGAACGAAACGGAACAGTAATTGTTATTTTCTATCTTTCTCATCCTTTTCCAACTTATGTTGGCTTGAAATGAAGCCATAATGGTATTTTTGAATTTTTTTAATTTTTTTGCTATTTTTTTGGAATTTTCTAAAACGCGTAGGGTTGGAACGGAACGGAACAGTAATTTTTGTTTTCTCTCTTTCTCAGCCTTTTCCAACCTATGTTGGCTTGAAATGAAACTATAATGGTATTTTTGAATTTTTTTAATTTTTTTGCTATTTTTTTGGAATTTTCTAATAAGCGTAGGGTTGGAACGAACAGAACAGTAATTTTTATTTTCTATCTTTCTCAGCCTTTTCCAACCTATGTTGGCTTGAAATGAAGCCATAATGGTATTTTTGAATTTTTTTAATTTTTTTGCTATTTTTTTGGAATTTTCTAATAAGCGTAGGGTTGGAACGAACAGAACAGTAATTCTTATTTTCTATCTTTCTCAGCCTTTTCCAACCTATGTTGGCTTGAAATGAAGCCATAATGGTATTTTTGAATTTTTTTAATTTTTTTGCTATTTTTTTGGAATTTTCTAAAACGCGTAGGGTTGGAACGGAACGGAACAGTAATTTTTGTTTTCTCTCTTTCTCAGCCTTTTCCAACCTATGTTGGCTTGAAATGAAACTATAATGGTATTTTTGAATTTTTTGAATTTTTTTGCTATTTTTTTAGAATTTTCTATTACGTTTCGGGTTGGAACGGAACGGAACGATAGTACTGATTTTCTCTCTTTCTCATACTTTTCCAACCTATGTTGGCTTGAAATGAAGCCATAATAGTATTTTTGAATTTTTTTGCTATTTTTTTGGAATTTTCTATTACGTTTCGGGTTGGAACGGAACGGAACGATAGTACTTATTTTCTCTCTTTCTCATACTTTTCCAACCTATGTTGGCTTGAAATGAAGCCATAATAGTATTTTCGAATTTTTTAATTTTTTTGCTATTTTTTTGTAATTTTCTATTACGCGTCGGGTTGGAACGGAACAGAACAATAATTTTTATTTTCTCTCTTTCTCAGCCTTTTCCAACCTATGTTGGCTTGAAATGAAGCTATAATGGTATTTTTGAATTTTTTGAATTTTTTTGCTATTTTTTTAGAATTTTCTATTACGTTTCGGGTTGGAACGGAACGGAACGATAGTTCTGATTTTCTCTCTTTCTCATACTTTTCCAACCTATGTTGGCTTGAAATGAAGCCATAATGGTATTTTTGAATTTTTTTAATTTTTTTGCTATTTTTTTGGAATTTTCTAAAACGCGTAGGGTTGGAACGGAACGGAACAGTAATTTTTATTTTCTCTCTTTCTCAGCCTTTTCCGACCTATGTTGGCTTGAATTGAAGCCATAATGGTATTTTTTAATTTATTGAATTTTTTTGCTAGTTTTTTGGAATTTTCTAATACACGTCGGGTTGGAACGGAATGCAGCAGTAATTTTTATTTTCCCTCTTTCTCAGCCTTTTCCAACCTATGTTGGCTTGAAATAAAGCCATAATGGTATTTTTGAATTTTTTTAATTTTTTTAATTTTTTTGGAATTTTTTATTACCCATCGGGTAGGAACGGAACGGAAAGAAATTTTTTATTTTTTCCCTTTCTCAGCCTTTTCCAACCTATTTTGGCTTGAAATGAACCCTTAACGGTATTTTTTAATTTATTGAATTTTTTTGCTATTTTTTTGGAATTTTCTAATACGCGTAGAATTGGAACGAAACAGAACAGTAATTTTTATTTTCTATCTTTCTCAGCCTTTTCCAACCTATGTTGGCTTGAAATGAAGCCATAATGGTATTTTTGAATTTTTTTAATTTTTTTGCTATTTTTTTGGAATTTTCTAATAAGCGTAGGGTTGAAACGAACAGAACAGTAATTTTTATTTTCTATCTTTCTCAGCCTTTTCCAACCTATGTTGGCTTGAAATGAAGCCATAATGGTATTTTTGAATTTTTTTAATTTTTTTGCTATTTTTTTGGAATTTTCTAATAAGCGTAGGGTTGGAACGAACAGAACAGTAATTTTTATTTTCTCTCTTTCTCAGCCTTTTCCAACCTATGTTGGCTTGAAATGAAGCTATAATGGTATTTTTGAATTTTTTGAATTTTTTTGCTATTTTTTTGGAATTTTCTAATACGCGTCGGGTTGGAACGGAATGGAGCAGTAATTTTTATTTTCTCTCTTTCTCAGCCTTTTCCAACCTATGTTAGCTTTAAATAAAGCCATAATGGTATTTTTGAATTTTTTTAATTTTTTGCAATTTTTTTGGAATTTTCTATTACCCATCGGGTAGGAACGGAACGGAAAGTCAATTTTTATTTTTTCTCTTTCTCAGCCTTTTCCAACCTATTTTGGCTTGGAATGAACCCTTAACGGTATTTTTTAATTTATTGAATTTTTTTGCTATTTTTTTGGAATTTTCTAATACGCGTAGGATTGGAACGAAACGGAACAGTAATTGTTATTTTCTATCTTTCTCATCCTTTTCCAACTTATGTTGGCTTGAAATGAAGCCATAATGGTATTTTTGAATTTTTTTAATTTTTTTGCTATTTTTTTGGAATTTTCTAAAACGCGTAGGGTTGGAACGGAACGGAACAGTAATTTTTGTTTTCTCTCTTTCTCAGCCTTTTCCAACCTATGTTGGCTTGAAATGAAACTATAATGGTATTTTTGAATTTTTTGAATTTTTTTGCTATTTTTTTAGAATTTTCTATTACGTTTCGGGTTGGAACGGAACGGAACGATAGTACTGATTTTCTCTCTTTCTCATACTTTTCCAACCTATGTTGGCTTGAAATGAAGCCATAATAGTATTTTTGAATTTTTTTGCTATTTTTTTGGAATTTTCTATTACGTTTCGGGTTGGAACGGAACGGAACGATAGTACTTATTTTCTCTCTTTCTCATACTTTTCCAACCTATGTTGGCTTGAAATGAAGCCATAATAGTATTTTCGAATTTTTTAATTTTTTTGCTATTTTTTTGTAATTTTCTATTACGCGTCGGGTTGGAACGGAACAGAACAATAATTTTTATTTTCTCTCTTTCTCAGCCTTTTCCAACCTATGTTGGCTTGAAATGAAGCCATAATGGTATTTTTGAATTTTTTTAATTTTTTTGCTATTTTTTTGGAATTTTCTAATACGCGTAGGATTGGAACGAAACGGAACAGTAATTGTTATTTTCTATCTTTCTCAGCCTTTTCCAACCTATGTTGGCTTGAAATGAAGCTATAATGGTATTTTTGAATTTTTTGAATTTTTTTGCTATTTTTTTAGAATTTTCTATTACGTTTCGGGTTGGAACGGAACGGAACGATAGTACTGATTTTCTCTCTTTCTCATACTTTTCCAACCTATGTTGGCTTGAAATGAAGCCATAATAGTATTTTCGAATTTTTTAATTTTTTTGCTATTTTTTTGTAATTTTCTAAAACGCGCAGGGTTGGAACGGAACGGAACAGTAATTTTTATTTTCTCTCTTTCTCAGCCTTTTCCAACCTATGTTGGCTTGAAATGAAGCTATAATGGTATTTTTGAATTTTTTGAATTTTTTTGCTATTTTTTTAGAATTTTCTATTACGTTTCGGGTTGGAACGGAACGGAACGATAGTACTGATTTTCTCTCTTTCTCATACTTTTCCAACCTATGTTGGCTTGAAATGAAGCCATAATGGTATTTTTGAATTTTTTTAATTTTTCTGCTATTTTTTTGGAATTTTCTAAAACGCGTAGGGTTGGAACGGAACGGAACAGTAATTTTTATTTTCTCTCTTTCTCAGCCTTTTCCGACCTATGTTGGCTTGAATTGAAGCCATAATGGTATTTTTTAATTTATTGAATTTTTTTGCTAGTTTTTTGGAATTTTCTAATACACGTCGGGTTGGAACGGAATGCAGCAGTAATTTTTATTTTCCCTCTTTCTCAGCCTTTTCCAACCTATGTTGGCTTGAAATAAAGCCATAATGGTATTTTTGAATTTTTTTAATTTTTTTAATTTTTTTGGAATTTTTTATTACCCATCGGGTAGGAACGGAACGGAAAGTCAATTTTTATTTTTTCTCTTTCTCAGCCTTTTCCAACCTATTTTGGCTTGGAATGAACCCTTAACGGTATTTTTTAATTTATTGAATTTTTTTGCTATTTTTTTGGAATTTTCTAATACGCGTAGGATTGGAACGAAACGGAACAGTAATTGTTATTTTCTATCTTTCTCATCCTTTTCCAACTTATGTTGGCTTGAAATGAAGCCATAATGGTATTTTTGAATTTTTTTAATTTTTTTGCTATTTTTTTGGAATTTTCTAAAACGCGTAGGGTTGGAACGGAACGGAACAGTAATTTTTGTTTTCTCTCTTTCTCAGCCTTTTCCAACCTATGTTGGCTTGAAATGAAACTATAATGGTATTTTTGAATTTTTTTAATTTTTTTGCTATTTTTTTGGAATTTTCTAATAAGCGTAGGGTTGGAACGAACAGAACAGTAATTTTTATTTTCTATCTTTCTCAGCCTTTTCCAACCTATGTTGGCTTGAAATGAAGCCATAATGGTATTTTTGAATTTTTTTAATTTTTTTGCTATTTTTTTGGAATTTTCTAATAAGCGTAGGGTTGGAACGAACAGAACAGTAATTCTTATTTTCTATCTTTCTCAGCCTTTTCCAACCTATGTTGGCTTGAAATGAAGCCATAATGGTATTTTTGAATTTTTTTAATTTTTTTGCTATTTTTTTGGAATTTTCTAAAACGCGTAGGGTTGGAACGGAACGGAACAGTAATTTTTGTTTTCTCTCTTTCTCAGCCTTTTCCAACCTATGTTGGCTTGAAATGAAACTATAATGGTATTTTTGAATTTTTTGAATTTTTTTGCTATTTTTTTAGAATTTTCTATTACGTTTCGGGTTGGAACGGAACGGAACGATAGTACTGATTTTCTCTCTTTCTCATACTTTTCCAACCTATGTTGGCTTGAAATGAAGCCATAATAGTATTTTTGAATTTTTTTGCTATTTTTTTGGAATTTTCTATTACGTTTCGGGTTGGAACGGAACGGAACGATAATACTTATTTTCTCTCTTTCTCATACTTTTCCAACCTATGTTGGCTTGAAATGAAGCCATAATAGTATTTTCGAATTTTTTAATTTTTTTGCTATTTTTTTGTAATTTTCTATTACGCGTCGGGTTGGAACGGAACAGAACAATAATTTTTATTTTCTCTCTTTCTCAGCCTATTCTAACCTATGTTGGCTTGAAATGAAGCTAGAATTGTATTTTTTAATTTTTTGAATTTTTTTGCTATTTTTTTGGAATTTTCTAAAACGCGCAGGGTTGGAACGGAACGGAACAGTAATTTTTATTTTCTCTCTTTCTCAGCCTTTTCCAACCTATGTTGGCTTGAAATGAAGCTATAATGGTATTTTTGAATTTTTTGAATTTTTTTGCTATTTTTTTAGAATTTTCTATTACGTTTCGGGTTGGAACGGAACGGAACGATAGTACTGATTTTCTCTCTTTCTCATACTTTTCCAACCTATGTTGGCTTGAAATGAAGCCATAATGGTATTTTTGAATTTTTTTAATTTTTTTGCTATTTTTTTGGAATTTTCTAAAACGCGTAGGGTTGGAACGGAACGGAACAGTAATTTTTATTTTCTCTCTTTCTCAGCCTTTTCCGACCTATGTTGGCTTGAATTGAAGCCATAATGGTATTTTTTAATTTATTGAATTTTTTTGCTAGTTTTTTGGAATTTTCTAATACACGTCGGGTTGGAACGGAATGCAGCAGTAATTTTTATTTTCCCTCTTTCTCAGCCTTTTCCAACCTATGTTGGCTTGAAATAAAGCCATAATGGTATTTTTGAATTTTTTTAATTTTTTTAATTTTTTTGGAATTTTTTATTACCCATCGGGTAGGAACGGAACGGAAAGAAATTTTTTATTTTTTCCCTTTCTCAGCCTTTTCCAACCTATTTTGGCTTGAAATGAACCCTTAACGGTATTTTTTAATTTATTGAATTTTTTTGCTATTTTTTTGGAATTTTCTAATACGCGTAGAATTGGAACGAAACAGAACAGTAATTTTTATTTTCTATCTTTCTCAGCCTTTTCCAACCTATGTTGGCTTGAAATGAAGCCATAATGGTATTTTTGAATTTTTTTAATTTTTTTGCTATTTTTTTGGAATTTTCTAATAAGCGTAGGGTTGGAACGAACAGAACAGTAATTTTTATTTTCTATCTTTCTCAGCCTTTTCCAACCTATGTTGGCTTGAAATGAAGCCATAATGGTATTTTTGAATTTTTTTAATTTTTTTGCTATTTTTTTGGAATTTTCTAATACGCGTAGAATTGGAACGAAAAAGAACAGTAATTTTTATTTTCTCTCTTTCTCAGCCTTTTCCAACCTATGTTGGCTTGAAATGAAGCTATAATGGTATTTTTGAATTTTTTGAATTTTTTTGCTATTTTTTTGGAATTTTCTAATAGGCGTCGGGTTGGAACGGAATGGAGCAGTAATTTTTATTTTCTCTCTTTCTCAGCCTTTTCCAACCTATGTTAGCTTTAAATAAAGCCATAATGGTATTTTTGAATTTTTTTAATTTTTTGCAATTTTTTTGGAATTTTCTATTACCCATCGGGTAGGAACGGAACGGAAAGTCAATTTTTATTTTTTCTCTTTCTCAGCCTTTTCCAACCTATTTTGGCTTGGAATGAACCCTTAACGGTATTTTTTAATTTATTGAATTTTTTTGCTATTTTTTTGGAATTTTCTAATACGCGTAGGATTGGAACGAAACGGAACAGTAATTGTTATTTTCTATCTTTCTCATCCTTTTCCAACTTATGTTGGCTTGAAATGAAGCCATAATGGTATTTTTGAATTTTTTTAATTTTTTTGCTATTTTTTTGGAATTTTCTAAAACGCGTAGGGTTGGAACGGAACGGAACAGTAATTTTTGTTTTCTCTCTTTCTCAGCCTTTTCCAACCTATGTTGGCTTGAAATGAAACTATAATGGTATTTTTGAATTTTTTGAATTTTTTTGCTATTTTTTTAGAATTTTCTATTACGTTTCGGGTTGGAACGGAACGGAACGATAGTACTGATTTTCTCTCTTTCTCATACTTTTCCAACCTATGTTGGCTTGAAATGAAGCCATAATGGTATTTTTGAATTTTTTTAATTTTTCTGCTATTTTTTTGGAATTTTCTAAAACGCGTAGGGTTGGAACGGAACGGAACAGTAATTTTTATTTTCTCTCTTTCTCAGCCTTTTCCGACCTATGTTGGCTTGAATTAAAGCCATAATGGTATTTTTTAATTTATTGAATTTTTTTGCTAGTTTTTTGGAATTTTCTAATACACGTCGGGTTGGAACGGAATGCAGCAGTAATTTTTATTTTCCCTCTTTCTCAGCCTTTTCCAACCTATGTTGGCTTGAAATAAAGCCATAATGGTATTTTTGAATTTTTTTAATTTTTTTAATTTTTTTGGAATTTTTTATTACCCATCGGGTAGGAACGGAACGGAAAGTCAATTTTTATTTTTTCTCTTTCTCAGCCTTTTCCAACCTATTTTGGCTTGGAATGAACCCTTAACGGTATTTTTTAATTTATTGAATTTTTTTGCTATTTTTTTGGAATTTTCTAATACGCGTAGGATTGGAACGAAACGGAACAGTAATTGTTATTTTCTATCTTTCTCATCCTTTTCCAACTTATGTTGGCTTGAAATGAAGCCATAATGGTATTTTTGAATTTTTTTAATTTTTTTGCTATTTTTTTGGAATTTTCTAAAACGCGTAGGGTTGGAACGGAACGGAACAGTAATTTTTGTTTTCTCTCTTTCTCAGCCTTTTCCAACCTATGTTGGCTTGAAATGAAACTATAATGGTATTTTTGAATTTTTTTAATTTTTTTGCTATTTTTTTGGAATTTTCTAATAAGCGTAGGGTTGGAACGAACAGAACAGTAATTTTTATTTTCTATCTTTCTCAGCCTTTTCCAACCTATGTTGGCTTGAAATGAAGCCATAATGGTATTTTTGAATTTTTTTAATTTTTTTGCTATTTTTTTGGAATTTTCTAATAAGCGTAGGGTTGGAACGAACAGAACAGTAATTCTTATTTTCTATCTTTCTCAGCCTTTTCCAACCTATGTTGGCTTGAAATGAAGCCATAATGGTATTTTTGAATTTTTTTAATTTTTTTGCTATTTTTTTGGAATTTTCTAAAACGCGTAGGGTTGGAACGGAACGGAACAGTAATTTTTGTTTTCTCTCTTTCTCAGCCTTTTCCAACCTATGTTGGCTTGAAATGAAACTATAATGGTATTTTTGAATTTTTTGAATTTTTTTGCTATTTTTTTAGAATTTTCTATTACGTTTCGGGTTGGAACGGAACGGAACGATAGTACTGATTTTCTCTCTTTCTCATACTTTTCCAACCTATGTTGGCTTGAAATGAAGCCATAATAGTATTTTTGAATTTTTTTGCTATTTTTTTGGAATTTTCTATTACGTTTCGGGTTGGAACGGAACGGAACGATAGTACTTATTTTCTCTCTTTCTCATACTTTTCCAACCTATGTTGGCTTGAAATGAAGCCATAATAGTATTTTCGAATTTTTTAATTTTTTTGCTATTTTTTTGTAATTTTCTATTACGCGTCGGGTTGGAACGGAACAGAACAATAATTTTTATTTTCTCTCTTTCTCAGCCTTTTCCAACCTATGTTGGCTTGAAATGAAGCTATAATGGTATTTTTGAATTTTTTGAATTTTTTTGCTATTTTTTTAGAATTTTCTATTACGTTTCGGGTTGGAACGGAACGGAACGATAGTTCTGATTTTCTCTCTTTCTCATACTTTTCCAACCTATGTTGGCTTGAAATGAAGCCATAATGGTATTTTTGAATTTTTTTAATTTTTTTGCTATTTTTTTGGAATTTTCTAAAACGCGTAGGGTTGGAACGGAACGGAACAGTAATTTTTATTTTCTCTCTTTCTCAGCCTTTTCCGACCTATGTTGGCTTGAATTGAAGCCATAATGGTATTTTTTAATTTATTGAATTTTTTTGCTAGTTTTTTGGAATTTTCTAATACACGTCGGGTTGGAACGGAATGCAGCAGTAATTTTTATTTTCCCTCTTTCTCAGCCTTTTCCAACCTATGTTGGCTTGAAATAAAGCCATAATGGTATTTTTGAATTTTTTTAATTTTTTTAATTTTTTTGGAATTTTTTATTACCCATCGGGTAGGAACGGAACGGAAAGAAATTTTTTATTTTTTCCCTTTCTCAGCCTTTTCCAACCTATTTTGGCTTGAAATGAACCCTTAACGGTATTTTTTAATTTATTGAATTTTTTTGCTATTTTTTTGGAATTTTCTAATACGCGTAGAATTGGAACGAAACAGAACAGTAATTTTTATTTTCTATCTTTCTCAGCCTTTTCCAACCTATGTTGGCTTGAAATGAAGCCATAATGGTATTTTTGAATTTTTTTAATTTTTTTGCTATTTTTTTGGAATTTTCTAATAAGCGTAGGGTTGAAACGAACAGAACAGTAATTTTTATTTTCTATCTTTCTCAGCCTTTTCCAACCTATGTTGGCTTGAAATGAAGCCATAATGGTATTTTTGAATTTTTTTAATTTTTTTGCTATTTTTTTGGAATTTTCTAATAAGCGTAGGGTTGGAACGAACAGAACAGTAATTTTTATTTTCTCTCTTTCTCAGCCTTTTCCAACCTATGTTGGCTTGAAATGAAGCTATAATGGTATTTTTGAATTTTTTGAATTTTTTTGCTATTTTTTTGGAATTTTCTAATACGCGTCGGGTTGGAACGGAATGGAGCAGTAATTTTTATTTTCTCTCTTTCTCAGCCTTTTCCAACCTATGTTAGCTTTAAATAAAGCCATAATGGTATTTTTGAATTTTTTTAATTTTTTGCAATTTTTTTGGAATTTTCTATTACCCATCGGGTAGGAACGGAACGGAAAGTCAATTTTTATTTTTTCTCTTTCTCAGCCTTTTCCAACCTATTTTGGCTTGGAATGAACCCTTAACGGTATTTTTTAATTTATTGAATTTTTTTGCTATTTTTTTGGAATTTTCTAATACGCGTAGGATTGGAACGAAACGGAACAGTAATTGTTATTTTCTATCTTTCTCATCCTTTTCCAACTTATGTTGGCTTGAAATGAAGCCATAATGGTATTTTTGAATTTTTTTAATTTTTTTGCTATTTTTTTGGAATTTTCTAAAACGCGTAGGGTTGGAACGGAACGGAACAGTAATTTTTGTTTTCTCTCTTTCTCAGCCTTTTCCAACCTATGTTGGCTTGAAATGAAACTATAATGGTATTTTTGAATTTTTTGAATTTTTTTGCTATTTTTTTAGAATTTTCTACTACGTTTCGGGTTGGAACGGAACGGAACGATAGTACTGATTTTCTCTATTTCTCATACTTTTCCAACCTATGTTGGCTTGAAATGAAGCCATAATAGTATTTTTGAATTTTTTTGCTATTTTTTTGGAATTTTCTATTACGTTTCGGGTTGGAACGGAACGGAACGATAGTACTTATTTTCTCTCTTTCTCATAATTTTCCAACCTATGTTGGCTTGAAATGAAGCCATAATAGTATTTTCGAATTTTTTAATTTTTTTGCTATTTTTTTGTAATTTTCTATTACGCGTCGGGTTGGAACGGAACAGAACAATAATTTTTATTTTCTCTCTTTCTCAGCCTATTCTAACCTATGTTGGCTTGAAATGAAGCTAGAATTGTATTTTTTAATTTTTTGAATTTTTTTGCTATTTTTTTGGAATTTTCTAAAACGCGCAGGGTTGGAACGGAACGGAACAGTAATTTTTATTTTCTCTCTTTCTCAGCCTTTTCCAACCTATGTTGGCTTGAAATGAAGCTATAATGGTATTTTTGAATTTTTTGAATTTTTTTGCTATTTTTTTAGAATTTTCTATTACGTTTCGGGTTGGAACGGAACGGAACGATAGTACTGATTTTCTCTCTTTCTCATACTTTTCCAACCTATGTTGGCTTGAAATGAAGCCATAATGGTATTTTTGAATTTTTTTAATTTTTTTGCTATTTTTTTGGAATTTTCTAAAACGCGTAGGGTTGGAACGGAACGGAACAGTAATTTTTATTTTCTCTCTTTCTCAGCCTTTTCCGACCTATGTTGGCTTGAATTGAAGCCATAATGGTATTTTTTAATTTATTGAATTTTTTTGCTAGTTTTTTGGAATTTTCTAATACACGTCGGGTTGGAACGGAATGCAGCAGTAATTTTTATTTTCCCTCTTTCTCAGCCTTTTCCAACCTATGTTGGCTTGAAATAAAGCCATAATGGTATTTTTGAATTTTTTTAATTTTTTTAATTTTTTTGGAATTTTTTATTACCCATCGGGTAGGAACGGAACGGAAAGAAATTTTTTATTTTTTCCCTTTCTCAGCCTTTTCCAACCTATTTTGGCTTGAAATGAACCCTTAACGGTATTTTTTAATTTATTGAATTTTTTTGCTAGTTTTTTGGAATTTTCTAATACGCGTAGAATTGGAACGAAACAGAACAGTAATTTTTATTTTCTATCTTTCTCATCCTTTTCCAACCTATGTTGGCTTGAAATGAAGCCATAATGGTATTTTTGAATTTTTTTAATTTTTTTGCTATTTTTTTGGAATTTTATAAAACGCGTAGGGTTGGAACAGAACGGAACAGTAATTTTTGTTTTCTCTCTTTCTCAGCCTTTTCCAACCTATGTTGGCTTGAAATGAAGCTATAATGGTATTTTTGAATTTTTTTGCTATTTTTTTAGAATTTTCTATTACGTTTCGGGTTGGAACGGAACGGAACGATAGTACTGATTTTCTCTCTTTCTCATACTTTTCCAACCTATGATGGCTTGAAATGAAGCCATAATAGTATTTTTGAATTTTTTTGCTATTTTTTTGGAATTTTCTATTACGTTTCGGGTTGGAACGGAACGGAACGATAGTACTTATTTTCTCTCTTTCTCATACTTTTCCAACCTATGTTGGCTTGAAATGAAGCCATAATAGTATTTTCGAATTTTTTAATTTTTTTGCTATTTTTTTGTAATTTTCTATTACGCGTCGGGTTGGAACGGAACAGAACAATAATTTTTATTTTCTCTCTTTCTCAGCCTTTTCCAACCTATGTTGGCTTGAAATGAAGCCATAATGGTATTTTTGAATTTTTTTAATTTTTTTGCTATTTTTTTGGAATTTTCTAATACGCGTAGGATTGGAACGAAACGGAACAGTAATTGTTATTTTCTATCTTTCTCATCCTTTTCCAACCTATGTTGGCTTGAAATGAAGCCATAATGGTATTTTTGAATTTTTTAATTTTTTTGCTATTTTTTTGGAATTTTCTAAAACGCGTAGGGTTGGAACGGAACGGAACAGTAATTTTTATTTTCTCTCTTTCTCAGCCTTTTCCGACCTATGTTGGCTTGAATTGAAGCCATAATGGTATTTTTGAATTTTTTGAATTTTTTTGGTATTTTTTTGGAATTTCTATTACCCATCAGGTAGGAACGGAACGGAAAGACAATTTTTATTTTTCCTCTTTCTCAACCTTTTCAACCTATTTTGGCTTGAAATGAACCCCTTAACGGTATTTTTTAATTTATTGAATTTTTTTGCTAGTTTTTTGGAATTTTCTAATACACGTCGGGTTGGAACGGAATGCAGCAGTAATTTTTATTTTCCCTCTTTCTCAGCCTTTTCCAACCTATGTTGGCTTGAAATAAAGCCATAATGGTATTTTTGAATTTTTTTAATTTTTTGCTATTTTTTTGGAATTTTTTATTACCCATCGGGTAGGAACGGAACGGAAAGAAATTTTTTATTTTTTCCCTTTCTCAGCCTTTTCCAACCTATTTTGGCTTGAAATGAACCCTTAACGGTATTTTTTAATTTATTGAATTTTTTTGCTATTTTTTTGGAATTTTCTAATACGCGTAGAATTGGAACGAAACAGAACAGTAATTTTTATTTTCTATCTTTCTCAGCCTTTTCCAACCTATGTTGGCTTGAAATGAAGCCATAATGGTATTTTTGAATTTTTTTAATTTTTTTGTTATTTTTTTGGAATTTTCTAATAAGCGTAGGGTTGGAACGAACAGAACAGTAATTTTTATTTTCTATCTTTCTCAGCCTTTTCCAACCTATGTTGGCTTGAAATGAAGCCATAATGGTATTTTTGAATTTTTTTAATTTTTTTGCTATTTTTTTGGAATTTTCTAATAAGCGTAGGGTTGGAACGAACAGAACAGTAATTTTTATTTTCTCTCTTTCTCAGCCTTTTCCAACCTATGTTGGCTTGAAATGAAGCTATAATGGTATTTTTGAATTTTTTGAATTTTTTTGCTATTTTTTTGGAATTTTCTAATACGCGTCGGGTTGGAACGGAATGGAGCAGTAATTTTTATTTTCTCTCTTTCTCAGCCTTTTCCAACCTATGTTAGCTTTAAATAAAGCCATAATGGTATTTTTGAATTTTTTTAGTTTTTTTGCTATTTTTTTGGAATTTTCTAATACGCGTAGGATTGGAACGAAACGGAACAGTAATTGTTATTTTCTATCTTTCTCATCCTTTTCCAACCTATGTTGGCTTGAAATGAAGCCATAATGGTATTTTTGAATTTTTTAATTTTTTTGCTATTTTTTTGGAATTTTCTAAAACGCGTAGGGTTGGAACGGAACGGAACAGTAATTTTTATTTTCTCTCTTTCTCAGCCTTTTCCGACCTATGTTGGCTTGAATTGAAGCCATAATGGTATTTTTGAATTTTTTGAATTTTTTTGGTATTTTTTTGGAATTTCTATTACCCATCAGGTAGGAACGGAACGGAAAGACAATTTTTATTTTTCCTCTTTCTCAACCTTTTCAACCTATTTTGGCTTGAAATGAACCCCTTAACGGTATTTTTTAATTTATTGAATTTTTTTGGAATTTTCTAATACACGTCGGGTTGGAACGGAATGCAGCAGTAATTTTTATTTTCCCTCTTTCTCAGCCTTTTCCAACCTATGTTGGCTTGAAATAAAGCCATAATGGTATTTTTGAATTTTTTGAATTTTTTGCTATTTTTTTGGAATTTTTTATTACCCGTCGGGTAGGAACGGAACGGAAAGAAATTTTTTATTTTTTCCCTTTCTCAGCCTTTTCCAACCTATTTTGGCTTGAAATGAACCCTTAACGGTATTTTTTAATTTATTGAATTTTTTTGCTATTTTTTTGGAATTTTCTAATACGCGTAGAATTGGAACGAAACAGAACAGTAATTTTTATTTTCTATCTTTCTCAGCCTTTTCCAACCTATGTTGGCTTGAAATGAAGCCATAATGGTATTTTTGAATTTTTTTAATTTTTTTGCTATTTTTTTGGAATTTTCTAATAAGCGTAGGGTTGGAACGAACAGAACAGTAATTTTTATTTCTATCTTTCTCAGCCTTTTCCAACCTATGTTGGCTTGAAATGAAGCCATAATGGTATTTTTGAATTTTTTTAATTTTTTTGCTATTTTTTTGGAATTTTCTAATAAGCGTAGGGTTGGAACGAACAGAACAGTAATTTTTATTTTCTCTCTTTCTCAGCCTTTTCCAACCTATGTTGGCTTGAAATGAAGCTATAATGGTATTTTTGAATTTTTTGAATTTTTTTGCTATTTTTTTGGAATTTTCTAATACGCGTCGGGTTGGAACGGAATGGAGCAGCAATTTTTATTTTCTCTCTTTCTCAGCCTTTTCCAACCTATGTTAGCTTTAAATAAAGCCATAATGGTATTTCTATTACGTTTCGGGTTGGAATTTTCTATTTTTTTGAATTTTTTTAATTTTTTGCAATTTTTTGGGAATTTTCTATTACCCATCGGGTAGGAACGGAACGGAAAGTCAATTTTTATTTTCTCTCTTTCTCAGCCTTTTCCAACCTATTTTGGCTTGAAATGAACCCTTAACGGTATTTTTTAATTTATTGAATTTTTTTGCTATTTTTTTGGAATTTTCTAATACGCGTAGGATTGGAACGAAACGGAACAGTAATTGTTATTTTCTATCTTTCTCATCCTTTTCCAATCTATGTTGGCTTGAAATGAAGCCATAATGGTATTTTTGAATTTTTTTAATTTTTTTGCTATTTTTTTGGAATTTTCTAAAACGCGTAGGGTTGGAACGGAACGGAACAGTAATTTTTATTTTCTCTCTTTCTCAGCCTTTTCCAACCTATGTTGGCTTGAAATGAAGCTATAATGGTATTTTTGAATGTTTTGAATTTTTTTGCTATTTTTTTAGAATTTTCTATTACGTTTCGGGTTGGAACGGAACGGAACGATAGTACTTATGTTCTCTCTTTCTCATACTTTTCCAACCTATGTTGGCTTGAAATGAAGCCATAATAGTATTTTCGAATTTTTTAATTTTTTTGCTATTTTTTTGTAATTTTCTATTACGCGTCGGGTTGGAACGGAACCGAACAATAATTTTTATTTTCTCTCTTTCTCAGCCTATTCTAACCTATGTTGGCTTGAAATGAAGCTAGAATGGTATTTTTTTAATTTTTTGAATTTTTTTGCTATTTTTTTGGAATTTTCTAAAACGCGTAGGGTTGGAACGGAACGGAACAGTAATTTTTATTTTCTCTCTTTCTCATACTTTTCCAACCTATGTTGGCTTGAAATGAAGCCGTAATAGTATTTTCGAATTTTTTGAATTTTTTGCTATTTTTTTGGAATTTTCTATTACGCGTCGGGTTGGAACGGAACAGAACAATAATTTTTATTTTCTCTCTTTCTCAGCCTATTCTAACCTATGTTGGCTTAAAATGAAGCTAGAATGGTATTTTTTAATTTTTTGAATTTTTTTGCTATTTTTTTAGAATTTTCTATTACGCTTCGTGTTGGAACGGAATGGAACGATAGTACTTATTTTCTCTCTTTCTCATACTTTTCCAACCTATGTTGGCTTGAAATGAAGCCATAATAGTATTTTCGAATTTTTTAATTTTTTTGCTATTTTTTTGTAATTTTCTATTACGCGTCGGGTTGGAACGGAACGGAACAGTAATTTTTATTTTCTCTCTTTCTCAACCTTTTCCGACCTATGTTGGCTTGAAATGAAGCCATAATGGTATTTTTGAATTTTTTTAATTTTTTTGCTATTTTTTTGAATTTTCTATTACCCATCGGTTAGGAACGGAACGGAAAGACAATTTTTATTTTTTCTCTTTCTCAGCCTTTTCCCACCTATGTTGGCTTGAAATGAAGCCATAATGGTATTTTTGAATTTATTTAATTTTTTTGCTATTTTTTTGGAATTTTCTAATACGCGTAGGATTGGAACGAAACGGAACAGTAATTGTTATTTTCTATCTTTCTCATCCTTTTCCAACCGATGTTGGCTTGAAATGAAGCCATAATGGTATTTTTGAATTTTTTTAATTTTTTTGCTATTTTTTTGGAATTTTCTAATAAGCGTAGGGTTGGAACGAACAGAACAGTAATTTTTATTTTCTATCTTTCTCAGCCTTTTCCAACCTATGTTGGATTGAAATGAAGCCATAATGGTATTTTTGAATTTTTTTAATTTTTTTGCTATTTTTTTGGAATTTTCTAATAAGCGTAGGGTTGGAACGAACAGAACAGTAATTTTTATTTTCTCTCTTTCTCAGCCTTTTCCAACCTATGTTAGCTTTAAATAAAGCCATAATGGTATTTTTGAATTTTTTTAATTTTTTGCAATTTTTTTGGAATTTTCTATTACCCATCGGGTAGGAACGGAACGGAAAGTCAATTTTTATTTTTTCTCTTTCTCAGCCTTTTCCAACCTATTTTGGCTTGGAATGAACCCTTAACGGTATTTTTTAATTTATTGAATTTTTTTGCTATTTTTTTGGAATTTTCTAATACGCGTAGGATTGGAACGAAACGGAACAGTAATTGTTATTTTCTATCTTTCTCATCCTTTTCCAACCTATGTTGGCTTGAAATGAAGCCATAATGGTATTTTTGAATTTTTTTAATTTTTTTGCTATTTTTTTGGAATTTTCTAAAACGCGTAGGGTTGGAACGGAACGGAACAGTAATTTTTGTTTTCTCTCTTTCTCAGCCTTTTCCAACCTATGTTGGCTTGAAATGAAGCTATAATGGTATTTTTGAATTTTTTGAATTTTTTTGCTATTTTTTTAGAATTTTCTATTACGTTTCGGGTTGGAACGGAACGGAACGATAGTACTGATTTTCTCTCTTTCTCATACTTTTCCAACCTATGTTGGCTTGAAATGAAGCCATAATAGTATTTTTGAATTTTTTTGCTATTTTTTTGGAATTTTCTATTACGTTTCGGGTTGGAACGGAACGGAACGATAGTACTTATTTTCTCTCTTTCTCATACTTTTCCAACCTATGTTGGCTTGAAATGAAGCCATAATAGTATTTTCGAATTTTTTAATTTTTTTGCTATTTTTTTGTAATTTTCTATTACGCGTCGGGTTGGAACGGAACAGAACAATAATTTTTATTTTCTCTCTTTCTCAGCCTATTCTAACCTATGTTGGCTTGAAATGAAGCTAGAATGGTATTTTTTAATTTTTTGAATTTTTTTGCTATTTTTTTGGAATTTTCTAAAACGCGTAGGGTTGGAACGGAACGGAACAGTAATTTTTATTTTCTCTCTTTCTCAGCCTTTTCCAACCTATGTTGGCTTGAAATGAAGCTATAATGGTATTTTTGAATGTTTTGAATTTTTTTGCTATTTTTTTAGAATTTTCTATTACGTTTCGGGTTGGAACGGAACGGAACGATAGTACTGATTTTCTCTCTTTCTCATACTTTTCCAACCTATGTTGGCTTGAAATGAAGCCATAATGGTATTTTTGAATTTTTTTAATTTTTTGCAATTTTTTGGGAATTTTCTATTACCCATCGGGTAGGAACGGAACGGAAAGTCAATTTTTATTTTCTCTCTTTCTCAGCCTTTTCCAACCTATTTTGGCTTGAAATGAACCCTTAACGGTATTTTTTAATTTATTGAATTTTTTTGCTATTTTTTTGGAATTTTCTAATACGCGTAGGATTGGAACGAAACGGAACAGTAATTGTTATTTTCTATCTTTCTCATCCTTTTCCAATCTATGTTGGCTTGAAATGAAGCCATAATGGTATTTTTGAATTTTTTTAATTTTTTTGCTATTTTTTTGGAATTTTCTAAAACGCGTAGGGTTGGAACGGAACGGAACAGTAATTTTTATTTTCTCTCTTTCTCAGCCTTTTCCAACCTATGTTGGCTTGAAATGAAGCTATAATGGTATTTTTGAATGTTTTGAATTTTTTTGCTATTTTTTTAGAATTTTCTATTACGTTTCGGGTTGGAACGGAACGGAACGATAGTACTTATGTTCTCTCTTTCTCATACTTTTCCAACCTATGTTGGCTTGAAATGAAGCCATAATAGTATTTTCGAATTTTTTAATTTTTTTGCTATTTTTTAATTTTTTTGCTATTTTTTTGTAATTTTCTATTACGCGTCGGGTTGGAACGGAACAGAACAATAATTTTTATTTTCTCTCTTTCTCAGCCTATTCTAACCTATGTTGGCTTGAAATGAAGCTAGAATGGTATTTTTTAATTTTTTGAATTTTTTTGCTATTTTTTTGGAATTTTCTAAAACGCGTAGGGTTGGAACGGAACGGAACAGTAATTTTTATTTTCTCTCTTTCTCATACTTTCCCAACCTATGTTGGCTTGAAATGAAGCCGTAATAGTATTTTCGAATTTTTTGAATTTTTTGCTATTTTTTTGGAATTTTCTATTACGCGTCGGGTTGGAACGGAACAGAACAATAATTTTTATTTTCTCTCTTTCTCAGCCTATTCTAACCTATGTTGGCTTAAAATGAAGCTAGAATGGTATTTTTTAATTTTTTGAATTTTTTTGCTATTTTTTTAGAATTTTCTATTACGCTTCGTGTTGGAACGGAATGGAACGATAGTACTTATTTTCTCTCTTTCTCATACTTTTCCAACCTATGTTGGCTTGAAATGAAGCCATAATAGTATTTTCGAATTTTTTAATTTTTTTGCTATTTTTTTGTAATTTTCTATTACGCGTCGGGTTGGAACGGAACGGAACAGTAATTTTTATTTTCTCTCTTTCTCAACCTTTTCCGACCTATGTTGGCTTGAAATGAAGCCATAATGGTATTTTTGAATTTTTTTAATTTTTTTGCTATTTTTTTGAATTTTCTATTACCCATCGGTTAGGAACGGAACGGAAAGACAATTTTTATTTTTTCTCTTTCTCAGCCTTTTCCAACCTATGTTGGCTTGAAATGAAGCCATAATGGTATTTTTGAATTTATTTAATTTTTTTGCTATTTTTTTGGAATTTTCTAATACGCGTAGGATTGGAACGAAACGGAACAGTAATTGTTATTTTCTATCTTTCTCATCCTTTTCCAACCGATGTTGGCTTGAAATGAAGCCATAATGGTATTTTTGAATTTTTTTAATTTTTTTGCTATTTTTTTGGAATTTTCTAATAAGCGTAGGGTTGGAACGAACAGAACAGTAATTTTTATTTTCTATCTTTCTCAGCCTTTTCCAACCTATGTTGGCTTGAAATGAAGCCATAATGGTATTTTTGAATTTTTTTAATTTTTTTGCTATTTTTTTGGAATTTTCTAATAAGCGTAGGGTTGGAACGAACAGAACAGTAATTTTTATTTTCTCTCTTTCTCAGCCTTTTCCAACCTATGTTGGCTTGAAATGAAGCTATAATGGTATTTTTGAATTTTTTGAATTTTTTTGCTATTTTTTTGGAATTTTCTAATACGCGTCGGGTTGGAACGGAATGGAGCAGCAATTTTTCTTTTCTCTCTTTCTCAGCCTTTTCCAACCTATGTTTGCTTTAAATAAAGCCATAATGGTATTTTTGAATTTTTTTAATTTTTTGCAATTTTTTTGGAATTTTCTATTACCCATCGGGTAGGACGGAACGGAAAGTCAATTTTTATTTTTTCTCTTTCTCAGCCTTTTCCAACCTATTTTGGCTTGGAATGAACCCTTAACGGTATTTTTTAATTTATTGAATTTTTTTGCTATTTTTTTGGAATTTTCTAATACGCGTAGGATTGGAACGAAACGGAACAGTAATTGTTATTTTCTATCTTTCTCATCCTTTTCCAACCTATGTTGGCTTGAAATGAAGCCATAATGGTATTTTTGAATTTTTTTAATTTTTTTGCTATTTTTTTGGAATTTTCTAAAACGCGTAGGGTTGGAACGGAACGGAACAGTAATTTTTGTTTTCTCTCTTTCTCAGCCTTTTCCAACCTATGTTGGCTTGAAATGAAGCTATAATGGTATTTTTGAATTTTTTGAATTTTTTTGCTATTTTTTTAGAATTTTCTATTACGTTTCGGGTTGGAACGGAACGGAACGATAGTACTGATTTTCTCTCTTTCTCATACTTTTCCAACCTATGTTGGCTTGAAATGAAGCCATAATAGTATTTTTGAATTTTTTTGCTATTTTTTTGGAATTTTCTATTACGTTTCGGGTTGGAACGGAACGGAACGATAGTACTTATTTTCTCTCTTTCTCATACTTTTCCAACCTATGTTGGCTTGAAATGAAGCCATAATAGTATTTTCGAATTTTTTAATTTTTTTGCTATTTTTTTGTAATTTTCTATTACGCGTCGGGTTGGAACGGAACAGAACAATAATTTTTATTTTCTCTCTTTCTCAGCCTATTCTAACCTATGTTGGCTTGAAATGAAGCTAGAATGGTATTTTTTAATTTTTTGAATTTTTTTGCTAGTTTTTTGGAATTTTCTAAAACGCGTAGGGTTGGAACGGAACGGAACAGTAATTTTTATTTTCTCTCTTTCTCAGCCTTTTCCAACCTATGTTGGCTTGAAATGAAGCTATAATGGTATTTTTGAATTTTTTGAATTTTTTTGCTATTTTTTTAGAATTTTCTATTACGTTTCGGGTTGGAACGGAACGGAACGATAGTACTGATTTTCTCTCTTTCTCATACTTTTCCAACCTATGTTGGCTTGAAATGAAGCCATAATGGTATTTTTGAATTTTTTTAATTTTTTGCAATTTTTTGGGAATTTTCTATTACCCATCGGGTAGGAACGGAACGGAAAGTCAATTTTTATTTTCTCTCTTTCTCAGCCTTTTCCAACCTATTTTGGCTTGAAATGAACCCTTAACGGTATTTTTTAATTTATTGAATTTTTTTGCTATTTTTTTGGAATTTTCTAATACGCGTAGGATTGGAACGAAACGGAACAGTAATTGTTATTTTCTATCTTTCTCATCCTTTTCCAATCTATGTTGGCTTGAAATGAAGCCATAATGGTATTTTTGAATTTTTTTAATTTTTTTGCTATTTTTTTGGAATTTTCTAAAACGCGTAGGGTTGGAACGGAACGGAACAGTAATTTTTATTTTCTCTCTTTCTCAGCCTTTTCCAACCTATGTTGGCTTGAAATGAAGCTATAATGGTATTTTTGAATGTTTTGAATTTTTTTGCTATTTTTTTAGAATTTTCTATTACGTTTCGGGTTGGAACGGAACGGAACGATAGTACTTATGTTCTCTCTTTCTCATACTTTTCCAACCTATGTTGGCTTGAAATGAAGCCATAATAGTATTTTCGAATTTTTTAATTTTTTTGCTATTTTTTAATTTTTTTGCTATTTTTTTGTAATTTTCTATTACGCGTCGGGTTGGAACGGAACAGAACAATAATTTTTATTTTCTCTCTTTCTCAGCCTATTCTAACCTATGTTGGCTTGAAATGAAGCTAGAATGGTATTTTTTAATTTTTTGAATTTTTTTGCTATTTTTTTGGAATTTTCTAAAACGCGTAGGGTTGGAACGGAACGGAACAGTAATTTTTATTTTCTCTCTTTCTCATACTTTTCCAACCTATGTTGGCTTGAAATGAAGCCGTAATAGTATTTTCGAATTTTTTGAATTTTTTGCTATTTTTTTGGAATTTTCTATTACGCGTCGGGTTGGAACGGAACAGAACAATAATTTTTATTTTCTCTCTTTCTCAGCCTATTCTAACCTATGTTGGCTTAAAATGAAGCTAGAATGGTATTTTTTAATTTTTTGAATTTTTTTGCTATTTTTTTAGAATTTTCTATTACGCTTCGTGTTGGAACGGAATGGAACGATAGTACTTATTTTCTCTCTTTCTCATACTTTTCCAACCTATGTTGGCTTGAAATGAAGCCATAATAGTATTTTCGAATTTTTTAATTTTTTTGCTATTTTTTTGTAATTTTCTATTACGCGTCGGGTTGGAACGGAACGGAACAGTAATTTTTATTTTCTCTCTTTCTCAACCTTTTCCGACCTATGTTGGCTTGAAATGAAGCCATAATGGTATTTTTGAATTTTTTTAATTTTTTTGCTATTTTTTTGAATTTTCTATTACCCATCGGTTAGGAACGGAACGGAAAGACAATTTTTATTTTTTCTCTTTCTCAGCCTTTTCCAACCTATGTTGGCTTGAAATGAAGCCATAATGGTATTTTTGAATTTATTTAATTTTTTTGCTATTTTTTTGGAATTTTCTAATACGCGTAGGATTGGAACGAAACGGAACAGTAATTGTTATTTTCTATCTTTCTCATCCTTTTCCAACCGATGTTGGCTTGAAATGAAGCCATAATGGTATTTTTGAATTTTTTTAATTTTTTTGCTATTTTTTTGGAATTTTCTAATAAGCGTAGGGTTGGAACGAACAGAACAGTAATTTTTATTTTCTATCTTTCTCAGCCTTTTCCAACCTATGTTGGCTTGAAATGAAGCCATAATGGTATTTTTGAATTTTTTTAATTTTTTTGCTATTTTTTTTGAATTTTCTAATAAGCGTAGGGTTGGAACGAACAGAACAGTAATTTTTATTTTCTCTCTTTCTCAGCCTTTTCCAACCTATGTTGGCTTGAAATGAAGCTATAATGGTATTTTTGAATTTTTTGAATTTTTTTGCTATTTTTTTGGAATTTTCTAATACGCGTCGGGTTGGAACGGAATGGAGCAGCAATTTTTATTTTCTCTCTTTCTCAGCCTTTTCCAACCTATGTTAGCTTTAAATAAAGCCATAATGGTATTTTTGAATTTTTTTAATTTTTTGCAATTTTTTTGGAATTTTCTATTACCCATCGGGTAGGACGGAACGGAAAGTCAATTTTTATTTTTTCTCTTTCTCAGCCTTTTCCAACCTATTTTGGCTTGGAATGAACCCTTAACGGTATTTTTTAATTTATTGAATTTTTTTGCTATTTTTTTGGAATTTTCTAATACGCGTAGGATTGGAACGAAACGGAACAGTAATTGTTATTTTCTATCTTTCTCATCCTTTTCCAACCTATGTTGGCTTGAAATGAAGCCATAATGGTATTTTTGAATTTTTTTAATTTTTTTGCTATTTTTTTGGAATTTTCTAAAACGCGTAGGGTTGGAACGGAACGGAACAGTAATTTTTGTTTTCTCTCTTTCTCAGCCTTTTCCAACCTATGTTGGCTTGAAATGAAGCTATAATGGTATTTTTGAATTTTTTGAATTTTTTTGCTATTTTTTTAGAATTTTCTATTACGTTTCGGGTTGGAACGGAACGGAACGATAGTACTGATTTTCTCTCTTTCTCATACTTTTCCAACCTATGTTGGCTTGAAATGAAGCCATAATAGTATTTTTGAATTTTTTTGCTATTTTTTTGGAATTTTCTATTACGTTTCGGGTTGGAACGGAACGGAACGATAGTACTTATTTTCTCTCTTTCTCATACTTTTCCAACCTATGTTGGCTTGAAATGAAGCCATAATAGTATTTTCGAATTTTTTAATTTTTTTGCTATTTTTTTGTAATTTTCTATTACGCGTCGGGTTGGAACGGAACAGAACAATAATTTTTATTTTCTCTCTTTCTCAGCCTATTCTAACCTATGTTGGCTTGAAATGAAGCTAGAATGGTATTTTTTAATTTTTTGAATTTTTTTGCTAGTTTTTTGGAATTTTCTAAAACGCGTAGGGTTGGAACGGAACGGAACAGTAATTTTTATTTTCTCTCTTTCTCAGCCTTTTCCAACCTATGTTGGCTTGAAATGAAGCTATAATGGTATTTTTGAATTTTTTGAATTTTTTTGCTATTTTTTTAGAATTTTCTATTACGTTTCGGGTTGGAACGGAACGGAACGATAGTACTGATTTTCTCTCTTTCTCATACTTTTCCAACCTATGTTGGCTTGAAATGAAGCCATAATGGTATTTTTGAATTTTTTTAATTTTTTGCAATTTTTTGGGAATTTTCTATTACCCATCGGGTAGGAACGGAACGGAAAGTCAATTTTTATTTTCTCTCTTTCTCAGCCTTTTCCAACCTATTTTGGCTTGAAATGAACCCTTAACGGTATTTTTTAATTTATTGAATTTTTTTGCTATTTTTTTGGAATTTTCTAATACGCGTAGGATTGGAACGAAACGGAACAGTAATTGTTATTTTCTATCTTTCTCATCCTTTTCCAATCTATGTTGGCTTGAAATGAAGCCATAATGGTATTTTTGAATTTTTTTAATTTTTTTGCTATTTTTTTGGAATTTTCTAAAACGCGTAGGGTTGGAACGGAACGGAACAGTGATTTTTGTTTTCTCTCTTTCTCAGCCTTTTCCAACCTATGTTGGCTTGAAATGAAGCTATAATGGTATTTTTGAATTTTTTGAATTTTTTTGCTATTTTTTTAGAATTTTCTATTACGTTTCGGGTTGGAACGGAACGGAACGATAGTACTGATTTTCTCTCTTTCTCATACTTTTCCAACCTATGTTGGCTTGAAATGAAGCCATAATAGTATTTTTGAATTTTTTTGCTATTTTTTTGGAATTTTCTATTACGTTTCGGGTTGGAACGGAACGGAACGATAGTACTTATTTTCTCTCTTTCTCATACTTTTCCAACCTATGTTGGCTTGAAATGAAGCCATAATAGTATTTTCGAATTTTTTAATTTTTTTGCTATTTTTTTGTAATTTTCTATTACGCGTCGGGTTGGAACGGAACAGAACAATAATTTTTATTTTCTCTCTTTCTCAGCCTATTCTAACCTATGTTGGCTTGAAATGAAGCTAGAATGGTATTTTTTAATTTTTTGAATTTTTTTGCTAGTTTTTTGGAATTTTCTAAAACGCGTAGGGTTGGAACGGAACGGAACAGTAATTTTTATTTTCTCTCTTTCTCAGCCTTTTCCAACCTATGTTGGCTTGAAATGAAGCTATAATGGTATTTTTGAATTTTTTGAATTTTTTTGCTATTTTTTTAGAATTTTCTATTACGTTTCGGGTTGGAACGGAACGGAACGATAGTACTGATTTTCTCTCTTTCTCATACTTTTCCAACCTATGTTGGCTTGAAATGAAGCCATAATGGTATTTTTGAATTTTTTTAATTTTTTGCAATTTTTTGGGAATTTTCTATTACCCATCGGGTAGGAACGGAACGGAAAGTCAATTTTTATTTTCTCTCTTTCTCAGCCTTTTCCAACCTATTTTGGCTTGAAATGAACCCTTAACGGTATTTTTTAATTTATTGAATTTTTTTGCTATTTTTTTGGAATTTTCTAATACGCGTAGGATTGGAACGAAACGGAACAGTAATTGTTATTTTCTATCTTTCTCATCCTTTTCCAATCTATGTTGGCTTGAAATGAAGCCATAATGGTATTTTTGAATTTTTTTAATTTTTTTGCTATTTTTTTGGAATTTTCTAAAACGCGTAGGGTTGGAACGGAACGGAACAGTAATTTTTATTTTCTCTCTTTCTCAGCCTTTTCCAACCTATGTTGGCTTGAAATGAAGCTATAATGGTATTTTTGAATGTTTTGAATTTTTTTGCTATTTTTTTAGAATTTTCTATTACGTTTCGGGTTGGAACGGAACGGAACGATAGTACTTATGTTCTCTCTTTCTCATACTTTTCCAACCTATGTTGGCTTGAAATGAAGCCATAATAGTATTTTCGAATTTTTTAATTTTTTTGCTATTTTTTTGTAATTTTCTATTACGCGTCGGGTTGGAACGGAACAGAACAATAATTTTTATTTTCTCTCTTTCTCAGCCTATTCTAACCTATGTTGGCTTGAAATGAAGCTAGAATGGTATTTTTTAATTTTTTGAATTTTTTTGCTATTTTTTTGGAATTTTCTAAAACGCGTAGGGTTGGAACGGAACGGAACAGTAATTTTTATTTTCTCTCTTTCTCATACTTTTCCAACCTATGTTGGCTTGAAATGAAGCCGTAATAGTATTTTCGAATTTTTTGAATTTTTTGCTATTTTTTTGGAATTTTCTATTACGCGTCGGGTTGGAACGGAACAGAACAATAATTTTTATTTTCTCTCTTTCTCAGCCTATTCTAACCTATGTTGGCTTAAAATGAAGCTAGAATGGTATTTTTTAATTTTTTGAATTTTTTTGCTATTTTTTTAGAATTTTCTATTACGCTTCGTGTTGGAACGGAATGGAACGATAGTACTTATTTTCTCTCTTTCTCATACTTTTCCAACCTATGTTGGCTTGAAATGAAGCCATAATAGTATTTTCGAATTTTTTAATTTTTTTGCTATTTTTTTGTAATTTTCTATTACGCGTCGGGTTGGAACGGAACGGAACAGTAATTTTTATTTTCTCTCTTTCTCAACCTTTTCCGACCTATGTTGGCTTGAAATGAAGCCATAATGGTATTTTTGAATTTTTTTAATTTTTTTGCTATTTTTTTGAATTTTCTATTACCCATCGGTTAGGAACGGAACGGAAAGACAATTTTTATTTTTTCTCTTTCTCAGCCTTTTCCAACCTATGTTGGCTTGAAATGAAGCCATAATGGTATTTTTGAATTTATTTAATTTTTTTGCTATTTTTTTGGAATTTTCTAATACGCGTAGGATTGGAACGAAACGGAACAGTAATTGTTATTTTCTATCTTTCTCATCCTTTTCCAACCGATGTTGGCTTGAAATGAAGCCATAATGGTATTTTTGAATTTTTTTAATTTTTTTGCTATTTTTTTGGAATTTTCTAAAACGCGTAGGGTTGGAACGAAACGGAACAGTAATTTTTATTTTCTATCTTTCTCAGCCTTTTCCAACCTATGTTGGCTTGAAATGAAGCTATACTGGTATTTTTGAATTGTTTGAATTTTTTTGCTATTTTTTTAGAATTTTCTATTACGTTTCGGGTTGGAACGGAACGGAACGATAGTACTTATTTTCTCTTTTTCTCATACTTTTCCAACCTATGTTGGCTTGAAATGAAGCCATAATAGTATTTTCGAATTTTTTAATTTTTTTGCTATTTTTTTGTAATTTTCTATTACGCGTCGGGTTGGAACGGAACAGAACAATAATTTTTATTTTCTCTCTTTCTCAGCCTTTTCCAACCTATGTTGGCTTGAAATGAAGCCATAATGGTATTTTTGAATTTTTTTAATTTTTTTGCTATTTTTTTGGAATTTTCTAATACGCGTAGGATTGGAACGAAACGGAACAGTAATTGTTATTTTCTATCTTTCTCATCCTTTTCCAACCTATGTTGGCTTGAAATGAAGCCATAATGGTATTTTTGAATTTTTTAATTTTTTTGCTATTTTTTTGGAATTTTCTAAAACGCGTAGGGTTGGAAAGGAACGGAACAGTAATTTTTATTTTCTCTCTTTCTCAGCCTTTTCCGACCTATGTTGGCTTGAATTGAAGCCATAATGGTATTTTTGAATTTTTTGAATTTTTTTGGTATTTTTTTGGAATTTCTATTACCCATCAGGTAGGAACGGAACGGAAAGACAATTTTTATTTTTCCTCTTTCTCAACCTTTTCAACCTATTTTGGCATGAAATGAACCCCTTAACGGTATTTTTTAATTTATTGAATTTTTTGCTAGTTTTTTGGAATTTTCTAATACACGTCGGGTTGGAACGGAATGCAGCAGTAATTTTTATTTTCCCTCTTTCTCAGCCTTTTCCAACCTATGTTGGCTTGAAATAAAGCCATAATGGTATTTTTGAATTTTTTTAATTTTTTGCTATTTTTTTGGAATTTTTTATTACCCATCGGGTAGGAACGGAACGGAAAGAAATTTTTTATTTTTTCCCTTTCTCAGCCTTTTCCAACCTATTTTGGCTTGAAATGAACCCTTAACGGTATTTTTTAATTTATTGAATTTTTTTGCTATTTTTTTGGAATTTTCTAATACGCGTAGAATTGGAACGAAACAGAACAGTAATTTTTATTTTCTATCTTTCTCAGCCTTTTCCAACCTATGTTGGCTTGAAATGAAGCCATAATGGTATTTTTGAATTTTTTTAAATTTTTTGCTATTTTTTTGGAATTTTCTAATAAGCGTAGGGTTGGAACGAACAGAACAGTAATTTTTATTTTCTATCTTTCTCAGCCTTTTCCAACCTATGTTGGCTTGAAATGAAGCCATAATGGTATTTTTGAATTTTTTTAATTTTTTTGCTATTTTTTTGAAATTTTCTAATAAGCGTAGGGTTGGAACGAACAGAACAGTAATTTTTATTTTCTCTCTTTCTCAGCCTTTTCCAACCTATATTGGCTTGAAATGAAGCTATAATGGTATTTTTGAATTTTTTGAATTTTTTTGCTATTTTTTTGGAATTTTCTAATACGCGTCGGGTTGGAACGGAATGGAGCAGTAATTTTTATTTTCTCTCTTTCTCAGCCTTTTCCAACCTATGTTAGCTTTATATAAAGCCATAATGGTATTTTTGAATTTTTTTAATTTTTTGCAATTTTTTTGGAATTTTCTATTACCCATCGGGTAGGAACGGAACGGAAAGTCAATTTTTAGTTTTTCTCTTTCTCAGCCTTTTCCAACCTATTTTGGCTTGGAATGAACCCTTAACGGTATTTTTTAATTTATTGAATTTTTTTGCTATTTTTTTGGAATTTTCTAATACGCGTAGGATTGGAACGAAACGGAACAGTAATTGTTATTTTCTATCTTTCTCATCCTTTTCCAACCTATGTTGGCTTGAAATGAAGCCATAATGGTATTTTTGAATTTTTTTAATTTTTTTGCTATTTTTTTGGAATTTTCTAAAACGCGTAGGGTTGGAACGGAACGGAACAGTAATTTTTATTTTCTCTCTTTCTCAGCCTTTTCCAACCTATGTTGGCTTGAAATGAAGCTATAATGGTATTTTTGAATTTTTTGAATTTTTTTGCTATTTTTTTGGAATTTTCTAATACGCGTCGGGTTGGAACGGAATGGAGCAGAAATTTTTATTTTCTCTCTTTCTCAGCCTTTTCCAACCTATGTTAGCTTTTAATAAAGCCATAATGGTATTTTTGAATTTTTTTAATTTTTTGCAATTTTTTTGGAATTTTCTATTACCCATCGGGTAGGAACGGAACTGAAAGTCAATTTTTATTTTTTCTCTTTCTCAGCCTTTTCCAACCTATTTTGGCTTGGAATGAACCCTTAACGGTATTTTTTAATTTATTGAATTTTTTTGCTATTTTTTTGGAATTTTCTAATACGCGTAGGATTGGAACGAAACGGAACAGTAATTGTTATTTTCTATCTTTCTCATCCTTTTCCAACCTATGTTGGCTTGAAATGAAGCCATAATGGTATTTTTGAATTTTTTTAATTTTTTTGCTATTTTTTTGGAATTTTCTAAAACGCGTAGGGTTGGAACGGAACGGAACAGTAATTTTTATTTTCTCTCTTTCTCAGCCTTTTCAAACCTATGTTGCCTTGAAATGAAGCTATAATGGTATTTTTGAATTTTTTGAATTTTTTTGCTATTTTTTTAGAATTTTCTATTACGTTTCGGGTTGGAACGGAACGGAACGATAGTACTGATTTTCTCTCTTTCTCATACTTTTCCAACCTATGTTGGCTTGAAATGAAGCCATAATAGTATTTTTGAATTTTTTTGCTATTTTTTTGGAATTTTCTATTACGTTTCGGGTTGGAACGGAACGGAACGATAGTACTTATTTTCTCTCTTTCTCATACTTTTCCAACCTATGTTGGCTTGAAATGAAGCCATAATAGTATTTTCGAATTTTTTAATTTTTTTGCTATTTTTTTGTAATTTTCTATTACGCGTCGGGTTGGAACGGAACAGAACAATAATTTTTATTTTCTCTCTTTCTCAGCCTATTCTAACCTATGTTGGCTTGAAATGAAGCTAGAATGGTATTTTTTAATTTTTTGAATTTTTTTGCTATTTTTTTGGAATTTTCTAAAACGCGTAGGGTTGGAACGGAACGGAACAGTAATTTTTATTTTCTCTCTTTCTCAGCCTTTTCCAACCTATGTTGGCTTGAAATGAAGCTATAATGGTATTTTTGAATTTTTTGAATTTTTTTGCTATTTTTTTAGAATTTTCTATTACGTTTCGGGTTGGAACGGAACGGAACGATAGTACTGATTTTCTCTCTTTCTCATACTTTTCCAACCTATGTTGGCTTGAAATGAAGCCATAATAGTATTTTTGAATTTTTTTGCTATTTTTTTGGAATTTTCTATTACGTTTCGGGTTGGAACGGAACGGAACGATAGTACTTATTTTCTCTCTTTCTCATACTTTTCCAACCTATGTTGGCTTGAAATGAAGCCATAATGGTATTTTTCAATTTTTTTAATGTTTTGCAATTTTTTGGGAATTTTCTATTACCCATCGGGTAGGAACGGAACGGAAAGTCAATTTTTATTTTTTCTCTTTCTCAGCCTTTTCCAACCTATTTTGGCTTGAAATGAACCCTTAACGGTATTTTTTAATTTATTGAATTTTTTTGCTATTTTTTTGGAATTTTCTAATACGCGTAGGGTTGGAACGGAATGGAACAGTAATTTTTATTTTCTCTCTTTCTCAGCCTTTTCCAACCTATGTTGGCTTGAAATGAAGCTATAATGGTATTTTTGAATTGTTTGAATTTTTTTGCTATTTTTTTAGAATTTTCTATTACGTTTCGGGTTGGAACGGAACGGAACGATAGTACTTATTTTCTCTTTTTCTCATACTTTTCCAACCTATGTTGGCTTGAAATGAAGCCATAATAGTATTTTCGAATTTTTTAATTTTTTTGCTATTTTTTTGTAATTTTCTATTACGCGTCGGGTTGGAACGGAACAGAACAATAATTTTTATTTTCTCTCTTTCTCAGCCTTTTCCAACCTATGTTGGCTTGAAATGAAGCCATAATGGTATTTTTGAATTTTTTTAATTTTTTTGCTATTTTTTTGGAATTTTCTAATACGCGTAGGATTGGAACGAAACGGAACAGTAATTGTTATTTTCTATCTTTCTCATCCTTTTACAACCTATGTTGGCTTGAAATGAAGCCATAATGGTATTTTTGAATTTTTTAATTTTTTTGCTATTTTTTTGGAATTTTCTAAAACGTGTAGGGTTGGAACGGAACGGAACAGTAATTTTTATTTTCTCTCTTTCTCAGCCTTTTCCGACCTATGTTGGCTTTAATTGAAGCCATAATGGTATTTTTGAATTTTTTGAATTTTTTTGGTATTTTTTTGGAATTTCTATTACCCATCAGGTAGGAACGGAACGGAAAGACAATTTTTATTTTTCCTCTTTCTCAACCTTTTCAACCTATTTTGGCTTGAAATGAACCCCTTAACGGTATTTTTTAATTTATTGAATTTTTTTGCTAGTTTTTTGGAATTTTCTAATACACGTCGGGTTGGAACGGAATGCAGCAGTAATTTTTATTTTCCCTCTTTCTCAGCCTTTTCCAACCTATGTTGGCTTGAAATAAAGCCATAATGGTATTTTTGAATTTTTTTAATTTTTTTCTATTTTTTTGGAATTTTTTATTACCCATCGGGTAGGAACGGAACGGAAAGAAATTTTTTATTTTTTCCCTTTCTCAGCCTTTTCCAACCTATTTTGGCTTGAAATGAACCCTTAACGGTATTTTTTAATTTATTGAATTTTTTTGCTATTTTTTTGGAATTTTCTAATACGCGTAGAATTGGAACGAAACAGAACAGTAATTTTTATTTTCTATCTTTCTCAGCCTTTTCCAACCTATGTTGGCTGGAAATGAAGCCATAATGGTATTTTTGAATTTTTTTAATTTTTTTGCTATTTTTTTGGAATTTTCTAATAAGCGTAGGGTTGGAACGAACAGAACAGTAATTTTTATTTTCTATCTTTCTCAGCCTTTTCCAACCTATGTTGGCTTGAAATGAAGCCATAATGGTATTTTTGAATTTTTTTAATTTTTTTGCTATTTTTTTGGAATTTTCTAATAAGCGTAGGGTTGGAACGAACAGAACAGTAATTTTTATTTTCTCTCTTTCTCAGCCTTTTCCAACCTATGCTGGCTTGAAATGAAGCTATAATGGTATTTTTGAATTTTTTGAATTTTTTTGCTATTTTTTTGGAATTTTCTAATACGCGTCGGGTTGGAACGGAATGGAGCAGTAATTTTTATTTTCTCTCTTTCTCAGCCTTTTCCAACCTATGTTAGCTTTAAATAAAGCCATAATCGTATTTTTGAATTTTTTTAATTTTTTGCAATTTTTTTGGAATTTTCTATTACCCATCGGGTAGGAATGGAACGGAAAGTCAATTTTTATTTTTTCTCTTTCTCAGCCTTTTCCAACCTATTTTGGCTTGGAATAAACCCTTAACGGTATTTTTTAATTTATTGAATTTTTTTGCTATTTTTTTGGAATTTTCTAATACGCGTAGGATTGGAACGAAACGGAACAGTAATTGTTATTTTCTATCTTTCTCATCCTTTTCCAACCTATGTTGGCTTGAAATGAAGCCATAATGGTATTTTTGAATTTTTTTAATTTTTTTGCTATTTTTTTGGAATTTTATAAAACGCGTAGGGTTGGAACGGAACGGAACAGTAATTTTTGTTTTCTCTCTTTCTCAGCCTTTTCCAACCTATGTTGGCTTGAAATGAAGCTATAATGGTATTTTTGAATTTTTTGAATTTTTTTGCTATTTTTTTAGAATTTTCTATTACGTTTCGGGTTGGAACGGAACGGAACGATAGTACTGATTTTCTCTCTTTCTCATACTTTTCCAACCTATGATGGCTTGAAATGAAGCCATAATAGTATTTTTTAATTTTTTTGCTATTTATTTGGAATTTTCTATTACGTTTCGGGTTGGAACGGAACGGAACGATAGTACTTATTTTCTCTCTTTCTCATACTTTTCCAACCTATGTTGGCTTGAAATGAAGCCATAATAGTATTTTCGAATTTTTTAATTTTTTTGCTATTTTTTTGTAATTTTCTATTACGCGTCGGGTTGGAACGGAACAGAACAATAATTTTTATTTTCTCTCTTTCTCAGCCTTTTCCAACCTATGTTGGCTTGAAATGAAGCCATAATGGTATTTTTGAATTTTTTTAATTTTTTTGCTATTTTTTTGGAATTTTCTAATACGCGTAGGATTGGAACGAAACGGAACAGTAATTGTTATTTTCTATCTTTCTCATCCTTTTCCAACCTATGTTGGCTTGAAATGAAGCCATAATGGTATTTTTGAATTTTTTAATTTTTTTGCTATTTTTTTGGAATTTTCTAAAACGCGTAGGGTTGGAACGGAACGGAACAGTAATTTTTATTTTCTCTCTTTCTCAGCCTTTTCCGACCTATGTTGGCTTGAATTGAAGCCATAATGGTATTTTTGAATTTTTTGAATTTTTTTGGTATTTTTTTGGAATTTCTATTACCCATCAGGTAGGAACGGAACGGAAAGACAATTTTTATTTTTCCTCTTTCTCAACCTTTTCAACCTATTTTGGCTTGAAATGAACCCCTTAACGGTATTTTTTAATTTATTGAATTTTTTTGCTAGTTTTTTGGAATTTTCTAATACACGTCGGGTTGGAACGGAATGCAGCAGTAATTTTTATTTTCCCTCTTTCTCAGCCTTTTCCAACCTATGTTGGCTTGAAATAAAGCCATAATGGTATTTTTGAATTTTTTTAATTTTTTGCTATTTTTTTGGAATTTTTTATTACCCATCGGGTAGGAACGGAACGGAAAGAAATTTTTTATTTTTTCCCTTTCTCAGCCTTTTCCAACCTATTTTGGCTTGAAATGAACCCTTAACGGTATTTTTTAATTTATTGAATTTTTTTGCTATTTTTTTGGAATTTTCTAATACGCGTCGGGTTGGAACGGAATGGAGCAGTAATTTTTATTTTCTCTCTTTCTCAGCCTTTTCCAACCTATGTTAGCTTTAAATAAAGCCATAATGGTATTTTTGAATTTTTTTAATTTTTTTGCTATTTTTTTGGAATTTTCTAATACGCGTAGGATTGGAACGAAACGGAACAGTAATTGTTATTTTCTATCTTTCTCATCCTTTTCCAACCTATGTTGGCTTGAAATGAAGCCATAATGGTATTTTTGAATTTTTTAATTTTTTTGCTATTTTTTTGGAATTTTCTAAAACGCGTAGGGTTGGAACGGAACGGAACAGTAATTTTTATTTTCTCTCTTTCTCAGCCTTTTCCGACCTAAGTTGGCTTGAATTGAAGCCATAATGGTATTTTTGAATTTTTTGAATTTTTTTGGTATTTTTTTGGAATTTCTATTACCCATCAGGTAGGAACGGAACGGAAAGACAATTTTTATTTTTCCTCTTTCTCAACCTTTTCAACCTATTTTGGCTTGAAATGAACCCCTTAACGGTATTTTTTAATTTATTGAATTTTTTTGCTAGTTTTTTGGAATTTTCTAATACACGTCGGGTTGGAACGGAATGCAGCAGTAATTTTTATTTTCCCTCTTTCTCAGCCTTTTCCAACCTATGTTGGCTTGAAATAAAGCCATAATGGTATTTTTGAATTTTTTTAATTTTTTGCTATTTTTTTGGAATTTCTATTACCCATCAGGTAGGAACGGAACGGAAAGACAATTTTTATTTTTCCTCTTTCTCAACCTTTTCAACCTATTTTGGCTTGAAATGAACCCCTTAACGGTATTTTTTAATTTATTGAATTTTTTTACTAGTTTTTTGGAACTTTCTAATACACGTCGGGTTGGAACGGAATGCAGCAGTAATTTTTATTTTCCCTCTTTCTCAGCCTTTTCCAACCTATGTTGGCTTGAAATAAAGCCATAATGGTATTTTTGAATTTTTTTAATTTTTTGCTATTTTTTTGGAATTTTTTATTACCCATCGGGTAGGAACGGAACGGAAAGAAATTTTTTATTTTTTCCCTTTCTCAGCCTTTTCCAACCTATTTTGGCTTGAAATGAACCCTTAACGGTATTTTTTGATTTATTGAATTTTTTTGCTATTTTTTTGGAATTTTCTAAAACGCGTAGAATTGGAACGAAACAGAACAGTAATTTTTATTTTCTATCTTTCTCAGCCTTTTCCAACCTATGTTGGCTTGAAATGAAGCCATAATGGTATTTTTGAATTTTTTTAATTTTTTTGCTATTTTTTTGGAATTTTCTAATAAGCGTAGGGTTGGAACGAACAGAACAGTAATTTTTATTTTCTATCTTTCTCAGCCTTTTCCAACCTATGTTGGCTTGAAATGAAGCCATAATGGTATTTTTGAATTTTTTTAATTTTTTTGCTATTTTTTTGGAATTTTCTAATAAGCGTAGGGTTGGAACGAACAGAACAGTAATTTTTATTTTCTCTCTTTCTCAGCCTTTTCCAACCTATGTTGGCTTGAAATGAAGCTATAATGGTATTTTTGAATTTTTTGAATTTTTTTGCTATTTTTTTGGAATTTTCTAATACGCGTCGGGTTGGAACGGAATGGAGCAGTAATTTTTATTTTCTCTCTTTCTCAGCCTTTTCCAACCTATGTTAGCTTTAAATAAAGCCATAATGGTATTTTTGAATTTTTTTAATTTTTTTGCTATTTTTTTGGAATTTTCTAATACGCGTAGGATTGGAACGAAACGGAACAGTAATTGTTATTTTCTATCTTTCTCATCCTTTTCCAACCTATGTTGGCTTGAAATGAAGCCATAATGGTATTTTTGAATTTTTTAATTTTTTTGCTATTTTTTTGGAATTTTCTAAAACGCGTAGGGTTGGAACGGAACGGAACAGTAATTTTTATTTTCTCTCTTTCTCAGCCTTTTCCGACCTATGTTGGCTTGAATTGAAGCCATAATGGTATTTTTGAATTTTTTGAATTTTTTTGGTATTTTTTTGGAATTTCTATTACCCATCAGGTAGGAACGGAACGGAAAGACAATTTTTATTTTTCCTCTTTCTCAACCTTTTCAACCTATTTTGGCTTGAAATGAACCCCTTAACGGTATTTTTTAATTTATTGAATTTTTTTGCTAGTTTTTTGGAATTTTCTAATACACGTCGGGTTGGAACGGAATGCAGCAGTAATTTTTATTTTCCCTCTTTCTCAGCCTTTTCCAACCTATGTTGGCTTGAAATAAAGCCATAATGGTATTTTTGAATTTTTTTAATTTTTTGCTATTTTTTTGGAATTTTTTATTACCCATCGGGTAGGAACGGAACGGAAAGAAATTTTTTATTTTTTCCCTTTCTCAGCCTTTTCCAACCTATTTTGGCTTGAAATGAACCCTTAACGGTATTTTTTAATTTATTGAATTTTTTTGCTATTTTTTTGGAATTTTCTAATACGCGTAGAATTGGAACGAAACAGAACAGTAATTTTTATTTTCTATCTTTCTCAGCCTTTTCCAACCTATGTTGGCTTGAAATGAAGCCATAATGGTATTTTTGAATTTTTTTAATTTTTTTGCTACTTTTTTGGAATTTTCTAATAAGCGTAGGGTTGGAACGAACAGAACAGTAATTTTTATTTTCTATCTTTCTCAGCCTTTTCCAACCTATGTTGGCTTGAAATGAAGCCATAATGGTATTTTTGAATTTTTTTAATTTTTTTGCTATTTTTTTGGAATTTTCTAATAAGCGTAGGGTTGGAACGAACAGAACAGTAATTTTTATTTTCTCTCTTTCTCAGCCTTTTCCAACCTATGTTGGCTTGAAATGAAGCTATAATGGTATTTTTGAATTTTTTGAATTTTTTTGCTATTTTTTTGGAATTTTCTAATACGCGTCGGGTTGGAACGGAATGGAGCAGTAATTTTTATTTTCTCTCTTTCTCAGCCTTTTCCAACCTATGTTAGCTTTAAATAAAGCCATAATGGTATTTTTGAATTTTTTTAATTTTTTGCAATTTTTTTGGAATTTTCTATTACCCATCGGGTAGGAACGGAACGGAAAGTCAATTTTTATTTTTTCTCTTTCTCAGCCTTTTCCAACCTATTTTGGCATGGAATGAACCCTTAACGGTATTTTTTAATTTATTGAATTTTTTTGCTATTTTTTTGGAATTTTCTAATACGCGTAGGATTGGAACGAAACGGAACAGTAATTGTTATTTTCTATCTTTCTCATCCTTTTCCAACCTATGTTGGCTTGAAATGAAGCCATAATGGTATTTTTGAATTTTTTAATTTTTTTGCTATTTTTTTGGAATTTTCTAAAACGCGTAGGGTTGGAACGGAACGGAACAGTAATTTTTGTTTTCTCTCTTTCTCAGCCTTTTCCAACCTATGTTGGCTTGAAATGAAGCTATAATGGTATTTTTGAATTTTTTGAATTTTTTTGCTATTTTTTTAGAATTTTCTATTACGTTTCGGGTTGGAACGGAACGGAACGATAGTACTGATTTTCTCTCTTTCTCATACTTTTCCAACCTATGTTGGCTTGAAATGAAGCCATAATAGTATTTTTGAATTTTTTTGCTATTTTTTTGGAATTTTCTATTACGTTTCGGGTTGGAACGGAACGGAACGATAGTACTTATTTTCTCTCTTTCTCATACTTTTCCAACCTATGTTGGCTTGAAATGAAGCCATAATAGTATTTTCGAATTTTTTAATTTTTTTGCTATTTTTTTGTAATTTTCTATTACGCGTCGGGTTGGAACGGAACAGAACAATAATTTTTATTTTCTCTCTTTCTCAGCCTATTCTAACCTATGTTGGCTTGAAATGAAGCTAGAATGGTATTTTTTAATTTTTTGAATTTTTTTGCTATTTTTTTGGAATTTTCTAAAACGCGTAGGGTTGGAACGGAACGGAACAGTAATTTTTATTTTCTCTCTTTCTCAGCCTTTTCCAACCTATGTTGGCTTGAAATGAAGCTATAATGGTATTTTTGAATTTTTTGAATTTTTTTGCTATTTTTTTAGAATTTTCTATTACGTTTCGGGTTGGAACGGAACGGAACGATAGTACTGATTTTCTCTCTTTCTCATACTTTTCCAACCTATGTTGGCTTGAAATGAAGCCATAATGGTATTTTTGAATTTTTTTAATTTTTTGCAATTTTTTGGGAATTTTCTATTACCCATCGGGTAGGAACGGAACGGAAAGTCAATTTTTATTTTCTCTCTTTCTCAGCCTTTTCCAACCTATTTTGGCTTGAAATGAACCCTTAACGGTATTTTTTAATTTATTGAATTTTTTTGCTATTTTTTTGGAATTTTCTAATACGCGTAGGATTGGAACGAAACGGAACAGTAATTGTTATTTTCTATCTTTCTCATCCTTTTCCAATCTATGTTGGCTTGAAATGAAGCCATAATGGTATTTTTGAATTTTTTTAATTTTTTTGCTATTTTTTTGGAATTTTCTAAAACGCGTAGGGTTGGAACGGAACGGAACAGTAATTTTTATTTTCTCTCTTTCTCAGCCTTTTCCAACCTATGTTGGCTTGAAATGAAGCTATAATGGTATTTTTGAATGTTTTGAATTTTTTTGCTATTTTTTTAGAATTTTCTATTACGTTTCGGGTTGGAACGGAACGGAACGATAGTACTTATGTTCTCTCTTTCTCATACTTTTCCAACCTATGTTGGCTTGAAATGAAGCCATAATAGTATTTTCGAATTTTTTAATTTTTTTGCTATTTTTTTGTAATTTTCTATTACGCGTCGGGTTGGAACGGAACAGAACAATAATTTTTATTTTCTCTCTTTCTCAGCCTATTCTAACCTATGTTGGCTTGAAATGAAGCTAGAATGGTATTTTTTAATTTTTTGAATTTTTTTGCTATTTTTTTGGAATTTTCTAAAACGCGTAGGGTTGGAACGGAACGGAACAGTAATTTTTATTTTCTCTCTTTCTCATACTTTTCCAACCTATGTTGGCTTGAAATGAAGCCGTAATAGTATTTTCGAATTTTTTGAATTTTTTGCTATTTTTTTGGAATTTTCTATTACGCGTCGGGTTGGAACGGAACAGAACAATAATTTTTATTTTCTCTCTTTCTCAGCCTATTCTAACCTATGTTGGCTTAAAATGAAGCTAGAATGGTATTTTTTAATTTTTTGAATTTTTTTGCTATTTTTTTAGAATTTTCTATTACGCTTCGTGTTGGAACGGAATGGAACGATAGTACTTATTTTCTCTCTTTCTCATACTTTTCCAACCTATGTTGGCTTGAAATGAAGCCATAATAGTATTTTCGAATTTTTTAATTTTTTTGCTATTTTTTTGTAATTTTCTATTACGCGTCGGGTTGGAACGGAACGGAACAGTAATTTTTATTTTCTCTCTTTCTCAACCTTTTCCGACCTATGTTGGCTTGAAATGAAGCCATAATGGTATTTTTGAATTTTTTTAATTTTTTTGCTATTTTTTTGAATTTTCTATTACCCATCGGTTAGGAACGGAACGGAAAGACAATTTTTATTTTTTCTCTTTCTCAGCCTTTTCCAACCTATGTTGGCTTGAAATAAAGCCATAATGGTATTTTTGAATTTATTTAATTTTTTTGCTATTTTTTTGGAATTTTCTAATACGCGTAGGATTGGAACGAAACGGAACAGTAATTGTTATTTTCTATCTTTCTCATCCTTTTCCAACCGATGTTGGCTTGAAATGAAGCCATAATGGTATTTTTGAATTTTTTTAATTTTTTTGCTATTTTTTTGGAATTTTCTAAAACGCGTAGGGTTGGAACGGAACGGAACAGTAATTTTTATTTTCTCTCTTTCTCAGCCTTTTCCAACCTATGTTGGCTTGAAATGAAGCTATACTGGTATTTTTGAATTGTTTGAATTTTTTTGCTATTTTTTTAGAATTTTCTATTACGTTTCGGGTTGGAACGGAACGGAACGATAGTACTTATTTTCTCTTTTTCTCATACTTTTCCAACCTATGTTGGCTTGAAATGAAGCCATAATAGTATTTTCGAATTTTTTAATTTTTTTGCTATTTTTTTGTAATTTTCTATTACGCGTCGGGTTGGAACGGAACAGAACAATAATTTTTATTTTCTCTCTTTCTCAGCCTTTTCCAACCTATGTTGGCTTGAAATGAAGCCATAATGGTATTTTTGAATTTTTTTAATTTTTTTGCTATTTTTTTGGAATTTTCTAATACGCGTAGGATTGGAACGAAACGGAACAGTAATTGTTATTTTCTATCTTTCTCATCCTTTTCCAACCTATGTTGGCTTGAAATGAAGCCATAATGGTATTTTTGAATTTTTTAATTTTTTTGCTATTTTTTTGGAATTTTCTAAAACGCGTAGGGTTGGAACGGAACGGAACAGTAATTGTTATTTTCTCTCTTTCTCAGCCTTTTCCGACCTATGTTGGCTTGAATTGAAGCCATAATGGTATTTTTGAATTTTTTGAATTTTTTTGGTATTTTTTTGGAATTTCTATTACCCATCAGGTAGGAACGGAACGGAAAGACAATTTTTATTTTTCCTCTTTCTCAACCTTTTCAACCTATTTTGGCATGAAATGAACCCCTTAACGGTATTTTTTAATTTATTGAATTTTTTTGCTAGTTTTTTGGAATTTTCTAATACACGTCGGGTTGGAACGGAATGCAGCAGTAATTTTTATTTTCCCTCTTTCTCAGCCTTTTCCAACCTATGTTGGCTTGAAATAAAGCCATAATGGTATTTTTGAATTTTTTTTAATTTTTTGCTATTTTTTTGGAATTTTTTATTACCCATCGGGTAGGAACGGAACGGAAAGAAATTTTTTATTTTTTCCCTTTCTCAGCCTTTTCCAACCTATTTTGGCTTGAAATGAACCCTTAACGGTATTTTTTAATTTATTGAATTTTTTTGCTATTTTTTTGGAATTTTCTAATACGCGTAGAATTGGAACGAAACAGAACAGTAATTTTTATTTTCTATCTTTCTCAGCCTTTTCCAACCTATGTTGGCTTGAAATGAAGCCATAATGGTATTTTTGAATTTTTTTAATTTTTTTGCTATTTTTTTGGAATTTTCTAATAAGCGTAGGGTTGGAACGAACAGAACAGTAATTTTTATTTTCTATCTTTCTCAGCCTTTTCCAACCTATGTTGGCTTGAAATGAAGCCATAATGGTATTTTTGAATTTTTTTAATTTTTTTGCTATTTTTTTGGAATTTTCTAATAAGCGTAGGGTTGGAACGAACAGAACAGTAATTTTTATTTTCTCTCTTTCTCAGCCTTTTCCAACCTATGTTGGCTTGAAATGAAGCTATAATGGTATTTTTGAATTTTTTGAATTTTTTTGCTATTTTTTTGGAATTTTCTAATACGCGTCGGGTTGGAACGGAATGGAGCAGTAATTTTTATTTTCTCTCTTTCTCAGCCTTTTCCAACCTATGTTAGCTTTAAATAAAGCCATAATGGTATTTTTGAATTTTTTTAATTTTTTTGCTATTTTTTTGGAATTTTCTAATACGCGTAGGATTGGAACGAAACGGAACAGTAATTGTTATTTTCTATCTTTCTCATCCTTTTCCAACCTATGTTGGCTTGAAATGAAGCCATAATGGTATTTTTGAATTTTTAAATTTTTTTGCTATTTTTTTGGAATTTTCTAAAACGCGTAGGGTTGGAACGGAACGGAACAGTAATTTTTATTTTCTCTCTTTCTCAGCCTTTTCCGACCTATGTTGGCTTGAATTGAAGCCATAATGGTATTTTTGAATTTTTTGAATTTTTTTGGTATTTTTTTGGAATTTCTATTACCCATCAGGTAGGAACGGAACGGAAAGACAATTTTTATTTTTCCTCTTTCTCAACCTTTTCAACCTATTTTGGCTTGAAATGAACCCCTTAACGGTATTTTTTAATTTATTGAATTTTTTTGCTAGTTTTTTCGAATTTTCTAATACACGTCGGGTTGGAACGGAATGCAGCAGTAATTTTTATTTTCCCTCTTTCTCAGCCTTTTCCAACCTATGTTGGCTTGAAATAAAGCCATAATGGTATTTTTGAATTTTTTTAATTTTTTGCTATTTTTTTGGAATTTTTTATTACCCATCGGGTAGGAACGGAACGGAAAGAAATTTTTTATTTTTTCCCTTTCTCAGCCTTTTCCAACCTATTTTGGCTTGAAATGAACCCTTAACGGTATTTTTTAATTTATTGAATTTTTTTGCTATTTTTTTGGAATTTTCTAATACGCGTAGAATTGGAACGAAACAGAACAGTAATTTTTATTTTCTATCTTTCTCAGCCTTTTCCAACCTATGTTGGCTTGAAATGAAGCCATAATGGTATTTTTGAATTTTTTTAATTTTTTTGCTATTTTTTTGGAATTTTCTAATAAGCGTAGGGTTGGAACGAACAGAACAGTAATTTTTATTTTCTATCTTTCTCAGCCTTTTCCAACCTATGTTGGCTTGAAATGAAGCCATAATGGTATTTTTGAATTTTTTTAATATTTTTGCTATTTTTTTGGAATTTTCTAATAAGCGTAGGGTTGGAACGAACAGAACAGTAATTTTTATTTTCTCTCTTTCTCAGCCTTTTCCAACCTATGTTGGCTTGAAATGAAGCTATAATGGTATTTTTGAATTTTTTGAATTTTTTTGCTATTTTTTTGGAATTTTCTAATACGCGTCGGGTTGGAACGGAATGGAGCAGTAATTTTTATTTTCTCACTTTCTCAGCCTTTTCCAACCTATGTTAGCTTTAAATAAAGCCATAATGGTATTTTTGAATTTTTTTAATTTTTTGCAATTTTTTGGAATTTTCTATTACCCATCGGGTAGGAACGGAACGGAAAGTCAATTTTTATTTTTTCTCTTTCTCAGCCTTTTCCAACCTATTTTGGCTTGGAATGAACCCTTAACGGTATTTTTTAATTTATTGAATTTTTTTGCTATTTTTTTGGAATTTTCTAATACGCGTAGGATTGGAACGAAACGGAACAGTAATTGTTATTTTCTATCTTTCTCATCCTTTTCCAACCTATGTTGGCTTGAAATGAAGCCATAATGGTATTTTTGAATTTTTTTAATTTTTTTGCTATTTTTTTGGAATTTTCTAAAACGCGTAGGGTTGGAACGGAACGGAACAGAAATTTTTATTTTCTCTCTTTCTCAGCCTTTTCCAACCTATGTTGGCTTGAAATGAAGCTATAATGGTATTTTTGAATTTTTTGAATTTTTTTGCTATTTTTTTAGAATTTTCTATTACGTTTCGGGTTGGAACGGAACGGAACGATAGTACTGATTTTCTCTCTTTCTCATACTTTTCCAACCTATGTTGGCTTGAAATGTAGCCATAATAGTATTTTTGAATTTTTTTGCTATTTTTTTGGAATTTTCTATTACGTTTCGGGTTGGAACGGAACGGAACGATAGTCCTTATTTTCTCTCTTTCTCATACTTTTCCAACCTATGTTGGCTTGAAATGAAGCCATAATAGTATTTTCGAATTTTTTAATTTTTTTGCTATTTTTTTGTAATTTTCTATTACGCGTCGGGTTGGAACGGAACAGAACAATAATTTTTATTTTCTCTCTTTCTCAGCCTATTCTAACCTATGTTGGCTTGAAATGAAGCTAGAATGGTATTTTTTAATTTTTTGAATTTTTTTGCTATTTTTTTGGAATTTTCTAAAACGCGTAGGATTGGAACGGAACGGAACAGTAATTTTTATTTTCTCTCTTTCTCAGCCTTTTCCAACCTATGTTGGCTTGAAATGAAGCTATAATGGTATTTTTGAATTTTTTGAATTTTTTTGCTATTTTTTTAGAATTTTCTATTACGTTTCGGGTTGGAACGGAACGGAACGATAGTACTGATTTTCTCTCTTTCTCATACTTTTCCAACCTATGTTGGCTTGAAATGAAGCCATAATGGTATTTTTGAATTTTTTTAATTTTTTGCAATTTTTTGGGAATTTTCTATTACCCATCGGGTAGGAACGGAACGGAAAGTCAATTTTTATTTTCTCTCTTTCTCAGCCTTTTCCAACCTATTTTGGCTTGAAATGAACCCTTAACGGTATTTTTTAATTTATTGAATTTTTTTGCTATTTTTTTGGAATTTTCTAATACGCGTAGGATTGGAACGAAACGGAACAGTAATTGTTATTTTCTATCTTTCTCATCCTTTTCCAATCTATGTTGGCTTGAAATGAAGCCATAATGGTATTTTTGAATTTTTTTAATTTTTTTGCTATTTTTTTGGAATTTTCTAAAACGCGTAGGGTTGGAACGGAACGGAACAGTAATTTTTATTTTCTCTCTTTCTCAGCCTTTTCCAACCTATGTTGGCTTGAAATGAAGCTATAATGGTATTTTTGAATGTTTTGAATTTTTTTGCTATTTTTTTAGAATTTTCTATTACGTTTCGGGTTGGAACGGAACGGAACGATAGTACTTATGTTCTCTCTTTCTCATACTTTTCCAACCTATGTTGGCTTGAAATGAAGCCATAATAGTATTTTCGAATTTTTTAATTTTTTTGCTATTTTTTTGTAATTTTCTATTACGCGTCGGGTTGGAACGGAACAGAACAATAATTTTTATTTTCTCTCTTTCTCAACCTATTCTAACCTATGTTGGCTTGAAATGAAGCTAGAATGGTATTTTTTAATTTTTTGAATTTTTTTGCTATTTTTTTGGAATTTTCTAAAACGCGTAGGGTTGGAACGGAACGGAACAGTAATTTTTATTTTCTCTCTTTCTCATACTTTTCCAACCTATGTTGGCTTGAAATGAAGCCGTAATAGTATTTTCGAATTTTTTGAATTTTTTGCTATTTTTTTGGAATTTTCTATTACGCGTCGGGTTGGAACGGAACAGAACAATAATTTTTATTTTCTCTCTTTCTCAGCCTATTCTAACCTATGTTGGCTTAAAATGAAGCTAGAATGGTATTTTTTAATTTTTTGAATTTTTTTGCTATTTTTTTAGAATTTTCTATTACGCTTCGTGTTGGAACGGAATGGAACGATAGTACTTATGTTCTCTCTTTCTCATACTTTTCCAACCTATGTTGGCTTGAAATGAAGCCATAATAGTATTTTTGAATTTTTTTAATTTTTTTGCTATTTTTTTGAAATTTTCTAATAAGCGTAGGGTTGGAACGAACAGAACCGTAATTTTTATTTTCTCTCTTTCTCAGCCTTTTCCAACCTATGTTGGCTTGAAATGAAGCTATAATGGTATTTTTGAATTTTTTGAATTTTTTTGCTATTTTTTTGGAATTTTCTAATACGCGTCGGGTTGGAACGGAACTGAGCAGTAATTTTTATTTTCTCTCATTCTCAGCCTTTTCCAACCTATTTTGGCTTGGAATGAACCCTTAACGGTATTTTTTAATTTATTGAATTTTTTTGCTATTTTTTTGGAATTTTCTAATACGCGTAGGATTGGAACGAAACGGAACAGTAATTGTTATTTTCTATCTTTCTCATCCTTTTCCAACCTATGTTGGCTTGAAATGAAGCCATAATGGTATTTTTGAATTTTTTTAATTTTTTTGCTATTTTTTTGGAATTTTCTAAAACGCGTAGGGTTGGAACGGAACGGAACAGTAATTTTTATTTTCTCTCTTTCTCAGCCTTTTCCAACCTATGTTGGCTTGAAATGAAGCTATAATGGTATTTTTGAATTTTTTGAATTTTTTTGCTATTTTTTTAGAATTTTCTATTACGTTTCGGGTTGGAACGGAACGGAACGATAGTACTGATTTTCTCTCTTTCTCATACTTTTCCAACCTATGTTGGCTTGAAATGAAGCCATAATGGTATTTTTGAATTTTTTTAATTTTTTTGCTATTTTTTTGGAATTTTCTAAAACGCGTAGGGTTGGAACGGAACGGAACAGTAATTTTTATTTTCTCTCTTTCTCAGCCTTTTCCAACCTATGTTGGCTTGAAATGAAGCTATAATGGTATTTTTGAATATTTTGAATTTTTTTGCTATTTTTTTAGAATTTTCTATTACGTTTCGGGTTGGAACGGAACGGAACGATAGTACTTATGTTCTCTCTTTCTCATACTTTTCCAACCTATGTTGGCTTGAAATGAAGCCATAATAGTATTTTCGAATTTTTTAATTTTTTTGCTATTTTTTTGTAATTTTCTATTACGCGTCGGGTTGGAACGGAACAGAACAATAATTTTTATTTTCTCTCTTTCTCAGCCTATTCTAACCTATGTTGGCTTGAAATGAAGCTAGAATGGTATTTTTTAATTTTTTGAATTTTTTTGCTATTTTTTTGGAATTTTCTAAAACGCGTAGGGTTGGAACGGAACGGAACAGTAATTTTTATTTTCTCTCTTTCTCATACTTTTCCAACCTATGTTGGCTTGAAATGAAGCCGTAATAGTATTTTCGAATTTTTTGAATTTTTTGCTATTTTTTTGGAATTTTCTATTACGCGTCGGGCTGGAACGGAACAGAACAATAATTTTTATTTTCTCTCTTTCTCAGCCTATTCTAACCTATGTTGGCTTAAAATGAAGCTAGAATGGTATTTTTTAATTTTTTGAATTTTTTTGCTATTTTTTTAGAATTTTCTATTACGCTTCGTGTTGGAACGGAATGGAACGATAGTACTTATTTTCTCTCTTTCTCATACTTTTCCAACCTATGTTGGCTTGAAATGAAGCCATAATAGTATTTTCGAATTTTTTAATTTTTTTGCTATTTTTTTGTAATTTTCTATTACGCGTCGGGTTGGAACGGAACGGAACAGTAATTTTTATTTTCTCTCTTTCTCAACCTTTTCCGACCTATGTTGGCTTGAAATGAAGCCATAATGGTATTTTTGAATTTTTTTAATTTTTTTGCTATTTTTTTGAATTTTCTATTACCCATCGGTTAGGAACGGAACGGAAAGACAATTTTTATTTTTTCTCTTTCTCAGCCTTTTCCAACCTATGTTGGCTTGAAATGAAGCCATAATGGTATTTTTGAATTTATTTAATTTTTTTGCTATTTTTTTGGAATTTTCTAATACGCGTAGGATTGGAACGAAACGGAACAGTAATTGTTATTTTCTATCTTTCTCATCCTTTTCCAACCGATGTTGGCTTGAAATGAAGCCATAATGGTATTTTTGAATTTTTTTAATTTTTTTGCTATTTTTTTGGAATTTTCTATTACGTTTCGGGTTGGAACGGAACGGAACGATAGTACTTATTTTCTCTCTTTCTCATACTTTTCCAACCTATGTTGGCTTGAAATGAAGCCATAATAGTATTTTCGAATTTTTTAATTTTTTTGCTATTTTTTTGTAATTTTCTATTACGCGTCGGGTTGGAACGGAACAGAACAATAATTTTTATTTTCTCTCTTTCTCAGCCTATTCTAACCTATGTTGGCTTGAAATGAAGCTAGAATGGTATTTTTTAATTTTTTGAATTTTTTTGCTATTTTTTTGGAATTTTCTAAAACGCGTAGGGTTGGAACGGAACGGAACAGTAATTTTTATTTTCTCTCTTTCTCAGCCTTTTCCAACCTATGTTGGCTTGAAATGAAGCTATAATGGTATTTTTGAATTTTTTGAATTTTTTTGCTATTTTTTTAGAATTTTCTATTACGTTTCGGGTTGGAACGGAACGGAACGATAATACTGATTTTCTCTCTTTCTCATACTTTTCCAACCTATGTTGGCTTGAAATGAAGCCATAATGGTATTTTTGAATTTTTTTAATTTTTTGCAATTTTTTGGGAATTTTCTATTACCCATCGGGTAGGAACGGAACGGAAAGTCAATTTTTATTTTTTCTCTTTCTCAGCCTTTTCCAATCTATTTTGGCTTGAAATGAACCCTTAACGGTATTTTTTAATTTATTGAATTTTTTTGCTATTTTTTTGGAATTTTCTAATACGCGTAGGATTGGAACGAAACGGAACAGTAATTGTTATTTTCTATCTTTCTCATCCTTTTCCAATCTATGTTGGCTTGAAATGAAGCCATAATGGTATTTTTGAATTTTTTTAATTTTTTTGCTATTTTTTTGGAATTTTCTAAAACGCGTAGGGTTGGAACGGAACGGAACAGTAATTTTTATTTTCTCTCTTTCTCAGCCTTTTCCAACCTATGTTGGCTTGAAATGAAGCTATAATGGTATTTTTGAATGTTTTGAATTTTTTTGCTATTTTTTTAGAATTTTCTATTACGTTTCGGGTTGGAACGGAACGGAACGATAGTACTTATGTTCTCTCTTTCTCATACTTTTCCAACCTATGTTGGCTTGAAATGAAGCCATAATAGTATTTTCGAATTTTTTAATTTTTTTGCTATTTTTTTGTAATTTTCTTTTACGCGTCGGGTTGGAACGGAACAGAACAATAATTTTTATTTTCTCTCTTTCTCAGCCTATTCTAACCTATGTTGGCTTGAAATGAAGCTAGAATGGTATTTTTTAATTTTTTGAATTTTTTTGCTATTTTTTTGGAATTTTCTAAAACGCGTAGGGTTGGAACGGAACGGATCAGTAATTTTTATTTTCTCTCTTTCTCATACTTTTCCAACCTATGTTGGCTTGAAATGAAGCCGTAATAGTATTTTCGAATTTTTTGAATTTTTTGCTATTTTTTTGGAATTTTCTATTACGCGTCGGGTTGGAACGGAACAGAACAATAATTTTTATTTTCTCTCTTTCTCAGCCTATTCTAACCTATGTTGGCTTAAAATGAAGCTAGAATGGTATTTTTTAATTTTTTGAATTTTTTTGCTATTTTTTTAGAATTTTCTATTACGCTTCGTGTTGGAACGGAATGGAACGATAGTACTTATTTTCTCTCTTTCTCATACTTTTCCAACCTATGTTGGCTTGAAATGAAGCCATAATAGTATTTTCGAATTTTTTAATTTTTTTGCTATTTTTTTGTAATTTTCTATTACGCGTCGGGTTGGAACGGAACGGAACAGTAATTTTTATTTTCTCTCTTTCTCAGCCTTTTCCGACCTATGTTGGCTTGAATTGAAGCCATAATGGTATTTTTGAATTTTTTGAATTTTTTTGGTATTTTTTTGGAATTTCTATTACCCATCAGGTAGGAACGGAACGGAAAGACAATTTTTATTTTTCCTCTTTCTCAACCTTTTCAACCTATTTTGGCTTGAAATGAACCCCTTAACGGTATTTTTTAATTTATTGAATTTTTTTGCTAGTTTTTTCGAATTTTCTAATACACGTCGGGTTGGAACGGAATGCAGCAGTAATTTTTATTTTCCCTCTTTCTCAGCCTTTTCCAACCTATGTTGGCTTGAAATAAAGCCATAATGGTATTTTTGAATTTTTTTAATTTTTTGCTATTTTTTTGGAATTTTCTAATACGCGTAGAATTGGAACGAAACAGAACAGTAATTTTTATTTTCTATCTTTCTCAGCCTTTTCCAACCTATGTTGGCTTGAAATGAAGCCATAATGGTATTTTTGAATTTTTTGAATTTTTTTGGTATTTTTTTGGAATTTCTATTACCCATCAGGTAGGAACGGAACGGAAAGAAATTTTTTATTTTTTCCCTTTCTCAGCCTTTTCCAACCTATTTTGGCTTGAAATGAACCCTTAACGGTATTTTTTAATTTATTGAATTTTTTTGCTATTTTTTTGGAATTTTCTAATACGCGTAGAATTGGAACGAAACAGAACAGTAATTTTTATTTTCTATCTTTCTCAGCCTTTTCCAACCTATGTTGGCTTGAAATGAAGCCATAATGGTATTTTTGAATTTTTTTAATTTTTTTGCTATTTTTTTGGAATTTTCTAATAAGCGTAGGGTTGGAACGAACAGAACAGTAATTTTTATTTTCTATCTTTCTCAGCCTTTTCCAACCTATGTTGGCTTGAAATGAAGCCATAATGGTATTTTTGAATTTTTTTAATTTTTTTGCTATTTTTTTGGAATTTTCTAATAAGCGTAGGGTTGGAACGAACAGAACAGTAATTTTTATTTTCTCTCTTTCTCAGCCTTTTCCAAACTATGTTGGCTTGAAATGAAGCTATAATGGTATTTTTGAATTTTTTGAATTTTTTTGCTATTTTTTTAGAATTTTCTATTACGTTTCGGGTTGGAACGGAACGGAACGATAGTACTGATTTTCTCTCTTTCTCATACTTTTCCAACCTATGTTGGCTTGAAATGAAGCCATAATAGTATTTTTGAATTTTTTTGCTATTTTTTTGGAATTTTCTATTACGTTTCGGGTTGGAACGGAACGGAACGATAGTACTTATTTTCTCTCTTTCTCATACTTTTCCAACCTATGTTGGCTTGAAATGAAGCCATAATAGTATTTTCGAATTTTTTAATTTTTTTGCTATTTTTTTGTAATTTTCTATTACGCGTCGGGTTGGAACGGAACAGAACAATAATTTTTATTTTCTCTCTTTCTCAGCCTATTCTAACCTATGTTGGCTTGAAATGAAGCTAGAATGGTATTTTTTAATTTTTTGAATTTTTTTGCTATTTTTTTGGAATTTTCTAAAACGCGTAGGGTTGGAACGGAACGGAACAGTAATTTTTATTTTCTCTCTTTCTCAGCCTTTTCCAACCTATGTTGGCTTGAAATGAAGCTATAATGGTATTTTTGAATTTTTTGAATTTTTTTGCTATTTTTTTAGAATTTTCTATTACGTTTCGGGTTGGAACGGAACGGAACGATAATACTGATTTTCTCTCTTTCTCATACTTTTCCAACCTATGTTGGCTTGAAATGAAGCCATAATGGTATTTTTGAATTTTTTTAATTTTTTGCAATTTTTTGGGAATTTTCTATTACCCATCGGGTAGGAACGGAACGGAAAGTCAATTTTTATTTTCTCTCTTTCTCAGCCTTTTCCAATCTATTTTGGCTTGAAATGAACCCTTAACGGTATTTTTTAATTTATTGAATTTTTTTGCTATTTTTTTGGAATTTTCTAATACGCGTAGGATTGGAACGAAACGGAACAGTAATTGTTATTTTCTATCTTTCTCATCCTTTTCCAATCTATGTTGGCTTGAAATGAAGCCATAATGGTATTTTTGAATTTTTTGAATTTTTTTGCTATTTTTTTGGAATTTTCTAAAACGCGTAGGGTTGGAACGGAACGGAACAGTAATTTTTATTTTCTCTCTTTCTCAGCCTTTTCCAACCTATGTTGGCTTGAAATGAAGCTATAATGGTATTTTTGAATGTTTTGAATTTTTTTGCTATTTTTTTAGAATTTTCTATTACGTTTCGGGTTGGAACGGAACGGAACGATAGTACTTATGTTCTCTCTTTCTCATAAATTTCCAACCTATGTTGGCTTGAAATGAAGCCATAATAGTATTTTCGAATTTTTTAATTTTTTTGCTATTTTTTTGTAATTTTCTTTTACGCGTCGGGTTGGAACGGAACAGAACAATAATTTTTATTTTCTCTCTTTCTCAGCCTATTCTAACCTATGTTGGCTTGAAATGAAGCTAGAATGGTATTTTTTAATTTTTTGAATTTTTTTGCTATTTTTTTGGAATTTTCTAAAACGCGTAGGGTTGGAACGGAACGGATCAGTAATTTTTATTTTCTCTCTTTCTCATACTTTTCCAACCTATGTTGGCTTGAAATGAAGCCGTAATAGTATTTTCGAATTTTTTGAATTTTTTGCTATTTTTTTGGAATTTTCTATTACGCGTCGGGTTGGAACGGAACAGAACAATAATTTTTATTTTCTCTCTTTCTCAGCCTATTCTAACCTATGTTGGCTTAAAATGAAGCTAGAATGGTATTTTTTAATTTTTTGAATTTTTTTGCTATTTTTTTAGAATTTTCTATTACGCTTCGTGTTGGAACGGAATGGAACGATAGTACTTATTTTCTCTCTTTCTCATACTTTTCCAACCTATGTTGGCTTGAAATGAAGCCATAATAGTATTTTCGAATTTTTTAATTTTTTTGCTATTTTTTTGTAATTTTCTATTACGCGTCGGGTTGGAACGGAACGGAACAGTAATTTTTATTTTCTCTCTTTCTCAGCCTTTTCCGACCTATGTTGGCTTGAATTGAAGCCATAATGGTATTTTTGAATTTTTTGAATTTTTTTGGTATTTTTTTGGAATTTCTATTACCCATCAGGTAGGAACGGAACGGAAAGACAATTTTTATTTTTCCTCTTTCTCAACCTTTTCAACCTATTTTGGCTTGAAATGAACCCCTTAACGGTATTTTTTAATTTATTGAATTTTTTTGCTAGTTTTTTCGAATTTTCTAATACACGTCGGGTTGGAACGGAATGCAGCAGTAATTTTTATTTTCCCTCTTTCTCAGCCTTTTCCAACCTATGTTGGCTTGAAATAAAGCCATAATGGTATTTTTGAATTTTTTTAATTTTTTGCTATTTTTTTGGAATTTTCTAATACGCGTAGAATTGGAACGAAACAGAACAGTAATTTTTATTTTCTATCTTTCTCAGCCTTTTCCAACCTATGTTGGCTTGAAATGAAGCCATAATGGTATTTTTGAATTTTTTGAATTTTTTTGGTATTTTTTTGGAATTTCTATTACCCATCAGGTAGGAACGGAACGGAAAGAAATTTTTTATTTTTTCCCTTTCTCAGCCTTTTCCAACCTATTTTGGCTTGAAATGAACCCTTAACGGTATTTTTTAATTTATTGAATTTTTTTGCTATTTTTTTGGAATTTTCTAATACGCGTAGAATTGGAACGAAACAGAACAGTAATTTTTATTTTCTATCTTTCTCAGCCTTTTCCAACCTATGTTGGCTTGAAATGAAGCCATAATGGTATTTTTGAATTTTTTTAATTTTTTTGCTATTTTTTTGGAATTTTCTAATAAGCGTAGGGTTGGAACGAACAGAACAGTAATTTTTATTTTCTCTCTTTCTCAGCCTTTTCCAACCTATGTTGGCTTGAAATGAAGCTATAATGGTATTTTTGAATTTTTTGAATTTTTTTGCTATTTTTTTAGAATTTTCTATTACGTTTCGGGTTGGAACGGAACGGAACGATAGTACTGATTTTCTCTCTTTCTCATACTTTTCCAACCTATGTTGGCTTGAAATGAAGCCATAATAGTATTTTTGAATTTTTTTGCTATTTTTTTGGAATTTTCTATTACGTTTCGGGTTGGAACGGAACGGAACGATAGTACTTATTTTCTCTCTTTCTCATACTTTTCCAACCTATGTTGGCTTGAAATGAAGCCATAATAGTATTTTCGAATTTTTTAATTTTTTTGCTATTTTTTTGTAATTTTCTATTACGCGTCGGGTTGGAACGGAACAGAACAATAATTTTTATTTTCTCTCTTTCTCAGCCTATTCTAACCTATGTTGGCTTGAAATGAAGCTAGAATGGTATTTTTTAATTTTTTGAATTTTTTTGCTATTTTTTTGGAATTTTCTAAAACGCGTAGGGTTGGAACGGAACGGAACAGTAATTTTTATTTTCTCTCTTTCTCAGCCTTTTCCAACCTATGTTGGCTTGAAATGAAGCTATAATGGTATTTTTGAATTTTTTGAATTTTTTTGCTATTTTTTTAGAATTTTCTATTACGTTTCGGGTTGGAACGGAACGGAACGATAATACTGATTTTCTCTCTTTCTCATACTTTTCCAACCTATGTTGGCTTGAAATGAAGCCATAATGGTATTTTTGAATTTTTTTAATTTTTTGCAATTTTTTGGGAATTTTCTATTACCCATCGGGTAGGAACGGAACGGAAAGTCAATTTTTATTTTCTCTCTTTCTCAGCCTTTTCCAATCTATTTTGGCTTGAAATGAACCCTTAACGGTATTTTTTAATTTATTGAATTTTTTTGCTATTTTTTTGGAATTTTCTAATACGCGTAGGATTGGAACGAAACGGAACAGTAATTGTTATTTTCTATCTTTCTCATCCTTTTCCAATCTATGTTGGCTTGAAATGAAGCCATAATGGTATTTTTGAATTTTTTGAATTTTTTTGCTATTTTTTTGGAATTTTCTAAAACGCGTAGGGTTGGAACGGAACGGAACAGTAATTTTTATTTTCTCTCTTTCTCAGCCTTTTCCAACCTATGTTGGCTTGAAATGAAGCTATAATGGTATTTTTGAATGTTTTGAATTTTTTTGCTATTTTTTTAGAATTTTCTATTACGTTTCGGGTTGGAACGGAACGGAACGATAGTACTTATGTTCTCTCTTTCTCATAAATTTCCAACCTATGTTGGCTTGAAATGAAGCCATAATAGTATTTTCGAATTTTTTAATTTTTTTGCTATTTTTTTGTAATTTTCTTTTACGCGTCGGGTTGGAACGGAACAGAACAATAATTTTTATTTTCTCTCTTTCTCAGCCTATTCTAACCTATGTTGGCTTGAAATGAAGCTAGAATGGTATTTTTTAATTTTTTGAATTTTTTTGCTATTTTTTTGGAATTTTCTAAAACGCGTAGGGTTGGAACGGAACGGATCAGTAATTTTTATTTTCTCTCTTTCTCATACTTTTCCAACCTATGTTGGCTTGAAATGAAGCCGTAATAGTATTTTCGAATTTTTTGAATTTTTTGCTATTTTTTTGGAATTTTCTATTACGCGTCGGGTTGGAACGGAACAGAACAATAATTTTTATTTTCTCTCTTTCTCAGCCTATTCTAACCTATGTTGGCTTAAAATGAAGCTAGAATGGTATTTTTTAATTTTTTGAATTTTTTTGCTATTTTTTTAGAATTTTCTATTACGCTTCGTGTTGGAACGGAATGGAACGATAGTACTTATTTTCTCTCTTTCTCATACTTTTCCAACCTATGTTGGCTTGAAATGAAGCCATAATAGTATTTTCGAATTTTTTAATTTTTTTGCTATTTTTTTGTAATTTTCTATTACGCGTCGGGTTGGAACGGAACGGAACAGTAATTTTTATTTTCTCTCTTTCTCAGCCTTTTCCGACCTATGTTGGCTTGAATTGAAGCCATAATGGTATTTTTGAATTTTTTGAATTTTTTTGGTATTTTTTTGGAATTTCTATTACCCATCAGGTAGGAACGGAACGGAAAGACAATTTTTATTTTTCCTCTTTCTCAACCTTTTCAACCTATTTTGGCTTGAAATGAACCCCTTAACGGTATTTTTTAATTTATTGAATTTTTTTGCTATTTTTTTGGAATTTTCTAATAAGCGTAGGGTTGGAACGAACAGAACAGTAATTTTTATTTTCTATCTTTCTCAGCCTTTTCCAACCTATGTTGGCTTGAAATGAAGCCATAATGGTATTTTTGAATTTTTTTAATTTTTTTGCTATTTTTTTGGAATTTTCTAATAAGCGTAGGGTTGGAACGAACAGAACAGTAATTTTTATTTTCTCTCTTTCTCAGCCTTTTCCAACCTATGTTGGCTTGAAATGAAGCTATAATGGTATTTTTGAATTTTTTGAATTTTTTTGCTATTTTTTTAGAATTTTCTATTACGTTTCGGGTTGGAACGGAACGGAACGATAGTACTGATTTTCTCTCTTTCTCATACTTTTCCAACCTATGTTGGCTTGAAATGAAGCCATAATAGTATTTTTGAATTTTTTTGCTATTTTTTTGGAATTTTCTATTACGTTTCGGGTTGGAACGGAATGGAACGATAGTACTTATTTTCTCTCTTTCTCATACTTTTCCAACCTATGTTGGCTTGAAATGAAGCCATAATAGTATTTTCGAATTTTTTAATTTTTTTGCTATTTTTTTGTAATTTTCTATTACGCGTCGGGTTGGAACGGAACAGAACAATAATTTTTATTTTCTCTCTTTCTCAGCCTATTCTAACCTATGTTGGCTTGAAATGAAGCTAGAATGGTATTTTTTAATTTTTTGAATTTTTTTGCTATTTTTTTGGAATTTTCTAAAACGCGTAGGGTTGGAACGGAACGGAACAGTAATTTTTATTTTCTCTCTTTCTCAGCCTTTTCCAACGTATGTTGGCTTGAAATGAAGCTATAATGGTATTTTTGAATTTTTTGAATTTTTTTGCTATTTTTTTAGAATTTTCTATTACGTTTCGGGTTGGAACGGAACGGAACGATAATACTGATTTTCTCTCTTTCTCATACTTTTCCAACCTATGTTGGCTTGAAATGAAGCCATAATGGTATTTTTGAATTTTTTTAATTTTTTGCAATTTTTTGGGAATTTTCTATTACCCATCGGGTAGGAACGGAACGGAAAGTCAATTTTTATTTTCTCTCTTTCTCAGCCTTTTCCAATCTATTTTGGCTTGAAATGAACCCTTAACGGTATTTTTTAATTTATTGAATTTTTTTGCTATTTTTTTGGAATTTTCTAATACGCGTAGGATTGGAACGAAACGGAACAGTAATTGTTATTTTCTATCTTTCTCATCCTTTTCCAATCTATGTTGGCTTGAAATGAAGCCATAATGGTATTTTTGAATTTTTTTAATTTTTTTGCTATTTTTTTGGAATTTTCTAAAACGCGTAGGGTTGGAACGGAACGGAACAGTAATTTTTATTTTCTCTCTTTCTCAGCCTTTTCCAACCTATGTTGGCTTGAAATGAAGCTATAATGGTATTTTTGAATGTTTTGAATTTTTTTGCTATTTTTTTAGAATTTTCTATTACGTTTCGGGTTGGAACGGAACGGAACGATAGTACTTATGTTCTCTCTTTCTCATAAATTTCCAACCTATGTTGGCTTGAAATGAAGCCATAATAGTATTTTCGAATTTTTTAATTTTTTTGCTATTTTTTTGTAATTTTCTTTTACGCGTCGGGTTGGAACGGAACAGAACAATAATTTTTATTTTCTCTCTTTCTCAGCCTATTCTAACCTATGTTGGCTTGAAATGAAGCTAGAATGGTATTTTTTAATTTTTTGAATTTTTTTGCTATTTTTTTGGAATTTTCTAAAACGCGTAGGGTTGGAACGGAACGGATCAGTAATTTTTATTTTCTCTCTTTCTCATACTTTTCCAACCTATGTTGGCTTGAAATGAAGCCGTAATAGTATTTTCGAATTTTTTGAATTTTTTGCTATTTTTTTGGAATTTTCTATTACGCGTCGGGTTGGAACGGAACAGAACAATAATTTTTATTTTCTCTCTTTCTCAGCCTATTCTAACCTATGTTGGCTTAAAATGAAGCTAGAATGGTATTTTTTAATTTTTTGAATTTTTTTGCTATTTTTTTAGAATTTTCTATTACGCTTCGTGTTGGAACGGAATGGAACGATAGTACTTATTTTCTCTCTTTCTCATACTTTTCCAACCTATGTTGGCTTGAAATGAAGCCATAATAGTATTTTCGAATTTTTTAATTTTTTTGCTATTTTTTTGTAATTTTCTATTACGCGTCGGGTTGGAACGGAACGGAACAGTAATTTTTATTTTCTCTCTTTCTCAGCCTTTTCCGACCTATGTTGGCTTGAATTGAAGCCATAATGGTATTTTTGAATTTTTTGAATTTTTTTGGTATTTTTTTGGAATTTCTATTACCCATCAGGTAGGAACGGAACGGAAAGACAATTTTTATTTTTCCTCTTTCTCAACCTTTTCAACCTATTTTGGCTTGAAATGAACCCCTTAACGGTATTTTTTAATTTATTGAATTTTTTTGCTAGTTTTTTCGAATTTTCTAATACACGTCGGGTTGGAACGGAATGCAGCAGTAATTTTTATTTTCCCTCTTTCTCAGCCTTTTCCAACCTATGTTGGCTTGAAATAAAGCCATAATGGTATTTTTGAATTTTTTTAATTTTTTGCTATTTTTTTGGAATTTTCTAATACGCGTAGAATTGGAACGAAACAGAACAGTAATTTTTATTTTCTATCTTTCTCAGCCTTTTCCAACCTATGTTGGCTTGAAATGAAGCCATAATGGTATTTTTGAATTTTTTGAATTTTTTTGGTATTTTTTTGGAATTTCTATTACCCATCAGGTAGGAACGGAACGGAAAGAAATTTTTTATTTTTTCCCTTTCTCAGCCTTTTCCAACCTATTTTGGCTTGAAATGAACCCTTAACGGTATTTTTTAATTTATTGAATTTTTTTGCTATTTTTTTGGAATTTTCTAATACGCGTAGAATTGGAACGAAACAGAACAGTAATTTTTATTTTCTATCTTTCTCAGCCTTTTCCAACCTATGTTGGCTTGAAATGAAGCCATAATGGTATTTTTGAATTTTTTTAATTTTTTTGCTATTTTTTTGGAATTTTCTAATAAGCGTAGGGTTGGAACGAACAGAACAGTAATTTTTATTTTCTATCTTTCTCAGCCTTTTCCAACCTATGTTGGCTTGAAATGAAGCCATAATGGTATTTTTGAATTTTTTTAATTTTTTTGCTATTTTTTTGGAATTTTCTAATAAGCGTAGGGTTGGAACGAACAGAACAGTAATTTTTATTTTCTCTCTTTCTCAGCCTTTTCCAACCTATGTTGGCTTGAAATGAAGCTATAATGGTATTTTTGAATTTTTTGAATTTTTTTGCTATTTTTTTAGAATTTTCTATTACGTTTCGGGTTGGAACGGAACGGAACGATAGTACTGATTTTCTCTCTTTCTCATACTTTTCCAACCTATGTTGGCTTGAAATGAAGCCATAATAGTATTTTTGAATTTTTTTGCTATTTTTTTGGAATTTTCTATTACGTTTCGGGTTGGAACGGAACGGAACGATAGTACTTATTTTCTCTCTTTCTCATACTTTTCCAACCTATGTTGGCTTGAAATGAAGCCATAATAGTATTTTCGAATTTTTTAATTTTTTTGCTATTTTTTTGTAATTTTCTATTACGCGTCGGGTTGGAACGGAACAGAACAATAATTTTTATTTTCTCTCTTTCTCAGCCTATTCTAACCTATGTTGGCTTGAAATGAAGCTAGAATGGTATTTTTTAATTTTTTGAATTTTTTTGCTATTTTTTTGGAATTTTCTAAAACGCGTAGGGTTGGAACGGAACGGAACAGTAATTTTTATTTTCTCTCTTTCTCAGCCTTTTCCAACGTATGTTGGCTTGAAATGAAGCTATAATGGTATTTTTGAATTTTTTGAATTTTTTTGCTATTTTTTTAGAATTTTCTATTACGTTTCGGGTTGGAACGGAACGGAACGATAATACTGATTTTCTCTCTTTCTCATACTTTTCCAACCTATGTTGGCTTGAAATGAAGCCATAATGGTATTTTTGAATTTTTTTAATTTTTTGCAATTTTTTGGGAATTTTCTATTACCCATCGGGTAGGAACGGAACGGAAAGTCAATTTTTATTTTCTCTCTTTCTCAGCCTTTTCCAATCTATTTTGGCTTGAAATGAACCCTTAACGGTATTTTTTAATTTATTGAATTTTTTTGCTATTTTTTTGGAATTTTCTAATACGCGTAGGATTGGAACGAAACGGAACAGTAATTGTTATTTTCTATCTTTCTCATCCTTTTCCAATCTATGTTGGCTTGAAATGAAGCCATAATGGTATTTTTGAATTTTTTTAATTTTTTTGCTATTTTTTTGGAATTTTCTAAAACGCGTAGGGTTGGAACGGAACGGAACAGTAATTTTTATTTTCTCTCTTTCTCAGCCTTTTCCAACCTATGTTGGCTTGAAATGAAGCTATAATGGTATTTTTGAATGTTTTGAATTTTTTTGCTATTTTTTTAGAATTTTCTATTACGTTTCGGGTTGGAACGGAACGGAACGATAGTACTTATGTTCTCTCTTTCTCATAAATTTCCAACCTATGTTGGCTTGAAATGAAGCCATAATAGTATTTTCGAATTTTTTAATTTTTTTGCTATTTTTTTGTAATTTTCTTTTACGCGTCGGGTTGGAACGGAACAGAACAATAATTTTTATTTTCTCTCTTTCTCAGCCTATTCTAACCTATGTTGGCTTGAAATGAAGCTAGAATGGTATTTTTTAATTTTTTGAATTTTTTTGCTATTTTTTTGGAATTTTCTAAAACGCGTAGGGTTGGAACGGAACGGATCAGTAATTTTTATTTTCTCTCTTTCTCATACTTTTCCAACCTATGTTGGCTTGAAATGAAGCCGTAATAGTATTTTCGAATTTTTTGAATTTTTTGCTATTTTTTTGGAATTTTCTATTACGCGTCGGGTTGGAACGGAACAGAACAATAATTTTTATTTTCTCTCTTTCTCAGCCTATTCTAACCTATGTTGGCTTAAAATGAAGCTAGAATGGTATTTTTTAATTTTTTGAATTTTTTTGCTATTTTTTTAGAATTTTCTATTACGCTTCGTGTTGGAACGGAATGGAACGATAGTACTTATTTTCTCTCTTTCTCATACTTTTCCAACCTATGTTGGCTTGAAATGAAGCCATAATAGTATTTTCGAATTTTTTAATTTTTTTGCTATTTTTTTGTAATTTTCTATTACGCGTCGGGTTGGAACGGAACGGAACAGTAATTTTTATTTTCTCTCTTTCTCAGCCTTTTCCGACCTATGTTGGCTTGAATTGAAGCCATAATGGTATTTTTGAATTTTTTGAATTTTTTTGGTATTTTTTTGGAATTTCTATTACCCATCAGGTAGGAACGGAACGGAAAGACAATTTTTATTTTTCCTCTTTCTCAACCTTTTCAACCTATTTTGGCTTGAAATGAACCCCTTAACGGTATTTTTTAATTTATTGAATTTTTTTGCTAGTTTTTTCGAATTTTCTAATACACGTCGGGTTGGAACGGAATGCAGCAGTAATTTTTATTTTCCCTCTTTCTCAGCCTTTTCCAACCTATGTTGGCTTGAAATAAAGCCATAATGGTATTTTTGAATTTTTTTAATTTTTTGCTATTTTTTTGGAATTTTCTAATACGCGTAGAATTGGAACGAAACAGAACAGTAATTTTTATTTTCTATCTTTCTCAGCCTTTTCCAACCTATGTTGGCTTGAAATGAAGCCATAATGGTATTTTTGAATTTTTTGAATTTTTTTGGTATTTTTTTGGAATTTCTATTACCCATCAGGTAGGAACGGAACGGAAAGAAATTTTTTATTTTTTCCCTTTCTCAGCCTTTTCCAACCTATTTTGGCTTGAAATGAACCCTTAACGGTATTTTTTAATTTATTGAATTTTTTTGCTATTTTTTTGGAATTTTCTAATACGCGTAGAATTGGAACGAAACAGAACAGTAATTTTTATTTTCTATCTTTCTCAGCCTTTTCCAACCTATGTTGGCTTGAAATGAAGCCATAATGGTATTTTTGAATTTTTTTAATTTTTTTGCTATTTTTTTGGAATTTTCTAATAAGCGTAGGGTTGGAACGAACAGAACAGTAATTTTTATTTTCTATCTTTCTCAGCCTTTTCCAACCTATGTTGGCTTGAAATGAAGCCATAATGGTATTTTTGAATTTTTTTAATTTTTTTGCTATTTTTTTGGAATTTTCTAATAAGCGTAGGGTTGGAACGAACAGAACAGTAATTTTTATTTTCTCTCTTTCTCAGCCTTTTCCAACCTATGTTGGCTTGAAATGAAGCTATAATGGTATTTTTGAATTTTTTGAATTTTTTTGCTATTTTTTTAGAATTTTCTATTACGTTTCGGGTTGGAACGGAACGGAACGATAGTACTGATTTTCTCTCTTTCTCATACTTTTCCAACCTATGTTGGCTTGAAATGAAGCCATAATAGTATTTTTGAATTTTTTTGCTATTTTTTTGGAATTTTCTATTACGTTTCGGGTTGGAACGGAACGGAACGATAGTACTTATTTTCTCTCTTTCTCATACTTTTCCAACCTATGTTGGCTTGAAATGAAGCCATAATAGTATTTTCGAATTTTTTAATTTTTTTGCTATTTTTTTGTAATTTTCTATTACGCGTCGGGTTGGAACGGAACAGAACAATAATTTTTATTTTCTCTCTTTCTCAGCCTATTCTAACCTATGTTGGCTTGAAATGAAGCTAGAATGGTATTTTTTAATTTTTTGAATTTTTTTGCTATTTTTTTGGAATTTTCTAAAACGCGTAGGGTTGGAACGGAACGGAACAGTAATTTTTATTTTCTCTCTTTCTCAGCCTTTTCCAACCTATGTTGGCTTGAAATGAAGCTATAATGGTATTTTTGAATTTTTTGAATTTTTTTGCTATTTTTTTAGAATTTTCTATTACGTTTCGGGTTGGAACGGAACGGAACGATAATACTGATTTTCTCTCTTTCTCATACTTTTCCAACCTATGTTGGCTTGAAATGAAGCCATAATGGTATTTTTGAATTTTTTTAATTTTTTGCAATTTTTTGGGAATTTTCTATTACCCATCGGGTAGGAACGGAACGGAAAGTCAATTTTTATTTTCTCTCTTTCTCAGCCTTTTCCAATCTATTTTGGCTTGAAATGAACCCTTAACGGTATTTTTTAATTTATTGAATTTTTTTGCTATTTTTTTGGAATTTTCTAATACGCGTAGGATTGGAACGAAACGGAACAGTAATTGTTATTTTCTATCTTTCTCATCCTTTTCCAATCTATGTTGGCTTGAAATGAAGCCATAATGGTATTTTTGAATTTTTTTAATTTTTTTGCTATTTTTTTGGAATTTTCTAAAACGCGTAGGGTTGGAACGGAACGGAACAGTAATTTTTATTTTCTCTCTTTCTCAGCGTTTTCCAACCTATGTTGGCTTGAAATGAAGCTATAATGGTATTTTTGAATGTTTTGAATTTTTTTGCTATTTTTTTAGAATTTTCTATTACGTTTCGGGTTGGAACGGAACGGAACGATAGTACTTATGTTCTCTCTTTCTCATACTTTTCCAACCTATGTTGGCTTGAAATGAAGCCATAATAGTATTTTCGAATTTTTTAATTTTTTTGCTATTTTTTTGTAATTTTCTTTTACGCGTTGGGTTGGAACGGAACAGAACAATAATTTTTATTTTCTCTCTTTCTCAGCCTATTCTAACCTATGTTGGCTTGAAATGAAGCTAGAATGGTATTTTTTAATTTTTTGAATTTTTTTGCTATTTTTTTGGAATTTTGTAAAACGCGTAGGGTTGGAACGGAACGGATCAGTAATTTTTATTTTCTCTCTTTCTCATACTTATCCAACCTATGTTGGCTTGAAATGAAGCCGTAATAGTATTTTCGAATTTTTTGAATTTTTTGCTATTTTTTTGGAATTTTCTATTACGCGTCGGGTTGGAACGGAACAGAACAATAATTTTTATTTTCTCTCTTTCTCAGCCTATTCTAACCTATGTTGGCTTAAAATGAAGCTAGAATGGTATTTTTTAATTTTTTGAATTTTTTTGCTATTTTTTTAGAATTTTCTATTACGCTTCGTGTTGGAACGGAATGGAACGATAGTACTTATTTTCTCTCTTTCTCATACTTTTCCAACCTATGTTGGCTTGAAATGAAGCCATAATAGTATTTTCGAATTTTTTAATTTTTTTGCTATTTTTTTGTAATTTTCTATTACGCGTCGGGTTGGAACGGAACGGAACAGTAATTTTTATTTTCTCTCTTTCTCAACCTTTTCCGACCTATGTTGGCTTGAAATGAAGCCATAATGGTATTTTTGAATTTTTTTAATTTTTTTGCTATTTTTTTGAATTTTCTATTACCCATCGGTTAGGAACGGAACGGAAAGACAATTTTTATTTTTTCTCTTTCTCAGCCTTTTCCAACCTATGTTGGCTTGAAATGAAGCCATAATGGTATTTTTGAATTTATTTAATTTTTTTGCTATTTTTTTGGAATTTTCTAATACGCGTAGGATTGGAACGAAACGGAACAGTAATTGTTATTTTCTATCTTTCTCATCCTTTTCCAACCGATGTTGGCTTGAAATGAAGCCATAATGGTATTTTTGAATTTTTTTAATTTTTTTGCTATTTTTTTGGAATTTTCTAAAACGCGTAGGGTTGGAACGGAACGGAACAGTAATTTTTATTTTCTCTCTTTCTCAGCCTTTTCCAACCTATGTTGGCTTGAAATGAAGCCATAATGGTATTTTTGAATTTTTTTAATTTTTTTGCTATTTTTTTGGAATTTTCTAATAAGCGTAGGGTTGGAACGAACGGAACAGTAATTTTTATTTTCTATCTTTCTCAGCCTTTTCCAACCTATGTTGGCTTGAAATGAAGCCATAATGGTATTTTTGAATTTTTTTAATTTTTTTGCTATTTTTTTGAAATTTTCTAATAAGCGTAGGGTTGGAACGAACAGAACCGTAATTTTTATTTTCTCTCTTTCTCAGCCTTTTCCAACCTATGTTGGCTTGAAATGAAGCTATAATGGTATTTTTGAATTTTTTGAATTTTTTTGCTATTTTTTTGGAATTTTCTAATACGCGTCGGGTTGGAACGGAATGGAGCAGTAATTTTTATTTTCTCTCTTTCTCAGCCTTTTCCAACCTATGTTAGCTTTAAATAAAGCCATAATGGTATTTTTGAATTTTTTTAATTTTTTGCAATTTTTTTGGAATTTTCTATTACCCATCGGGTAGGAACGGAACGGAATGTCAATTTTTATTTTTTCTCTTTCTCAGCCTTTTCCAACCTATTTTGGCTTGGAATGAACCCTTAACGGTATTTTTTAATTTATTGAATTTTTTTGCTATTTTTTTGGAATTTTCTAATACGCGTAGGATTGGAACGAAACGGAACAGTAATTGTTATTTTCTATCTTTCTCATCCTTTTCCAACCTATGTTGGCTTGAAATGAAGCCATAATGGTATTTTTGAATTTTTTTAATTTTTTTGCTATTTTTTTGGAATTTTCTAAAACGCGTAGGGTTGGAACGGAACGGAACAGTAATTTTTATTTTCTCTCTTTCTCAGCCTTTTCCAATCTATGTTGGCTTGAAATGAAGCTATAATGGTATTTTTGAATTTTTTGAATTTTTTTGCTATTTTTTTAGAATTTTCTATTACGTTTCGGGTTGGAACGGAACGGAACGATAGTACTGATTTTCTCTCTTTCTCATACTTTTCCAACCTATGTTGGCTTGAAATGAAGCCATAATGGTATTTTTGAATTTTTTTAATTTTTTTGCTATTTTTTTGGAATTTTCTAAAACGCGTAGGGTTGGAACGGAACGGAACAGTAATTTTTATTTTCTCTCTTTCTCAGCCTTTTCCAACCTATGTTGGCTTGAAATGAAGCTATAATGGTATTTTTGAATTTTTTGAATTTTTTTGCTATTTTTTTAGAATTTTCTATTACGTTTCGGGTTGGAACGGAACGGAACGATAGTACTGATTTTCTCTCTTTCTCATACTTTTCCAACCTATGTTGGCTTGAAATGAAGCCATAATAGTATTTTTGAATTTTTTTGCTATTTTTTTGGAATTTTCTATTACGTTTCGGGTTGGAACGGAACGGAACGATAGTACTTATTTTCTCTCTTTCTCATACTTTTCCAACCTATGTTGGCTTGAAATGAAGCCATAATAGTATTTTCGAATTTTTTAATTTTTTTGCTATTTTTTTGTAATTTTCTATTACGCGTCGGGTTGGAACGGAACAGAACAATAATTTTTATTTTCTCTCTTTCTCAGCCTATTCTAACCTATGTTGGCTTGAAATGAAGCTAGAATGGTATTTTTTAATTTTTTGAATTTTTTTGCTATTTTTTTGGAATTTTCTAAAACGCGTAGGATTGGAACGGAACGGAACAGTAATTTTTATTTTCTCTCTTTCTCAGCCTTTTCCAACCTATGTTGGCTTGAAATGAAGCTATAATGGTATTTTTGAATTTTTTGAATTTTTTTGCTATTTTTTTAGAATTTTCTATTACGTTTCGGGTTGGAACGGAACGGAACGATAGTACTGATTTTCTCTCTTTCTCATACTTTTCCAACCTATGTTGGCTTGAAATGAAGCCATAATGGTATTTTTGAATTTTTTTAATTTTTTGCAATTTTTTGGGAATTTTCTATTACCCATCGGGTAGGAACGGAACGGAAAGTCAATTTTTATTTTCTCTCTTTCTCAGCCTTTTCCAACCTATTTTGGCTTGAAATGAACCCTTAACGGTATTTTTTAATTTATTGAATTTTTTTGCTATTTTTTTGGAATTTTCTAATACGCGTAGGATTGGAACGAAACGGAACAGTAATTGTTATTTTCTATCTTTCTCATCCTTTTCCAATCTATGTTGGCTTGAAATGAAGCCATAATGGTATTTTTGAATTTTTTTAATTTTTTTGCTATTTTTTTGGAATTTTCTAAAACGCGTAGGGTTGGAACGGAACGGAACAGTAATTTTTATTTTCTCTCTTTCTCAGCCTTTTCCAACCTATGTTGGCTTGAAATGAAGCTATAATGGTATTTTTGAATGTTTTGAATTTTTTTGCTATTTTTTTAGAATTTTCTATTACGTTTCGGGTTGGAACGGAACGGAACGATAGTACTTATGTTCTCTCTTTCTCATACTTTTCCAACCTATGTTGGCTTGAAATGAAGCCATAATAGTATTTTCGAATTTTTTAATTTTTTTGCTATTTTTTTGTAATTTTCTATTACGCGTCGGGTTGGAACGGAACAGAACAATAATTTTTATTTTCTCTCTTTCTCAACCTATTCTAACCTATGTTGGCTTGAAATGAAGCTAGAATGGTATTTTTTAATTTTTTGAATTTTTTTGCTGTTTTTTTGGAATTTTCTAAAACGCGTAGGGTTGGAACGGAACGGAACAGTAATTTTTATTTTCTCTCTTTCTCATACTTTTCCAACCTATGTTGGCTTGAAATGAAGCCGTAATAGTATTTTCGAATTTTTTGAATTTTTTGCTATTTTTTTGGAATTTTCTATTACGCGTCGGGTTGGAACGGAACAGAACAATAATTTTTATTTTCTCTCTTTCTCAGCCTATTCTAACCTATGTTGGCTTAAAATGAAGCTAGAATGGTATTTTTTAATTTTTTGAATTTTTTTGCTATTTTTTTAGAATTTTCTATTACGCTTCGTGTTGGAACGGAATGGAACGATAGTACTTATTTTCTCTCTTTCTCATACTTTTCCAACCTATGTTGGCTTGAAATGAAGCCATAATAGTATTTTTGAATTTTTTTAATTTTTTTGCTATTTTTTTGAAATTTTCTAATAAGCGTAGGGTTGGAACGAACAGAACCGTAATTTTTATTTTCTCTCTTTCTCAGCCTTTTCCAACCTATGTTGGCTTGAAATGAAGCTATAATGGTATTTTTGAATTTTTTGAATTTTTTTGCTATTTTTTTGGAATTTTCTAATCCGCGTCGGGTTGGAACGGAACTGAGCAGTAATTTTTATTTTCTCTCTTTCTCAGCCTTTTCCAACCTATTTTGGCTTGGAATGAACCCTTAACGGTATTTTTTAATTTATTGAATTTTTTTGCTATTTTTTTGGAATTTTCTAATACGCGTAGGATTGGAACGAAACGGAACAGTAATTGTTATTTTCTATCTTTCTCATCCTTTTCCAATCTATGTTGGCTTGAAATGAAGCCATAATGGTATTTTTGAATTTTTTTAATTTTTTTGCTATTTTTTTGGAATTTTCTAAAACGCGTAGGGTTGGAACGGAACGGAACAGTAATTTTTATTTTCTCTCTTTCTCAGCCTTTTCCAACCTATGTTGGCTTGAAATGAAGCTATAATGGTATTTTTGAATGTTTTGAATTTTTTTGCTATTTTTTTAGAATTTTCTATTACGTTTCGGGTTGGAACGGAACGGAACGATAGTACTTATGTTCTCTCTTTCTCATACTTTTCCAACCTATGTTGGCTTGAAATGAAGCCATAATAGTATTTTCGAATTTTTTAATTTTTTTGCTATTTTTTTGTAATTTTCTTTTACGCGTTGGGTTGGAACGGAACAGAACAATAATTTTTATTTTCTCTCTTTCTCAGCCTATTCTAACCTATGTTGGCTTGAAATGAAGCTAGAATGGTATTTTTTAATTTTTTGAATTTTTTTGCTATTTTTTTGGAATTTTGTAAAACGCGTAGGGTTGGAACGGAACGGATCAGTAATTTTTATTTTCTCTCTTTCTCATACTTATCCAACCTATGTTGGCTTGAAATGAAGCCGTAATAGTATTTTCGAATTTTTTGAATTTTTTGCTATTTTTTTGGAATTTTCTATTACGCGTCGGGTTGGAACGGAACAGAACAATAATTTTTATTTTCTCTCTTTCTCAGCCTATTCTAACCTATGTTGGCTTAAAATGAAGCTAGAATGGTATTTTTTAATTTTTTGAATTTTTTTGCTATTTTTTTAGAATTTTCTATTACGCTTCGTGTTGGAACGGAATGGAACGATAGTACTTATTTTCTCTCTTTCTCATACTTTTCCAACCTATGTTGGCTTGAAATGAAGCCATAATAGTATTTTCGAATTTTTTAATTTTTTTGCTATTTTTTTGTAATTTTCTATTACGCGTCGGGTTGGAACGGAACGGAACAGTAATTTTTATTTTCTCTCTTTCTCAACCTTTTCCGACCTATGTTGGCTTGAAATGAAGCCATAATGGTATTTTTGAATTTTTTTAATTTTTTTGCTATTTTTTTGAATTTTCTATTACCCATCGGTTAGGAACGGAACGGAAAGACAATTTTTATTTTTTCTCTTTCTCAGCCTTTTCCAACCTATGTTGGCTTGAAATGAAGCCATAATGGTATTTTTGAATTTATTTAATTTTTTTGCTATTTTTTTGGAATTTTCTAATACGCGTAGGATTGGAACGAAACGGAACAGTAATTGTTATTTTCTATCTTTCTCATCCTTTTCCAACCGATGTTGGCTTGAAATGAAGCCATAATGGTATTTTTGAATTTTTTTAATTTTTTTGCTATTTTTTTGGAATTTTCTAAAACGCGTAGGGTTGGAACGGAACGGAACAGTAATTTTTATTTTCTCTCTTTCTCAGCCTTTTCCAACCTATGTTGGCTTGAAATGAAGCCATAATGGTATTTTTGAATTTTTTTAATTTTTTTGCTATTTTTTTGGAATTTTCTAATAAGCGTAGGGTTGGAACGAACGGAACAGTAATTTTTATTTTCTATCTTTCTCAGCCTTTTCCAACCTATGTTGGCTTGAAATGAAGCCATAATGGTATTTTTGAATTTTTTTAATTTTTTTGCTATTTTTTTGAAATTTTCTAATAAGCGTAGGGTTGGAACGAACAGAACCGTAATTTTTATTTTCTCTCTTTCTCAGCCTTTTCCAACCTATGTTGGCTTGAAATGAAGCTATAATGGTATTTTTGAATTTTTTGAATTTTTTTGCTATTTTTTTGGAATTTTCTAATACGCGTCGGGTTGGAACGGAATGGAGCAGTAATTTTTATTTTCTCTCTTTCTCAGCCTTTTCCAACCTATGTTAGCTTTAAATAAAGCCATAATGGTATTTTTGAATTTTTTTAATTTTTTGCAATTTTTTTGGAATTTTCTATTACCCATCGGGTAGGAACGGAACGGAATGTCAATTTTTATTTTTTCTCTTTCTCAGCCTTTTCCAACCTATTTTGGCTTGGAATGAACCCTTAACGGTATTTTTTAATTTATTGAATTTTTTTGCTATTTTTTTGGAATTTTCTAATACGCGTAGGATTGGAACGAAACGGAACAGTAATTGTTATTTTCTATCTTTCTCATCCTTTTCCAACCTATGTTGGCTTGAAATGAAGCCATAATGGTATTTTTGAATTTTTTTAATTTTTTTGCTATTTTTTTGGAATTTTCTAAAACGCGTAGGGTTGGAACGGAACGGAACAGTAATTTTTATTTTCTCTCTTTCTCAGCCTTTTCCAATCTATGTTGGCTTGAAATGAAGCTATAATGGTATTTTTGAATTTTTTGAATTTTTTTGCTATTTTTTTAGAATTTTCTATTACGTTTCGGGTTGGAACGGAACGGAACGATAGTACTGATTTTCTCTCTTTCTCATACTTTTCCAACCTATGTTGGCTTGAAATGAAGCCATAATGGTATTTTTGAATTTTTTTAATTTTTTTGCTATTTTTTTGGAATTTTCTAAAACGCGTAGGGTTGGAACGGAACGGAACAGTAATTTTTATTTTCTCTCTTTCTCAGCCTTTTCCAACCTATGTTGGCTTGAAATGAAGCTATAATGGTATTTTTGAATTTTTTGAATTTTTTTGCTATTTTTTTAGAATTTTCTATTACGTTTCGGGTTGGAACGGAACGGAACGATAGTACTGATTTTCTCTCTTTCTCATACTTTTCCAACCTATGTTGGCTTGAAATGAAGCCATAATAGTATTTTTGAATTTTTTTGCTATTTTTTTGGAATTTTCTATTACGTTTCGGGTTGGAACGGAACGGAACGATAGTACTTATTTTCTCTCTTTCTCATACTTTTCCAACCTATGTTGGCTTGAAATGAAGCCATAATAGTATTTTCGAATTTTTTAATTTTTTTGCTATTTTTTTGTAATTTTCTATTACGCGTCGGGTTGGAACGGAACAGAACAATAATTTTTATTTTCTCTCTTTCTCAGCCTATTCTAACCTATGTTGGCTTGAAATGAAGCTAGAATGGTATTTTTTAATTTTTTGAATTTTTTTGCTATTTTTTTGGAATTTTCTAAAACGCGTAGGATTGGAACGGAACGGAACAGTAATTTTTATTTTCTCTCTTTCTCAGCCTTTTCCAACCTATGTTGGCTTGAAATGAAGCTATAATGGTATTTTTGAATTTTTTGAATTTTTTTGCTATTTTTTTAGAATTTTCTATTACGTTTCGGGTTGGAACGGAACGGAACGATAGTACTGATTTTCTCTCTTTCTCATACTTTTCCAACCTATGTTGGCTTGAAATGAAGCCATAATGGTATTTTTGAATTTTTTTAATTTTTTGCAATTTTTTGGGAATTTTCTATTACCCATCGGGTAGGAACGGAACGGAAAGTCAATTTTTATTTTCTCTCTTTCTCAGCCTTTTCCAACCTATTTTGGCTTGAAATGAACCCTTAACGGTATTTTTTAATTTATTGAATTTTTTTGCTATTTTTTTGGAATTTTCTAATACGCGTAGGATTGGAACGAAACGGAACAGTAATTGTTATTTTCTATCTTTCTCATCCTTTTCCAATCTATGTTGGCTTGAAATGAAGCCATAATGGTATTTTTGAATTTTTTTAATTTTTTTGCTATTTTTTTGGAATTTTCTAAAACGCGTAGGGTTGGAACGGAACGGAACAGTAATTTTTATTTTCTCTCTTTCTCAGCCTTTTCCAACCTATGTTGGCTTGAAATGAAGCTATAATGGTATTTTTGAATGTTTTGAATTTTTTTGCTATTTTTTTAGAATTTTCTATTACGTTTCGGGTTGGAACGGAACGGAACGATAGTACTTATGTTCTCTCTTTCTCATACTTTTCCAACCTATGTTGGCTTGAAATGAAGCCATAATAGTATTTTCGAATTTTTTAATTTTTTTGCTATTTTTTTGTAATTTTCTATTACGCGTCGGGTTGGAACGGAACAGAACAATAATTTTTATTTTCTCTCTTTCTCAACCTATTCTAACCTATGTTGGCTTGAAATGAAGCTAGAATGGTATTTTTTAATTTTTTGAATTTTTTTGCTGTTTTTTTGGAATTTTCTAAAACGCGTAGGGTTGGAACGGAACGGAACAGTAATTTTTATTTTCTCTCTTTCTCATACTTTTCCAACCTATGTTGGCTTGAAATGAAGCCGTAATAGTATTTTCGAATTTTTTGAATTTTTTGCTATTTTTTTGGAATTTTCTATTACGCGTCGGGTTGGAACGGAACAGAACAATAATTTTTATTTTCTCTCTTTCTCAGCCTATTCTAACCTATGTTGGCTTAAAATGAAGCTAGAATGGTATTTTTTAATTTTTTGAATTTTTTTGCTATTTTTTTAGAATTTTCTATTACGCTTCGTGTTGGAACGGAATGGAACGATAGTACTTATTTTCTCTCTTTCTCATACTTTTCCAACCTATGTTGGCTTGAAATGAAGCCATAATAGTATTTTTGAATTTTTTTAATTTTTTTGCTATTTTTTTGAAATTTTCTAATAAGCGTAGGGTTGGAACGAACAGAACCGTAATTTTTATTTTCTCTCTTTCTCAGCCTTTTCCAACCTATGTTGGCTTGAAATGAAGCTATAATGGTATTTTTGAATTTTTTGAATTTTTTTGCTATTTTTTTGGAATTTTCTAATCCGCGTCGGGTTGGAACGGAACTGAGCAGTAATTTTTATTTTCTCTCTTTCTCAGCCTTTTCCAACCTATTTTGGCTTGGAATGAACCCTTAACGGTATTTTTTAATTTATTGAATTTTTTTGCTATTTTTTTGGAATTTTCTAATACGCGTAGGATTGGAACGAAACGGAACAGTAATTGTTATTTTCTATCTTTCTCATCCTTTTCCAACCTATGTTGGCTTGAAATGAAGCCATAATGGTATTTTTGAATTTTTTTAATTTTTTTGCTATTTTTTTGGAATTTTCTAAAACGCGTAGGGTTGGAACGGAACGGAACAGTAATTTTTATTTTCTCTCTTTCTCAGCCTTTTCCAACCTATGTTGGCTTGAAATGAAGCTATAATGGTATTTTTGAATTTTTTGAATTTTTTTGCTATTTTTTTAGAATTTTCTATTACGTTTCGGGTTGGAACGGAACGGAACGATAGTACTGATTTTTTCTCTTTCTCATACTTTTCCAACCTATGTTGGCTTGAAATGAAGCCATAATGGTATTTTTGAATTTTTTTAATTTTTTTGCTATTTTTTTGGAATTTTCTAAAACGCGTAGGGTTGGAACGGAACGGAACAGTAATTTTTATTTTCTCTCTTTCTCAGCCTTTTCCAACCTATGTTGGCTTGAAATGAAGCTATAATGGTATTTTTGAATATTTTGAATTTTTTTGCTATTTTTTTAGAATTTTCTATTACGTTTCGGGTTGGAACGGAACGGAACGATAGTACTTATGTTCTCTCTTTCTCATACTTTTCCAACCTATGTTGGCTTGAAATGAATCCACAATAGTATTTTCGAATTTTTTAATTTTTTTGCTATTTTTTTGTAATTTTCTATTACGCGTCGGGTTGGAACGGAACAGAACAATAATTTTTATTTTCTCTCTTTCTCAGCCTATTCTAACCTATGTTGGCTTGAAATGAAGCTAGAATGGTATTTTTTAATTTTTTGAATTTTTTTGCTATTTTTTTGGAATTTTCTAAAACGCGTAGGGTTGGAACGGAACGGAACAGTAATTTTTATTTTCTCTCTTTCTCATACTTTTCCAACCTATGTTGGCTTGAAATGAAGCCGTAATAGTATTTTCGAATTTTTTGAATTTTTTGCTATTTTTTTGGAATTTTCTATTACGCGTCGGGCTGGAACGGAACAGAACAATAATTTTTATTTTCTCTCTTTCTCAGCCTATTCTAACCTATGTTGGCTTAAAATGAAGCTAGAATGGTATTTTTTAATTTTTTTAATTTTTTTGCTATTTTTTTAGAATTTTCTATTACGCTTCGTGTTGGAACGGAATGGAACGATAGTACTTATTTTCTCTCTTTCTCATACTTTTCCAACCTATGTTGGCTTGAAATGAAGCCATAATGGTATTTTTGAATTTATTTAATTTTTTTGCTATTTTTTTGGAATTTTCTAATACGCGTAGGATTGGAACGAAACGGAACAGTAATTGTTATTTTCTATCTTTCTCATCCTTTTCCAACCGATGTTGGCTTGAAATGAAGCCATAATGGTATTTATGAATTTTTTTAATTTTTTTGCTATTTTTTTAGAATTTTCTATTACGTTTCGGGTTGGAACGGAACGGAACGATAGTACTTATTTTCTCTTTTTCTCATACTTTTCCAACCTATGTTGGCTTGAAATGAAGCCATAATAGTATTTTCGAATTTTTTAATTTTTTTGCTATTTTTTTGTAATTTTCTATTACGCGTCGGGTTGGAACGGAACAGAACAATAATTTTTATTTTCTCTCTTTCTCAGCCTTTTCCAACCTATGTTGGCTTGAAATGAAGCCATAACGGTATTTTTGAATTTTTTTAATTTTTTTGCTATTTTTTTGGAATTTTCTAATACGCGTAGGATTGGAACGAAACGGAACAGTAATTTTTATTTTCTATCTTTCTCAGCCTTTTCCAACCTATGTTGGCTTGAAATGAAGCCATAATGGTATTTTTGAATTTTTTTAATTTTTTTGCTATTTTTTTGGAATTTTCTAATAAGCGTAGGGTTGGAACGAACAGAACAGTAATTTTTATTTTCTATCTTTCTCAGCCTTTTCCAACCTATGTTGGCTTGAAATGAAGCCATAATGGTATTTTTGAATTTTTTTAATTTTTTTGCTATTTTTTTGGAATTTTCTAATAAGCGTAGGGTTGGAACGAACAGAACAGTAATTTTTATTTTCTCTCTTTCTCAGCCTTTTCCAACCTATGTTGGCTTGAAATGAAGCTATAATGGTATTTTTGAATTTTTTGAATTTTTTTGCTATTTTTTTAGAATTTTCTATTACGTTTCGGGTTGGAACGGAACGGAACGATAGTACTGATTTTCTCTCTTTCTCATACTTTTCCAACCTATGTTGGCTTGAAATGAAGCCATAATAGTATTTTTGAATTTTTTTGCTATTTTTTTGGAATTTTCTATTACGTTTCGGGTTGGAACGGAACGGAACGATAGTACTTATTTTCTCTCTTTCTCATACTTTTCCAACCTATGTTGGCTTGAAATGAAGCCATAATAGTATTTTCGAATTTTTTAATTTTTTTGCTATTTTTTTGTAATTTTCTATTACGCGTCGGGTTGGAACGGAACAGAACAATAATTTTTATTTTCTCTCTTTCTCAGCCTATTCTAACCTATGTTGGCTTGAAATGAAGCTAGAATGGTATTTTTTAATTTTTTGAATTTTTTTGCTATTTTTTTGGAATTTTCTAAAACGCGTAGGGTTGGAACGGAACGGAACAGTAATTTTTATTTTCTCTCTTTCTCAGCCTTTTCCAACCTATGTTGGCTTGAAATGAAGCTATAATGGTATTTTTGAATTTTTTGAATTTTTTTGCTATTTTTTTAGAATTTTCTATTACGTTTCGGGTTGGAACGGAACGGAACGATAATACTGATTTTCTCTCTTTCTCATACTTTTCCAACCTATGTTGGCTTGAAATGAAGCCATAATGGTATTTTTGAATTTTTTTAATTTTTTGCAATTTTTTGGGAATTTTCTATTACCCATCGGGTAGGAACGGAACGGAAAGTCAATTTTTATTTTCTCTCTTTCTCAGCCTTTTCCAACCTATTTTGGCTTGAAATGAACCCTTAACGGTATTTTTTAATTTATTGAATTTTTTTGCTATTTTTTTGGAATTTTCTAATACGCGTAGGATTGGAACGAAACGGAACAGTAATTGTTATTTTCTATCTTTCTCATCCTTTTCCAATCTATGTTGGCTTGAAATGAAGCCATAATGGTATTTTTGAATTTTTTTAATTTTTTTGCTATTTTTTTGGAATTTTCTAAAACGCGTAGGGTTGGAACGGAACGGAACAGTAATTTTTATTTTCTCTCTTTCTCAGCCTTTTCCAACCTATGTTGGCTTGAAATGAAGCTATAATGGTATTTTTGAATGTTTTGAATTTTTTTGCTATTTTTTTAGAATTTTCTATTACGTTTCGGGTTGGAACGGAACGGAACGATAGTACTTATGTTCTCTCTTTCTCATACTTTTCCAACCTATGTTGGCTTGAAATGAAGCCATAATAGTATTTTCGAATTTTTTAATTTTTTTGCTATTTTTTTGTAATTTTCTTTTACGCGTCGGGTTGGAACGGAACAGAACAATAATTTTTATTTTCTCTCTTTCTCAGCCTATTCTAACCTATGTTGGCTTGAAATGAAGCTAGAATGGTATTTTTTAATTTTTTGAATTTTTTTGCTATTTTTTTGGAATTTTCTAAAACGCGTAGGGTTGGAACGGAACGGAACAGTAATTTTTATTTTCTCTCTTTCTCATACTTTTCCAACCTATGTTGGCTTGAAATGAAGCCGTAATAGTATTTTCGAATTTTTTGAATTTTTTGCTATTTTTTTGGAATTTTCTATTACGCGTCGGGTTGGAACGGAACAGAACAATAATTTTTATTTTCTCTCTTTCTCAGCCTATTCTAACCTATGTTGGCTTAAAATGAAGCTAGAATGGTATTTTTTAATTTTTTGAATTTTTTTGCTATTTTTTTAGAATTTTCTATTACGCTTCGTGTTGGAACGGAATGGAACGATAGTACTTATTTTCTCTCTTTCTCATACTTTTCCAACCTATGTTGGCTTGAAATGAAGCCATAATAGTATTTTCGAATTTTTTAATTTTTTTGCTATTTTTTTGTAATTTTCTATTACGCGTCGGGTTGGAACGGAACGGAACAGTAATTTTTATTTTCTCTCTTTCTCAACCTTTTCCGACCTATGTTGGCTTGAAATGAAGCCATAATGGTATTTTTGAATTTTTTTAATTTTTTTGCTATTTTTTTGAATTTTCTATTACCCATCGGTTAGGAACGGAACGGAAAGACAATTTTTATTTTTTCTCTTTCTCAGCCTTTTCCAACCTATGTTGGCTTGAAATGAAGCCATAATGGTATTTTTGAATTTATTTAATTTTTTTGCTATTTTTTTGGAATTTTCTAATACGCGTAGGATTGGAACGAAACGGAACAGTAATTGTTATTTTCTATCTTTCTCATCCTTTTCCAACCGATGTTGGCTTGAAATGAAGCCATAATGGTATTTTTGAATTTTTTTAATTTTTTTGCTATTTTTTTGGAATTTTCTAAAACGCGTAGGGTTGGAACGGAACGGAACAGTAATTTTTATTTTCTCTCTTTCTCAGCCTTTTCCAACCTATGTTGGCTTGAAATGAAGCCATAATGGTATTTTTGAATTTTTTTAATTTTTTTGCTATTTTTTTGGAATTTTCTAATAAGCGTAGGGTTGGAACGAACGGAACAGTAATTTTTATTTTCTATCTTTCTCAGCCTTTTCCAACCTATGTTGGCTTGAAATGAAGCCATAATGGTATTTTTGAATTTTTTTAATTTTTTTGCTATTTTTTTGAAATTTTCTAATAAGCGTAGGGTTGGAACGAACAGAACCGTAATTTTTATTTTCTCTCTTTCTCAGCCTTTTCCAACCTATGTTGGCTTGAAATGAAGCTATAATGGTATTTTTGAATTTTTTGAATTTTTTGGCTATTTTTTTGGAATTTTCTAATACGCGTCGGGTTGGAACGGAATGGAGCAGTAATTTTTATTTTCTCTCTTTCTCAGCCTTTTCCAACCTATGTTAGCTTTAAATAAAGCCATAATGGTATTTTTGAATTTTTTTAATTTTTTTGCTATTTTTTTGAATTTTCTATTACCCATCGGTTAGGAACGGAACGGAAAGACAATTTTTATTTTTTCTCTTTCTCAGCCTTTTCCAACCTATGTTGGCTTGAAATGAAGCCATAATGGTATTTTTGAATTTATTTAATTTTTTTGCTATTTTTTTGGAATTTTCTAATACGCGTAGGATTGGAACGAAACGGAACAGTAATTGTTATTTTCTATCTTTCTCATCCTTTTCCAACCGATGTTGGCTTGAAATGAAGCCATAATGGTATTTTTGAATTTTTTTAATTTTTTTGCTATTTTTTTGGAATTTTCTAAAACGCGTAGGGTTGGAACGGAACGGAACAGTAATTTTTATTTTCTCTCTTTCTCATACTTTTCCAACCTATGTTGGCTTGAAATGAAGCCATAATGGTATTTTTGAATTTTTTTAATTTTTTTGCTATTTTTTTGGAATTTTCTAATACGCGTAGGATTGGAACGAAACGGAACAGTAATTGTTATTTTCTATCTTTCTCATCCTTTTCCAACCTATGTTGGCTTGAAATGAAGTCATAATGGTATTTTTGAATTTTTTAATTTTTTTGCTATTTTTTTGGAATTTTCTAAAACGCGTAGGGTTGGAACGGAACGGAACAGTAATTTTTATTTTCTCTCTTTCTCAGCCTTTTCCGACCTATGTTGGCTTGAATTGAAGCCATAATGGTATTTTTGAATTTTTTGAATTTTTTTGGTATTTTTTTGGAATTTCTATTACCCATCAGGTAGGAACGGAACGGAAAGACAATTTTATTTTTCCTCTTTCTCAACCTTTTCAACCTATTTTGGCTTGAAATGAACCCCTTAACGGTATTTTTTAATTTATTGAATTTTTTTGCTAGTTTTTTGGAATTTTCTAATACACGTCGGGTTGGAACGGAATGCAGCAGTAATTTTTATTTTCCCTCTTTCTCAGCCTTTTCCAACCTATGTTGGCTTGAAATAAAGCCATAATGGTATTTTTGAATTTTTTTAATTTTTTGCTATTTTTTTGGAATTTTTTATTACCCATCGGGTAGGAACGGAACGGAAAGAAATTTTTTATTTTTTCCCTTTCTCAGCCTTTTCCAACCTATTTTGGCTTGAAATGAACCCTTAACGGTATTTTTTAATTTATTGAATTTTTTTGCTATTTTTTTGGAATTTTCTAATACGCGTAGAATTGGAACGAAACAGAACAGTAATTTTTATTTTCTATCTTTCTCAGCCTTTTCCAACCTATGTTGGCTTGAAATGAAGCCATAATGGTATTTTTGAATTTTTTTAATTTTTTTGCTATTTTTTTGGAATTTTCTAATAAGCGTAGGGTTGGAACGAACAGAACAGTAATTGTTATTTTCTATCTTTCTCATCCTTTTCCAACCTATGTTGGCTTGAAATGAAGCCATAATGGTATTTTTTAATTTTTTAATTTTTTTGCTATTTTTTTGGAATTTTCTAAAACGCGTAGGGTTGGAACGGAACGGAACAGTAATTTTTATTTTCTCTCTTTCTCAGCCTTTTCCGACCTATGTTGGCTTGAATTGAAGCCATAATGGTATTTTTGAATTTTTTGAATTTTTTTGGTATTTTTTTGGAATTTCTATTACCCATCAGGTAGGAACGGAACGGAAAGACAATTTTTATTTTTCCTCTTTCTCAACCTTTTCAACCTATTTTGGCTTGAAATGAACCCCTTAACGGTATTTTTTAATTTATTGAATTTTTTTGCTAGTTTTTTGGAATTTTCTAATACACGTCGGGTTGGAACGGAATGCAGCAGTAATTTTTATTTTCCCTCTTTCTCAGCCTTTTCCAACCTATGTTGGCTTGAAATAAAGCCATAATGGTATTTTTGAATTTTTTTTAATTTTTTGCTATTTTTTTGGAATTTTTTATTACCCATCGGGTAGGAACGGAACGGAAAGAAATTTTTTATTTTTTCCCTTTCTCAGCCTTTTCCAACCTATTTTGGCTTGAAATGAACCCTTAACGGTATTTTTTAATTTATTGAATTTTTTTGCTATTTTTTTGGAATTTTCTAATACGCGTAGAATTGGAACGAAACAGAACAGTAATTTTTATTTTCTATCTTTCTCAGCCTTTTCCAACCTATGTTGGGTTGAAATGAAGCCATAATGGTATTTTTGAATTTTTTTAATTTTTTTGCTATTTTTTTGGAATTTTCTAATAAGCGTAGGGTTGGAACGAACAGAACAGTAATTTTTATTTTCTATCTTTCTCAGCCTTTTCCAACCTATGTTGGCTTGAAATGAAGCCATAATGGTATTTTTGAATTTTTTTAATTTTTTTGCTATTTTTTTGAAATTTTCTAATAAGCGTAGGGTTGGAACGAACAGAACCGTAATTTTTATTTTCTCTCTTTCTCAGCCTTTTCCAACCTATGTTGGCTTGAAATGAAGCTATAATGGTATTTTTGAATTTTTTTGCTATTTTTTTGGAATTTTCTAATACGCGTCGGGTTGGAACGGAATGGAGCAGTAATTTTTATTTTCTCTCTTTCTCAGCCTTTTCCAACCTATGTTAGCTTTAAATAAAGCCATAATGGTATTTTTGAATTTTTTTAATTTTTTGCAATTTTTTTGGAATTTTCTATTACCCATCGGGTAGGAACGGAACGGAATGTCAATTTTTATTTTTTCTCTTTCTCAGCCTTTTCCAACCTATTTTGGCTTGGAATGAACCCTTAACGGTATTTTTTAATTTATTGAATTTTTTTGCTATTTTTTTGGAATTTTCTAATACGCGTAGGATTGGAACGAAACGGAACAGTAATTGTTATTTTCTATCTTTCTCATCCTTTTCCAACCTATGTTGGCTTGAAATGAAGCCATAATGGTATTTTTGAATTTTTTTAATTTTTTTGCTATTTTTTTGGAATTTTCTAAAACGCGTAGGGTTGGAACGGAACGGAACAGTAATTTTTATTTTCTCTCTTTCTCAGCCTTTTCCAACCTATGTTGGCTTGAAATGAAGCTATAATGGTATTTTTGAATTTTTTGAATTTTTTTGCTATTTTTTTAGAATTTTCTATTACGTTTCGGGTTGGAACGGAACGGAACGATAGTACTGATTTTCTCTCTTTCTCATACTTTTCCAACCTATGTTGGCTTGAAATGAAGCCATAATGGTATTTTTGAATTTTTTTAATTTTTTTGCTATTTTTTTGGAATTTTCTAATACGCGTAGGATTGGAACGAAACGGAACAGTAGTTGTTATTTTCTATCTTTCTCATCCTTTTCCAACCTATGTTGGCTTGAAATGAAGTCATAATGGTATTTTTGAATTTTTTAATTTTTTTGCTATTTTTTTGGAATTTTCTAAAACGCGTAGGTTTGGAACGGAACGGAACAGTAATTTTTATTTTCTCTCTTTCTCAGCCTTTTCCGACCTATGTTGGCTTGAATTGAAGCCATAATGGTATTTTTGAATTTTTTGAATTTTTTTGGTATTTTTTTGGAATTTCTATTACCCATCAGGTAGGAACGGAACGGAAAGACAATTTTATTTTTCCTCTTTCTCAACCTTTTCAACCTATTTTGGCTTGAAATGAACCCCTTAACGGTATTTTTTAATTTATTGAATTTTTTTGCTAGTTTTTTGGAATTTTCTAATACACGTCGGGTTGGAACGGAATGCAGCAGTAATTTTTATTTTCCCTCTTTCTCAGCCTTTTCCAACCTATGTTGGCTTGAAATATAGCCATAATGGTATTTTTGAATTTTTTTAATTTTTTGCTATTTTTTTGGAATTTTTTATTACCCATCGGGTAGGAACGGAACAGAAAGAAATTTTTTATTTTTTCCCTTTCTCAGCCTTTTCCAACCTATTTTGGCTTGAAATGAACCCTTAACGGTATTTTTTAATTTATTGAATTTTTTTGCTATTTTTTTGGAATTTTCTAATACGCGTAGAATTGGAACGAAACAGAACAGTAATTTTTATTTTCTATCTTTCTCAGCCTTTTCCAACCTATGTTGGCTTGAAATGAAGCCATAATGGTATTTTTGAATTTTTTTAATTTTTTTGCTATTTTTTTGGAATTTTCTAATAAGCGTAGGGTTGGAACGAACAGAACAGTAATTTTTATTTTCTCTCTTTCTCAGCCTTTTCCAACCTATGTTGGCTTGAAATGAAGCTATAATGGTATTTTTGAATTTTTTGAATTTTTTTGCTGTTTTTTTGGAATTTTCTAATACGCGTCGGGTTGGAACGGAATGGAGCAGTAATTTTTATTTTCTCTCTTTCTCAGCCTTTTCCAACCTATGTTAGCTTTAAATAAAGCCATAATGGTATTTTTGAATTTTTTTAATTTTTTGCAATTTTTTTGGAATTTTCTATTACCCATCGGGTAGGAACGGAACGGAAAGTCAATTTTTATTTTTTCTCTTTCTCAGCCTTTTCCAACCTATTTTGGCTTGGAATGAACCCTTAACGGTATTTTTTAATTTATTGAATTTTTTTGCTATTTTTTTGGAATTTTCTAATACGCGTAGGATTGGAACGAAACGGAACAGTAATTGTTATTTTCTATCTTTCTCATCCTTTTCCAACCTATGTTGGCTTGAAATGAAGCCATAATGGTATTTTTGAATTTTTTTAATTTTTTTGCTATTTTTTTGGAATTTTCTAAAACGCGTAGGGTTGGAACGGAACGGAACAGTAATTTTTGTTTTCTTTCTTTCTCAGCCTTTTCCAACCTATGTTGGCTTGAAATGAAGCTATAATGGTATTTTTGAATTTTTTAATTTTTTTGCTATTTTTTTGGAATTTTCTAAAACGCGTAGGGTTGGAACGGAACGGAACAGTAATTTTTATTTTCTCTCTTTCTCAGCCTTTTCCGACCTATGTTGGCTTGAATTGAAGCCATAATGGTATTTTTGAATTTTTTTAATTTTTTTGCTATTTTTTTGGAATTTTCTAATACGCGTAGGATTGGAACGAAACGGAACAGTAATTGTTATTTTCTATCTTTCTCATCCTTTTCCAACCTATGTTGGCTTGAAATGAAGTCATAATGGTATTTTTGAATTTTTTAATTTTTTTGCTATTTTTTTGGAATTTTCTAAAACGCGTAGGGTTGGAACGGAACGGAACAGTAATTTTTATTTTCTCTCTTTCTCAGCCTTTTCCGACCTATGTTGGCTTGAATTGAAGCCATAATGGTATTTTTGAATTTTTTGAATTTTTTTGGTATTTTTTTGGAATTTCTATTACCCATCAGGTAGGAACGGAACGGAAAGACAATTTTATTTTTCCTCTTTCTCAACCTTTTCAACCTATTTTGGCTTGAAATGAACCCCTTAACGGTATTTTTTAATTTATTGAATTTTTTTGCTAGTTTTTTGGAATTTTCTAATACACGTCGGGTTGGAACGGAATGCAGCAGTAATTTTTATATTCCCTCTTTCTCAGCCTTTTCCAACCTATGTTGGCTTGAAATAAAGCCATAATGGTATTTTTGAATTTTTTTAATTTTTTGCTATTTTTTTGGAATTTTTTATTACCCATCGGGTAGGAACGGAACGGAAAGAAATTTTTTATTTTTTCCCTTTCTCAGCCTTTTCCAACCTATTTTGGCTTGAAATGAACCCTTAACGGTATTTTTTAATTTATTGAATTTTTTTGCTATTTTTTTGGAATTTTCTAATACGCGTAGAATTGGAACGAAACAGAACAGTAATTTTTATTTTCTATCTTTCTCAGCCTTTTCCAACCTATGTTGGCTTGAAATGAAGCCATAATGGTATTTTTGAATTTTTTTAATTTTTTTGCTATTTTTTTGGAATTTTCTAATAAGCGTAGGGTTGGAACGAACAGAACAGTAATTGTTATTTTCTATCTTTCTCATCCTTTTCCAACCTATGTTGGCTTGAAATGAAGCCATAATGGTATTTTTTAATTTTTTAATTTTTTTGCTATTTTTTTGGAATTTTCTAAAACGCGTAGGGTTGGAACGGAACGGAACAGTAATTTTTATTTTCTCTCTTTCTCAGCCTTTTCCGACCTATGTTGGCTTGAATTGAAGCCATAATGGTATTTTTGAATTTTTTGAATTTTTTTGGTATTTTTTTGGAATTTCTATTACCCATCAGGTAGGAACGGAACGGAAAGACAATTTTTATTTTTCCTCTTTCTCAACCTTTTCAACCTATTTTGGCTTGAAATGAACCCCTTAACGGTATTTTTTGATTTATTGAATTTTTTTGCTAGTTTTTTGGAATTTTCTAATACACGTCGGGTTGGAACGGAATGCAGCAGTAATTTTTATTTTCCCTCTTTCTCAGCCTTTTCCAACCTATGTTGGCTTGAAATAAAGCCATAATGGTATTTTTGAATTTTTTTTAATTTTTTGCTATTTTTTTGGAATTTTTTATTACCCATCGGGTAGGAACGGAACGGAAAGAAATTTTTTATTTTTTCCCTTTCTCAGCCTTTTCCAACCTATTTTGGCTTGAAATGAACCCTTAACGGTATTTTTTAATTTATTGAATTTTTTTGCTATTTTTTTGGAATTTTCTAATACGCGTAGAATTGGAACGAAACAGAACAGTAATTTTTATTTTCTATCTTTCTCAGCCTTTTCCAACCTATGTTGGCTTGAAATGAAGCCATAATGGTATTTTTGAATTTTTTTAATTTTTTTGCTATTTTTTTGGAATTTTCTAATAAGCGTAGGGTTGGAACGAACAGAACAGTAATTTTTATTTTCTATCTTTCTCAGCCTTTTCCAACCTATGTTGGCTTGAAATGAAGCCATAATGGTATTTTTGAATTTTTTTAATTTTTTTGCTATTTTTTTGAAATTTTCTAATAAGCGTAGGGTTGGAACGAACAGAACCGTAATTTTTATTTTCTCTCTTTCTCAGCCTTTTCCAACCTATGTTGGCTTGAAATGAAGCTATAATGGTATTTTTGAATTTTTTTGCTATTTTTTTGGAATTTTCTAATACGCGTCGGGTTGGAACGGAATGGAGCAGTAATTTTTATTTTCTCTCTTTCTCAGCCTTTTCCAACCTATGTTAGCTTTAAATAAAGCCATAATGGTATTTTTGAATTTTTTTAATTTTTTGCAATTTTTTTGGAATTTTCTATTACCCATCGGGTAGGAACGGAACGGAATGTCAATTTTTATTTTTTCTCTTTCTCAGCCTTTTCCAACCTATTTTGGCTTGGAATGAACCCTTAACGGTATTTTTTAATTTATTGAATTTTTTTGCTATTTTTTTGGAATTTTCTAATACGCGTAGGATTGGAACGAAACGGAACAGTAATTGTTATTTTCTATCTTTCTCATCCTTTTCCAACCTATGTTGGCTTGAAATGAAGCCATAATGGTATTTTTGAATTTTTTTAATTTTTTTGCTATTTTTTTGGAATTTTCTAAAACGCGTAGGGTTGGAACGGAACGGAACAGTAATTTTTATTTTCTCTCTTTCTCAGCCTTTTCCAACCTATGTTGGCTTGAAATGAAGCTATAATGGTATTTTTGAATTTTTTGAATTTTTTTGCTATTTTTTTAGAATTTTCTATTACGTTTCGGGTTGGAACGGAACGGAACGATAGTACTGATTTTCTCTCTTTCTCATACTTTTCCAACCTATGTTGGCTTGAAATGAAGCCATAATGGTATTTTTGAATTTTTTTAATTTTTTTGCTATTTTTTTGGAATTTTCTAATACGCGTAGGATTGGAACGAAACGGAACAGTAATTGTTATTTTCTATCTTTCTCATCCTTTTCCAACCTATGTTGGCTTGAAATGAAGTCATAATGGTATTTTTGAATTTTTTAATTTTTTTGCTATTTTTTTGGAATTTTCTAAAACGCGTAGGGTTGGAACGGAACGGAACAGTAATTTTTATTTTCTCTCTTTCTCAGCCTTTTCCGACCTATGTTGGCTTGAATTGAAGCCATAATGGTATTTTTGAATTTTTTGAATTTTTTTGGTATTTTTTTGGAATTTCTATTACCCATCAGGTAGGAACGGAACGGAAAGACAATTTTATTTTTCCTCTTTCTCAACCTTTTCAACCTATTTTGGCTTGAAATGAACCCCTTAACGGTATTTTTTAATTTATTGAATTTTTTTGCTAGTTTTTTGGAATTTTCTAATACACGTCGGGTTGGAACGGAATGCAGCAGTAATTTTTATTTTCCCTCTTTCTCAGCCTTTTCCAACCTATGTTGGCTTGAAATAAAGCCATAATGGTATTTTTGAATTTTTTTAATTTTTTGCTATTTTTTTGGAATTTGTTATTACCCATCGGGTAGGAACGGAACGGAAAGAAATTTTTTATTTTTTCCCTTTCTCAGCCTTTTCCAACCTATTTTGGCTTGAAATGAACCCTTAACGGTATTTTTTAATTTATTGAATTTTTTTGCTATTTTTTTGGAATTTTCTAATACGCGTAGAATTGGAACGAAACAGAACAGTAATTTTTATTTTCTATCTTTCTCAGCCTTTTCCAACCTATGTTGGCTTGAAATGAAGCCATAATGGTATTTTTGAATTTTTTTAATTTTTTTGCTATTTTTTTGGAATTTTCTAATAAGCGTAGGGTTGGAACGAACAGAACAGTAATTTTTATTTTCTATCTTTCTCAGCCTTTTCCAACCTATGTTGGCTTGAAATGAAGCCATAATGGTATTTTTGAATTTTTTTAATTTTTTTGCTATTTTTTTGGAATTTTCTAATAAGCGTAGGGTTGGAACGAACAGAACAGTAATTTTTATTTTCTCTCTTTCTCAGCCTTTTCCAACCTATGTTGGCTTGAAATGAAGCTATAATGGTATTTTTGAATTTTTTGAATTTTTTTGCTGTTTTTTTGGAATTTTCTAATACGCGTCGGGTTGGAACGGAATGGAGCAGTAATTTTTATTTTCTCTCTTTCTCAGCCTTTTCCAACCTACGTTAGCTTTAAATAAAGCCATAATGGTATTTTTGAATTTTTTTAATTTTTTGCAATTTTTTTGGAATTTTCTATTACCCATCGGGTAGGAACGGAACGGAAAGTCAATTTTTATTTTTTCTCTTTCTCAGCCTTTTCCAACCTATTTTGGCTTGGAATGAACCCTTAACGGTATTTTTTAATTTATTGAATTTTTTTGCTATTTTTTTGGAATTTTCTAATACGCGTAGGATTGGAACGAAACGGAACAGTAATTGTTATTTTCTATCTTTCTCATCCTTTTCCAACCTATGTTGGCTTGAAATGAAGCCATAATGGTATTTTTGAATTTTTTTAATTTTTTTGCTATTTTTTTGGAATTTTCTAAAACGCGTAGGGTTGGAACGGAACGGAACAGTAATTTTTGTTTTCTCTCTTTCTCAGCCTTTTCCAACCTATGTTGGCTTGAAATGAAGCTATAATGGTATTTTTGAATTTTTTGAATTTTTTTGCTATTTTTTTAGAATTTTCTATTACGTTTCGGGTTGGAACGGAACGGAACGATAGTACTGATTTTCTCTCTTTCTCATACTTTTCCAACCTATGATGGCTTGAAATGAAGCCATAATAGTATTTTTGAATTTTTTTGCTATTTTTTTGGAATTTTCTATTACGTTTCGGGTTGGAACGGAACGGAACGATAGTACTTATTTTCTCTCTTTCTCATACTTTTCCAACCTATGTTGGCTTGAAATGAAGCCATAATAGTATTTTCGAATTTTTTAATTTTTTTGCTATTTTTTTGTAATTTTCTATTACGCGTCGGGTTGGAACGGAACAGAACAATAATTTTTATTTTCTCTCTTTCTCAGCCTTTTCCAACCTATGTTGGCTTGAAATGAAGCCATAATGGTATTTTTGAATTTTTTTAATTTTTTTGCTATTTTTTTGGAATTTTCTAATACGCGTAGGATTAGAACGAAACGGAACAGTAATTGTTATTTTCTATCTTTCTCATCCTTTTCCAACCTATGTTGGCTTGAAATGAAGCCATAATGGTATTTTGGAATTTTTGAATTTTTTTGCTATTTTTTTGGAATTTTCTAAAACGCGTAGGGTTGGAACGGAACGGAACAGTAATTTTTATTTTCTCTCTTTCTCAGCCTTTTCCGACCTATGTTGGCTTGAATTGAAGCCATAATGGTATTTTTGAATTTTTTGAATTTTTTTGGCATTTTTTTGGAATTTCTATTACCCATCAGGTAGGAACGGAACGGAAAGACAATTTTTATTTTTCCTCTTTCTCAACCTTTTCAACCTATTTTGGCTTGAAATGAACCCCTTAACGGTATTTTTTAATTTATTGAATTTTTTTGCTAGTTTTTTGGAATTTTCTAATACACGTCGGGTTGGAACGGAATGCAGCAGTAATTTTTATTTTCCCTCTTTCTCAGCCTTTTCCAACCTATGTTGGCTTGAAATAAAGCCATAATGGTATTTTTGAATTTTCTTAATTTTTTGCTATTTTTTTGGAATTTTTTATTACCCATCGGGTAGGAACGGAACGGAAAGAAATTTTTTATTTTTTCCCTTTCTCAGCCTTTTCCAACCTATTTTGGCTTGAAATGAACCCTTAACGGTATTTTTTAATTTATTGAATTTTTTTGCTATTTTTTTGGAATTTTCTAATACGCGTAGAATTGGAACGAAACAGAACAGTAATTTTTATTTTCTATCTTTCTCAGCCTTTTCCAACCTATGTTGGCTTGAAATGAAGCCATAATGGTATTTTTGAATTTTTTTAATTTTTTTGCTATTTTTTTGGAATTTTCTAATAAGCGTAGGGTTGGAACGAACAGAACAGTAATTTTTATTTTCTATCTTTCTCAGCCTTTTCCAACCTATGTTGGCTTGAAATGAAGCCATAATGGTATTTTTGAATTTTTTGAATTTTTTTGCTATTTTTTTGAAATTTTCTAATAAGCGTAGGGTTGGAACGAACAGAACCGTAATTTTTATTTTCTCTCTTTCTCAGCCTTTTCCAACCTATGTTGGCTTGAAATGAAGCTATAATGGTATTTTTGAATTTTTTGAATTTTTTTGCTATTTTTTTGGAATTTTCTAATACGCGTCGGGTTGGAACGGAATGGAGCAGTAATTTTTATTTTCTCTCTTTCTCAGCCTTTTCCAACCTATGTTAGCTTTAAATAAAGCCATAATGGTATTTTTGAATTTTTTTAATTTTTTGCAATTTTTTTGGAATTTTCTATTACCCATCGGGTAGGAACGGAACGGAATGTCAATTTTTATTTTTTCTCTTTCTCAGCCTTTTCCAACCTATTTTGGCTTGGAATGAACCCTTAACGGTATTTTTTAATTTATTGAATTTTTTTGCTATTTTTTTGGAATTTTCTAATACGCGTAGGATTGGAACGAAACGGAACAGTAATTGTTATTTTCTATCTTTCTCATCCTTTTCCAACCTATGTTGGCTTGAAATGAAGCCATAATGGTATTTTTGAATTTTTTTAATTTTTTTGCTATTTTTTTGGAATTTTCTAAAACGCGTAGGGTTGGAACGGAACGGAACAGTAATTTTTATTTTCTCTCTTTCTCAGCCTTTTCCAACCTATGTTGGCTTGAAATGAAGCTATAATGGTATTTTTGAATTTTTTGAATTTTTTTGCTATTTTTTTAGAATTTTCTATTACGTTTCGGGTTGGAACGGAACGGAACGATAGTACTGATTTTCTCTCTTTCTCATACTTTTCCAACCTATGTTGGCTTGAAATGAAGCCATAATGGTATTTTTGAATTTTTTTTAATTTTTTTGCTATTTTTTTGGAATTTTCTAATACGCGTAGGATTGGAACGAAACGGAACAGTAGTTGTTATTTTCTATCTTTATCATCCTTTTCCAACCTATGTTGGCTTGAAATGAAGTCATAATGGTATTTTTGAATTTTTTAATTTTTTTGCTATTTTTTTGGAATTTTCTAAAACGCGTAGGGTTGGAACGGAACGGAACAGTAATTTTTATTTTCTCTCTTTCTCAGCCTTTTCCGACCTATGTTGGCTTGAATTGAAGCCATAATGGTATTTTTGAATTTTTTGAATTTTTTTGGTATTTTTTTGGAATTTCTATTACCCATCAGGTAGGAACGGAACGGAAAGACAATTTTATTTTTCCTCTTTCTCAACCTTTTCAACCTATTTTGGCTTGAAATGAACCCCTTAACGGTATTTTTTAATTTATTGAATTTTTTTGCTAGTTTTTTGGAATTTTCTAATACACGTCGGGTTGGAACGGAATGCAGCAGTAATTTTTATTTTCCCTCTTTCTCAGCCTTTTCCAACCTATGTTGGCTTGAAATAAAGCCATAATGGTATTTTTGAATTTTTTTAATTTTTTGCTATTTTTTTGGAATTTTTTATTACCCATCGGGTAGGAACGGAACGGAAAGAAATTTTTTATTTTTTCCCTTTCTCAGCCTTTTCCAACCTATTTTGGCTTGAAATGAACCCTTAACGGTATTTTTTAATTTATTGAATTTTTTTGCTATTTTTTTGGAATTTTCTAATACGCGTAGAATTGGAACGAAACGGAACAGTAATTTTTATTTTCTATCTTTCTCAGCCTTTTCCAACCTATGTTGGCTTGAAATGAAGCCATAATGGTATTTTTGAATTTTTTTAATTTTTTTGCTATTTTTTTGGAATTTTCTAATAAGCGTAGGGTTGGAACGAACAGAACAGTAATTTTTATTTTCTATCTTTCTCAGCCTTTTCCAACCTATGTTGGCTTGAAATGAAGCCATAATGGTATTTTTGAATTTTTTTAATTTTTTTGCTATTTTTTTGGAATTTTCTAATAAGCGTAGGGTTGGAACGGAACAGAACATTAATTTTTATTTTCTCTCTTTCTCAGCCTTTTCCAACCTATGTTGGCTTGAAATGAAGCCATAATGGTATTTTTGAATTTTTTTAATTTTTTTGCTATTTTTTTGGAATTTTCTAATAAGCGTAGGGTTGGAACGGAACAGAACAATAATTTTTATTTTCTCTCTTTCTCAGCATTTTCCAACCTATGTTGGCTTGAAATGAAGCCATAATGGTATTTTTGAATTTTTTTAATTTTTTTGCTATTTTTTTGGAATTTTCTAATACGCGTAGGATTGGAACGAAACGGAACAGTAATTGTTATTTTCTATCTTTCTCATCCTTTTCCAACCTATGTTGGCTTGAAATGAAGCCATAATGGTATTTTGGAATTTTTGAATTTTTTTGCTATTTTTTTGGAATTTTCTAAAACGCGTAGGGTTGGAACGGAACGGAACAGTAATTTTTATTTTCTCCCTTTCTCAGCCTTTTCCGACCTATGTTGGCTTGAATTGAAGCCATAATGGTATTTTTGAATTTTTTGAATTTTTTTGGCATTTTTTTGGAATTTCTATTACCCATCAGGTAGGAACGGAACGGAAAGACAATTTTTATTTTTCCTCTTTCTCAACCTTTTCAACCTATTTTGGCTTGAAATGAACCCCTTAACAGTATTTTTTAATTTATTGAATTTTTTTGCTAGTTTTTTGGAATTTTCTAATACACGACGGGTTGGAACGGAATGCAGCAGTAATTTTTATTTTCCCTCTTTCTCAGCCTTTTCCAACCTATGTTGGCTTGAAATAAAGCCATAATGGTATTTTTGAATTTTTTTAATTTTTTGCTATTTTTTTGGAATTTTTTATTACCCATCGGGTAGGAACGGAACGGAAAGAAATTTTTTATTTTTTCCCTTTCTCAGCCTTTTCCAACCTATTTTGGCTTGAAATGAACCCTTAACGGTATTTTTTAATTTATTGAATTTTTTTGCTATTTTTTTGGAATTTTCTAATACGCGTAGAATTGGAACGAAACAGAACAGTAATTTTTATTTTCTATCTTTCTCAGCCTTTTCCAACCTATGTTGGCTTGAAATGAAGCCATAATGGTATTTTTGAATTTTTTTAATTTTTTTGCTATTTTTTTGGAATTTTCTAATAAGCGTAGGGTTGGAACGAACAGAACAGTAATTTTTATTTTCTATCTTTCTCAGCCTTTTCCAACCTATGTTGGCTTGAAATGAAGCCATAATGGTATTTTTGAATTTTTTTAATTTTTTTGCTATTTTTTTGAAATTTTCTAATAAGCGTAGGGTTGGAACGAACAGAACCGTAATTTTTATTTTCTCTCTTTCTCAGCCTTTTCCAACCTATGTTGGCTTGAAATGAAGCTATAATGGTATTTTTGAATTTTTTGAATTTTTTTGCTATTTTTTTGGAATTTTCTAATACGCGTCGGGTTGGAACGGAATGGAGCAGTAATTTTTATTTTCTCTCTTTCTCAGCCTTTTCCAACCTATGTTAGCTTTAAATAAAGCCATAATGGTATTTTTGAATTTTTTTAATTTTTTGCAATTTTTTTGGAATTTTCTATTACCCATCGGGTAGGAACGGAACGGAATGTCAATTTTTATTTTTTCTCTTTCTCAGCCTTTTCCAACCTATTTTGGCTTGGAATGAACCCTTAACGGTATTTTTTAATTTATTGAATTTTTTTGCTATTTTTTTGGAATTTTCTAATACGCGTAGGATTGGAACGAAACGGAACAGTAATTGTTATTTTCTATCTTTCTCATCCTTTTCCAACCTATGTTGGCTTGAAATGAAGCCATAATGGTATTTTTGAATTTTTTGAATTTTTTTGCTATTTTTTTGGAATTTTCTAAAACGCGTAGGGTTGGAACGGAACGGAACAGTAATTTTTATTTTCTCTCTTTCTCAGCCTTTTCCAACCTATGTTGGCTTGAAATGAAGCTATAATGGTATTTTTGAATTTTTTGAATTTTTTTGCTATTTTTTTAGAATTTTCTATTACGTTTCGGGTTGGAACGGAACGGAACGATAGTACTGATTTTCTCTCTTTCTCATACTTTTCCAACCTATGTTGGCTTGAAATGAAGCCATAATGGTATTTTTGAATTTTTTTAATTTTTTTGCTATTTTTTTGGAATTTTCTAATACGCGTAGGATTGGAACGAAACGGAACAGTAGTAGTTATTTTCTATCTTTCTCATCCTTTTCCAACCTATGTTGGCTTGAAATGAAGTCATAATGGTATTTTTGAATTTTTTAATTTTTTTGCTATTTTTTTGGAATTTTCTAAAACGCGTAGGGTTGGAACGGAACGGAACAGTAATTTTTATTTTCTCTCTTTCTCAGCCTTTTCCGACCTATGTTGGCTTGAATTGAAGCCATAATGGTATTTTTGAATTTTTTGAATTTTTTTGGTATTTTTTTGGAATTTCTATTACCCATCAGGTAGGAACGGAACGGAAAGACAATTTTATTTTTCCTCTTTCTCAACCTTTTCAACCTATTTTGGCTTGAAATGAACCCCTTAACGGTATTTTTTAATTTATTGAATTTTTTTGCTAGTTTTTTGGAATTTTCTAATACACGTCGGGTTGGAACGGAATGCAGCAGTAATTTTTATTTTCCCTCTTTCTCAGCCTTTTCCAACCTATGTTGGCTTGAAATAAAGCCATAATGGTATTTTTGAATTTTTTTAATTTTTTGCTATTTTTTTGGAATTTTTTATTACCCATCGGGTAGGAACGGAACGGAAAGAAATTTTTTATTTTTTCCCTTTCTCAGCCTTTTCCAACCTATTTTGGCTTGAAATGAACCCTTAACGGTATTTTTTAATTTATTGAATTTTTTTGCTATTTTTTTGGAATTTTCTAATACGCGTAGAATTGGAACGAAACAGAACAGTAATTTTTATTTTCTATCTTTCTCAGCCTTTTCCAGCCTATGTTGGCTTGAAATGAAGCCATAATGGTATTTTTGAATTTTTTTAATTTTTTTGCTATTTTTTTGGAATTTTCTAATAAGCGTAGGGTTGGAACGAACAGAACAGTAATTTTTATTTTCTATCTTTCTCAGCCTTTTCCAACCTATGTTGGCTTGAAATGAAGCCATAATGGTATTTTTGAATTTTTTTAATTTTTTTGCTATTTTTTTGGAATTTTCTAATAAGCGTAGGGTTGGAACGAACAGAACAGTAATTTTTATTTTCTCTCTTTCTCAGCCTTTTCCAACCTATGTTGGCTTGAAATGAAGCTATAATGGTATTTTTGAATTTTTTGAATTTTTTTGCTGTTTTTTTGGAATTTTCTAATACGCGTCGGGTTGGAACGGAATGGAGCAGTAATTTTTATTTTCTCTCTTTCTCAGCCTTTTCCAACCTATGTTAGCTTTAAATAAAGCCATAATGGTATTTTTGAATTTTTTTAATTTTTTGCAATTTTTTTGGAATTTTCTATTACCCATCGGGTAGGAACGGAACGGAAAGTCAATTTTTATTTTTTCTCTTTCTCAGCCTTTTCCAACCTATTTTGGCTTGGAATGAACCCTTAACGGTATTTTTTAATTTATTGAATTTTTTTGCTATTTTTTTGGAATTTTCTAATACGCGTAGGATTGGAACGAAACGGAACAGTAATTGTTATTTTCTATCTTTCTCATCCTTTTCCAACCTATGTTGGCTTGAAATGAAGCCATAATGGTATTTTTGAATTTTTTTAATTTTTTTGCTATTTTTTTGGAATTTTCTAAAACGCGTAGGGTTGGAACGGAACGGAACAGTAATTTTTGTTTTCTCTCTTTCTCAGCCTTTTCCAACCTATGTTGGCTTGAAATGAAGCTATAATGGTATTTTTGAATTTTTTGAATTTTTTTGCTATTTTTTTAGAATTTTCTATTACGTTTCGGGTTGGAACGGAACGGAACGATAGTACTGATTTTCTCTCTTTCTCATACTTTTCCAACCTATGATGGCTTGAAATGAAGCCATAATAGTATTTTTGAATTTTTTTGCTATTTTTTTGGAATTTTCTATTACGTTTCGGGTTGGAACGGAACGGAACGATAGTACTTATTTTCTCTCTTTCTCATACTTTTCCAACCTATGTTGGCTTGAAATGAAGCCATAATAGTATTTTCGAATTTTTTAATTTTTTTGCTATTTTTTTGTAATTTTCTATTACGCGTCGGGTTGGAACGGAACAGAACAATAATTTTTATTTTCTCTCTTTCTCAGCCTTTTCCAACCTATGTTGGCTTGAAATGAAGCCATAATGGTATTTTTGAATTTTTTTAATTTTTTTGCTATTTTTTTGGAATTTTCTAATACGCGTAGGATTGGAACGAAACGGAACAGTAATTGTTGTTTTCTATCTTTCTCATCCTTTTCCAACCTATGTTGGCTTGAAATGAAGCCATAATGGTATTTTGGAATTTTTGAATTTTTTTGCTATTTTTTTGGAATTTTCTAAAACGCGTAGGGTTGGAACGGAACGGAACAGTAATTTTTATTTTCTCTCTTTCTCAGCCTTTTCCGACCTATGTTGGCTTGAATTGAAGCCATAATGGTATTTTTGAATTTTTTTATTTTTTTTGGTATTTTTTTGGAATTTCTATTACCCATCAGGTAGGAACGGAACGGAAAGACAATTTTTATTTTTCCTCTTTCTCAACCTTTTCAACCTATTTTGGCTTGAAATGAACCCCTTAACGGTATTTTTTAATTTATTGAATTTTTTTGCTAGTTTTTTGGAATTTTCTAATACACGTCGGGTTGGAACGGAATGCAGCAGTAATTTTTATTTTCCCTCTTTCTCAGCCTTTTCCAACCTATGTTGGCTTGAAATAAAGCCATAATGGTATTTTTGAATTTTTTTAATTTTTTGCTATTTTTTTGGAATTTTTTATTACCCATCGGGTAGGAACGGAACGGAAAGAAATTTTTTATTTTTTCCCTTTCTCAGCTTTTTCCAACCTATTTTGGCTTGAAATGAACCCTTAACGGTATTTTTTAATTTATTGAATTTTTTTGCTATTTTTTTGGAATTTTCTAATACGCGTAGAATTGGAACGAAACAGAACAGTAATTTTTATTTTCTATCTTTCTCAGCCTTTTCCAACCTATGTTGGCTTGAAATGAAGCCATAATGGTATTTTTGAATTTTTTTAATTTTTTTGCTATTTTTTTGGAATTTTCTAATAAGCGTAGGGTTGGAACGAACAGAACAGTAATTTTTATTTTCTATCTTTCTCAGCCTTTTCCAACCTATGTTGGCTTGAAATGAAGCCATAATGGTATTTTTGAATTTTTTTAATTTTTTTGCTATTTTTTTGAAATTTTCTAATAAGCGTAGGGTTGGAACGAACAGAACCGTAATTTTTATTTTCTCTCTTTCTCAGCCTTTTCCAACCTATGTTGGCTTGAAATGAAGCTATAATGGTATTTTTGAATTTTTTGAATTTTTTTGCTATTTTTTTGGAATTTTCTAATACGCGTCGGGTTGGAACGGAATGGAGCAGTAATTTTTATTTTCTCTCTTTCTCAGCCTTTTCCAACCTATGTTAGCTTTAAATAAAGCCATAATGGTATTTTTGAATTTTTTTAATTTTTTGCAATTTTTTTGGAATTTTCTATTACCCATCGGGTAGGAACGGAACGGAATGTCAATTTTTATTTTTTCTCTTTCTCAGCCTTTTCCAACCTATTTTGGCTTGGAATGAACCCTTAACGGTATTTTTTAATTTATTCAATTTTTTTGCTATTTTTTTGGAATTTTCTAATACGCGTAGGATTGGAACGAAACGGAACAGTAATTGTTATTTTCTATCTTTCTCATCCTTTTCCAACCTATGTTGGCTTGAAATGAAGCCATAATGGTATTTTTGAATTTTTTTAATTTTTTTGCTATTTTTTTGGAATTTTCTAAAACGCGTAGGGTTGGAACGGAACGGAACAGTAATTTTTATTTTCTCTCTTTCTCAGCCTTTTCCAACCTATGTTGGCTTGAAATGAAGCTATAATGGTATTTTTGAATTTTTTGAATTTTTTTGCTATTTTTTTAGAATTTTCTATTACGTTTCGGGTTGGAACGGAACGGAACGATAGTACTGATTTTCTCTCTTTCTCATACTTTTCCAACCTATGTTGGCTTGAAATGAAGCCATAATGGTATTTTTGAATTTTTTTAATTTTTTTGCTATTTTTTTGGAATTTTCTAATACGCGTAGGATTGGAACGAAACGGAACAGTAGTTGTTATTTTCTATCTTTCTCATCCTTTTCCAACCTATGTTGGCTTGAAATGAAGTCATAATGGTATTTTTGAATTTTTTAATTTTTTTGCTATTTTTTTGGAATTTTCTAAAACGCGTAGGGTTGGAACGGAACGGAACAGTAATTTTTATTTTCTCTCTTTCTCAGCCTTTTCCGACCTATGTTGGCTTGAATTGAAGCCATAATGGTATTTTTGAATTTTTTGAATTTTTTTGGTATTTTTTTGGAATTTCTATTACCCATCAGGTAGGAACGGAACGGAAAGACAATTTTATTTATCCTCTTTCTCAACCTTTTCAACCAATTTTGGCTTGAAATGAACCCCTTAACGGTATTTTTTAATTTATTGAATTTTTTTGCTAGTTTTTTGGAATTTTCTAATACACGTCGGGTTGGAACGGAATGCAGCAGTAATTTTTATTTTCCCTCTTTCTCAGCCTTTTCCAACCTATGTTGGCTTGAAATAAAGCCATAATGGTATTTTTGAATTTTTTTAATTTTTTGCTATTTTTTTGGAATTTTTTATTACCCATCGGGTAGGAACGGAACGGAAAGAAATTTTTTATTTTTTCCCTTTCTCAGCCTTTTCCAACCTATTTTGGCTTGAAATGAACCCTTAACGGTATTTTTTAATTTATTGAATTTTTTTGCTATTTTTTTGGAATTTTTTAATACGCGTAGAATTGGAACGAAACAGAACAGTAATTTTTATTTTCTATCTTTCTCAGCCTTTTCCAACCTATGTTGGCTTGAAATGAAGCCATAATGGTATTTTTGAATTTTTTTAATTTTTTTGCTATTTTTTTGGAATTTTCTAATAAGCGTAGGGTTGGAACGAACAGAACAGTAATTTTTATTTTCTATCTTTCTCAGCCTTTTCCAACCTATGTTGGCTTGAAATGAAGCCATAATGGTATTTTTGAATTTTTTTAATTTTTTTGCTATTTTTTTGAAATTTTCTAATAAGCGTAGGGTTGGAACGAACAGAACCGTAATTTTTATTTTCTCTCTTTCTCAGCCTTTTCCAACCTATGTTGGCTTGAAATGAAGCTATAATGGTATTTTTGAATTTTTTGAATTTTTTTGCTATTTTTTTGGAATTTTCTAATACGCGTCGGGTTGGAACGGAATGGAGCAGTAATTTTTATTTTCTCTCTTTCTCAGCCTTTTCCAACCTATGTTAGCTTTAAATAAAGCCATAATGGTATTTTTGAATTTTTTTAATTTTTTGCAATTTTTTTGGAATTTTCTATTTCCCATCGGGTAGGAACGGAACGGAATGTCAATTTTTATATTTTCTCTTTCTCAGCCTTTTCCAACCTATTTTGGCTTGGAATGAACCCTTAACGGTATTTTTTAATTTATTGAATTTTTTTGCTATTTTTTTGGAATTTTCTAATACGCGTAGGATTGGAACGAAACGGAACAGTAATTGTTATTTTCTATCTTTCTCATCCTTTTCCAACCTATGTTGGCTTGAAATGAAGCCATAATGGTATTTTTGAATTTTTTTAATTTTTTTGCTATTTTTTTGGAATTTTCTAAAACGCGTAGGGTTGGAACGGAACGGAACAGTAATTTTTATTTTCTCTCTTTCTCAGCCTTTTCCAACCTATGTTGGCTTGAAATGAAGCTATAATGGTATTTTTGAATTTTTTGAATTTTTTTGCTATTTTTTTAGAATTTTCTATTACGTTTCGGGTTGGAACGGAACGGAACGATAGTACTGATTTTCTCTCTTTCTCATACTTTTCCAACCTATGTTGGCTTGAAATGAAGCCATAATGGTATTTTTGAATTTTTTTAATTTTTTTGCTATTTTTTTGGAATTTTCTAAAACGCGTAGGGTTGGAACGGAACGGAACAGTAATTTTTATTTTCTCTCTTTCTCAGCCTTTTCCAACCTATGTTGGCTTGAAATGAAGCTATAATGGTATTTTTGAATTTTTTGAATTTTTTTGCTATTTTTTTAGAATTTTCTATTACGTTTCGGGTTGGAACGGAACGGAACGATAGTACTGATTTTCTCTCTTTCTCATACTTTTCCAACCTATGATGGCTTGAAATGAAGCCATAATAGTATTTTTGAATTTTTTTGCTATTTTTTTGGAATTTTCTATTACGTTTCGGGTTGGAACGGAACGGAACGATAGTACTTATTTTCTCTCTTTCTCATACTTTTCCAACCTATGTTGGCTTGAAATGAAGCCATAATAGTATTTTCGAATTTTTTAATTTTTTTGCTATTTTTTTGTAATTTTCTATTACGCGTCGGGTTGGAACGGAACAGAACAATAATTTTTATTTTCTCTCTTTCTCAGCCTTTTCCAACCTATGTTGGCTTGAAATGAAGCCATAATGGTATTTTTGAATTTTTTTAATTTTTTTGCTATTTTTTTGGAATTTTCTAATACGCGTAGGATTGGAACGAAACGGAACAGTAATTGTTATTTTCTATCTTTCTCATCCTTTTCCAACCTATGTTGGCTTGAAATGAAGCCATAATGGTATTTTGGAATTTTTGAATTTTTTTGCTATTTTTTTGGAATTTTCTAAAACGCGTAGGGTTGGAACGGAACGGAACAGTAATTTTTATTTTCTCTCTTTCTCAGCCTTTTCCTTCCTATGTTGGCTTGAATTGAAGCCATAATGGTATTTTTGAATTTTTTGAATTTTTTTGGTATTTTTTTGGAATTTCTATTACCCATCAGGTAGGAACGGAACGGAAAGACAATTTTTATTTTTCCTCTTTCTCAACCTTTTCAACCTATTTTGGCTTGAAATGAACCCCTTAACGGTATTTTTTAATTTATTGAATTTTTTTGCTAGTTTTTTGGAATTTTCTAATACACGTCGGGTTGGAACGGAATGCAGCAGTAATTTTTATTTTCCCTCTTCCTCAGCCTTTTCCAACCTATGTTGGCTTGAAATAAAGCCATAATGGTATTTTTGAATTTTTTGAATTTTTTGCTATTTTTTTGGAATTTTTTATTACCCATCGGGTAGGAACGGAACGGAAAGAAATTTTTTATTTTTTCCCTTTCTCAGCCTTTTCCAACCTATTTTGGCTTGAAATGAACCCTTAACGGTATTTTTTAATTTATTGAATTTTTTTGCTATTTTTTTGGAATTTTCTAATACGCGTAGAATTGGAACGAAACAGAACAGTAATTTTTATTTTCTATCTTTCTCAGCCTTTTCCAACCTATGTTGGCTTGAAATGAAGCCATAATGGTATTTTTGAATTTTTTTTAATTTTTTTGCTATTTTTTTGGAATTTTCTAATAAGCGTAGGGTTGGAACGAACAGAACAGTAATTTTTATTTTCTATCTTTCTCAGCCTTTTCCAACCTATGTTGGCTTGAAATGAAGCCATAATGGTATTTTTGAATTTTTTTAATTTTTTTGCTATTTTTTTGAAATTTTCTAATAAGCGTAGGGTTGGAACGAACAGAACCGTAATTTTTATTTTCTCTCTTTCTCAGCCTTTTCCAACCTATGTTGGCTTGAAATGAAGCTATAATGGTATTTTTGAATTTTTTGAATTTTTTTGCTATTTTTTTGGAATTTTCTAATACGCGTCGGGTTGGAACGGAATGGAGCAGTAATTTTTATTTTCTCTCTTTCTCAGCCTTTTCCAACCTATGTTAGCTTTAAATAAAGCCATAATGGTATTTTTGAATTTTTTTAATTTTTTGCAATTTTTTTGGAATTTTCTATTACCCATCGGGTAGGAACGGAACGGAATGTCAATTTTTATTTTTTCTCTTTCTCAGCCTTTTCCAACCTATTTTGGCTTGGAATGAACCCTTAACGGTATTTTTTAATTTATTGAATTTTTTTGCTATTTTTTTGGAATTTTCTATTACGTTTCGGGTTGGAACGGAACGGAACGATAGTACTTATTTTCTCTCTTTCTCATACTTTTCCAACCTATGTTGGCTTGAAATGAAGCCATAATAGTATTTTCGAATTTTTTAATTTTTTTGCTATTTTTTTGTAATTTTCTATTACGCGTCGGGTTGGAACGGAACAGAACAATAATTTTTATTTTCTCTCTTTCTCAGCCTTTTCCAACCTATGTTGGCTTGAAATGAAGCCATAATGGTATTTTTGAATTTTTTGAATTTTTTTGCTATTTTTTTGGAATTTTCTAATACGCGTAGGATTGGAACGAAACGGAACAGTAATTGTTATTTTCTATCTTTCTCATCCTTTTCCAACCTATGTTGGCTTGAAATGAAGCCATAATGGTATTTTGGAATTTTTGAATTTTTTTGCTATTTTTTTGGAATTTTCTAAAACGCGTAGGGTTGGAACGGAACGGAACAGTAATTTTTATTTTCTCTCTTTCTCAGCCTTTTCCAACCTATGTTAGCTTTAAATAAAGCCATAATGGTATTTTTGAATTTTTTTAATTTTTTTGCTATTTTTTTGGAATTTTCTATTACGCGTCGGGTTGGAACGGAACAGAACAATAATTTTTATTTTCTCTCTTTCTCAGCCTTTTCCAACCTATGTTGGCTTGAAATGAAGCCATAATGGTATTTTTTAATTTTTTTAATTTTTTTGCTATTTTTTTGGAATTTTCTAATAAGCGTAGGGTTGGAACGAACAGAACAGTAATTTTTATTTTCTCTCTTTCTCATACTTTTCCAACCTATGTTGGCTTGAAATGAAGCCATAATAGTATTTTCGAATTTTTTAATTTTTTTGCTATTTTTTTGTAATTTTCTATTACGCGTCGGGTTGGAACGAAACAGAACAATAATTTTTATTTTCTCTCTTTCTCAGCCTTTTCCAACCTATGTTGGCTTGAAATGAAGCCATAATGGTATTTTTGAATTTTTTTAATTTTTTGCTATTTTTTTGGAATTTTTTATTACCCATCGGGTAGGAACGGAACGGAAAGAAATTTTTTATTTTTTCCCTTTCTCAGCCTTTTCCAACCTATTTTGGCTTGAAATGAACCCTTAACGGTATTTTTTAATTTATTGAATTTTTTTGCTATTTTTTTGGAATTTTCTAATACGCGTAGAATTGGAACGAAACAGAACAGTAATTTTTATTTTCTATCTTTCTCAGCCTTTTCCAACCTATGTTGGCTTGAAATGAAGCCATAATGGTATTTTTGAATTTTTTTAATTTTTTTGCTATTTTTTTGGAATTTTCTAATAAGCGTAGGGTTGGAACGAACAGAACAGTAATTTTTATTTTCTATCTTTCTCAGCCTTTTCCAACCTATGTTGGCTTGAAATGAAGCCATAATGGTATTTTTGAATTTTTTTAATTTTTTTGCTATTTTTTTGAAATTTTCTAATAAGCGTAGGGTTGGAACGAACAGAACCGTAATTTTTATTTTCTCTCTTTCTCAGCCTTTTCCAACCTATGTTGGCTTGAAATGAAGCTATAATGGTATTTTTGAATTTTTTGAATTTTTTTGCTATTTTTTTGGAATTTTCTAATACGCGTCGGGTTGGAACGGAATGGAGCAGTAATTTTTATTTTCTCTCTTTCTCAGCCTTTTCCAACCTATGTTAGCTTTAAATAAAGCCATAATGGTATTTTTGAATTTTTTTAATTTTTTGCAATTTTTTTGGAATTTTCTATTACCCATCGGGTAGGAACGGAACGGAATGTCAATTTTTATTTTTTCTCTTTCTCAGCCTTTTCCAACCTATTTTGGCTTGGAATGAACCCTTAACGGTATTTTTTAATTTATTGAATTTTTTTGCTATTTTTTTGGAATTTTCTATTTCGTTTCGGGTTGGAACGGAACGGAACGATAGTACTTATTTTCTCTCTTTCTCATACTTTTCCAACCTATGTTGGCTTGAAATGAAGCCATAATAGTATTTTCGAATTTTTTTGCTATTTTTTTGGAATTTTCTATTACGTTTCGGGTTGGAACGGAACGGAACGATAGTACTTATTTTCTCTCTTTCTCATACTTTTCCAACCTATGTTGGCTTGAAATGAAGCCATAATAGTATTTTCGAATTTTTTAATTTTTTTGCTATTTTTTTGTAATTTTCTATTACGCGTCGGGTTGGAACGGAAGAGAACAATAATTTTTATTTTCTCTCTTTCTCAGCCTTTTCCAACCTATGTTGGCTTGAAATGAAGCCATAATGGTATTTTTGAATTTTTTTAATTTTTTGCTATTTTTTTGGAATTTTTTATTACCCATCGGGTAGGAACGGAACGGAAAGAAATTTTTTATTTTTTCCCTTTCTCAGCCTTTTCCAACCTATTTTGGCTTGAAATGAACCCTTAACGGTATTTTTTAATTTATTGAATTTTTTTGCTATTTTTTTGGAATTTTCTAATACGCGTAGAATTGGAACGAAACAGAACAGTAATTTTTATTTTCTATCTTTCTCAGCCTTTTCCAACCTATGTTGGCTTGAAATGAAGCCATAATGGTATTTTTGAATTTTTTTAATTTTTTTGCTATTTTTTTGGAATTTTCTAATAAGCGTAGGGTTGGAACGAACAGAACAGTAATTTTTATTTTCTATCTTTCTCAGCCTTTTCCAACCTATGTTGGCTTGAAATGAAGCCATAATGGTATTTTTGAATTTTTTTAATTTTTTTGCTATTTTTTTGAAATTTTCTAATATGCGTAGGGTTGGAACGAACAGAACAGTAATTTTTATTTTCTCTCTTTCTCATACTTTTCCAACCTATGTTGGCTTGAAATGAAGCCATAATAGTATTTTCGAATTTTTTTAATTTTTTGCAATTTTTTTGGAATTTTCTATTACCCATCGGGTAGGAACGGAACGGAATGTCAATTTTTATTTTTTCTCTTTCTCAGCCTTTTCCAACCTATTTTGGCTTGGAATGAACCCTTAACGGTATTTTTTAATTTATTGAATTTTTTTGCTATTTTTTTGGAATTTTCTATTACGTTTCGGGTTGGAACGGAACGGAACGATAGTACTTATTTTCTCTCTTTCTCATACTTTTCCAACCTATGTTGGCTTGAAATGAAGCCATAATAGTATTTTCGAATTTTTTAATTTTTTTGCTATTTTTTTGTAATTTTCTATTACGCGTCGGGTTGGAACGGAACAGAACAATAATTTTTATTTTCTCTCTTTCTCAGCCTTTTCCAACCTATGGTGGCTTGAAATGAAGCCATAATGGTATTTTTGAATTTTTTTAATTTTTTTGCTATTTTTTTGAAATTTTCTAATAAGCGTAGGGTTGGAACGAACAGAACCGTAATTTTTATTTTCTCTCTTTCTCAGCCTTTTCCAACCTATGTTGGCTTGAAATGAAGCTATAATGGTATTTTTGAATTTTTTGAATTTTTTTGCTATTTTTTTGGAATTTTCTAATACGCGTCGGGTTGGAACGGAATGGAGCAGTAATTTTTATTTTCTCTCTTTCTCAGCCTTTTCCAACCTATGTTAGCTTTAAATAAAGCCATAATGGTATTTTTGAATTTTTTTAATTTTTTGCAATTTTTTTGGAATTTTCTATTACCCATCGGGTAGGAACGGAACGGAATGTCAATTTTTATTTTTTCTCTTTCTCAGCCTTTTCCAACCTATTTTGGCTTGGAATGAACCCTTAACGGTATTTTTTAATTTATTGAATTTTTTTGCTATTTTTTTGGAATTTTCTATTACGTTTCGGGTTGGAACGGAACGGAACGATAGTACTTATTTTCTCTCTTTCTCATACTTTTCCAACCTATGTTGGCTTGAAATGAAGCCATAATAGTATTTTCGAATTTTTTAATTTTTTTTAATTTTTTTGTAATTTTCTATTACGCGTCGGGTTGGAACGGAACAGAACAATAATTTTTATTTTCTCTCTTTCTCAGCCTTTTCCAACCTATGTTGGCTTGAAATGAAGCCATAATGGTATTTTTGAATTTTTTTAATTTTTTGCTATTTTTTTGGAATTTTTTATTACCCATCGGGTAGGAACGGAACGGAAAGAAATTTTTTATTTTTTCCCTTTCTCAGCCTTTTCCAACCTATTTTGGCTTGAAATGAACCCTTAACGGTATTTTTTAATTTATTGAATTTTTTTGCTATTTTTTTGGAATTTTCTAATACGCGTAGAATTGGAACGAAACAGAACAGTAATTTTTATTTTCTATCTTTCTCAGCCTTTTCCAAGCTATGTTGGCTTGAAATGAAGCCATAATGGTATTTTTGAATTTTTTTAATTTTTTTGCTATTTTTTTGGAATTTTCTAATACGCGTAGGATTGGAACGAAACGGAACAGTAATTGTTATTTTCTATCTTTCTCATCCTTTTCCAACCTATGTTGGCTTGAAATGAAGCCATAATGGTATTTTGGAATTTTTGAATTTTTTTGCTATTTTTTTGGAATTTTCTAAAACGCGTAGGGTTGGAACGGAACGGAACAGTAATTTTTATTTTCTCTCTTTCTCAGCCTTTTCCAACCTATGTTAGCTTTAAATAAAGCCATAATGGTATTTTTGAATTTTTTTAATTTTTTTGCTATTTTTTTGGAATTTTCTATTACGCGTCGGGTTGGAACGGAACAGAACAATAATTTTTATTTTCTCTCTTTCTCAGCCTTTTCCAACCTATGTTGGCTTGAAATGAAGCCATAATGGTATTTTTGAATTTTTTTAATTTTTTTGCTATTTTTTTGGAATTTTCTAATAAGCGTAGGGTTGGAACGAACAGAACAGTAATTTTTATTTTCTCTCTTTCTCATACTTTTCCAACCTATGTTGGCTTGAAATGAAGCCATAATAGTATTTTCGAATTTTTTAATTTTTTTGCTATTTTTTTGTAATTTTCTATTACGCGTCGGGTTGGAACGGAACAGAACAATAATTTTTATTTTCTCTCTTTCTCAGCCTTTTCCAACCTATGTTGGCTTGAAATGAAGCCATAATGGTATTTTTGAATTTTTTTAATTTTTTGCTATTTTTTTGGAATTTTTTATTACCCATCGGGTAGGAACGGAACGGAAAGAAATTTTTTATTTTTTCCCTTTCTCAGCCTTTTCCAACCTATTTTGGCTTGAAATGAACCCTTAACGGTATTTTTTAATTTATTGAATTTTTTTGCTATTTTTTTGGAATTTTCTAATACGCGTAGAATTGGAACGAAACAGAACAGTAATTTTTATTTTCTATCTTTCTCAGCCTTTTCCAACCTATGTTGGCTTGAAATGAAGCCATAATGGTATTTTTGAATTTTTTTAATTTTTTTGCTATTTTTTTGGAATTTTCTAATAAGCGTAGGGTTGGAACGAACAGAACAGTAATTTTTATTTTCTATCTTTCTCAGCCTTTTCCAACCTATGTTGGCTTGAAATGAAGCCATAATGGTATTTTTGAATTTTTTTAATTTTTTTGCTATTTTTTTGAAATTTTCTAATAAGCGTAGGGTTGGAACGAACAGAACCGTAATTTTTATTTTCTCTCTTTCTCAGCCTTTTCCAACCTATGTTGGCTTGAAATGAAGCTATAATGGTATTTTTGAATTTTTTGAATTTTTTTGCTATTTTTTTGGAATTTTCTAATACGCGTCGGGTTGGAACGGAATGGAGCAGTAATTTTTATTTTCTCTCTTTCTCAGCCTTTTCCAACCTATGTTAGCTTTAAATAAAGCCATAATGGTATTTTTGAATTTTTTTAATTTTTTGCAATTTTTTTGGAATTTTCTATTACCCATCGGGTAGGAACGGAACGGAATGTCAATTTTTATTTTTTCTCTTTCTCAGCCTTTTCCAACCTATTTTGGCTTGGAATGAACCCTTAACGGTATTTTTTAATTTATTGAATTTTTTTGCTATTTTTTTGGAATTTTCTATTACGTTTCGGGTTGGAACGGAACGGAACGATAATACTTATTTTCTCTCTTTCTCATACTTTTCCAACCTATGTTGGCTTGAAATGAAGCCATAATAGTATTTTCGAATTTTTTAATTTTTTTGCTATTTTTTTGTAATTTTCTATTACGCGTCGGGTTGGAACGGAACAGAACAATAATTTTTATTTTCTCTCTTTCTCAGCCTTTTCCAACCTATGTTGGCTTGAAATGAAGCCATAATGGTATTTTTGAATTTTTTTAATTTTTTTGCTATTTTTTTGAAATTTTCTAATAAGCGTAGGGTTGGAACGAACAGAACCGTAATTTTTATTTTCTCTCTTTCTCAGCCTTTTCCAACCTATGTTGGCTTGAAATGAAGCTATAATGGTATTTTTGAATTTTTTGAATTTTTTTGCTATTTTTTTGGAATTTTCTAATACGCGTCGGGTTGGAACGGAATGGAGCAGTAATTTTTATTTTCTCTCTTTCTCAGCCTTTTCCAACCTATGTTAGCTTTAAATAAAGCCATAATGGTATTTTTGAATTTTTTTAATTTTTTGCAATTTTTTTGGAATTTTCTATTACCCATCGGGTAGGAACGGAACGGAATGTCAATTTTTATTTTTTCTCTTTCTCAGCCTTTTCCAACCTATTTTGGCTTGGAATGAACCCTTAACGGTATTTTTTAATTTATTGAATTTTTTTGCTATTTTTTTGGAATTTTCTATTACGTTTCGGGTTGGAACGGAACGGAACGATAGTACTTATTTTCTCTCTTTCTCATACTTTTCCAACCTATGTTGGCTTGAAATGAAGCCATAATAGTATTTTCGAATTTTTTAATTTTTTTGCTATTTTTTTGTAATTTTCTATTACGCGTCGGGTTGGAACGGAACAGAACAATAATTTTTATTTTCTCTCTTTCTCAGCCTTTTCCAACCTATGTTGGCTTGAAATGAAGCCATAATGGTATTTTTGAATTTTTTTAATTTTTTGCTATTTTTTTGGAATTTTTTATTACCCATCGGGTAGGAACGGAACGGAAAGAAATTTTTTATTTTTTCCCTTTCTCAGCCTTTTCCAACCTATTTTGGCTTGAAATGAACCCTTAACGGTATTTTTTAATTTATTGAATTTTTTTGCTATTTTTTTGGAATTTTCTAATACGCGTAGAATTGGAACGAAACAGAACAGTAATTTTTATTTTCTATCTTTCTCAGCCTTTTCCAACCTATGTTGGCTTGAAATGAAGCCATAATGGTATTTTTGAATTTTTTTAATTTTTTTGCTATTTTTTTGGAATTTTCTAATAAGCGTAGGGTTGGAACGAACAGAACAGTAATTTTTATTTTCTATCTTTCTCAGCCTTTTCCAACCTATGTTGGCTTGAAATGAAGCCATAATGGTATTTTTGAATTTTTTTAATTTTTTTGCTATTTTTTTGAAATTTTCTAATAAGCGTAGGGTTGGAACGAACAGAACCGTAATTTTTATTTTCTCTCTTTCTCAGCCTTTTCCAACCTATGTTGGCTTGAAATGAAGCTATAATGGTATTTTTGAATTTTTTGAATTTTTTTGCTATTTTTTTGGAATTTTCTAATACGCGTCGGGTTGGAACGGAATGGAGCAGTAATTTTTATTTTCTCTCTTTCTCAGCCTTTTCCAACCTATGTTAGCTTTAAATAAAGCCATAATGGTATTTTTGAATTTTTTTAATTTTTTGCAATTTTTTTGGAATTTTCTATTACCCATCGGGTAGGAACGGAACGGAATGTCAATTTTTATTTTTTCTCTTTCTCAGCCTTTTCCAACCTATTTTGGCTTGGAATGAACCCTTAACGGTATTTTTTAATTTATTGAATTTTTTTGCTATTTTTTTGGAATTTTCTATTACGTTTCGGGTTGGAACGGAACGGAACGATAGTACTTATTTTCTCTCTTTCTCATACTTTTCCAACCTATGTTGGCTTGAAATGAAGCCATAATAGTATTTTCGAATTTTTTAATTTTTTTAATATTTTTTTGTAATTTTCTGTTACGCGTCGGGTTGGAACGGAACAGAACAATAATTTTTATTTTCTCTCTTTCACAGCCTTTTCCAACCTATGTTGGCTTGAAATGAAGCCATAATGGTATTTTTGAATTTTTTTAATTTTTTTGCTATTTTTTTGGAATTTTCTAATACGCGTAGGATTGGAACGAAACGGAACAGTAATTGTTATTTTCTATCTTTCTCATCCTTTTCCAACCTATGTTGGCTTGAAATGAAGCCATAATGGTATTTTGGAATTTTTGAATTTTTTTGCTATTTTTTTGGAATTTTCTAAAACGCGTAGGGTTGGAACGGAACGGAACAGTAATTTTTATTTTCTCTCTTTCTCAGCCTTTTCCAACCTATGTTAGCTTTAAATAAAGCCATAATGGTATTTTTGAATTTTTTTAATTTTTTTGCTATTTTTTTGGAATTTTCTATTACGCGTCGGGTTGGAACGGAACAGAACAATAATTTTTATTTTCTCTCTTTCTCAGCCTTTTCCAACCTATGTTGGCTTGAAATGAAGCCATAATGGTATTTTTGAATTTTTTTAATTTTTTTGCTATTTTTTTGGAATTTTCTAATAAGCGTAGGGTTGGAACGAACAGAACAGTAATTTTTATTTTCTCTCTTTCTCATACTTTTCCAACCTATGTTGGCTTGAAATGAAGCCATAATAGTATTTTCGAATTTTTTAATTTTTTTGCTATTTTTTTGTAATTTTCTATTACGCGTCGGGTTGGAACGGAACAGAACAATAATTTTTATTTTCTCTCTTTCTCAGCCTTTTCCAACCTATGTTGGCTTGAAATGAAGCCATAATGGTATTTTTGAATTTTTTTAATTTTTTGCTATTTTTTTGGAATTTTTTATTACCCATCGGGTAGGAACGGAACGGAAAGAAATTTTTTATTTTTTCCCTTTCTCAGCCTTTTCCAACCTATTTTGGCTTGAAATGAACCCTTAACGGTATTTTTTAATTTATTGAATTTTTTTGCTATTTTTTTGGAATTTTCTAATACGCGTAGAATTGGAACGAAACAGAACAGTAATTTTTATTTTCTATCTTTCTCAGCCTTTTCCAACCTATGTTGGCTTGAAATGAAGCCATAATGGTATTTTTTAATTTTTTTAATTTTTTTGCTATTTTTTTGGAATTTTCTAATAAGCGTAGGGTTGGAACGAACAGAACAGTAATTTTTATTTTCTCTCTTTCTCAGCCTTTTCCAACCTATGTTGGCTTGAAATGAAGCTATAATGGTATTTTTGAATTTTGTGAATTTTTTTGCTGTTTTTTTGGAATTTTCTAATACGCGTCGGGTTGGAACGGAATGGAGCAGTAATTTTTATTTTCTCTCTTTCTCAGCCTTTTCCAACCTATGTTAGCTTTAAATAAAGCCATAATGGTATTTTTGAATTTTTTTAATTTTTTGCAATTTTTTTGGAATTTTCTATTACCCATCGGGTAGGAACGGAACGGAAAGTCAATTTTTATTTTTTCTCTTTCTCAGCCTTTTCCAACCTATTTTGGCTTGGAATGAACCCTTAACGGTATTTTTTAATTTATTGAATTTTTTTGCTATTTTTTTGGAATTTTCTAATACGCGTAGGATTGGAACGAAACGGAACAGTAATTGTTATTTTCTATCTTTCTCATCCTTTTCCAACCTATGTTGGCTTGAAATGAAGCCATAATGGTATTTTTGAATTTTTTTAATTTTTTTGCTATTTTTTTGGAATTTTCTAATAAGCGTAGGGTTGGAACGAACAGAACAATAATTTTTATTTTCTATCTTTCTCAGCCTTTTCCAACCTATGTTGGCTTGAAATGAAGCCATAATGGTATTTTTGAATTTTTTTTAATTTTTTTGCTATTTTTTTGGAATTTTCTAATAAGCGTAGGGTTGGAACGAACAGAACAGTAATTTTTATTTTCTCTCTTTCTCAGCCTTTTCCAACCTATGTTGGCTTGAAATGAAGCTATAATGGTATTTTTGAATTTTTTGAATTTTTTTGCTGTTTTTTTGGAATTTTCTAATACGCGTCGGGTTGGAACGGAATGGAGCAGTAATTTTTATTTTCTCTCTTTCTCAGCCTTTTCCAACCTATGTTAGCTTTAAATAAAGCCATAATGGTATTTTTGAATTTTTTTAATTTTTTGCAATTTTTTTGGAATTTTCTATTACCCATCGGGTAGGAACGGAACGGAAAGTCAATTTTTATTTTTTCTCTTTCTCAGCCTTTTCCAACCTATTTTGGCTTGGAATGAACCCTTAACGGTATTTTTTAATTTATTGAATTTTTTTGCTATTTTTTTGGAATTTTCTAATACGCGTAGGATTGGAACGAAACGGAACAGTAATTGTTATTTTCTATCCTTCTCATCCTTTTCCAACCTATGTTGGCTTGAAATGAAGCCATAATGGTATTTTTGAATTTTTTTAATTTTTTTGCTATTTTTTTGTAATTTTCTATTACGCGTCGGGTTGGAACGGAACAGAACAATAATTTTTATTTTCTCTCTTTCTCAGCCTTTTCCAACCTATGTTGGCTTGAAATGAAGCCATAATGGTATTTTTGAATTTTTTTAATTTTTTGCTATTTTTTTGGAATTTTTTATTACCCATCGGGTAGGAACGGAACGGAAAGAAATTTTTTATTTTTTCCCTTTCTCAGCCATTTCCAACCTATTTTGGCTTGAAATGAACCCTTAACGGTATTTTTTAATTTATTGAATTTTTTTGCTATATTTTTGGAATTTTCTAATACGCGTAGAATTGGAACGAAACAGAACAGTAATTTTTATTTTCTATCTTTCTCAGCCTTTTCCAACCTATGTTGGCTTGAAATGAAGCCATAATGGTATTTTTGAATTTTTTTAATTTTTTTGCTATTTTTTTGGAATTTTCTAATAAGCGTAGGGTTGGAACGAACAGAACAGTAATTTTTATTTTCTCTCTTTCTCAGCCTTTTCCAACCTATGTTGGCTTGAAATGAAGCTATAATGGTATTTTTGAATTTTTTGAATTTTTTTGCTGGTTTTTTGGAATTTTCTAATACGCGTCGGGTTGGAACGGAATGGAGCAGTAATTTTTATTTTCTCTCTTTCTCAGCCTTTTCCAACCTATGTTAGCTTTAAATAAAGCCATAATGGTATTTTTGAATTTTTTTAATTTTTTGCAATTTTTTTGGAATTTTCTATTACCCATCGGGTAGGAACGGAACGGAAAGTCAATTTTTATTTTTTCTCTTTCTCAGCCTTTTCCAACCTATTTTGGCTTGGAATGAACCCTTAACGGTATTTTTTAATTTATTGAATTTTTTTGCTATTTTTTTGGAATTTTCTATTACGTTTCGGGTTGGAACGGAACGGAACGATAGTACTTATTTTCTCTCTTTCTCATACTTTTCCAACCTATGTTGGCTTGAAATGAAGCCATAATAGTATTTTCGAATTTTTTAATTTTTTTGCTATTTTTTTGTAATTTTCTATTACGCGTCGGGTTGGAACGGAACAGAACAATAATTTTTATTTTCTCTCTTTCTCAGCCTTTTCCAACCTATGTTGGCTTGAAATGAAGCAATAATGGTATTTTTGAATTTTTTTAATTTTTTTGCTATTTTTTTGGAATTTTCTAATACGCGTAGGATTGGAACGAAACGGAACAGTAATTGTTATTTTCTATCTTTCTCATCCTTTTCCAACCTATGTTGGCTTGAAATGAAGCCATAATGGTATTTTGGAATTTTTGAATTTTTTTGCTATTTTTTTGGAATTTTCTAAAACGCGTAGGGTTGGAACGGAACGGAACAGTAATTTTTATTTTCTCTCTTTCTCAGCCTTTTCCAACCTATGTTAGCTTTAAATAAAGCCATAATGGTATTTTTGAATTTTTTTAATTTTTTTGCTATTTTTTTGGAATTTTCTATTACGCGTCGGGTTGGAACGGAACAGAACAATAATTTTTATTTTCTCTCTTTCTCAGCCTTTTCCAACCTATGTTGGCTTGAAATGAAGCAATAATGGTATTTTTGAATTTTTTTAATTTTTTTGCTATTTTTTTGGAATTTTCTAATACGCGTAGAATTGGAACGAAACAGAACAGTAATTTTTATTTTCTATCTTTCTCAGCCTTTTCCAACCTATGTTGGCTTGAAATGAAGCCATAATGGTATTTTTGAATTTTTTTAATTTTTTTGCTATTTTTTTGGAATTTTCTAATAAGCGTAGGGTTGGAACGAACAGAACAGTAATTTTTATTTTCTATCTTTCTCAGCCTTTTCCAACCTATGTTGGCTTGAAATGAAGCCATAATGGTATTTTTGAATTTTTTTAATTTTTTTGCTATTTTTTTGAAATTTTCTAATAAGCGTAGGGTTGGAACGAACAGAACCGTAATTTTTATTTTCTCTCTTTCTCAGCCTTTTCCAACCTATGTTGGCTTGAAATGAAGCTATAATGGTATTTTTGAATTTTTTGAATTTTTTTGCTATTTTTTTGGAATTTTCTAATACGCGTCGGGTTGGAACGGAATGGAGCAGTAATTTTTATTTTCTCTCTTTCTCAGCCTTTTCCAACCTATGTTAGCTTTAAATAAAGCCATAATGGTATTTTTGAATTTTTTTAATTTTTTGCAATTTTTTTGGAATTTTCTATTACCCATCGGGTAGGAACGGAACGGAATGTCAATTTTTATTTTTTCTCTTTCTCAGCCTTTTCCAACCTATTTTGGCTTGGAATGAACCCTTAACGGTATTTTTTAATTTATTGAATTTTTTTGCTATTTTTTTGGAATTTTCTATTTCGTTTCGGGTTGGAACGGAACGGAACGATAGTACTTATTTTCTCTCTTTCTCATACTTTTCCAACCTATGTTGGCTTGAAATGAAGCCATAATAGTATTTTCGAATTTTTTAATTTTTTTGCTATTTTTTTGTAATTTTCTATTACGCGTCGGGTTGGAACGGAACAGAACAATAATTTTTATTTTCTCTCTTTCTCAGCCTTTTCCAACCTATGTTGGCTTGAAATGAAGCCATAATGGTATTTTTGAATTTTTTTAATTTTTTTGCTATTTTTTTGGAATTTTCTAATACGCGTAGGATTGGAACGAAACGGAACAGTAATTGTTATTTTCTATCTTTCTCATCCTTTTCCAACCTATGTTGGCTTGAAATGAAGCCATAATGGTATTTTGGAATTTTTGAATTTTTTTGCTATTTTTTTGGAATTTTCTAAAACGCGTAGGGTTGGAACGGAACGGAACAGTAATTTTTATTTTCTCTCTTTCTCAGCCTTTTCCAACCTATGTTAGCTTTAAATAAAGCCATAATGGTATTTTTTAATTTTTTTAATTTTTTTGCTATTTTTTTGGAATTTTCTATTACGCGTCGGGTTGGAACGGAACAGAACAATAATTTTTATTTTCTCTCTTTCTCAGCCTTTTCCAACCTATGTTGGCTTGAAATGAAGCCAGAATGGTATTTTTCAATTTTTTTAATTTTTTTGCTATTTTTTTGGAATTTTCTAATAAGCGTAGGGTTGGAACGAACAGAACAGTAATTTTTATTTTCTCTCTTTCTCATACTTTTCCAACCTATGTTGGCTTGAAATGAAGCCATAATAGTATTTTCGAATTTTTTAATTTTTTTGCTATTTTTTTGTAATTTTCTATTACGCGTCGGGTTGGAACGGAACAGAACAATAATTTTTATTTTCTCTCTTTCTCAGCCTTTTCCAACCTATGTTGGCTTGAAATGAAGCCATAATGGTATTTTTGAATTTTTTTAATTTTTTGCTATTTTTTTGGAATTTTTTATTACCCATCGGGTAGGAACGGAACGGAAAGAAATTTTTTATTTTTTCCCTTTCTCAGCCTTTTCCAACCTATTTTGGCTTGAAATGAACCCTTAACGGTATTTTTTAATTTATTGAATTTTTTTGCTATTTTTTTGGAATTTTCTAATACGCGTAGAATTGGAACGAAACAGAACAGTAATTTTTATTTTCTATCTTTCTCAGCCTTTTCCAACCTATGTTGGCTTGAAATGAAGCCATAATGGTATTTTTGAATTTTTTTAATTTTTTTGCTATTTTTTTGGAATTTTCTAATAAGCGTAGGGTTGGAACGAACAGAACAGTAATTTTTATTTTCTATCTTTCTCAGCCTTTTCCAACCTATGTTGGCTTGAAATGAAGCCATAATGGTATTTTTGAATTTTTTTAATTTTTTTGCTATTTTTTTGAAATTTTCTAATATGCGTAGGGTTGGAACGAACAGAACAGTAATTTTTATTTTCTCTCTTTCTCATACTTTTCCAACCTATGTTGGCTTGAAATGAAGCCATAATAGTATTTTCGAATTTTTTTAATTTTTTGCAATTTTTTTGGAATTTTCTATTACCCATCGGGTAGGAACGGAACGGAATGTCAATTTTTATTTTTTCTCTTTCTCAGCCTTTTCCAACCTATTTTGGCTTGGAATGAACCCTTAACGGTATTTTTTAATTTATTGAATTTTTTTGCTATTTTTTTGGAATTTTCTATTACGTTTCGGGTTGGAACGGAACGGAACGATAGTACTTATTTTCTCTCTTTCTCATACTTTTCCAACCTATGTTGGCTTGAAATGAAGCCATAATAGTATTTTCGAATTTTTTAATTTTTTTGCTATTTTTTTGTAATTTTCTATTACGCGTCGGGTTGGAACGGAACAGAACAATAATTTTTATTTTCTCTCTTTCTCAGCCTTTTCCAACCTATGTTGGCTTGAAATGAAGCCATAATGGTATTTTTGAATTTTTTTAATTTTTTTGCTATTTTTTTGAAATTTTCTAATAAGCGTAGGGTTGGAACGAACAGAACCGTAATTTTTATTTTCTCTCTTTCTCAGCCTTTTCCAACCTATGTTGGCTTGAAATGAAGCTATAATGGTGTTTTTGAATTTTTTGAATTTTTTTGCTATTTTTTTGGAATTTTCTAATACGCGTCGGGTTGGAACGGAATGGAGCAGTAATTTTTATTTTCTCTCTTTCTCAGCCTTTTCCAACCTATGTTAGCTTTAAATAAAGCCATAATGGTATTTTTGAATTTTTTTAATTTTTTGCAATTTTTTTGGAATTTTCTATTACCCATCGGGTAGGAACGGAACGGAATGTCAATTTTTATTTTTTCTCTTTCTCAGCCTTTTCCAACCTATTTTGGCTTGGAATGAACCCTTAACGGTATTTTTTAATTTATTGAATTTTTTTGCTATTTTTTTGGAATTTTCTATTACGTTTCGGGTTGGAACGGAACGGAACGATAGTACTTATTTTCTCTCTTTCTCATACTTTTCCAACCTATGTTGGCTTGAAATGAAGCCATAATAGTATTTTCGAATTTTTTAATTTTTTTGCTATTTTTTTGTAATTTTCTATTACGCGTCGGGTTGGAACGGAACAGAACAATAATTTTTATTTTCTCTCTTTCTCAGCCTTTTCCAACCTATGTTGGCTTGAAATGAAGCCATAATGGTATTTTTGAATTTTTTTAATTTTTTGCTATTTTTTTGGAATTTTTTATTACCCATCGGGTAGGAACGGAACGGAAAGAAATTTTTTATTTTTTCCCTTTCTCAGCCTTTTCCAACCTATTTTGGCTTGAAATGAACCCTTAACGGTATTTTTTAATTTATTGAATTTTTTTGCTATTTTTTTGGAATTTTCTAATACGCGTAGAATTGGAACGAAACAGAACAGTAATTTTTATTTTCTATCTTTCTCAGCCTTTTCCAACCTATGTTGGCTTGAAATGAAGCCATAATGGTATTTTTGAATTTTTTTAATTTTTTTGCTATTTTTTTGGAATTTTCTAATAAGCGTAGGGTTGGAACGAACAGAACAGTAATTTTTATTTTCTATCTTTCTCAGCCTTTTCCAACCTATGTTGGCTTGAAATGAAGCCATAATGGTATTTTTGAATTTTTTTAATTTTTTTGCTATTTTTTTGAAATTTTCTAATAAGCGTAGGGTTGGAACGAACAGAACCGTAATTTTTATTTTCTCTCTTTCTCAGCCTTTTCCAACCTATGTTGGCTTGAAATGAAGCTATAATGGTATTTTTGAATTTTTTGAATTTTTTTGCTATTTTTTTGGAATTTTCTAATACGCGTCGGGTTGGAACGGAATGGAGCAGTAATTTTTATTTTCTCTCTTTCTCAGCCTTTTCCAACCTATGTTAGCTTTAAATAAAGCCATAATGGTATTTTTGAATTTTTTTAATTTTTTGCAATTTTTTTGGAATTTTCTATTACCCATCGGGTAGGAACGGAACGGAATGTCAATTTTTATTTTTTCTCTTTCTCAGCCTTTTCCAACCTATTTTGGCTTGGAATGAACCCTTAACGGTATTTTTTAATTTATTGAATTTTTTTGCTATTTTTTTGGAATTTTCTATTACGTTTCGGGTTGGAACGGAACGGAACGATAGTACTTATTTTCTCTCTTTCTCATACTTTTCCAACCTATGTTGGCTTGAAATGAAGCCATAATAGTATTTTCGAATTTTTTAATTTTTTTGCTATTTTTTTGTAATTTTCTATTACGCGTCGGGTTGGAACGGAACAGAACAATAATTTTTATTTTCTCTCTTTCTCAGCCTTTTCCAACCTATGTTGGCTTGAAATGAAGCCATAATGGTATTTTTGAATTTTTTTAATTTTTTTGCTATTTTTTTGAAATTTTCTAATAAGCGTAGGGTTGGAACGAACAGAACCGTAATTTTTATTTTCTCTCTTTCTCAGCCTTTTCCAACCTATGTTGGCTTGAAATGAAGCTATAATGGTATTTTTGAATTTTTTGAATTTTTTTGCTATTTTTTTGGAATTTTCTAATACGCGTCGGGTTGGAACGGAATGGAGCAGTAATTTTTATTTTCTCTCTTTCTCAGCCTTTTCCAACCTATGTTAGCTTTAAATAAAGCCATAATGGTATTTTTGAATTTTTTTAATTTTTTGCAATTTTTTTGGAATTTTCTATTACCCATCGGGTAGGAACGGAACGGAATGTCAATTTTTATTTTTTCTCTTTCTCAGCCTTTTCCAACCTATTTTGGCTTGGAATGAACCCTTAACGGTATTTTTTAATTTATTGAATTTTTTTGCTATTTTTTTGGAATTTTCTATTACGTTTCGGGTTGGAACGGAACGGAACGATAGTACTTATTTTCTCTCTTTCTCATACTTTTCCAACCTATGTTGGCTTGAAATGAAGCCATAATAGTATTTTCGAATTTTTTAATTTTTTTGCTATTTTTTTGTAATTTTCTATTACGCGTCGGGTTGGAACGGAACAGAACAATAATTTTTATTTTCTCTCTTTCTCAGCCTTTTCCAACCTATGTTGGCTTGAAATGAAGCCATAATGGTATTTTTGAATTTTTTTAATTTTTTGCTATTTTTTTGGAATTTTTTATTACCCATCGGGTAGGAACGGAACGGAAAGAAATTTTTTATTTTTTCCCTTTCTCAGCCTTTTCCAACCTATTTTGGCTTGAAATGAACCCTTAACGGTATTTTTTAATTTATTGAATTTTTTTGCTATTTTTTTGGAATTTTCTAATACGCGTAGAATTGGAACGAAACAGAACAGTAATTTTTATTTTCTATCTTTCTCAGCCTTTTCCAACCTATGTTGGCTTGAAATGAAGCCATAATGGTATTTTTGAATTTTTTTAATTTTTTTGCTATTTTTTTGGAATTTTCTAATAAGCGTAGGGTTGGAACGAACAGAACAGTAATTTTTATTTTCTATCTTTCTCAGCCTTTTCCAACCTATGTTGGCTTGAAATGAAGCCATAATGGTATTTTTGAATTTTTTTAATTTTTTTGCTATTTTTTTGAAATTTTCTAATAAGCGTAGGGTTGGAACGAACAGAACCGTAATTTTTATTTTCTCTCTTTCTCAGCCTTTTCCAACCTATGTTGGCTTGAAATGAAGCTATAATGGTATTTTTGAATTTTTTGAATTTTTTTGCTATTTTTTTGGAATTTTCTAATACGCGTCGGGTTGGAACGGAATGGAGCAGTAATTTTTATTTTCTCTCTTTCTCAGCCTTTTCTAACCTATGTTAGCTTTAAATAAAGCCATAATGGTATTTTTGAATTTTTTTAATTTTTTGCAATTTTTTTGGAATTTTCTATTACCCATCGGGTAGGAACGGAACGGAATGTCAATTTTTATTTTTTCTCTTTCTCAGCCTTTTCCAACCTATTTTGGCTTGGAATGAACCCTTAACGGTATTTTTTAATTTATTGAATTTTTTTGCTATTTTTTTGGAATTTTCTATTACGTTTCGGGTTGGAACGGAACGGAACGATAGTACTTATTTTCTCTCTTTCTCATACTTTTCCAACCTATGTTGGCTTGAAATGAAGCCATAATAGTATTTTCGAATTTTTTAATTTTTTTAATATTTTTTTGTAATTTTCTGTTACGCGTCGGGTTGGAACGGAACAGAACAATAATTTTTATTTTCTCTCTTTCACAGCCTTTTCCAACCTATGTTGGCTTGAAATGAAGCCATAATGGTATTTTTGAATTTTTTTAATTTTTTTGCTATTTTTTTGGAATTTTCTAATACGCGTAGGATTGGAACGAAACGGAACAGTAATTGTTATTTTCTATCTTTCTCATCCTTTTCCAACCTATGTTGGCTTGAAATGAAGCCATAATGGTATTTTGGAATTTTTGAATTTTTTTGCTATTTTTTTGGAATTTTCTAAAACGCGTAGGGTTGGAACGGAACGGAACAGTAATTTTTATTTTCTCTCTTTCTCAGCCTTTTCCAACCTATGTTAGCTTTAATAAATAAAGCCATAATGGTATTTTTGAATTTTTTTAATTTTTTTGCTATTTTTTTGGAATTTTCTATTACGCGTCGGGTTGGAACGGAACAGAACAATAATTTTTATTTTCTCTCTTTCTCAGCCTTTTCCAACCTATGTTGGCTTGAAATGAAGCCATAATGGTATTTTTGAATTTTTTTAATTTTTTTGCTATTTTTTTGGAATTTTCTAATAAGCGTAGGGTTGGAACGAACAGAACAGTAATTTTTATTTTCTCTCTTTCTCATACTTTTCCAACCTATGTTGGCTTGAAATGAAGCCATAATAGTATTTTCGAATTTTTTAATTTTTTTGCTATTTTTTTGTAATTTTCTATTACGCGTCGGGTTGGAACGGAACAGAACAATAATTTTTATTTTCTCTCTTTCTCAGCCTTTTCCAACCTATGTTGGATTGAAATGAAGCCATAATGGTATTTTTGAATTTTTTTAATTTTTTGCTATTTTTTTGGAATTTTTTATTACCCATCGGGTAGGAACGGAACGGAAAGAAATTTTTTATTTTTTCCCTTTCTCAGCCTTTTCCAACCTATTTTGGCTTGAAATGAACCCTTAACGGTATTTTTTAATTTATTGAATTTTTTTGCTATTTTTTTGGAATTTTCTAATACGCGTAGAATTGGAACGAAACAGAACAGTAATTTTTATTTTCTATCTTTCTCAGCCTTTTCCAACCTATGTTGGCTTGAAATGAAGCCATAATGGTATTTTTTAATTTTTTTAATTTTTTTGCTATTTTTTTGGAATTTTCTAATAAGCGTAGGGTTGGAACGAACAGAACAGTAATTTTTATTTTCTCTCTTTCTCAGCCTTTTCCAACCTATGTTGGCTTGAAATGAAGCTATAATGGTATTTTTGAATTTTGTGAATTTTTTTGCTGTTTTTTTGGAATTTTCTAATACGCGTCGGGTTGGAACGGAATGGAGCAGTAATTTTTATTTTCTCTCTTTCTCAGCCTTTTCCAACCTATGTTAGCTTTAAATAAAGCCATAATGGTATTTTTGAATTTTTTTAATTTTTTGCAATTTTTTTGGAATTTTCTATTACCCATCGGGTAGGAACGGAACGGAAAGTCAATTTTTATTTTTTCTCTTTCTCAGCCTTTTCCAACCTATTTTGGCTTGGAATGAACCCTTAACGGTATTTTTTAATTTATTGAATTTTTTTGCTATTTTTTTGGAATTTTCTAATACGCGTAGGATTGGAACGAAACGGAACAGTAATTGTTATTTTCTATCTTTCTCATCCTTTTCCAACCTATGTTGGCTTGAAATGAAGCCATAATGGTATTTTTGAATTTTTTTAATTTTTTTGCTATTTTTTTGGAATTTTCTAATAAGCGTAGGGTTGGAACGAACAGAACAATAATTTTTATTTTCTATCTTTCTCAGCCTTTTCCAACCTATGTTGGCTTGAAATGAAGCCATAATGGTATTTTTGAATTTTTTTAATTTTTTTGCTATTTTTTTGGAATTTTCTAATAAGCGTAGGGTTGGAACGAACAGAACAGTAATTTTTATTTTCTCTCTTTCTCAGCCTTTTCCAACCTATGTTGGCTTGAAATGAAGCTATAATGGTATTTTTGAATTTTTTGAATTTTTTTGCTGTTTTTTTGGAATTTTCTAATACGCGTCGGGTTGGAACGGAATGGAGCAGTAATTTTTATTTTCTCTCTTTCTCAGCCTTTTCCAACCTATGTTAGCTTTAAATAAAGCCATAATGGTATTTTTGAATTTTTTTAATTTTTTGCAATTTTTTTGGAATTTTCTATTACCCATCGGGTAGGAACGGAACGGAAAGTCAATTTTTATTTTTTCTCTTTCTCAGCCTTTTCCAACCTATTTTGGCTTGGAATGAACCCTTAACGGTATTTTTTAATTTATTGAATTTTTTTGCTATTTTTTTGGAATTTTCTAATACGCGTAGGATTGGAACGAAACGGAACAGTAATTGTTATTTTCTATCCTTCTCATCCTTTTCCAACCTATGTTGGCTTGAAATGAAGCCATAATGGTATTTTTGAATTTTTTTAATTTTTTTGCTATTTTTTTGTAATTTTCTATTACGCGTCGGGTTGGAACGGAACAGAACAATAATTTTTATTTTCTCTCTTTCTCAGCCTTTTCCAACCTATGTTGGCTTGAAATGAAGCCATAATGGTATTTTTGAATTTTTTTAATTTTTTGCTATTTTTTTGGAATTTTTTATTACCCATCGGGTAGGAACGGAACGGAAAGAAATTTTTTATTTTTTCCCTTTCTCAGCCATTTCCAACCTATTTTGGCTTGAAATGAACCCTTAACGGTATTTTTTAATTTATTGAATTTTTTTGCTATATTTTTGGAATTTTCTAATACGCGTAGAATTGGAACGAAACAGAACAGTAATTTTTATTTTCTATCTTTCTCAGCCTTTTCCAACCTATGTTGGCTTGAAATGAAGCCATAATGGTATTTTTGAATTTTTTTAATTTTTTTGCTATTTTTTTGGAATTTTCTAATAAGCGTAGGGTTGGAACGAACAGAACAGTAATTTTTATTTTCTCTCTTTCTCAGCCTTTTCCAACCTATGTTGGCTTGAAATGAAGCTATAATGGTATTTTTGAATTTTTTGAATTTTTTTGCTGTTTTTTTGGAATTTTCTAATACGCGTCGGGTTGGAACGGAATGGAGCAGTAATTTTTATTTTCTCTCTTTCTCAGCCTTTTCCAACCTATGTTAGCTTTAAATAAAGCCATAATGGTATTTTTGAATTTTTTTAATTTTTTGCAATTTTTTTGGAATTTTCTATTACCCATCGGGTAGGAACGGAACGGAAAGTCAATTTTTATTTTTTCTCTTTCTCAGCCTTTTCCAACCTATTTTGGCTTGGAATGAACCCTTAACGGTATTTTTTAATTTATTGAATTTTTTTGCTATTTTTTTGGAATTTTCTATTACGTTTCGGGTTGGAACGGAACGGAACGATAGTACTTATTTTCTCTCTTTCTCATACTTTTCCAACCTATGTTGGCTTGAAATGAAGCCATAATAGTATTTTCGAATTTTTTAATTTTTTTGCTATTTTTTTGTAATTTTCTATTACGCGTCGGGTTGGAACGGAACAGAACAATAATTTTTATTTTCTCTCTTTCTCAGCCTTTTCCAACCTATGTTGGCTTGAAATGAAGCAATAATGGTATTTTTGAATTTTTTTAATTTTTTTGCTATTTTTTTGGAATTTTCTAATACGCGTAGGATTGGAACGAAACGGAACAGTAATTGTTATTTTCTATCTTTCTCATCCTTTTCCAACCTATGTTGGCTTGAAATGAAGCCATAATGGTATTTTGGAATTTTTGAATTTTTTTGCTATTTTTTTGGAATTTTCTAAAACGCGTAGGGTTGGAACGGAACGGAACAGTAATTTTTATTTTCTCTCTTTCTCAGCCTTTTCCAACCTATGTTAGCTTTAAATAAAGCCATAATGGTATTTTTGAATTTTTTTAATTTTTTTGCTATTTTTTTGGAATTTTCTATTACGCGTCGGGTTGGAACGGAACAGAACAATAATTTTTATTTTCTCTCTTTCTCAGCCTTTTCCAACCTATGTTGGCTTGAAATGAAGCCATAATGGTATTTTTGAATTTTTTTAATTTTTTTGCTATTTTTTTGGAATTTTCTAATAAGCGTAGGGTTGGAACGAACAGAACAGTAATTTTTATTTTCTCTCTTTCTCATACTTTTCCAACCTATGTTGGCTTGAAATGAAGCCATAATAGTATTTTCGAATTTTTTAATTTTTTTGCTATTTTTTTGTAATTTTCTATTACGCGTCGGGTTGGAACGGAACAGAACAATAATTTTTATTTTCTCTCTTTCTCAGCCTTTTCCAACCTATGTTGGCTTGAAATGAAGCCATAATGGTATTTTTGAATTTTTTTAATTTTTTCCTTTTTTTTTGGAATTTTTTATTACCCATCGGGTAGGAACGGAACGGAAAGAAATTTTTTATTTTTTCCCTTTCTCAGCCTTTTCCAACCTATTTTGGCTTGAAATGAACCCTTAACGGTATTTTTTAATTTATTGAATTTTTTTGCTATTTTTTTGGAATTTTCTAATACGCGTAGAATTGGAACGAAACAGAACAGTAATTTTTATTTTCTATCTTTCTCAGCCTTTTCCAACCTATGTTGGCTTGAAATGAAGCCATAATGGTATTTTTGAATTTTTTTAATTTTTTTGCTATTTTTTTGGAATTTTCTAATAAGCGTAGGGTTGGAACGAACAGAACAGTAATTTTTATTTTCTATCTTTCTCAGCCTTTTCCAACCTATGTTGGCTTGAAATGAAGCCATAATGGTATTTTTGAATTTTTTTAATTTTTTTGCTATTTTTTTGAAATTTTCTAATAAGCGTAGGGTTGGAACGAACAGAACCGTAATTTTTATTTTCTCTCTTTCTCAGCCTTTTCCAACCTATGTTGGCTTGAAATGAAGCTATAATGGTATTTTTGAATTTTTTGAATTTTTTTGCTATTTTTTTGGAATTTTCTAATACGCGTCGGGTTGGAACGGAATGGAGCAGTAATTTTTATTTTCTCTCTTTCTCAGCCTTTTCCAACCTATGTTAGCTTTAAATAAAGCCATAATGGTATTTTTGAATTTTTTTAATTTTTTGCAATTTTTTTGGAATTTTCTATTACCCATCGGGTAGGAACGGAACGGAATGTCAATTTTTATTTTTTCTCTTTCTCAGCCTTTTCCAACCTATTTTGGCTTGGAATGAACCCTTAACGGTATTTTTTAATTTATTGAATTTTTTTGCTATTTTTTTGGAATTTTCTATTACGTTTCGGGTTGGAACGGAACGGAACGATAGTACTTATTTTCTCTCTTTCTCATACTTTTCCAACCTATGTTGGCTTGAAATGAAGCCATAATAGTATTTTCGAATTTTTTAATTTTTTTAATATTTTTTTGTAATTTTCTGTTACGCGTCGGGTTGGAACGGAACAGAACAATAATTTTTATTTTCTCTCTTTCACAGCCTTTTCCAACCTATGTTGGCTTGAAATGAAGCCATAATGGTATTTTTGAATTTTTTTAATTTTTTTGCTATTTTTTTGGAATTTTCTAATACGCGTAGGATTGGAACGAAACGGAACAGTAATTGTTATTTTCTATCTTTCTCATCCTTTTCCAACCTATGTTGGCTTGAAATGGAGCCATAATGGTATTTTGGAATTTTTGAATTTTTTTGCTATTTTTTTGGAATTTTCTAAAACGCGTAGGGTTGGAACGGAACGGAACAGTAATTTTTATTTTCTCTCTTTCTCAGCCTTTTCCAACCTATGTTAGCTTTAAATAAAGCCATAATGGTATTTTTGAATTTTTTTAATTTTTTTGCTATTTTTTTGGAATTTTCTATTACGCGTCGGGTTGGAACGGAACAGAACAATAATTTTTATTTTCTCTCTTTCTCAGCCTTTTCCAACCTATGTTGGCTTGAAATGAAGCCATAATGGTATTTTTGAATTTTTTTAATTTTTTTGCTATTTTTTTGGAATTTTCTAATAAGCGTAGGGTTGGAACGAACAGAACAGTAATTTTTATTTTCTCTCTTTCTCATACTTTTCCAACCTATGTTGGCTTGAAATGAAGCCATAATAGTATTTTCGAATTTTTTAATTTTTTTGCTATTTTTTTGTAATTTTCTATTACGCGTCGGGTTGGAACGGAACAGAACAATAATTTTTATTTTCTCTCTTTCTCAGCCTTTTCCAACCTATGTTGGCTTGAAATGAAGCCATAATGGTATTTTTGAATTTTTTTAATTTTTTGCTATTTTTTTGGAATTTTTTATTACCCATCGGGTAGGAACGGAACGGAAAGAAATTTTTTATTTTTTCCTTTTCTCAGCCTTTTCCAACCTATTTTGGCTTGAAATGAACCCTTAACGGTATTTTTTAATTTATTGAATTTTTTTGCTATTTTTTTGGAATTTTCTAATACGCGTAGAATTGGAACGAAACAGAACAGTAATTTTTATTTTCTATCTTTCTCAGCCTTTTCCAACCTATGTTGGCTTGAAATGAAGCCATAATGGTATTTTTTAATTTTTTTAATTTTTTTGCTATTTTTTTGGAATTTTCTAATAAGCGTAGGGTTGGAACGAACAGAACAGTAATTTTTATTTTCTCTCTTTCTCAGCCTTTTCCAACCTATGTTGGCTTGAAATGAAGCCATAATGGTATTTTTGAATTTTTTTAATTTTTTGCTATTTTTTTGGAATTTTTTATTACCCATCGGGTAGGAACGGAACGGAAAGAAATTTTTTATTTTTTCCCTTTCTCAGCCTTTTCCAACCTATTTTGGCTTGAAATGAACCCTTAACGGTATTTTTTAATTTATTGAATTTTTTTGCTATTTTTTTGGAATTTTCTAATACGCGTAGGATTGGAACGAAACGGAACAGTAATTGTTATTTTCTATCCTTCTCATCCTTTTCCAACCTATGTTGGCTTGAAATGAAGCCATAATGGTATTTTTGAATTTTTTTAATTTTTTTGCTATTTTTTTGTAATTTTCTATTACGCGTCGGGTTGGAACGGAACAGAACAATAATTTTTATTTTCTCTCTTTCTCAGCCTTTTCCAACCTATGTTGGCTTGAAATGAAGCCATAATGGTATTTTTGAATTTTTTTAATTTTTTGCTATTTTTTTGGAATTTTTTATTACCCATCGGGTAGGAACGGAACGGAAAGAAATTTTTTATTTTTTCCCTTTCTCAGCCATTTCCAACCTATTTTGGCTTGAAATGAACCCTTAACGGTATTTTTTAATTTATTGAATTTTTTTGCTATATTTTTGGAATTTTCTAATACGCGTAGAATTGGAACGAAACAGAACAGTAATTTTTATTTTCTATCTTTCTCAGCCTTTTCCAACCTATGTTGGCTTGAAATGAAGCCATAATGGTATTTTTTAATTTTTTTAATTTTTTTGCTATTTTTTTGGAATTTTCTAATAAGCGTAGGGTTGGAACGAACAGAACAGTAATTTTTATTTTCTCTCTTTCTCAGCCTTTTCCAACCTATGTTGGCTTGAAATGAAGCTATAATGGTATTTTTGAATTTTTTGAATTTTTTTGCTGTTTTTTTGGAATTTTCTAATACGCGTCGGGTTGGAACGGAATGGAGCAGTAATTTTTATTTTCTCTCTTTCTCAGCCTTTTCCAACCTATGTTAGCTTTAAATAAAGCCATAATGGTATTTTTGAATTTTTTTAATTTTTTGCAATTTTTTTGGAATTTTCTATTACCCATCGGGTAGGAACGGAACGGAAAGTCAATTTTTATTTTTTCTCTTTCTCAGCCTTTTCCAACCTATTTTGGCTTGGAATGAACCCTTAACGGTATTTTTTAATTTATTGAATTTTTTTGCTATTTTTTTGGAATTTTCTAATACGCGTAGGATTGGAACGAAACGGAACAGTAATTGTTATTTTCTATCTTTCTCATCCTTTTCCAACCTATGTTGGCTTGAAATGAAGCCATAATGGTATTTTTGAATTTTTTTAATTTTTTTGCTATTTTTTTGGAATTTTCTAAAACGCGTAGGGTTGGAACGGAACGGAACAGTAATTTTTGTTTTCTCTCTTTCTCAGCCTTTTCCAACCTATGTTGGCTTGAAATGAAGCTATAATGGTATTTTTGAATTTTTTGAATTTTTTTGCTATTTTTTTAGAATTTTCTATTACGTTTCGGGTTGGAACGGAACGGAACGATAGTACTGATTTTCTCTCTTTCTCATACTTTTCCAACCTATGATGGCTTGAAATGAAGCCATAATGGTATTTTTGAATTTTTTTAATTTTTTGCTATTTTTTTGGAATTTTTTATTACCCATCGGGTAGGAACGGAACGGAAAGAAATTTTTTATTTTTTCCCTTTCTCAGCCTTTTCCAACCTATTTTGGCTTGAAATGAACCCTTAACGGTATTTTTTAATTTATTGAATTTTTTTGCTATTTTTTTGGAATTTTCTAATACGCGTAGAATTGGAACGAAACAGAACAGTAATTTTTATTTTCTATCTTTCTCAGCCTTTTCCAACCTATGTTGGCTTGAAATGAAGCCATAATGGTATTTTTGAATTTTTTTAATTTTTTTGCTATTTTTTTGGAATTTTCTAATAAGCGTAGGGTTGGAACGAACAGAACAGTAATTTTTATTTTCTATCTTTCTCAGCCTTTTCCAACCTATGTTGGCTTGAAATGAAGCCATAATGGTATTTTTGAATTTTTTTAATTTTTTTGCTATTTTTTTGAAATTTTCTAATAAGCGTAGGGTTGGAACGAACAGAACCGTAATTTTTATTTTCTCTCTTTCTCAGCCTTTTCCAACCTATGTTGGCTTGAAATGAAGCTATAATGGTATTTTTGAATTTTTTGAATTTTTTTGCTATTTTTTTGGAATTTTCTAATACGCGTCGGGTTGGAATGGAATGGAGCAGTAATTTTTATTTTCTCTCTTTCTCAGCCTTTTCCAACCTATGTTAGCTTTAAATAAAGCCATAATGGTATTTTTGAATTTTTTTAATTTTTTGCAATTTTTTTGGAATTTTCTATTACCCATCGGGTAGGAACGGAACGGAATGTCAATTTTTATTTTTTCTCTTTCTCAGCCTTTTCCAACCTATTTTGGCTTGGAATGAACCCTAAACTGTATTTTTTAATTTATTGAATTTTTTTGCTATTTTTTTGGAATTTTCTAATACGCGTAGGATTGGAACGAAACGGAACAGTAATTGTTATTTTCTATCTTTCTCATCCTTTTCCAACCTATGTTGGCTTGAAATGAAGCCATAATGGTATTTTTGAATTTTTTTAATTTTTTTGCTATTTTTTTGGAATTTTCTAAAACGCGTAGGGTTGGAACGGAACGGAACAGTAATTTTTATTTTCTCTCTTTCTCAGCCTTTTCCAACCTATGTTGGCTTGAAATGAAGCTATAATGGTATTTTTGAATTTTTTGAATTTTTTTGCTATTTTTTTAGAATTTTCTATTACGTTTCGGGTTGGAACGGAACGGAACGATAGTACTGATTTTCTCTCTTTCTCATACTTTTCCAACCTATGTTGGCTTGAAATGAAGCCATAATGGTATTTTTGAATTTTTTTAATTTTTTTGCTATTTTTTTGGAATTTTCTAATACGCGTAGGATTGGAACGAAACGGAACAGTAATTGTTATTTTCTATCTTTCTCATCCTTTTCCAACCTATGTTGGCTTGAAATGAAGTCATAATGGTATTTTTGAATTTTTTAATTTTTTTGCTATTTTTTTGGAATTTTCTAAAACGCGTAGGGTTGGAACGGAACGGAACAGTAATTTTTATTTTCTCTCTTTCTCAGCCTTTTCCGACCTATGTTGGCTTGAATTGAAGCCATAATGGTATTTTTGAATTTTTTGAATTTTTTTGGTATTTTTTTGGAATTTCTATTACCCATCAGGTAGGAACGGAACGGAAAGACAATTTTATTTTTCCTCTTTCTCAACCTTTTCAACCTATTTTGGCTTGAAATGAACCCCTTAACGGTATTTTTTAATTTATTGAATTTTTTTGCTAGTTTTTTGGAATTTTCTAATACACGTCGGGTTGGAACGGAATGCAGCAGTAATTTTTATTTTCCCTCTTTCTCAGCCTTTTCCAACCTATGTTGGCTTGAAATAAAGCCATAATGGTATTTTTGAATTTTTTTAATTTTTTGCTATTTTTTTGGAATTTTTTATTACCCATCGGGTAGGAACGGAACGGAAAGAAATTTTTTATTTTTTCCCTTTCTCAGCCTTTTCCAACCTATTTTGGCTTCAAATGAACCCTTAACGGTATTTTTTAATTTATTGAATTTTTTTGCTATTTTTTTGGAATTTTCTAATACGCGTAGAATTGGAACGAAACAGAACAGTAATTTTTATTTTCTATCTTTCTCAGCCTTTTCCAACCTATGTTGGCTTGAAATGAAGCCATAATGGTATTTTTGAATTTTTTTAATTTTTTTGCTATTTTTTTGGAATTTTCTAATAAGCGTAGGGTTGGAACGAACAGAACAGTAATTTTTATTTTCTATCTTTCTCAGCCTTTTCCAACCTATGTTGGCTTGAAATGAAGCCATAATGGTATTTTTGAATTTTTTTAATTTTTTTGCTATTTTTTTGGAATTTTCTAATAAGCGTAGGGTTGGAACGAACAGAACAGTAATTTTTATTTTCTCTCTTTCTCAGCCTTTTCCAACCTATGTTGGCTTGAAATGAAGCTATAATGGTATTTTTGAATTTTTTGAATTTTTTTGCTGTTTTTTTGGAATTTTCTAATATGCGTCGGGTTGGAACGGAATGGAGCAGTAATTTTTATTTTCTCTCTTTCTCAGCCTTTTCCAACCTATGTTAGCTTTAAATAAAGCCATAATGGTATTTTTGAATTTTTTTAATTTTTTGCAATTTTTTTGGAATTTTCTATTACCCATCGGGTAGGAACGGAACGGAAAGTCAATTTTTATTTTTTCTCTTTCTCAGCCTTTTCCAACCTATTTTGGCTTGGAATGAACCCTTAACGGTATTTTTTAATTTATTGAATTTTTTTGCTATTTTTTTGGAATTTTCTAATACGCGTAGGATTGGAACGAAACGGAACAGTAATTGTTATTTTCTATCTTTCTCATCCTTTTCCAACCTATGTTGGCTTGAAATGAAGCCATAATGGTATTTTTGAATTTTTTTAATTTTTTTGCTATTTTTTTGGAATTTTCTAAAACGCGTAGGGTTGGAACGGAACGGAACAGTAATTTTTGTTTTCTCTCTTTCTCAGCCTTTTCCAACCTATGTTGGCTTGAAATGAAGCTATAATGGTATTTTTGAATTTTTTGAATTTTTTTGCTATATTTTTAGAATTTTCTATTACGTTTCGGGTTGGAACGGAACGGAACGATAGTACTGATTTTCTCTCTTTCTCATACTTTTCCAACCTATGATGGCTTGAAATGAAGCCATAATAGTACTTTTGAATTTTTTTGCTATTTTTTTGGAATTTTCTATTACGTTTCGGGTTGGAACGGAACGGAACGATAGTACTTATTTTCTCTCTTTCTCATACTTTTCCAACCTATGTTGGCTTGAAATGAAGCCATAATAGTATTTTCGAATTTTTTAATTTTTTTGCTATTTTTTTGTAATTTTCTATTACGCGTCGGGTTGGAACGGAACAGAACAATAATTTTTATTTTCTCTCTTTCTCAGCCTTTTCCAACCTATGTTGGCTTGAAATGAAGCCATAATGGTATTTTTGAATTTTTTTAATTTTTTTGCTATTTTTTTGGAATTTTCTAATACGCGTAGGATTGGAACGAAACGGAACAGTAATTGTTATTTTCTATCTTTCTCATCCTTTTCCAACCTATGTTGGCTTGAAATGAAGCCATAATGGTATTTTGGAATTTTTGAATTTTTTTTCTATTTTTTTGGAATTTTCTAAAACGCGTAGGGTTGGAACGGAACGGAACAGTAATTTTTATTTTCTCTCTTTCTCAGCCTTTTCCGACCTATGTTGGCTTGAATTGAAGCCATAATGGTATTTTTGAATTTTTTGAATTTTTTTGGCATTTTTTTGGAATTTCTATTACCCATCAGGTAGGAACGGAACGGAAAGACAATTTTTATTTTTCCTCTTTCTCAACCTTTTCAACCTATTTTGGCTTGAAATGAACCCCTTAACGGTATTTTTTAATTTATTGAATTTTTTTGCTAGTTTTTTGGAATTTTCTAATACACGTCGGGTTGGAACGGAATGCAGCAGTAATTTTTATTTTCCCTCTTTCTCAGCCTTTTCCAACCTATGTTGGCTTGAAATAAAGCCATAATGGTATTTTTGAATTTTTTTAATTTTTTGCTATTTTTTTGGAATTTTTTATTACCCATCGGGTAGGAACGGAACGGAAAGAAATTTTTTATTTTTTCCCTTTCTCAGCCTTTTCCAACCTATTTTGGCTTGAAATGAACCCTTAACGGTATTTTTTAATTTATTGAATTTTTTTGCTATTTTTTTGGAATTTTCTAATACGCGTAGAATTGGAACGAAACAGAACAGTAATTTTTATTTTCTATCTTTCTCAGCCTTTTCCAACCTATGTTGGCTTGAAATGAAGCCATAATGGTATTTTTGAATTTTTTTAATTTTTTTGCTATTTTTTTGGAATTTTCTAATAAGCGTAGGGTTGGAACGAACAGAACAGTAATTTTTATTTTCTATCTTTCTCAGCCTTTTCCAACCTATGTTGGCTTGAAATGAAGCCATAATGGTATTTTTGAATTTTTTTAATTTTTTTGCTATTTTTTTGAAATTTTCTATTACGTTTCGGGTTGGAACGGAACGGAACGATAGTACTGATTTTCTCTCTTTCTCATACTTTTCCAACCTATGATGGCTTGAAATGAAGCCATAATAGTATTTTTGAATTTTTTTGCTATTTTTTTGGAATTTTCTATTACGTTTCGGGTTGGAACGGAACGGAACGATAGTACTTATTTTCTCTCTTTCTCATACTTTTCCAACCTATGTTGGCTTGAAATGAAGCCATAATAGTATTTTCGAATTTTTTAATTTTTTTGCTATTTTTTTGTAATTTTCTATTACGCGTCAGGTTGGAACGGAACAGAACAATAATTTTTATTTTCTCTCTTTCTCAGCCTTTTCCAACCTATGTTGGCTTGAAATGAAGCCATAATGGTATTTTTGAATTTTTTTAATTTTTTTGCTATTTTTTTGGAATTTTCTAATACGCGTAGGATTGGAACGAAACGGAACAGTAATTGTTATTTTCTATCTTTCTCATCCTTTTCCAACCTATGTTGGCTTGAAATGAAGCCATAATGGTATTTTGGAATTTTTGAATTTTTTTGCTATTTTTTTGGAATTTTCTAAAACGCGTAGGGTTGGAACGGAACGGAACAGTAATTTTTATTTTCTCTCTTTCTCAGCCTTTTCCGACCTATGTTGGCTTGAATTGAAGCCATAATGGTATTTTTGAATTTTTTGAATTTTTTTGGCATTTTTTTGGAATTTCTATTACCCATCAGGTAGGAACGGAACGGAAAGACAATTTTTATTTTTCCTCTTTCTCAACCTTTTCAACCTATTTTGGCTTGAAATGAACCCCTTAACGGTATTTTTTAATTTATTGAATTTTTTTGCTAGTTTTTTGGAATTTTCTAATACACGTCGGGTTGGAACGGAATGCAGCAGTAATTTTTATTTTCCCTCTTTCTCAGCCTTTTCCAACCTATGTTGGCTTGAAATAAAGCCATAATGGTATTTTTGAATTTTTTTAATTTTTTGCTATTTTTTTGGAATTTTTTATTACCCATCGGGTAGGAACGGAACGGAAAGAAATTTTTTATTTTTTCCCTTTCTCAGCCTTTTCCAACCTATTTTGGCTTGAAATGAACCCTTAACGGTATTTTTTAATTTATTGAATTTTTTTGCTATTTTTTTGGAATTTTCTAATACGCGTAGAATTGGAACGAAACAGAACAGTAATTTTTATTTTCTATCTTTCTCAGCCTTTTCCAACCTATGTTGGCTTGAAATGAAGCCATAATGGTATTTTTGAATTTTTTTAATTTTTTTGCTATTTTTTTGGAATTTTCTAATAAGCGTAGGGTTGGAACGAACAGAACAGTAATTTTTATTTTCTATCTTTCTCAGCCTTTTCCAACCTATGTTGGCTTGAAATGAAGCCATAATGGTATTTTTGAATTTTTTTAATTTTTTTGCTATTTTTTTGAAATTTTCTAATAAGCGTAGGGTTGGAACGAACAGAACCGTAATTTTTATTTTCTCTCTTTCTCAGCCTTTTCCAACCTATGTTGGCTTGAAATGAAGCTATAATGGTATTTTTGAATTTTTTGAATTTTTTTTCTATTTTTTTGGAATTTTCTAATACGCGTCGGGTTGGAACGGAATGGAGCAGTAATTTTTATTTTCTCTCTTTCTCAGCCTTTTCCAACCTATGTTAGCTTTAAATAAAGCCATAATGGTATTTTTGAATTTTTTTTATTTTTTGCAATTTTTTTGGAATTTTCTATTACCCATCGGGTAGGAACGGAACGGAATGTCAATTTTTATTTTTTCTCTTTCTCAGCCTTTTCCAACCTATTTTGGCTTGGAATGAACCCTAAACTGTATTTTTTAATTTATTGAATTTTTTTGCTATTTTTTTGGAATTTTCTAATACGCGTAGGATTGGAACGAAACGGAACAGTAATTGTTATTTTCTATCTTTCTCATCCTTTTCCAACCTATGTTGGCTTGAAATGAAGCCATAATGGTATTTTTGAATTTTTTTAATTTTTTTGCTATTTTTTTGGAATTTTCTAAAACGCGTAGGGTTGGAACGGAACGGAACAGTAATTTTTATTTTCTCTCTTTCTCAGCCTTTTCCAACCTATGTTGGCTTGAAATGAAGCTATAATGGTATTTTTGAATTTTTTGAATTTTTTTGCTATTTTTTTAGAATTTTCTATTAGGTTTCGGGTTGGAACGGAACGGAACGATAGTACTGATTTTCTCTCTTTCTCATACTTTTCCAACCTATGTTGGCTTGAAATGAAGCCATAATGGTATTTTTGAATTTTTTTAATTTTTTTGCTATTTTTTTGGAATTTTCTAATACGCGTAGGATTGGAACGAAACGGAACAGTAATTGTTATTTTCTATCTTTCTCATCCTTTTCCAACCTATGTTGGCTTGAAATGAAGTCATAATGGTATTTTTGAATTTTTTAATTTTTTTGCTATTTTTTTGGAATTTTCTAAAACGCGTAGGGTTGGAACGGAACGGAACAGTAATTTTTATTTTCTCTCTTTCTCAGCCTTTTCCGACCTATGTTGGCTTGAATTGAAGCCATAATGGTATTTTTGAATTTTTTGAATTTTTTTGGTATTTTTTTGGAATTTCTATTACCCATCAGGTAGGAACGGAACGGAAAGACAATTTTATTTTTCCTCTTTCTCAACCTTTTCAACCTATTTTGGCTTGAAATGAACCCCTTAACGGTATTTTTTAATTTATTGAATTTTTTTGCTAGTTTTTTGGAATTTTCTAATACACGTCGGGTTGGAACGGAATGCAGCAGTAATTTTTATTTTCCCTCTTTCTCAGCCTTTTCCAACCTATGTTGGCTTGAAATAAAGCCATAATGGTATTTTTGAATTTTTTTAATTTTTTGCTATTTTTTTGGAATTTTTTATTACCCATCGGGTAGGAACGGAACGGAAAGAAATTTTTTATTTTTTCCCTTTCTCAGCCTTTTCCAACCTATTTTGGCTTGAAATGAACCCTTAACGGTATTTTTTAATTTATTGAATTTTTTTGCTATTTTTTTGGAATTTTCTAATACGCGTAGAATTGGAACGAAACAGAACAGTAATTTTTATTTTCTATCTTTCTCAGCCTTTTCCAACCTATGTTGGCTTGAAATGAAGCCATAATGGTATTTTTGAATTTTTTTAATTTTTTTGCTATTTTTTTGGAATTTTCTAATAAGCGTAGGGTTGGAACGAACAGAACAGTAATTTTTATTTTCTATCTTTCTCAGCCTTTTCCAACCTATGTTGGCTTGAAATGAAGCCATAATGGTATTTTTGAATTTTTTTAATTTTTTTGCTATTTTTTTGGAATTTTCTAATAAGCGTAGGGTTGGAACGAACAGAACAGTAATTTTTATTTTCTCTCTTTCTCAGCCTTTTCCAACCTATGTTGGCTTGAAATGAAGCTATAATGGTATTTTTGAATTTTTTGAATTTTTTTGCTGTTTTTTTGGAATTTTCTAATACGCGTCGGGTTGGAACGGAATGGAGCAGTAATTTTTATTTTCTCTCTTTCTCAGCCTTTTCCAACCTATGTTAGCTTTAAATAAAGCCATAATGGTATTTTTGAATTTTTTTAATTTTTTGCAATTTTTTTGGAATTTTCTATTACCCATCGGGTAGGAACGGAACGGAAAGTCAATTTTTATTTTTTCTCTTTCTCAGCCTTTTCCAACCTATTTTGGCTTGGAATGAACCCTTAACGGTATTTTTTAATTTATTGAATTTTTTTGCTATTTTTTTGGAATTTTCTAATACGCGTAGGATTGGAACGAAACGGAACAGTAATTGTTATTTTCTGTCTTTCTCATCCTTTTCCAACCTATGTTGGCTTGAAATGAAGCCATAATGGTATTTTTGAATTTTTTTAATTTTTTTGCTATTTTTTTGGAATTTTCTAAAACGCGTAGGGTTGGAACGGAACGGAACAGTAATTTTTGTTTTCTCTCTTTCTCAGCCTTTTCCAACCTATGTTGGCTTGAAATGAAGCTATAATGGTATTTTTGAATTTTTTGAATTTTTTTGCTATTTTTTTAGAATTTTCTATTACGTTTCGGGTTGGAACGGAACGGAACGATAGTACTGATTTTCTCTCTTTCTCATACTTTTCCAACCTATGATGGCTTGAAATGAAGCCATAATAGTATTTTTGAATTTTTTTGCTATTTTTTTGGAATTTTCTATTACGTTTCGGGTTGGAACGGAACGGAACGATAGTACTTATTTTCTCTCTTTCTCATACTTTTCCAACCTATGTTGGCTTGAAATGAAGCCATAATAGTATTTTCGAATTTTTTAATTTTTTTGCTATTTTTTTGTAATTTTCTATTACGCGTCGGGTTGGAACGGAACAGAACAATAATTTTTATTTTCTCTCTTTCTCAGCCTTTTCCAACCTATGTTGGCTTGAAATGAAGCCATAATGGTATTTTTGAATTTTTTTAATTTTTTTGCTATTTTTTTGGAATTTTCTAATACGCGTAGGATTGGAACGAAACGGAACAGTAATTGTTATTTTCTATCTTTCTCATCCTTTTCCAACCTATGTTGGCTTGAAATGAAGCCATAATGGTATTTTGGAATTTTTGAATTTTTTTGCTATTTTTTTGGAATTTTCTAAAACGCGTAGGGTTGGAACGGAACGGAACAGTAATTTTTATTTTCTCTCTTTCTCAGCCTTTTCCGACCTATGTTGGCTTGAATTGAAGCCATAATGGTATTTTTGAATTTTTTGAATTTTTTTGGTATTTTTTTGGAATTTCTATTACCCATCAGGTAGGAACGGAACGGAAAGACAATTTTTATTTTTCCTCTTTCTCAACCTTTTCAACCTATTTTGGCTTGAAATGAACCCCTTAACGGTATTTTTTAATTTATTGAATTTTTTTGCTAGTTTTTTGGAATTTTCTAATACACGTCGGGTTGGAACGGAATGCAGCAGTAATTTTTATTTTCCCTCTTTCTCAGCCTTTTCCAACCTATGTTGGCTTGAAATAAAGCCATAATGGTATTTTTGAATTTTTTTAATTTTTTGCTATTTTTTTGGAATTTTTTATTACCCATCGGGTAGGAACGGAACGGAAAGAAATTTTTTATTTTTTCCCTTTCTCAGCCTTTTCCAACCTATTTTGGCTTGAAATGAACCCTTAACGGTATTTTTTAATTTATTGAATTTTTTTGCTATTTTTTTGGAATTTTCTAATACGCGTAGAATTGGAACGAAACAGAACAGTAATTTTTATTTTCTATCTTTCTCAGCCTTTTCCAACCTATGTTGGCTTGAAATGAAGCCATAATGGTATTTTTGAATTTTTTTAATTTTTTTGCTATTTTTTTGGAATTTTCCAATAAGCGTAGGGTTGGAACGAACAGAACAGTAATTTTTATTTTCTATCTTTCTCAGCCTTTTCCAACCTATGTTGGCTTGAAATGAAGCCATAATGGTATTTTTGAATTTTTTTAATTTTTTTGCTATTTTTTTGAAATTTTCTAATAAGCGTAGGGTTGGAACGAACAGAACCGTAATTTTTATTTTCTCTCTTTCTCAGCCTTTTCCAACCTATGTTAGCTTTAAATAAAGCCATAATAGTATTTTTGAATTTTTTTAATTTTTTGCAATTTTTTTGGAATTTTCTAATACGCGTCGGGTTGGAACGGAATGGAGCAGTAATTTTTATTTTCTCTCTTTCTCAGCCTTTTCCAACATATGTTAGCTTTAAATAAAGCCATAATGGTATTTTTGAATTTTTTTAATTTTTTGTAATTTTTTTGGAATTTTCTATTACCCATCGGGTAGGAACGGAACGGAATATCAATTTTAATTTTTTCTCTTTCTCAGCCTTTTCCAACCTATTTTGGCTTGGAATGAACCCTTAACGGTATTTTTTAATTTATTGAATTTTTTTGCTATTTTTTTGGAATTTTCTAATACGCGTAGGATTGGAACGAAACGGAACAGTAATTGTTATTTTCTATCTTTCTCATCCTTTTCCAACCTATGTTGGCTTGAAATGAAGCCATAATGGTATTTTTGAATTTTTTTAATTTTTTTGCTATGTTTTTGGAATTTTCTAATACGCGTAGGATTGGAACGAAACGGAACAGTAATTGTTATTTTCTATCTTTCTCATCCTTTTCCAACCTATGTTGGCTTGAAATGAAGCCATAATGGTATTTTGGAATTTTTGAATTTTTTTGCTATTTTTTTGGAATTTTCTAAAACGCGTAGGGTTGGAACGGAACGGAACAGTAATTTTTATTTTCTCTCTTTCTCAGCCTTTTCCGACCTATGTTGGCTTGAATTGAAGCCATAATGGTATTTTTGAATTTTTTGAATTTTTTTGGTATTTTTTTGGAATTTTCTAATAAGCGTAGGGTTGGAACGAACAGAACAGTAATTTTTATTTTCTCTCTTTCTCAGCCTTTTCCAAGCTATGTTGGCTTGAAATGAAGCCATAATGGTATTTTTGAATTTTTTTAATTTTTTTGCTATTTTTTTGAAATTTTCTAATAAGCGTAGGGTTGGAACGAACAGAACCGTAATTTTTATTTTCTCTCTTTCTCAGCCTTTTCCAACCTATGTTGGCCTGAAATGAAGCTATAATGGTATTTTTGAATTTTTTGAATTTTTTTGCTATTTTTTTGGAATTTTCTAATACGCGTCGGGTTGGAACGGAATGGAGCAGTAATTTTTATTTTCTCTCTTTCTCAGCCTTTTCCAACCTATGTTGGCTTGAAATGAAGCTATAATGGTATTTTTGAATTTTTTGAATTTTTTTGCTATTTTTTTGGAATTTTCTAATACGCGTCGGGTTGGAACGGAATGGAGCAGTAATTTTTATTTTCTCTCTTTCTCAGCCTTTTCCAACCTATGTTGGCTTGAAATGAAGCTATAATGGTATTTTTGAATTTTTTGAATTTTTTTGCTATTTTTTTGGAATTTTCTAATACGCGTCGGGTTGGAACGGAATGGAGCAGTAATTTTTATTTTCTCTCTTTCTCAGCCTTTTCCAACATATGTTAGCTTTAAATAAAGCCATAATGGTATTTTTGAATTTTTTTAATTTTTTGCAATTTTTTTGGAATTTTCTATTACCCATCGGGTAGGAACGGAACGGAATGTCAATTTTTATTTTTTCTCTTTCTCAGCCTTTTCAACCTATTTTGGCTTGAAATGAACCCTTAACGGTATTTTTTAATTTATTGAATTTTTTTGCTATTTTTTTGGAATTTTCTAATACGCGTAGAATTGGAACGAAACAGAACAGTAATTTTTATTTTCTATCTTTCTCAGCCTTTTCCAACCTATGTTGGCTTGAAATGAAGCCATAATGGTATTTTTGAATTTTTTTAATTTTTTTGCTATTTTTTTGGAATTTTCCAATAAGCGTAGGGTTGGAACGAACAGAACAGTAATTTTTATTTTCTATCTTTCTCAGCCTTTTCCAACCTATGTTGGCTTGAAATGAAGCCATAATGGTATTTTTGAATTTTTTTAATTTTTTTGCTATTTTTTTGAAATTTTCTAATAAGCGTAGGGTTGGAACGAACAGAACCGTAATTTTTATTTTCTCTCTTTCTCAGCCTTTTCCAACCTATGTTAGCTTTAAATAAAGCCATAATGGTATTTTTGAATTTTTTTAATTTTTTGCAATTTTTTTGGAATTTTCTAATACGCGTCGGGTTGGAACGGAATGGAGCAGTAATTTTTATTTTCTCTCTTTCTCAGCCTTTTCCAACATATGTTAGCTTTAAATAAAGCCATAATGGTATTTTTGAATTTTTTTAATTTTTTGTAATTTTTTTGGAATTTTCTATTACCCATCAGGTAGGAACGGAACGGAAAGACAATTTTTATTTTTCCTCTTTCTCAACCTTTTCAACCTATTTTGGCTTGAAATGAACCCCTTAACGGTATTTTTTAATTTATTGAATTTTTTTGCTAGTTTTTTGGAATTTTCTAATACACGTCGGGTTGGAACGGAATGCAGCAGTAATTTTTATTTTCCCTCTTTCTCAGCCTTTTCCAACCTATGTTGGCTTGAAATAAAGCCATAATGGTATTTTTGAATTTTTTGAATTTTTTGCTATTTTTTTGGAATTTTTTATTACCCATCGGGTAGGAACGGAACGGAAAGAAATTTTTTATTTTTTCCCTTTCTCAGCCTTTTCCAACCTATTTTGGCTTGAAATGAACCCTTAACGGTATTTTTTAATTTATTGAATTTTTTTGCTATTTTTTTGGAATTTTCTAATACGCGTAGAATTGGAACGAAACAGAACAGTAATTTTTATTTTCTATCTTTCTCAGCCTTTTCCAACCTATGTTGGCTTGAAATGAAGCCATAATGGTATTTTTGAATTTTTTTAATTTTTTTGCTATTTTTTTGGAATTTTCTAATAAGCGTAGGGTTGGAACGAACAGAACAGTAATTTTTATTTTCTATCTTTCTCAGCCTTTTCCAACCTATGTTGGCTTGAAATGAAGCCATAATGGTATTTTTGAATTTTTTTAATTTTTTTGCTATTTTTTTGAAATTTTCTAATAAGCGTAGGGTTGGAACGAACAGAACCGTAATTTTTATTTTCTCTCTTTCTCAGCCTTTTCCAACCTATGTTGGCTTGAAATGAAGCTATAATGGTATTTTTGAATTTTTTGAATTTTTTTGCTATTTTTTTGGAATTTTCTAATACGCGTCGGGTTGGAACGGAATGGAGCAGTAATTTTTATTTTCTCTCTTTCTCAGCCTTTTCCAACATATGTTAGCTTTAAATAAAGCCATAATGGTATTTTTGAATTTTTTTAATTTTTTGCAATTTTTTTGGAATTTTCTATTACCCATCGGGTAGGAACGGAACGGAATGTCAATTTTTATTTTTTCTCTTTCTCAGCCTTTTCCAACCTATTTTGGCTTGGAATGAACCCTTAACGGTATTTTTTAATTTATTGAATTTTTTTGCTATTTTTTTGGAATTTTCTAATACGCGTAGGATTGGAACGAAACGGAACAGTAATTGTTATTTTCTATCTTTCTCATCCTTTTCCAACCTATGTTGGCTTGAAATGAAGCCATAATGGTATTTTTGAATTTTTTTAATTTTTTTGCTATTTTTTTGGAATTTTCTAAAACGCGTAGGGTTGGAACGGAACGGAACAGTAATTTTTATTTTCTCTCTTTCTCAGCCTTTTCCAACCTATGTTGGCTTGAAATGAAGCTATAATGGTATTTTTGAATTTTTTGAATTTTTTTGCTATTTTTTTAGAATTTTCTATTACGTTTCGGGTTGGAACGGAACGGAACGATAGTACTGATTTTCTCTCTTTCTCATACTTTTCCAACCTATGTTGGCTTGAAATGAAGCCATAATGGTATTTTTGAATTTTTTTAATTTTTTTGCTATTTTTTTGGAATTTTCTAATACGCGTAGGATTGGAACGAAACGGAACAGTAATTGTTATTTTCTATCTTTCTCATCCTTTTCCAACCTATGTTGGCTTGAAATGAAGTCATAATGGTATTTTTGAATTTTTTAATTTTTTTGCTATTTTTTTGGAATTTTCTAAAACGCGTAGGGTTGGAACGGAACGGAACAGTAATTTTTATTTTCTCTCTTTCTCAGCCTTTTCCGACCTATGTTGGCTTGAATTGAAGCCATAATGGTATTTTTGAATTTTTTGAATTTTTTTGGTATTTTTTTGGAATTTCTATTACCCATCAGGTAGGAACGGAACGGAAAGACAATTTTATTTTTCCTCTTTCTCAACCTTTTCAACCTATTTTGGCTTGAAATGAACCCCTTAACGGTATTTTTTAATTTATTGAATTTTTTTGCTAGTTTTTTGGAATTTTCTAATACACGTCGGGTTGGAACGGAATGCAGCAGTAATTTTTATTTTCCCTCTTTCTCAGCCTTTTCCAACCTATGTTGGCTTGAAATAAAGCCATAATGGTATTTTTGAATTTTTTTAATTTTTTGCTATTTTTTTGGAATTTTTTATTACCCATCGGGTAGGAACGGAACGGAAAGAAATTTTTTATTTTTTCCCTTTCTCAGCCTTTTCCAACCTATTTTGGCTTGAAATGAACCCTTAACGGTATTTTTTAATTTATTGAATTTTTTTGCTATTTTTTTGGAATTTTCTAATACGCGTAGAATTGGAACGAAACAGAACAGTAATTTTTATTTTCTATCTTTCTCAGCCTTTTCCAACCTATGTTGGCTTGAAATGAAGCCATAATGGTATTTTTGAATTTTTTTAATTTTTTTGCTATTTTTTTGGAATTTTCTAATAAGCGTAGGGTTGGAACGAACAGAACAGTAATTTTTATTTTCTATCTTTCTCAGCCTTTTCCAACCTATGTTGGCTTGAAATGAAGCCATAATGGTATTTTTGAATTTTTTTAATTTTTTTGCTATTTTTTTGGAATTTTCTAATAAGCGTAGGGTTGGAACGAACAGAACAGTAATTTTTATTTTCTCTCTTTCTCAGCCTTTTCCAACCTATGTTGGCTTGAAATGAAGCCATAATGGTATTTTGGAATTTTTGAATTTTTTTGCTATTTTTTTGGAATTTTCTAAAACGCGTAGGGTTGGAACGGAACGGAACAGTAATTTTTATTTTCTCTCTTTCTCAGCCTTTTCCAACCTATGTTGGCTTGAAATGAAGCCATAATGGTATTTTTGAATTTTTTTAATTTTTTTGCTATTTTTTTGGAATTTTCTAATACGCGTAGGATTGGAACGAAACGGAACAGTAATTGTTATTTTCTATCTTTCTCATCCTTTTCCAACCTATGTTGGCTTGAAATGAAGTCATAATGGTATTTTTGAATTTTTTAATTTTTTTGCTATTTTTTTGGAATTTTCTAAAACGCGTAGGGTTGGAACGGAACGGAACAGTAATTTTTATTTTCTCTCTTTCTCAGCCTTTTCCGACCTATGTTGGCTTGAATTGAAGCCATAATGGTATTTTTGAATTTTTTGAATTTTTTTGGTATTTTTTTGGAATTTCTATTACCCATCAGGTAGGAACGGAACGGAAAGACAATTTTATTTTTCCTCTTTCTCAACCTTTTCAACCTATTTTGGCTTGAAATGAACCCCTTAACGGTATTTTTTAATTTATTGAATTTTTTTGCTAGTTTTTTGGAATTTTCTAATACACGTCGGGTTGGAACGGAATGCAGCAGTAATTTTTATTTTCCCTCTTTCTCAGCCTTTTCCAACCTATGTTGGCTTGAAATAAAGCCATAATGGTATTTTTGAATTTTTTTAATTTTTTGCTATTTTTTTGGAATTTTTTATTACCCATCGGGTAGGAACGGAACGGAAAGAAATTTTTTATTTTTTCCCTTTCTCAGCCTTTTCCAACCTATTTTGGCTTGAAATGAACCCTTAACGGTATTTTTTAATTTATTGAATTTTTTTGCTATTTTTTTGGAATTTTCTAATACGCGTAGAATTGGAACGAAACAGAACAGTAATTTTTATTTTCTATCTTTCTCAGCCTTTTCCAACCTATGTTGGCTTGAAATGAAGCCATAATGGTATTTTTGAATTTTTTTAATTTTTTTGCTATTTTTTTGGAATTTTCTAATAAGCGTAGGGTTGGAACGAACAGAACAGTAATTTTTATTTTCTATCTTTCTCAGCCTTTTCCAACCTATGTTGGCTTGAAATGAAGCCATAATGGTATTTTTGAATTTTTTTAATTTTTTTGCTATTTTTTTGAAATTTTCTAATAAGCGTAGGGTTGGAACGAACAGAACCGTAATTTTTATTTTCTCTCTTTCTCAGCCTTTTCCAACCTATGTTGGCTTGAAATGAAGCTATAATGGTATTTTTGAATTTTTTGAATTTTTTTGCTATTTTTTTGGAATTTTCTAATACGCGTCGGGTTTGAACGGAATGGAGCAGTAATTTTTATTTTCTCTCTTTCTCAGCCTTTTCCAACATATGTTAGCTTTAAATAAAGCCATAATGGTATTTTTGAATTTTTTTAATTTTTTGCAATTTTTTTGGAATTTTCTATTACCCATCGGGTAGGAACGGAACGGAATGTCAATTTTTATTTTTTCTCTTTCTCAGCCTTTTCCAACCTATTTTGGCTTGGAATGAACCCTTAACGGTATTTTTTAATTTATTGAATTTTTTTGCTATTTTTTTGGAATTTTCTAATACGCGTAGGATTGGAACGAAACGGAACAGTAATTGTTATTTTCTATCTTTCTCATCCTTTTCCAACCTATGTTGGCTTGAAATGAAGCCATAATGGTATTTTTGAATTTTTTTAATTTTTTTGCTATTTTTTTGGAATTTTCTAAAACGCGTAGGGTTGGAACGGAACGGAACAGTAATTTTTATTTTCTCTCTTTCTCAGCCTTTTCCAACCTATGTTGGCTTGAAATGAAGCTATAATGGTATTTTTGAATTTTTTGAATTTTTTTGCTATTTTTTTAGAATTTTCTATTACGTTTCGGGTTGGAACGGAACGGAACGATAGTACTGATTTTCTCTCTTTCTCATACTTTTCCAACCTATGTTGGCTTGAATCGAAGCCATAATGGTATTTTTGAATTTTTTTAATTTTTTTGCTATTTTTTTGGAATTTTCTAATACGCGTAGGATTGGAACGAAACGGAACAGTAATTGTTATTTTCTATCTTTCTCATCCTTTTCCAACCTATGTTGGCTTGAAATGAAGTCATAATGGTATTTTTGAATTTTTTAATTTTTTTGCTATTTTTTTGGAATTTTCTAAAACGCGTAGGGTTGGAACGGAACGGAACAGTAATTTTTATTTTCTCTCTTTCTCAGCCTTTTCCGACCTATGTTGGCTTGAATTGAAGCCATAATGGTATTTTTGAATTTTTTGAATTTTTTTGGTATTTTTTTGGAATTTCTATTACCCATCAGGTAGGAACGGAACGGAAAGACAATTTTATTTTTCCTCTTTCTCAACCTTTTCAACCTATTTTGGCTTGAAATGAACCCCTTAACGGTATTTTTTAATTTATTGAATTTTTTTGCTAGTTTTTTGGAATTTTCTAATACACGTCGGGTTGGAACGGAATGCAGCAGTAATTTTTATTTTCCCTCTTTCTCAGCCTTTTCCAACCTATGTTGGCTTGAAATAAAGCCATAATGGTATTTTTGAATTTTTTTAATTTTTTGCTATTTTTTTGGAATTTTTTATTACCCATCGGGTAGGAACGGAACGGAAAGAAATTTTTTATTTTTTCCCTTTCTCAGCCTTTTCCAACCTATTTTGGCTTGAAATGAACCCTTAACGGTATTTTTTAATTTATTGAATTTTTTTGCTATTTTTTTGGAATTTTCTAATACGCGTAGAATTGGAACGAAACAGAACAGTAATTTTTATTTTCTATCTTTCTCAGCCTTTTCCAACCTATGTTGGCTTGAAATGAAGCCATAATGGTATTTTTGAATTTTTTTAATTTTTTTGCTATTTTTTTGGAATTTTCTAATAAGCGTAGGGTTGGAACGAACAGAACAGTAATTTTTATTTTCTATCTTTCTCAGCCTTTTCCAACCTATGTTGGCTTGAAATGAAGCCATAATGGTATTTTTGAATTTTTTTAATTTTTTTGCTATTTTTTTGGAATTTTCTAATAAGCGTAGGGTTGGAACGAACAGAACAGTAATTTTTATTTTCTCTCTTTCTCAGCCTTTTCCAACCTATGTTGGCTTGAAATGAAGCCATAATGGTATTTTGGAATTTTTGAATTTTTTTGCTATTTTTTTGGAATTTTCTAAAACGCGTAGGGTTGGAACGGAACGGAACAGTAATTTTTATTTTCTCTCTTTCTCAGCCTTTTCCAACCTATGTTGGCTTGAAATGAAGCCATAATGGTATTTTTGAATTTTTTTAATTTTTTTGCTATTTTTTTGGAATTTTCTAATACGCGTAGGATTGGAACGAAACGGAACAGTAATTGTTATTTTCTATCTTTCTCATCCTTTTCCAACCTATGTTGGCTTGAAATGAAGTCATAATGGTATTTTTGAATTTTTTAATTTTTTTGCTATTTTTTTGGAATTTTCTAAAACGCGTAGGGTTGGAACGGAACGGAACAGTAATTTTTATTTTCTCTCTTTCTCAGCCTTTTCCGACCTATGTTGGCTTGAATTGAAGCCATAATGGTATTTTTGAATTTTTTGAATTTTTTTGGTATTTTTTTGGAATTTCTATTACCCATCAGGTAGGAACGGAACGGAAAGACAATTTTATTTTTCCTCTTTCTCAACCTTTTCAACCTATTTTGGCTTGAAATGAACCCCTTAACGGTATTTTTTAATTTATTGAATTTTTTTGCTAGTTTTTTGGAATTTTCTAATACACGTCGGGTTGGAACGGAATGCAGCAGTAATTTTTATTTTCCCTCTTTCTCAGCCTTTTCCAACCTATGTTGGCTTGAAATAAAGCCATAATGGTATTTTTGAATTTTTTTAATTTTTTGCTATTTTTTTGGAATTTTTTATTACCCATCGGGTAGGAACGGAACGGAAAGAAATTTTTTATTTTTTCCCTTTCTCAGCCTTTTCCAACCTATTTTGGCTTGAAATGAACCCTTAACGGTATTTTTTAATTTATTGAATTTTTTTGCTATTTTTTTGGAATTTTCTAATACGCGTAGAATTGGAACGAAACAGAACAGTAATTTTTATTTTCTATCTTTCTCAGCCTTTTCCAACCTATGTTGGCTTGAAATGAAGCCATAATGGTATTTTTGAATTTTTTTAATTTTTTTGCTATTTTTTTGGAATTTTCTAATAAGCGTAGGGTTGGAACGAACAGAACAGTAATTTTTATTTTCTATCTTTCTCAGCCTTTTCCAACCTATGTTGGCTTGAAATGAAGCCATAATGGTATTTTTGAATTTTTTTAATTTTTTTGCTATTTTTTTGAAATTTTCTAATAAGCGTAGGGTTGGAACGAACAGAACCGTAATTTTTATTTTCTCTCTTTCTCAGCCTTTTCCAACCTATGTTGGCTTGAAATGAAGTTATAATGGTATTTTTGAATTTTTTGAATTTTTTTGCTATTTTTTTGGAATTTTCTAATACGCGTCGGGTTTGAACGGAATGGAGCAGTAATTTTTATTTTCTCTCTTTCTCAGCCTTTTCCAACATATGTTAGCTTTAAATAAAGCCATAATGGTATTTTTGAATTTTTTTAATTTTTTGCAATTTTTTTGGAATTTTCTATTACCCATCGGGTAGGAACGGAACGGAATGTCAATTTTTATTTTTTCTCTTTCTCAGCCTTTTCCAACCTATTTTGGCTTGGAATGAACCCTTAACGGTATTTTTTAATTTATTGAATTTTTTTGCTATTTTTTTGGAATTTTCTAATACGCGTAGGATTGGAACGAAACGGAACAGTAATTGTTATTTTCTATCTTTCTCATCCTTTTCCAACCTATGTTGGCTTGAAATGAAGCCATAATGGTATTTTTGAATTTTTTTAATTTTTTTGCTATTTTTTTGGAATTTTCTAAAACGCGTAGGGTTGGAACGGAACGGAACAGTAATTTTTATTTTCTCTCTTTCTCAGCCTTTTCCAACCTATGTTGGCTTGAAATGAAGCTATAATGGTATTTTTGAATTTTTTGAATTTTTTTGCTATTTTTTTAGAATTTTCTATTACGTTTCGGGTTGGAACGGAACGGAACGATAGTAGTACTGATTTTCTCTCTTTCTCATACTTTTCCAACCTATGTTGGCTTGAATCGAAGCCATAATGGTATTTTTGAATTTTTTTAATTTTTTTGCTATTTTTTTGGAATTTTCTAATACGCGTAGGATTGGAACGAAACGGAACAGTAATTGTTATTTTCTATCTTTCTCATCCTTTTCCAACCTATGTTGGCTTGAAATGAAGTCATAATGGTATTTTTGAATTTTTTAATTTTTTTGCTATTTTTTTGGAATTTTCTAAAACGCGTAGGGTTGGAACGGAACGGAACAGTAATTTTTATTTTCTCTCTTTCTCAGCCTTTTCCGACCTATGTTGGCTTGAATTGAAGCCATAATGGTATTTTTGAATTTTTTGAATTTTTTTGGTATTTTTTTGGAATTTCTATTACCCATCAGGTAGGAACGGAACGGAAAGACAATTTTATTTTTCCTCTTTCTCAACCTTTTCAACCTATTTTGGCTTGAAATGAACCCCTTAACGGTATTTTTTAATTTATTGAATTTTTTTGCTAGTTTTTTGGAATTTTCTAATACACGTCGGGTTGGAACGGAATGCAGCAGTAATTTTTATTTTCCCTCTTTCTCAGCCTTTTCCAACCTATGTTGGCTTGAAATAAAGCCATAATGGTATTTTTGAATTTTTTTAATTTTTTGCTATTTTTTTGGAATTTTTTATTACCCATCGGGTAGGAACGGAACGGAAAGAAATTTTTTATTTTTTCCCTTTCTCAGCCTTTTCCAACCTATTTTGGCTTGAAATGAACCCTTAACGGTATTTTTTAATTTATTGAATTTTTTTGCTATTTTTTTGGAATTTTCTAATACGCGTAGAATTGGAACGAAACAGAACAGTAATTTTTATTTTCTATCTTTCTCAGCCTTTTCCAACCTATGTTGGCTTGAAATGAAGCCATAATGGTATTTTTGAATTTTTTTAATTTTTTTGCTATTTTTTTGGAATTTTCTAATAAGCGTAGGGTTGGAACGAACAGAACAGTAATTTTTATTTTCTATCTTTCTCAGCCTTTTCCAACCTATGTTGGCTTGAAATGAAGCCATAATGGTATTTTTGAATTTTTTTAATTTTTTTGCTATTTTTTTGGAATTTTCTAATAAGCGTAGGGTTGGAACGAACAGAACAGTAATTTTTATTTTCTCTCTTTCTCAGCCTTTTCCAACCTATGTTGGCTTGAAATGAAGCCATAATGGTATTTTGGAATTTTTGAATTTTTTTGCTATTTTTTTGGAATTTTCTAAAACGCGTAGGGTTGGAACGGAACGGAACAGTAATTTTTATTTTCTCTCTTTCTCAGCCTTTTCCAACCTATGTTGGCTTGAAATGAAGCCATAATGGTATTTTTGAATTTTTTTAATTTTTTTGCTATTTTTTTGGAATTTTCTAATACGCGTAGGATTGGAACGAAACGGAACAGTAATTGTTATTTTCTATCTTTCTCATCCTTTTCCAACCTATGTTGGCTTGAAATGAAGTCATAATGGTATTTTTGAATTTTTTAATTTTTTTGCTATTTTTTTGGAATTTTCTAAAACGCGTAGGGTTGGAACGGAACGGAACAGTAATTTTTATTTTCTCTCTTTCTCAGCCTTTTCCGACCTATGTTGGCTTGAATTGAAGCCATAATGGTATTTTTGAATTTTTTGAATTTTTTTGGTATTTTTTTGGAATTTCTATTACCCATCAGGTGGGAACGGAACGGAAAGACAATTTTATTTTTCCTCTTTCTCAACCTTTTCAACCTATTTTGGCTTGAAATGAACCCCTTAACGGTATTTTTTAATTTATTGAATTTTTTTGCTAGTTTTTTGGAATTTTCTAATACACGTCGGGTTGGAACGGAATGCAGCAGTAATTTTTATTTTCCCTCTTTCTCAGCCTTTTCCAACCTATGTTGGCTTGAAATAAAGCCATAATGGTATTTTTGAATTTTTTTAATTTTTTGCTATTTTTTTGGAATTTTTTATTACCCATCGGGTAGGAACGGAACGGAAAGAAATTTTTTATTTTTTCCCTTTCTCAGCCTTTTCCAACCTATTTTGGCTTGAAATGAACCCTTAACGGTATTTTTTAATTTATTGAATTTTTTTGCTATTTTTTTGGAATTTTCTAATACGCGTAGAATTGGAACGAAACAGAACAGTAATTTTTATTTTCTATCTTTCTCAGCCTTTTCCAACCTATGTTGGCTTGAAATGAAGCCATAATGGTATTTTTTAATTTTTTTAATTTTTTTGCTATTTTTTTGGAATTTTCTAATAAGCGTAGGGTTGGAACGAACAGAACAGTAATTTTTATTTTCTATCTTTCTCAGCCTTTTCCAACCTATGTTGGCTTGAAATGAAGCCATAATGGTATTTTTGAATTTTTTTAATTTTTTTGCTATTTTTTTGAAATTTTCTAATAAGCGTAGGGTTGGAACGAACAGAACCGTAATTTTTATTTTCTCTCTTTCTCAGCCTTTTCCAACCTATGTTGGCTTGAAATGAAGCTATAATGGTATTTTTGAATTTTTTGAATTTTTTTGCTATTTTTTTGGAATTTTCTAATACGCGTCGGGTTTGAACGGAATGGAGCAGTAATTTTTATTTTCTCTCTTTCTCAGCCTTTTCCAACATATGTTAGCTTTAAATAAAGCCATAATGGTATTTTTGAATTTTTTTAATTTTTTGCAATTTTTTTGGAATTTTCTATTACCCATCGGGTAGGAACGGAACGGAATGTCAATTTTTATTTTTTCTCTTTCTCAGCCTTTTCCAACCTATTTTGGCTTGGAATGAACCCTTAACGGTATTTTTTAATTTATTGAATTTTTTTGCTATTTTTTTGGAATTTTCTAATACGCGTAGGATTGGAACGAAACGGAACAGTAATTGTTATTTTCTATCTTTCTCATCCTTTTCCAACCTATGTTGGCTTGAAATGAAGCCATAATGGTATTTTTGAATTTTTTTAATTTTTTTGCTATTTTTTTGGAATTTTCTAAAACGCGTAGGGTTGGAACGGAACGGAACAGTAATTTTTATTTTCTCTCTTTCTCAGCCTTTTCCAACCTATGTTGGCTTGAAATGAAGCTATAATGGTATTTTTGAATTTTTTGAATTTTTTTGCTATTTTTTTAGAATTTTCTATTACGTTTCGGGTTGGAACGGAACGGAACGATAGTACTGATTTTCTCTCTTTCTCATACTTTTCCAACCTATGTTGGCTTGAATCGAAGCCATAATGGTATTTTTGAATTTTTTTAATTTTTTTGCTATTTTTTTGGAATTTTCTAATACGCGTAGGATTGGAACGAAACGGAACAGTAATTGTTATTTTCTATCTTTCTCATCCTTTTCCAACCTATGTTGGCTTGAAATGAAGTCATAATGGTATTTTTGAATTTTTTAATTTTTTTGCTATTTTTTTGGAATTTTCTAAAACGCGTAGGGTTGGAACGGAACGGAACAGTAATTTTTATTTTCTCTCTTTCTCAGCCTTTTCCGACCTATGTTGGCTTGAATTGAAGCCATAATGGTATTTTTGAATTTTTTGAATTTTTTTGGTATTTTTTTGGAATTTCTATTACCCATCAGGTAGGAACGGAACGGAAAGACAATTTTATTTTTCCTCTTTCTCAACCTTTTCAACCTATTTTGGCTTGAAATGAACCCCTTAACGGTATTTTTTAATTTATTGAATTTTTTTGCTAGTTTTTTGGAATTTTCTAATACACGTCGGGTTGGAACGGAATGCAGCAGTAATTTTTATTTTCCCTCTTTCTCAGCCTTTTCCAACCTATGTTGGCTTGAAATAAAGCCATAATGGTATTTTTGAATTTTTTTAATTTTTTGCTATTTTTTTGGAATTTTTTATTACCCATCGGGTAGGAACGGAACGGAAAGAAATTTTTTATTTTTTCCCTTTCTCAGCCTTTTCCAACCTATTTTGGCTTGAAATGAACCCTTAACGGTATTTTTTAATTTATTGAATTTTTTTGCTATTTTTTTGGAATTTTCTAATACGCGTAGAATTGGAACGAAACAGAACAGTAATTTTTATTTTCTATCTTTCTCAGCCTTTTCCAACCTATGTTGGCTTGAAATGAAGCCATAATGGTATTTTTGAATTTTTTTAATTTTTTTGCTATTTTTTTGGAATTTTCTAATAAGCGTAGGGTTGGAACGAACAGAACAGTAATTTTTATTTTCTATCTTTCTCAGCCTTTTCCAACCTATGTTGGCTTGAAATGAAGCCATAATGGTATTTTTGAATTTTTTTAATTTTTTTGCTATTTTTTTGGAATTTTCTAATAAGCGTAGGGTTGGAACGAACAGAACAGTAATTTTTATTTTCTCTCTTTCTCAGCCTTTTCCAACCTATGTTGGCTTGAAATGAAGCCATAATGGTATTTTGGAATTTTTGAATTTTTTTGCTATTTTTTTGGAATTTTCTAAAACGCGTAGGGTTGGAACGGAACGGAACAGTAATTTTTATTTTCTCTCTTTCTCAGCCTTTTCCAACCTATGTTGGCTTGAAATGAAGCCATAATGGTATTTTTGAATTTTTTTAATTTTTTTGCTATTTTTTTGGAATTTTCTAATACGCGTAGGATTGGAACGAAACGGAACAGTAATTGTTATTTTCTATCTTTCTCATCCTTTTCCAACCTATGTTGGCTTGAAATGAAGTCATAATGGTATTTTTGAATTTTTTAATTTTTTTGCTATTTTTTTGGAATTTTCTAAAACGCGTAGGGTTGGAACGGAACGGAACAGTAATTTTTATTTTCTCTCTTTCTCAGCCTTTTCCGACCTATGTTGGCTTGAATTGAAGCCATAATGGTATTTTTGAATTTTTTGAATTTTTTTGGTATTTTTTTGGAATTTCTATTACCCATCAGGTAGGAACGGAACGGAAAGACAATTTTATTTTTCCTCTTTCTCAACCTTTTCAACCTATTTTGGCTTGAAATGAACCCCTTAACGGTATTTTTTAATTTATTGAATTTTTTTGCTAGTTTTTTGGAATTTTCTAATACACGTCGGGTTGGAACGGAATGCAGCAGTAATTTTTATTTTCCCTCTTTCTCAGCCTTTTCCAACCTATGTTGGCTTGAAATAAAGCCATAATGGTATTTTTGAATTTTTTTAATTTTTTGCTATTTTTTTGGAATTTTTTATTACCCATCGGGTAGGAACGGAACGGAAAGAAATTTTTTATTTTTTCCCTTTCTCAGCCTTTTCCAACCTATTTTGGCTTGAAATGAACCCTTAACGGTATTTTTTAATTTATTGAATTTTTTTGCTATTTTTTTGGAATTTTCTAATACGCGTAGAATTGGAACGAAACAGAACAGTAATTTTTATTTTCTATCTTTCTCAGCCTTTTCCAACCTATGTTGGCTTGAAATGAAGCCATAATGGTATTTTTGAATTTTTTTAATTTTTTTGCTATTTTTTTGGTATTTTCTAATAAGCGTAGGGTTGGAACGAACAGAACAGTAATTTTTATTTTCTATCTTTCTCAGCCTTTTCCAACCTATGTTGGCTTGAAATGAAGCCATAATGGTATTTTTTAATTTTTTTAATTTTTTTGCTATTTTTTTGAAATTTTCTAATAAGCGTAGGGTTGGAACGAACAGAACCGTAATTTTTATTTTCTCTCTTTCTCAGCCTTTTCCAACCTATGTTGGCTTGAAATGAAGCTATAATGGTATTTTTGAATTTTTTGAATTTTTTTGCTATTTTTTTGGAATTTTCTAATACGCGTCGGGTTGGAACGGAATGGAGCAGTAATTTTTATTTTCTCTCTTTCTCAGCCTTTTCCAACATATGTTAGCTTTAAATAAAGCCATAATGGTATTTTTGAATTTTTTTAATTTTTTGCAATTTTTTTGGAATTTTCTATTACCCATCGGGTAGGAACGGAACGGAATGTCAATTTTTATTTTTTCTCTTTCTCAGCCTTTTCCAACCTATTTTGGCTTGGAATGAACCCTTAACGGTATTTTTTAATTTATTGAATTTTTTTGCTATTTTTTTGGAATTTTCTAATACGCGTAGGATTGGAACGAAACGGAACAGTAATTGTTATTTTCTATCTTTCTCATCCTTTTCCAACCTATGTTGGCTTGAAATGAAGCCATAATGGTATTTTTGAATTTTTTTAATTTTTTTCCTATTTTTTTGGAATTTTCTAAAACGCGTAGGGTTGGAACGGAACGGAACAGTAATTTTTGTTTTCTCTCTTTCTCAGCCTTTTCCAACCTATGTTGGCTTGAAATGAAGCTATAATGGTATTTTTGAATTTTTTGAATTTTTTTGCTATTTTTTTAGAATTTTCTATTACGTTTCGGGTTGGAACGGAACGGAACGATAGTACTGATTTTCTCTCTTTCTCATACTTTTCCAACCTATGATGGCTTGAAATGAAGCCATAATAGTATTTTTGAATTTTTTTGCTATTTTTTTGGAATTTTCTATTACGTTTCGGGTTGGAACGGAACGGAACGATAGTACTTATTTTCTCTCTTTCTCATACTTTTCCAACCTATGTTGGCTTGAAATGAAGCCATAATAGTATTTTCGAATTTTTTAATTTTTTTGCTATTTTTTTGTAATTTTCTATTACGCGTCGGGTTGGAACGGAACAGAACAATAATTTTTATTTTCTCTCTTTCTCAGCCTTTTCCAACCTATGTTGGCTTGAAATGAAGCCATAATGGTATTTTTGAATTTTTTTAATTTTTTTGCTATTTTTTTGGAATTTTCTAATACGCGTAGGATTGGAACGAAACGGAACAGTAATTGTTATTTTCTATCTTTCTCATCCTTTTCCAACCTATGTTGGCTTGAAATGAAGCCATAATGGTATTTTGGAATTTTTGAATTTTTTTGCTATTTTTTTGGAATTTTCTAAAACGCGTAGGGTTGGAACGGAACGGAACAGTAATTTTTATTTTCTCTCTTTCTCAGCCTTTTCCGACCTATGTTGGCTTGAATTGAAGCCATAATGGTATTTTTGAATTTTTTGAATTTTTTTGGTATTTTTTTGGAATTTCTATTACCCATCAGGTAGGAACGGAACGGAAAGACAATTTTTATTTTTCCTCTTTCTCAACCTTTTCAACCTATTTTGGCTTGAAATGAACCCCTTAACGGTATTTTTTAATTTATTGAATTTTTTTGCTAGTTTTTTGGAATTTTCTAATACACGTCGGGTTGGAACGGAATGCAGCAGTAATTTTTATTTTCCCTCTTTCTCAGCCTTTTCCAACCTATGTTGGCTTGAAATAAAGCCATAATGGTATTTTTGAATTTTTTTAATTTTTTGCTATTTTTTTGGAATTTTTTATTACCCATCGGGTAGGAACGGAACGGAAAGAAATTTTTTATTTTTTCCCTTTCTCAGCCTTTTCCAACCTATTTTGGCTTGAAATGAACCCTTAACGGTATTTTTTAATTTTTTTAATTTTTTTGCTATTTTTTTGGAATTTTCTAATAAGCGTAGGGTTGGAACGAACAGAACAGTAATTTTTATTTTCTCTCTTTCTCAGCCTTTTCCAACCTATGTTGGCTTGAAATGAAGCCATAATGGTATTTTTGAATTTTTTTAATTTTTTTGCTATTTTTTTGGAATTTTCTAATAAGCGTAGGGTTGGAACGAACAGAACAGTAATTTTTATTTTCTCTCTTTCTCAGCCTTTTCCAACCTATGTTGGCTTGAAATGAAGCTATAATGGTATTTTTGAATTTTTTGAATTTTTTTGCTGTTTTTTGGAATTTTCTAATACGCGTCGGGTTGGAACGGAATGGAGCAGTAATTTTTATTTTCTCTCTTTCTCAGCCTTTTCCAACCTATGTTAGCTTTAAATAAAGCCATAATGGTATTTTTGAATTTTCTTAATTTTTTGCAATTTTTTTGGAATTTTCTATTACCCATCGGGTAGGAACGGAACGGAAAGTCAATTTTTATTTTTTCTCTTTCTCAGCCTTTTCCAACCTATTTTGGCTTGGAATGAACCCTTAACGGTATTTTTTAATTTATTGAATTTTTTTGCTATTTTTTTGGAATTTTCTAATACGCGTAGGATTGGAACGAAACGGAACAGTAATTGTTATTTTCTATCTTTCTCATCCTTTTCCAACCTATGTTGGCTTGAAATGAAGCCATAATGGTATTTTTGAATTTTTTTAATTTTTTTGCTATTTTTTTGGAATTTTCTAAAACGCGTAGGGTTGGAACGGAACGGAACAGTAATTTTTGTTTTCTCTCTTTCTCAGCCTTTTCCAACCTATGTTGGCTTGAAATGAAGCCATAATGGTATTTTTGAATTTTTTTAATTTTTTTGCTATTTTTTTGGAATTTTCTATTACGCGTCGGGTTGGAACGGAACAGAACAATAATTTTTATTTTCTCTCTTTCTCAGCCTTTTCCAACCTATGTTGGCTTGAAATGAAGCCATAATGGTATTTTTGAATTTTTTTAATTTTTTTGCTATTTTTTTGGAATTTTCTAATACGCGTAGGATTGGAACGAAATGGAACAATAATTTTTATTTTCTCTCTTTCTCAGCCTTTTCCAACCTATGTTGGCTTGAAATGAAGCTATAATGGTATTTTTGAATTTTTTGAATTTTTTTGCTATTTTTTTAGAATTTTCTATTACGTTTCGAGTTGGAACGGAACGGAACGATAGTACTGATTTTCTCTCTTTCTCATACTTTTCCAACCTATGTTGGCTTGAAATGAAGCCATAATGGTATTTTTGAATTTTTTTAATTTTTTTGCTATTTTTTTGGAATTTTCTAATACGCGTAGGATTGGAACGAAACGGAACAGTAATTGTTATTTTCTATCTTTCTCATCCTTTTCCAACCTATGTTGGCTTGAAATGAAGTCATAATGGTATTTTTGAATTTTTTAATTTTTTTGCTATTTTTTTGGAATTTTCTAAAACGCGTAGGGTTGGAACGGAACGGAACAGTAATTTTTATTTTCTCTCTTTCTCAGCCTTTTCCGACCTATGTTGGCTTGAATTGAAGCCATAATGGTATTTTTGAATTTTTTGAATTTTTTTGGTATTTTTTTGGAATTTCTATTACCCATCAGGTAGGAACGGAACGGAAAGACAATTTTATTTTTCCTCTTTCTCAACCTTTTCAACCTATTTTGGCTTGAAATGAACCCCTTAACGGTATTTTTTAATTTATTGAATTTTTTTGCTAGTTTTTTGGAATTTTCTAATACACGTCGGGTTGGAACGGAATGCAGCAGTAATTTTTATTTTCCCTCTTTCTCAGCCTTTTCCAACCTATGTTGGCTTGAAATAAAGCCATAATGGTATTTTTGAATTTTTTTAATTTTTTGCTATTTTTTTGGAATTTTTTATTACCCATCGGGTAGGAACGGAACGGAAAGAAATTTTTTATTTTTTCCCTTTCTCAGCCTTTTCCAACCTATTTTGGCTTGAAATGAACCCTTAACGGTATTTTTTAATTTATTGAATTTTTTTGCTATTTTTTTGGAATTTTCTAATACGCGTAGAATTGGAACGAAACAGAACAGTAATTTTTATTTTCTATCTTTCTCAGCCTTTTCCAACCTATGTTGGCTTGAAATGAAGCCATAATGGTATTTTTGAATTTTTTTAATTTTTTTGCTATTTTTTTGGAATTTTCTAATAAGCGTAGGGTTGGAACGAACAGAACAGTAATTTTTATTTTCTATCTTTCTCAGCCTTTTCCAACCTATGTTGGCTTGAAATGAAGCCATAATGGTATTTTTGAATTTTTTTAATTTTTTTGCTATTTTTTTGGAATTTTCTAATAAGCGTAGGGTTGGAACGAACAGAACAGTAATTTTTATTTTCTCTCTTTCTCAGCCTTTTCCAACCTATGTTGGCTTGAAATGAAGCTATAATGGTATTTTTGAATTTTTTGAATTTTTTTGCTGTTTTTTTGGAATTTTCTAATACGCGTCGGGTTGGAACGGAATGGAGCAGTAATTTTTATTTTCTCTCTTTCTCAGCCTTTTCCAACCTATGTTAGCTTTAAATAAAGCCATAATGGTATTTTTGAATTTTTTTAATTTTTTGCAATTTTTTTGGAATTTTCTATTACCCATCGGGTAGGAACGGAACGGAAAGTCAATTTTTATTTTTTCTCTTTCTCAGCCTTTTCCAACCTATTTTGGCTTGGAATGAACCCTTAACGGTATTTTTTAATTTATTGAATTTTTTTGCTATTTTTTTGGAATTTTCTAATACGCGTAGGATTGGAACGAAACGGAACAGTAATTGTTATTTTCTATCTTTCTCATCCTTTTCCAACCTATGTTGGCTTGAAATGAAGCCATAATGGTATTTTTGAATTTTTTTAATTTTTTTGCTATTTTTTTGGAATTTTCTAAAACGCGTAGGGTTGGAACGGAACGGAACAGTAATTTTTGTTTTCTCTCTTTCTCAGCCTTTTCCAACCTATGTTGGCTTGAAATGAAGCCATAATGGTATTTTTGAATTTTTTTAATTTTTTGCTATTTTTTTGGAATTTTCTAATACGCGTAGGATTGGAACGAAACGGAACAGTAATTGTTATTTTCTCTCTTTCTCATACTTTTCCAACCTATGTTGGCTTGAAATGAAGCCATAATAGTATTTTCGAATTTTTTAATTTTTTTGCTATTTTTTTGTAATTTTCTATTACGCGTCGGGTTGGAACGGAACAGAACACTAATTTTTATTTTCTCTCTTTCTCAGCCTTTTCCAACCTATGTTGGCTTGAAATGAAGCCATAATGGTATTTTTGAATTTTTTTAATTTTTTTGCTATTTTTTTGGAATTTTCTAATACGCGTAGGATTGGAACGAAACGGAACAGTAATTGTTATTTTCTATCTTTCTCATCCTTTTCCAACCTATGTTGGCTTGAAATGAAGCCATAATGGTATTTTTGAATTTTTGAATTTTTTTGCTATTTTTTTGGAATTTTCTAAAACGCGTAGGGTTGGAACGGAACGGAACAGTAATTTTTATTTTCTCTCTTTCTCAGCCTTTTCCGACCTATGTTGGCTTGAATTGAAGCCATAATGGTATTTTTGAATTTTTTGAATTTTTTTGGTATTTTTTTGGAATTTCTATTACCCATTAGGTAGGAACGGAATGGAAAGACAATTTTTATTTTTCCTCTTTCTCAACCTTTTCAACCTATTTTGGCTTGAAATGAACCCCTTAACGGTATTTTTTAATTTATTGAATTTTTTTGCTAGTTTTTTGGAATTTTCTAATACACGTCGGGTTGGAACGGAATGCAGCATTAATTTTTATTTTCCCTCTTTCTCAGCCTTTTCCAACCTATGTTGGCTTGAAATAAAGCCATAATGGTATTTTTGAATTTTTTTAATTTTTTGCTATTTTTTTGGAATTTTTTATTACCCATCGGGTAGGAACGGAACGGAAAGAAATTTTTTATTTTTTCCCTTTCTCAGCCTTTTCCAACCTATTTTGGCTTGAAATGAACCCTTAACGGTATTTTTTAATTTATTGAATTTTTTTGCTATTTTTTTGGAATTTTCTAATACGCGTAGAATTGGAACGAAACAGAACAGTAATTTTTATTTTCTATCTTTCTCAGCCTTTTCCAACCTATGTTGGCTTGAAATGAAGCCATAATGGTATTTTTGAATTTTTTTAATTTTTTTGCTATTTTTTTGGAATTTTCTAATAAGCGTAGGGTTGGAACGAACAGAACAGTAATTTTTATTTTCTATCTTTCTCAGCCTTTTCCAACCTATGTTGGCTTGAAATGAAGCCATAATGGTATTTTTGAATTTTTTTAATTTTTTTGCTATTTTTTTGAAATTTTCTAATAAGCGTAGGGTTGGAACGAACAGAACCGTAATTTTTATTTTCTCTCTTTCTCAGCCTTTTCCAACCTATGTTGGCTTGAAATGAAGCTATAATGGTATTTTTGAATTTTTTGAATTTTTTTGCTATTTTTTTGGAATTTTCTAATACGCGTCGGGTTGGAACGGAATGGAGCAGTAATTTTTATTTTCTCTCTTTCTCAGCCTTTTCCAACCTATGTTAGCTTTAAATAAAGCCATAATGGTATTTTTGAATTTTTTTAATTTTTTGCAATTTTTTTGGAATTTTCTATTACCCATCGGGTAGGAACGGAACGGAATGTCAATTTTTATTTTTTCTCTTTCTCAGCCTTTTCCAACCTATTTTGGCTTGGAATGAACCCTTAACGGTATTTTTTAATTTATTGAATTTTTTTGCTATTTTTTTGGAATTTTCTAATACGCGTAGGATTGGAACGAAACAGAACAGTAATTGTTATTTTCTATCTTTCTCATCCTTTTCCAACCTATGTTGGCTTGAAATGAAGCCATAATGGTATTTTTGAATTTTTTTAATTTTTTTGCTATTTTTTTGGAATTTTCTAAAACGCGTAGGGTTGGAACGGAACGGAACAGTAATTTTTATTTTCTCTCTTTCTCAGCCTTTTCCAACCTATGTTGGCTTGAAATGAAGCTATAATGGTATTTTTGAATTTTTTGAATTTTTTTGCTATTTTTTTAGAATTTTCTATTACGTTTCGGGTTGGAACGGAACGGAACGATAGTACTGATTTTCTCTCTTTCTCATACTTTTCCAACCTATGTTGGCTTGAAATGAAGCCATAATGGTATTTTTGAATTTTTTTAATTTTTTTGCTATTTTTTTGGAATTTTCTAATACGCGTAGGATTGGAACGAAACGGAACAGTAATTGTTATTTTCTATCTTTCTCATCCTTTTCCAACCTATGTTGGCTTGAAATGAAGACATAATGGTATTTTTGAATTTTTTAATTTTTTTGCTATTTTTTTGGAATTTTCTAAAACGCGTAGGGTTGGAACGGAACGGAACAGTAATTTTTATTTTCTCTCTTTCTCAGCCTTTTCCGACCTATGTTGGCTTGAATTGAAGCCATAATGGTATTTTTGAATTTTTTGAATTTTTTTGGTATTTTTTTGGAATTTCTATTACCCATCAGGTAGGAACGGAACGGAAAGACAATTTTATTTTTCCTCTTTCTCAACCTTTTCAACCTATTTTGGCTTGAAATGAACCCCTTAACGGTATTTTTTAATTTATTGAATTTTTTTGCTAGTTTTTTGGAATTTTCTAATACACGTCGGGTTGGAACGGAATGCAGCAGTAATTTTTATTTTCCCTCTTTCTCAGCCTTTTCCAACCTATGTTGGCTTGAAATAAAGCCATAATGGTATTTTTGAATTTTTTTAATTTTTTGCTATTTTTTTGGAATTTTTTATTACCCATCGGGTAGGAACGGAACGGAAAGAAATTTTTTATTTTTTCCCTTTCTCAGCCTTTTCCAACCTATTTTGGCTTGAAATGAACCCTTAACGGTATTTTTTAATTTATTGAATTTTTTTGCTATTTTTTTGGAATTTTCTAATACGCGTAGAATTGGAACGAAACAGAACAGTAATTTTTACTTTCTATCTTTCTCAGCCTTTTCCAACCTATGTTGGCTTGAAATGAAGCCATAATGGTATTTTTGAATTTTTTTAATTTTTTTGCTATTTTTTTGGAATTTTCTAATAAGCGTAGGGTTGGAACGAACAGAACAGTAATTTTTATTTTCTCTCTTTCTCAGCCTTTTCCAACCTATGTTGGCTTGAAATGAAGCTATAATGGTATTTTTGAATTTTTTGAATTTTTTTGCTGTTTTTTGGAATTTTCTAATACGCGTCGGGTTGGAACGGAATGGAGCAGTAATTTTTATTTTCTCTCTTTCTCAGCCTTTTCCAACCTATGTTAGCTTTAAATAAAGCCATAATGGTATTTTTGAATTTTTTTAATTTTTTGCAATTTTTTTGGAATTTTCTATTACCCATCGGGTAGGAACGGAACGGAAAGTCAATTTTTATTTTTTCTCTTTCTCAGCCTTTTCCAACCTATTTTGGCTTGGAATGAACCCTTAACGGTATTTTTTAATTTATTGAATTTTTTTGCTATTTTTTTGGAATTTTCTAATACGCGTAGGATTGGAACGAAACGGAACAGTAATTGTTATTTTCTATCTTTCTCATCCTTTTCCAACCTATGTTGGCTTGAAATGAAGCCATAATGGTATTTTTGAATTTTTTTAATTTTTTTGCTATTTTTTTGGAATTTTCTAAAACGCGTAGGGTTGGAACGGAACGGAACAGTAATTTTTGTTTTCTCTCTTTCTCAGCCTTTTCCAACCTATGTTGGCTTGAAATGAAGCCATAATGGTATTTTTGAATTTTTTTAATTTTTTTGCTATTTTTTTGGAATTTTCTATTACGCGTCGGGTTGGAACGGAACAGAACAATAATTTTTATTTTCTCTCTTTCTCAGCCTTTTCCAACCTATGTTGGCTTGAAATGAAGCCATAATGGTATTTTTGAATTTTTTTAATTTTTTTGCTATTTTTTTGGAATTTTCTAATACGCGTAGGATTGGAACGAAATGGAACAATAATTTTTATTTTCTCTCTTTCTCAGCCTTTTCCAACCTATGTTGGCTTGAAATGAAGCTATAATGGTATTTTTGAATTTTTTGAATTTTTTTGCTATTTTTTTAGAATTTTCTATTACGTTTCGGGTTGGAACGGAACGGAACGATAGTACTGATTTTCTCTCTTTCTCATACTTTTCCAACCTATGTTGGCTTGAAATGAAGCCATAATGGTATTTTTGAATTTTTTTAATTTTTTTGCTATTTTTTTGGAATTTTCTAATACGCGTAGGATTGGAACGAAACGGAACAGTAATTGTTATTTTCTATCTTTCTCATCCTTTTCCAACCTATGTTGGCTTGAAATGAAGTCATAATGGTATTTTTGAATTTTTTAATTTTTTTGCTATTTTTTTGGAATTTTCTAAAACGCGTAGGGTTGGAACGGAACGGAACAGTAATTTTTATTTTCTCTCTTTCTCAGCCTTTTCCGACCTATGTTGGCTTGAATTGAAGCCATAATGGTATTTTTGAATTTTTTGAATTTTTTTGGTATTTTTTTGGAATTTCTATTACCCATCAGGTAGGAACGGAACGGAAAGACAATTTTATTTTTCCTCTTTCTCAACCTTTTCAACCTATTTTGGCTTGAAATGAACCCCTTAACGGTATTTTTTAATTTATTGAATTTTTTTGCTAGTTTTTTGGAATTTTCTAATACACGTCGGGTTGGAACGGAATGCAGCAGTAATTTTTATTTTCCCTCTTTCTCAGCCTTTTCCAACCTATGTTGGCTTGAAATAAAGCCATAATGGTATTTTTGAATTTTTTTAATTTTTTGCTATTTTTTTGGAATTTTTTATTACCCATCGGGTAGGAACGGAACGGAAAGAAATTTTTTATTTTTTCCCTTTCTCAGCCTTTTCCAACCTATTTTGGCTTGAAATGAACCCTTAACGGTATTTTTTAATTTATTGAATTTTTTTGCTATTTTTTTGGAATTTTCTAATACGCGTAGAATTGGAACGAAACAGAACAGTAATTTTTATTTTCTATCTTTCTCAGCCTTTTCCAACCTATGTTGGCTTGAAATGAAGCCATAATGGTATTTTTGAATTTTTTTAATTTTTTTGCTATTTTTTTGGAATTTTCTAATAAGCGTAGGGTTGGAACGAACAGAACAGTAATTTTTATTTTCTATCTTTCTCAGCCTTTTCCAACCTATGTTGGCTTGAAATGAAGCCATAATGGTATTTTTGAATTTTTTTAATTTTTTTGCTATTTTTTTGGAATTTTCTAATAAGCGTAGGGTTGGAACGGAACGGAACAGTAATTTTTGTTTTCTCTCTTTCTCAGCCTTTTCCAACCTATGTTGGCTTGAAATGAAGCTATAATGGTATTTTTGAATTTTTTGAATTTTTTTGCTATATTTTTAGAATTTTCTATTACGTTTCGGGTTGGAACGGAACGGAACGATAGTACTGATTTTCTCTCTTTCTCATACTTTTCCAACCTATGATGGCTTGAAATGAAGCCATAATAGTATTTTTGAATTTTTTTGCTATTTTTTTGGAATTTTCTATTACGTTTCGGGTTGGAACGGAACGGAACGATAGTACTTATTTTCTCTCTTTCTCATACTTTTCCAACCTATGTTGGCTTGAAATGAAGCCATAATAGTATTTTCGAATTTTTTAATTTTTTTGCTATTTTTTTGTAATTTTCTATTACGCGTCGGGTTGGAACGGAACAGAACAATAATTTTTATTTTCTCTCTTTCTCAGCCTTTTCCAACCTATGTTGGCTTGAAATGAAGCCATAATGGTATTTTTGAATTTTTTTAATTTTTTTGCTATTTTTTTGGAATTTTCTAATACGCGTAGGATTGGAACGAAACGGAACAGTAATTGTTATTTTCTATCTTTCTCATCCTTTTCCAACCTATGTTGGCTTGAAATGAAGCCATAATGGTATTTTTGAATTTTTGAATTTTTTTGCTAACTTTTTGGAATTTTCTAAAACGCGTAGGGTTGGAACGGAACGGAACAGTAATTTTTATTTTCTCTCTTTCTCAGCCTTTTCCGACCTATGTTGGCTTGAATTGAAGCCATAATGGTATTTTTGAATTTTTTGAATTTTTTTGGTATTTTTTTGGAATTTCTATTACCCATCAGGTAGGAACGGAACGGAAAGACAATTTTTATTTTTCCTCTTTCTCAACCTTTTCAACCTATTTTGGCTTGAAATGAACCCCTTAACGGTATTTTTTAATTTATTGAATTTTTTTGCTAGTTTTTTGGAATTTTCTAATACACGTCGGGTTGGAACGGAATGCAGCAGTAATTTTTATTTTCCCTCTTTCTCAGCCTTTTCCAACCTATGTTGGCTTGAAATAAAGCCATAATGGTATTTTTGAATTTTTTTAATTTTTTGCTATTTTTTCGGAATTTTTTATTACCCATCGGGTAGGAACGGAACGGAAAGAAATTTTTTATTTTTTCCCTTTCTCAGCCTTTTCCAACCTATTTTGGCTTGAAATGAACCCTTAACGGTATTTTTTAATTTATTGAATTTTTTTGCTATTTTTTTGGAATTTTCTAATACGCGTATAATTGGAACGAAACAGAACAGTAATTTTTATTTTCTATCTTTCTCAGCCTTTTCCAACCTATGTTGGCTTGAAATGAAGCCATAATGGTATTTTTGAATTTTTTTAATTTTTTTGCTATTTTTTTGGAATTTTCTAATAAGCGTAGGGTTGGAACGAACAGAACAGTAATTTTTATTTTCTATCTTTCTCAGCCTTTTCCAACCTATGTTGGCTTGAAATGAAGCCATAATGGTATTTTTGAATTTTTTTAATTTTTTTGCTATTTTTTTGAAATTTTCTAATAAGCGTAGGGTTGGAACGAACAGAACCGTAATTTTTATTTTCTCTCTTTCTCAGCCTTTTCCAACCTATGTTGGCTTGAAATGAAGCTATAATGGTATTTTTGAATTTTTTTAATTTTTTGCTATTTTTTTGGAATTTTTTATTACCCATCGGGTAGGAACGGAACGGAAAGAAATTTTTTATTTTTTCCCTTTCTCAGCCTTTTCCAACCTATTTTGGCTTGAAATGAACCCTTAACGGTATTTTTTAATTTATTGAATTTTTTTGCTATTTTTTTGGAATTTTCTAATACGCGTAGAATTGGAACGAAACAGAACAGTAATTTTTATTTTCTATCTTTCTCATCCTTTTCCAACCTATGTTGGCTTGAAATGAAGCCATAATGGTATTTTTGAATTTTTTTAATTTTTTTGCTATTTTTTTGGAATTTTCTAAAACGCGTAGGGTTGGAACGGAACGGAACAGTAATTTTTATTTTCTCTCTTTCTCAGCCTTTTCCAACCTATGTTAGCTTGAAATAAAGCCATAATGGTATTTTTGAATTTTTTGAATTTTTTTGGTATTTTTTTGGAATTTCTATTACCCATCAGGTAGGAACGGAACGGAAAGACAATTTTATTTTTCCTCTTTCTCAACCTTTTCAACCTATTTTGGCTTGAAATGAACCCCTTAACGGTATTTTTTAATTTATTGAATTTTTTTGCTATTTTTTTGTAATTTTCTATTACGCGTCGGGTTGGAACGGAACAGAACAATAATTTTTATTTTCTCTCTTTCTCAGCCTTTTCCAACCTATGTTGGCTTGAAATGAAGCCATAATGGTATTTTTGAATTTTTTTAATTTTTTTGCTATTTTTTTGGAATTTTCTAATACGCGTAGGATTGGAACGAAACGGAACAGTAATTGTTATTTTCTATCTTTCTCATCCTTTTCCAACCTATGTTGGCTTGAAATGAAGCCATAATGGTATTTTTGAATTTTTGAATTTTTTTGCTATTTTTTTGGAATTTTCTAAAACGCGTAGGGTTGGAACGGAACGGAACAGTAATTTTTATTTTCTCTCTTTCTCAGCCTTTTCCGACCTATGTTGGCTTGAATTGAAGCCATAATGGTATTTTTGAATTTTTTGAATTTTTTTGGTATTTTTTTGGAATTTCTATTACCCATCAGGTAGGAACGGAACGGAAAAACAATTTTTATTTTTCCTCTTTCTCAACCTTTTCAACCTATTTTGGCTTGAAATGAACCCCTTAACGGTATTTTTTAATTTATTGAATTTTTTTGCTAGTTTTTTGGAATTTTCTAATACACGTCGGGTTGGAACGGAATGCAGCAGTAATTTTTATTTTCCCTCTTTCTCAGCCTTTTCCAACCTATGTTGGCTTGAAATAAAGCCATAATGGTATTTTTGAATTTTTTTAATTTTTTGCTATTTTTTTGGAATTTTTTATTACCCATCGGGTAGGAACGGAACGGAAAGAAATTTTTTATTTTCTCCCTTTCTCAGCCTTTTCCAACCTATTTTGGCTTGAAATGAACCCTTAACGGTATTTTTTAATTTATTGAATTTTTTTGCTATTTTTTTGGAATTTTCTAATACGCGTAGAATTGGAACGAAACAGAACAGTAATTTTTATTTTCTATCTTTCTCAGCCTTTTCCAACCTATGTTGGCTTGAAATAAAGCCATAATGGTATTTTTGAATTTTTTTAATTTTTTTGCTATTTTTTTGGAATTTTCTAATAAGCGTAGGGTTGGAACGAACAGAACAGTAATTTTTATTTTCTATCTTTCTCAGCCTTTTCCAACCTATGTTGGCTTGAAATGAAGCCATAATGGTATTTTTTAATTTTTTTAATTTTTTTGCTATTTTTTTGAAATTTTCTAATAAGCGTAGGGTTGGAACGAACAGAACCGTAATTTTTATTTTCTCTCTTTCTCAGCCTTTTCCAACCTATGTTGGCTTGAAATGAAGCTACAATGGTATTTTTGAATTTTTTGAATTTTTTTGCTATTTTTTTGGAATTTTCTAATACGCGTCGGGTTGGAACGGAATGGAGCAGTAATTTTTATTTTCTCTCTTTCTCAGCCTTTTCCAACCTATTTTAGCTTTAAATAAAGCCATAATGGTATTTTTGAATTTTTTTAATTTTTTGCAATTTTTTTGGAATTTTCTATTACCCATCGGGTAGGAACGGAACGGAATGTCAATTTTTATTTTTTCTCTTTCTCAGCCTTTTCCAACCTATTTTGGCTTGGAATGAACCCTTAACGGTATTTTTTAATTTATTGAATTTTTTTGCTATTTTTTTGGAATTTTCTAATACGCGTAGGATTGGAACGAAACGGAACAGTAATTGTTATTTTCTATCTTTCTCATCCTTTTCCAACCTATGTTGGCTTGAAATGAAGCCATAATGGTATTTTTGAATTTTTTTAATTTTTTTGCTATTTTTTTGGAATTTTCTAAAACGCGTAGGGTTGGAACGGAACGGAACAGTAATTTTTATTTTCTCTCTTTCTCAGCCTTTTCCAACCTATGTTGGCTTGAAATGAAGCTATAATGGTATTTTTGAATTTTTTGAATTTTTTTGCTATTTTTTTAGAATTTTCTATTACGTTTCGGGTTGGAACGGAACGGAACGATAGTACTGATTTTCTCTCTTTCTCATACTTTTCCAACCTATGTTGGCTTGAAATGAAGCCATAATGGTATTTTTGAATTTTTTTAATTTTTTTGCTATTTTTTTGGAATTTTCTAATACGCGTAGGATTGGAACGAAACGGAACAGTAATTGTTATTTTCTATCTTTCTCATCCTTTTCCAACCTATGTTGGCTTGAAATGAAGTCATAATGGTATTTTTGAATTTTTTAATTTTTTTGCTATTTTTTTGGAATTTTCTAAAACGCGTAGGGTTGGAACGGAACGGAACAGTAATTTTTATTTTCTCTCTTTCTCAGCCTTTTCCGACCTATGTTGGCTTGAATTGAAGCCATAATGGTATTTTTGAATTTTTTGAATTTTTTTGGTATTTTTTTGGAATTTCTATTACCCATCAGGTAGGAACGGAACGGAAAGACAATTTTATTTTTCCTCTTTCTCAACCTTTTCAACCTATTTTGGCTTGAAATGAACCCCTTAACGGTATTTTTTAATTTATTGAATTTTTTTGCTAGTTTTTTGGAATTTTCTAATACACGTCGGGTTGGAACGGAATGCAGCAGTAATTTTTATTTTCCCTCTTTCTCAGCCTTTTCCAACCTATGTTGGCTTGAAATAAAGCCATAATGGTATTTTTGAATTTTTTTAATTTTTTGCTATTTTTTTGGAATTTTTTATTACCCATCGGGTAGGAACGGAACGGAAAGAAATTTTTTATTTTTTCCCTTTCTCAGCCTTTTCCAACCTATTTTGGCTTGAAATGAACCCTTAACGGTATTTTTTAATTTATTGAATTTTTTTGCTATTTTTTTGGAATTTTCTAATACGCGTAGAATTGGAACGAAACAGAACAGTAATTTTTATTTTCTATCTTTCTCAGCCTTTTCCAACCTATGTTGGCTTGAAATGAAGCCATAATGGTATTTTTGAATTTTTTTAATTTTTTTGCTATTTTTTTGGAATTTTCTAATAAGCGTAGGGTTGGAACGAACAGAACAGTAATTTTTATTTTCTATCTTTCTCAGCCTTTTCCAACCTATGTTGGCTTGAAATGAAGCCATAATGGTATTTTTGAATTTTTTTAATTTTTTTGCTATTTTTTTGGAATTTTCTAATAAGCGTAGGGTTGGAACGAACAGAACAGTAATTTTTATTTTCTCTCTTTCTCAGCCTTTTCCAACCTATGTTGGCTTGAAATGAAGCTATAATGGTATTTTTGAATTTTTTGAATTTTTTTGCTGTTTTTTTGGAATTTTCTAATACGCGTCGGGTTGGAACGGAATGGAGCAGTAATTTTTATTTTCTCTCTTTCTCAGCCTTTTCCAACCTATGTTAGCTTTAAATAAAGCCATAATGGTATTTTTGAATTTTTTTAATTTTTTACAATTTTTTTGGAATTTTCTATTACCCATCGGGTAGGAACGGAACGGAAAGTCAATTTTTATTTTTTCTCTTTCTCAGCCTTTTCCAACCTATTTTGGCTTGGAATGAACCCTTAACGGTATTTTTTAATTTATTGAATTTTTTTGCTATTTTTTTGGAATTTTCTAATACGCGTAGGATTGGAACGAAACGGAACAGTAATTGTTATTTTCTATCTTTCTCATCCTTTTCCAACCTATGTTGGCTTGAAATGAAGCCATAATGGTATTTTTGAATTTTTTTAATTTTTTTGCTATTTTTTTGGAATTTTCTAAAACGCGTAGGGTTGGAACGGAACGGAACAGTAATTTTTGTTTTCTCTCTTTCTCAGCCTTTTCCAACCTATGTTGGCTTGAAATGAAGCTATAATGGTATTTTTGAATTTTTTGAATTTTTTTGCTATATTTTTAGAATTTTCTATTACGTTTCGGGTTGGAACGGAACGGAACGATAGTACTGATTTTCTCTCTTTCTCATACTTTTCCAACCTATGATGGCTTGAAATGAAGCCATAATAGTATTTTTGAATTTTTTTGCTAGTTTTTTGGAATTTTCTATTACGTTTCGGGTTGGAACGGAACGGAACGATAGTACTTATTTTCTCTCTTTCTCATACTTTTCCAACCTATGTTGGCTTGAAATGAAGCCATAATAGTATTTTCGAATTTTTTAATTTTTTTGCTATTTTTTTGTAATTTTCTATTACGCGTCGGGTTGGAACGGAACAGAACAATAATTTTTATTTTCTCTCTTTCTCAGCCTTTTCCAACCTATGTTGGCTTGAAATGAAGCCATAATGGTATTTTTGAATTTTTTTAATTTTTTTGCTATTTTTTTGGAATTTTCTAATACGCGTAGGATTGGAACGAAACGGAACAGTAATTGTTATTTTCTATCTTTCTCATCCTTTTCCAACCTATGTTGGCTTGAAATGAAGCCATAATGGTATTTTTGAATTTTTGAATTTTTTTGCTATTTTTTTGGAATTTTCTAAAACGCGTAGGGTTGGAACGGAACGGAACAGTAATTTTTATTTTCTCTCTTTCTCAGCCTTTTCCGACCTATGTTGGCTTGAATTGAAGCCATAATGGTATTTTTGAATTTTTTGAATTTTTTTGGTATTTTTTTGGAATTTCTATTACCCATCAGGTAGGAACGGAACGGAAAGACAATTTTTATTTTTCCTCTTTCTCAACCTTTTCAACCTATTTTGGCTTGAAATGAACCCCTTAACGGTATTTTTTAATTTATTGAATTTTTTTGCTAGTTTTTTGGAATTTTCTAATACACGTCGGGTTGGAACGGAATGCAGCAGTAATTTTTATTTTCCCTCTTTCTCAGCCTTTTCCAACCTATGTTGGCTTGAAATAAAGCCATAATGGTATTTTTGAATTTTTTTAATTTTTTGCTATTTTTTTGGAATTTTTTATTACCCATCGGGTAGGAACGGAACGGAAAGAAATTTTTTATTTTTTCCCTTTCTCAGCCTTTTCCAACCTATTTTGGCTTGAAATGAACCCTTAACGGTATTTTTTAATTTATTGAATTTTTTTGCTATTTTTTTGGAATTTTCTAATACGCGTAGAATTGGAACGAAACAGAACAGTAATTTTTATTTTCTATCTTTCTCAGCCTTTTCCAACCTATGTTGGCTTGAAATGAAGCCATAATGGTATTTTTGAATTTTTTTAATTTTTTTGCTATTTTTTTGGAATTTTCTAATAAGCGTAGGGTTGGAACGAACAGAACAGTAATTTTTATTTTCTATCTTTCTCAGCCTTTTCCAACCTATGTTGGCTTGAAATGAAGCCGTAATGGTATTTTTGAATTTTTTTAATTTTTTTGCTATTTTTTTGGAATTTTCTAATAAGCGTAGGGTTGGAACGAACAGAACCGTAATTTTTATTTTCTCTCTTTCTCAGCCTTTTCCAACCTATGTTGGCTTGAAATGAAGCTATAATGGTATTTTTGAATTTTTTGAATTTTTTTGCTATTTTTTTGGAATTTTCTAATACGCGTCGGGTTGGAACGGAATGGAGCAGTAATTTTTATTTTCTCTCTTTCTCAGCCTTTTCCAATCTATGTTAGCTTTAAATAAAGCCATAATGGTATTTTTGAATTTTTTTAATTTTTTGCAATTTTTTTGGAATTTTCTATTACCCATCGGGTAGGAACGGAACGGAATGTCAATTTTTATTTTTTCTCTTTCTCAGCCTTTTCCAACCTATTTTGGCTTGGAATGAACCCTTAACGGTATTTTTTAATTTATTGAATTTTTTTGCTATTTTTTTGGAATTTTCTAATACGCGTAGGATTAGAACGAAACGGAACAGTAATTGTTATTTTCTATCTTTCTCATCCTTTTCCAACCTATGTTGGCTTGAAATGAAGCCATAATGGTATTTTTGAATTTTTTTAATTTTTTTGCTATTTTTTTGGAATTTTCTAAAACGCGTAGGGTTGGAACGGAACGGAACAGTAATTTTTATTTTCTCTCTTTCTCAGCCTTTTCCAACCTATGTTGGCTTGAAATGAAGCTATAATGGTATTTTTGAATTTTTTGAATTTTTTTGCTATTTTTTTAGAATTTTCTATTACGTTTCGGGTTGGAACGGAACGGAACGATAGTACTGATTTTCTCTCTTTCTCATACTTTTCCAACCTATGTTGGCTTGAAATGAAGCCATAATGGTATTTTTGAATTTTTTTAATTTTTTTGCTATTTTTTTGGAATTTTCTAATACGCGTAGGATTGGAACGAAACGGAACAGTAATTGTTATTTTCTATCTTTCTCATCCTTTTCCAACCTATGTTGGCTTGAAATGAAGTCATAATGGTATTTTTGAATTTTTTAATTTTTTTGCTATTTTTTTGGAATTTTCTAAAACGCGTAGGGTTGGAACGGAACGGAACAGTAATTTTTATTTTCTCTCTTTCTCAGCCTTTTCCGACCTATGTTGGCTTGAATTGAAGCCATAATGGTATTTTTGAATTTTTTGAATTTTTTTGGTATTTTTTTGGAATTTCTATTACCCATCAGGTAGGAACGGAACGGAAAGACAATTTTATTTTTCGTCTTTCTCAACCTTTTCAACCTATTTTGGCTTGAAATGAACCCCTTAACGGTATTTTTTAATTTATTGAATTTTTTTGCTAGTTTTTTGGAATTTTCTAATACACGTCGGGTTGGAACGGAATGCAGCAGTAATTTTTATTTTCCCTCTTTCTCAGCCTTTTCCAACCTATGTTGGCTTGAAATAAAGCCATAATGGTATTTTTGAATTTTTTTAATTTTTTGCTATTTTTTTGGAATTTTTTATTACCCATCGGGTAGGAACGGAACGGAAAGAAATTTTTTATTTTTTCCCTTTCTCAGCCTTTTCCAACCTATTTTGGCTTGAAATGAACCCTTAACGGTATTTTTTAATTTATTGAATTTTTTTGCTATTTTTTTGGAATTTTCTAATACGCGTAGAATTGGAACGAAACAGAACAGTAATTTTTATTTTCTATCTTTCTCAGCCTTTTCCAACCTATGTTGGCTTGAAATGAAGCCATAATGGTATTTTTGAATTTTTTTAATTTTTTTGCTATTTTTTTGGAATTTTCTAATAAGCGTAGGGTTGGAACGAACAGAACAGTAATTTTTATTTTCTATCTTTCTCAGCCTTTTCCAACCTATGTTGGCTTGAAATGAAGCCATAATGGTATTTTTGAATTTTTTTAATTTTTTTGCTATTTTTTTGGAATTTTCTAATAAGCGTAGGGTTGGAACGAACAGAACAGTAATTTTTATTTTCTCTCTTTCTCAGCCTTTTCCAACCTATGTTGGCTTGAAATGAAGCTATAATGGTATTTTTGAATTTTTTGAATTTTTTTGCTGTTTTTTTGGAATTTTCTAATACGCGTCGGGTTGGAACGGAATGGAGCAGTAATTTTTATTTTCTCTCTTTCTCAGCCTTTTCCAACCTATGTTAGCTTTAAATAAAGCCATAATGGTATTTTTGAATTTTTTTAATTTTTTGCAATTTTTTTGGAATTTTCTATTACCCATCGGGTAGGAACGGAACGGAAAGTCAATTTTTATTTTTTCTCTTTCTCAGCCTTTTCCAACCTATTTTGGCTTGGAATGAACCCTTAACGGTATTTTTTAATTTATTGAATTTTTTTGCTATTTTTTTGGAATTTTCTAATACGCGTAGGATTGGAACGAAACGGAACAGTAATTGTTATTTTCTATCTTTCTCATCCTTTTCCAACCTATGTTGGCTTGAAATGAAGCCATAATGGTATTTTTGAATTTTTTTAATTTTTTTGCTATTTTTTTGGAATTTTCTAATACGCGTAGGATTGGAACGAAACGGAACAGTAATTGTTATTTTCTATCTTTCTCATCCTTTTCCAACCTATGTTGGCTTGAAATGAAGTCATAATGGTATTTTTGAATTTTTTAATTTTTTTGCTATTTTTTTGGAATTTTCTAAAACGCGTAGGGTTGGAACGGAACGGAACAGTAATTTTTATTTTCTCTCTTTCTCAGCCTTTTCCGACCTATGTTGGCTTGAATTGAAGCCATAATGGTATTTTTGAATATTTTGAATTTTTTTGGTATTTTTTTGGAATTTCTATTACCCATCAGGTAGGAACGGAACGGAAAGACAATTTTATTTTTCCTCTTTCTCAACCTTTTCAACCTATTTTGGCTTGAAATGAACCCCTTAACGGTATTTTTTAATTTATTGAATTTTTTTGCTAGTTTTTTGGAATTTTCTAATACACGTCGGGTTGGAACGGAATGCAGCAGTAATTTTTATTTTCCCTCTTTCTCAGCCTTTTCCAACCTATGTTGGCTTGAAATAAAGCCATAATGGTATTTTTGAATTTTTTTAATTTTTTGCTATTTTTTTGGAATTTTTTATTACCCATCGGGTAGGAACGGAACGGAAAGAAATTTTTTATTTTTTCCCTTTCTCAGCCTTTTCCAACCTATTTTGGCTTGAAATGAACCCTTAACGGTATTTTTTAATTTATTGAATTTTTTTGCTATTTTTTTGGAATTTTCTAATACGCGTAGAATTGGAACGAAACAGAACAGTAATTTTTATTTTCTATCTTTCTCAGCCTTTTCCAACCTATGTTGGCTTGAAATGAAGCCATAATGGTATTTTTGAATTTTTTTAATTTTTTTGCTATTTTTTTGGAATTTTCTAATAAGCGTAGGGTTGGAACGAACAGAACAGTAATTTTTATTTTCTATCTTTCTCAGCCTTTTCCAACCTATGTTGGCTTGAAATGAAGCCATAATGGTATTTTTGAATTTTTTTAATTTTTTTGCTATTTTTTTGGAATTTTCTAATAAGCGTAGGGTTGGAACGAACAGAACAGTAATTTTTATTTTCTCTCTTTCTCAGCCTTTTCCAACCTATGTTGGCTTGAAATGAAGCTATAATGGTATTTTTGAATTTTTTGAATTTTTTTGCTGTTTTTTTGGAATTTTCTAATACGCGTCGGGTTGGAACGGAATGGAGCAGTAATTTTTATTTTCTCTCTTTCTCAGCCTTTTCCAACCTATGTTAGCTTTAAATAAAGCCATAATGGTATTTTTTAATTTTTTTAATTTTTTGCAATTTTTTTGGAATTTTCTATTACCCATCGGGTAGGAACGGAACGGAAAGTCAATTTTTATTTTTTCTCTTTCTCAGCCTTTTCCAACCTATTTTGGCTTGGAATGAACCCTTAACGGTATTTTTTAATTTATTGAATTTTTTTGCTATTTTTTTGGAATTTTCTAATACGCGTAGGATTGGAACGAAACGGAACAGTAATTGTTATTTTCTATCTTTCTCATCCTTTTCCAACCTATGTTGGCTTGAAATGAAGCCATAATGGTATTTTTGAATTTTTTTAATTTTTTTGCTATTTTTTTGGAATTTTCTAAAACCCGTAGGGTTGGAACGGAACGGAACAGTAATTTTTGTTTTCTCTCTTTCTCAGCCTTTTCCAACCTATGTTGGCTTGAAATGAAGCTATAATGGTATTTTTGAATTTTTTGAATTTTTTTGCTATTTTTTTAGAATTTTCTATTACGTTTCGGGTTGGAACGGAACGGAACGATAGTACTGATTTTCTCTCTTTCTCATACTTTTCCAACCTATGATGGCTTGAAATGAAGCCATAATAGTATTTTTGAATTTTTTTGCTATTTTTTTGGAATTTTCTATTACGTTTCGGGTTGGAACGGAACGGAACGATAGTACTTATTTTCTCTCTTTCTCATACTTTTCCAACCTATGTTGGCTTGAAATGAAGCCATAATAGTATTTTCGAATTTTTTAATTTTTTTGTAATTTTCTATTACGCGTCGGGTTGGAACGGAACAGAACAATAATTTTTATTTTCTCTCTTTCTCAGCCTTTTCCAACCTATGTTGGCTTGAAATGAAGCCATAATGGTATTTTTGAATTTTTTTAATTTTTTTGCTATTTTTTTGGAATTTTCTAATACGCGTAGGATTGGAACGAAACGGAACAGTAATTGTTATTTTCTATCTTTCTCATCCTTTTCCAACCTATGTTGGCTTGAAATGAAGCCATAATGGTATTTTTGAATTTTTTTAATTTTTTTGCTATTTTTTTGGAATTTTCTAATACGCGTAGGATTGGAACGAAACGGAACAGTAATTGTTATTTTCTATCTTTCTCATCCTTTTCCAACCTATGTTGGCTTGAAATGAAGTCATAATGGTATTTTTGAATTTTTTAATTTTTTTGCTATTTTTTTGGAATTTTCTAAAACGCGTAGGGTTGGAACGGAACGGAACAGTAATTTTTATTTTCTCTCTTTCTCAGCCTTTTCCGACCTATGTTGGCTTGAATTGAAGCCATAATGGTATTTTTGAATTTTTTGAATTTTTTTGGTATTTTTTTGGAATTTCTATTACCCATCAGGTAGGAACGGAACGGAAAGACAATTTTATTTTTCCTCTTTCTCAACCTTTTCAACCTATTTTGGCTTGAAATGAACCCCTTAACGGTATTTTTTAATTTATTGAATTTTTTTGCTAGTTTTTTGGAATTTTCTAATACACGTCGGGTTGGAACGGAATGCAGCAGTAATTTTTATTTTCCCTCTTTCTCAGCCTTTTCCAACCTATGTTGGCTTGAAATAAAGCCATAATGGTATTTTTGAATTTTTTTAATTTTTTGCTATTTTTTTGGAATTTTTTATTACCCATCGGGTAGGAACGGAACGGAAAGAAATTTTTTATTTTTTCCCTTTCTCAGCCTTTTCCAACCTATTTTGGCTTGAAATGAACCCTTAACGGTATTTTTTAATTTATTGAATTTTTTTGCTATTTTTTTGGAATTTTCTAATACGCGTAGAATTGGAACGAAACAGAACAGTAATTTTTACTTTCTATCTTTCTCAGCCTTTTCCAACCTATGTTGGCTTGAAATGAAGCCATAATGGTATTTTTGAATTTTTTTAATTTTTTTGCTATTTTTTTGGAATTTTCTAATAAGCGTAGGGTTGGAACGAACAGAACAGTAATTTTTATTTTCTCTCTTTCTCAGCCTTTTCCAACCTATGTTGGCTTGAAATGAAGCTATAATGGTATTTTTGAATTTTTTGAATTTTTTTGCTGTTTTTTTGGAATTTTCTAATACGCGTCGGGTTGGAACGGAATGGAGCAGTAATTTTTATTTTCTCTCTTTCTCAGCCTTTTCCAACCTATGTTAGCTTTAAATAAAGCCATAATGGTATTTTTGAATTTTTTTAATTTTTTGCAATTTTTTTGGAATTTTCTATTACCCATCGGGTAGGAACGGAACGGAAAGTCAATTTTTATTTTTTCTCTTTCTCAGCCTTTTCCAACCTATTTTGGCTTGGAATGAACCCTTAACGGTATTTTTTAATTTATTGAATTTTTTTGCTATTTTTTTGGAATTTTCTAATACGCGTAGGATTGGAACGAAACGGAACAGTAATTGTTATTTTCTATCTTTCTCATCCTTTTCCAACCTATGTTGGCTTGAAATGAAGCCATAATGGTATTTTTGAATTTTTTTAATTTTTTTGCTATTTTTTTGGAATTTTCTAAAACGCGTAGGGTTGGAACGGAACGGAACAGTAATTTTTGTTTTCTCTCTTTCTCAGCCTTTTCCAACCTATGTTGGCTTGAAATGAAGCTATAATGGTATTTTTGAATTTTTTGAATTTTTTTGCTATATTTTTAGAATTTTCTATTACGTTTCGGGTTGGAACGGAACGGAACGATAGTACTGATTTTCTCTCTTTCTCATACTTTTCCAACCTATGATGGCTTGAAATGAAGCCATAATAGTATTTTTGAATTTTTTTGCTATTTTTTTGGAATTTTCTATTACGTTTCGGGTTGGAACGGAACGGAACGATAGTACTTATTTTCTCTCTTTCTCATACTTTTCCAACCTATGTTGGCTTGAAATGAAGCCATAATAGTATTTTCGAATTTTTTAATTTTTTTGCTATTTTTTTGTAATTTTCTATTACGCGTCGGGTTGGAACGGAACAGAACAATAATTTTTATTTTCTCTCTTTCTCGGCCTTTTCCAACCTATGTTGGCTTGAAATGAAGCCATAATGGTATTTTTGAATTTTTTTTAATTTTTTTGCTATTTTTTTGGAATTTTCTAATACGCGTAGGATTGGAACGAAACGGAACAGTAATTGTTATTTTCTATCTTTCTCATCCTTTTCCAACCTATGTTGGCTTGAAATGAAGCCATAATGGTATTTTTGAATTTTTGAATTTTTTTGCTATTTTTTTGGAATTTTCTAAAACGCGTAGGGTTGGAACGGAACGGAACAGTAATTTTTATTTTCTCTCTTTCTCAGCCTTTTCCGACCTATGTTGGCTTGAATTGAAGCCATAATGGTATTTTTGAATTTTTTGAATTTTTTTGGTATTTTTTTGGAATTTCTATTACCCATCAGGTAGGAACGGAACGGAAAGACAATTTTTATTTTTCCTCTTTCTCAACCTTTTCAACCTATTTTGGCTTGAAATGAACCCCTTAACGGTATTTTTTAATTTATTGAATTTTTTTGCTAGTTTTTTGGAATTTTCTAATACACGTCGGGTTGGAACGGAATGCAGCAGTAATTTTTATTTTCCCTCTTTCTCAGCCTTTTCCAACCTATGTTGGCTTGAAATAAAGCCATAATGGTATTTTTGAATTTTTTTAATTTTTTGCTATTTTTTCGGAATTTTTTATTACCCATCGGGTAGGAACGGAACGGAAAGAAATTTTTTATTTTTTCCCTTTCTCAGCCTTTTCCAACCTATTTTGGCTTGAAATGAACCCTTAACGGTATTTTTTAATTTATTGAATTTTTTTGCTATTTTTTTGGAATTTTCTAATACGCGTATAATTGGAACGAAACAGAACAGTAATTTTTATTTTCTATCTTTCTCAGCCTTTTCCAACCTATGTTGGCTTGAAATGAAGCCATAATGGTATTTTTGAATTTTTTTAATTTTTTTGCTATTTTTTTGGAATTTTCTAATAAGCGTAGGGTTGGAACGAACAGAACAGTAATTTTTATTTTCTATCTTTCTCAGCCTTTTCCAACCTATGTTGGCTTGAAATGAAGCCATAATGGTATTTTTGAATTTTTTTAATTTTTTTGCTATTTTTTTGAAATTTTCTAATAAGCGTAGGGTTGGAACGAACAGAACCGTAATTTTTATTTTCTCTCTTTCTCAGCCTTTTCCAACCTATGTTGGCTTGAAATGAAGCTATAATGGTATTTTTGAATTTTTTTAATTTTTTGCTATTTTTTTGGAATTTTTTATTACCCATCGGGTAGGAACGGAACGGAAAGAAATTTTTTATTTTTTCCCTTTCTCAGCCTTTTCCAACCTATTTTGGCTTGAAATGAACCCTTAACGGTATTTTTTAATTTATTGAATTTTTTTGCTATTTTTTTGGAATTTTCTAATACGTGTAGAATTGGAACGAAACAGAACAGTAATTTTTATTTTCTATCTTTCTCATCCTTTTCCAACCTATGTTGGCTTGAAATGAAGCCATAATGGTATTTTTGAATTTTTTTAATTTTTTTGCTATTTTTTTGGAATTTTCTAAAACGCGTAGGGTTGGAACGGAACGGAACAGTAATTTTTATTTTCTCTCTTTCTCAGCCTTTTCCAACCTATGTTAGCTTGAAATAAAGCCATAATGGTATTTTTGAATTTTTTGAATTTTTTTGGTATTTTTTTGGAATTTCTATTACCCATCAGGTAGGAACGGAACGGAAAGACAATTTTATTTTTCCTCTTTCTCAACCTTTTCAACCTATTTTGGCTTGAAATGAACCCCTTAACGGTATTTTTTAATTTATTGAATTTTTTTGCTATTTTTTTGTAATTTTCTATTACGCGTCGGGTTGGAACGGAACAGAACAATAATTTTTATTTTCTCTCTTTCTCAGCCTTTTCCAACCTATGTTGGCTTGAAATGAAGCCATAATGGTATTTTTGAATTTTTTTAATTTTTTTGCTATTTTTTTGGAATTTTCTAATACGCGTAGGATTGGAACGAAACGGAACAGTAATTGTTATTTTCTATCTTTCTCATCCTTTTCCAACCTATGTTGGCTTGAAATGAAGCCATAATGGTATTTTTGAATTTTTGAATTTTTTTGCTATTTTTTTGGAATTTTCTAAAACGCGTAGGGTTGGAACGGAACGGAACAGTAATTTTTATTTTCTCTCTTTCTCAGCCTTTTCCGACCTATGTTGGCTTGAATTGAAGCCATAATGGTATTTTTGAATTTTTTGAATTTTTTTGGTATTTTTTTGGAATTTCTATTACCCATCAGGTAGGAACGGAACGGAAAGACAATTTTTATTTTTCCTCTTTCTCAACCTTTTCAACCTATTTTGGCTTGAAATGAACCCCTTAACGGTATTTTTTAATTTATTGAATTTTTTTGCTAGTTTTTTGGAATTTTCTAATACACGTCGGGTTGGAACGGAATGCAGCAGTAATTTTTATTTTCCCTCTTTCTCAGCCTTTTCCAACCTATGTTGGCTTGAAATAAAGCCATAATGGTATTTTTGAATTTTTTTAATTTTTTGCTATTTTTTTGGAATTTTTTATTACCCATCGGGTAGGAACGGAACGGAAAGAAATTTTTTATTTTCTCCCTTTCTCAGCCTTTTCCAACCTATTTTGGCTTGAAATGAACCCTTAACGGTATTTTTTAATCTATTGAATTTTTTTGCTATTTTTTTGGAATTTTCTAATACGCGTAGAATTGGAACGAAACAGAACAGTAATTTTTATTTTCTATCTTTCTCAGCCTTTTCCAACCTATGTTGGCTTGAAATAAAGCCATAATGGTATTTTTGAATTTTTTTAATTTTTTTGCTATTTTTTTGAATTTTCTAATAAGCGTAGGGTTGGAACGAACAGAACAGTAATTTTTATTTTCTATCTTTCTCAGCCTTTTCCAACCTATGTTGGCTTGAAATGAAGCTACAATGGTATTTTTGAATTTTTTGAATTTTTTTGCTATTTTTTTGGAATTTTCTAATACGCGTCGGGTTGGAACGGAATGGAGCAGTAATTTTTATTTTCTCTCTTTCTCAGCCTTTTCCAACCTATTTTAGCTTTAAATAAAGCCATAATGGTATTTTTGAATTTTTTTAATTTTTTGCAATTTTTTTGGAATTTTCTATTACCCATCGGGTAGGAACGGAACGGAATGTCAATTTTTATTTTTTCTCTTTCTCAGCCTTTTCCAACCTATTTTGGCTTGGAATGAACCCTTAACGGTATTTTTTAATTTATTGAATTTTTTTGCTATTTTTTTGGAATTTTCTAATACGCGTAGGATTGGAACGAAACGGAACAGTAATTGTTATTTTCTATCTTTCTCATCCTTTTCCAACCTATGTTGGCTTGAAATGAAGCCATAATGGTATTTTTGAATTTTTTTAATTTTTTTGCTATTTTTTTGGAATTTTCTAAAACGCGTAGGGTTGGAACGGAACGGAACAGTAATTTTTATTTTCTCTCTTTCTCAGCCTTTTCCAACCTATGTTGGCTTGAAATGAAGCTATAATGGTATTTTTGAATTTTTTGAATTTTTTTGCTATTTTTTTAGAATTTTCTATTACGTTTCGGGTTGGAACGGAACGGAACGATAGTACTGATTTTCTCTCTTTCTCATACTTTTCCAACCTATGTTGGCTTGAAATGAAGCCATAATGGTATTTTTGAATTTTTTTAATTTTTTTGCTATTTTTTTGGAATTTTCTAATACGCGTAGGATTGGAACGAAACGGAACAGTAATTGTTATTTTCTATCTTTCTCATCCTTTTCCAACCTATGTTGGCTTGAAATGAAGTCATAATGGTATTTTTGAATTTTTTAATTTTTTTGCTATTTTTTTGGAATTTTCTAAAACGCGTAGGGTTGGAACGGAACGGAACAGTAATTTTTATTTTCTCTCTTTCTCAGCCTTTTCCGACCTATGTTGGCTTGAATTGAAGCCATAATGGTATTTTTGAATTTTTTGAATTTTTTTGGTATTTTTTTGGAATTTCTATTACCCATCAGGTAGGAACGGAACGGAAAGACAATTTTATTTTTCCTCTTTCTCAACCTTTTCAACCTATTTTGGCTTGAAATGAACCCCTTAACGGTATTTTTTCATTTATTGAATTTTTTTGCTAGTTTTTTGGAATTTTCTAATACACGTCGGGTTGGAACGGAATGCAGCAGTAATTTTTATTTTCCCTCTTTCTCAGCCTTTTCCAACCTATGTTGGCTTGAAATAAAGCCATAATGGTATTTTTGAATTTTTTTAATTTTTTGCTATTTTTTTGGAATTTTTTATTACCCATCGGGTAGGAACGGAACGGAAAGAAATTTTTTATTTTTTCCCTTTCTCAGCCTTTTCCAACCTATTTTGGCTTGAAATGAACCCTTAACGGTATTTTTTAATTTATTGAATTTTTTTGCTATTTTTTTGGAATTTTCTAATACGCGTAGAATTGGAACGAAACAGAACAGTAATTTTTATTTTCTATCTTTCTCAGCCTTTTCCAACCTATGTTGGCTTGAAATGAAGCCATAATGGTATTTTTGAATTTTTTTTAATTTTTTTGCTATTTTTTTGGAATTTTCTAATAAGCGTAGGGTTGGAACGAACAGAACAGTAATTTTTATTTTCTATCTTTCTCAGCCTTTTCCAACCTATGTTGGCTTGAAATGAAGCCATAATGGTATTTTTGAATTTTTTTAATTTTTTTGCTTTTTTTTTGGAATTTTCTAATAAGCGTAGGGTTGGAACGAACAGAACAGTAATTTTTATTTTCTCTCTTTCTCAGCCTTTTCCAACCTATGTTGGCTTGAAATGAAGCTATAATGGTATTTTTGAATTTTTTGAATTTTTTTGCTGTTTTTTTGGAATTTTCTAATACGCGTCGGGTTGGAACGGAATGGAGCAGTAATTTTTATTTTCTCTCTTTCTCAGCCTTTTCCAACCTATGTTAGCTTTAAATAAAGCCATAATGGTATTTTTGAATTTTTTTAATTTTTTGCAATTTTTTTGGAATTTTCTATTACCCATCGGGTAGGAACGGAACGGAAAGTCAATTTTTATTTTTTCTCTTTCTCAGCCTTTTCCAACCTATTTTGGCTTGGAATGAACCCTTAACGGTATTTTTTAATTTATTGAATTTTTTTGCTATTTTTTTGGAATTTTCTAATACGCGTAGGATTGGAACGAAACGGAACAGTAATTGTTATTTTCTATCTTTCTCATCCTTTTCCAACCTATGTTGGCTTGAAATGAAGCCATAATGGTATTTTTGAATTTTTTTAATTTTTTTGCTATTTTTTTGGAATTTTCTAAAACGCGTAGGGTTGGAACGGAACGGAACAGTAATTTTTGTTTTCTCTCTTTCTCAGCCTTTTCCAACCTATGTTGGCTTGAAATGAAGCTATAATGGTATTTTTGAATTTTTTGAATTTTTTTGCTATATTTTTAGAATTTTCTATTACGTTTCGGGTTGGAACGGAACGGAACGATAGTACTGATTTTCTCTCTTTCTCATACTTTTCCAACCTATGATGGCTTGAAATGAAGCCATAATAGTATTTTTGAATTTTTTTGCTAGTTTTTTGGAATTTTCTATTACGTTTCGGGTTGGAACGGAACGGAACGATAGTACTTATTTTCTCTCTTTCTCATACTTTTCCAACCTATGTTGGCTTGAAATGAAGCCATAATAGTATTTTCGAATTTTTTAATTTTTTTGCTATTTTTTTGTAATTTTCTATTACGCGTCGGGTTGGAACGGAACAGAACAATAATTTTTATTTTCTCTCTTTCTCAGCCTTTTCCAACTTATGTTGGCTTGAAATGAAGCCATAATGGTATTTTTGAATTTTTTTAATTTTTTTGCTATTTTTTTGGAATTTTCTAATACGCGTAGGATTGGAACGAAACGGAACAGTAATTGTTATTTTCTATCTTTCTCATCCTTTTCCAACCTATGTTGGCTTGAAATGAAGCCATAATGGTATTTTTGAATTTTTGAATTTTTTTGCTATTTTTTTGGAATTTTCTAAAACGCGTAGGGTTGGAACGGAACGGAACAGTAATTTTTATTTTCTCTCTTTCTCAGCCTTTTCCGACCTATGTTGGCTTGAATTGAAGCCATAATGGTATTTTTGAATTTTTTGAATTTTTTTGGTATTTTTTTGGAATTTCTATTACCCATCAGGTAGGAACGGAACGGAAAGACAATTTTTATTTTTCCTCTTTCTCAACCTTTTCAACCTATTTTGGCTTGAAATGAACCCCTTAACGGTATTTTTTAATTTATTGAATTTTTTTGCTAGTTTTTTGGAATTTTCTAATACACGTCGGGTTGGAACGGAATGCAGCAGTAATTTTTATTTTCCCTCTTTCTCAGCCTTTTCCAACCTATGTTGGCTTGAAATAAAGCCATAATGGTATTTTTGAATTTTTTTAATTTTTTGCTATTTTTTTGGAATTTTTTATTACCCATCGGGTAGGAACGGAACGGAAAGAAATTTTTTATTTTTTCCCTTTCTCAGCCTTTTCCAACCTATTTTGGCTTGAAATGAACCCTTAACGGTATTTTTTAATTTATTGAATTTTTTTGCTATTTTTTTGGAATTTTCTAATACGCGTAGAATTGGAACGAAACAGAACAGTAATTTTTATTTTCTATCTTTCTCAGCCTTTTCCAACCTATGTTGGCTTGAAATGAAGCCATAATGGTATTTTTGAATTTTTTTAATTTTTTTGCTATTTTTTTGGAATTTTCTAATAAGCGTAGGGTTGGAACGAACAGAACAGTAATTTTTATTTTCTATCTTTCTCAGCCTTTTCCAACCTATGTTGGCTTGAAATGAAGCCATAATGGTATTTTTGAATTTTTTTAATTTTTTTGCTATTTTTTTGGAATTTTCTAAAACGCGTAGGGTTGGAACGGAACGGAACAGTAATTTTTATTTTCTCTCTTTCTCAGCCTTTTCCAACCTATGTTAGCTTGAAATAAAGCCATAATGGTATTTTTGAATTTTTTGAATTTTTTTGGTATTTTTTTGGAATTTCTATTACCCATCAGGTAGGAACGGAACGGAAAGACAATTTTATTTTTCCTCTTTCTCAACCTTTTCAACCTATTTTGGCTTGAAATGAACCCCTTAACGGTATTTTTTAATTTATTGAATTTTTTTGCTATTTTTTTGTAATTTTCTATTACGCGTCGGGTTGGAACGGAACAGAACAATAATTTTTATTTTCTCTCTTTCTCAGCCTTTTCCAACCTATGTTGGCTTGAAATGAAGCCATAATGGTATTTTTGAATTTTTTTAATTTTTTTGCTATTTTTTTGGAATTTTCTAATACGCGTAGGATTGGAACGAAACGGAACAGTAATTGTTATTTTCTATCTTTCTCATCCTTTTCCAACCTATGTTGGCTTGAAATGAAGCCATAATGGTATTTTTGAATTTTTGAATTTTTTTGCTATTTTTTTGGAATTTTCTAAAACGCGTAGGGTTGGAACGGAACGGAACAGTAATTTTTATTTTCTCTCTTTCTCAGCCTTTTCCGACCTATGTTGGCTTGAATTGAAGCCATAATGGTATTTTTGAATTTTTTGAATTTTTTTGGTATTTTTTTGGAATTTCTATTACCCATCAGGTAGGAACGGAACGGAAAGACAATTTTTATTTTTCCTCTTTCTCAACCTTTTCAACCTATTTTGGCTTGAAATGAACCCCTTAACGGTATTTTTTAATTTATTGAATTTTTTTGCTAGTTTTTTGGAATTTTCTAATACACGTCGGGTTGGAACGGAATGCAGCAGTAATTTTTATTTTCCCTCTTTCTCAGCCTTTTCCAACCTATGTTGGCTTGAAATAAAGCCATAATGGTATTTTTGAATTTTTTTAATTTTTTGCTATTTTTTTGGAATTTTTTATTACCCATCGGGTAGGAACGGAACGGAAAGAAATTTTTTATTTTCTCCCTTTCTCAGCCTTTTCCAACCTATTTTGGCTTGAAATGAACCCTTAACGGTATTTTTTAATCTATTGAATTTTTTTGCTATTTTTTTGGAATTTTCTAATACGCGTAGAATTGGAACGAAACAGAACAGTAATTTTTATTTTCTATCTTTCTCAGCCTTTTCCAACCTATGTTGGCTTGAAATAAAGCCATAATGGTATTTTTGAATTTTTTTAATTTTTTTGCTATTTTTTTGAATTTTCTAATAAGCGTAGGGTTGGAACGAACAGAACAGTAATTTTTATTTTCTATCTTTCTCAGCCTTTTCCAACCTATGTTGGCTTGAAATGAAGCTACAATGGTATTTTTGAATTTTTTGAATTTTTTTGCTATTTTTTTGGAATTTTCTAATACGCGTCGGGTTGGAACGGAATGGAGCAGTAATTTTTATTTTCTCTCTTTCTCAGCCTTTTCCAACCTATTTTAGCTTTAAATAAAGCCATAATGGTATTTTTGAATTTTTTTAATTTTTTGCAATTTTTTTGGAATTTTCTATTACCCATCGGGTAGGAACGGAACGGAATGTCAATTTTTATTTTTTCTCTTTCTCAGCCTTTTCCAACCTATTTTGGCTTGGAATGAACCCTTAACGGTATTTTTTAATTTATTGAATTTTTTTGCTATTTTTTTGGAATTTTCTAATACGCGTAGGATTGGAACGAAACGGAACAGTAATTGTTATTTTCTATCTTTCTCATCCTTTTCCAACCTATGTTGGCTTGAAATGAAGCCATAATGGTATTTTTGAATTTTTTTAATTTTTTTGCTATTTTTTTGGAATTTTCTAAAACGCGTAGGGTTGGAACGGAACGGAACAGTAATTTTTATTTTCTCTCTTTCTCAGCCTTTTCCAACCTATGTTGGCTTGAAATGAAGCTATAATGGTATTTTTGAATTTTTTGAATTTTTTTGCTATTTTTTTAGAATTTTCTATTACGTTTCGGGTTGGAACGGAACGGAACGATAGTACTGATTTTCTCTCTTTCTCATACTTTTCCAACCTATGTTGGCTTGAAATGAAGCCATAATGGTATTTTTGAATTTTTTTAATTTTTTTGCTATTTTTTTGGAATTTTCTAATACGCGTAGGATTGGAACGAAACGGAACAGTAATTGTTATTTTCTATCTTTCTCATCCTTTTCCAACCTATGTTGGCTTGAAATGAAGTCATAATGGTATTTTTGAATTTTTTAATTTTTTTGCTATTTTTTTGGAATTTTCTAAAACGCGTAGGGTTGGAACGGAACGGAACAGTAATTTTTATTTTCTCACTTTCTCAGCCTTTTCCGACCTATGTTGGCTTGAATTGAAGCCATAATGGTATTTTTGAATTTTTTGAATTTTTTTGGTATTTTTTTGGAATTTCTATTACCCATCAGGTAGGAACGGAACGGAAAGACAATTTTATTTTTCCTCTTTCTCAACCTTTTCAACCTATTTTGGCTTGAAATGAACCCCTTAACGGTATTTTTTAATTTATTGAATTTTTTTGCTAGTTTTTTGGAATTTTCTAATACACGTCGGGTTGGAACGGAATGCAGCAGTAATTTTTATTTTCCCTCTTTCTCAGCCTTTTCCAACCTATGTTGGCTTGAAATAAAGCCATAATGGTATTTTTGAATTTTTTTAATTTTTTGCTATTTTTTTGGAATTTTTTATTACCCATCGGGTAGGAACGGAACGGAAAGAAATTTTTTATTTTTTCCCTTTCTCAGCCTTTTCCAACCTATTTTGGCTTGAAATGAACCCTTAACGGTATTTTTTAATTTATTGAATTTTTTTGCTATTTTTTTGGAATTTTCTAATACGCGTAGAATTGGAACGAAACAGAACAGTAATTTTTATTTTCTATCTTTCTCAGCCTTTTCCAACCTATGTTGGCTTGAAATGAAGCCATAATGGTATTTTTGAATTTTTTTTAATTTTTTTGCTATTTTTTTGGAATTTTCTAATAAGCGTAGGGTTGGAACGAACAGAACAGTAATTTTTATTTTCTATCTTTCTCAGCCTTTTCCAACCTATGTTGGCTTGAAATGAAGCCATAATGGTATTTTTGAATTTTTTTAATTTTTTTGCTTTTTTTTTGGAATTTTCTAATAAGCGTAGGGTTGGAACGAACAGAACAGTAATTTTTATTTTCTCTCTTTCTCAGCCTTTTCCAACCTATGTTGGCTTGAAATGAAGCTATAATGGTATTTTTGAATTTTTTGAATTTTTTTGCTGTTTTTTTGGAATTTTCTAATACGCGTCGGGTTGGAACGGAATGGAGCAGTAATTTTTATTTTCTCTCTTTCTCAGCCTTTTCCAACCTATGTTAGCTTTAAATAAAGCCATAATGGTATTTTTGAATTTTTTTAATTTTTTGCAATTTTTTTGGAATTTTCTATTACCCATCGGGTAGGAACGGAACGGAAAGTCAATTTTTATTTTTTCTCTTTCTCAGCCTTTTCCAACCTATTTTGGCTTGGAATGAACCCTTAACGGTATTTTTTAATTTATTGAATTTTTTTGCTATTTTTTTGGAATTTTCTAATACGCGTAGGATTGGAACGAAACGGAACAGTAATTGTTATTTTCTATCTTTCTCATCCTTTTCCAACCTATGTTGGCTTGAAATGAAGCCATAATGGTATTTTTGAATTTTTTTAATTTTTTTGCTATTTTTTTGGAATTTTCTAAAACGCGTAGGGTTGGAACGGAACGGAACAGTAATTTTTGTTTTCTCTCTTTCTCAGCCTTTTCCAACCTATGTTGGCTTGAAATGAAGCTATAATGGTATTTTTGAATTTTTTGAATTTTTTTGCTATATTTTTAGAATTTTCTATTACGTTTCGGGTTGGAACGGAACGGAACGATAGTACTGATTTTCTCTCTTTCTCATACTTTTCCAACCTATGATGGCTTGAAATGAAGCCATAATAGTATTTTTGAATTTTTTTGCTAGTTTTTTGGAATTTTCTATTACGTTTCGGGTTGGAACGGAACGGAACGATAGTACTTATTTTCTCTCTTTCTCATACTTTTCCAACCTATGTTGGCTTGAAATGAAGCCATAATAGTATTTTCGAATTTTTTAATTTTTTTGCTATTTTTTTGTAATTTTCTATTACGCGTCGGGTTGGAACGGAACAGAACAATAATTTTTATTTTCTCTCTTTCTCAGCCTTTTCCAACCTATGTTGGCTTGAAATGAAGCCATAATGGTATTTTTGAATTTTTTTAATTTTTTTGCTATTTTTTTGGAATTTTCTAATACGCGTAGGATTGGAACGAAACGGAACAGTAATTGTTATTTTCTATCTTTCTCATCCTTTTCCAACCTATGTTGGCTTGAAATGAAGCCATAATGGTATTTTTGAATTTTTGAATTTTTTTGCTATTTTTTTGGAATTTTCTAAAACGCGTAGGGTTGGAACGGAACGGAACAGTAATTTTTATTTTCTCTCTTTCTCAGCCTTTTCCGACCTATGTTGGCTTGAATTGAAGCCATAATGGTATTTTTGAATTTTTTGAATTTTTTTGGTATTTTTTTGGAATTTCTATTACCCATCAGGTAGGAACGGAACGGAAAGACAATTTTTATTTTTCCTCTTTCTCAACCTTTTCAACCTATTTTGGCTTGAAATGAACCCCTTAACGGTATTTTTTAATTTATTGAATTTTTTTGCTAGTTTTTTGGAATTTTCTAATACACGTCGGGTTGGAACGGAATGCAGCAGTAATTTTTATTTTCCCTCTTTCTCAGCCTTTTCCAACCTATGTTGGCTTGAAATAAAGCCATAATGGTATTTTTGAATTTTTTTAATTTTTTGCTATTTTTTTGGAATTTTTTATTACCCATCGGGTAGGAACGGAACGGAAAGAAATTTTTTATTTTTTCCCTTTCTCAGCCTTTTCCAACCTATTTTGGCTTGAAATGAACCCTTAACGGTATTTTTTAATTTATTGAATTTTTTTGCTATTTTTTTGGAATTTTCTAATACGCGTAGAATTGGAACGAAACAGAACAGTAATTTTTATTTTCTATCTTTCTCAGCCTTTTCCAACCTATGTTGGCTTGAAATGAAGCCATAATGGTATTTTTGAATTTTTTTAATTTTTTTGCTATTTTTTTGGAATTTTCTAATAAGCGTAGGGTTGGAACGAACAGAACAGTAATTTTTATTTTCTATCTTTCTCAGCCTTTTCCAACCTATGTTGGCTTGAAATGAAGCCGTAATGGTATTTTTGAATTTTTTTAATTTTTTTGCTATTTTTTTGGAATTTTCTAATAAGCGTAGGGTTGGAACGAACAGAACCGTAATTTTTATTTTCTCTCTTTCTCAGCCTTTTCCAACCTATGTTGGCTTGAAATGAAGCTATAATGGTATTTTTGAATTTTTTGAATTTTTTTGCTATTTTTTTGGAATTTTCTAATACGCGTCGGGTTGGAACGGAATGGAGCAGTAATTTTTATTTTCTCTCTTTCTCAGCCTTTTCCAACCTATGTTAGCTTTAAATAAAGCCATAATGGTATTTTTGAATTTTTTTAATTTTTTGCAATTTTTTTGGAATTTTCTATTACCCATCGGGTAGGAACGGAACGGAATGTCAATTTTTATTTTTTCTCTTTCTCAGCCTTTTCCAACCTATTTTGGCTTGGAATGAACCCTTAACGGTATTTTTTAATTTATTGAATTTTTTTGCTATTTTTTTGGAATTTTCTAATACGCGTAGGATTAGAACGAAACGGAACAGTAATTGTTATTTTCTATCTTTCTCATCCTTTTCCAACCTATGTTGGCTTGAAATGAAGCCATAATGGTATTTTTGAATTTTTTTAATTTTTTTGCTATTTTTTTGGAATTTTCTAAAACGCGTAGGGTTGGAACGGAACGGAACAGTAATTTTTATTTTCTCTCTTTCTCAGCCTTTTCCAACCTATGTTGGCTTGAAATGAAGCTATAATGGTATTTTTGAATTTTTTGAATTTTTTTGCTATTTTTTTAGAATTTTCTATTACGTTTCGGGTTGGAACGGAACGGAACGATAGTACTGATTTTCTCTCTTTCTCATACTTTTCCAACCTATGTTGGCTTGAAATGAAGCCATAATGGTATTTTTGAATTTTTTTAATTTTTTTGCTATTTTTTTGGAATTTTCTAATACGCGTAGGATTGGAACGAAACGGAACAGTAATTGTTATTTTCTATCTTTCTCATCCTTTTCCAACCTATGTTGGCTTGAAATGAAGTCATAATGGTATTTTTGAATTTTTTAATTTTTTTGCTATTTTTTTGGAATTTTCTAAAACGCGTAGGGTTGGAACGGAACGGAACAGTAATTTTTATTTTCTCTCTTTCTCAGCCTTTTCCGACCTATGTTGGCTTGAATTGAAGCCACAATGGTATTTTTGAATTTTTTGAATTTTTTTGGTATTTTTTTGGAATTTCTATTACCCATCAGGTAGGAACGGAACGGAAAGACAATTTTATTTTTCCTCTTTCTCAACCTTTTCAACCTATTTTGGCTTGAAATGAACCCCTTAACGGTATTTTTTAATTTATTGAATTTTTTTGCTAGTTTTTTGGAATTTTCTAATACACGTCGGGTTGGAACGGAATGCAGCAGTAATTTTTATTTTCCCTCTTTCTCAGCCTTTTCCAACCTATGTTGGCTTGAAATAAAGCCATAATGGTATTTTTGAATTTTTTTAATTTTTTGCTATTTTTTTGGAATTTTTTATTACCCATCGGGTAGGAACGGAACGGAAAGAAATTTTTTATTTTTTCCCTTTCTCAGCCTTTTCCAACCTATTTTGGCTTGAAATGAACCCTTAACGGTATTTTTTAATTTATTGAATTTTTTTGCTATTTTTTTGGAATTTTCTAATACGCGTAGAATTGGAACGAAACAGAACAGTAATTTTTATTTTCTATCTTTCTCAGCCTTTTCCAACCTATGTTGGCTTGAAATGAAGCCATAATGGTATTTTTGAATTTTTTTAATTTTTTTGCTATTTTTTTGGAATTTTCTAATAAGCGTAGGGTTGGAACGAACAGAACAGTAATTTTTATTTTCTATCTTTCTCAGCCTTTTCCAACCTATGTTGGCTTGAAATGAAGCCATAATGGTATTTTTGAATTTTTTTAATTTTTTTGCTATTTTTTTGGAATTTTCTAATAAGCGTAGGGTTGGAACGAACAGAACAGTAATTTTTATTTTCTCTCTTTCTCAGCCTTTTCCAACCTATGTTGGCTTGAAATGAAGCTATAATGGTATTTTTGAATTTTTTGAATTTTTTTGCTGTTTTTTTGGAATTTTCTAATACGCGTCGGGTTGGAACGGAATGGAGCAGTAATTTTTATTTTCTCTCTTTCTCAGCCTTTTCCAACCTATGTTAGCTTTAAATAAAGCCATAATGGTATTTTTGAATTTTTTTAATTTTTTGCAATTTTTTTGGAATTTTCTATTACCCATCGGGTAGGAACGGAACGGAAAGTCAATTTTTATTTTTTCTCTTTCTCAGCCTTTTCCAACCTATTTTGGCTTGGAATGAACCCTTAACGGTATTTTTTAATTTATTGAATTTTTTTGCTATTTTTTTGGAATTTTCTAATACGCGTAGGATTGGAACGAAACGGAACAGTAATTGTTATTTTCTATCTTTCTCATCCTTTTCCAACCTATGTTGGCTTGAAATGAAGCCATAATGGTATTTTTGAATTTTTTTAATTTTTTTGCTATTTTTTTGGAATTTTCTAATACGCGTAGGATTGGAACGAAACGGAACAGTAATTGTTATTTTCTATCTTTCTCATCCTTTTCCAACCTATGTTGGCTTGAAATGAAGTCATAATGGTATTTTTGAATTTTTTAATTTTTTTGCTATTTTTTTGGAATTTTCTAAAACGCGTAGGGTTGGAACGGAACGGAACAGTAATTTTTATTTTCTCTCTTTCTCAGCCTTTTCCGACCTATGTTGGCTTTAATTGAAGCCATAATGGTATTTTTGAATTTTTTGAATTTTTTTGGTATTTTTTTGGAATTTCTATTACCCATCAGGTAGGAACGGAACGGAAAGACAATTTTATTTTTCCTCTTTCTCAACCTTTTCAACCTATTTTGGCTTGAAATGAACCCCTTAACGGTATTTTTTAATTTATTGAATTTTTTTGCTAGTTTTTTGGAATTTTCTAATACACGTCGGGTTGGAACGGAATGCAGCAGTAATTTTTATTTTCCCTCTTTCTCAGCCTTTTCCAACCTATGTTGGCTTGAAATAAAGCCATAATGGTATTTTTGAATTTTTTTAATTTTTTGCTATTTTTTTGGAATTTTTTATTACCCATCGGGTAGGAACGGAACGGAAAGAAATTTTTTATTTTTTCCCTTTCTCAGCCTTTTCCAACCTATTTTGGCTTGAAATGAACCCTTAACGGTATTTTTTAATTTATTGAATTTTTTTGCTATTTTTTTGGAATTTTCTAATACGCGTAGAATTGGAACGAAACAGAACAGTAATTTTTATTTTCTATCTTTCTCAGCCTTTTCCAACCTTTGTTGGCTTGAAATGAAGCCATAATGGTATTTTTGAATTTTTTTTAATTTTTTTGCTATTTTTTTGGAATTTTCTAATAAGCGTAGGGTTGGAACGAACAGAACAGTAATTTTTATTTTCTATCTTTCTCAGCCTTTTCCAACCTATGTTGGCTTGAAATGAAGCCATAATGGTATTTTTGAATTTTTTTAATTTTTTTGCTTTTTTTTTGGAATTTTCTAATAAGCGTAGGGTTGGAACGAACAGAACAGTAATTTTTATTTTCTCTCTTTCTCAGCCTTTTCCAACCTATGTTGGCTTGAAATGAAGCTATAATGGTATTTTTGAATTTTTTGAATTTTTTTGCTGTTTTTTTGGAATTTTCTAATACGCGTCGGGTTGGAACGGAATGGAGCAGTAATTTTTATTTTCTCTCTTTCTCAGCCTTTTCCAACCTATGTTAGCTTTAAATAAAGCCATAATGGTATTTTTGAATTTTTTTAATTTTTTGCAATTTTTTTGGAATTTTCTATTACCCATCGGGTAGGAACGGAACGGAAAGTCAATTTTTATTTTTTCTCTTTCTCAGCCTTTTCCAACCTATTTTGGCTTGGAATGAACCCTTAACGGTATTTTTTAATTTATTGAATTTTTTTGCTATTTTTTTGGAATTTTCTAATACGCGTAGGATTGGAACGAAACGGAACAGTAATTGTTATTTTCTATCTTTCTCATCCTTTTCCAACCTATGTTGGCTTGAAATGAAGCCATAATGGTATTTTTGAATTTTTTTATTTTTTTTGCTATTTTTTTGGAATTTTCTAAAACGCGTAGGGTTGGAACGGAACGGAACAGTAATTTTTGTTTTCTCTCTTTCTCAGCCTTTTCCAACCTATGTTGGCTTGAAATGAAGCTATAATGGTATTTTTGAATTTTTTGAATTTTTTTGCTATATTTTTAGAATTTTTTATTACGTTTCGGGTTGGAACGGAACGGAACGATAGTACTGATTTTCTCTCTTTCTCATACTTTTCCAACCTATGATGGCTTGAAATGAAGCCATAATAGTATTTTTGAATTTTTTTGCTAGTTTTTTGGAATTTTCTATTACGTTTCGGGTTGGAACGGAACGGAACGATAGTACTTATTTTCTCTCTTTCTCATACTTTTCCAACCTATGTTGGCTTGAAATGAAGCCATAATAGTATTTTCGAATTTTTTAATTTTTTTGCTATTTTTTTGTAATTTTCTATTACGCGTCGGGTTGGAACGGAACAGAACAATAATTTTTATTTTCTCTCTTTCTCAGCCTTTTCCAACCTATGTTGGCTTGAAATGAAGCCATAATGGTATTTTTGAATTTTTTTAATTTTTTTGCTATTTTTTTGGAATTTTCTATTACGTTTCGGGTTGGAACGGAACGGAACGATAGTACTGATTTTCTCTCTTTCTCATACTTTTCCAACCTATGATGGCTTGAAATGAAGCCATAATAGTATTTTTGAATTTTTTTGCTAGTTTTTTGGAATTTTCTATTACGTTTCGGGTTGGAACGGAACGGAACGATAGTACTTATTTTCTCTCTTTCTCATACTTTTCCAACCTATGTTGGCTTGAAATGAAGCCATAATAGTATTTTCGAATTTTTTAATTTTTTTGCTATTTTTTTGTAATTTTCTATTACGCGTCGGGTTGGAACGGAACAGAACAATAATTTTTATTTTCTCTCTTTCTCAGCCTTTTCCAACCTATGTTGGCTTGAAATGAAGCCATAATGGTATTTTTGAATTTTTTTAATTTTTTTGCTATTTTTTTGGAATTTTCTAATACGCGTAGGATTGGAACGAAACGGAACAGTAATTGTTATTTTCTATCTTTCTCATCCTTTTCCAACCTATGTTGGCTTGAAATGAAGCCATAATGGTATTTTTGAATTTTTGAATTTTTTTGCTATTTTTTTGGAATTTTCTAAAACGCGTAGGGTTGGAACGGAACGGAACAGTAATTTTTATTTTCTCTCTTTCTCAGCCTTTTCCGACCTATGTTGGCTTGAATTGAAGCCATAATGGTATTTTTGAATTTTTTGAATTTTTTTGGTATTTTTTTGGAATTTCTATTACCCATCAGGTAGGAACGGAACGGAAAGACAATTTTTATTTTTCCTCTTTCTCAACCTTTTCAACCTATTTTGGCTTGAAATGAACCCCTTAACGGTATTTTTTAATTTATTGAATTTTTTTGCTAGTTTTTTGGAATTTTCTAATACACGTCGGGTTGGAACGGAATGCAGCAGTAATTTTTATTTTCCCTCTTTCTCAGCCTTTTCCAACCTATGTTGGCTTGAAATAAAGCCATAATGGTATTTTTGAATTTTTTTAATTTTTTGCTATTTTTTTGGAATTTTTTATTACCCATCGGGTAGGAACGGAACGGAAAGAAATTTTTTATTTTTTCCCTTTCTCAGCCTTTTCCAACCTATTTTGGCTTGAAATGAACCCTTAACGGTATTTTTTAATTTATTGAATTTTTTTGCTATTTTTTTGGAATTTTCTAATACGCGTAGAATTGGAACGAAACAGAACAGTAATTTTTATTTTCTATCTTTCTCAGCCTTTTCCAACCTATGTTGTCTTGAAATGAAGCCATAATGGTATTTTTGAATTTTTTTAATTTTTTTGCTATTTTTTTGGAATTTTCTAATAAGCGTAGGGTTGGAACGAACAGAACAGTAATTTTTATTTTCTATCTTTCTCAGCCTTTTCCAACCTATGTTGGCTTGAAATGAAGCCGTAATGGTATTTTTGAATTTTTTTAATTTTTTTGCTATTTTTTTGGAATTTTCTAATAAGCGTAGGGTTGGAACGAACAGAACCGTAATTTTTATTTTCTCTCTTTCTCAGCCTTTTCCAACCTATGTTGGCTTGAAATGAAGCTATAATGGTATTTTTGAATTTTTTGAATTTTTTTGCTATTTTTTTGGAATTTTCTAATACGCGTCGGGTTGGAACGGAATGGAGCAGTAATTTTTATTTTCTCTCTTTCTCAGCCTTTTCCAACCTATGTTAGCTTTAAATAAAGCCATAATGGTATTTTTGAATTTTTTTAATTTTTTGCAATTTTTTTGGAATTTTCTATTACCCATCGGGTAGGAACGGAACGGAATGTCAATTTTTATTTTTTCTCTTTCTCAGCCTTTTCCAACCTATTTTGGCTTGGAATGAACCCTTAACGGTATTTTTTAATTTATTGAATTTTTTTGCTATTTTTTTGGAATTTTCTAATACGCGTAGGATTAGAACGAAACGGAACAGTAATTGTTATTTTCTATCTTTCTCATCCTTTTCCAACCTATGTTGGCTTGAAATGAAGCCATAATGGTATTTTTGAATTTTTTTAATTTTTTTGCTATTTTTTTGGAATTTTCTAAAACGCGTAGGGTTGGAACGGAACGGAACAGTAATTTTTATTTTCTCTCTTTCTCAGCCTTTTCCAACCTATGTTGGCTTGAAATGAAGCTATAATGGTATTTTTGAATTTTTTGAATTTTTTTGCTATTTTTTTAGAATTTTCTATTACGTTTCGGGTTGGAACGGAACGGAACGATAGTACTGATTTTCTCTCTTTCTCATACTTTTCCAACCTATGTTGGCTTGAAATGAAGCCATAATGGTATTTTTGAATTTTTTTAATTTTTTTGCTATTTTTTTGGAATTTTCTAATACGCGTAGGATTGGAACGAAACGGAACAGTAATTGTTATTTTCTATCTTTCTCATCCTTTTCCAACCTATGTTGGCTTGAAATGAAGTCATAATGGTATTTTTGAATTTTTTAATTTTTTTGCTATTTTTTTGGAATTTTCTAAAACGCGTAGGGTTGGAACGGAACGGAACAGTAATTTTTATTTTCTCTCTTTCTCAGCCTTTTCCGACCTATGTTGGCTTGAATTGAAGCCATAATGGTATTTTTGAATTTTTTGAATTTTTTTGGTATTTTTTTGGAATTTCTATTACCCATCAGGTAGGAACGGAACGGAAAGACAATTTTATTTTTCCTCTTTCTCAACCTTTTCAACCTATTTTGGCTTGAAATGAACCCCTTAACGGTATTTTTTAATTTATTGAATTTTTTTGCTAGTTTTTTGGAATTTTCTAATACACGTCGGGTTGGAACGGAATGCAGCAGTAATTTTTATTTTCCCTCTTTCTCAGCCTTTTCCAACCTATGTTGGCTTGAAATAAAGCCATAATGGTATTTTTGAATTTTTTTAATTTTTTGCTATTTTTTTGGAATTTTTTATTACCCATCGGGTAGGAACGGAACGGAAAGAAATTTTTTATTTTTTCCCTTTCTCAGCCTTTTCCAACCTATTTTGGCTTGAAATGAACCCTTAACGGTATTTTTTAATTTATTGAATTTTTTTGCTATTTTTTTGGAATTTTCTAATACGCGTAGAATTGGAACGAAACAGAACAGTAATTTTTATTTTCTATCTTTCTCAGCCTTTTCCAACCTATGTTGGCTTGAAATGAAGCCATAATGGTATTTTTGAATTTTTTTAATTTTTTTGCTATTTTTTTGGAATTTTCTAATAAGCGTAGGGTTGGAACGAACAGAACAGTAATTTTTATTTTCTATCTTTCTCAGCCTTTTCCAACCTATGTTGGCTTGAAATGAAGCCATAATGGTATTTTTGAATTTTTTTAATTTTTTTGCTATTTTTTTGGAATTTTCTAATAAGCGTAGGGTTGGAACGAACAGAACAGTAATTTTTATTTTCTCTCTTTCTCAGCCTTTTCCAACCTATGTTGGCTTGAAATGAAGCTATAATGGTATTTTTGAATTTTTTGAATTTTTTTGCTGTTTTTTTGGAATTTTCTAATACGCGTCGGGTTGGAACGGAATGGAGCAGTAATTTTTATTTTCTCTCTTTCTCAGCCTTTTCCAACCTATGTTAGCTTTAAATAAAGCCATAATGGTATTTTTGAATTTTTTTAATTTTTTGCAATTTTTTTGGAATTTTCTATTACCCATCGGGTAGGAACGGAACGGAAAGTCAATTTTTATTTTTTCTCTTTCTCAGCCTTTTCCAACCTATTTTGGCTTGGAATGAACCCTTAACGGTATTTTTTAATTTATTGAATTTTTTTGCTATTTTTTTGGAATTTTCTAATACGCGTAGGATTGGAACGAAACGGAACAGTAATTGTTATTTTCTATCTTTCTCATCCTTTTCCAACCTATGTTGGCTTGAAATGAAGCCATAATGGTATTTTTGAATTTTTTTAATTTTTTTGCTATTTTTTTGGAATTTTCTAATACGCGTAGGATTGGAACGAAACGGAACAGTAATTGTTATTTTCTATCTTTCTCATCCTTTTCCAACCTATGTTGGCTTGAAATGAAGTCATAATGGTATTTTTGAATTTTTTAATTTTTTTGCTATTTTTTTGGAATTTTCTAAAACGCGTAGGGTTGGAACGGAACGGAACAGTAATTTTTATTTTCTCTCTTTCTCAGCCTTTTCCGACCTATGTTGGCTTTAATTGAAGCCATAATGGTATTTTTGAATTTTTTGAATTTTTTTGGTATTTTTTTGGAATTTCTATTACCCATCAGGTAGGAACGGAACGGAAAGACAATTTTATTTTTCCTCTTTCTCAACCTTTTCAACCTATTTTGGCTTGAAATGAACCCCTTAACGGTATTTTTTAATTTATTGAATTTTTTTGCTAGTTTTTTGGAATTTTCTAATACACGTCGGGTTGGAACGGAATGCAGCAGTAATTTTTATTTTCCCTCTTTCTCAGCCTTTTCCAACCTATGTTGGCTTGAAATAAAGCCATAATGGTATTTTTGAATTTTTTTAATTTTTTGCTATTTTTTTGGAATTTTTTATTACCCATCGGGTAGGAACGGAACGGAAAGAAATTTTTTATTTTTTCCCTTTCTCAGCCTTTTCCAACCTATTTTGGCTTGAAATGAACCCTTAACGGTATTTTTTAATTTATTGAATTTTTTTGCTATTTTTTTGGAATTTTCTAATACGCGTAGAATTGGAACGAAACAGAACAGTAATTTTTATTTTCTATCTTTCTCAGCCTTTTCCAACCTATGTTGGCTTGAAATGAAGCCATAATGGTATTTTTGAATTTTTTTTAATTTTTTTGCTATTTTTTTGGAATTTTCTAATAAGCGTAGGGTTGGAACGAACAGAACAGTAATTTTTATTTTCTATCTTTCTCAGCCTTTTCCAACCTATGTTGGCTTGAAATGAAGCCATAATGGTATTTTTGAATTTTTTTAATTTTTTTGCTATTTTTTTGGAATTTTCTAATAAGCGTAGGGTTGGAACGAACAGAACAGTAATTTTTATTTTCTCTCTTTCTCAGCCTTTTCCAACCTATGTTGGCTTGAAATGAAGCTATAATGGTATTTTTGAATTTTTTGAATTTTTTTGCTGTTTTTTTGGAATTTTCTAATACGCGTCGGGTTGGAACGGAATGGAGCAGTAATTTTTATTTTCTCTCTTTCTCAGCCTTTTCCAACCTATGTTAGCTTTAAATAAAGCCATAATGGTATTTTTGAATTTTTTTAATTTTTTGCAATTTTTTTGGAATTTTCTATTACCCATCGGGTAGGAACGGAACGGAAAGTCAATTTTTATTTTTTCTCTTTCTCAGCCTTTTCCAACCTATTTTGGCTTGGAATGAACCCTTAACGGTATTTTTTAATTTATTGAATTTTTTTGCTATTTTTTTGGAATTTTCTAATACGCGTAGGATTGGAACGAAACGGAACAGTAATTGTTATTTTCTATCTTTCTCATCCTTTTCCAACCTATGTTGGCTTGAAATGAAGCCATAATGGTATTTTTGAATTTTTTTAATTTTTTTGCTATTTTTTTGGAATTTTCTAAAACGCGTAGGGTTGGAACGGAACGGAACAGTAATTTTTGTTTTCTCTATTTCTCAGCCTTTTCCAACCTATGTTGGCTTGAAATGAAGCTATAATGGTATTTTTGAATTTTTTGAATTTTTTTGCTATTTTTTTAGAATTTTCTATTACGTTTCGGGTTGGAACGGAACGGAACGATAGTACTGATTTTCTCTCTTTCTCATACTTTTCCAACCTATGATGGCTTGAAATGAAGCCATAATAGTATTTTTGAATTTTTTTGCTATTTTTTTGGAATTTTCTATTACGTTTCGGGTTGGAACGGAACGGAACGATAGTACTTATTTTCTCTCTTTCTCATACTTTTCCAACCTATGTTGGCTTGAAATGAAGCCATAATAGTATTTTCGAATTTTTTAATTTTTTTGTAATTTTCTATTACGCGTCGGGTTGGAACGGAACAGAACAATAATTTTTATTTTCTCTCTTTCTCAGCCTTTTCCAACCTATGTTGGCTTGAAATGAAGCCATAATGGTATTTTTGAATTTTTTTAATTTTTTTGCTATTTTTTTGGAATTTTCTAATACGCGTAGGATTGGAACGAAACGGAACAGTAATTGTTATTTTCTATCTTTCTCATCCTTTTCCAACCTATGTTGGCTTGAAATGAAGCCATAATGGTATTTTTTAATTTTTTTAATTTTTTTGCTATTTTTTTGGAATTTTCTAATACGCGTAGGATTGGAACGAAACGGAACAGTAATTGTTATTTTCTATCTTTCTCATCCTTTTCCAACCTATGTTGGCTTGAAATGAAGTCATAATGGTATTTTTGAATTTTTTAATTTTTTTGCTATTTTTTTGGAATTTTCTAAAACGCGTAGGGTTGGAACGGAACGGAACAGTAATTTTTATTTTCTCTCTTTCTCAGCCTTTTCCGACCTATGTTGGCTTGAATTGAAGCCATAATGGTATTTTTGAATTTTTTGAATTTTTTTGGTATTTTTTTGGAATTTCTATTACCCATCAGGTAGGAACGGAACGGAAAGACAATTTTATTTTTCCTCTTTCTCAACCTTTTCAACCTATTTTGGCTTGAAATGAACCCCTTAACGGTATTTTTTAATTTATTGAATTTTTTTGCTAGTTTTTTGGAATTTTCTAATACACGTCGGGTTGGAACGGAATGCAGCAGTAATTTTTATTTTCCCTCTTTCTCAGCCTTTTCCAACCTATGTTGGCTTGAAATAAAGCCATAATGGTATTTTTGAATTTTTTTAATTTTTTGCTATTTTTTTGGAATTTTTTATTACCCATCGGGTAGGAATGGAACGGAAAGAAATTTTTTATTTTTTCCCTTTCTCAGCCTTTTCCAACCTATTTTGGCTTGAAATGAACCCTTAACGGTATTTTTTAATTTATTGAATTTTTTTGCTATTTTTTTGGAATTTTCTAATACGCGTAGAATTGGAACGAAACAGAACAGTAATTTTTATTTTCTATCTTTCTCAGCCTTTTCCAACCTATGTTGGCTTGAAATGAAGCCATAATGGTATTTTTGAATTTTTTTAATTTTTTTGCTATTTTTTTGGAATTTTCTAATAAGCGTAGGGTTGGAACGAACAGAACAGTAATTTTTATTTTCTATCTTTCTCAGCCTTTTCCAACCTATGTTGGCTTGAAATGAAGCCATAATGGTATTTTTGAATTTTTTTAATTTTTTTGCTATTTTTTTGGAATTTTCTAATAAGCGTAGGGTTGGAACGAACATAACAGTAATTTTTATTTTCTCTCTTTCTCAGCCTTTTCCAACCTATGTTGGCTTGAAATGAAGCTATAATGGTATTTTTGAATTTTTTGAATTTTTTTGCTGTTTTTTTGGAATTTTCTAATACGCGTCGGGTTGGAACGGAATGGAGCAGTAATTTTTATTTTCTCTCTTTCTCAGCCTTTTCCAACCTATGTTAGCTTTAAATAAAGCCATAATGGTATTTTTGAATTTTTTTAATTTTTTGCAATTTTTTTGGAATTTTCTATTACCCATCGGGTAGGAACGGAACGGAAAGTCAATTTTTATTTTTTCTCTTTCTCAGCCTTTTCCAACCTATTTTGGCTTGGAATGAACCCTTAACGGTATTTTTTAATTTATTGAATTTTTTTGCTATTTTTTTGGAATTTTCTAATACGCGTAGGATTGGAACGAAACGGAACAGTAATTGTTATTTTCTATCTTTCTCATCCTTTTCCAACCTATGTTGGCTTGAAATGAAGCCATAATGGTATTTTTGAGTTTTTTTAATTTTTTTGCTATTTTTTTGGAATTTTCTAAAACGCGTAGGGTTGGAACGGAACGGAACAGTAATTTTTGTTTTCTCTCTTTCTCAGCCTTTTCCAACCTATGTTGGCTTGAAATGAAGCTATAATGGTATTTTTGAATTTTTTGAATTTTTTTGCTATTTTTTTAGAATTTTCTATTACGTTTCGGGTTGGAACGGAACGGAACGATAGTACTGATTTTCTCTCTTTCTCATACTTTTCCAACCTATGATGGCTTGAAATGAAGCCATAATAGTATTTTTGAATTTTTTTGCTATTTTTTTGGAATTTTCTATTACGTTTCGGGTTGGAACGGAACGGAACGATAGTACTTATTTTCTCTCTTTCTCATACTTTTCCAACCTATGTTGGCTTGAAATGAAGCCATAATAGTATTTTCGAATTTTTTAATTTTTTTGCTATTTTTTTGTAATTTTCTATTACGCGTCGGGTTGGAACGGAACAGAACAATAATTTTTATTTTCTCTCTTTCTCAGCCTTTTCCAACCTATGTTGGCTTGAAATGAAGTCATAATGGTATTTTTGAATTTTTTTAATTTTTTTGCTATTTTTTTGGAATTTTCTAATACGCGTAGGATTGGAACGAAACGGAACAGTAATTGTTATTTTCTATCTTTCTCATCCTTTTCCAACCTATGTTGGCTTGAAATGAACCCATAATGGTATTTTGGAATTTTTGAATTTTTTTGCTATTTTTTTGGAATTTTCTAAAACGCGTAGGGTTGGAACGGAACGGAACAGTAATTTTTGTTTTCTCTCTTTCTCAGCCTTTTCCAACCTATGTTGGCTTGAAATGAAGCTATAATGGTATTTTTGAATTTTTTGAATTTTTTTGCTATTTTTTTAGAATTTTCTATTACGTTTCGGGTTGGAACGGAACGGAACGATAGTACTGATTTTCTCTCTTTCTCATACTTTTCCAACCTATGATGGCCTGAAATGAAGCCATAATAGTATTTTTGAATTTTTTTGCTATTTTTTTGGAATTTTCTATTACGTTTCGGGTTGGAACGGAACGGAACGATAGTACTTATTTTCTCTCTTTCTCATACTTTTCCAACCTATGTTGGCTTGAAATGAAGCCATAATAGTATTTTCGAATTTTTTAATTTTTTTGCTATTTTTTTGTAATTTTCTATTACGCGTCGGGTTGGAACGGAACAGAACAATAATTTTTATTTTCTCTCTTTCTCAGCCTTTTCCAACCTATGTTGGCTTGAAATGAAGCCATAATGGTATTTTTGAATTTTTTTAATTTTTTTGCTATTTTTTTGGAATTTTCTAATACGCGTAGGATTGGAACGAAACGGAACAGTAATTGTTATTTTCTATCTTTCTCATCCTTTTCCAACCTATGTTGGCTTGAAATGAAGCCATAATGGTATTTTGGAATTTTTGAATTTTTTTGCTATTTTTTTGGAATTTTCTAAAACGCGTAGGGTTGGAACGGAACGGAACAGTAATTTTTATTTTCTCTCTTTCTCAGCCTTTTCCGACCTATGTTGGCTTGAATTGAAGCCATAATGGTATTTTTGAATTTTTTGAATTTTTTTGCTATTTTTTTGGAATTTCTATTACCCATCAGGTAGGAACGGAACGGAAAGACAATTTTTATTTTTCCTCTTTCTCAACCTTTTCAACCTATTTTGGCTTGAAATGAACCCCTTAACGGTATTTTTTAATTTATTGAATTTTTTTGCTAGTTTTTTGGAATTTTCTAATACACGTCGGGTAGGAACGGAATGCAGCAGTAATTTTTATTTTCCCTCTTTCTCAGCCTTTTCCAACCTATGTTGGCTTGAAATAAAGCCATAATGGTATTTTTGAATTTTTTTAATTTTTTGCTATTTTTTTGGAATTTTTTATTACCCATCGGGTAGGAACGGAACGGAAAGAAATTTTTTATTTTTTCCCTTTCTCAGCCTTTTCCAACCTATTTTGGCTTGAAATGAACCCTTAACGGTATTTTTTAATTTATTGAATTTTTTTGCTATTTTTTTGGAATTTTCTAATACGCGTAGAATTGGAACGAAACAGAACAGTAATTTTTATTTTCTATCTTTCTCAGCCTTTTCCAACCTATGTTGGCTTGAAATGAAGCCATAATGGTATTTTTGAATTTTTTTAATTTTTTTGCTATTTTTTTGGAATTTTCTAATAAGCGTAGGGTTGGAACGAACAGAACAGTAATTTTTATTTTCTATCTTTCTCAGCCTTTTCCAACCTATGTTGGCTTGAAATGAAGCCATAATGGTATTTTGAATTTTTTTAATTTTTTTGCTATTTTTTTGGAATTTTCTAATAAGCGTAGGGTTGGAACGAACAGAACCGTAATTTTTATTTTCTCTCTTTCTCAGCCTTTTCCAACCTATGTTGGCTTGAAATGAAGCTATAATGGTATTTTTGAATTTTTTGAATTTTTTTGCTATTTTTTTGGAATTTTCTAATACGCGTCGGGTTGGAACGGAATGGAGCAGTAATTTTTATTTTCTCTCTTTCTCAGCCTTTTCCAACCTATGTTAGCTTTAAATAAAGCCATAATGGTATTTTTGAATTTTTTTAATTTTTTGCAATTTTTTTGGAATTTTCTATTACCCATCGGGTAGGAACGGAACGGAATGTCAATTTTTATTTTTTCTCTTTCTCAGCCTTTTCCAACCTATTTTGGCTTGGAATGAACCCTTAACGGTATTTTTTAATTTATTGAATTTTTTTGCTATTTTTTTGGAATTTTCTAATACGCGTAGGATTAGAACGAAACGGAACAGTAATTGTTATTTTCTATCTTTCTCATCCTTTTCCAACCTATGTTGGCTTGAAATGAAGCCATAATGGTATTTTTGAATTTTTTTAATTTTTTTGCTATTTTTTTGGAATTTTCTAAAACGCGTAGGGTTGGAACGGAACGGAACAGTAATTTTTATTTTCTCTCTTTCTCAGCCTTTTCCAACCTATGTTGGCTTGAAATGAAGCTATAATGGTATTTTTGAATTTTTTGAATTTTTTTGCTATTTTTTTAGAATTTTCTATTACGTTTCGGGTTGGAACGGAACGGAACGATAGTACTGATTTTCTCTCTTTCTCATACTTTTCCAACCTATGTTGGCTTGAAATGAAGCCATAATGGTATTTTTGAATTTTTTTAATTTTTTTGCTATTTTTTTGGAATTTTCTAATACGCGTAGGATTGGAACGAAACGGAACAGTAATTGTTATTTTCTATCTTTCTCATCCTTTTCCAACCTATGTTGGCTTGAAATGAAGTCATAATGGTATTTTTGAATTTTTTAATTTTTTTGCTATTTTTTTGGAATTTTCTAAAACGCGTAGGGTTGGAACGGAACGGAACAGTAATTTTTATTTTCTCTCTTTCTCAGCCTTTTCCGACCTATGTTGGCTTGAATTGAAGCCATAATGGTATTTTTGAATTTTTTGAATTTTTTTGGTATTTTTTTGGAATTTCTATTACCCATCAGGTAGGAACGGAACGGAAAGACAATTTTATTTTTCCTCTTTCTCAACCTTTTCAACCTATTTTGGCTTGAAATGAACCCCTTAACGGTATTTTTTAATTTATTGAATTTTTTTGCTAGTTTTTTGGAATTTTCTAATACACGTCGGGTTGGAACGGAATGCAGCAGTAATTTTTATTTTCCCTCTTTCTCAGCCTTTTCCAACCTATGTTGGCTTGAAATAAAGCCATAATGGTATTTTTGAATTTTTTTAATTTTTTGCTATTTTTTTGGAATTTTTTATTACCCATCGGGTAGGAACGGAACGGAAAGAAATTTTTTATTTTTTCCCTTTCTCAGCCTTGTCCAACCTATTTTGGCTTGAAATGAACCCTTAACGGTATTTTTTAATTTATTGAATTTTTTTGCTATTTTTTTGGAATTTTCTAATACGCGTAGAATTGGAACGAAACAGAACAGTAATTTTTATTTTCTATCTTTCTCAGCCTTTTCCAACCTATGTTGGCTTGAAATGATGCCATAATGGTATTTTTGAATTTTTTTAATTTTTTTGCTATTTTTTTGGAATTTTCTAATAAGCGTAGGGTTGGAACGAACAGAACAGTAATTTTTATTTTCTATCTTTCTCAGCCTTTTCCAACCTATGTTGGCTTGAAATGAAGCCATAATGGTATTTTTGAATTTTTTTAATTTTTTTGCTATTTTTTTGGAATTTTCTAATAAGCGTAGGGTTGGAACGAACAGAACAGTAATTTTTATTTTCTCTCTTTCTCAGCCTTTTCCAACCTATGTTGGCTTGAAATGAAGCTATAATGGTATTTTTGAATTTTTTGAATTTTTTTGCTGTTTTTTTGGAATTTTCTAATACGCGTCGGGTTGGAACGGAATGGAGCAGTAATTTTTATTTTCTCTCTTTCTCAGCCTTTTCCAACCTATGTTAGCTTTAAATAAAGCCATAATGGTATTTTTGAATTTTTTTAATTTTTTGCAATTTTTTTGGAATTTTCTATTATCCATCGGGTAGGAACGGAACGGAAAGTCAATTTTTATTTTTTCTCTTTCTCAGCCTTTTCCAACCTATTTTGGCTTGGAATGAACCCTTAACGGTATTTTTTAATTTATTGAATTTTTTTGCTATTTTTTTGGAATTTTCTAATACGCGTAGGATTGGAACGAAACGGAACAGTAATTGTTATTTTCTATCTTTCTCATCCTTTTCCAACCTATGTTGGCTTGAAATGAAGCCATAATGGTATTTCTGAATTTTTTTAATTTTTTTGCTATTTTTTTGGAATTTTCTAAAACGCGTAGGGTTGGAACGGAACGGAACAGTAATTTTTGTTTTCTCTCTTTCTCAGCCTTTTCCAACCTATGTTGGCTTGAAATGAAGCTATAATAGTATTTTTGAATTTTTTTGCTATTTTTTTGGAATTTTCTATTACGTTTCGGGTTGGAACGGAACGGAACGAGAGTACTGATTTTCTCTCTTTCTCATACTTTTCCAACCTATGATGGCTTGAAATGAAGCCATAATAGTATTTTTGAATTTTTTTGCTATTTTTTTGGAATTTTCTATTACCTTTCGGGTTGGAACGGAACGGAACGATAGTACTTATTTTCTCTCTTTCTCATACTTTTCCAACCTATGTTGGCTTGAAATGAAGCCATAATAGTATTTTCGAATTTTTTAATTTTTTTGTAATTTTCTATTACGCGTCGGGTTGGAACGGAACAGAACAATAATTTTTATTTTCTCTCTTTCTCAGCCTTTTCCAACCTATGTTGGCTTGAAATGAAGCCATAATGGTATTTTTGAATTTTTTTAATTTTTTTGCTATTTTTTTGGAATTTTCTAATACGCGTAGGATTGGAACGAAACGGAACAGTAATTTTTATTTTCTATCTTTCTCATCCTTTTCCAACCTATGTTGGCTTGAAATGAAGCCATAATGGTATTTTGGAATTTTTGAATTTTTTTGCTATTTTTTTGGAATTTTCTAAAACGCGTAGGGTTGGAACGGAACGGAACAGTAATTTTTATTTTCTCTCTTTCTCAGCCTTTTCCGACCTATGTTGGCTTGAATTGAAGCCATAATGGTATTTTTGAATTTTTTTAATTTTTTTGCTATTTTTTTGGAATTTCTATTACCCATCAGGTAGGAACGGAACGGAAAGACAATTTTTATTTTTCCCCTTTCTCAACCTTTTCAACCTATTTTGGCTTGAAATGAACCCTTAACGGTATTTTTTAATTTATTGAATTTTTTTGCTAGTTTTTTGGAATTTTCTAATACACGTCGGGTTGGAACGGAATGCAGCAGTAATTTTTATTTTCCCTCTTTCTCAGCCTTTTCCAACCTATGTTGGCTTGAAATAAAGCCATAATGGTATTTTTGAATTTTTTTAATTTTTTGCTATTTTTTTGGAATTTTTTATTACCCATCGGGTAGGAACGGAACGGAAAGAAATTTTTTATTTTTTCCCTTTCTCAGCCTTTTCCAACCTATTTTGGCTTGAAATGAACCCTTAACGGTATTTTTTAATTTATTGAATTTTTTTGCTATTTTTTTGGAATTTTCTAATACGCGTAGAATTGGAACGAAACAGAACAGTAATTTTTATTTTCTATCTTTCTCAGCCTTTTCCAACCTATGTTGGCTTGAAATGAAGCCATAATGGTATTTTTGAATTTTTTTAATTTTTTTGCTATTTTTTTGGAATTTTCTAATAAGCGTAGGGTTGGAACGAACAGAACAGTAATTTTTATTTTCTATCTTTCTCAGCCTTTTCCAACCTATGTTGGCTTGAAATGAAGCCATAATTGTATTTTTGAATTTTTTTAATTTTTTTGCTATTTTTTTGGAATTTTCTAATAAGCGTAGGGTTGGAACGAACAGAACCGTAATTTTTATTTTCTCTCTTTCTCAGCCTTTTCCAACCTATGTTGGCTTGAAATGAAGCTATAATGGTATTTTTGAATTTTTTGAATTTTTTTGCTATTTTTTTGGAATTTTCTAATACGCGTCGGGTTGGAACGGAATGGAGCAGTAATTTTTATTTTCTCTCTTTCTCAGCCTTTTCCAACCTATGTTAGCTTTAAATAAAGCCATAATGGTATTTTTGAATTTTTTTAATTTTTTGCAATTTTTTTGGAATTTTCTATTACCCATCGGGTAGGAACGGAACGGAATGTCAATTTTTATTTTTTCTCTTTCTCAGCCTTTTCCAACCTATTTTGGCTTGGAATGAACCCTTAACGGTATTTTTTAATTTATTGAATTTTTTTGCTATTTTTTTGGAATTTTCTAATACGCGTAGGATTGGAACGAAACGGAACAGTAATTGTTATTTTCTATCTTTCTCATCCTTTTCCAACCTATGTTGGCTTGAAATGAAACCATAATGGTATTTTTGAATTTTTTTAATTTTTTTGGAATTTTCTAAAACGCGTAGGGTTGGAACGGAACGGAACAGTAATTTTTATTTTCTCTCTTTCTCAGCCTTTTCCAACCTATGTTGGCTTGAAATGAAGCTATAATGGTATTTTTGAATTTTTTGAATTTTTTTGCTATTTTTTTAGAATTTTCTATTACGTTTCGGGTTGGAACGGAACGGAACGATAGTACTGATTTTCTCTCTTTCTCATACTTTTCCAACCTATGTTGGCTTGAAATGAAGCCATAATGGTATTTTTGAATTTTTTTAATTTTTTTGCTATTTTTTTGGAATTTTCTAATACGCGTAGGATTGGAACGAAACGGAACAGTAATTGTTATTTTCTATCTTTCTCATCCTTTTCCAACCTATGTTGGCTTGAAATGAAGTCATAATGGTATTTTTGAATTTTTTAATTTTTTTGCTATTTTTTTGGAATTTTCTAAAACGCGTAGGGTTGGAACGGAACGGAACAGTAATTTTTATTTTCTCTCTTTCTCAGCCTTTTCCGACCTATGTTGGCTTGAATTGAAGCCATAATGGTATTTTTGAATTTTTTGAATTTTTTTGGTATTTTTTTGGAATTTCTATTACCCATCAGGTAGGAACGGAACGGAAAGACAATTTTATTTTTCCTCTTTCTCAACCTTTTCAACCTATTTTGGCTTGAAATGAACCCCTTAACGGTATTTTTTAATTTATTGAATTTTTTTGCTAGTTTTTTGGAATTTTCTAATACACGTCGGGTTGGAACGGAATGCAGCAGTAATTTTTATTTTCCCTCTTTCTCAGCCTTTTCCAACCTATGTTGGCTTGAAATAAAGCCATAATGGTATTTTTGAATTTTTTTAATTTTTTGCTATTTTTTTGGAATTTTTTATTACCCATCGGGTAGGAACGGAACGGAAAGAAATTTTTTATTTTTTCCCTTTCTCAGCCTTTTCCAACCTATTTTGGCTTGAAATGAACCCTTAACGGTATTTTTTAATTTATTGAATTTTTTTGCTATTTTTTTGGAATTTTCTAATACGCGTAGAATTGGAACGAAACAGAACAGTAATTTTTATTTTCTATCTTTCTCAGCCTTTTCCAACCTATGTTGGCTTGAAATGAAGCCATAATGGTATTTTTGAATTTTTTTAATTTTTTTGCTATTTTTTTGGAATTTTCTAATAAGCGTAGGGTTGGAACGAACAGAACAGTAATTTTTATTTTCTATCTTTCTCAGCCATTTCCAACCTATGTTGGCTTGAAATGAAGCCATAATGGTATTTTTGAATTTTTTTAATTTTTTTGCTATTTTTTTGGAATTTTCTAATAAGCGTAGGGTTGGAACGAACAGAACAGTAATTTTTATTTTCTCTCTTTTTCAGCCTTTTCCAACCTATGTTGGCTTGAAATGAAGCTATAATGGTATTTTTGAATTTTTTGAATTTTTTTGCTGTTTTTTTGGAATTTTCTAATACGCGTCGGGTTGGAACGGAATGGAGCAGTAATTTTTATTTTCTCTCTTTCTCAGCCTTTTCCAACCTATGTTAGCTTTAAATAAAGCCATAATGGTATTTTTGAATTTTTTTAATTTTTTGCAATTTTTTTGGAATTTTCTATTACCCATCGGGTAGGAACGGAACGGAAAGTCAATTTTTATTTTTTCTCTTTCTCAGCCTTTTCCAACCTATTTTGGCTTGGAATGAACCCTTAACGGTATTTTTTAATTTATTGAATTTTTTTGCTATTTTTTTGGAATTTTCTAATACGCGTAGGATTGGAACGAAACGGAACAGTAATTGTTATTTTCTATCTTTCTCATCCTTTTCCAACCTATGTTGGCTTGAAATGAAGCCATAATGGTATTTTTGAATTTTTTTAATTTTTTTGCTATTTTTTTGGAATTTTCTAAAACGCGTAGGGTTGGAACGGAACGGAACAGTAATTTTTGTTTTCTCTCTTTCTCAGCCTTTTCCAACCTATGTTGGCTTGAAATGAAGCTATAATGGTATTTTTGAATTTTTTGAATTTTTTTGCTATTTTTTTAGAATTTTCTATTACGTTTCGGGTTGGAACGGAACGGAACGATAGTACTGATTTTCTCTCTTTCTCATACTTTTCTAACCTATGATGGCTTGAAATGAAGCCATAATAGTATTTTTGAATTTTTTTGCTATTTTTTTGGAATTTTCTATTACGTTTCGGGTTGGAACGGAACGGAACGATAGTACTTATTTTCTCTCTTTCTCATACTTTTCCAACCTATGTTGGCTTGAAATGAAGCCATAATGGTATTTTTGAATTTTTTTAATTTTTTTGCTATTTTTTTGGAATTTTCTAAAACGCGTAGGGTTGGAACGGAACGGAACAGTAATTTTTGTTTTCTCTCTTTCTCAGCCTTTTCCAACCTATGTTGGCTTGAAATGAAGCTATAATGGTATTTTTGAATTTTTTGAATTTTTTTGCTATTTTTTTAGAATTTTCTATTACGTTTCGGGTTGGAACGGAACGAAACGATAGTACTGATTTTCTCTCTTTCTCATACTTTTCCAACCTATGATGGCTTGAAATGAAGCCATAATAGTATTTTTGAATTTTTTTGCTATTTTTTTGGAATTTTCTATTACGTTTCGGGTTGGAACGGAACGGAACGATAGTACTTATTTTCTCTCTTTCTCATACTTTTCCAACCTATGTTGGCTTGAAATGAAGCCATAATAGTATTTTCGAATTTTTTAATTTTTTTGCTATTTTTTTGTAATTTTCTATTACGCGTCGGGTTGGAACGGAACAGAACAATAATTTTTATTTTCTCTCTTTCTCAGCCTTTTCCAACCTATGTTGGCTTGAAATGAAGCCATAATGGTATTTTTGAATTTTTTTAATTTTTTTGCTATTTTTTTGGAATTTTCTAATACGCGTAGGATTGGAACGAAACGGAACAGTAATTGTTATTTTCTATCTTTCTCAGCCTTTTCCAACCTATGTTGGCTTGAAATGAAGCCATAATGGTATTTTTGAATTTTTTTAATTTTTTTGCTATTTTTTTGGAATTTTCTAATAAGCGTAGGGTTGGAACGAACAGAACAGTAATTTTTATTTTCTCTCTTTTTCAGCCTTTTCCAACCTATGTTGGCTTGAAATGAAGCTATAATGGTATTTTTGAATTTTTTGAATTTTTTTGCTGTTTTTTTTGAATTTTCTAATACGCGTCGGGTTGGAACGGAATGGAGCAGTAATTTTTATTTTCTCTCTTTCTCAGCCTTTTCCAACCTATGTTAGCTTTAAATAAAGCCATAATGGTATTTTTGAATTTTTTTAATTTTTTGCAATTTTTTTGGAATTTTCTATTACCCATCGGGTAGGAACGGAACGGAAAGTCAATTTTTATTTTTTCTCTTTCTCAGCCTTTTCCAACCTATTTTGGCTTGGAATGAACCCTTAACGGTATTTTTTAATTTATTGAATTTTTTTGCTATTTTTTTGGAATTTTCTAATACGCGTAGGATTGGAACGAAACGGAACAGTAATTGTTATTTTCTATCTTTCTCATCCTTTTCCAACCTATGTTGGCTTGAAATGAAGCCATAATGGTATTTTTGAATTTTTTTAATTTTTTTGCTATTTTTTTGGAATTTTCTAAAACGCGTAGGGTTGGAACGGAACGGAACAGTAATTTTTGTTTTCTCTCTTTCTCAGCCTTTTCCAACCTATGTTGGCTTGAAATGAAGCTATAATGGTATTTTTGAATTTTTTGAATTTTTTTGCTATTTTTTTAGAATTTTCTATTACGTTTCGGGTTGGAACGGAACGGAACGATAGTACTGATTTTCTCTCTTTCTCATACTTTTCTAACCTATGATGGCTTGAAATGAAGCCATAATAGTATTTTTGAATTTTTTTGCTATTTTTTTGGAATTTTCTATTACGTTTCGGGTTGGAACGGAACGGAACGATAGTACTTATTTTCTCTCTTTCTCATACTTTTCCAACCTATGTTGGCTTGAAATGAAGCCATAATGGTATTTTTGAATTTTTTTAATTTTTTTGCTATTTTTTTGGAATTTTCTAAAACGCGTAGGGTTGGAACGGAACGGAACAGTAATTTTTGTTTTCTCTCTTTCTCAGCCTTTTCCAACCTATGTTGGCTTGAAATGAAGCTATAATGGTATTTTTGAATTTTTTGAATTTTTTTGCTATTTTTTTAGAATTTTCTATTACGTTTCGGGTTGGAACGGAACGAAACGATAGTACTGATTTTCTCTCTTTCTCATACTTTTCCAACCTATGATGGCTTGAAATGAAGCCATAATAGTATTTTTGAATTTTTTTGCTATTTTTTTGGAATTTTCTATTACGTTTCGGGTTGGAACGGAACGGAACGATAGTACTTATTTTCTCTCTTTCTCATACTTTTCCAACCTATGTTGGCTTGAAATGAAGCCATAATAGTATTTTCGAATTTTTTAATTTTTTTGCTATTTTTTTGTAATTTTCTATTACGCGTCGGGTTGGAACGGAACAGAACAATAATTTTTATTTTCTCTCTTTCTCAGCCTTTTCCAACCTATGTTGGCTTGAAATGAAGCCATAATGGTATTTTTGAATTTTTTTAATTTTTTTGCTATTTTTTTGGAATTTTCTAATACGCGTAGGATTGGAACGAAACGGAACAGTAATTGTTATTTTCTATCTTTCTCAGCCTTTTCCAACCTATGTTGGCTTGAAATGAAGCCATAATGGTATTTTTGAATTTTTTTAATTTTTTTGCTATTTTTTTGGAATTTTCTAATAAGCGTAGGGTTGGAACGAACAGAACAGTAATTTTTATTTTCTCTCTTTTTCAGCCTTTTCCAACCTATGTTGGCTTGAAATGAAGCTATAATGGTATTTTTGAATTTTTTGAATTTTTTTGCTGTTTTTTTGGAATTTTCTAATACGCGTCGGGTTGGAACGGAATGGAGCAGTAATTTTTATTTTCTCTCTTTCTCAGCCTTTTCCAACCTATGTTAGCTTTAAATAAAGCCATAATGGTATTTTTGAATTTTTTTAATTTTTTGCAATTTTTTTGGAATTTTCTATTACCCATCGGGTAGGAACGGAACGGAAAGTCAATTTTTATTTTTTCTCTTTCTCAGCCTTTTCCAACCTATTTTGGCTTGGAATGAACCCTTAACGGTATTTTTTAATTTATTGAATTTTTTTGCTATTTTTTTGGAATTTTCTAATACGCGTAGGATTGGAACGAAACGGAACAGTAATTGTTATTTTCTATCTTTCTCATCCTTTTCCAACCTATGTTGGCTTGAAATGAAGCCATAATGGTATTTTTGAATTTTTTTAATTTTTTTGCTATTTTTTTGGAATTTTCTAAAACGCGTAGGGTTGGAACGGAACGGAACAGTAATTTTTGTTTTCTCTCTTTCTCAGCCTTTTCCAACCTATGTTGGCTTGAAATGAAGCTATAATGGTATTTTTGAATTTTTTGAATTTTTTTGCTATTTTTTTAGAATTTTCTATTACGTTTCGGGTTGGAACGGAACGGAACGATAGTACTGATTTTCTCTCTTTCTCATACTTTTCCAACCTATGATGGCTTGAAATGAAGCCATAATAGTATTTTTGAATTTTTTTGCTATTTTTTTGGAATTTTCTATTACGTTTCGGGTTGGAACGGAACGGAACGATAATACTTATTTTCTCTCTTTCTCATACTTTTCCAACCTATGTTGGCTTGAAATGAAGCCATAATGGTATTTTTGAATTTTTTTAATTTTTTTGCTATTTTTTTGGAATTTTCTAAAACGCGTAGGGTTGGAACGGAACGGAACAGTAATTTTTGTTTTCTCTCTTTCTCAGCCTTTTCCAACCTATGTTGGCTTGAAATGAAGCTATAATGGTATTTTTGAATTTTTTGAATTTTTTTGCTATTTTTTTAGAATTTTCTATTACGTTTCGGGTTGGAACGGAACGGAACGATAGTACTGATTTTCTCTCTTTCTCATACTTTTCCAACCTATGATGGCTTGAAATGAAGCCATAATAGTATTTTTGAATTTTTTTGCTATTTTTTTGGAATTTTCTATTACGTTTCGGGTTGGAACGGAACGGAACGATAGTACTTATTTTCTCTCTTTCTCATACTTTTCCAACCTATGTTGGCTTGAAATGAAGCCATAATAGTATTTTCGAATTTTTTAATTTTTTTGCTATTTTTTTGTAATTTTCTATTACGCGTCGGGTTGGAACGGAACAGAACAATAATTTTTATTTTCTCTCTTTCTCAGCCTTTTCCAACCTATGTTGGCTTGAAATGAAGCCATAATGGTATTTTTGAATTTTTTTAATTTTTTTGCTATTTTTTTGGAATTTTCTAATACGCGTAGGATTGGAACGAAACGGAACAGTAATTGTTATTTTCTATCTTTCTCATCCTTTTCCAACCTATGTTGGCTTGAAATGAAGCCATAATGGTATTTTTGAATTTTTTTAATTTTTTTGCTATTTTTTTGGAATTTTCTAAAACGCGTAGGGTTGGAACGGAACGGAACAGTAATTTTTATTTTCTCTCTTTCTCAGCCTTTTCCAACCTATGTTGGCTTGAAATGAAGCTATAATGGTATTTTTGAATTTTTTGAATTTTTTTGCTATTTTTTTAGAATTTTCTATTACGTTTCGGGTTGGAACGGAACGGAACGATAGTACTGATTTTCTCTCTTTCTCATACTTTTCCAACCTATGTTGGCTTGAAATGAAGCCATAATGGTATTTTTGAATTTTTTTAATTTTTTTGCTATTTTTTTGGAATTTTCTAATACGCGTAGGATTGGAACGAAACGGAACAGTAATTGTTATTTTCTATCTTTCTCATCCTTTTCCAACCTATGTTGGCTTGAAATGAAGTCATAATGGTATTTTTGAATTTTTTAATTTTTTTGCTATTTTTTTGGAATTTTCTAAAACGCGTAGGGTTGGAACGGAACGGAACAGTAATTTTTATTTTCTCTCTTTCTCAGCCTTTTCCGACCTATGTTGGCTTGAATTGAAGCCATAATGGTATTTTTGAATTTTTTGAATTTTTTTGGTATTTTTTTGGAATTTCTATTACCCATCAGGTAGGAACGGAACGGAAAGACAATTTTATTTTTCCTCTTTCTCAACCTTTTCAACCTATTTTGGCTTGAAATGAACCCCTTAACGGTATTTTTTAATTTATTGAATTTTTTTGCTAGTTTTTTGGAATTTTCTAATACACGTCGGGTTGGAACGGAATGCAGCAGTAATTTTTATTTTCCCTCTTTCTCAGCCTTTTCCAACCTATGTTGGCTTGAAATAAAGCCATAATGGTATTTTTGAATTTTTTTAATTTTTTGCTATTTTTTTGGAATTTTTTATTACCCATCGGGTAGGAACGGAACGGAAAGAAATTTTTTATTTTTTCCCTTTCTCAGCCTTTTCCAACCTATTTTGGCTTGAAATGAACCCTTAACGGTATTTTTTAATTTATTGAATTTTTTTGCTATTTTTTTGGAATTTTCTAATACGCGTAGAATTGGAACGAAACAGAACAGTAATTTTTATTTTCTATCTTTCTCAGCCTTTTCCAACCTATGTTGGCTTGAAATGAAGCCATAATGGTATTTTTGAATTTTTTTAATTTTTTTGCTATTTTTTTGGAATTTTCTAATAAGCGTAGGGTTGGAACGAACAGAACAGTAATTTTTATTTTCTATCTTTCTCAGCCTTTTCCAACCTATGTTGGCTTGAAATGAAGCCATAATGGTATTTTTGAATTTTTTTAATTTTTTTGCTATTTTTTTGGAATTTTCTAATAAGCGTAGGGTTGGAACGAACAGAACAGTAATTTTTATTTTCTCTCTTTCTCAGCCTTTTCCAACCTATGTTGGCTTGAAATGAAGCTATAATGGTATTTTTGAATTTTTTTGCTGTTTTTTTGGAATTTTCTAATACGCGTCGGGTTGGAACGGAATGGAGCAGTAATTTTTATTTTCTCTCTTTCTCAGCCTTTTCCAACCTATGTTAGCTTTAAATAAAGCCATAATGGTATTTTTGAATTTTTTTAATTTTTTGCAATTTTTTTGGAATTTTCTATTACCCATCGGGTAGGAACGGAACGGAAAGTCAATTTTTATTTTTTCTCTTTCTCAGCCTTTTCCAACCTATTTTGGCTTGGAATGAACCCTTAACGGTATTTTTTAATTTATTGAATTTTTTTGCTATTTTTTTGGAATTTTCTAATACGCGTAGGATTGGAACGAAACGGAACAGTAATTGTTATTTTCTATCTTTCTCATCCTTTTCCAACCTATGTTGGCTTGAAATGAAGCCATAATGGTATTTTTGAATTTTTTTAATTTTTTTGCTATTTTTTTGGAATTTTCTAAAACGCGTAGGGTTGGAACGGAACGGAACAGTAATTTTTGTTTTCTCTCTTTCTCAGCCTTTTCCAACCTATGTTGGCTTGAAATGAAGCTATAATGGTATTTTTGAATTTTTTGAATTTTTTTTCTATTTTTTTAGAATTTTCTATTACGTTTCGGGTTGGAACGGAACGGAACGATAGTACTGATTTTCTCTCTTTCTCATACTTTTCCAACCTATGATGGCTTGAAATGAAGCCATAATAGTATTTTTGAATTTTTTTGCTATTTTTTTGGAATTTTCTATTACGTTTCGGGTTGGAACGGAACGGAACGATAGTACTTATTTTCTCTCTTTCTCATACTTTTCCAACCTATGTTGGCTTGAAATGAAGCCATAATAGTATTTTCGAATTTTTTAATTTTTTTGTAATTTTCTATTACGCGTCGGGTTGGAACGGAACAGAACAATAATTTTTATTTTCTCTCTTTCTCAGCCTTTTCCAACCTATGTTGGCTTGAAATGAAGCCATAATGGTATTTTTGAATTTTTTTAATTTTTTTGCTATTTTTTTGGAATTTTCTAATACGCGTAGGATTGGAACGAAACGGAACAGTAATTGTTATTTTCTATCTTTCTCATCCTTTTCCAACCTATGATGGCTTGAAATGAAGCCATAATGGTATTTTGGAATTTTTGAATTTTTTTGCTATTTTTTTGGAATTTTCTAAAACGCGTAGGGTTGGAACGGAACGGAACAGTAATTTTTATTTTCTCTCTTTCTCAGCCTTTTCCGACCTATGTTGGCTTGAATTGAAGCCATAATGGTATTTTTGAATTTTTTTAATTTTTTTGCTATTTTTTTGGAATTTCTATTACCCATCAGGTAGGAACGGAACGGAAAGACAATTTTTATTTTTCCTCTTTCTCAACCTTTTCAACCTATTTTGGCTTGAAATGAACCCCTTAACGGTATTTTTTAATTTATTGAATTTTTTTGCTAGTTTTTTGGAATTTTCTAATACACGTCGGGTTGGAACGGAATGCAGCAGTAATTTTTATTTTCCCTCTTTCTCAGCCTTTTCCAACCTATGTTGGCTTGAAATAAAGCCATAATGGTATTTTTGAATTTTTTTAATTTTTTGCTATTTTTTTGGAATTTTTTATTACCCATCGGGTAGGAACGGAACGGAAAGAAATTTTTTATTTTTTCCCTTTCTCAGCCTTTTCCAACCTATTTTGGCTTGAAATGAACCCTTAACGGTATTTTTTAATTTATTGAATTTTTTTGCTATTTTTTTGGAATTTTCTAATACGCGTAGAATTGGAACGAAACAGAACAGTAATTTTTATTTTCTATCTTTCTCAGCCTTTTCCAACCTATGTTGGCTTGAAATGAAGCCATAATGGTATTTTTGAATTTTTTTAATTTTTTTGCTATTTTTTTGGAATTTTCTAATAAGCGTAGGGTTGGAACGAACAGAACAGTAATTTTTATTTTCTATATTTCTCAGCCTTTTCCAACCTATGTTGGCTTGAAATGAAGCCATAATTGTATTTTTGAATTTTTTTAATTTTTTTGCTATTTTTTTGGAATTTTCTAATAAGCGTAGGGTTGGAACGAACAGAACCGTAATTTTTATTTTCTCTCTTTCTCAGCCTTTTCCAACCTATGTTGGCTTGAAATGAAGCTATAATGGTATTTTTGAATTTTTTGAATTTTTTTGCTATTTTTTTGGAATTTTCTAATACGCGTCGGGTTGGAACGGAATGGAGCAGTAATTTTTATTTTCTCTCTTTCTCAGCCTTTTCCAACCTATGTTAGCTTTAAATAAAGCCATAATGGTATTTTTGAATTTTTTTAATTTTTTGCAATTTTTTTGGAATTTTCTATTACCCATCGGGTAGGAACGGAACGGAATGTCAATTTTTATTTTTTCTCTTTCTCAGCCTTTTCCAACCTATTTTGGCTTGGAATGAACCCTTAACGGTATTTTTTAATTTATTGAATTTTTTTGCTATTTTTTTGGAATTTTCTAATACGCGTAGGATTGGAACGAAACGGAACAGTAATTGTTATTTTCTATCTTTCTCATCCTTTTCCAACCTATGTTGGCTTGAAATGAAGCCATAATGGTATTTTTGAATTTTTTTAATTTTTTTGCTATTTTTTTGGAATTTTCTAAAACGCGTAGGGTTGGAACGGAACGGAACAGTAATTTTTATTTTCTCTCTTTCTCAGCCTTTTCCAACCTATGTTGGCTTGAAATGAAGCTATAATGGTATTTTTGAATTTTTTGAATTTTTTTGCTATTTTTTTAGAATTTTCTATTACGTTTCGGGTTGGAACGGAACGGAACGATAGTACTGATTTTCTCTCTTTCTCATACTTTTCCAACCTATGTTGGCTTGAAATGAAGCCATAATGGTATTTTTGAATTTTTTTAATTTTTTTGCTATTTTTTTGGAATTTTCTAATACGCGTAGGATTGGAACGAAACGGAACAGTAATTGTTATTTTCTATCTTTCTCATCCTTTTCCAACCTATGTTGGCTTGAAATGAAGTCATAATGGTATTTTTGAATTTTTTAATTTTTTTGCTATTTTTTTGGAATTTTCTAAAACGCGTAGGGTTGGAACGGAACGGAACAGTAATTTTTATTTTCTCTCTTTCTCAGCCTTTTCCGACCTATGTTGGCTTGAATTGAAGCCATAATGGTATTTTTGAATTTTTTGAATTTTTTTGGTATTTTTTTGGAATTTCTATTACCCATCAGGTAGGAACGGAACGGAAAGACAATTTTATTTTTCCTCTTTCTCAACCTTTTCAACCTATTTTGGCTTGAAATGAACCCCTTAACGGTATTTTTTAATTTATTGAATTTTTTTGCTAGTTTTTTGGAATTTTCTAATACACGTCGGGTTGGAACGGAATGCAGCAGTAATTTTTATTTTCCCTCTTTCTCAGCCTTTTCCAACCTATGTTGGCTTGAAATAAAGCCATAATGGTATTTTTGAATTTTTTTAATTTTTTGCTATTTTTTTGGAATTTTTTATTACCCATCGGGTAGGAACGGAACGGAAAGAAATTTTTTATTTTTTCCCTTTCTCAGCCTTTTCCAACCTATTTTGGCTTGAAATGAACCCTTAACGGTATTTTTTAATTTATTGAATTTTTTTGCTATTTTTTTGGAATTTTCTAATACGCGTAGAATTGGAACGAAACAGAACAGTAATTTTTATTTTCTATCTTTCTCAGCCTTTTCCAACCTATGTTGGCTTGAAATGAAGCCATAATGGTATTTTTGAATTTTTTTAATTTTTTTGCTATTTTTTTGGAATTTTCTAATAAGCGTAGGGTTGGAACGAACAGAACAGTAATTTTTATTTTCTATCTTTCTCAGCCTTTTCCAACCTATGTTGGCTTGAAATGAAGCCATAATGGTATTTTTGAATTTTTTTTAATTTTTTTGCTATTTTTTTGGAATTTTCTAATAAGCGTAGGGTTGGAACGAACAGAACAGTAATTTTTATTTTCTCTCTTTCTCAGCCTTTTCCAACCTATGTTGGCTTGAAATGAAGCTATAATGGTATTTTTGAATTTTTTGAATTTTTTTGCTGTTTTTTTGGAATTTTCTAATACGCGTCGGGTTGGAACGGAATGGAGCAGTAATTTTTATTTTCTCTCTTTCTCAGCCTTTTCCAACCTATGTTAGCTTTAAATAAAGCCATAATGGTATTTTTGAATTTTTTTAATTTTTTGCAATTTTTTTGGAATTTTCTATTACCCATCGGGTAGGAACGGAACGGAAAGTCAATTTTTATTTTTTCTCTTTCTCAGCCTTTTCCAACCTATTTTGGCTTGGAATGAACCCTTAACGGTATTTTTTAATTTATTGAATTTTTTTGCTATTTTTTTGGAATTTTCTAATACGCGTAGGATTGGAACGAAACGGAACAGTAATTGTTATTTTCTATCTTTCTCATCCTTTTCCAACCTATGTTGGCTTGAAATGAAGCCATAATGGTATTTTTGAATTTTTTTAATTTTTTTGCTATTTTTTTGGAATTTTCTAAAACGCGTAGGGTTGGAACGGAACGGAACAGTAATTTTTGTTTTCTCTCTTTCTCAGCCTTTTCCAACCTATGTTGGCTTGAAATGAAGCTATAATGGTATTTTTGAATTTTTTGAATTTTTTTGCTATTTTTTTAGAATTTTCTATTACGTTTCGGGTTGGAACGGAACGGAACGATAGTACTGATTTTCTCTCTTTCTCATACTTTTCCAACCTATGATGGCTTGAAATGAAGCCATAATAGTATTTTTGAATTTTTTTGCTATTTTTTTGGAATTTTCTATTACGTTTCGGGTTGGAACGGAACGGAACGATAGTACTTATTTTCTCTCTTTCTCATACTTTTCCAACCTATGTTGGCTTGAAATGAAGCCATAATGGTATTTTTGAATTTTTTTAATTTTTTTGCTATTTTTTTGGAATTTTCTAAAACGCGTAGGGTTGGAACGGAACGGAACAGTAATTTTTGTTTTCTCTCTTTCTCAGCCTTTTCCAACCTATGTTGGCTTGAAATGAAGCTATAATGGTATTTTTGAATTTTTTGAATTTTTTTGCTATTTTTTTAGAATTTTCTATTACGTTTCGGGTTGGAACGGAACGGAACGATAGTACTGATTTTCTCTCTTTCTCATACTTTTCCAACCTATGATGGCTTGAAATGAAGCCATAATAGTATTTTTGAATTTTTTTGCTATTTTTTTGGAATTTTCTATTACGTTTCGGGTTGGAACGGAACGGAACGATAGTACTTATTTTCTCTCTTTCTCATACTTTTCCAACCTATGTTGGCTTGAAATGAAGCCATAATAGTATTTTCGAATTTTTTAATTTTTTTGCTATTTTTTTGTAATTTTCTATTACGCGTCGGGTTGGAACGGAACAGAACAATAATTTTTATTTTCTCTCTTTCTCAGCCTTTTCCAACCTATGTTGGCTTGAAATGAAGCCATAATGGTATTTTTGAATTTTTTTAATTTTTTTGCTATTTTTTTGGAATTTTCTAATACGCGTAGGATTGGAACGAAACGGAACAGTAATTGTTATTTTCTATCTTTCTCATCCTTTTCCAACCTATGTTGGCTTGAAATGAAGCCATAATGGTATTTTGGAATTTTTGAATTTTTTTGCTATTTTTTTGGAATTTTCTAAAACGCGTAGGGTTGGAACGGAACGGAACAGTAATTTTTATTTTCTCTCTTTCTCAGCCTTTTCCGACCTATGTTGGCTTGAATTGAAGCCATAATGGTATTTTTGAATTTTTTTAATTTTTTTGCTATTTTTTTGGAATTTCTATTACCCATCAGGTAGGAACGGAACGGAAAGACAATTTTTATTTTTCCTCTTTCTCAACCTTTTCAACCTATTTTGGCTTGAAATGAACCCCTTAACGGTATTTTTTAATTTATTGAATTTTTTTGCTAGTTTTTTGGAATTTTGTAATACACGTCGGGTTGGAACGGAATGCAGCAGTAATTTTTATTTTCCCTCTTTCTCAGCCTTTTCCAACCTATGTTGGCTTGAAATAAAGCCATAATGGTATTTTTGAATTTTTTTAATTTTTTGCTATTTTTTTGGAATTTTTTATTACCCATCGGGTAGGAACGGAACGGAAAGAAATTTTTTATTTTTTCCCTTTCTCAGCCTTTTCCAACCTATTTTGGCTTGAAATGAACCCTTAACGGTATTTTTTAATTTATTGAATTTTTTTGCTATTTTTTTGGAATTTTCTAATACGCGTAGAATTAGAACGAAACAGAACAGTAATTTTTATTTTCTATCTTTCTCAGCCTTTTCCAACCTATGTTGGCTTGAAATGAAGCCATAATGGTATTTTTGAATTTTTTTAATTTTTTTGCTATTTTTTTGGAATTTTCTAATAAGCGTAGGGTTGGAACGAACAGAACAGTAATTTTTATTTTCTATCTTTCTCAGCCTTTTCCAACCTATGTTGGCTTGAAATGAAGCCATAATTGTATTTTTGAATTTTTTTAATTTTTTTGCTATTTTTTTGGAATTTTCTAATAAGCGTAGGGTTGGAACGAACAGAACCGTAATTTTTATTTTCTCTCTTTCTCAGCCTTTTCCAACCTATGTTGGCTTGAAATGAAGCTATAATGGTATTTTTGAATTTTTTGAATTTTTTTGCTATTTTTTTGGAATTTTCTAATACGCGTCGGGTTGGAACGGAATGGAGCAGTAATTTTTATTTTCTCTCTTTCTCAGCCTTTTCCAACCTATGTTAGCTTTAAATAAAGCCATAATGGTATTTTTGAATTTTTTTAATTTTTTGCAATTTTTTTGGAATTTTCTATTACCCATCGGGTAGGAACGGAACGGAATGTCAATTTTTATTTTTTCTCTTTCTCAGCCTTTTCCAACCTATTTTGGCTTGGAATGAACCCTTAACGGTATTTTTTAATTTATTGAATTTTTTTGCTATTTTTTTGGAATTTTCTAATACGCGTAGGATTGGAACGAAACGGAACAGTAATTGTTATTTTCTATCTTTCTCATCCTTTTCCAACCTATGTTGGCTTGAAATGAAGCCATAATGGTATTTTTGAATTTTTTTAATTTTTTTGCTATTTTTTTGGAATTTTCTAAAACGCGTAGGGTTGGAACGGAACGGAACAGTAATTTTTATTTTCTCTCTTTCTCAGCCTTTTCCAACCTATGTTGGCTTGAAATGAAGCTATAATGGTATTTTTGAATTTTTTGAATTTTTTTGCTATTTTTTTAGAATTTTCTATTACGTTTCGGGTTGGAACGGAACGGAACGATAGTACTGATTTTCTCTCTTTCTCATACTTTTCCAACCTATGTTGGCTTGAAATGAAGCCATAATGGTATTTTTGAATTTTTTTAATTTTTTTGCTATTTTTTTGGAATTTTCTAATACGCGTAGGATTGGAACGAAACGGAACAGTAATTGTTATTTTCTATCTTTCTCATCCTTTTCCAACCTATGTTGGCTTGAAATGAAGTCATAATGGTATTTTTGAATTTTTTAATTTTTTTGCTATTTTTTTGGAATTTTCTAAAACGCGTAGGGTTGGAACGGAACGGAACAGTAATTTTTATTTTCTCTCTTTCTCAGCCTTTTCCGACCTATGTTGGCTTGAATTGAAGCCATAATGGTATTTTTGAATTTTTTGAATTTTTTTGGTATTTTTTTGGAATTTCTATTACCCATCAGGTAGGAACGGAACGGAAAGACAATTTTATTTTTCCTCTTTCTCAACCTTTTCAACCTATTTTGGCTTGAAATGAACCCCTTAACGGTATTTTTTAATTTATTGAATTTTTTTGCTAGTTTTTTGGAATTTTCTAATACACGTCGGGTTGGAACGGAATGCAGCAGTAATTTTTATTTTCCCTCTTTCTCAGCCTTTTCCAACCTATGTTGGCTTGAAATAAAGCCATAATGGTATTTTTGAATTTTTTTAATTTTTTGCTATTTTTTTGGAATTTTTTATTACCCATCGGGTAGGAACGGAACGGAAAGAAATTTTTTATTTTTTCCCTTTCTCAGCCTTTTCCAACCTATTTTGGCTTGAAATGAACCCTTAACGGCATTTTTTAATTTATTGAATTTTTTTGCTATTTTTTTGGAATTTTCTAATACGCGTAGAATTGGAACGAAACAGAACAGTAATTTTTATTTTCTATCTTTCTCAGCCTTTTCCAACCTATGTTGGCTTGAAATGAAGCCATAATGGTATTTTTGAATTTTTTTAATTTTTTTGCTATTTTTTTGGAATTTTCTAATAAGCGTAGGGTTGGAACGAACAGAACAGTAATTTTTATTTTCTATCTTTCTCAGCCTTTTCCAACCTATGTTGGCTTGAAATGAAGCCATAATGGTATTTTTGAATTTTTTTAATTTTTTTGCTATTTTTTTGGAATTTTCTAATAAGCGTAGGGTTGGAACGAACAGAACAGTAATTTTTATTTTCTCTCTTTCTCAGCCTTTTCCAACCTATGTTGGCTTGAAATGAAGCTATAATGGTATTTTTGAATTTTTTGAATTTTTTTGCTGTTTTTTTGGAATTTTCTAATACGCGTCGGGTTGGAACGGAATGGAGCAGTAATTTTTATTTTCTCTCTTTCTCAGCCTTTTCCAACCTATGTTAGCTTTAAATAAAGCCATAATGGTATTTTTGAATTTTTTTAATTTTTTGCAATTTTTTTGGAATTTTCTATTACCCATCGGGTAGGAACGGAACGGAAAGTCAATTTTTATTTTTTCTCTTTCTCAGCCTTTTCCAACCTATTTTGGCTTGGAATGAACCCTTAACGGTATTTTTTAATTTATTGAATTTTTTTGCTATTTTTTTGGAATTTTCTAATACGCGTAGGATTGGAACGAAACGGAACAGTAATTGTTATTTTCTATCTTTCTCATCCTTTTCCAACCTATGTTGGCTTGAAATGAAGCCATAATGGTATTTTTGAATTTTTTTAATTTTTTTGCTATTTTTTTGGAATTTTCTAAAACGCGTAGGGTTGGAACGGAACGGAACAGTAATTTTTGTTTTCTCTCTTTCTCAGCCTTTTCCAACCTATGTTGGCTTGAAATGAAGCTATAATGGTATTTTTGAATTTTTTGAATTTTTTTGCTATTTTTTTAGAATTTTCTATTACGTTTCGGGTTGGAACGGAACGGAACGATAGTACTGATTTTCTCTCTTTCTCATACTTTTCCAACCTATGATGGCTTGAAATGAAGCCATAATAGTATTTTTGAATTTTTTTGCTATTTTTTTGGAATTTTCTATTACGTTTCGGGTTGGAACGGAACGGAACGATAGTACTTATTTTCTCTCTTTCTCATACTTTTCCAACCTATGTTGGCTTGAAATGAAGCCATAATAGTATTTTCGAATTTTTTAATTTTTTTGCTATTTTTTTGTAATTTTCTATTACGCGTCGGGTTGGAACGGAACAGAACAATAATTTTTATTTTCTCTCTTTCTCAGCCTTTTCCAACCTATGTTGGCTTGAAATGAAGCCATAATGGTATTTTTGAATTTTTTTAATTTTTTTGCTATTTTTTTGGAATTTTCTAATACGCGTAGGATTGGAACGAAACGGAACAGTAATATTTATTTTCTATCTTTCTCATCCTTTTCCAACCTATGTTGGCTTGAAATGAAGCCATAATGGTATTTTGGAATTTTTGAATTTTTTTGCTATTTTTTTGGAATTTTCTAAAACGCGTAGGGTTGGAACGGAACGGAACAGTAATTTTTATTTTCTCTCTTTCTCAGCCTTTTCCGACCTATGTTGGCTTGAATTGAAGCCATAATGGTATTTTTGAATTTTTTTAATTTTTTTGCTATTTTTTTGGAATTTCTATTACCCATCAGGTAGGAACGGAACGGAAAGACAATTTTTATTTTTCCTCTTTCTCAACCTTTTCAACCTATTTTGGCTTGAAATGAACCCCTTAACGGTATTTTTTAATTTATTGAATTTTTTTGCTAGTTTTTTGGAATTTTCTAATACACGTCGTGTTGGAACGGAATGCAGCAGTAATTTTTATTTTCCCTCTTTCTCAGCCTTTTCCAACCTATGTTGGCTTGAAATAAAGCCATAATGGTATTTTTGAATTTTTTTAATTTTTTGCTATTTTTTTGGAATTTTTTATTACCCATCGGGTAGGAACGGAACGGAAAGAAATTTTTTATTTTTTCCCTTTCTCAGCCTTTTCCAACCTATTTTGGCTTGAAATGAACCCTTAACGGTATTTTTTAATTTATTGAATTTTTTTGCTATTTTTTTGGAATTTTCTAATACGCGTAGAATTGGAACGAAACAGAACAGTAATTTTTATTTTCTATCTTTCTCAGCCTTTTCCAACCTATGTTGGCTTGAAATGAAGCCATAATGGTATTTTTGAATTTTTTTAATTTCTTTGCTATTTTTTTGGAATTTTCTAATAAGCGTAGGGTTGGAACGAACAGAACAGTAATTTTTATTTTCTATCTTTCTCAGCCTTTTCCAACCTATGTTGGCTTGAAATGAAGCCATAATGGTATTTTTGAATTTTTTTAATTTTTTTGCTATTTTTTTGGAATTTTCTAATAAGCGTAGGGTTGGAACGAACAGAACCGTAATTTTTATTTTCTCTCTTTCTCAGCCTTTTCCAACCTATGTTGGCTTGAAATGAAGCTATAATGGTATTTTTGAATTTTTTTAATTTTTTTGCTATTTTTTTGGAATTTTCTAATACGCGTAGGATTGGAACGAAACGGAACAGTAATTGTTATTTTCTATCTTTCTCATCCTTTTCCAACCTATGTTGGCTTGAAATGAAGCCATAATGGTATTTTGGAATTTTTGAATTTTTTTGCTATTTTTTTGGAATTTTCTAAAACGCGTAGGGTTGGAACGGAACGGAACAGTAATTTTTATTTTCTCTCTTTCTCAGCCTTTTCCGACCTATGTTGGCTTGAATTGAAGCCATAATGGTATTTTTGAATTTTTTTAATTTTTTTGCTATTTTTTTGGAATTTCTATTACCCATCAGGTAGGAACGGAACGGAAAGACAATTTTTATTTTTCCTCTTTCTCAACCTTTTCAACCTATTTTGGCTTGAAATGAACCCCTTAACGGTATTTTTTAATTTATTGAATTTTTTTGCTAGTTTTTTGGAATTTTCTAATACACGTCGGGTTGGAACGGAATGCAGCAGTAATTTTTATTTTCCCTCTTTCTCAGCCTTTTCCAACCTATGTTGGCTTGAAATAAAGCCATAATGGTATTTTTGAATTTTTTTAATTTTTTGCTATTTTTTTGGAATTTTTTATTACCCATCGGGTAGGAACGGAACGGAAAGAAATTTTTTATTTTTTCCCTTTCTCAGCCTTTTCCAACCTATTTTGGCTTGAAATGAACCCCTTAACGGTATTTTTTAATTTATTGAATTTTTTTGCTAGTTTTTTGGAATTTTCTAATACACGTCGGGTTGGAACGGAATGCAGCAGTAATTTTTATTTTCCCTCTTTCTCAGCCTTTTCCAACCTATGTTGGCTTGAAATAAAGCCATAATGGTATTTTTGAATTTTTTTAATTTTTTGCTATTTTTTTGGAATTTTTTATTACCCATCGGGTAGGAACGGAACGGAAAGAAATTTTTTATTTTTTCCCTTTCTCAGCCTTTTCCAACCTATTTTGGCTTGAAATGAACCCTTAACGGCATTTTTTAATTTATTGAATTTTTTTGCTATTTTTTTGGAATTTTCTAATACGCGTAGAATTGGAACGAAACAGAACAGTAATTTTTATTTTCTATCTTTCTCAGCCTTTTCCAACCTATGTTGGCTTGAAATGAAGCCATAATGGTATTTTTGAATTTTTTTAATTTTTTTGCTATTTTTTTGGAATTTTCTAATAAGCGTAGGGTTGGAACGAACAGAACAGTAATTTTTATTTTCTATCTTTCTCAGCCTTTTCCAACCTATGTTGGCTTGAAATGAAGCCATAATGGTATTTTTGAATTTTTTTAATTTTTTTGATATTTTTTTGGAATTTTCTAATAAGCGTAGGGTTGGAACGAACAGAACAGTAATTTTTATTTTCTCTCTTTCTCAGCCTTTTCCAACCTATGTTGGCTTGAAATGAAGCTATAATGGTATTTTTGAATTTTTTGAATTTTTTTGCTGTTTTTTTGGAATTTTCTAATACGCGTCGGGTTGGAACGGAATGGAGCAGTAATTTTTATTTTCTCTCTTTCTCAGCCTTTTCCAACCTATGTTAGCTTTAAATAAAGCCATAATGGTATTTTTGAATTTTTTTAATTTTTTGCAATTTTTTTGGAATTTTCTATTACCCATCGGGTAGGAACGGAACGGAAAGTCAATTTTTATTTTTTCTCTTTCTCAGCCTTTTCCAACCTATTTTGGCTTGGAATGAACCCTTAACGGTATTTTTTAATTTATTGAATTTTTTTGCTATTTTTTTGGAATTTTCTAATACGCGTAGGATTGGAACGAAACGGAACAGTAATTGTTATTTTCTATCTTTCTCATCCTTTTCCAACCTATGTTGGCTTGAAATGAAGCCATAATGGTATTTTTGAATTTTTTTAATTTTTTTGCTATTTTTTTGGAATTTTCTAAAACGCGTAGGGTTGGAACGGAACGGAACAGTAATTTTTGTTTTCTCTCTTTCTCAGCCTTTTCCAACCTATGTTGGCTTGAAATGAAGCTATAATGGTATTTTTGAATTTTTTGAATTTTTTTGCTATTTTTTTAGAATTTTCTATTACGTTTCGGGTTGGAACGGAACGGAACGATAGTACTGATTTTCTCTCTTTCTCATACTTTTCCAACCTATGATGGCTTGAAATGAAGCCATAATAGTATTTTTGAATTTTTTTGCTATTTTTTTGGAATTTTCTATTACGTTTCGGGTTGGAACGGAACGGAACGATAGTACTTATTTTCTCTCTTTCTCATACTTTTCCAACCTATGTTGGCTTGAAATGAAGCCATAATAGTATTTTCGAATTTTTTAATTTTTTTGCTATTTTTTTGTAATTTTCTATTACGCGTCGGGTTGGAACGGAACAGAACAATAATTTTTATTTTCTCTCTTTCTCAGCCTTTTCCAACCTATGTTGGCTTGAAATGAAGCCATAATGGTATTTTTGAATTTTTTTAATTTTTTTGCTATTTTTTTGGAATTTTCTAATACGCGTAGGATTGGAACGAAACGGAACAGTAATTGTTATTTTCTATCTTTCTCATCCTTTTCCAACCTATGTTGGCTTGAAATGAAGCCATAATGGTATTTTGGAATTTTTGAATTTTTTTGCTATTTTTTTGGAATTTTCTAAAACGCGTAGGGTTGGAACGGAACGGAACAGTAATTTTTGTTTTCTCTCTTTCTCAGCCTTTTCCAACCTATGTTGGCTTGAAATGAAGCTATAATGGTATTTTTGAATTTTTTGAATTTTTTTGCTATTTTTTTAGAATTTTCTATAACGTTTCGGGTTGCAACGGAACGGAACGATAGTACTGATTTTCTCTCTTTCTCATACTTTTCCAACCTATGATGGCTTGAAATGAAGCCATAATAGTATTTTTGAATTTTTTTGCTATTTTTTTGGAATTTTCTATTACGTTTCGGGTTGGAACGGAACGGAACGATAGTACTTATTTTCTCTCTTTCTCATACTTTTCCAACCTATGTTGGCTTGAAATGAAGCCATAATAGTATTTTCGAATTTTTTAATTTTTTTGCTATTTTTTTGTAATTTTCTATTACGCGTCGGGTTGGAACGGAACAGAACAATAATTTTTATTTTCTCTCTTTCTCAGCCTTTTCCAACCTATGTTGGCTTGAAATGAAGCCATAATGGTATTTTTGAATTTTTTTAATTTTTTTGCTATTTTTTTGGAATTTTCTAATACGCGTAGGATTGGAACGAAACGGAACAGTAATATTTATTTTCTATCTTTCTCATCCTTTTCCAACCTATGTTGGCTTGAAATGAAGCCATAATGGTATTTTGGAATTTTTGAATTTTTTTGCTATTTTTTTGGAATTTTCTAAAACGCGTAGGGTTGGAACGGAACGGAACAGTAATTTTTATTTTCTCTCTTTCTCAGCCTTTTCCGACCTATGTTGGCTTGAATTGAAGCCATAATGGTATTTTTGAATTTTTTTAATTTTTTTGCTATTTTTTTGGAATTTCTATTACCCATCAGGTAGGAACGGAACGGAAAGACAATTTTTATTTTTCCTCTTTCTCAACCTTTTCAACCTATTTTGGCTTGAAATGAACCCCTTAACGGTATTTTTTAATTTATTGAATTTTTTTGCTAGTTTTTTGGAATTTTCTAATACACGTCGTGTTGGAACGGAATGCAGCAGTAATTTTTATTTTCCCTCTTTCTCAGCCTTTTCCAACCTATGTTGGCTTGAAATAAAGCCATAATGGTATTTTTGAATTTTTTTAATTTTTTGCTATTTTTTTGGAATTTTTTATTACCCATCGGGTAGGAACGGAACGGAAAGAAATTTTTTATTTTTTCCCTTTCTCAGCCTTTTCCAACCTATTTTGGCTTGAAATGAACCCTTAACGGTATTTTTTAATTTATTGAATTTTTTTGCTATTTTTTTGGAATTTTCTAATACGCGTAGAATTGGAACGAAACAGAACAGTAATTTTTATTTTCTATCTTTCTCAGCCTTTTCCAACCTATGTTGGCTTGAAATGAAGCCATAATGGTATTTTTGAATTTTTTTAATTTCTTTGCTATTTTTTTGGAATTTTCTAATAAGCGTAGGGTTGGAACGAACAGAACAGTAATTTTTATTTTCTATCTTTCTCAGCCTTTTCCAACCTATGTTGGCTTGAAATGAAGCCATAATGGTATTTTTGAATTTTTTTAATTTTTTTGCTATTTTTTTGGAATTTTCTAATAAGCGTAGGGTTGGAACGAACAGAACCGTAATTTTTATTTTCTCTCTTTCTCAGCCTTTTCCAACCTATGTTGGCTTGAAATGAAGCTATAATGGTATTTTTGAATTTTTTGAATTTTTTTGCTATTTTTTTGGAATTTTCTAATACGCGTCGGGTTGGAACGGAATGGAGCAGTAATTTTTATTTTCTCTCTTTCTCAGCCTTTTCCAACCTATGTTAGCTTTAAATAAAGCCATAATGGTATTTTTGAATTTTTTTAATTTTTTGCAATTTTTTTGGAATTTTCTATTACCCATCGGGTAGGAACGGAACGGAATGTCAATTTTTATTTTTTCTCTTTCTCAGCCTTTTCCAACCTATTTTGGCTTGGAATGAACCCTTAACGGTATTTTTTAATTTATTGAATTTTTTTGCTATTTTTTTGGAATTTTCTAATACGCGTAGGATTGGAACGAAACGGAACAGTAATTGTTATTTTCTATCTTTCTCATCCTTTTCCAACCTATGTTGGCTTGAAATGAAGTCATAATGGTATTTTTGAATTTTTTTAATTTTTTTGCTATTTTTTTGGAATTTTCTAAAACGCGTAGGGTTGGAACGGAACGGAACAGTAATTTTTATTTTCTCTCTTTCTCAGCCTTTTCCAACCTATGTTGGCTTGAAATGAAGCTATAATGGTATTTTTGAATTTTTTGAATTTTTTTGCTATTTTTTTAGAATTTTCTATTACGTTTCGGGTTGGAACGGAACGGAACGATAGTACTGATTTTCTCTCTTTCTCATACTTTTCCAACCTATGTTGGCTTGAAATGAAGTCATAATGGTATTTTTGAATTTTTTAATTTTTTTGCTATTTTTTTGGAATTTTCTAAAACGCGTAGGGTTGGAACGGAACGGAACAGTAATTTTTATTTTCTCTCTTTCTCAGCCTTTTCCGACCTATGTTGGCTTGAATTGAAGCCATAATGGTATTTTTGAATTTTTTGAATTTTTTTGGTATTTTTTTGGAATTTCTATTACCCATCAGGTAGGAACGGAACGGAAAGAGAATTTTATTTTTCCTCTTTCTCAACCTTTTCAACCTATTTTGGCTTGAAATGAACCCCTTAACGGTATTTTTTAATTTATTGAATTTTTTTGCTAGTTTTTTGGAATTTTCTAATACACGTCGGGTTGGAACGGAATGCAGCAGTAATTTTTATTTTCCCTCTTTCTCAGCCTTTTCCAACCTATGTTGGCTTGAAATAAAGCCATAATGGTATTTTTGAATTTTTTTAATTTTTTGCTATTTTTTTGGAATTTTTTATTACCCATCGGGTAGGAACGGAACGGAAAGAAATTTTTTATTTTTTCCCTTTCTCAGCCTTTTCCAACCTATTTTGGCTTGAAATGAACCCTTAACGGTATTTTTTAATTTATTGAATTTTTTTGCTATTTTTTTGGAATTTTCTAATACGCGTAGAATTGGAACGAAACAGAACAGTAATTTTTATTTTCTATCTTTCTCAGCCTTTTCCAACCTATGTTGGCTTGAAATGAAGCCATAATGGTATTTTTGAATTTTTTTAATTTTTTTGCTATTTTTTTGGAATTTTCTAATAAGCGTAGGGTTGGAACGAACAGAACAGTAATTTTTATTTTCTATCTTTCTCAGCCTTTTCCAACCTATGTTGGCTTGAAATGAAGCCATAATGGTATTTTTGAATTTTTTTAATTTTTTTGCTATTTTTTTGGAATTTTCTAATAAGCGTAGGGTTGGAACGAACAGAACAGTAATTTTTATTTTCTCTCTTTCTCAGCCTTTTCCAACCTATGTTGGCTTGAAATGAAGCTATAATGGTATTTTTGAATTTTTTGAATTTTTTTGCTGTTTTTTTGGAATTTTCTAATACGCGTCGGGTTGGAACGGAATGGAGCAGTAATTTTTATTTTCTCTCTTTCTCAGCCTTTTCCAACCTATGTTAGCTTTAAATAAAGCCATAATGGTATTTTTGAATTTTTTTAATTTTTTGCAATTTTTTTGGAATTTTCTATTACCCATCGGGTAGGAACGGAACGGAATGTCAATTTTTATTTTTTCTCTTTCTCAGCCTTTTCCAACCTATTTTGGCTTGGAATGAACCCTTAACGGTATTTTTTAATTTATTGAATTTTTTTGCTATTTTTTTGGAATTTTCTAATACGCGTAGGATTGGAACGAAACGGAACAGTAATTGTTATTTTCTATCTTTCTCATCCTTTTCCAACCTATGTTGGCTTGAAATGAAGCCATAATGGTATTTTTGAATTTTTTTAATTTTTTTGCTATTTTTTTGGAATTTTCTAAAACGCGTAGGGTTGGAACGGAACGGAACAGTAATTTTTATTTTCTCTCTTTCTCAGCCTTTTCCAACCTATGTTGGCTTGAAATGAAGCTATAATGGTATTTTTGAATTTTTTGAATTTTTTTGCTATTTTTTTAGAATTTTCTATTACGTTTCGGGTTGGAACGGAACGGAACGATAGTACTGATTTTCTCTCTTTCTCATACTTTTCCAACCTATGTTGGCTTGAAATGAAGCCATAATGGTATTTTTGAATTTTTTTAATTTTTTTGCTATTTTTTTGGAATTTTCTAATACGCGTAGGATTGGAACGAAACGGAACAGTAATTGTTATTTTCTATCTTTCTCATCCTTTTCCAACCTATGTTGGCTTGAAATGAAGTCATAATGGTATTTTTGAATTTTTTAATTTTTTTGCTATTTTTTTGGAATTTTCTAAAACGCGTAGGGTTGGAACGGAACGGAACAGTAATTTTTATTTTCTCTCTTTCTCAGCCTTTTCCGACCTATGTTGGCTTGAATTGAAGCCATAATGGTATTTTTGAATTTTTTGAATTTTTTTGGTATTTTTTTGGAATTTCTATTACCCATCAGGTAGGAACGGAACGGAAAGACAATTTTATTTTTCCTCTTTCTCAACCTTTTCAACCTATTTTGGCTTGAAATGAACCCCTTAACGGTATTTTTTAATTTATTGAATTTTTTTGCTAGTTTTTTGGAATTTTCTAATACACGTCGGGTTGGAACGGAATGCAGCAGTAATTTTTATTTTCCCTCTTTCTCAGCCTTTTCCAACCTATGTTGGCTTGAAATAAAGCCATAATGGTATTTTTGAATTTTTTTAATTTTTTGCTATTTTTTTGGAATTTTTTATTACCCATCGGGTAGGAACGGAACGGAAAGAAATTTTTTATTTTTTCCCTTTCTCAGCCTTTTCCAACCTATTTTGGCTTGAAATGAACCCTTAACGGTATTTTTTAATTTATTGAATTTTTTTGCTATTTTTTTGGAATTTTCTAATACGCGTAGAATTGGAACGAAACAGAACAGTAATTTTTATTTTCTATCTTTCTCAGCCTTTTCCAACCTATGTTGGCTTGAAATGAAGCCATAATGGTATTTTTGAATTTTTTTAATTTTTTTGCTATTTTTTTGGAATTTTCTAATAAGCGTAGGGTTGGAACGAACAGAACAGTAATTTTTATTTTCTATCTTTCTCAGCCTTTTCCAACCTATGTTGGCTTGAAATGAAGCCATAATGGTATTTTTGAATTTTTTTAATTTTTTTGCTATTTTTTTGGAATTTTCTAATAAGCGTAGGGTTGGAACGAACAGAACAGTAATTTTTATTTTCTCTCTTTCTCAGCCTTTTCCAACCTATGTTGGCTTGAAATGAAGCTATAATGGTATTTTTGAATTTTTTGAATTTTTTTGCTGTTTTTTTGGAATTTTCTAATACGCGTCGGGTTGGAACGGAATGGAGCAGTAATTTTTATTTTCTCTCTTTCTCAGCCTTTTCCAACCTATGTTAGCTTTAAATAAAGCCATAATGGTATTTTTGAATTTTTTTAATTTTTTGCAATTTTTTTGGAATTTTCTATTACCCATCGGGTAGGAACGGAACGGAAAGTCAATTTTTATTTTTTCTCTTTCTCAGCCTTTTCCAACCTATTTTGGCTTGGAATGAACCCTTAACGGTATTTTTTAATTTATTGAATTTTTTTGCTATTTTTTTGGAATTTTCTAATACGCGTAGGATTGGAACGAAACGGAACAGTAATTGTTATTTTCTATCTTTCTCATCCTTTTCCGACCTATGTTGGCTTGAAATGAAGCCATAATGGTATTTTTGAATTTTTTTAATTTTTTTGCTATTTTTTTGTAATTTTCTAAAACGCGTAGGGTTGGAACGGAACGGAACAGTAATTTTTGTTTTCTCTCTTTCTCAGCCTTTTCCAACCTATGTTGGCTTGAAATGAAGCTATAATGGTATTTTTGAATTTTTTGAATTTTTTTGCTATTTTTTTAGAATTTTCTATTACGTTTCGGGTTGGAACGGAACGGAACGATAGTACTGATTTTCTCTCTTTCTCATACTTTTCCAACCTATGATGGCTTGAAATGAAGCCATAATAGTATTTTTGAATTTTTTTGCTATTTTTTTGGAATTTTCTATTACGTTTCGGGTTGGAACGGAACGGAACGATAGTACTTATTTTCTCTCTTTCTCATACTTTTCCAACCTATGTTGGCTTGAAATGAAGCCATAATAGTATTTTCGAATTTTTTAATTTTTTTGCTATTTTTTTGTAATTTTCTATTACGCGTCGGGTTGGAACGGAACAGAACAATAATTTTTATTTTCTCTCTTTCTCAGCCTTTTCCAACCTATGTTGGCTTGAAATGAAGCCATAATGGTATTTTTTAATTTTTTTAATTTTTTTGCTATTTTTTTGGAATTTTCTAATACGCGTAGGATTGGAACGAAACGGAACAGTAATTGTTATTTTCTATCTTTCTCATCCTTTTCCAACCTATGTTGGCTTGAAATGAAGTCATAATGGTATTTTTGAATTTTTTAATTTTTTTGCTATTTTTTTGGAATTTTCTAAAACGCGTAGGGTTGGAACGGAACGGAACAGTAATTTTTATTTTCTCTCTTTCTCAGCCTTTTCCGACCTATGTTGGCTTGAATTGAAGCCATAATGGTATTTTTGAATTTTTTGAATTTTTTTGGTATTTTTTTGGAATTTCTATTACCCATCAGGTAGGAACGGAACGGAAAGACAATTTTATTTTTCCTCTTTCTCAACCTTTTCAACCTATTTTGGCTTGAAATGAACCCCTTAACGGTATTTTTTAATTTATTGAATTTTTTTGCTAGTTTTTTGGAATTTTCTAATACACGTCGGGTTGGAACGGAATGCAGCAGTAATTTTTATTTTCCCTCTTTCTCAGCCTTTTCCAACCTATGTTGGCTTGAACTAAAGCCATAATGGTATTTTTGAATTTTTTTAATTTTTTGCTATTTTTTTGGAATTTTTTATTACCCATCGGGTAGGAACGGAACGGAAAGAAATTTTTTATTTTTTCCCTTTCTCAGCCTTTTCCAACCTATTTTGGCTTGAAATGAACCCTTAACGGTATTTTTTAATTTATTGAATTTTTTTGCTATTTTTTTGGAATTTTCTAATACGCGTAGAATTGGAACGAAACAGAACAGTAATTTTTATTTTCTATCTTTCTCAGCCTTTTCCAACCTATGTTGGCTTGAAATGAAGCCATAATGGTATTTTTGAATTTTTTTAATTTTTTTGCTATTTTTTTGGAATTTTCTAATAAGCGTAGGGTTGGAACGAACAGAACAGTAATTTTTATTTTCTATCTTTCTCAGCCTTTTCCAACCTATGTTGGCTTGAAATGAAGCCATAATGGTATTTTTGAATTTTTTTAATTTTTTTGCTATTTTTTTGGAATTTTCTAATAAGCGTAGGGTTGGAACGAACAGAACAGTAATTTTTATTTTCTCTCTTTCTCAGCCTTTTCCAACCTATGTTGGCTTGAAATGAATCTATAATGGTATTTTTGAATTTTTTGAATTTTTTTGCTATTTTTTTGGAATTTTCTAATACGCGTCGGGTTGGAACGGAATGGAGCAGTAATTTTTATTTTCTCTCTTTCTCAGCCTTTTCCAACCTATGTTAGCTTTAAATAAAGCCATAATGGTATTTTTGAATTTTTTCAATTGTTTGCAATTTTTTTGGAATTTTCTATTACCCATCGGGTAGGAACGGAACGGAAAGTCAATTTTTATTTTTTCTCTTTCTCAGCCTTTTCCAACCTATTTTGGCTTTGGAATGAACCCTTAACGGTATTTTTTAATTTATTGAATTTTTTTGCTATTTTTTTGGAATTTTCTAATACGCGTAGGATTGGAACGAAACGGAACAGTAATTGTTATTTTCTATCTTTCTCATCCTTTTCCAACCTATGTTGGCTTGAAATGAAGCCATAATGGTATTTTTGAATTGTTTTAATTTTTTTGCTATTTTTTTGGAATTTTCTAAAACGCGTAGGGTTGGAACGGAACGGAACAGTAATTTTTATTTTCTCTCTTTCTTAGCCTTTTCCAACCTATGTTGGCTTGAAATGAAGCTATAATGGTATTTTTGAATTGTTTGAATTTTTTTGCTATTTTTTTAGAATTTTCTATTACGTTTCGGGTTGGAACGGAACGGAACGATAGTACTTATTTTCTCTTTTTCTCATACTTTTCCAACCTATGTTGGCTTGAAATGAAGCCATAATAGTATTTTCGAATTTTTTTGCTATTTTTTTGGAATTTTCTATTACGTTTCGGGTTGGAACGGAACGGAACGATAGTACTTATTTTCTCTCTTTCTCATACTTTTCCAACCTATGTTGGCTTGAAATGAAGCCATAATAGTATTTTCGAATTTTTTAATTTTTTTGCTATTTTTTTGTAATTTTCTATTACCCATCGGTTAGGAACGGAACGGAAAGACAATTTTTATTTTCTCTCTTTCTCAGCCTATTCTAACCTATGTTGGCTTGAAATGAAGCTAGAATGGTATTTTTTAATTTTTTTAATTTTTTTGGAATTTTCTAAAACGCGTAGGGTTGGAACGGAACGGAACAGTAATTTTTATTTTCTCTCTTTCTCAGCCTTTTCCAACCTATGTTGGCTTGAAATGAAGCTATAATGGTATTTTTGAATTTTTTGAATTTTTTTGCTATTTTTTTAGAATTTTCTATTACGTTTCGGGTTGGAACGGAACGGAACGATAGTACTGATTTTCTCTCTTTCTCATACTTTTCCAACCTATGTTGGCTTGAAATGAAGCCATAATAGTATTTTTGAATTTTTTTGCTATTTTTTTGGAATTTTCTATTACGTTTCGGGTTGGAACGGAACGGAACGATAGTACTTATTTTCTCTCTTTCTCATACTTTTCCAACCTATGTTGGCTTGAAATGAAGCCATAATGGTATTTTTGAATTTTTTTAATTTTTGCAATTTTTTGGGAATTTTCTATTACCCATCGGGTAGGAACGGAACAGAAAGTCAATTTTTATTTTTTCTCTTTCTCAGCCTTTTCCAACCTATTTTGGCTTGAAATGAACCCTTAACGGTATTTTTTAATTTATTGAATTTTTTTGCTATTTTTTTGGAATTTTCTAATACGCGTAGGATTGGAACGAAACGGAACAGTAATTGTTATTTTCTATCTTTCTCATCCTTTTCCAATCTATGTTGGCTTGAAATGAAGCCATAATGGTATTTTTGAATTTTTTTAATTTTTTTGCTATTTTTTTGGAATTTTCTAAAACGCGTAGGGTTGGAACGGAACGGAATAGTAATTTTTATTTTCTCTCTTTCTCAGCCTTTTCCAACCTATGTTGGCTTGAAATGAAGCTATAATGGTATTTTTGAATGTTTTGATTTTTTTGCTATTTTTTTAGAATTTTCTATTACGTTTCGGGTTGGAACGGAACGGAACGATAGTACTTATGTTCTCTCTTTCTCATACTTTTCCAACCTATGTTGGCTTGAAATGAAGCCATAATAGTATTTTCGAATTTTTTAATTTTTTTGCTATTTTTTTGTAATTTTCTATTACGCGTCGGGTTGGAACGGAACAGAACAATAATTTTTATTTTCTCTCTTTCTCAGCCTATTCTAACCTATGTTGGCTTTAAATGAAGCTAGAATGGTATTTTTTAATTTTTTGAATTTTTTTGCTATTTTTTTGGAATTTTCTAAAACGCGTAGGGTTGGAACGGAACGGAACAGTAATTTTTATTTTCTCTCTTTCTCATACTTTTCCAACCTATGTTGGCTTGAAATGAAGCCATAATAGTATTTTCGAATTTTTTGAATTTTTTGCTATTTTTTTGGAATTTTCTATTACGCGTCGGGTTGGAACGGAACAGAACAATAATTTTTATTTTCTCTCTTTCTCAGCCTATTCTAACCTATGTTGGCTTGAACTGAAGCTAGAATGGTATTTTTTAATTTTTTGAATTTTTTTGCTATTTTTTTAGAATTTTCTATTACGCTTCGTGTTGGAACGGAATGGAACGATAGTACTTATTTTCTCTCTTTCTCATACTTTTCCAACCAATGTTGGCTTGAAATGAAGCCATAATAGTATTTTCGAATTTTTTAATTTTTTTGCTATTTTTTTGTAATTTTCTATTACGCGTCGGGTTGGAACGGAACGGAACAGTAATTTTTATTTTCTCTCTTTCTCAACCTTTTCCGACCTATGTTGGCTTGAAATGAAGCCATAATGGTATTTTTGAATTTTTTTAATTTTTTTGCTATTTTTTTGAATTTTCTATAACCCATCGGTTAGGAACGGAACGGAAAGACAATTTTTATTTTTTCTCTTTCTCAGCCTTTTCCAACCTATGTTGGCTTGAAATGAAGCCATAATGGTATTTTTGAATTTATTTAATTTTTTTGCAATTTTTTTGGAATTTTCTAATACGCGTAGGATTGGAACGAAACGGAACAGTAATTGTTATTTTCTATCTTTCTCATCCTTTTCCAACCGATGTTGGCTTGAAATGAAGCCATAATGGTATTTTTGAATTTTTTTAATTTTTTTGCTATTTTTTTGGAATTTTCTAAAACGCGTAGGGTTGGAACGGAACGGAACAGTAATTTTTATTTTCTCTCTTTCTCAGCCTTTTCCAACCTATGTTGGCTTGAAATGAAGCTATAATGGTATTTTTGAATTGTTTGAATTTTTTTGCTATTTTTTTAGAATTTTCTATTACGTTTCGGGTTGGAACGGAACGGAACGATAGTACTTATTTTCTCTTTTTCTCATACTTTTCCAACCTATGTTGGCTTGAAATGAAGCCATAATAGTATTTTCGAATTTTTTAATTTTTTTGCTATTTTTTTGTAATTTTCTATTACGCGTCGGGTTGGAACGGAACGGAACAGTAATTTTTATTTTCTCTCTTTCTCAACCTTTTCCGACCTATGTTGGCTTGAAATGAAGCCAAAATGGTATTTTTGAATTTTTTTAATTTTTTTGCTATTTTTTTGAATTTTCTATTACCCATCGGTTAGGAACGTAACGGAAAGACAATTTTTATTTTTTCTCTTTCTCAGCCTTTTCCAACCTATGTTGGCTTGAAATGAAGCCATAATGGTATTTTTGAATTTATTTAATTTTTTTGCTATTTTTTTGGAATTTTCTAATAAGCGTAGGGTTGGAACGGAACGGAACAGTAATTTTTATTTTCTCTCTTTCTCATACTTTTCCAACCTATGTTGGCTTGAAATGAAGCCATAATAGTATTTTCGAATTTTTTGAATTTTTTGCTATTTTTTTGGAATTTTCTATTACGCGTCGGGTTGGAACGGAACAGAACAATAATTTTTATTTTCTCTCTTTCTCAGCCTATTCTAACCTATGTTGGCTTGAAATGAAGCTAGAATGGTATTTTTTAATTTATTGAATTTTTTTGCTATTTTTTTGGAATTTTCTAATACGCGTAGGATTGGAACGAAACGGAACAGTAATTGTTATTTTCTATCTTTCTCATCCTTTTCCAACCTATGTTGGCTTGAAATGAAGCCATAATGGTATTTTAGAATTTTTTTAATTTTTTTGCTATTTTTTTGGAATTTTCTAAAACGCGTAGGGTTGGAACGGAACGGAACAGTAATTTTTATTTTCTCTCTTTCTCAGCCTTTTCCAACCTATGTTGGCTTGAAATGAAGCTATAATGGTATTTTTGAATTTTTTGAATTTTTTTGCTATTTTTTTCGAATTTTCTATTACGTTTCGGGTTGGAACGGAACGGAACGATAGTACTGATTTTCTCTCTTTCTCATACTTTTCCAACCTATGTTGGCTTGAAATGAAGCCATAATAGTATTTTTGAATTTTTTTGCTATTTTTTTGGAATTTTCTATTACGTTTCGGGTTGGAACGGAACGGAACGATAGTACTTATTTTCTCTCTTTCTCATACTTTTCCAACCTATGTTGGCTTGAAATGAAGCTATAATGGTATTTTTGAATTTTTTGAATTTTTTTGCTATTTTTTTAGAATTTTCTATTACGTTTCGGGTTGGAACGGAACGGAACGATAGTACTGATTTTCTCTCTTTCTCATACTTTTCCAACCTATGTTGGCTTGAAATGAAGCCATAATAGTATTTTTGAATTTTTTTGCTATTTTTTTGGAATTTTCTATTACGTTTCGGGTTGGAACGGAACGGAACGATAGTACTTATTTTCTCTCTTTCTCATACTTTTCCAACCTATGTTGGCTTGAAATGAAGCCATAATGGTATTTTTGAATTTTTTTAATTTTTGCAATTTTTTGGGAATTTTCTATTACCCATCGGGTAGGAACGGAACGGAAAGTCAATTTTTATTTTTTCTCTTTCTCAGCCTTTTCCAACCTATTTTGGCTTGAAATGAACCCTTAACGGTATTTTTTAATTTATTGAATTTTTTTGCTATTTTTTTGGAATTTTCTAATACGCGTAGGATTGGAACGAAACGGAACAGTAATTGTTATTTTCTATCTTTCTCATCCTTTTCCAATCTATGTTGGCTTGAAATGAAGCCATAATGGTATTTTTGAATTTTTTTAATTTTTTTGCTATTTTTTTGGAATTTTCTAAAACGCGTAGGGTTGGAACGGAACGGAACAGTAATTTTTATTTTCTCTCTTTCTCAGCCTTTTCCAACCTATGTTGGCTTGAAATGAAGCTATAATGGTATTTTTGAATGTTTTGAATTTTTTTGCTATTTTTTTAGAATTTTCTATTACGTTTCGGGTTGGAACGGAACGGAACGATAGTACTTATGTTCTCTCTTTCTCATACTTTTCCAACCTATGTTGGCTTGAAATGAAGCCATAATAGTATTTTCGAATTTTTTAATTTTTTTGCTATTTTTTTGTAATTTTCTATTACGCGTCGGGTTGGAACGGAACAGAACAATAATTTTTATTTTCTCTCTTTCTCAGCCTATTCTAACCTATGTTGGCTTGAAATGAAGCTAGAATGGTATTTTTTAATTTTTTGAATTTTTTTGCTATTTTTTTGGAATTTTCTAAAACGCGTAGGGTTGGAACGGAACGGAACAGTAATTTTTATTTTCTCTCTTTCTCATACTTTTCCAACCTATGTTGGCTTGAAATGAAGCCATAATAGTATTTTCGAATTTTTTGAATTTTTTGCTATTTTTTTGGAATTTTCTATTACGCGTCGGGTTGGAACGGAACAGAACAATAATTTTTATTTTCTCTCTTTCTCAGCCTATTCTAACCTATGTTGGCTTGAAATGAAGCTAGAATGGTATTTTTTTAATTTTTTGAATTTTTTTGCTATTTTTTTAGAATTTTCTATTACGCTTCGTGTTGGAACGGAATGGAACGATAGTACTTATTTTCTCTCTTTCTCATACTTTTCCAACCAATGTTGGCTTGAAATGAAGCCATAATAGTATTTTCGAATTTTTTAATTTTTTTGCTATTTTTTTGTAATTTTCTATTACGCGTCGGGTTGGAACGGAACGGAACAGTAATTTTTATTTTCTCTCTTTCTCAACCTTTTCCGACCTATGTTGGCTTGAAATGAAGCCATAATGGTATTTTTGAATTTTTTTAATTTTTTTGCTATTTTTTTGAATTTTCTATTACCCATCGGTTAGGAACGGAACGGAAAGACAATTTTTATTTTTTCTCTTTCTCAGCCTTTTCCAACCTATGTTGGCTTGAAATGAAGCCATAATGGTATTTTTGAATTTTTTTAATTTTTTTGCTATTTTTTTGGAATTTTCTAAAACGCGTAGGGTTGGAACGGAACGGAACAGTAATTTTTATTTTCTCTCTTTCTCAGCCTTTTCCAACCTATGTTGGCTTGAAATGAAGCTATAATGGTATTTTTGAATTGTTTGAATTTTTTTGCTATTTTTTTAGAATTTTCTATTACGTTTCGGGTTGGAACGGAACGGAACGATAGTACTTATTTTCTCTTTTTCTCATACTTTTCCAACCTATGTTGGCTTGAAATGAAGCCATAATAGTATTTTCGAATTTTTTAATTTTTTGCTATTTTTTTGGAATTTTCTAATACGCGTCGGGTTGGAACGGAATGGAGCAGTAATTTTTATTTTCTCTCTTTCTCAGCCTTTTCCAACCTATGTTAGCTTTAAATAAAGCCATAATGGTATTTTTGAATTTTTTTAATTTTTTGCAATTTTTTTGGAATTTTCTATTACCCATCGGGTAGGAACGGAACGGAATGTCAATTTTTATTTTTTCTCTTTCTCAGCCTTTTCCAACCTATTTTGGCTTGGAATGAACCCTTAACGGTATTTTTTAATTTATTGAATTTTTTTGCTATTTTTTTGGAATTTTCTAATACGCGTAGGATTGGAACGAAACGGAACAGTAATTGTTATTTTCTATCTTTCTCATCCTTTTCCAACCTATGTTGGCTTGAAATGAAGCCATAATGGTATTTTTGAATTTTTTTAATTTTTTTGCTATTTTTTTGGAATTTTCTAAAACGCGTAGGGTTGGAACGGAACGGAACAGTAATTTTTATTTTCTCTCTTTCTCAGCCTTTTCCAACCTATGTTGGCTTGAAATGAAGCTATAATGGTATTTTTGAATTTTTTGAATTTTTTTGCTATTTTTTTAGAATTTTCTATTACGGTTCGGGTTGGAACGGAACGGAACGATAGTACTGATTTTCTCTCTTTCCCATACTTTTCCAACCTATGTTGGCTTGAAATGAAGCCATAATGGTATTTTTGAATTTTTTTAATTTTTTTGCTATTTTTTTGGAATTTTCTAATACGCGTAGGATTGGAACGAAACGGAACAGTAATTGTTATTTTCTATCTTTCTCATCCTTTTCCAACCTATGTTGGCTTGAAATGAAGTCATAATGGTATTTTTGAATTTTTTAATTTTTTTGCTATTTTTTTGGAATTTTCTAAAACGCGTAGGGTTGGAACGGAACGGAACAGTAATTTTTATTTTCTCTCTTTCTCAGCCTTTTCCGACCTATGTTGGCTTGAATTGAAGCCATAATGGTATTTTTGAATTTTTTGAATTTTTTTGGTATTTTTTTGGAATTTCTATTACCCATCAGGTAGGAACGGAACGGAAAGACAATTTTATTTTTCCTCTTTCTCAACCTTTTCAACCTATTTTGGCTTGAAATGAACCCCTTAACGGTATTTTTTAGTTTATTGAATTTTTTTGCTAGTTTTTTGGAATTTTCTAATACACGTCGGGTTGGAACGGAATGCAGCAGTAATTTTTATTTTCCCTCTTTCTCAGCCTTTTCCAACCTATGTTGGCTTGAAATAAAGCCATAATGGTATTTTTGAATTTTTTTAATTTTTTGCTATTTTTTTGGAATTTTTTATTACCCATCGGGTAGGAACGGAACGGAAAGAAATTTTTTATTTTTTCCCTTTCTCAGCCTTTTCCAACCTATTTTGGCTTGAAATGAACCCTTAACGGTATTTTTTAATTTATTGAATTTTTTTGCTATTTTTTTGGAATTTTCTAATACGCGTAGAATTGGAACGAAACAGAACAGTAATTTTTATTTTCTATCTTTCTCAGCCTTTTCCAACCTATGTTTGCTTGAAATGAAGCCATAATGGTATTTTTGAATTTTTTTAATTTTTTTGCTATTTTTTTGGAATTTTCTAGTAAGCGTAGGGTTGGAACGAACAGAACAGTAATTTTTATTTTCTATCTTTCTCAGCCTTTTCCAACCTATGTTGGCGTGAAATGAAGCCATAATGGTATTTTTGAATTTTTTTAATTTTTTTGCTATTTTTTTGGAATTTTCTAATAAGCGTAGGGTTGGAACGAGCAGAACGGTAATTTTTATTTTCTCTCTTTCTCAGCCTTTTCCAACCTATGTTGGCTTGAAATGAAGCTATAATGGTATTTTTGAATTTTTTGAATTTTTTTGCTGTTTTTTTGGAATTTTCTAATACGCGTCGGGTTGGAACGGAATGGAGCAGTAATTTTTATTTTCTCTCTTTCTCAGCCTTTTCCAACCTATGTTAGCTTTAAATAAAGCCATAATGGTATTTTTGAATTTTTTTAATTTTTTGCAATTTTTTTGGAATTTTCTATTACCCATCGGGTAGGAACGGAACGGAAAGTCAATTTTTATTTTTTCTCTTTCTCAGCCTTTTCCAACCTATTTTGGCTTGGAATGAACCCTTAACGGTATTTTTTAATTTATTGAATTTTTTTGCTATTTTTTTGGAATTTTCTAATACGCGTAGGATTGGAACGAAACGGAACAGTAATTGTTATTTTCTATCTTTCTCATCCTTTTCCAACCTATGTTGGCTTGAAATGAAGCCATAATGGTATTTTTGAATTTTTTTAATTTTTTTGCTATTTTTTTGTAATTTTCTAAAACGCGTAGGGTTGGAACGGAACGGAACAGTAATTTTTGTTTTCTCTCTTTCTCAGCCTTTTCCAACCTATGTTGGCTTGAAATGAAGCTATAATGGTATTTTTGAATTTTTTGAATTTTTTTGCTATTTTTTTAGAATTTTCTATTACGTTTCGGGTTGGAACGGAACGGAACGATAGTACTTATTTTCTCTCTTTCTCATACTTTTCCAACCTATGTTGGCTTGAAATGAAGCCATAATAGTATTTTCGAATTTTTTAATTTTTTTGCTATTTTTTTGTAATTTTCTATTACGCGTCGGGTTGGAACGGAACAGAACAATAATTTTTATTTTCTCTCTTTCTCAGCCTTTTCCAACCTATGTTGGCTTGAAATGAAGCCATAATGGTATTTTTTAATTTTTTTAATTTTTTTGCTATTTTTTTGGAATTTTCTAATACGCGTAGGATTGGAACGAAACGGAACAGTAATTGTTATTTTCTATCTTTCTCATCCTTTTCCAACCTATGTTGGCTTGAAATGAAGCCATAATGGTATTTTGGAATTTTTGAATTTTTTTGCTATTTTTTTGGAATTTTCTAAAACGCGTAGGGTTGGAACGGAACGGAACAGTAATTTTTATTTTCTCTCTTTCTCAGCCTTTTCCGACCTATGTTGGCTTGAATTGAAGCCATAATGGTATTTTTGAATTTTTTGAATTTTTTTGGTATTTTTTTGGAATTTCTATTACCCATCAGGTAGGAACGGAACGGAAAGACAATTTTTATTTTTCCTCTTTCTCAACCTTTTCAACCTATTTTGGCTTGAAATGAACCCCTTAACGGTATTTTTTAATTTATTGAATTTTTTTGCTAGTTTTTTGGAATTTTCTAATACACGTCGGGTTGGAACGGAATGCAGCAGTAATTTTTATTTTCCCTCTTTCTCAGCCTTTTCCAACCTATGTTGGCTTGAACTAAAGCCATAATGGTATTTTTGAATTTTTTTAATTTTTTGCTATTTTTTTGGAATTTTTTATTACCCATCGGGTAGGAACGGAACGGAAAGAAATTTTTTATTTTTTCCCTTTCTCAGCCTTTTCCAACCTATTTTGGCTTGAAATGAACCCTTAACGGTATTTTTTAATTTATTGAATTTTTTTGCTATTTTTTTGGAATTTTCTAATACGCGTAGGATTGGAACGAAACGGAACAGTAATTGTTATTTTCTATCTTTCTCATCCTTTTCCAACCTATGTTGGCTTGAAATGAAGCCATAATGGTATTTTTGAATTTTTTTAATTTTTTTGCTATTTTTTTGGAATTTTCTAAAACGCGTAGGGTTGGAACGGAACGGAACAGTAATTTTTATTTTCTCTCTTTCTCAGCCTTTTCCAACCTATGTTGGCTTGAAATGAAGCTATAATGGTATTTTTGAATTTTTTGAATTTTTTTGCTATTTTTTTAGAATTTTCTATTACGGTTCGGGTTGGAACGGAACGGAACGATAGTACTGATTTTCTCTCTTTCCCATACTTTTCCAACCTATGTGGGCTTGAAATGAAGCCATAATGGTATTTTTGAATTTTTTTAATTTTTTTGCTATTTTTTTGGAATTTTCTAATAAGCGTAGGGTTGGAACGAACAGAACAGTAATTTTTATTTTCTATCTTTCTCAGCCTTTTCCAACCTATGTTGGCTTGAAATGAAGCCATAATGGTATTTTTGAATTTTTTTAATTTTTTTGCTATTTTTTTGGAATTTTCTAATAAGCGTAGGGTTGGAACGAACAGAACAGTAATTTTTATTTTCTCTCTTTCTCAGCCTTTTCCAACCTATGTTGGCTTGAAATGAATCTATAATGGTATTTTTGAATTTTTTGAATTTTTTTGCTATTTTTTTGGAATTTTCTAATACGCGTCGGGTTGGAACGGAATGGAGCAGTAATTTTTATTTTCTCTCTTTCTCAGCCTTTTCCAACCTATGTTAGCTTTAAATAAAGCCATAATGGTATTTTTGAATTTTTTCAATTTTTTGCAATTTTTTTGGAATTTTCTATTACCCATCGGGTAGGAACGGAACGGAAAGTCAATTTTTATTTTTTCTCTTTCTCAGCCTTTTCCAACCTATTTTGGCTTGGAATGAACCCTTAACGGTATTTTTTAATTTATTGAATTTTTTTGCTATTTTTTTGGAATTTTCTAATACGCGTAGGATTGGAACGAAACGGAACAGTAATTGTTATTTTCTATCTTTCTCATCCTTTTCCAACCTATGTTGGCTTGAAATGAAGCCATAATGGTATTTTTGAATTGTTTTAATTTTTTTGCTATTTTTTTGGAATTTTCTAAAACGCGTAGGGTTGGAACGGAACGGAACAGTAATTTTTATTTTCTCTCTTTCTCAGCCTTTTCCAACCTATGTTGGCTTGAAATGAAGCTATAATGGTATTTTTGAATTGTTTGAATTTTTTTGCTATTTTTTTAGAATTTTCTATTACGTTTCGGGTTGGAACGGAACGGAACGATAGTACTTATTTTCTCTTTTTCTCATACTTTTCCAACCTATGTTGGCTTGAAATGAAGCCATAATAGTATTTTCGAATTTTTTTGCTATTTTTTTGGAATTTTCTATTACGTTTCGGGTTGGAACGGAACGGAACGATAGTACTTATTTTCTCTCTTTCTCATACTTTTCCAACCTATGTTGGCTTGAAATGAAGCCATAATAGTATTTTCGAATTTTTTAATTTTTTTGCTATTTTTTTGTAATTTTCTATTACGCGTCGGGTTGGAACGGAACAGAACAATAATTTTTATTTTCTCTCTTTCTCAGCCTTTTCCAACCTATGTTGGCTTGAAATGAAGCCATAATGGTATTTTTTAATTTTTTTAATTTTTTTGCTATTTTTTTGGAATTTTCTAATACGCGTAGGATTGGAACGAAACGGAACAGTAATTGTTATTTTCTATCTTTCTCATCCTTTTCCAACCTATGTTGGCTTGAAATGAAGCCATAATGGTATTTTGGAATTTTTGAATTTTTTTGCTATTTTTTTGGAATTTTCTAAAACGCGTAGGGTTGGAACGGAACGGAACAGTAATTTTTATTTTCTCTCTTTCTCAGCCTTTTCCGACCTATGTTGGCTTGAATTGAAGCCATAATGGTATTTTTGAATTTTTTGAATTTTTTTGGTATTTTTTTGGAATTTCTATTACCCATCAGGTAGGAACGGAACGGAAAGACAATTTTTATTTTTCCTCTTTCTCAACCTTTTCAACCTATTTTGGCTTGAAATGAACCCCTTAACGGTATTTTTTAATTTATTGAATTTTTTTGCTAGTTTTTTGGAATTTTCTAATACACGTCGGGTTGGAACGGAATGCAGCAGTAATTTTTATTTTCCCTCTTTCTCAGCCTTTTCCAACCTATGTTGGCTTGAACTAAAGCCATAATGGTATTTTTGAATTTTTTTAATTTTTTGCTATTTTTTTGGAATTTTTTATTACCCATCGGGTAGGAACGGAACGGAAAGAAATTTTTTATTTTTTCCCTTTCTCAGCCTTTTCCAACCTATTTTGGCTTGAAATGAACCCTTAACGGTATTTTTTAATTTATTGAATTTTTTTGCTATTTTTTTGGAATTTTCTAATACGCGTAGAATTGGAACGAAACAGAACAGTAATTTTTATTTTCTATCTTTCTCAGCCTTTTCCAACCTATGTTGGCTTGAAATGAAGCCATAATGGTATTTTTGAATTTTTTTAATTTTTTTGCTATTTTTTTGGAATTTTCTAATAAGCGTAGGGTTGGAACGAACAGAACAGTAATTTTTATTTTCTATCTTTCTCAGCCTTTTCCAACCTATGTTGGCTTGAAATGAAGCCATAATGGTATTTTTGAATTTTTTTAATTTTTTTGCTATTTTTTTGGAATTTTCTAATAAGCGTAGGGTTGGAACGAACAGAACAGTAATTTTTATTTTCTCTCTTTCTCAGCCTTTTCCAACCTATGTTGGCTTGAAATGAATCTATAATGGTATTTTTGAATTTTTTGAATTTTTTTGCTATTTTTTTGGAATTTTCTAATACGCGTCGGGTTGGAACGGAATGGAGCAGTAATTTTTATTTTCTCTCTTTCTCAGCCTTTTCCAACCTATGTTAGCTTTAAATAAAGCCATAATGGTATTTTTGAATTTTTTCAATTTTTTGCAATTTTTTTGGAATTTTCTATTACCCATCGGGTAGGAACGGAACGGAAAGTCAATTTTTATTTTTTCTCTTTCTCAGCCTTTTCCAACCTATTTTGGCTTGGAATGAACCCTTAACGGTATTTTTTAATTTATTGAATTTTTTTGCTATTTTTTTGGAATTTTCTAATACGCGTAGGATTGGAACGAAACGGAACAGTAATTGTTATTTTCTATCTTTCTCATCCTTTTCCAACCTATGTTGGCTTGAAATGAAGCCATAATGGTATTTTTGAATTGTTTTAATTTTTTTGCTATTTTTTTGGAATTTTCTAAAACGCGTAGGGTTGGAACGGAACGGAACAGTAATTTTTATTTTCTCTCTTTCTCAGCCTTTTCCAACCTATGTTGGCTTGAAATGAAGCTATAATGGTATTTTTGAATTGTTTGAATTTTTTTGCTATTTTTTTAGAATTTTCTATTACGTTTCGGGTTGGAACGGAACGGAACGATAGTACTTATTTTCTCTTTTTCTCATACTTTTCCAACCTATGTTGGCTTGAAATGAAGCCATAATAGTATTTTCGAATTTTTTTGCTATTTTTTTGGAATTTTCTATTACGTTTCGGGTTGGAACGGAACGGAACGATAGTACTTATTTTCTCTCTTTCTCATACTTTTCCAACCTATGTTGGCTTGAAATGAAGCCATAATAGTATTTTCGAATTTTTTAATTTTTTTGCTATTTTTTTGTAATTTTCTATTACCCATCGGTTAGGAACGGAACGGAAAGACAATTTTTATTTTCTCTCTTTCTCAGCCTATTCTAACCTATGTTGGCTTGAAATGAAGCTAGAATGGTATTTTTTAATTTTTTGAATTTTTTTGGAATTTTCTAAAACGCGTAGGGTTGGAACGGAACGGAACAGTAATTTTTATTTTCTCTCTTTCTCAGCCTTTTCCAACCTATGTTGGCTTGAAATGAAGCTATAATGGTATTTTTGAATTTTTTGAATTTTTTTGCTATTTTTTTAGAATTTTCTATTACGTTTCGGGTTGGAACGGAACGGAACGATAGTACTGATTTTCTCTCTTTCTCATACTTTTCCAACCTATGTTGGCTTGAAATGAAGCCATAATAGTATTTTTGAATTTTTTTGCTATTTTTTTGGAATTTTCTATTACGTTTCGGGTTGGAACGGAACGGAACGATAGTACTTATTTTCTCTCTTTCTCATACTTTTCCAACCTATGTTGGCTTGAAATGAAGCCATAATGGTATTTTTGAATTTTTTTAATTTTTGCAATTTTTTGGGAATTTTCTATTACCCATCGGGTAGGAACGGAACGGATAGTCAATTTTTATTTTTTCTCTTTCTCAGCCTTTTCCAACCTATTTTGGCTTGAAATGAACCCTTAACGGTATTTTTTAATTTATTGAATTTTTTTGCTATTTTTTTGGAATTTTCTAATACGCGTAGGATTGGAACGAAACGGAACAGTAATTGTTATTTTCTATCTTTCTCATCCTTTTCCAATCTATGTTGGCTTGAAATGAAGCCATAATGGTATTTTGGAATTTTTTTAATTTTTTTGCTATTTTTTTGGAATTTTCTAAAACGCGTAGGGTTGGAACGGAACGGAACAGTAATTTTTATTTTCTCTCCTTCTCAGCCTTTTCCAACCTATGTTGGCTTGAAATGAAGCTATAATGGTATTTTTGAATGTTTTGAATTTTTTTGCTATTTTTTTAGAATTTTCTATTACGTTTCGGGTTGGAACGGAACGGAACGATAGTACTTATGTTCTCTCTTTCTCATACTTTTCCAACCTATGTTGGCTTGAAATGAAGCCATAATAGTATTTTCGAATTTTTTAATTTTTTTGCTATTTTTTTGTAATTTTCTATTACGCGTCGGGTTGGAACGGAACAGAACAATAATTTTTATTTTCTCTCTTTCTCAGCCTATTCTAACCTATGTTGGCTTGAAATGAAGCTAGAATGGTATTTTTTAATTTTTTGAATTTTTTTGCTATTTTTTTGGAATTTTCTAAAACGCGTAGGGTTGGAACGGAACGGAACAGTAATTTTTATTTTCTCTCTTTCTCATACTTTTCCAACCTATGTTGGCTTGAAATGAAGCCATAATAGTATTTTCGAATTTTTTGAATTTTTTGCTATTTTTTTGGAATTTTCTATTACGCGTCGGGTTGGAACGGAACAGAACAATAATTTTTATTTTCTCTCTTTCTCAGCCTATTCTAACCTATGTTGGCTTGAAATGAAGCTAGAATGGTATTTTTTAATTTTTTGAATTTTTTTGCTATTTTTTTAGAATTTTCTATTACGCTTCGTGTTGGAACGGAATGGAACGATAGTACTTATTTTCTCTCTTTCTCATACTTTTCCAACCAATGTTGGCTTGAAATGAAGCCATAATAGTATTTTCGAATTTTTTAATTTTTTTGCTATTTTTTTGTAATTTTCTATTACGCGTCGGGTTGGAACGGAACGGAACAGTAATTTTTATTTTCTCTCTTTCTCAACCTTTTCCGACCTATGTTGGCTTGAAATGAAGCCATAATGGTATTTTTGAATTTTTTTAATTTTTTTGCTATTTTTTTGAATTTTCTATTACCCATCGGTTAGGAACGGAACGGAAAGACAATTTTTATTTTTTCTCTTTCTCAGCCTTTTCCAACCTATGTTGGCTTGAAATGAAGCCATAATGGTATTTTTGAATTTATTTAATTTTTTTGCAATTTTTTTGGAATTTTCTAATACGCGTAGGATTGGAACGAAACGGAACAGTAATTGTTATTTTCTATCTTTCTCATCCTTTTCCAACCGATGTTGGCTTGAAATGAAGCCATAATGGTATTTTTGAATTTTTTTAATTTTTTTGCTATTTTTTTGGAATTTTCTAAAACGCGTAGGGTTGGAACGGAACGGAACAGTAATTTTTATTTTCTCTCTTTCTCAGCCTTTTCCAACCTATGTTGGCTTGAAATGAAGCTATAATGGTATTTTTGAATTGTTTGAATTTTTTTGCTATTTTTTTAGAATTTTCTATTACGTTTCGGGTTGGAACGGAACGGAACGATAGTACTTATTTTCTCTTTTTCTCATACTTTTCCAACCTATGTTGGCTTGAAATGAAGCCATAATAGTATTTTCGAATTTTTTTGCTATTTTTTTGGAATTTTCTATTACGTTTCGGGTTGGAACGGAACGGAACGATAGTACTTATTTTCTCTCTTTCTCATACTTTTCCAACCTATGTTGGCTTGAAATGAAGCCATAATAGTATTTTCGAATTTTTTAATTTTTTTGCTATTTTTTTGTAATTTTCTATTACCCATCGGTTAGGAACGGAACGGAAAGACAATTTTTATTTTCTCTCTTTCTCAGCCTATTCTAACCTATGTTGGCTTGAAATGAAGCTAGAATGGTATTTTTTAATTTTTTGAATTTTTTTGGAATTTTCTAAAACGCGTAGGGTTGGAACGGAACGGAACAGTAATTTTTATTTTCTCTCTTTCTCAGCCTTTTCCAACCTATGTTGGCTTGAAATGAAGCTATAATGGTATTTTTGAATTTTTTGAATTTTTTTGCTATTTTTTTAGAATTTTCTATTACGTTTCGGGTTGGAACGGAACGGAACGATAGTACTGATTTTCTCTCTTTCTCATACTTTTCCAACCTATGTTGGCTTGAAATGAAGCCATAATAGTATTTTTGAATTTTTTTGCTATTTTTTTGGAATTTTCTATTACGTTTCGGGTTGGAACGGAACGGAACGATAGTACTTATTTTCTCTCTTTCTCATACTTTTCCAACCTATGTTGGCTTGAAATGAAGCCATAATGGTATTTTTGAATTTTTTTAATTTTTGCAATTTTTTGGGAATTTTCTATTACCCATCGGGTAGGAACGGAACGGATAGTCAATTTTTATTTTTTCTCTTTCTCAGCCTTTTCCAACCTATTTTGGCTTGAAATGAACCCTTAACGGTATTTTTTAATTTATTGAATTTTTTTGCTATTTTTTTGGAATTTTCTAATACGCGTAGGATTGGAACGAAACGGAACAGTAATTGTTATTTTCTATCTTTCTCATCCTTTTCCAATCTATGTTGGCTTGAAATGAAGCCATAATGGTATTTTGGAATTTTTTTAATTTTTTTGCTATTTTTTTGGAATTTTCTAAAACGCGTAGGGTTGGAACGGAACGGAACAGTAATTTTTATTTTCTCTCCTTCTCAGCCTTTTCCAACCTATGTTGGCTTGAAATGAAGCTATAATGGTATTTTTGAATGTTTTGAATTTTTTTGCTATTTTTTTAGAATTTTCTATTACGTTTCGGGTTGGAACGGAACGGAACGATAGTACTTATGTTCTCTCTTTCTCATACTTTTCCAACCTATGTTGGCTTGAAATGAAGCCATAATAGTATTTTCGAATTTTTTAATTTTTTTGCTATTTTTTTGTAATTTTCTATTACGCGTCGGGTTGGAACGGAACAGAACAATAATTTTTATTTTCTCTCTTTCTCAGCCTATTCTAACCTATGTTGGCTTGAAATGAAGCTAGAATGGTATTTTTTAATTTTTTGAATTTTTTTGCTATTTTTTTGGAATTTTCTAAAACGCGTAGGGTTGGAACGGAACGGAACAGTAATTTTTATTTTCTCTCTTTCTCATACTTTTCCAACCTATGTTGGCTTGAAATGAAGCCATAATAGTATTTTCGAATTTTTTGAATTTTTTGCTATTTTTTTGGAATTTTCTATTACGCGTCGGGTTGGAACGGAACAGAACAATAATTTTTATTTTCTCTCTTTCTCAGCCTATTCTAACCTATGTTGGCTTGAAATGAAGCTAGAATGGTATTTTTTAATTTTTTGAATTTTTTTGCTATTTTTTTAGAATTTTCTATTACGCTTCGTGTTGGAACGGAATGGAACGATAGTACTTATTTTCTCTCTTTCTCATACTTTTCCAACCAATGTTGGCTTGAAATGAAGCCATAATAGTATTTTCGAATTTTTTAATTTTTTTGCTATTTTTTTGTAATTTTCTATTACGCGTCGGGTTGGAACGGAACGGAACAGTAATTTTTATTTTCTCTCTTTCTCAACCTTTTCCGACCTATGTTGGCTTGAAATGAAGCCATAATGGTATTTTTGAATTTTTTTAATTTTTTTGCTATTTTTTTGAATTTTCTATTACCCATCGGTTAGGAACGGAACGGAAAGACAATTTTTATTTTTTCTCTTTCTCAGCCTTTTCCAACCTATGTTGGCTTGAAATGAAGCCATAATGGTATTTTTGAATTTATTTAATTTTTTTGCAATTTTTTTGGAATTTTCTAATACGCGTAGGATTGGAACGAAACGGAACAGTAATTGTTATTTTCTATCTTTCTCATCCTTTTCCAACCGATGTTGGCTTGAAATGAAGCCATAATGGTATTTTTGAATTTTTTTAATTTTTTTGCTATTTTTTTGGAATTTTCTAAAACGCGTAGGGTTGGAACGGAACGGAACAGTAATTTTTATTTTCTCTCTTTCTCAGCCTTTTCCAACCTATGTTGGCTTGAAATGAAGCTATAATGGTATTTTTGAATTGTTTGAATTTTTTTGCTATTTTTTTAGAATTTTCTATTACGTTTCGGGTTGGAACGGAACGGAACGATAGTACTTATTTTCTCTTTTTCTCATACTTTTCCAACCTATGTTGGCTTGAAATGAAGCCATAATAGTATTTTCGAATTTTTTAATTTTTTTGCTATTTTTTTGTAATTTTCTATTACGCGTCGGGTTGGAACGGAACGGAACAGTAATTTTTATTTTCTCTCTTTCTCAACCTTTTCCGACATATGTTGGCTTGAAATGAAGCCATAATGGTATTTTTGAATTTTTTTAATTTTTTTGCTATTTTTTTGAATTTTCTATTACCCATCGGTTAGGAACGGAACGGAAAGACAATTTTTATTTTTTCTCTTTCTCAGCCTTTTCCAACCTATGTTGGCTTGAAATGAAGCCATAATGGTATTTTTGAATTTATTTAATTTTTTTGCTATTTTTTTGGAATTTTCTAATAAGCGTAGGGTTGGAACGGAACGGAACAGTAATTTTTATTTTCTCTCTTTCTCATACTTTTCCAACCTATGTTGGCTTGAAATGAAGCCATAATAGTATTTTCGAATTTTTTGAATTTTTTGCTATTTTTTTGGAATTTTCTATTACGCGTCGGGTTGGAACGGAACAGAACAATAATTTTTATTTTCTCTCTTTCTCAGCCTATTCTAACCTATGTTGGCTTGAAATGAAGCTAGAATGGTATTTTTTAATTTATTGAATTTTTTTGCTATTTTTTTGGAATTTTCTAATACGCGTAGGATTGGAACGAAACGGAACAGTAATTGTTATTTTCTCTCTTTCTCAACCTTTTCCGACCTATGTTGGCTTGAAATGAAGCCATAATGGTATTTTTGAATTTTTTTAATTTTTTTGCTATTTTTTTGAATTTTCTATTACCCATCGGTTAGGAACGGAACGGAAAGACAATTTTTATTTTTTCTCTTTCTCAGCCTTTTCCAACCTATGTTGGCTTGAAATGAAGCCATAATGGTATTTTTGAATTTATTTAATTTTTTTGCAATTTTTTTGGAATTTTCTAATACGCGTAGGATTGGAACGAAACGGAACAGTAATTGTTATTTTCTATCTTTCTCATCCTTTTCCAACCGATGTTGGCTTGAAATGAAGCCATAATGGTATTTTTGAATTTTTTTAATTTTTTTGCTATTTTTTTGGAATTTTCTAAAACGCGTAGGGTTGGAACGGAACGGAACAGTAATTTTTATTTTCTCTCTTTCTCAGCCTTTTCCAACCTATGTTGGCTTGAAATGAAGCTATAATGGTATTTTTGAATTGTTTGAATTTTTTTGCTATTTTTTTTGAATTTTCTATTACGTTTCGGGTTGGAACGGAACGGAACGATAGTACTTATTTTCTCTTTTTCTCATACTTTTCCAACCTATGTTGGCTTGAAATGAAGCCATAATAGTATTTTCGAATTTTTTAATTTTTTTGCTATTTTTTTGTAATTTTCTATTACGCGTCGGGTTGGAACGGAACGGAACAGTAATTTTTATTTTCTCTCTTTCTCAACCTTTTCCGACCTATGTTGGCTTGAAATGAAGCCATAATGGTATTTTTTAATTTTTTGAATTTTTTTGCTATTTTTTTGGAATTTTCTAAAACGCGTAGGGTTGGAACGGAACGGAACAGTAATTTTTATTTTCTCTCTTTCTCAGCCTTTTCCAACCGATGTTGGCATGAAATGAAGCCATAATGGTATTTTTGAATTGTTTTAATTTTTTTGCTATTTTTTTGGAATTTTCTAAAACGCGTAGGGTTGGAACGGAACGGAACAGTAATTTTTATTTTCTCTCTTTCTCAGCCTTTTCCAACCTATGTTGGCTTGAAATGAAGCTATAATGGTATTTTTGAATTGTTTGAATTTTTTTGCTATTTTTTTAGAATTTTCTATTACGTTTCGGGTTGGAACGGAACGGAACGATAGTACTTATTTTCTCTTTTTCTCATACTTTTCCAACCTATGTTGGCTTGAAATGAAGCCATAATAGTATTTTCGAATTTTTTTGCTATTTTTTTGGAATTTTCTATTACGTTTCGGGTTGGAACGGAACGGAATGATAGTACTTATTTTCTCTCTTTCTCATACTTTTCCAACCTATGTTGGCTTGAAATGAAGCCATAATAGTATTTTCGAATTTTTTAATTTTTTTGCTATTTTTTTGTAATTTTCTATTACGCGTCGGGCTGGAACGGAACAGAACAATAATTTTTATTTTCTCTCTTTCTCAGCCTATTCTAACCTATGTTGGCTTGAAATGAAGCTAGAATGGTATTTTTTAATTTTTTGAATTTTTTTGCTATTTTTTTGGAATTTTCTAAAACGCGTAGGGTTGGAACGGAACGGAACAGTAATTTTTATTTTCTCTCTTTCTCAGCCTTTTCCAACCGATGTTGGCTTGAAATGAAGCCATAATGGTATTTTTGAATTTTTTTAATTTTTTTGCTATTTTTTTGGAATTTTCTAAAACGCGTAGGGTTGGAACGGAACGGAACAGTAATTTTTATTTTCTCTCTTTCTCAGCCTTTTCCATCCTATGTTGGCTTGAAATGAAGCTATAATGGTATTTTTGAATTTTTTTAATTTTTTTGCTATTTTTTTGAATTTTCTATTACCCATCGGTTAGGAACGGAACGGAAAGACAATTTTTATTTTTTCTCTTTCTCAGCCTTTTCCAACCTATGTTGGCTTGAAATGAAGCCATAATGGTATTTTTGAATTTATTTAATTTTTTTGCTATTTTTTTGGAATTTTCTAATACGCGTAGGATTGGAACGAAACGGAACAGTAATTGTTATTTTCTATCTTTCTCATCCTTTTCCAACCGATGTTGGCTTGAAATGAAGCCATAATGGTATTTTTGAATTTTTTTAATTTTTTTGCTATTTTTTTGGAATTTTCTAAAACGCGTAGGGTTGGAACGGAACGGAACAGTAATTTTTATTTTCTCTCTTTCTCAGCCTTTTCCAACCTATGTTGGCTTGAAATGAAGCCATAATAGTATTTTCGAATTTTTTAATTTTTTTGCTATTTTTTTGTAATTTTCTATTACGCGTCGGGTTGGAACGGAACAGAACAATAATTTTTATTTTCTCTCTTTCTCAGCCTTTTCCAACCTATGTTGGCTTGAAATGAAGCCATAATGGTATTTTTGAATTTTTTTAATTTTTTTGCTATTTTTTTGGAATTTTCTAAAACGCGTAGGGTTGGAACGGAACGGAACAGTAATTTTTATTTTCTCTCTTTCTCAGCCTTTTCCGACCTATGTTGGCTTGAATTGAAGCCATAATGGTATTTTTGAATTTTTTGAATTTTTTTGGTATTTTTTTGGAATTTCTATTACCCATCAGGTAGGAACGGAACGGAAAGACAATTTTTATTTTTCCTCTTTCTCAACCTTTTCAACCTATTTTGGCTTGAAATGAACCCCTTAACGGTATTTTTTAATTTATTGAATTTTTTTGCTAGTTTTTTGGAATTTTCTAATACACGTCGGGTTGGAACGGAATGCAGCAGTAATTTTTATTTTCCCTCTTTCTCAGCCTTTTCCAACCTATGTTGGCTTGAAATAAAGCCATAATGGTATTTTTGAATTTTTTTAATTTTTTGCTATTTTTTTGGAATTTTTTATTACCCATCGTGTAGGAACGGAACGGAAAGAAATTTTTTATTTTTTCCCTTTCTCAGCCTTTTCCAACCTATTTTGGCTTGAAATGAACCCTTAACGGTATTTTTTAATTTATTGAATTTTTTTGCTATTTTTTTGGAATTTTCTAATACGCGTAGAATTGGAACGAAACAGAACAGTAATTTTTATTTTCTATCTTTCTCAGCCTTTTCCAACCTATGTGGGCTTGAAATGAAGCCATAATGGTATTTTTGAATTTTTTTAATTTTTTTGCTATTTTTTTGGAATTTTCTAATAAGCGTAGGGTTGGAACGAACAGAACAGTAATTTTTATTTTCTATCTTTCTCAGCCTTTTCCAACCTATGTTGGCTTTAAATGAAGCCATAATGGTATTTTTGAATTTTTTTAATTTTTTTGCTATTTTTTTGGAATTTTCTAATAAGCGTAGGGTTGGAACGAACAGAACAGTAATTTTTATTTTCTCTCTTTCTCAGCCTTTTCCAACCTATGTTGGCTTGAAATGAAGCTATAATGGTATTTTTGAATTTTTTCAATTTTTTGCAATTTTTTTGGAATTTTCTATTACCCATCGGGTAGGAACGGAACGGAAAGTCAATTTTTATTTTTTCTCTTTCTCAGCCTTTTCCAACCTATTTTGGCTTGGAATGAACCCTTAACGGTATTTTTTAGTTTATTGAATTTTTTTGCTATTTTTTTGGAATTTTCTAATACGCGTAGGATTGGAACGAAACGGAACAGTAATTGTTATTTTCTATCTTTCTCATCCTTTTCCAACCTATGTTGGCTTGAAATGAAGCCATAATGGTATTTTTGAATTGTTTTAATTTTTTTGCTATTTTTTTGGAATTTTCTAAAACGCGTAGGGTTGGAACGGAACGGAACAGTAATTTTTATTTTCTCTCTTTCTCAGCCTTTTCCAACCTATGTTGGCTTGAAATGAAGCTATAATGGTATTTTTGAATTGTTTGAATTTTTTTGCTATTTTTTTAGAATTTTCTATTACGTTTCGGGTTGGAACGGAACGGAACGATAGTACTTATTTTCTCTTTTTCTCATACTTTTCCAACCTATGTTGGCTTGAAATGAAGCCATAATAGTATTTTCGAATTTTTTTGCTATTTTTTTGGAATTTTCTATTACGTTTCGGGTTGGAACGGAACGGAACGATAGTACTTATTTTCTCTCTTTCTCATACTTTTCCAACCTATGTTGGCTTGAAATGAAGCCATAATAGTATTTTCGAATTTTTTAATTTTTTTGCTATTTTTTTGTAATTTTCTATTACGCGTCGGGTTGGAACGGAACAGAACAATAATTTTTATTTTCTCTCTTTCTCAGCCTATTCTAACCTATGTTGGCTTGAAATGAAGCTAGAATGGTATTTTTTAATTTTTTGAATTTTTTTGCTATTTTTTTGGAATTTTCTAAAACGCGTAGGGTTGGAACGGAACGGAACAGTAATTTTTATTTTCTCTCTTTCTTAGCCTTTTCCAACCGATGTTGGCTTGAAATGAAGCCATAATGGTATTTTTGAATTTTTTTAATTTTTTTGCTATTTTTTTGGAATTTTCTAAAACGCGTAGGGTTGGAACGGAACGGAACAGTAATTTTTATTTTCTCTCTTTTTCAGCCTTTTCCAACCTATGTTGGCTTGAAATGAAGCTATAATGGTATTTTTGAATTTTTTTAATTTTTTTGCTATTTTTTTGAATTTTCTATTACCCATCGGTTAGGAACGGAACGGAAAGACAATTTTTATTTTTTCTCTTTCTCAGCCTTTTCCAACCTATGTTGGCTTGAAATGAAGCCATAATGGTATTTTTGAATCTATTTAATTTTTTTGCTATTTTTTTGGAATTTTCTAATACGCGTAGGATTGGAACGAAACGGAACAGTAATTGTTATTTTCTATCTTTCTCATCCTTTTCCAACCGATGTTGGCTTGAAATGAAGCCATAATGGTATTTTTGAATTTTTTTAATTTTTTTGCTATTTTTTTGGAATTTTCTAAAACGCGTAGGGTTGGAACGGAACGGAACAGTAATTTTTATTTTCTCTCTTTCTCAGCCTTTTCCAACCTATGTTGGCTTGAAATGAAGCCATAATAGTATTTTCGAATTTTTTAATTTTTTTGCTATTTTTTTGTAATTTTCTATTACGCGTCGGGTTGGAACGGAACAGAACAATAATTTTTATTTTCTCTCTTTCTCAGCCTTTTCCAACCTATGTTGGCTTGAAATGAAGCCATAATGGTATTTTTGAATTTTTTTAATTTTTTTGCTATTTTTTTGGAATTTTCTAAAACGCGTAGGGTTGGAACGGAACGGAACAGTAATTTTTATTTTCTCTCTTTCTCAGCCTTTTCCGACCTATGTTGGCTTGAATTGAAGCCATAATGGTATTTTTGAATTTTTTGAATTTTTTTGGTATTTTTTTGGAATTTCTATTACCCATCAGGTAGGAACGGAACAGAAAGACAATTTTTATTTTTCCTCTTTCTCAACCTTTTCAACCTATTTTGGCTTGAAATGAACCCCTTAACGGTATTTTTTAATTTATTGAATTTTTTTGCTAGTTTTTTGGAATTTTCTAATACACGTCGGGTTGGAACGGAATGCAGCAGTAATTTTTATTTTCCCTCTTTCTCAGCCTTTTCCAACCTATGTTGGCTTGAAATAAAGCCATAATGGTATTTTTGAATTTTTTTAATTTTTTGCTATTTTTTTGGAATTTTTTATTACCCATCGTGTAGGAACGGAACGGAAAGAAATTTTTTATTTTTTCCCTTTCTCAGCCTTTTCCAACCTATTTTGGCTTGAAATGAACCCTTAACGGTATTTTTTAATTTATTGAATTTTTTTGCTATTTTTTTGGAATTTTCTAATACGCGTAGAATTGGAACGAAACAGAACAGTAATTTTTATTTTCTATCTTTCTCAGCCTTTTCCAACCTATGTTGGCTTGAAATGAAGCCATAATGGTATTTTTGAATTTTTTTAATTTTTTTGCTATTTTTTTGGAATTTTCTAATAAGCGTAGGGTTGGAACGAACAGAACAGTAATTTTTATTTTCTATCTTTCTCAGCCTTTTCCAACCTATGTTGGCTTGAAATGAAGCCATAATGGTATTTTTGAATTTTTTTAATTTTTTTGCTATTTTTTTGGAATTTTCTAATAAGCGTAGGGTTGGAACGAACAGAACAGTAATTTTTATTTTCTCTCTTTCTCAGCCTTTTCCAACCTATGTTGGCTTGAAATGAAGCTATAATGGTATTTTTGAATTTTTTCAATTTTTTGCAATTTTTTTGGAATTTTCTATTACCCATCGGGTAGGAACGGAACGGAAAGTCAATTTTTATTTTTTCTCTTTCTCAGCCTTTTCCAACCTATTTTGGCTTGGAATGAACCCTTAACGGTATTTTTTAATTTATTGAATTTTTTTGCTATTTTTTTGGAATTTTCTAATACGCGTAGGATTGGAACGAAACGGAACAGTAATTGTTATTTTCTATCTTTCTCATCCTTTTCCAACCTATGTTGGCTTGAAATGAAGCCATAATGGTATTTTTGAATTGTTTTAATTTTTTTGCTACTTTTTTTGGAATTTTCTAAAACGCGTAGGGTTGGAACGGAACGGAACAGTAATTTTTATTTTCTCTCTTTCTCAGCCTTTTCCAACCTATGTTGGCTTGAAATGAAGCTATAATGGTATTTTTGAATTGTTTGAATTTTTTTGCTATTTTTTTAGAATTTTCTATTACGTTTCGGGTTGGAACGGAACGGAACGATAGTACTTATTTTCTCTTTTTCTCATACTTTTCCAACCTATGTTGGCTTGAAATGAAGCCATAATAGTATTTTCGAATTTTTTTGCTATTTTTTTGGAATTTTCTATTACGTTTCGGGTTGGAACGGAACGGAACGATAGTACTTATTTTCTCTCTTTCTCATACTTTTCCAACCTATGTTGGCTTGAAATGAAGCCATAATAGTATTTTCGAATTTTTTAATTTTTTTGCTATTTTTTTGTAATTTTCTATTACCCATCGGTTAGGAACGGAACGGAAAGACAATTTTTATTTTCTCTCTTTCTCAGCCTATTCTAACCTATGTTGGCTTGAAATGAAGCTAGAATGGTATTTTTTAATTTTTTGAATTTTTTTGCTATTTTTTTGGAATTTTCTAAAACGCGTAGGGTTGGAACGGAACGGAACAGTAATTTTTATTTTCTCTCTTTCTCAGCCTTTTCCAACCTATGTTGGCTTGAAATGAAGCTATAATGGTATTTTTGAATTTTTTGAATTTTTTTGCTATTTTTTTAGAATTTTCTATTACGTTTCGGGTTGGAACGGAACGGAACGATAGTACTGATTTTCTCTCTTTCTCATACTTTTCCAACCTATGTTGGCTTGAAATGAAGCCATAATAGTATTTTTGAATTTTTTTGCTATTTTTTTGGAATTTTCTATTACGTTTCGGGTTGGAACGGAACGGAACGATAGTACTTATTTTCTCTCTTTCTCATACTTTTCCAACCTATGTTGGCTTGAAATGAAGCCATAATGGTATTTTTGAATTTTTTTAATTTTTGCAATTTTTTGGGAATTTTCTATTACCCATCGGGTAGGAACGGAACGGAAAGTCAATTTTTATTTTTTCTCTTTCTCAGCCTTTTCCAACCTATTTTGGCTTGAAATGAACCCTTAACGGTATTTTTTAATTTATTGAATTTTTTTGCTATTTTTTTGGAATTTTCTAATACGCGTAGGATTGGAACGAAACGGAACAGTAATTGTTATTTTCTATCTTTCTCATCCTTTTCCAATCTATGTTGGCTTGAAATGAAGCCATAATGGTATTTTTGAATTTTTTTAATTTTTTTGCTATTTTTTTGGAATTTTCTAAAACGCGTAGGGTTGGAACGGAACGGAACAGTAATTTTTATTTTCTCTCTTTCTCAGCCTTTTCCAACCTATGTTGGCTTGAAATGAAGCTATAATGGTATTTTTGAATGTTTTGAATTTTTTTGCTATTTTTTTAGAATTTTCTATTACGTTTCGGGTTGGAACGGAACGGAACGATAGTACTTATGTTCTCTCTTTCTCATACTTTTCCAACCTATGTTGGCTTGAAATGAAGCCATAATAGTATTTTCGAATTTTTTAATTTTTTTGCTATTTTTTTGTAATTTTCTATTACGCGTCGGGTTGGAACGGAACAGAACAATAATTTTTATTTTCTCTCTTTATCAGCCTATTCTAACCTATGTTGGCTTGAAATGAAGCTAGAATGGTATTTTTTAATTTTTTGAATTTTTTTGCTATTTTTTTGGAATTTTCTAAAACGCGTAGGGTTGGAACGGAACGGAACAGTAATTTTTATTTTCTCTCTTTCTCATACTTTTCCAACCTATGTTGGCTTGAAATGAAGCCATAATAGTATTGTCGAATTTTTTGAATTTTTTGCTATTTTTTTGGAATTTTCTATTACGCGTCGGGTTGGAACGGAACAGAACAATAATTTTTATTTTCTCTCTTTCTCAGCCTATTCTAACCTATGTTGGCTTGAAATGAAGCTAGAATGGTATTTTTTAATTTTTTGAATTTTTTTGCTATTTTTTTAGAATTTTCTATTACGCTTCGTGTTGGAACGGAATGGAACGATAGTACTTATTTTCTCTCTTTCTCATACTTTTCCAACCAATGTTGGCTTGAAATGAAGCCATAATAGTATTTTCAAATTTTTTAATTTTTTTGCTATTTTTTTGTAATTTTCTATTACGCGTCGGGTTGGAACGGAACGGAACAGTAATTTTTATTTTCTCTCTTTCTCAACCTTTTCCGACCTATGTTGGCTTGAAATGAAGCCATAATGGTATTTTTGAATTTTTTTAATTTTTTTGCTAGTTTTTTGAATTTTCTATTACCCATCGGTTAGGAACGGAACGGAAAGACAATTTTTATTTTTTCTCTTTCTCAGCCTTTTCCAACCTATGTTGGCTTGAAATGAAGCCATAATGGTATTTTTGAATTTATTTAATTTTTTTGCTATTTTTTTGGAATTTTCTAATACGCGTAGGATTGGAACGAAACGGAACAGTAATTGTTATTTTCTATCTTTCTCATCCTTTTCCAACCGATGTTGGCTTGAAATGAAGCCATAATGGTATTTTTGAATTTTTTTAATTTTTTGCTATTTTTTTGGAATTTTCTAAAACGCGTAGGGTTGGAACGGAACGGAACAGTAATTTTTATTTTCTCTCTTTCTCAGCCTTTTCCAACCTATGTTGGCTTGAAATGAAGCTATAATGGTATTTTTGAATTGTTTGAATTTTTTTGCTATTTTTTTAGAATTTTCTATTACGTTTCGGGTTGGAACGGAACGGAACGATAGTACTTATTTTCTCTTTTTCTCATACTTTTCCAACCTATGTTGGCTTGAAATGAAGCCATAATAGTATTTTCGAATTTTTTAATTTTTTTGCTATTTTTTTGTAATTTTCTATTACGCGTCGGGTTGGAACGGAACAGAACAATAATTTTTATTTTCTCTCTTTCTCAGCCTTTTCCAACCTATGTTGGCTTGAAATGAAGCCATAATGGTATTTTTGAATTTTTTTAATTTTTTTGCTATTTTTTTGGAATTTTCTAATACGCGTAGGATTGGAACGAAACGGAACAGTAATTGTTATTTTCTATCTTTCTCATCCTTTTCCAACCTATGTTGGCTTGAAATGAAGCCATAATGGTATTTTTGAATTTTTTAATTTTTTTGCTATTTTTTTGGAATTTTCTAAAACGCGTAGGGTTGGAACGGAACGGAACAGTAATTTTTATTTTCTCTCTTTCTCAGCCTTTTCCGACCTATGTTGGCTTGAATTGAAGCCATAATGGTATTTTTGAATTTTTTGAATTTTTTTGGTATTTTTTTGGAATTTCTATTACCCATCAGGTAGGAACGGAACGGAAAGACAATTTTTATTTTTCCTCTTTCTCAACCTTTTCAACCTATTTTGGCTTGAAATGAACCCCTTAACGGTATTTTTTAATTTATTGAATTTTTTTGCTAGTTTTTTGGAATTTTCTAATACACGTCGGGTTGGAACGGAATGCAGCAGTAATTTTTATTTTCCCTCTTTCTCAGCCTTTTCCAACCTATGTTGGCTTGAAATAAAGCCATAATGGTATTTTTAAATTTTTTTAATTTTTTGCTATTTTTTTGGAATTTTTTATTACCCATCGGGTAGGAACGGAACGGAAAGAAATTTTTTATTTTTTCCCTTTCTCAGCCTTTTCCAACCTATTTTGGCTTGAAATGAACCCTTAACGGTATTTTTTAATTTATTGAATTTTTTTGCTATTTTTTTGGAATTTTCTAATACGCGTAGAATTGGAACGAAACAGAACAGTAATTTTTATTTTCTATCTTTCTAAGCCTTTTCCAACCTATGTTGGCTTGAAATGAAGCCATAATGGTATTTTTGAATTTTTTTAATTTTTTTGCTATTTTTTTGGAATTTTCTAATAAGCGTAGGGTTGGAACGAACAGAACAGTAATTTTTATTTTCTATCTTTCTCAGCCTTTTCCAACCTATGTTGGCTTGAAATGAAGCCATAATGGTATTTTTGAATTTTTTTAATTTTTTTGCTATTTTTTTGAAATTTTCTAATAAGCGTAGGGTTGGAACCAACAGAACCGTAATTTTTATTTTCTCTCTTTCTCATCCTTTTCCAACCTATTTTGGATTGGAATGAAGCTATAATGGTATTTTTGAATTTTTTGAATTTTTTTGCTATTTTTTTGGAATTTTCTAATACGCGTCGGGTTGGAACGGAATGGAGCAGTAATTTTTATTTTTTCTCTTTCTCAGCCTTTTCCAACCTATGTTGGCTTGAAATGAAGCCATAATGGTATTTTTGAATTTATTTAATTTTTTTGCTATTTTTTTGGAATTTTCTAATACGCGTAGGATTGGAACGAAACGGAACAGTAATTGTTATTTTCTATCTTTCTCATCCTTTTCCAACCGATGTTGGCTTGAAATGAAGCCATAATGGTATTTTTGAATTTTTTTAATTTTTTGCTATTTTTTTGGAATTTTCTAAAACGCGTAGGGTTGGAACGGAACGGAACAGTAATTTTTATTTTCTCTCTTTCTCAGCCTTTTCCAACCTATGTTGGCTTGAAATGAAGCTATAATGGTATTTTTGAATTGTTTGAATTTTTTTGCTATTTTTTTAGAATTTTCTATTACGTTTCGGGTTGGAACGGAACGGAACGATAGTACTTATTTTCTCTTTTTTTCATACTTTTCCAACCTATGTTGGCTTGAAATGAAGCCATAATAGTATTTTCGAATTTTTTAATTTTTTTGCTATTTTTTTGTAATTTTCTATTACGCGTCGGGTTGGAACGGAACAGAACAATAATTTTTATTTTCTCTCTTTCTCAGCCTTTTCCAACCTATGTTGGCTTGAAATGAAGCCATAATGGTATTTTTGAATTTTTTTAATTTTTTTGCTATTTTTTTGGAATTTTCTAATACGCGTAGGATTGGAACGAAACGGAACAGTAATTGTTATTTTCTATCTTTCTCATCCTTTTCCAACCTATGTTGGCTTGAAATGAAGCCATAATGGTATTTTTGAATTTTTTAATTTTTTTGCTATTTTTTTGGAATTTTCTAAAACGCGTAGGGTTGGAACGGAACGGAACAGTAATTTTTATTTTCTCTCTTTCTCAGCCTTTTCCGACCTATGTTGGCTTGAATTGAAGCCATAATGGTATTTTTGAATTTTTTGAATTTTTTTGGTATTTTTTTGGAATTTCTATTACCCATCAGGTAGGAACGGAACGGAAAGACAATTTTTATTTTTCCTCTTTCTCAACCTTTTCAACCTATTTTGGCTTGAAATGAACCCCTTAACGGTATTTTTTAATTTATTGAATTTTTTTGCTAGTTTTTTGGAATTTTCTAATACACGTCGGGTTGGAACGGAATGCAGCAGTAATTTTTATTTTCCCTCTTTCTCAGCCTTTTCCAACCTATGTTGGCTTGAAATAAAGCCATAATGGTATTTTTGAATTTTTTTAATTTTTTGCTATTTTTTTGGAATTTTTTATTACCCATCGGGTAGGAACGGAACGGAAAGAAATTTTTTATTTTTTCCCTTTCTCAGCCTTTTCCAACCTATTTTGGCTTGAAATGAACCCTTAACGGTATTTTTTAATTTATTGTATTTTTTTGCTATTTTTTTGGAATTTTCTAATACGCGTAGAATTGGAACGAAACAGAACAGTAATTTTTATTTTCTATCTTTCTAAGCCTTTTCCAACCTATGTTGGCTTGAAATGAAGCCATAATGGTATTTTTGAATTTTTTTAATTTTTTTGCTATTTTTTTGGAATTTTCTAATAAGCGTAGGGTTGGAACGAACAGAACAGTAATTTTTATTTTCTATCTTTCTCAGCCTTTTCCAACCTATGTTGGCTTGAAATGAAGCCATAATGGTATTTTTGAATTTTTTTAATTTTTTTGCTATTTTTTTGAAATTTTCTAATAAGCGTAGGGTTGGAACCAACAGAACCGTAATTTTTATTTTCTCTCTTTCTCATCCTTTTCCAACCTATTTTGGATTGGAATGAAGCTATAATGGTATTTTTGAATTTTTTGAATTTTTTTGCTATTTTTTTGGAATTTTCTAATACGCGTCGGGTTGGAACGGAATGGAGCAGTAATTTTTATTTTTTCTCTTTCTCAGCCTTTTCCAACCTATGTTGGCTTGAAATGAAGCCATAATGGTATTTTTGAATTTATTTAATTTTTTTGCTATTTTTTTGGAATTTTCTAATACGCGTAGGATTGGAACGAAACGGAACAGTAATTGTTATTTTCTATCTTTCTCATCCTTTTCCAACCGATGTTGGCTTGAAATGAAGCCATAATGGTATTTTTGAATTTTTTTAATTTTTTGCTATTTTTTTGGAATTTTCTAAAACGCGTAGGGTTGGAACGGAACGGAACAGTAATTTTTATTTTCTCTCTTTCTCAGCCTTTTCCAACCTATGTTGGCTTGAAATGAAGCTATAATGGTATTTTTGAATTGTTTGAATTTTTTTGCTATTTTTTTAGAATTTTCTATTACGTTTCGGGTTGGAACGGAACGGAACGATAGTACTTATTTTCTCTTTTTCTCATACTTTTCCAACCTATGTTGGCTTGAAATGAAGCCATAATAGTATTTTCGAATTTTTTAATTTTTTTGCTATTTTTTTGTAATTTTCTATTACGCGTCGGGTTGGAACGGAACAGAACAATAATTTTTATTTTCTCTCTTTCTCAGCCTTTTCCAACCTATGTTGGCTTGAAATGAAGCCATAATGGTATTTTTGAATTTTTTTAATTTTTTTGCTATTTTTTTGGAATTTTCTAATACGCGTAGGATTGGAACGAAACGGAACAGTAATTGTTATTTTCTATCTTTCTCATCCTTTTCCAACCTATGTTGGCTTGAAATGAAGCCATAATGGTATTTTTGAATTTTTTAATTTTTTTGCTATTTTTTTGGAATTTTCTAAAACGCGTAGGGTTGGAACGGAACGGAACAGTAATTTTTATTTTCTCTCTTTCTCAGCCTTTTCCGACCTATGTTGGCTTGAATTGAAGCCATAATGGTATTTTTGAATTTTTTGAATTTTTTTGGTATTTTTTTGGAATTTCTATTACCCATCAGGTAGGAACGGAACGGAAAGACAATTTTTATTTTTCCTCTTTCTCAACCTTTTCAACCTATTTTGGCTTGAAATGAACCCCTTAACGGTATTTTTTAATTTATTGAATTTTTTTGCTAGTTTTTTGGAATTTTCTAATACACGTCGGGTTGGAACGGAATGCAGCAGTAATTTTTATTTTCCCTCTTTCTCAGCCTTTTCCAACCTATGTTGGCTTGAAATAAAGCCATAATGGTATTTTTGAATTTTTTTAATTTTTTGCTATTTTTTTGGAATTTTTTATTACCCATCGGGTAGGAACGGAACGGAAAGAAATTTTTTATTTTTTCCCTTTCTCAGCCTTTTCCAACCTATTTTGGCTTGAAATGAACCCTTAACGGTATTTTTTAATTTATTGAATTTTTTTGCTATTTTTTTGGAATTTTCTAATACGCGTAGAATTGGAACGAAACAGAACAGTAATTTTTATTTTCTATCTTTCTAAGCCTTTTCCAACCTATGTTGGCTTGAAATGAAGCCATAATGGTATTTTTGAATTTTTTTAATTTTTTTGCTATTTTTTTGGAATTTTCTAATAAGCGTAGGGTTGGAACGAACAGAACAGTAATTTTTATTTTCTATCTTTCTCAGCCTTCTCCAACCTATGTTGGCTTGAAATGAAGCCATAATGGTATTTTTGAATTTTTTTAATTTTTTTGCTATTTTTTTGAAATTTTCTAATAAGCGTAGGGTTGGAACGAACATAACCGTAATTTTTATTTTCTCTCTTTCTCATCCTTTTCCAACCTATTTTGGATTGGAATGAAGCTATAATGGTATTTTTGAATTTTTTGAATTTTTTTGCTATTTTTTTGGAATTTTCTAATACGCGTCGGGTTGGAACGGAATGGAGCAGTAATTTTTATTTTCTCTCTTTCTCAGCCTTTTCCAACCTATGTTAGCTTTAAATAAAGCCATAATGGTATTTTTGAATTTTTTAATTTTTTGCAATTTTTTTGGAATTTTCTATTACCCATCGCCCATCGGGTAGGAACGGAACGGAAAGTCAATTTTTATTTTCTCTCTTTCTCATCCTTTTCCAACCTATGTTGGCTTGAAATAAAGCCATAATGGTATTTTTGAATTTTTTTAATTTTTTGCTATTTTTTTGGAATTTTTTATTACCCATCGGGTAGGAACGGAACGGAAAGAAATTTTTTATTTTTTCCCTTTCTCAGCCTTTTCCAACCTATTTTGGCTTGAAATGAACCCTTAACGGTATTTTTTAATTTATTGAATTTTTTTGCTATTTTTTTGGAATTTTCTAATACGCGTAGAATTGGAACGAAACAGAACAGTAATTTTTATTTTCTATCTTTCTCAGCCTTTTCCAACCTATGTTGGCTTGTAATGAAGCCATAATGGTATTTTTGAATTTTTTTAATTTTTTTGCTATTTTTTTGGAATTTTCTATTAAGCGTAGGGTTGGAACGAACAGAACAGTAATTTTTATTTTCTCTCTTTCTCATCCTTTTCCAACCTATGTTGGCTTGAAATGAAGCTATAATGGTATTTTTGAATTTTTTGAATTTTTTTGCTATTTTTTTGGAATTTTCTAATACGCGTCGGGTTGGAACGGAATGGAGCAGTAATTTTTATTTTCTCTCTTTCTCAGCCTTTTCCAACCTATGTTAGCTTTAAATAAAGCCATAATGGTATTTTTGAATTTTTTTAATTTTTTGCAATTTTTTTGGAATTTTCTATTACCCATCGGGTAGGAACGGAACGGAAAGTCAATTTTTATTTTTTCTCTTTCTCAGCCTTTTCCAACCTATTTTGGCTTGGAATGAACCCTTAACGGTATTTTTTAATTTATTGAATTTTTTTGCTATTTTTTTGGAATTTTCTAATACGCGTAGGATTGGAACGAAACGGAACAGTAATTGTTATTTTCTATCTTTCTCATCCTTTTCCAACCTATGTTGGCTTGAAATGAAGCCATAATGGTATTTTTGAATTTTTTTAATTTTTTTGCTATTTTTTTGGAATTTTCTAAAACGCGTAGGGTTGGAACGGAACGGAACAGTAATTTTTATTTTCTCTCTTTCTCAGCCTTTTCCAACCTATGTTGGCTTGAAATGAAGCTATAATGGTATTTTTGAATTTTTTGAATTTTTTTGCTATTTTTTTAGAATTTTCTATTACGTTTCGGGTTGGAACGGAACGGAACGATAGTACTGATTTTCTCTCTTTCTCATACTTTTCCAACCTATGTTGGCTTGAAATGAAGCCATAATAGTATTTTTGAATTTTTTTACTATTTTTTTGGAATTTTCTATTACGTTTCGGGTTGGAACGGAACGGAACGATAGTACTTATTTTCTCTCTTTCTCATACTTTTCCAACCTATGTTGGCTTGAAATGAAGCCATAATAGTATTTTCGAATTTTTTGAATTTTTTGCTATTTTTTTGGAATTTTCTATTACGCGTCGGGTTGGAACGGAACAGAACAATAATTTTTATTTTCTCTCTTTCTCAGCCTATTCTAACCTATGTTGGCTTGAAATGAAGCTAGAATGGTATTTTTTAATTTTTTGAATTTTTTTGCTATTTTTTTAGAATTTTCTATTACGCTTCGTGTTGGAACGGAATGGAACGATAGTACTTATTTTCTCTCTTTCTCATACTTTTCCAACCAATTTTGGCTTGAAATGAAGCCATAATAGTATTTTCGAATTTTTTAATTTTTTTGCTATTTTTTTGTAATTTTCTATTACGCGTCGGGTTGGAACGGAACGGAACAGTAATTTTTATTTTCTCTCTTTCTCAACCTTTTCCGACCTATGTTGGCTTGAAATGAAGCCATAATGGTATTTTTGAATTTTTTTAATTTTTTTGCTAGTTTTTTGAATTTTCTATTACCCATCGGTTAGGAACGGAACGGAAAGACAATTTTTATTTTTTCTCTTTCTCAGCCTTTTCCAACCTATGTTGGCTTGAAATGAAGCCATAATGGTATTTTTGAATTTATTTAATTTTTTTGCTATTTTTTTGGAATTTTCTAATACGCGTAGGATTGGAACGAAACGGAACAGTAATTGTTATTTTCTATCTTTCTCATCCTTTTCCAACCGATGTTGGCTTGAAATGAAGCCATAATGGTATTTTTGAATTTTTTTAATTTTTTGCTATTTTTTTGGAATTTTCTAAAACGCGTAGGGTTGGAACGGAACGGAACAGTAATTTTTATTTTCTCTCTTTCTCATCCTTTTCCAACCTATGTTGGCTTGAAATGAAGCTATAATGGTATTTTTGAATTTTTTGAATTTTTTTGCTATTTTTTTGGAATTTTCTAATACGCGTCGGGTTGGAACGGAATGGAGCAGTAATTTTTATTTTCTCTCTTTCTCAGCCTTTTCCAACCTATGTTAGCTTTAAATAAAGCCATAATGGTATTTTTGAATTTTTTTAATTTTTTGCAATTTTTTTGGAATTTTCTATTACCCATCGGGTAGGAACGGAACGGAAAGTCAATTTTTATTTTTTCTCTTTCTCAGCCTTTTCCAACCTATTTTGGCTTGGAATGAACCCTTAACGGTATTTTTTAATTTATTGAATTTTTTTGCTATTTTTTTGGAATTTTCTAATACGCGTAGGATTGGAACGAAACGGAACAGTAATTGTTATTTTCTCTCTTTCTCAGCCTTTTCCAACCTATGTTGGCTTGAAATGAAGCCATAATAGTATTTTCGAATTTTTTAATTTTTTTGCTATTTTTTTGTAATTTTCTATTACGCGTCGGGTTGGAACGGAACAGAACAATAATTTTTATTTTCTCTCTTTCTCAGCCTTTTCCAACCTATGTTGGCTTGAAATGAAGCCATAATGGTATTTTTGAATTTTTTTAATTTTTTTGCTATTTTTTTGGAATTTTCTAAAACGCGTAGGGTTGGAACGGAACGGAACAGTAATTTTTATTTTCTCTCTTTCTCAGCCTTTTCCGACCTATGTTGGCTTGAATTGAAGCCATAATGGTATTTTTGAATTTTTTGAATTTTTTTGGTATTTTTTTGGAATTTCTATTACCCATCAGGTAGGAACGGAACGGAAAGACAATTTTTATTTTTCCTCTTTCTCAACCTTTTCAACCTATTTTGGCTTGAAATGAACCCCTTAACGGTATTTTTTAATTTATTGAATTTTTTTGCTAGTTTTTTGGAATTTTCTAATACACGTCGGGTTGGAACGGAATGCAGCAGTAATTTTTATTTTCCCTCTTTCTCAGCCTTTTCCAACCTATGTTGGCTTGAAATAAAGCCATAATGGTATTTTTGAATTTTTTTAATTTTTTGCTATTTTTTTGGAATTTTTTATTACCCATCGTGTAGGAACGGAACGGAAAGAAATTTTTTATTTTTTCCCTTTCTCAGCCTTTTCCAACCTATTTTGGATTGAAATGAACCCTTAACGGTATTTTTTAATTTATTGAATTTTTTTGCTATTTTTTTGGAATTTTCTAATACGCGTAGAATTGGAACGAAACAGAACAGTAATTTTTATTTTCTATCTTTCTCAGCCTTTTCCAACCTATGTTGGCTTGAAATGAAGCCATAATGGTATTTTTGAATTTTTTTAATTTTTTTGCTATTTTTTTGGAATTTTCTAATAAGCGTAGGGTTGGAACGAACAGAACAGTAATTTTTATTTTCTATCTTTCTCAGCCTTTTCCAACCTATGTTGGCTTGAAATGAAGCCATAATGGTATTTTTGAATTTTTTTAATTTTTTTGCTATTTTTTTGGAATTTTCTAATAAGCGTAGGGTTGGAACGAACAGAACAGTAATTTTTATTTTCTCTCTTTCTCAGCCTTTTCCAACCTATGTTGGCTTGAAATGAAGCTATAATGGTATTTTTGAATTTTTTCAATTTTTTGCAATTTTTTTGGAATTTTCTATTACCCATCGGGTAGGAACGGAACGGAAAGTCAATTTTTATTTTTTCTCTTTCTCAGCCTTTTCCAACCTATTTTGGCTTGGAATGAACCCTTAACGGTATTTTTTAGTTTATTGAATTTTTTTGCTATTTTTTTGGAATTTTCTAATACGCGTAGGATTGGAACGAAACGGAACAGTAATTGTTATTTTCTATCTTTCTCATCCTTTTCCAACCTATGTTGGCTTGAAATGAAGCCATAATGGTATTTTTGAATTGTTTTAATTTTTTTGCTATTTTTTTGGAATTTTCTAAAACGCGTAGGGTTGGAACGGAACGGAACAGTAATTTTTATTTTCTCTCTTTCTCAGCCTTTTCCAACCTATGTTGGCTTGAAATGAAGCTATAATGGTATTTTTGAATTGTTTGAATTTTTTTGCTATTTTTTTAGAATTTTCTATTACGTTTCGGGTTGGAACGGAACGGAACGATAGTACTTATTTTCTCTTTTTCTCATACTTTTCCAACCTATGTTGGCTTGAAATGAAGCCATAATAGTATTTTCGAATTTTTTTGCTATTTTTTTGGAATTTTCTATTACGTTTCGGGTTGGAACGGAACGGAACGATAGTACTTATTTTCTCTCTTTCTCATACTTTTCCAACCTATGTTGGCTTGAAATGAAGCCATAATAGTATTTTCGAATTTTTTAATTTTTTTGCTATTTTTTTGTAATTTTCTATTACGCGTCGGGTTGGAACGGAACAGAACAATAATTTTTATTTTCTCTCTTTCTCAGCCTATTCTAACCTATGTTGGCTTGAAATGAAGCTAGAATGGTATTTTTTAATTTTTTGAATTTTTTTGCTATTTTTTTGGAATTTTCTAAAACGCGTAGGGTTGGAACGGAACGGAACAGTAATTTTTATTTTCTCTCTTTCTCAGCCTTTTCCAACCGATGTTGGCTTGAAATGAAGCCATAATGGTATTTTTGAATTTTTTTAATTTTTTTGCTATTTTTTTGGAATTTTCTAAAACGCGTAGGGTTGGAACGGAACGGAACAGTAATTTTTATTTTCTCTCTTTCTCAGCCTTTTCCAACCTATGTTGGCTTGAAATGAAGCTATAATGGTATTTTTGAATTTTTTTAATTTTTTTGCTATTTTTTTGAATTTTCTATTACCCATCGGTTAGGAACGGAACGGAAAGACAATTTTTATTTTTTCTCTTTCTCAGCCTTTTCCAACCTATGTTGGCTTGAAATGAAGCCATAATGGTATTTTTGAATCTATTTAATTTTTTTGCTATTTTTTTGGAATTTTCTAATACGCGTAGGATTGGAACGAAACGGAACAGTAATTGTTATTTTCTATCTTTCTCATCCTTTTCCAACCGATGTTGGCTTGAAATGAAGCCATAATGGTATTTTTGAATTTTTTTAATTTTTTTGCTATTTTTTTGGAATTTTCTAAAACGCGTAGGGTTGGAACGGAACGGAACAGTAATTTTTATTTTCTCTCTTTCTCAGCCTTTTCCAACCTATGTTGGCTTGAAATGAAGCCATAATAGTATTTTCGAATTTTTTAATTTTTTGCTATTTTTTTGTAATTTTCTATTACGCGTCGGGTTGGAACGGAACAGAACAATAATTTTTATTTTCTCTCTTTCTCAGCCTTTTCCAACCTATGTTGGCTTGAAATGAAGCCATAATGGTATTTTTGAATTTTTTTAATTTTTTTGCTATTTTTTTTGAATTTTCTAAAACGCGTAGGGTTGGAACGGAACGGAACAGTAATTTTTATTTTCTCTCTTTCTCAGCCTTTTCCGACCTATGTTGGCTTGAATTGAAGCCATAATGGTATTTTTGAATTTTTTGAATTTTTTTGGTATTTTTTTGGAATTTCTATTACCCATCAGGTAGGAACGGAACGGAAAGACAATTTTTATTTTTCCTCTTTCTCAACCTTTTCAACCTATTTTGGCTTGAAATGAACCCCTTAACGGTATTTTTTAATTTATTGAATTTTTTTGCTAGTTTTTTGGAATTTTCTAATACACGTCGGGTTGGAACGGAATGCAGCAGTAATTTTTATTTTCCCTCTTTCTCAGCCTTTTCCAACCTATGTTGGCTTGAAATAAAGCCATAATAGTATTTTTGAATTTTTTTAATTTTTTGCTATTTTTTTGGAATTTTTTATTACCCATCGTGTAGGAACGGAACGGAAAGAAATTTTTTATTTTTTCCCTTTCTCAGCCTTTTCCAACCTATTTTGGCTTGAAATGAACCCTTAACGGTATTTTTTAATTTATTGAATTTTTTTGCTATTTTTTTGGAATTTTCTAATACGCGTAGAATTGGAACGAAACAGAACAGTAATTTTTATTTTCTATCTTTCTCAGCCTTTTCCAACCTATGTTGGCTTGAAATGAAGCCATAATGGTATTTTTGAATTTTTTTAATTTTTTTGCTATTTTTTTGGAATTTTCTAATAAGCGTAGGGTTGGAACGAACAGAACAGTAATTTTTATTTTCTATCTTTCTCAGCCTTTTCCAACCTATGTTGGCTTGAAATGAAGCCATAATGGTATTTTTGAATTTTTTTAATTTTTTTGCTATTTTTTTGGAATTTTCTAATAAGCGTAGGGTTGGAACGAACAGAACAGTAATTTTTATTTTCTCTCTTTCTCAGCCTTTTCCAACCTATGTTGGCTTGAAATGAAGCTATAATGGTATTTTTGAATTTTTTCAATTTTTTGCAATTTTTTTGGAATTTTCTATTACCCATCGGGTAGGAACGGAACGGAAAGTCAATTTTTATTTTTTCTCTTTCTCAGCCTTTTCCAACCTATTTTGGCTTGGAATGAACCCTTAACGGTATTTTTTAATTTATTGAATTTTTTTGCTATTTTTTTGGAATTTTCTAATACGCGTAGGATTGGAACGAAACGGAACAGTAATTGTTATTTTCTATCTTTCTCATCCTTTTCCAACCTATGTTGGCTTGAAATGAAGCCATAATGGTATTTTTGAATTGTTTTAATTTTTTTGCTACTTTTTTTGGAATTTTCTAAAACGCGTAGGGTTGGAACGGAACGGAACAGTAATTTTTATTTTCTCTCTTCCTCAGCCTTTTCCGACCTATGTACGCTTGAATTGAAGCCATAATGGTATTTTTGAATTTTTTTAATTTTTTTGCTATTTTTTTGGAATTTTCTAATAAGCGTAGGGTTGGAACGAACAGAACAGTAATTTTTATTTTCTATCTTTCTCAGCCTTTTCCAACCTATGTTGGCTTGAAATGAAGCCATAATGGTATTTTTGAATTTTTTTAATTTTTTTGCTATTTTTTTGGAATTTTCTAATAAGCGTAGGGTTGGAACGAACAGAACAGTAATTTTTATTTTCTCTCTTTCTCAGCCTTTTCCAACCTATGTTGGCTTGAAATGAAGCTATAATGGTATTTTTGAATTTTTTCAATTTTTTGCAATTTTTTTGGAATTTTCTATTACCCATCGGGTAGGAACGGAACGGAAAGTCAATTTTTATTTTTTCTCTTTCTCAGCCTTTTCCAACCTATTTTGGCTTGGAATGAACCCTTAACGGTATTTTTTAGTTTATTGAATTTTTTTGCTATTTTTTTGGAATTTTCTAATACGCGTAGGATTGGAACGAAACGGAACAGTAATTGTTATTTTCTATCTTTCTCATCCTTTTCCAACCTATGTTGGCTTGAAATGAAGCCATAATGGTATTTTTGAATTGTTTTAATTTTTTTGCTATTTTTTTGGAATTTTCTAAAACGCGTAGGGTTGGAACGGAACGGAACAGTAATTTTTATTTTCTCTCTTTCTCAGCCTTTTCCAACCTATGTTGGCTTGAAATGAAGCTATAATGGTATTTTTGAATTGTTTGAATTTTTTTGCTATTTTTTTAGAATTTTCTATTACGTTTCGGGTTGGAACGGAACGGAACGATAGTACTTATTTTCTCTTTTTCTCATACTTTTCCAACCTATGTTGGCTTGAAATGAAGCCATAATAGTATTTTCGAATTTTTTTGCTATTTTTTTGGAATTTTCTATTACGTTTCGGGTTGGAACGGAACGGAACGATAGTACTTATTTTCTCTCTTTCTCATACTTTTCCAACCTATGTTGGCTTGAAATGAAGCCATAATAGTATTTTCGAATTTTTTAATTTTTTTGCTATTTTTTTGTAATTTTCTATTACGCGTCGGGTTGGAACGGAACAGAACAATAATTTTTATTTTCTCTCTTTCTCAGCCTATTCTAACCTATGTTGGCTTGAAATGAAGCTAGAATGGTATTTTTTAATTTTTTTAATTTTTTTGCTATTTTTTTGGAATTTTCTAAAACGCGTAGGGTTGGAACGGAACGGAACAGTAATTTTTATTTTCTCTCTTTCTCAGCCTTTTCCAACCGATGTTGGCTTGAAATGAAGCCATAATGGTATTTTTGAATTTTTTTAATTTTTTTGCTATTTTTTTGGAATTTTCTAAAACGCGTAGGGTTGGAACGGAACGGAACAGTAATTTTTATTTTCTCTCTTTCTCAGCCTTTTCCAACCTATGTTGGCTTGAAATGAAGCTATAATGGTATTTTTGAATTTTTTTAATTTTTTTGCTATTTTTTTGAATTTTCTATTACCCATCGGTTAGGAACGGAACGGAAAGACAATTTTTATTTTTTCTCTTTCTCAGCCTTTTCCAACCTATGTTGGCTTGAAATGAAGCCATAATGGTATTTTTGAATCTATTTAATTTTTTTGCTATTTTTTTGGAATTTTCTAATACGCGTAGGATTGGAACGAAACGGAACAGTAATTGTTATTTTCTATCTTTCTCATCCTTTTCCAACCGATGTTGGCTTGAAATGAAGCCATAATGGTATTTTTGAATTTTTTTAATTTTTTTGCTATTTTTTTGGAATTTTCTAAAACGCGTAGGGTTGGAACGGAACGGAACAGTAATTTTTATTTTCTCTCTTTCTCAGCCTTTTCCAACCTATGTTGGCTTGAAATGAAGCTATAATGGTATTTTTGAATTGTTTGAATTTTTTTGCTATTTTTTTAGAATTTTCTTTTACGTTTCGGGTTGGAACGGAACGGAACGATAGTACTTATTTTCTCTTTTTCTCATACTTTTCCAACCTATGTTGGCTTGAAATGAAGCCATAATAGTATTTTCGAATTTTTTTGCTATTTTTTTGGAATTTTCTATTACGTTTCGGGTTGGAACGGAACGGAACGATAGTACTTATTTTCTCTCTTTCTCATACTTTTCCAACCTATGTTGGCTTGAAATGAAGCCATAATAGTATTTTCGAATTTTTTAATTTTTTTGCTATTTTTTTGTAATTTTCTATTACCCATCGGTTAGGAACGGAACGGAAAGACAATTTTTATTTTCTCTCTTTCTCAGCCTATTCTAACCTATGTTGGCTTGAAATGAAGCTAGAATGGTATTTTTTAATTTTTTGAATTTTTTTGCTATTTTTTTGGAATTTTCTAAAACGCGTTGGGTTGGAACGGAACGGAACAGTAATTTTTATTTTCTCTCTTTCTCAGCCTTTTCCAACCTATGTTGGCTTGAAATGAAGCTATAATGGTATTTTTGAATTTTTTGAATTTTTTTGCTATTTTTTTAGAATTTTCTATTACGTTTCGGGTTGGAACGGAACGGAACGATAGTACTGATTTTCTCTCTTTCTCATACTTTTCCAACCTATGTTGGCTTGAAATGAAGCCATAATAGTATTTTTGAATTTTTTTGCTATTTTTTTGGAATTTTCTATTACGTTTCGGGTTGGAACGGAACGGAACGATAGTACTTATTTTCTCTCTTTCTCATACTTTTCCAACCTATGTTGGCTTGAAATGAAGCCATAATGGTAATTTTGAATTTTTTTAATTTTTGCAATTTTTTGGGAATTTTCTATTACCCATCGGGTAGGAACGGAACGGAAAGTCAATTTTTATTTTTTCTCTTTCTCAGCCTTTTCCAACCTATTTTGGCTTGAAATGAACCCTTAACGGTATTTTTTAATTTATTGAATTTTTTTGCTATTTTTTTGGAATTTTCTAATACGCGTAGGATTGGAACGAAACGGAACAGTAATTGTTATTTTCTATCTTTCTCATCCTTTTCCAATCTATGTTGGCTTGAAATGAAGCCATAATGGTATTTTTGAATTTTTTTAATTTTTTTGCTATTTTTTTGGAATTTTCTAAAACGCGTAGGGTTGGAACGGAACGGAACAGTAATTTTTATTTTCTCTCTTTCTCAGCCTTTTCCAACCTATGTTGGCTTGAAATGAAGCTATAATGGTATTTTTGAATGTTTTGAATTTTTTTGCTATTTTTTTAGAATTTTCTATTACGTTTCGGGTTGGAACGGAACGGAACGATAGTACTTATGTTCTCTCTTTCTCATACTTTTCCAACCTATGTTGGCTTGAAATGAAGCCATAATAGTATTTTCGAATTTTTTAATTTTTTTGCTATTTTTTTGTAATTTTCTATTACGCGTCGGGTTGGAACGGAACAGAACAATAATTTTTATTTTCTCTCTTTCTCAGCCTATTCTAACCTATGTTGGCTTGAAATGAAGCTAGAATGGTATTTTTTAATTTTTTGAATTTTTTTGCTATTTTTTTCGAATTTTCTAAAACGCGTAGGGTTGGAACGGAACGGAACAGTAATTTTTATTTTCTCTCTTTCTCATACTTTTCCAACCTATGTTGGCTTGAAATGAAGCCATAATAGTATTTTCGAATTTTTTGAATTTTTTGCTATTTTTTTGGAATTTTCTATTACGCGTCGGGTTGGAACGGAACAGAACAATAATTTTTATTTTCTCTCTTTCTCAGCCTATTCTAACCTATGTTGGCTTGAAATGAAGCTAGAATGGTATTTTTTAATTTTTTGAATTTTTTTGCTATTTTTTTAGAATTTTCTATTACGCTTCGTGTTGGAACGGAATGGAACGATAGTACTTATTTTCTCTCTTTCTCATACTTTTCCAACCAATGTTGGCTTGAAATGAAGCCATAATAGTATTTTCGAATTTTTTAATTTTTTTGCTATTTTTTTGTAATTTTCTATTACGCGTCGGGTTGGAACGGAACGGAACAGTAATTTTTATTTTCTCTCTTTCTCAACCTTTTCCGACCTATGTTGGCTTGAAATGAAGCCATAATGGTATTTTTGAATTTTTTTAATTTTTTTGCTAGTTTTTTGAATTTTCTATTACCCATCGGTTAGGAACGGAACGGAAAGACAATTTTTATTTTTTCTCTTTCTCAGCCTTTTCCAACCTATGTTGGCTTGAAATGAAGCCATAATGGTATTTTTGAATTTATTTAATTTTTTTGCTATTTTTTTGGAATTTTCTAATATGCGTAGGATTGGAACGAAACGGAACAGTAATTGTTATTTTCTATCTTTCTCATCCTTTTCCAACCGATGTTGGCTTGAAATGAAGCCATAATGGTATTTTTGAATTTTTTTAATTTTTTGCTATTTTTTTGGAATTTTCTAAAACGCGTAGGGTTGGAACGGAACGGAACAGTAATTTTTATTTTCTCTCTTTCTCAGCCTTTTCCAACCTATGTTGGCTTGAAATGAAGCTATAATGGTATTTTTGAATTGTTTGAATTTTTTTGCTATTTTTTTAGAATTTTCTATTACGTTTCGGGTTGGAACGGAACGGAACGATAGTACTTATTTTCTCTTTTTCTCATACTTTTCCAACCTATGTTGGCTTGAAATGAAGCCATAATAGTATTTTCGAATTTTTTAATTTTTTTTTTATTTTTTTGTAATTTTCTATTACGCGTCGGGTTGGAACGGAACAGAACAATAATTTTTATTTTCTCTCTTTCTCAGCCTTTTCCAACCTATGTTGGCTTGAAATGAAGCCATAATGGTATTTTTGAATTTTTTTAATTTTTTTGCTATTTTTTTGGAATTTTCTAATACGCGTAGGATTGGAACGAAACGGAACAGTAATTGTTATTTTCTATCTTTCTCATCCTTTTCCAACCTATGTTGGCTTGAAATGAAGCCATAATGGTATTTTTGAATTTTTTAATTTTTTTGCTATTTTTTTGGAATTTTCTAAAACGCGTAGGGTTGGAACGGAACGGAACAGTAATTTTTATTTTCTCTCTTTCTCAGCCTTTTCCGACCTATGTTGGCTTTAATTGAAGCCATAATGGTATTTTTGAATTTTTTGAATTTTTTTGGTATTTTTTTGGAATTTCTATTACCCATCAGGTAGGAACGGAACGGAAAGACAATTTTTATTTTTCCTCTTTCTCAACCTTTTCAACCTATTTTGGCTTGAAATGAACCCCTTAACGGTATTTTTTAATTTATTGAATTTTTTTGCTAGTTTTTTGGAATTTTCTAATACACGTCGGGTTGGAACGGAATGCAGCAGTAATTTTTATTTTCCCTCTTTCTCAGCCTTTTCCAACCTATGTTGGCTTGAAATAAAGCCATAATGGTATTTTTGAATTTTTTTAATTTTTTGCTATTTTTTTGGAATTTTTTATTACCCATCGGGTAGGAACGGAACGGAAAGAAATTTTTTATTTTTTCCCTTTCTCAGCCTTTTCCAACCTATTTTGGCTTGAAATGAACCCTTAACGGTATTTTTTAATTTATTGAATTTTTTTGCTATTTTTTTGGAATTTTCTAATACGCGTAGAATTGGAACGAAACAGAACAGTAATTTTTATTTTCTATCTTTCTAAGCCTTTTCCAACCTATGTTGGCTTGAAATGAAGCCATAATGGTATTTTTGAATTTTTTTAATTTTTTTGCTATTTTTTTGGAATTTTCTAATAAGCGTAGGGTTGGAACGAACAGAACAGTAATTTTTATTTTCTATCTTTCTCAGCCTTTTCCAACCTATGTTGGCTTGAAATGAAGCCATAATGGTATTTTTGAATTTTTTTAATTTTTTTGCTATTTTTTTGAAATTTTCTAATAAGCGTAGGGTTGGAACGAACAGAACCGTAATTTTTATTTTCTCTCTTTCTCATCCTTTTCCAACCTATTTTGGATTGGAATGAAGCTATAATGGTATTTTTGAATTTTTTGAATTTTTTTGCTATTTTTTTGGAATTTTCTAATACGCGTCGGGTTGGAACGGAATGGAGCAGTAATTTTTATTTTCTCTCTTTCTCAGCCTTTTCCAACCTATGTTAGCTTTAAATAAAGCCATAATGGTATTTTTGAATTTTTTTAATTTTTTGCAATTTTTTTGGAATTTTCTATTACCCATCGGGTAGGAACGGAACGGAAAGTCAATTTTTATTTTCTCTCTTTCTCATCCTTTTCCAACCTATGTTGGCTTGAAATAAAGCCATAATGGTATTTTTGAATTTTTTTAATTTTTTGCTATTTTTTTGGAATTTTTTATTACCCATCGGGTAGGAACGGAACGGAAAGAAATTTTTTATTTTTTCCCTTTCTCAGCCTTTTCCAACCTATTTTGGCTTGAAATGAACCCTTAACGGTATTTTTTAATTTATTGAATTTTTTTGCTATTTTTTTGGAATTTTCTAATACGCGTAGAATTGGAACGAAACAGAACAGTAATTTTTATTTTCTATCTTTCTCAGCCTTTTCCAACCTATGTTGGCTTGAAATGAAGCCATAATGGTATTTTTGAATTTTTTTAATTTTTTTGCTATTTTTTTGGAATTTTCTAATAAGCGTAGGGTTGGAACGAACAGAACAGTAATTTTTATTTTCTCTCTTTCTCATCCTTTTCCAACCTATGTTGGCTTGAAATGAAGCTATAATGGTATTTTTGAATTTTTTGAATTTTTTTGCTATTTTTTTGGAATTTTCTAATACGCGTCGGGTTGGAACGGAATGGAGCAGTAATTTTTATTTTCTCTCTTTCTCAGCCTTTTCCAACCTATGTTAGCTTTAAATAAAGCCATAATGGTATTTTTGAATTTTTTTAATTTTTTGCAATTTTTTTGGAATTTTCTATTACCCATCGGGTAGGAACGGAACGGAAAGTCAATTTTTATTTTTTCTCTTTCTCAGCCTTTTCCAACCTATTTTGGCTTGGAATGAACCCTTAACGGTATTTTTTAATTTATTGAATTTTTTTGCTATTTTTTTGGAATTTTCTAATACGCGTAGGATTGGAACGAAACGGAACAGTAATTGTTATTTTCTATCTTTCTCATCCTTTTCCAACCTATGTTGGCTTGAAATGAAGCCATAATGATATTTTTGAATTTTTTTAATTTTTTTGCTATTTTTTTGGAATTTTCTAAAACGCGTAGGGTTGGAACGGAACGGAACAGTAATTTTTATTTTCTCTCTTTCTCAGCCTTTTCCAACCTATGTTGGCTTGAAATGAAGCTATAATGGTATTTTTGAATTTTTTGAATTTTTTTGCTATTTTTTTAGAATTTTCTATTACGTTTCGGGTTGGAACGGAACGGAACGATAGTACTGATTTTCTCTCTTTCTCATACTTTTCCAACCTATGTTGGCTTGAAATGAAGCCATAATAGTATTTTTGAATTTTTTTGCTATTTTTTTGGAATTTTCTATTACGTTTCGGGTTGGAACGGAACGGAACGATAGTACTTATTTTCTCTCTTTCTCATACTTTTCCAACCTATGTTGGCTTGAAATGAAGCCATAATAGTATTTTCGAATTTTTTGAATTTTTTGCTATTTTTTTGGAATTTTCTATTACGCGTCGGGTTGGAACGGAACAGAACAATAATTTTTATTTTCTCTCTTTCTCAGCCTATTCTAACCTATGTTGGCTTGAAATGAAGCTAGAATGGTATTTTTTAATTTTTTGAATTTTTTTGCTATTTTTTTAGAATTTTCTATTACGCTTCGTGTTGGAACGGAATGGAACGATAGTACTTATTTTCTCTCTTTCTCATACTTTTCCAACCAATGTTGGCTTGAAATGAAGCCATAATAGTATTTTCGAATTTTTTAATTTTTTTGCTATTTTTTTGTAATTTTCTATTACGCGTCGGGTTGGAACGGAACGGAACAGTAATTTTTATTTTCTCTCTTTCTCAACCTTTTCCGACCTATGTTGGCTTGAAATGAAGCCATAATGGTATTTTTGAATTTTTTTAATTTTTTTGCTAGTTTTTTGAATTTTCTATTACCCATCGGTTAGGAACGGAACGGAAAGACAATTTTTATTTTTTCTCTTTCTCAGCCTTTTCCAACCTATGTTGGCTTGAAATGAAGCCATAATGGTATTTTTGAATTTATTTAATTTTTTTGCTATTTTTTTGGAATTTTCTAATACGCGTAGGATTGGAACGAAACGGAACAGTAATTGTTATTTTCTATCTTTCTCATCCTTTTCCAACCGATGTTGGCTTGAAATGAAGCCATAATGGTATTTTTGAATTTTTTTAATTTTTTGCTATTTTTTTGGAATTTTCTAAAACGCGTAGGGTTGGAACGGAACGGAACAGTAATTTTTATTTTCTCTCTTTCTCATCCTTTTCCAACCTATGTTGGCTTGAAATGAAGCTATAATGGTATTTTTGAATTTTTTGAATTTTTTTGCTATTTTTTTGGAATTTTCTAATACGCGTCGGGTTGGAACGGAATGGAGCAGTAATTTTTATTTTCTCTCTTTCTCAGCCTTTTCCAACCTATGTTAGCTTTAAATAAAGCCATAATGGTATTTTTGAATTTTTTTAATTTTTTGCAATTTTTTTGGAATTTTCTATTACCCATCGGGTAGGAACGGAACGGAAAGTCAATTTTTATTTTTTCTCTTTCTCAGCCTTTTCCAACCTATTTTGGCTTGGAATGAACCCTTAACGGTATTTTTTAATTTATTGAATTTTTTTGCTATTTTTTTGGAATTTTCTAATACGCGTAGGATTGGAACGAAACGGAACAGTAATTGTTATTTTCTATCTTTCTCATCCTTTTCCAACCTATGTTGGCTTGAAATGAAGCCATAATGGTATTTTTTAATTTTTTTAATTTTTTTGCTATTTTTTTGGAATTTTCTAAAACGCGTAGGGTTGGAACGGAACGGAACAGTAATTTTTATTTTCTCTCTTTCTCAGCCTTTTCCAACCTATGTTGGCTTGAAATGAAGCTATAATGGTATTTTTGAATTTTTTGAATTTTTTTGCTATTTTTTTAGAATTTTCTATTACGTTTCGGGTTGGAACGGAACGGAACGATAGTACTGATTTTCTCTCTTTCTCATACTTTTCCAACCTATGTTGGCTTGAAATGAAGCCATAATAGTATTTTTGAATTTTTTTGCTATTTTTTTGGAATTTTCTATTACGTTTCGGGTTGGAACGGAACGGAACGATAGTACTTATTTTCTCTCTTTCTCATACTTTTCCAACATCTGTTGGCTTGAAATGAAGCCATAATAGTATTTTCGAATTTTTTGAATTTTTTGCTATTTTTTTGGAATTTTCTATTACGCGTCGGGTTGGAACGGAACAGAACAATAATTTTTATTTTCTCTCTTTCTCAGCCTATTCTAACCTATGTTGGCTTGAAATGAAGCTAGAATGGTATTTTTTAATTTTTTGAATTTTTTTGCTATTTTTTTAGAATTTTCTATTACGCTTCGTGTTGGAACGGAATGGAACGATAGTACTTATTTTCTCTCTTTCTCATACTTTTCCAACCAATGTTGGCTTGAAATGAAGCCATAATAGTATTTTCGAATTTTTTAATTTTTTTGCTATTTTTTTGTAATTTTCTATTACGCGTCGGGTTGGAACGGAACGGAACAGTAATTTTTATTTTCTCTCTTTCTCAACCTTTTCCGACCTATGTTGGCTTGAAATGAAGCCATAATGGTATTTTTGAATTTTTTTAATTTTTTTGCTAGTTTTTTGAATTTTCTATTACCCATCGGTTAGGAACGGAACGGAAAGACAATTTTTATTTTTTCTCTTTCTCAGCCTTTTCCAACCTATGTTGGCTTGAAATGAAGCCATAATAGTATTTTCGAATTTTTTAATTTTTTTGCTATTTTTTTAGAATTTTCTATTACGCTTCGTGTTGGAACGGAATGGAACGATAGTACTTATTTTCTCTCTTTCTCATACTTTTCCAACCAATGTTGGCTTGAAATGAAGCCATAATGGTATTTTTGAATTTATTTAATTTTTTTGCTATTTTTTTGGAATTTTCTAATACGCGTAGGATTGGAACGAAACGGAACAGTAATTGTTATTTTCTATCTTTCTCATCCTTTTCCAACCGATGTTGGCTTGAAATGAAGCCATAATGGTATTTTTGAATTTTTTTAATTTTTTGCTATTTTTTTGGAATTTTCTAAAACGCGTAGGGTTGGAACGGAACGGAACAGTAATTTTTATTTTCTCTCTTTCTCAGCCTTTTCCAACCTATGTTGGCTTGAAATGAAGCTATAATGGTATTTTTGAATTGTTTGAATTTTTTTGCTATTTTTTTAGAATTTTCTATTACGTTTCGGGTTGGAACGGAACGGAACGATAGTACTTATTTTCTCTTTTTCTCATACTTTTCCAACCTATGTTGGCTTGAAATGAAGCCATAATAGTATTTTCGAATTTTTTAATTTTTTTGCTATTTTTTTGTAATTTTCTATTACGCGTCGGGTTGGAACGGAACGGAACAGTAATTTTTATTTTCTCTCTTTCTCAGCCTTTTCCGACCTATGTTGGCTTGAATTGAAGCCATAATGGTATTTTTGAATTTTTTTGGTATTTTTTTGGAATTTCTATTACCCATCAGGTAGGAACGGAACGGAAAGACAATTTTTATTTTTCCTCTTTCTCAACCTTTTCAACCTATTTTGGCTTGAAATGAACCCCTTAACGGTATTTTTTAATTTATTGAATTTTTTTGCTAGTTTTTTGGAATTTTCTAATACACGTCGGGTTGGAACGGAATGCAGCAGTAATTTTTATTTTCCCTCTTTCTCACCCTTTTCCAACCTATGTTGGCTTGAAATAAAGCCATAATGGTATTTTTGAATTTTTTTAATTTTTTGCTATTTTTTTGGAATTTTTTATTACCCATCGGGTAGGAACGGAACGGAAAGAAATTTTTTATTTTTTCCCTTTCTCAGCCTTTTCCAACCTATTTTGGCTTGAAATGAACCCTTAACGGTATTTTTTAGTTTATTGAATTTTTTTGCTATTTTTTTGGAATTTTCTAATACGCGTAGAATTGGAACGAAACAGAACAGTAATTTTTATTTTCTATCTTTCTCAGCCTTTTCCAACCTATGTTGGCTTGAAATGAAGCCATAATGGTATTTTTGAATTTTTTTAATTTTTTTGCTATTTTTTTGGAATTTTCTAATAAGCGTAGGGTTGGAACGAACAGAACAGTAATTTTTATTTTCTATCTTTCTCAGCCTTTTCCAACCTATGTTGGCTTGAAATGAAGCTATAATGGTATTTTTGAATGTTTTGAATTTTTTTGCTATTTTTTTAGAATTTTCTATTACGTTTCGGGTTGGAACGGAACGGAACGATAGTACTTATTTTCTCTTTTTCTCATACTTTTCCAACCTATGTTGGCTTGAAATGAAGCCATAATAGTATTTTCGAATTTTTTTGCTATTTTTTTGGAATTTTCTATTACGTTTCGGGTTGGAACGGAACGGAACGATAGTACTTATTTTCTCTCTTTCTCATACTTTTCCAACCTATGTTGGCTTGAAATGAAGCCATAATAGTATTTTCGAATTTTTTAATTTTTTTGCTATTTTTTTCTAATTTTCTATTACCCATCGGTTAGGAACGGAACGGAAAGACAATTTTTATTTTCTCTCTTTCTCAGCCTATTCTAACCTATGTTGGCTTGAAATGAAGCTATAATGGTATTTTTGAATGTTTTGAATTTTTTTGCTATTTTTTTAGAATTTTCTATTACGTTTCGGGTTGGAACGGAACGGAACGATAGTACTTATGTTCTCTCTTTCTCATACTTTTCCAACCTATGTTGGCTTGAAATGAAGCCATAATAGTATTTTCGAATTTTTTAATTTTTTTGCTATTTTTTTGTAATTTTCTATTACGCGTCGGGTTGGAACGGAACAGAACAATAATTTTTATTTTCTCTCTTTCTCAGCCTATTCTAACCTATGTTGGCTTGAAATGAAGCTAGAATGGTATTTTTTAATTTTTTGAATTTTTTTGCTATTTTTTTGGAATTTTCTAAAACGCGTAGGGTTGGAACGGAACGGAACAGTAATTTTTATTTTCTCTCTTTCTCATACTTTTCCAACCTATGTTGGCTTGAAATGAAGCCATAATAGTATTTTCGAATTTTTTGAATTTTTTGCTATTTTTTTGGAATTTTCTATTACGCGTCGGGTTGGAACGGAACAGAACAATAATTTTTATTTTCTCTCTTTCTCAGCCTATTCTAACCTATGTTGGCTTGAAATGAAGCTAGAATGGTATTTTTTAATTTTTTGAATTTTTTTGCTATTTTTTTAGAATTTTCTATTACGCTTCGTGTTGGAACGGAATGGAACGATAGTACTTATTTTCTCTCTTTCTCATACTTTTCCAACCAATGTTGGCTTGAAATGAAGCCATAATAGTATTTTCGAATTTTTTAATTTTTTTGCTATTTTTTTGTAATTTTCTATTACGCGTCGGGTTGGAACGGAACGGAACAGTAATTTTTATTTTCTCTCTTTCTCAACCTTTTCCGACCTATGTTGGCTTGAAATGAAGCCATAATGGTATTTTTGAATTTTCTATTACCCATCGGTTAGGAACGGAACGGAAAGACAATTTTTATTTTTTCTCTTTCTCAGCCTTTTCCAACCTATGTTGGCTTGAAATGAAGCCATAATGGTATTTTTGAATTTATTTAATTTTTTTGCTATTTTTTTGGAATTTTCTAATACGCGTAGGATTGGAACGAAACGGAACAGTAATTGTTATTTTCTATCTTTCTCATCCTTTTCCAACCGATGTTGGCTTGAAATGAAGCCATAATGGTATTTTTGAATTTTTTTAATTTTTTGCTATTTTTTTGGAATTTTCTAAAACGCGTAGGGTTGGAACGGAACGGAACAGTAATTTTTATTTTCTCTCTTTCTCATCCTTTTCCAACCTATGTTGGCTTGAAATGAAGCTATAATGGTATTTTTGAATTTTTTGAATTTTTTTGCTATTTTTTTGGAATTTTCTAATACGCGTCGGGTTGGAACGGAATGGAGCAGTAATTTTTATTTTCTCTCTTTCTCAGCCTTTTCCAACCTATGTTAGCTTTAAATAAAGCCATAATGGTATTTTTGAATTTTTTTAATTTTTTGCAATTTTTTTGGAATTTTCTATTACCCATCGGGTAGGAACGGAACGGAAAGTCAATTTTTATTTTTTCTCTTTCTCAGCCTTTTCCAACCTATTTTGGCTTGGAATGAACCCTTAACGGTATTTTTTAATTTATTGAATTTTTTTGCTATTTTTTTGGAATTTTCTAATACGCGTAGGATTGGAACGAAACGGAACAGTAATTGTTATTTTCTATCTTTCTCATCCTTTTCCAACCTATGTTGGCTTGAAATGAAGCCATAATGGTATTTTTTAATTTTTTTAATTTTTTTGCTATTTTTTTGGAATTTTCTAAAACGCGTAGGGTTGGAACGGAACGGAACAGTAATTTTTATTTTCTCTCTTTCTCAGCCTTTTCCAACCTATGTTGGCTTAAAATGAAGCTATAATGGTATTTTTGAATTTTTTGAATTTTTTTGCTATTTTTTTAGAATTTTCTATTACGTTTCGGGTTGGAACGGAACGGAACGATAGTACTGATTTTCTCTCTTTCTCATACTTTTCCAACCTATGTTGGCTTGAAATGAAGCCATAATAGTATTTTTGAATTTTTTTGCTATTTTTTTGGAATTTTCTATTACGTTTCGGGTTGGAACGGAACGGAACGATAGTACTTATTTTCTCTCTTTCTCATACTTTTCCAACCTCTGTTGGCTTGAAATGAAGCCATAATAGTATTTTCGAATTTTTTGAATTTTTTCTATTTTTTTGGAATTTTCTATTACGCGTCGGGTTGGAACGGAACAGAACAATAATTTTTATTTTCTCTCTTTCTCAGCCTATTCTAACCTATGTTGGCTTGAAATGAAGCTAGAATGGTATTTTTTAATTTTTTGAATTTTTTTGCTATTTTTTTAGAATTTTCTATTACGCTTCGTGTTGGAACGGAATGGAACGATAGTACTTATTTTCTCTCTTTCTCATACTTTTCCAACCAATGTTGGCTTGAAATGAAGCCATAATAGTATTTTCGAATTTTTTAATTTTTTTGCTATTTTTTTGTAATTTTCTATTACGCGTCGGGTTGGAACGGAACGGAACAGTAATTTTTATTTTCTCTCTTTCTCAACCTTTTCCGACCTATGTTGGCTTGAAATGAAGCCATAATGGTATTTTTGAATTTTTTTAATTTTTTTGCTAGTTTTTTGAATTTTCTATTACCCATCGGTTAGGAACGGAACGGAAAGACAATTTTTATTTTTTCTCTTTCTCAGCCTTTTCCAACCTATGTTGGCTTGAAATGAAGCCATAATAGTATTTTCGAATTTTTTAATTTTTTTGCTATTTTTTTAGAATTTTCTATTACGCTTCGTGTTGGAACGGAATCGAACGATAGTACTTATTTTCTCTCTTTCTCATACTTTTCCAACCAATGTTGGCTTGAAATGAAGCCATAATGGTATTTTTGAATTTATTTAATTTTTTTGCTATTTTTTTGGAATTTTCTAATACGCGTAGGATTGGAACGAAACGGAACAGTAATTGTTATTTTCTATCTTTCTCATCCTTTTCCAACCGATGTTGGCTTGAAATGAAGCCATAATGGTATTTTTGAATTTTTTTAATTTTTTGCTATTTTTTTGGAATTTTCTAAAACGCGTAGGGTTGGAACGGAACAGGACAGTAATTTTTATTTTCTCTCTTTCTCAGCCTTTTCCAACCTATGTTGGCTTGAAATGAAGCTATAATGGTATTTTTGAATTGTTTGAATTTTTTTGCTATTTTTTTAGAATTTTCTATTACGTTTCGGGTTGGAACGGAACGGAACGATAGTACTTATTTTCTCTTTTTCTCATACTTTTCCAACCTATGTTGGCTTGAAATGAAGCCATAATAGTATTTTCGAATTTTTTAATTTTTTTGCTATTTTTTTGTAATTTTCTATTACGCGTCGGGTTGGAACGGAACGGAACAGTAATTTTTATTTTCTCTCTTTCTCAGCCTTTTCCGACCTATGTTGGCTTGAATTGAAGCCATAATGGTATTTTTGAATTTTTTGAATTTTTTTGGTATTTTTTTGGAATTTCTATTACCCATCAGGTAGGAACGGAACGGAAAGACAATTTTTATTTTTCCTCTTTCTCAACCTTTTCAACCTATTTTGGCTTGAAATGAACCCCTTAACGGTATTTTTTAATTTATTGAATTTTTTTGCTAGTTTTTTGGAATTTTCTAATACACGTCGGGTTGGAACGGAATGCAGCAGTAATTTTTATTTTCCCTCTTTCTCAGCCTTTTCCAACCTATGTTGGCTTGAAATAAAGCCATAATGGTATTTTTGAATTTTTTTAATTTTTTGCTATTTTTTTGGAATTTTTTATTACCCATCGGGTAGGAACGGAACGGAAAGAAATTTTTTATTTTTTCCCTTTCTCAGCCTTTTCCAACCTATTTTGGCTTGAAATGAACCCTTAACGGTATTTTTTAATTTATTGAATTTTTTTGCTATTTTTTTGGAATTTTCTAATACGCGTAGAATTGGAACGAAACAGAACAGTAATTTTTATTTTCTATCTTTCTCAGCCTTTTCCAACCTATGTTGGCTTGAAATGAAGCCATAATGGTATTTTTGAATTTTTTTAATTTTTTTGCTATTTTTTTGGAATTTTCTAATAAGCGTAGGGTTGGAACGAACAGAACAGTAATTTTTATTTTCTATCTTTCTCAGCCTTTTCCAACCTATGTTGGCTTGAAATGAAGCTATAATGGTATTTTTGAATGTTTTGAATTTTTTTGCTATTTTTTTAGAATTTTCTATTACGTTTCGGGTTGGAACGGAACGGAACGATAGTACTTATTTTCTCTTTTTCTCATACTTTTCCAACCTATGTTGGCTTGAAATGAAGCCATAATAGTATTTTCGAATTTTTTTGCTATTTTTTTGGAATTTTCTATTACGTTTCGGGTTGGAACGGAACGGAACGATAGTACTTATTTTCTCTCTTTCTCATACTTTTCCAACCTATGTTGGCTTGAAATGAAGCCATAATAGTATTTTCGAATTTTTTAATTTTTTTGCTATTTTTTTGTAATTTTCTATTACCCATCGGTTAGGAACGGAACGGAAAGACAATTTTTATTTTCTCTCTTTCTCAGCCTATTCTAACCTATGTTGGCTTGAAATGAAGCTAGAATGGTATTTTTTAATTTTTTGAATTTTTTTGCTATTTTTTTGGAATTTTCTAAAACGCGTAGGGTTGGAACGGAACGGAACAGTAATTTTTATTTTCTCTCTTTCTCAGCCTTTTCCAACCTATGTTGGCTTGAAATGAAGCTATAATGGTATTTTTGAATTTTTTGAATTTTTTTGCTATTTTTTTAGAATTTTCTATTACGTTTCGGGTTGGAACGGAACGGAACGATAGTACTGATTTTCTCTCTTTCTCATACTTTTCCAACCTATGTTGGCTTGAAATGAAGCCATAATAATATTTTTGAATATTTTTGCTATTTTTTTGGAATTTTCTATTACGTTTCGGGTTGGAACGGAACGGAACGATAGTACTTATTTTCTCTCTTTCTCATACTTTTCCAACCTATGTTGGCTTGAAATGAAGCCATAATGGTATTTTTGAATTTTTTTAATTTTTGCAATTTTTTGGGAATTTTCTATTACCCATCGGGTAGGAACGGAACGGAAAGTCAATTTTTATTTTTTCTCTTTCTCAGCCTTTTCCAACCTATTTTGGCTTGAAATGAACCCTTAACGGTATTTTTTAATTTATTGAATTTTTTTGCTATTTTTTTGGAATTTTCTAATACGCGTAGGATTGGAACGAAACGGAACAGTAATTGTTATTTTCTATCTTTCTCATCCTTTTCCAATCTATGTTGGCTTGAAATGAAGCCATAATGGTATTTTTGAATTTTTTTAATTTTTTTGCTATTTTTTTGGAATTTTCTAAAACGCGTAGGGTTGGAACGGAACGGAACAGTAATTTTTATTTTCTCTCTTTCTCAGCCTTTTCCAACCTATGTTGGCTTGAAATGAAGCAATAATGGTATTTTTGAATGTTTTGAATTTTTTTACTATTTTTTTAGAATTTTCTATTACGTTTCGGGTTGGAACGGAACGGAACGATAGTACTTATGTTCTCTCTTTCTCATACTTTTCCAACCTATGTTGGCTTGAAATGAAGCCATAATAGTATTTTCGAATTTTTTAATTTTTTTGCTATTTTTTTGTAATTTTCTATTACGCGTCGGGTTGGAACGGAACAGAACAATAATTTTTATTTTCTCTCTTTCTCAGCCTATTCTAACCTATGTTGGCTTGAAATGAAGCTAGAATGGTATTTTTTAATTTTTTGAATTTTTTTGCTATGTTTTTGGAATTTTCTAAAACGCGTAGGGTTGGAACGGAACGGAACAGTAATTTTTATTTTCTCTCTTTCTCATACTTTTCCAACCTATGTTGGCTTGAAATGAAGCCATAATAGTATTTTCGAATTTTTTGAATTTTTTGCTATTTTTTTGGAATTTTCTATTACGCGTCGGGTTGGAACGGAACAGAACAATAATTTTTATTTTCTCTCTTTCTCAGCCTATTCTAACCTATGTTGGCTTGAAATGAAGCTAGAATGGTATTTTTTAATTTTTTGAATTTTTTTGCTATGTTTTTGGAATTTTCTAAAACGCGTAGGGTTGGAACGGAACGGAACAGTAATTTTTATTTTCTCTCTTTCTCAGCCTTTTCCAACCTATGTTGGCTTGAAATGAAGCTATAATGGTATTTTTGAATGTTTTGAATTTTTTTGCTATTTTTTTAGAATTTTCTATTACGTTTCGTGTTGGAACGGAATGGAACGATAGTACTTATTTTCTCTCTTTCTCATACTTTTCCAACCAATGTTGGCTTGAAATGAAGCCATAATAGTATTTTCGAATTTTTTAATTTTTTTGCAATTTTTTTGTAATTTTCTATTACGCGTCGGGTTGGAACGGAACGGAACAATAATTTTTATTTTCTCTCTTTCTCAACCTTTTCCGACCTATGTTGGCTTGAAATGAAGCCATAATGGTATTTTTGAATTTTTTTAATTTTTTTGCTAGTTTTTTGAATTTTCTATTACCCATCGGTTAGGAACGGAACGGAAAGACAATTTTTATTTTTTCTCTTTCTCAGCCTTTTCCAACCTATGTTGGCTTGAAATGAAGCCATAATGGTATTTTTGAATTTATTTAATTTTTTTGCTATTTTTTTGGAATTTTCTAATACGCGTAGGATTGGAACGAAACGGAACAGTAATTGTTATTTTCTATCTTTCTCATCCTTTTCCAACCGATGTTGGCTTGAAATGAAGCCATAATGGTATTTTTGAATTTTTTGAATTTTTTGCTATTTTTTTGGAATTTTCTAAAACGCGTAGGGTTGGAACGGAACGGAACAGTAATTTTTATTTTCTCTCTTTCTCAGCCTTTTCCAACCTATGTTGGCTTGAAATGAAGCTATAATGGTATTTTTGAATTGTTTGAATTTTTTTGCTATTTTTTTAGAATTTTCTATTACGTTTCGGGTTGGAACGGAACGGAACGATAGTACTTATTTTCTCTTTTTCTCATACTTTTCCAACCTATGTTGGCTTGAAATGAAGCCATAATGGTATTTTTGAATTTTTTTAATTTTTTTGCTATTTTTTTGGAATTTTCTAATACGCGTAGGATTGGAACGAAACGGAACAGTAATTGTTATTTTCTATCTTTCTCATCCTTTTCCAACCTATGTTGGCTTGAAATGAAGCCATAATGGTATTTTTGAATTTTTTGAATTTTTTTGGTATTTTTTTGGAATTTCTATTACCCATCAGGTAGGAACGGAACGGAAAGACAATTTTTATTTTTCCTCTTTCTCAACCTTTTCAACCTATTTTGGCTTGAAATGAACCCCTTAACGGTATTTTTTAATTTATTGAATTTTTTTGCTAGTTTTTTGGAATTTTCTAATACACGTCGGGTTGGAACGGAATGCAGCAGTAATTTTTATTTTCCCTCTTTCTCAGCCTTTTCCAACCTATGTTGGCTTGAAATAAAGCCATAATGGTATTTTTGAATTTTTTTAATTTTTTGCTATTTTTTTGGAATTTTTTATTACCCATCGGGTAGGAACGGAACGGAAAGAAATTTTTTATTTTTTCCCTTTCTCAGCCTTTTCCAACCTATTTTGGCTTGAAATGAACCCTTAACGGTATTTTTTAATTTATTGAATTTTTTTGCTATTTTTTTGGAATTTTCTAATACGCGTAGAATTGGAACGAAACAGAACAGTAATTTTTATTTTCTATCTTTCTCAGCCTTTTCCAACCTATGTTGGCTTGAAATGAAGCCATAATGGTATTTTTGAATTTTTTTAATTTTTTTGCTATTTTTTTGGAATTTTCTAATAAGCGTAGGGTTGGAACGAACAGAACAGTAATTTTTATTTTCTCTCTTTCTCATCCTTTTCCAACCTATGTTGGCTTGAAATGAAGCTATAATGGTATTTTTGAATTTTTTGAATTTTTTTGCTATTTTTTTGGAATTTTCTAATACGCGTCGGGTTGGAACGGAATGGAGCAGTAATTTTTATTTTCTCTCTTTCTCAGCCTTTTCCAACCTATGTTAGCTTTAAATAAAGCCATAATGGTATTTTTGAATTTTTTTAATTTTTTACAATTTTTTTGGAATTTTCTATTACCCATCGGGTAGGAACGGAACGGAAAGTCAATTTTTATTTTTTCTCTTTCTCAGCCTTTTCCAACCTATTTTGGCTTGGAATGAACCCTTAACGGTATTTTTTAATTTATTGAATTTTTTTGCTATTTTTTTGGAATTTTCTAATACGCGTAGGATTGGAACGAAACGGAACAGTAATTGTTATTTTCTATCTTTCTCATCCTTTTCCAACCTATGTTGGCTTGAAATGAAGCCATAATGGTATTTTTGAATTTTTTTAATTTTTTTGCTATTTTTTTGGAATTTTCTAAAACGCGTAGGGTTGGAACGGAACGGAACAGTAATTTTTATTTTCTCTCTTTCTCAGCCTTTTCCAACCTATGTTGGCTTGAAATGAAGCTATAATGGTATTTTTGAATTTTTTGAATTTTTTTGCTATTTTTTTAGAATTTTCTATTACGTTTCGGGTTGGAACGGAACGGAACGATAGTACTGATTTTCTCTCTTTCTCATACTTTTCCAACCTATGTTGGCTTGAAATGAAGCCATAATAGTATTTTTGAATTTTTTTGCTATTTTTTTGGAATTTTCTATTACGTTTCGGGTTGGAACGGAACGGAACGATAGTACTTATTTTCTCTCTTTCTCATACTTTTCCAACCTATGTTGGCTTGAAATGAAGCCATAATAGTATTTTCGAATTTTTTGAATTTTTTGCTATTTTTTTGGAATTTTCTATTACGCGTCGGGTTGGAACGGAACAGAACAATAATTTTTATTTTCTCTCTTTCTCAGCCTATTCTAACCTATGTTGGCTTGAAATGAAGCTAGAATGGTATTTTTTAATTTTTTGAATTTTTTTGCTATTTTTTTAGAATTTTCTATTACGCTTCGTGTTGGAACGGAATGGAACGATAGTACTTATTTTCTCTCTTTCTCATACTTTTCCAACCAATGTTGGCTTGAAATGAAGCCATAATAGTATTTTCGAATTTTTTAATTTTTTTGCTATTTTTTTGTAATTTTCTATTACGCGTCGGGTTGGAACGGAACGGAACAGTAATTTTTATTTTCTCTCTTTCTCAACCTTTTCCGACCTATGTTGGCTTGAAATGAAGCCATAATGGTATTTTTGAATTTTTTTAATTTTTTTGCTAGTTTTTTGAATTTTCTATTACCCATCGGTTAGGAACGGAACGGAAAGACAATTTTTATTTTTTCTCTTTCTCAGCCTTTTCCAACCTATGTTGGCTTGAAATGAAGCCATAATGGTATTTTTGAATTTATTTAATTTTTTTGCTATTTTTTTGGAATTTTCTAATACGCGTAGGATTGGAACGAAACGGAACAGTAATTGTTATTTTCTATCTTTCTCATCCTTTTCCAACCGATGTTGGCTTGAAATGAAGCCATAATGGTATTTTTGAATTTTTTTAATTTTTTGCTATTTTTTTGGAATTTTCTAAAACGCGTAGGGTTGGAACGGAACGGAACAGTAATTTTTATTTTCTCTCTTTCTCATCCTTTTCCAACCTATGTTGGCTTGAAATGAAGCTATAATGGTATTTTTGAATTTTTTGAATTTTTTTGCTATTTTTTTGGAATTTTCTAATACGCGTCGGGTTGGAACGGAATGGAGCAGTAATTTTTATTTTCTCTCTTTCTCAGCCTTTTCCAACCTATGTTAGCTTTAAATAAAGCCATAATGGTATTTTTGAATTTTTTTAATTTTTTGCAATTTTTTTGGAATTTTCTATTACCCATCGGGTAGGAACGGAACGGAAAGTCAATTTTTATTTTTTCTCTTTCTCAGCCTTTTCCAACCTATTTTGGCTTGGAATGAACCCTTAACGGTATTTTTTAATTTATTGAATTTTTTTGCTATTTTTTTGGAATTTTCTAATACGCGTAGGATTGGAACGAAACGGAACAGTAATTGTTATTTTCTATCTTTCTCATCCTTTTCCAACCTATGTTGGCTTGAAATGAAGCCATAATGGTATTTTTTAATTTTTTTAATTTTTTTGCTATTTTTTTGGAATTTTCTAAAACGCGTAGGGTTGGAACGGAACGGAACAGTAATTTTTATTTTCTCTCTTTCTCAGCCTTTTCCAACCTATGTTGGCTTGAAATGAAGCTATAATGGTATTTTTGAATTTTTTGAATTTTTTTGCTATTTTTTTAGAATTTTCTATTACGTTTCGGGTTGGAACGGAACGGAACGATAGTACTGATTTTCTCTCTTTCTCATACTTTTCCAACCTATGTTGGCTTGAAATGAAGCCATAATAGTATTTTTGAATTTTTTTGCTATTTTTTTGGAATTTTCTATTACGTTTCGGGTTGGAACGGAACGGAACGATAGTACTTATTTTCTCTCTTTCTCATACTTTTCCAACCTCTGTTGGCTTGAAATGAAGCCATAATAGTATTTTCGAATTTTTTGAATTTTTTGCTATTTTTTTGGAATTTTCTATTACGCGTCGGGTTGGAACGGAACAGAACAATAATTTTTATTTTCTCTCTTTCTCAGCCTATTCTAACCTATGTTGGCTTGAAATGAAGCTAGAATGGTATTTTTTAATTTTTTGAATTTTTTTGCTATTTTTTTAGAATTTTCTATTACGCTTCGTGTTGGAACGGAATGGAACGATAGTACTTATTTTCTCTCTTTCTCATACTTTTCCAACCAATGTTGGCTTGAAATGAAGCCATAATAGTATTTTCGAATTTTTTAATTTTTTTGCTATTTTTTTGTAATTTTCTATTACGCGTCGGGTTGGAACGGAACGGAACAGTAATTTTTATTTTCTCTCTTTCTCAACCTTTTCCGACCTATGTTGGCTTGAAATGAAGCCATAATGGTATTTTTGAATTTTTTTAATTTTTTTGCTAGTTTTTTGAATTTTCTATTACCCATCGGTTAGGAACGGAACGGAAAGACAATTTTTATTTTTTCTCTTTCTCAGCCTTTTCCAACCTATGTTGGCTTGAAATGAAGCCATAATAGTATTTTCGAATTTTTTAATTTTTTTGCTATTTTTTTAGAATTTTCTATTACGCTTCGTGTTGGAACGGAATGGAACGATAGTACTTATTTTCTCTCTTTCTCATACTTTTCCAACCAATGTTGGCTTGAAATGAAGCCATAATGGTATTTTTGAATTTATTTAATTTTTTTGCTATTTTTTTGGAATTTTCTAATACGCGTAGGATTGGAACGAAACGGAACAGTAATTGTTATTTTCTATCTTTCTCATCCTTTTCCAACCGATGTTGGCTTGAAATGAAGCCATAATGGTATTTTTGAATTTTTTTAATTTTTTGCTATTTTTTTGGAATTTTCTAAAACGCGTAGGGTTGGAACGGAACGGAACAGTAATTTTTATTTTCTCTCTTTCTCAGCCTTTTCCAACCTATGTTGGCTTGAAATGAAGCTATAATGGTATTTTTGAATTGTTTGAATTTTTTTGCTATTTTTTTAGAATTTTCTATTACGTTTCGGGTTGGAACGGAACGGAACGATAGTACTTATTTTCTCTTTTTCTCATACTTTTCCAACCTATGTTGGCTTGAAATGAAGCCATAATAGTATTTTCGAATTTTTTAATTTTTTTGCTATTTTTTTGTAATTTTCTATTACGCGTCGGGTTGGAACGGAACGGAACAGTAATTTTTATTTTCTCTCTTTCTCAGCCTTTTCCGACCTATGTTGGCTTGAATTGAAGCCATAATCGTATTTTTGAATTTTTTGAATTTTTTTGGTATTTTTTTGGAATTTCTATTACCCATCAGGTAGGAACGGAACGGAAAGACAATTTTTATTTTTCCTCTTTCTCAACCTTTTCAACCTATTTTGGCTTGAAATGAACCCCTTAACGGTATTTTTTAATTTATTGAATTTTTTTGCTAGTTTTTTGGAATTTTCTAATACACGTCGGGTTGGAACGGAATGCAGCAGTAATTTTTATTTTCCCTCTTTCTCAGCCTTTTCCAACCTATGTTGGCTTGAAATAAAGCCATAATGGTATTTTTGAATTTTTTTAATTTTTTGCTATTTTTTTGGAATTTTTTATTACCCATCGGGTAGGAACGGAACGGAAAGAAATTTTTTATTTTTTCCCTTTCTCAGCCTTTTCCAACCTATTTTGGCTTGAAATGAACCCTTAACGGTATTTTTTAATTTATTGAATTTTTTTGCTATTTTTTTGGAATTTTCTAATACGCGTAGAATTGGAACGAAACAGAACAGTAATTTTTATTTTCTATCTTTCTCAGCCTTTTCCAACCTATGTTGGCTTGAAATGAAGCCATAATGGTATTTTTGAATTTTTTTAATTTTTTTGCTATTTTTTTGGAATTTTCTAATAAGCGTAGGGTTGGAACGAACAGAACAGTAATTTTTATTTTCTATCTTTCTCAGCCTTTTCCAACCTATGTTGGCTTGAAATGAAGCTATAATGGTATTTTTGAATGTTTTGAATTTTTTTGCTATTTTTTTAGAATTTTCTATTACGTTTCGGGTTGGAACGGAACGGAACGATAGTACTTATTTTCTCTTTTTCTCATACTTTTCCAACCTATGTTGGCTTGAAATGAAGCCATAATAGTATTTTCGAATTTTTTTGCTATTTTTTTGGAATTTTCTATTACGTTTCGGGTTGGAACGGAACAGAACGATAGTACTTATTTTCTCTCTTTCTCATACTTTTCCAACCTATGTTGGCTTGAAATGAAGCCATAATAGTATTTTCGAATTTTTTAATTTTTTTGCTATTTTTTTGTAATTTTCTATTACCCATCGGTTAGGAACGGAACGGAAAGACAATTTTTATTTTCTCTCTTTCTCAGCCTATTCTAACCTATGTTGGCTTGAAATGAAGCTAGAATGGTATTTTTTAATTTTTTGAATTTTTTTGCTATTTTTTTGGAATTTTCTAAAACGCGTAGGGTTGGAACGGAACGGAACAGTAATTTTTATTTTCTCTCTTTCTCAGCCTTTTCCAACCTATGTTGGCTTGAAATGAAGCTATAATGGTATTTTTGAATTTTTTGAATTTTTTTGCTATTTTTTTAGAATTTTCTATTACGTTTCGGGTTGGAACGGAACGGAACGATAGTACTGATTTTCTCTCTTTCTCATACTTTTCCAACCTATGTTGGCTTGAAATGAAGCCATAATAATATTTTTGAATTTTTTTGCTATTTTTTTGGAATTTTCTATTACGTTTCGGGTTGGAACGGAACGGAACGATAGTACTTATTTTCTCTCTTTCTCATACTTTTCCAACCTATGTTGGCTTGAAATGAAGCCATAATGGTATTTTTGAATTTTTTTAATTTTTGCAATTTTTTGGGAATTTTCTATTACCCATCGGGTAGGAACGGAACGGAAAGTCAATTTTTATTTTTTCTCTTTCTCAGCCTTTTCCAACCTATTTTGGCTTGAAATGAACCCTTAACGGTATTTTTTAATTTATTGAATTTTTTTGCTATTTTTTTGGAATTTTCTAATACGCGTAGGATTGGAACGAAACGGAACAGTAATTGTTATTTTCTATCTTTCTCATCCTTTTCCAATCTATGTTGGCTTGAAATGAAGCCATAATGGTATTTTTGAATTTTTTTAATTTTTTTGCTATTTTTTTGGAATTTTCTAAAACGCGTAGGGTTGGAACGGAACGGAACAGTAATTTTTATTTTCTCTCTTTCTCAGCCTTTTCCAACCTATGTTGGCTTGAAATGAAGCAATAATGGTATTTTTGAATGTTTTGAATTTTTTTACTATTTTTTTAGAATTTTCTATTACGTTTCGGGTTGGAACGGAACGGAACGATAGTACTTATGTTCTCTCTTTCTCATACTTTTCCAACCTATGTTGGCTTGAAATGAAGCCATAATAGTATTTTCGAATTTTTTAATTTTTTTGCTATTTTTTTGTAATTTTCTATTACGCGTCGGGTTGGAACGGAACAGAACAATAATTTTTATTTTCTCTCTTTCTCAGCCTATTCTAACCTATGTTGGCTTGAAATGAAGCTAGAATGGTATTTTTTAATTTTTTGAATTTTTTTGCTATGTTTTTGGAATTTTCTAAAACGCGTAGGGTTGGAACGGAACGGAACAGTAATTTTTATTTTCTCTCTTTCTCATACTTTTCCAACCTATGTTGGCTTGAAATGAAGCCATAATAGTATTTTCGAATTTTTTGAATTTTTTGCTATTTTTTTGGAATTTTCTATTACGCGTCGGGTTGGAACGGAACAGAACAATAATTTTTATTTTCTCTCTTTCTCAGCCTATTCTAACCTATGTTGGCTTGAAATGAAGCTAGAATGGTATTTTTTAATTTTTTGAATTTTTTTGCTATGTTTTTGGAATTTTCTAAAACGCGTAGGGTTGGAACGGAACGGAACAGTAATTTTTATTTTCTCTCTTTCTCAGCCTTTTCCAACCTATGTTGGCTTGAAATGAAGCTATAATGGTATTTTTGAATGTTTTGAATTTTTTTGCTATTTTTTTAGAATTTTCTATTACGTTTCGGGTTGGAACGGAACGGAACGATAGTACTTATGTTCTCTCTTTCTCATACTTTTCCAACCTATGTTGGCTTGAAATGAAGCCATAATAGTATTTTCGAATTTTTTAATTTTTTTGCTATTTTTTTGTAATTTTCTATTACGCGTCGGGTTGGAACGGAACAGAACAATAATTTTTATTTTCTCTCTTTCTCAGCCTATTCTAACCTATGTTGGCTTGAAATGAAGCTAGAATGGTATTTTTTAATTTTTTGAATTTTTTTGCTATTTTTTTGGAATTTTCTAAAACGCGTAGGGTTGGAACGGAACGGAACAGTAATTTTTATTTTCTCTCTTTCTCAGCCTTTTCCAACCGATGTTGGCTTGAAATGAAGCCATAATGGTATTTTTGAATTTTTTTGCTATTTTTTTGGAATTTTCTATTACGTTTTGGGTTGGAACGAAACGGAACGATAGTACTGATTTTTTCTCTTTCTCATACTTTTCCAACCTATGTTGGCTTGAAATGAAGCCATAATAGTATTTTTGAATTTTTTTGCTATTTTTTTGGAATTTTCTATTACGTTTTGGGTTGGAACGAAACGGAACGATAGTACTTATTTTCTCTCTTTCTCATACTTTTCCAACCTATGTTGGCTTGAAATGAAGCCATAATAGTATTTTCGAATTTTTTAATTTTTTTGCTATTTTTTTGTAATTTTCTATTACCCGTCGGGTTGGAACGGAACAGAACAATAATTTTTATTTTCTCTCTTTCTCAGCCTATTCTAACCTATGTTGGCTTGAAATGAAGCTAGAATGGTATTTTTTAATTTTTTGAATTTTTTTGCTATTTTTTTAGAATTTTCTATTACGCTTCGTGTTGGAACGGAATGGAACGATAGTACTTATTTTCTCTCTTTCTCATACTTTTCCAACCAATGTTGGCTTGAAATGAAGCCATAATAGTATTTTCGAATTTTTTAATTTTTTTGCTATTTTTTTGTAATTTTCTATTACGCGTCGGGTTGGAACGGAACGGAACAGTAATTTTTATTTTCTCTCTTTCTCAACCTTTTCCGACCTATGTTGGCTTGAAATGAAGCCATAATGGTATTTTTGAATTTTTTTAATTTTTTTGCTATTTTTTTGAATTTTCTATTACCCATCGGTTAGGAACGGAACGGAAAGACAATTTTTATTTTTTCTCTTTCTCAGCCTTTTCCAACCTATGTTGGCTTGAAATGAAGCTATAATGGTATTTTTGAATGTTTTGAATTTTTTTGCTATTTTTTTAGAATTTTCTATTACGTTTCGGGTTGGAACGGAACGGAACGATAGTACTTATGTTCTCTCTTTCTCATACTTTTCCAACCTATGTTGGCTTGAAATGAAGCCATAATAGTATTTTCGAATTTTTTAATTTTTTTGCTATTTTTTTGTAATTTTCTATTACGCGTCGGGTTGGAACGGAACAGAACAATAATTTTTATTTTCTCTCTTTCTCAGCCTATTCTAACCTATGTTGGCTTGAAATGAAGCTAGAATGGTATTTTTTAATTTTTTGAATTTTTTTGCTATTTTTTTGGAATTTTCTAAAACGCGTAGGGTTGGAACGGAACGGAACAGTAATTTTTATTTTCTCTCTTTCTCAGCCTTTTCCAACCGATGTTGGCTTGAAATGAAGCCATAATGGTATTTTTGAATTTTTTTAATTTTTTTGCTATTTTTTTGGAATTTTCTAAAACGCGTAGGGTTGGAACGGAACGGAACAGTAATTTTTATTTTCTCTCTTTCTCAGCCTTTTCCAACCTATGTTGGCTTGAAATGAAGCTATAATGGTATTTTTGAATTTTTTTAATTTTTTTGCTATCTTTTTGAATTTTCTATTACCCATCGGTTAGGAACGGAACGGAAAGACAATTTTTATTTTTTCTCTTTCTCAGCCTTTTCCAACCTATGTTGGCTTGAAATGAAGCCATAATGGTATTTTTGAATTTATTTAATTTTTTTGCTATTTTTTTGGAATTTTCTAATACGCGTAGGATTGGAACGAAACGGAACAGTAATTGTTATTTTCTATCTTTCTCATCCTTTTCCAACCTATGTTGGCTTGAAATGAAGCCATAATGGTATTTTTGAATTTTTGAATTTTTTTGCTATTTTTTTGGAATTTTCTAAAACGCGTAGGGTTGGAACGGAACGGAACAGTAATTTTTATTTTCTCTCTTTCTCAGCCTTTTCCGACCTATGTTGGCTTGAATTGAAGCCATAATGGTATTTTTGAATTTTTTGAATTTTTTTGGTATTTTTTTGGAATTTCTATTACCCATCAGGTAGGAACGGAACGGAAAGACAATTTTTATTTTTCCTCTTTCTCAACCTTTTCAACCTATTTTGGCTTGAAATGAACCCCTTAACGGTATTTTTTAATTTATTGAATTTTTTTGCTAGTTTTTTGGAATTTTCTAATACACGTCGGGTTGGAACCGAATGCAGCAGTAATTTTTATTTTCCCTCTTTCTCAGCCTTTTCCAACCTATGTTGGCTTGAAATAAAGCCATAATGGTATTTTTGAATTTTTTTAATTTTTTGCTATTTTTTTGGAATTTTTTATTACCCATCGTGTAGGAACGGAACGGAAAGAAATTTTTTATTTTTTCCCTTTCTCAGCCTTTTCCAACCTATTTTGGCTTGAAATGAACCCTTAACGGTATTTTTTAATTTATTGAATTTTTTTGCTATTTTTTTGGAATTTTCTAATACGCGTAGAATTGGAACGAAACAGAACAGTAATTTTTATTTTCTATCTTTCTCAGCCTTTTCCAACCTATGTTGGCTTGAAATGAAGCCATAATGGTATTTTTGAATTTTTTTAATTTTTTTGCTATTTTTTTGGAATTTTCTAATAAGCGTAGGTTTGGAACGAACAGAACAGTAATTTTTATTTTCTATCTTTCTCAGCCTTTTCCAACCTATGTTGGCTTGAAATGAAGCCATAATGGTATTTTTGAATTTTTTTAATTTTTTTGCTATTTTTTTGGAATTTTCTAATAAGCGTAGGGTTGGAACGAACAGAACAGTAATTTTTATTTTCTCTCTTTCTCAGCCTTTTCCAACCTATGTTGGCTTGAAATGAAGCTATAATGGTATTTTTGAATTTTTTGAATTTTTTTGCTATTTTTTTGGAATTTTCTAATACGCGTCGGGTTGGAACGGAATGGAGCAGTAATTTTTATTTTCTCTCTTTCTCAGCCTTTTCCAACCTATGTTAGCTTTAAATAAAGCCATAATGGTATTTTTGAATTTTTTCAATTTTTTGCAATTTTTTTGGAATTTTCTATTACCCATCGGGTAGGAACGGAACGGAAAGTCAATTTTTATTTTTTCTCTTTCTCAGCCTTTTCCAACCTATTTTGGCTTGGAATGAACCCTTAACGGTATTTTTTAATTTATTGAATTTTTTTGCTATTTTTTTGGAATTTTCTAATACGCGTAGGATTGGAACGAAACGGAACAGTAATTGTTATTTTCTATCTTTCTCATCATTTTCCAACCTATGTTGGCTTGAAATGAAGCCATAATGGTATTTTTGAATTGTTTTAATTTTTTTGCTATTTTTTTGGAATTTTCTAAAACGCGTAGGGTTGGAACGGAACGGAACAGTAATTTTTATTTTCTCTCTTTCTCAGCCTTTTCCAACCTATGTTGGCTTGAAATGAAGCTATAATGGTATTTTTGAATTGTTTGAATTTTTTTGCTATTTTTTTAGAATTTTCTATTACGTTTCGGGTTGGAACGGAACGGAACGATAGTACTTATTTTCTCTTTTTCTCATACTTTTCCAACCTATGTTGGCTTGAAATGAAGCCATAATAGTATTTTCGAATTTTTTTGCTATTTTTTTGGAATTTTCTATTACGTTTCGGGTTGGAACGGAACGGAACGATAGTACTTATTTTCTCTCTTTCTCATACTTTTCCAACCTATGTTGGCTTGAAATGAAGCCATAATAGTATTTTCGAATTTTTTAATTTTTTTGCTATTTTTTTGTAATTTTCTATTATCCATCGGTTAGGAACGGAACGGAAAGACAATTTTTATTTTCTCTCTTTCTCAGCCTATTCTAACCTATGTTGGCTTGAAATAAAGCTAGAATGGTATTTTTTAATTTTTTGAATTTTTTTGCTATTTTTTTGGAATTTTCTAAAACGCGTAGGGTTGGAACGGAACGGAACAGTAATTTTTATTTTCTCTCTTTCTCAGCCTTTTCCAACCTATGTTCGCTTGAAATGAAGCTATAATGGTATTTTTGAATTTTTTGAATTTTTTTGCTATTTTTTTAGAATTTTTTATTACGTTTCGGGTTGGAACGGAACGGAACGATAGTACTGATTTTTTCTCTTTCTCATACTTTTCCAACCTATGTTGGCTTGAAATGAAGCCATAATAGTATTTTTGAATTTTTTTGCTATTTTTTTGGAATTTTCTATTACGTTTTGGGTTGGAACGGAACGGAACGATAGTACTTATTTTCTCTCTTTCTCATACTTTTCCAACCTATGTTGGCTTGAAATGAAGCCATAATGGTATTTTTGAATTTTTTTAATTTTTGCAATTTTTTGGGAATTTTCTATTACCCATCGGGTAGGAACGGAACGGAAAGTCAATTTTTATTTTTTCTCTTTCTCAGCCTTTTCCAACCTATTTTGGCTTGAAATGAACCCTTAATGGTATTTTTTAATTTATTGAATTTTTTTGCTATTTGTTTGGAATTTTCTAATACGCGTAGGATTGGAACGAAACGGAACAGTAATTGTTATTTTCTATCTTTCTCATCCTTTTCCAATCTATGTTGGCTTGAAATGAAGCCATAATGGTATTTTTGAATTTTTTTAATTTTTTTGCTATTTTTTTGGAATTTTCTAAAACGCGTAGGGTTGGAACGGAACGGAACAGTAATTTTTATTTTCTCTCTTTCTCAGCCTTTTCCAACCTATGTTGGCTTGAAATGAAGCTATAATGGTATTTTTGAATGTTTTGAATTTTTTTGCTATTTTTTTAGAATTTTCTATTACGTTTCGGGTTGGAACGGAACGGAACGATAGTACTTATGTTCTCTCTTTCTCATACTTTTCCAACCTATGTTGGCTTGAAATGAAGCCATAATAGTATTTTCGAATTTTTTAATTTTTTTGCTATTTTTTTGTAATTTTCTATTACGCGTCGGGTTGGAACGGAACAGAACAATAATTTTTATTTTCTCTCTTTCTCAGCCTATTCTAACCTATGTTGGCTTGAAATGAAGCTAGAATGGTATTTTTTAATTTTTTGAATTTTTTTGCTATTTTTTTAGAATTTTCTATTACGTTTCGGGTTGGAACGGAACGGAACGATAGTACTTATTTTCTCTTTTTCTCATACTTTTCCAACCTATGTTGGCTTGAAATGAAGCCATAATAGTATTTTCGAATTTTTTTGCTATTTTTTTGGAATTTTCTATTACGTTTCGGGTTGGAACGGAACGGAACGATAGTACTTATTTTCTCTCTTTCTCATACTTTTCCAACCTATGTTGGCTTGAAATGAAGCCATAATAGTATTTTCGAATTTTTTAATTTTTTTGCTATTTTTTTGTAATTTTCTATTATCCATCGGTTAGGAACGGAACGGAAAGACAATTTTTATTTTCTCTCTTTCTCAGCCTATTCTAACCTATGTTGGCTTGAAATAAAGCTAGAATGGTATTTTTTAATTTTTTGAATTTTTTTGCTATTTTTTTGGAATTTTCTAAAACGCGTAGGGTTGGAACGGAACGGAACAGTAATTTTTATTTTCTCTCTTTCTCAGCCTTTTCCAACCTATGTTGGCTTGAAATGAAGCTATAATGGTATTTTTGAATTTTTTGAATTTTTTTGCTATTTTTTTAGAATTTTCTATTACGTTTCGGGTTGGAACGGAACGGAACGATAGTACTGATTTTTTCTCTTTCTCATACTTTTCCAACCTATGTTGGCTTGAAATGAAGCCATAATAGTATTTTTGAATTTTTTTGCTATTTTTTTGGAATTTTCTATTACGTTTTGGGTTGGAACGAAACGGAACGATAGTACTTATTTTCTCTCTTTCTCATACTTTTCCAACCTATGTTGGCTTGAAATGAAGCCATAATGGTATTTTTGAATTTTTTTAATTTTTGCAATTTTTTGGGAATTTTCTATTACCCATCGGGTAGGAACGGAACGGAAAGTCAATTTTTATTTTTTCTCTTTCTCAGCCTTTTCCAACCTATTTTGGCTTGAAATGAACCCTTAATGGTATTTTTTAATTTATTGAATTTTTTTGCTATTTTTTTGGAATTTTCTATTACGCGCAGGATTGGAACGAAACGGAACAGTAATTGTTATTTTCTATCTTTCTCATCCTTTTCCAATCTATGTTGGCTTGAAATGAAGCCATAATGGTATTTTTGAATTTTTTTTAATTTTTTTGCTATTTTTTTGGAATTTTCTAAAACGCGTAGGGTTGGAACGGAACGGAACAGTAATTTTTATTTTCTCTCTTTCTCAGCCTTTTCCAACCTATGTTGGCTTGAAATGAAGCTATAATGGTATTTTTGAATTGTTTGAATTTTTTTGCTATTTTTTTAGAATTTTCTATTACGTTTCGGGTTGGAACGGAACGGAACGATAGTACTTATTTTCTCTTTTTCTCATACTTTTCCAACCTATGTTGGCTTGAAATGAAGCCATAATAGTATTTTCGAATTTTTTTGCTATTTTTTTGGAATTTTCTATTACGTTTCGGGTTGGAACGGAACGGAACGATAGTACTTATTTTCTCTCTTTCTCATACTTTTCCAACCTATGTTGGCTTGAAATGAAGCCATAATAGTATTTTCGAATTTTTTAATTTTTTTGCTATTTTTTTGTAATTTTCTATTACGCGTCGGGTTGGAACGGAACAGAACAATAATTTTTATTTTCTCTCTTTCTCAGCCTTTTCCAACCTATGTTGGCTTGAAATGAAGCTATAATGGTATTTTTGAATGTTTTGAATTTTTTTGCTATTTTTTTAGAATTTTCTATTACGTTTCGGGTTGGAACGGAACGGAACGATAGTACTTATGTTCTCTCTTTCTCATACTTTTCCAACCTATGTTGGCTTGAAATGAAGCCATAATAGTATTTTCGAATTTTTTAATTTTTTTGCTATTTTTTTGTAATTTTCTATTACGCGTCGGGTTGGAACGGAACAGAACAATAATTTTTATTTTCTCTCTTTCTCAGCCTATTCTAACCTATGTTGGCTTGAAATGAAGCTAGAATGGTATTTTTTAATTTTTTGAATTTTTTTGCTATTTTTTTAGAATTTTCTATTACGCTTCGTGTTGGAACGGAATGGAACGATAGTACTTATTTTCTCTCTTTCTCATACTTTTCCAACCAATGTTGGCTTGAAATGCAGCCATAATAGTATTTTCGAATTTTTTAATTTTTTTGCTATTTTTTTGTAATTTTCTATTACGCGTCGGGTTGGAACGGAACGGAACAGTAATTTTTATTTTCTCTCTTTCTCAACCTTTTCCGACCTATGTTGGCTTGAAATGAAGCCATAATGGTATTTTTGAATTTTTTTAATTTTTTTGCTATTTTTTTGAATTTTCTATTACCCATCGGTTAGGAACGGAACGGAAAGACAATTTTTATTTTTTCTCTTTCTCAGCCTTTTCCAACCTATGTTGGCTTGAAATGAAGCTATAATGGTATTTTTGAATGTTTTGAATTTTTTTGCTATTTTTTTAGAATTTTCTATTACGTTTCGGGTTGGAACGGAACGGAACGATAGTACTTATGTTCTCTCTTTCTCATACTTTTCCAACCTATGTTGGCTTGAAATGAAGCCATAATAGTATTTTCGAATTTTTTAATTTTTTTGCTATTTTTTTGTAATTTTCTATTACGCGTCGGGTTGGAACGGAACAGAACAATAATTTTTATTTTCTCTCTTTCTCAGCCTATTCTAACCTATGTTGGCTTGAAATGAAGCTAGAATGGTATTTTTTAATTTTTTGAATTTTTTTGCTATTTTTTTAGAATTTTCTATTACGCTTCGTGTTGGAACGGAATGGAACGATAGTACTTATTTTCTCTCTTTCTCATACTTTTCCAACCAATGTTGGCTTGAAATGAAGCCATAATAGTATTTTCGAATTTTTTAATTTTTTTGCTATTTTTTTGTAATTTTCTATTACGCGTCGGGTTGGAACGGAACGGAACAGTAATTTTTATTTTCTCTCTTTCTCAACCTTTTCCGACCTATGTTGGCTTGAAATGAAGCCATAATGGTATTTTTGAATTTTTTTAATTTTTTTGCTATTTTTTTGAATTTTCTATTACCCATCGGTTAGGAACGGAACGGAAAGACAATTTTTATTTTTTCTCTTTCTCAGCCTTTTCCAACCTATGTTGGCTTGAAATGAAGCCATAATGGTATTTTTGAATTTATTTAATTTTTTTGCTATTTTTTTGGAATTTTCTAATACGCGTAGGATTGGAACGAAACGGAACAGTAATTGTTATTTTCTATCTTTCTCATCCTTTTCCAACCGATGTTGGCTTGAAATGAAGCCAGAATGGTATTTTTGAATTTTTTTAATTTTTTTGCTATTTTTTTGGAATTTTCTAAAACGCGTAGGGTTGGAACGGAACGGAACAGTAATTTTTATTTTCTCTCTTTCTCAGCCTTTTCCAACCTATGTTGGCTTGAAATGAAGCTATAATGGTATTTTTGAATTGTTTGAATTTTTTTGCTATTTTTTTAGAATTTTCTATTACGTTTCGGGTTGGAACGGAACGGAACGATAGTACTTATTTTCTCTTTTTCTCATACTTTTCCAACCTATGTTGGCTTGAAATGAAGCCATAATAGTATTTTCGAATTTTTTAATTTTTTTTGCTATTTTTTTGTAATTTTCTATTACGCGTCGGGTTGGAACGGAACAGAACAATAATTTTTATTTTCTCTCTTTCTCAGCCTTTTCCAACCTATGTTGGCTTGAAATGAAGCCATAATGGTATTTTCGAATTTTTTTAATTTTTTTGCTATTTTTTTGGAATTTTCTAATACGCGTAGGATTGGAACGAAACGGAACAGTAATTGTTATTTTCTATCTTTCTCATCCTTTTCCAACCTATGTTGGCTTGAAATGAAGCCATAATGGTATTTTTGAATTTTTTAATTTTTTTGCTATTTTTTTGGAATTTTCTAAAACGCGTAGGGTTGGAACGGAACGGAACAGTAATTTTTATTTTCTCTCTTTCTCAGCCTTTTCCGACCTATGTTGGCTTGAATTGAAGCCATAATGGTATTTTTGAATTTTTTGAATTTTTTTGGTATTTTTTTGGAATTTCTATTACCCATCAGGTAGGAACGGAACGGAAACAAATTTTTTATTTTTTCCCTTTCTCAGCCTTTTCCAACCTATTTTGGCTTGAAATGAACCCTTAACGGTATTTTTTAATTTATTGAATTTTTTTGCTATTTTTTTGGAATTTTCTAATACGCGTAGAATTGGAACGAAACAGAACAGTAATTTTTATTTTCTATCTTTCTCAGCCTTTTCCAACCTATGTTGGCTTGAAATAAAGCCATAATGGTATTTTTGAATTTTTTTAATTTTTTGCTATTTTTTTGGAATTTTTTATTACCCATCGGGTAGGAACGGAACGGAAAGAAATTTTTTATTTTTTCCCTTTCTCAGCCTTTTCCAACCTATTTTGGCTTGAAATGAACCCTTAACGGTATTTTTTAATTTATTGAATTTTTTTGCTATTTTTTTGGAATTTTCTAATACGCGTAGAATTGGAACGAAACAGAACAGTAATTTTTATTTTCTATCTTTCTCAGCCTTTTCCAACCTATGTTGGCTTGAAATGAAGCCGTAATGGTATTTTCGAATTTTTTTATTTTTTTGCTATTTTTTTGTAATTTTCTATTACGCGTCGGGTTGGAACGGAACAGTAATTTTTATTTTCTCTCTTTCTCAACCTTTTCCAACCTATATTGGCTTGAATTGAAGCCATAATGGTATTTTTGAATTTTTTGAATTTTTTTGCTATTTTTTTGGAATTTTCTATTACCCATCGGGTAGGAACGGAACGGAAAGAAAATTTTTATTTTTTCTCTTTCTCAACCTTTTCCAACCTATTTTGGCTTGAAATGAACCCCTTAACGGTATTTTTTAATTTATTGAATTTTTTTGCTATTTTTTTGGAATTTTCTAATACGCGTCGGGTTGGAACGGAATGGAGCAGTAATTTTTATTTTCTCTCTTTCTCAGCCTTTTCTAACCTATGTTGGCTTGAAATAAAGCCGTAATGGTATTTTTGAATTTTTTTAATTTTTTGCTATTTTTTTGGAATTTTCTATTACGCGTCGGGTTGGAACGGAACGGAACAGTAATTTTTATTTTCTCTCTTTCTCAGCCTTTTCCGACCTATGTTGGCTTGAATTGAAGCCATAATGGTATTTTTGAATTTTTTGAATTTTTTTGCTATTTTTTTGGAATTTTCTATTACCCATCGGGTAGGAACGGAACGGAAAGAAAATTTTTATTTTTTCTCTTTCTCAACCTTTTCCAACCTATTTTGGCTTGAAATGAACCCCTTAACGGTATTTTTTAATTTATTGAATTTTTTTGCTATTTTTTTGGAATTTTCTAATACGCGTCGGGTTGGAACGGAATGGAGCAGTAATTTTTATTTTCTCTCTTTCTCAGCCTTTTCCAACCTAGGCTGGCTTGAAATAAAGCCGTAATGGTATTTTTGAATTTTTTTAATTTTTTGCTATTTTTTTGGAATTTTCTAATACGCGTCGGGTTGGAACGGAACGGAACAGTAATTTTTATTTTCTCTCTTTCTCAGCCTTTTCCGACCTATGTTGGCTTGAATTGAAGCCATAATGGTATTTTTGAATTTTTTTAATTTTTTTGCTATTTTTTTTGAATTTTCTATTACCCATCGGGTATGAACGGAACGGAATGACAATTTTTATTTTTTCTCTTTCTCAACCTTTTCCAACCAATTTTGGCTTGAAATGAACCCCTTAACGGTATTTTTTAATTTATTGAATTTTTTTGCTATTTTTTTGGAATTTTCTAATACGCGTCGGGTTGGAACGGAATGGAGCAGTAATTTTTATTTTCTCTCTTTCTCAGCCTTTTCCAACCTATGTTGGCTTGAAATAAAGCCGTAATGGTATTTTCGAATTTTTTTATTTTTTTGCTATTTTTTTGTAATTTTCTATTACGCGTCGGGTTGGAACGGAACAGTAATTTTTATTTTCTCTCTTTCTCAACCTTTTCCAACCTATATTGGCTTGAATTGAAGCCATAATGGTATTTTTGAATTTTTTGAATTTTTTGAATTTTTTTGCTATTTTTTTGGAATTTTCTATTACCCATCGGGTAGGAACGGAACGGAAAGAAAATTTTTATTTTTTCTCTTTCTCAACCTTTTCCAACCTATTTTGGCTTGAAATGAACCCCTTAACGGTATTTTTTAATTTATTGAATTTTTTTGCTATTTTTTTGGAATTTTCTAATACGCGTCGGGTTGGAACGGAATGGAGCAGTAATTTTTATTTTCTCTCTTTCTCAGCCTTTTCCAACCTATGTTGGCTTGAAATAAAGCCGTAATGGTATTTTTGAATTTTTTTAATTTTTTGCTATTTTTTTGGAATTTTCTATTACGCGTCGGGTTGGAACGGAACGGAACAGTAATTTTTATTTTCTCTCTTTCTCAGCCTTTTCCGACCTATGTTGGCTTGAATTGAAGCCATAATGGTATTTTTGAATTTTTTGAATTTTTTTGCTATTTTTTTGGAATTTTCTATTACCCATCGGGTAGGAACGGAATGGAAAGAAAATTTTTATTTTTTCTCTTTCTCAACCTTTTCCAACCTATTTTGGCTTGAAATGAACCCCTTAACGGTATTTTTTAATTTATTGAATTTTTTTGCTATTTTTTTGGAATTTTCTAATACGCGTCGGGTTGGAACGGAATGGAGCAGTAATTTTTATTTTCTCTCTTTCTCAGCCTTTTCCAACCTATGCTGGCTTGAAATAAAGCCGTAATGGTATTTTTGAATTTTTTTAATTTTTTGCTATTTTTTTGGAATTTTCTAATACGCGTCGGGTTGGAACGGAACGGAACAGTAATTTTTATTTTCTCTCTTTCTCAGCCTTTTCCGACCTATGTTGGCTTGAATTGAAGCCATAATGGTATTTTTGAATTTTTTTAATTTTTTTGCTATTTTTTTGGAATTTTCTATTACCCATCGGGTATGAACGGAACGGAATGACAATTTTTATTTTTTCTCTTTCTCAACCTTTTCCAACCAATTTTGGCTTGAAATGAACCCCTTAACGGTATTTTTTAACTTATTGAATTTTTTTGCTATTTTTTTGGAATTTTCTAATACGCGTCGGGTTGGAACGGAATGGAGCAGTAATTTTTATTTTCTCTCTTTCTCAGCCTTTTCCAACCTATGTTGGCTTGAAATAAAGCCGTAATGGTATTTTCGAATTTTTTTATTTTTTTGCTATTTTTTTGTAATTTTCTATTACGCGTCGGGTTGGAACGGAACAGTAATTTTTATTTTCTCTCTTTCTCAGCCTTTTCCGACCTATGTTGGCTAGAATTGAAGCCATAATGGTATTTTTGAATTTTTTGAATTTTTTTGCTATTTTTTTGGAATTTTCTATTACCCATCGGGTAGGAACGGAACGGAAAGAAAATTTTTATTTTTTCTCTTTCTCAACCTTTTCCAACCTATTTTGGCTTGAAATGAACCCCTTAACGGTATTTTTTAATTTATTGAATTTTTTTGCTATTTTTTTGGAATTTTCTAATACGCGTCGGGTTGGAACGGAATGGAGCAGTAATTTTTATTTTCTCTCTTTCTCAGCCTTTTCCAACCTATGCTGGCTTGAAATAAAGCCGTAATGGTATTTTTGAATTTTTTTAATTTTTTGCTATTTTTTTGGAATTTTCTAATACGCGTCGGGTTGGAACGGAACGGAACAGTAATTTTTATTTTCTCTCTTTCTCAGCCTTTTCCGACCTATGTTGGCTTGAATTGAAGCCATAATGGTATTTTTGAATTTTTTTAATTTTTTTGCTATTTTTTTTGAATTTTCTATTACCCATCGGGTATGAACGGAACGGAATGACAATTTTTATTTTTTCTCTTTCTCAACCTTTTCCAACCAATTTTGGCTTGAAATGAACCCCTTAACGGTATTTTTTAATTTATTGAATTTTTTTGCTATTTTTTTGGAATTTTCTAATACGCGTCGGGTTGGAACGGAATGGAGCAGTAATTTTTATTTTCTCTCTTTCTCAGCCTTTTCCAACCTATGTTGGCTTGAAATAAAGCCGTAATGGTATTTTCGAATTTTTTTATTTTTTTGCTATTTTTTTGTAATTTTCTATTACGCGTCGGGTTGGAACGGAGCAGTAATTTTTATTTTCTCTCTTTCTCAACCTTTTCCAACCTATATTGGCTTGAATTGAAGCCATAATGGTATTTTTGAATTTTTTGAATTTTTTTGCTATTTTTTTGGAATTTTCTATTACCCATCGGGTAGGAACGGAACGGAAAGAAAATTTTTATTTTTTCTCTTTCTCAACCTTTTCCAACCTATTTTGGCTTGAAATGAACCCCTTAACGGTATTTTTTAATTTATTGAATTTTTTTGCTATTTTTTTGGAATTTTCTATTACCCATCGGGTAGGAACGGAACGGAAAGAAAATTTTGTATTTTTTCTCTTTCTCAACCTTTTCCAACCTATTTTGGCTTGAAATGAACCCCTTAACGGTATTTTTTAATTTATTGAATTTTTTTGCTATTTTTTTGGAATTTTCTAATACGCGTCGGGTTGGAACGGAATGGAGCAGTAATTTTTATTTTCTCTCTTTCTCAGCCTTTTCCAACCTATGTTGGCTTGAAATAAAGCCGTAATGGTATTTTTGAATTTTTTTAATTTTTTGCTATTTTTTTGGAATTTTCTATTACGCGTCGGGTTGGAACGGAACGGAACAGTAATTTTTATTTTCTCTCTTTCTCAGCCTTTTCCGACCTATGTTGGATTGAATTGAAGCCATAATGGTATTTTTGAATTTTTTTGATTTTTTTGCTATTTTTTTGGAATTTTCTATTACCCATCGGGTAGGAACGGAACGGAAAGACAATTTTTATTTTTTCTCTTTCTCAACCTTTTCCGACCTATTTTGGCTTGAAATGAACCCCTTAACGGTATTTTTTAGTTTATTGAATTTTTTTGCTATTTTTTTGGAATTTTCTAATACGCGTCGGGTATGAACGAAATGGAGCAGTAATTTTTATTTTCTCTCTTTCTCGGCCTTTTCCAACCTATGTTGGCTTGAAATGAAGCCTTAATGGTATTTTTGAATTTTTTTAATTTTTTTGCTTTTTTTTTTGTAATTTTCTATTACGCGTCGGGTTGGAACGGAACGGAACAGTAATTTTTATTTTCTCTCTTTCTCAGCCTTTTCCGACCTATGTTGGCTTGAATTGAAGCCATAATGGTATTTTTGAATTTTTTTAATTTTTTTGCTATTTTTTTGGAATTTTCTATTACCCATCGGGTAGGAACGGAACGGAATGACAATTTTTATTTTTTCTCTTTCTCAACCTTTTCCAACCAATTTTGGCTTGAAATGAACCCCTTCATGGTATTTTTTTACTTTATTGAATTTTTTTGCTATTTTTTTGGAATTTTCTAATACGCGTCGGGTTGGAACGGAATGGAGCAGTAATTTTTATTTTCTCTCTTTCTCAGCCTTTTCCAACCTATGTTGGCTTTAAATAAAGCCGTAATGGTATTTTTGAATTTTTTTAATTTTTTGCTATTTTTTTGGAATTTTCTATTACGCGTCGGGTTGGAACGGAACGGAACAGTAATTTTTATTTTCTCTCTTTCTCAGCCTTTTCCGACCTATGTTGGATTGAATTGAAGCCATAATGGTATTTTTTGAATTTTTTTGATTTTTTTGCTATTTTTTTGGAATTTTCTATTACTCATCGGGTAGGAACGGAACGGAAAGACAATTTTTATTTTTTCTCTTTCTCAACCTTTTCCAACCTATTTTGGCTTGAAATGAACCCCTTAACGGTATTTTTTAATTTATTGAATTTTTTTGCTATTTTTTTGGAATTTTCTAATACGCGTCGGGTTTGAACGAAATGGAGCAGTAATTTTTATTTTCTCTCTTTCTCGGCCTTTTCCAACCTATGTTGGCTTGAAATGAAGCCTTAATGGTATTTTTGAATTTTTTTAATTTTTTTGCTTTTTTTTTGTAATTTTCTATTACGCGTCGGGTTGGAACGGAACGGAACAGTAATTTTTATTTTCTCTCTTTCTCAGCCTTTTCCGACCTATGTTGGCTTGAATTGAAGCCATAATGGTATTTTTGAATTTTTTGAATTTTTTTGCTATTTTTTTGGAATTTTCTATTACCCATCGGGTAGGAACGGAATGGAAAGAAAATTTTTATTTTTTCTCTTTCTCAACCTTTTCCAACCTATTTTGGCTTGAAATGAACCCCTTAACGGTATTTTTTAATTTATTGAATTTTTTTGCTATTTTTTTGGAATTTTCTAATACGCGTCGGGTTGGAACGGAATGGAGCAGTAATTTTTATTTTCTCTCTTTCTCAGCCTTTTCCAACCTATGCTGGCTTGAAATAAAGCCGTAATGGTATTTTTGAATTTTTTTAATTTTTTGCTATTTTTTTGGAATTTTCTAATACGCGTCGGGTTGGAACGGAACGGAACAGTAATTTTTATTTTCTCTCTTTCTCAGCCTTTTCCGACCTATGTTGGCTTGAATTGAAGCCATAATGGTATTTTTGAATTTTTTTAATTTTTTTGCTATTTTTTTGGAATTTTCTATTACCCATCGGGTATGAACGGAACGGAATGACAATTTTTATTTTTTCTCTTTCTCAACCTTTTCCAACCAATTTTGGCTTGAAATGAACCCCTTAACGGTATTTTTTAACTTATTGAATTTTTTTGCTATTTTTTTGGAATTTTCTAATACGCGTCGGGTTGGAACGGAATGGAGCAGTAATTTTTATTTTCTCTCTTTCTCAGCCTTTTCCAACCTATGTTGGCTTGAAATAAAGCCGTAATGGTATTTTCGAATTTTTTTATTTTTTTGCTATTTTTTTGTAATTTTCTATTACGCGTCGGGTTGGAACGGAACAGTAATTTTTATTTTCTCTCTTTCTCAGCCTTTTCCGACCTATGTTGGCTAGAATTGAAGCCATAATGGTATTTTTGAATTTTTTGAATTTTTTTGCTATTTTTTTGGAATTTTCTATTACCCATCGGGTAGGAACGGAACGGAAAGAAAATTTTTATTTTTTCTCTTTCTCAACCTTTTCCAACCTATTTTGGCTTGAAATGAACCCCTTAACGGTATTTTTTAATTTATTGAATTTTTTTGCTATTTTTTTGGAATTTTCTAATACGCGTCGGGTTGGAACGGAATGGAGCAGTAATTTTTATTTTCTCTCTTTCTCAGCCTTTTCCAACCTATGCTGGCTTGAAATAAAGCCGTAATGGTATTTTTGAATTTTTTTAATTTTTTGCTATTTTTTTGGAATTTTCTAATACGCGTCGGGTTGGAACGGAACGGAACAGTAATTTTTATTTTCCCTCTTTCTCAGCCTTTTCCGACCTATGTTGGCTTGAATTGAAGCCATAATGGTATTTTTGAATTTTTTTAATTTTTTTGCTATTTTTTTTGAATTTTCTATTACCCATCGGGTATGAACGGAACGGAATGACAATTTTTATTTTTTCTCTTTCTCAACCTTTTCCAACCAATTTTGGCTTGAAATGAACCCCTTAACGGTATTTTTTAATTTATTGAATTTTTTTGCTATTTTTTTGGAATTTTCTAATACGCGTCGGGTTGGAACGGAATGGAGCAGTAATTTTTATTTTCTCTCTTTCTCAGCCTTTTCCAACCTATGTTGGCTTGAAATAAAGCCGTAATGGTATTTTCGAATTTTTTTATTTTTTTGCTATTTTTTTGTAATTTTCTATTACGCGTCGGGTTGGAACGGAGCAGTAATTTTTATTTTCTCTCTTTCTCAACCTTTTCCAACCTATATTGGCTTGAATTGAAGCCATAATGGTATTTTTGAATTTTTTGAATTTTTTTGCTATTTTTTTGGAATTTTCTATTACCCATCGGGTAGGAACGGAACGGAAAGAAAATTTTTATTTTTTCTCTTTCTCAACCTTTTCCAACCTATTTTGGCTTGAAATGAACCCCTTAACGGTATTTTTTAATTTATTGAATTTTTTTGCTATTTTTTTGGAATTTTCTATTACCCATCGGGTAGGAACGGAACGGAAAGAAAATTTTGTATTTTTTCTCTTTCTCAACCTTTTCCAACCTATTTTGGCTTGAAATGAACCCCTTAACGGTATTTTTTAATTTATTGAATTTTTTTGCTATTTTTTTGGAATTTTCTAATACGCGTCGGGTTGGAACGGAATGGAGCAGTAATTTTTATTTTCTCTCTTTCTCAGCCTTTTCCAACCTATGTTGGCTTGAAATAAAGCCGTAATGGTATTTTTGAATTTTTTTAATTTTTTGCTATTTTTTTGGAATTTTCTATTACGCGTCGGGTTGGAACGGAACGGAACAGTAATTTTTATTTTCTCTCTTTCTCAGCCTTTTCCGACCTATGTTGGATTGAATTGAAGCCATAATGGTATTTTTGAATTTTTTTGATTTTTTTGCTATTTTTTTGGAATTTTCTATTACCCATCGGGTAGGAACGGAACGGAAAGACAATTTTTATTTTTTCTCTTTCTCAACCTTTTCCGACCTATTTTGGCTTGAAATGAACCCCTTAACGGTATTTTTTAGTTTATTGAATTTTTTTGCTATTTTTTTGGAATTTTCTAATACGCGTCGGGTATGAACGAAATGGAGCAGTAATTTTTATTTTCTCTCTTTCTCGGCCTTTTCCAACCTATGTTGGCTTGAAATGAAGCCTTAATGGTATTTTTGAATTTTTTTAATTTTTTTGCTTTTTTTTTTGTAATTTTCTATTACGCGTCGGGTTGGAACGGAACGGAACAGTAATTTTTATTTTCTCTCTTTCTCAGCCTTTTCCGACCTATGTTGGCTTGAATTGAAGCCATAATGGTATTTTTGAATTTTTTTAATTTTTTTGCTATTTTTTTGGAATTTTCTATTACCCATCGGGTAGGAACGGAACGGAATGACAATTTTTATTTTTTCTCTTTCTCAACCTTTTCCAACCAATTTTGGCTTGAAATGAACCCCTTCACGGTATTTTTTTACTTTATTGAATTTTTTTGCTATTTTTTTGGAATTTTCTAATACGCGTCGGGTTGGAACGGAATGGAGCAGTAATTTTTATTTTCTCTCTTTCTCAGCCTTTTCCAACCTATGTTGGCTTTAAATAAAGCCGTAATGGTATTTTTGAATTTTTTTAATTTTTTGCTATTTTTTTGGAATTTTCTATTACGCGTCGGGTTGGAACGGAACGGAACAGTAATTTTTATTTTCTCTCTTTCTCAGCCTTTTCCGACCTAAGTTGGCTTGAATTGAAGCCATAATGGTATTTTTGAATTTTTTTAATTTTTTTGCTATTTTTTTGGAATTTTCTACTACCCATCGGGTTAGGAACGGAACGGAATGACAATTTTTATTTTTTCTCTTTCTCAACCTTTTCCAACCAATTTTGGCTTGAAATGAACCCCTTAACGGTATTTTTTAATTTATTGAATTTTTTTGCTATTTTTTTGGAATTTTCTAATACGCGTCGGGTTGGAACGGAATGGAGCAGTAATTTTTATTTTCTCTCTTTCTCAGCCTTTTCCAACCTATGTTGGCTTGAAATAAAGCCATAATGGTATTTTTGAATTTTTTTAATTTTTTGCTATTTTTTTGGAATTTTCTATTACCCATCGGGAAGGAACGGAACGGAAAGACAATTTTTATTTTTTCTCTTTCTCAGCCTTTTCCAACCTATGTTGGCTTGAAATGAAGCTATAATTGTATTTTTGAGTTTTTTCAATTTTTTTGCTAGTTTTTTGGTATTTTCTAATACGCGTCAGGTTGGAACGAAACGAAACGATAATTTTTATTCTCTCTCTTTTTCAGCCTTTTCCAACCTGTTTTGGCTTGAAATGAAGCCATAATGGTATTTTTGAATTTTTTTGATAGTTTTTTGGAATTTTCTAATACGCGTCGGGTTGGAACGGAACGGAACAGTAATTTTTATTTTCTCTCTTTCTCAGCCTTTTCCAACCTATGTTGGCTTGAAATGAAGCTATAATGGTATTTTTTAATTTTTTTGCTATTTTTTTGGAATTTTCTATTACGCTTCGTGTTGGAACGGAATGGAACGATAGTACTTATTTTCTCTCTTTCTCACACTTTTCCAACCTATGTTGGCTTGAAATGAAGCCATAATAGTATTTTTGAATTTTTTTGCTATTTTTTTGGAATTTTCTATTACGTTTCGGGTTGGAACGGAACGGAACGATAGTACTTATTGTCTCTCTTTCTCATACTTTTCCAACCTATGTTGGCTTGAAATGAAACCATAATAGTATTTTCGAATTTTTTTATTTTTTTGCTATTTTTTTGTAATTTTCTATTACGCGTCGGGTTGGAACGGAACAGTAATTTTTATTTTCTCTCTTTCTCAACCTTTTCCGACCTATGTTGGCTTGAATTGAAGCCATAATGGTATTTTTGAATTTTTTGAATTTTTTTGCTATTTTTTTGGAATTTTCTATTACCCATCGGGGTAGGAACGGAACGGAAAGAAAATTTTTATTTTTTCTCTTTCTCACCCTTTTCCAACCTATTTTGGCTTGAAATGAACCCCTTAACGGTATTTTTTAATTTATTGAATTTTTTTGCTATTTTTTTGGAATTTTCTAATACGCGTCGGGTTGGAACGGAATGGAGCAGTAATTTTTATTTTCTCTCTTTCTCAGCCTTTTCCAACCTATGTTGGCTTGAAATAAATCCGTAATGGTATTTTTGAATTTTTTTAATTTTTTGCTATTTTTTTGGAATTTTCTATTACGCGTCGGGTTGGAACGGAACGGAACAGTAATTTTTATTTTCTCTCTTTCTCAGCCTTTTCCGACCTATGTTGGCTTGAAATAAAGCCATAATGGTATTTTTGAATTTTTTTAATTTTTTGCTATTTTTTTGGAATTTTCTATTACCCATCGGGAAGGAACGGAACGGAAAGACAATTTTTATTTTTTCTCTTTCTCAGCCTTTTCCAACCTATTTTGGCTTGAAATGAACCCTTAACGGTATTTTTTAATTTATTGAATTTTTTTGCTATTTTTTTGGAATTTTCTAATAAGCGTAGGATTGGAACGAAACGGAACAGTTATTTTTATTTTCTATCTTTCTCAGCCTTTTCCAACCTATGTTGGCTTGAAATGAAGCCATAATGGTATTTTTGAATTTTTTGAATTTTTTTGCTATTTTTTTGGAATTTTCTAATACGCGTAGGGTTGGAACGGAACGGAACACTAATTTTTATTTTCTCTCTTTCTCAGCCTTTTCCAACCTATGTTGGCTTGAAATGAAGCTATAATGGTATTTTTTAATTTTTTTGCTATTTTTTTGGAATTTTCTATTACGCTTCGTGTTGGAACGGAATGGAACGATAGTACTTATTTTCTCTCTTTCTCACACTTTTCCAACCTATGTTCGCTTGAAATGAAGCCATAATAGTATTTTTGAATTTTTTTGCTATTTTTTTGGAATTTTCTATTACGTTTCGGGTTGGAACGGAACGGAACGATAGTACTTATTGTCTCTCTTTCTCATACTTTTCCAACCTATGTTGGCTTGAAATGAAACCATAATAGTATTTTCGAATTTTTTTATTTTTTTGCTATTTTTTTGTAATTTTCTATTACGCGTCGTGTTGGAACGGAACAGTAATTTTTATTTTCTCTCTTTCTCAGCCTTTTCCGACCTATGTTGGCTTGAATTGAAGCCATAATGGTATTTTTGAATTTTTTGAATTTTTTTGCTAGTTTTTTGGAATTTTCTATTACCCATCGGGTAGGAACGGAACGGAAAGAAAATTTTTATTTTTTCTCTTTCTCAACCTTTTCCAACCTATTTTGGCTTGAAATGAACCCCTTAACGGTATTTTTTAATTTATTGAAATTTTTTGCTATTTTTTTGGAATTTTCTAATACGCGTCGGGTTGGAACGGAATGGAGCAGTAATTTTTATTTTCTCTCTTTCTCAGCCTTTTCTAACCTATGTTGGCTTGAAATAAAGCTGTAATGGTATTTTTGAATTTTTTTAATTTTTTGCTATTTTTTTGGAATTTTCTATTACGCGTCGGGTTGGAACGGAACAGTAATTTTTATTTTCTCTCTTTCTCAACCTTTTCCAACCTATATTGGCTTGAATTGAAGCCATAATGGTATTTTTGAATTTTTTGAATTTTTTTGCTATTTTTTTGGAATTTTCTATTACCCATCGGGTAGGAACGGAACGGAAAGAAAATTTTTATTTTTTCTCTTTCTCAACCTTTTCCAACCTATTTTGGCTTGAAATGAACCCCTTAACGGTATTTTTTAATTTATTGAATTTTTTTGCTATTTTTTTGGAATTTTCTATTACCCATCGGGTAGGAACGGAACGGAAATAAAATTTTGTATTTTTTCTCTTTCTCAACCTTTTCCAACCTATTTTGGCTTGAAATGAACCCCTTAACGGTATTTTTTAATTTATTGAATTTTTTTGCTATTTTTTTGGAATTTTCTAATACGCGTCGGGTTGGAACGGAATGGAGCAGTAATTTTTATTTTCTCTCTTTCTCAGCCTTTTCCAACCTATGTTGGCTTGAAATAAAGCCGTAATGGTATTTTTGAATTTTTTTAATTTTTTGCTATTTTTTTGGAATTTTCTATTACGCGTCGGGTTGGAACGGAACGGAACAGTAATTTTTATTTTCTCTCTTTCTCAGCCTTTTCCGACCTATGTTGGATTGAATTGAAGCCATAATGGTATTTTTGAATTTTTTTGATTTTTTTGCTATTTTTTTGGAATTTTCTATTACCCATCGGGTAGGAACGGAACGGAAAGACAATTTTTATTTTTTCTCTTTCTCAACCTTTTCCGACCTATTTTGGCTTGAAATGAACCCCTTAACGGTATTTTTTAGTTTATTGAATTTTTTTGCTATTTTTTTGGAATTTTCTAATACGCGTCGGGTATGAACGAAATGGAGCAGTAATTTTTATTTTCTCTCTTTCTCGGCCTTTTCCAACCTATGTTGGCTTGAAATGAAGCCTTAATGGTATTTTTGAATTTTTTTAATTTTTTTGCTTTTTTTTTTGTAATTTTCTATTACGCGTCGGGTTGGAACGGAACGGAACAGTAATTTTTATTTTCTCTCTTTCTCAGCCTTTTCCGACCTATGTTGGCTTGAATTGAAGCCATAATGGTATTTTTGAATTTTTTTAATTTTTTTGCTATTTTTTTGGAATTTTCTATTACCCATCGGGTAGGAACGGAACGGAATGACAATTTTTATTTTTTCTCTTTCTCAACCTTTTCCAACCAATTTTGGCTTGAAATGAACCCCTTAACGGTATTTTTTTACTTTATTGAATTTTTTTGCTATTTTTTTGGAATTTTCTAATACGCGTCGGGTTGGAACGGAATGGAGCAGTAATTTTTATTTTCTCTCTTTCTCAGCCTTTTCCAACCTATGTTGGCTTGAAATAAAGCCGTAATGGTATTTTTGAATTTTTTTAATTTTTTGCTATTTTTTTGGAATTTTCTATTACGCGTCGGGTTGGAACGGAACGGAACAGTAATTTTTATTTTCTCTCTTTCTCAGCCTTTTCCGACCTATGTTGGATTGAATTGAAGCCATAATGGTATTTTTTGAATTTTTTTGATTTTTTTGCTATTTTTTTGGAATTTTCTATTACTCATCGGGTAGGAACGGAACGGAAAGACAATTTTTATTTTTTCTCTTTCTCAACCTTTTCCAACCTATTTTGGCTTGAAATGAACCCCTTAACGGTATTTTTTAATTTATTGAATTTTTTTGGTATTTTTTTGGAATTTTCTAATACGCGTCGGGTTTGAACGAAATGGAGCAGTAATTTTTATTTTCTCTCTTTCTCGGCCTTTTCCAACCTATGTTGGCTTGAAATGAAGCCTTAATGGTATTTTTGAATTTTTTTAATTTTTTTGCTTTTTTTTTTGTAATTTTCTATTACGCGTCGGGTTGGAACGGAACGGAACAGTAATTTTTATTTTCTCTCTTTCTCAGCCTTTTCCGACCTAAGTTGGCTTGAATTGAAGCCATAATGGTATTTTTGAATTTTTTTAATTTTTTTGCTATTTTTTTGGAATTTTCTACTACCCATCGGGTTAGGAACGGAACGGAATGACAATTTTTATTTTTTCTCTTTCTCAACCTTTTCCAACCAATTTTGGCTTGAAATGAACCCCTTAACGGTATTTTTTAATTTATTGAATTTTTTTGCTATTTTTTTGGAATTTTCTAATACGCGTCGGGTTGGAACGGAATGGAGCAGTAATTTTTATTTTCTCTCTTTCTCAGCCTTTTCCAACCTATGTTGGCTTGAAATAAAGCCATAATGGTATTTTTGAATTTTTTTAATTTTTTGCTATTTTTTTGGAATTTTCTATTACCCATCGGGAAGGAACGGAACGGAAAGACAATTTTTATTTTTTCTCTTTCTCAGCCTTTTCCAACCTATGTTGGCTTGAAATGAAGCTATAATTGTATTTTTGAGTTTTTTCAATTTTTTTGCTAGTTTTTTGGTATTTTCTAATACGCGTCAGGTTGGAACGAAACGAAACGATAATTTTTATTCTCTCTCTTTTTCAGCCTTTTCCAACCTGTTTTGGCTTGAAATGAAGCCATAATGGTATTTTTGAATTTTTTTGATAGTTTTTTGGAATTTTCTAATACGCGTCGGGTTGGAACGGAACGGAACAGTAATTTTTATTTTCTCTCTTTCTCAGCCTTTTCCAACCTATGTTGGCTTGAAATGAAGCTATAATGGTATTTTTTAATTTTTTTGCTATTTTTTTGGAATTTTCTATTACGCTTCGTGTTGGAACGGAATGGAACGATAGTACTTATTTTCTCTCTTTCTCACACTTTTCCAACCTATGTTGGCTTGAAATGAAGCCATAATAGTATTTTTGAATTTTTTTGCTATTTTTTTGGAATTTTCTATTACGTTTCGGGTTGGAACGGAACGGAACGATAGTACTTATTGTCTCTCTTTCTCATACTTTTCCAACCTATGTTGGCTTGAAATGAAACCATAATAGTATTTTCGAATTTTTTTATTTTTTTGCTATTTTTTTGTAATTTTCTATTACGCGTCGGGTTGGAACGGAACAGTAATTTTTATTTTCTCTCTTTCTCAACCTTTTCCGACCTATGTTGGCTTGAATTGAAGCCATAATGGTATTTTTGAATTTTTTGAATTTTTTTGCTATTTTTTTGGAATTTTCTATTACCCATCGGGGTAGGAACGGAACGGAAAGAAAATTTTTATTTTTTCTCTTTCTCACCCTTTTCCAACCTATTTTGGCTTGAAATGAACCCCTTAACGGTATTTTTTAATTTATTGAATTTTTTTGCTATTTTTTTGGAATTTTCTAATACGCGTCGGGTTGGAACGGAATGGAGCAGTAATTTTTATTTTCTCTCTTTCTCAGCCTTTTCCAACCTATGTTGGCTTGAAATAAATCCGTAATGGTATTTTTGAATTTTTTTAATTTTTTGCTATTTTTTTGGAATTTTCTATTACGCGTCGGGTTGGAACGGAACGGAACAGTAATTTTTATTTTCTCTCTTTCTCAGCCTTTTCCGACCTATGTTGGCTTGAAATAAAGCCATAATGGTATTTTTGAATTTTTTTAATTTTTTGCTATTTTTTTGGAATTTTCTATTACCCATCGGGAAGGAACGGAACGGAAAGACAATTTTTATTTTTTCTCTTTCTCAGCCTTTTCCAACCTATTTTGGCTTGAAATGAACCCTTAACGGTATTTTTTAATTTATTGAATTTTTTTGCTATTTTTTTGGAATTTTCTAATAAGCGTAGGATTGGAACGAAACGGAACAGTTATTTTTATTTTCTATCTTTCTCAGCCTTTTCCAACCTATGTTGGCTTGAAATGAAGCCATAATGGTATTTTTGAATTTTTTGAATTTTTTTGCTATTTTTTTGGAATTTTCTAATACGCGTAGGGTTGGAACGGAACGGAACACTAATTTTTATTTTCTCTCTTTCTCAGCCTTTTCCAACCTATGTTGGCTTGAAATGAAGCTATAATGGTATTTTTTAATTTTTTTGCTATTTTTTTGGAATTTTCTATTACGCTTCGTGTTGGAACGGAATGGAACGATAGTACTTATTTTCTCTCTTTCTCACACTTTTCCAACCTATGTTCGCTTGAAATGAAGCCATAATAGTATTTTTGAATTTTTTTGCTATTTTTTTGGAATTTTCTATTACGTTTCGGGTTGGAACGGAACGGAACGATAGTACTTATTGTCTCTCTTTCTCATACTTTTCCAACCTATGTTGGCTTGAAATGAAACCATAATAGTATTTTCGAATTTTTTTATTTTTTTGCTATTTTTTTGTAATTTTCTATTACGCGTCGTGTTGGAACGGAACAGTAATTTTTATTTTCTCTCTTTCTCAGCCTTTTCCGACCTATGTTGGCTTGAATTGAAGCCATAATGGTATTTTTGAATTTTTTGAATTTTTTTGCTAGTTTTTTGGAATTTTCTATTACCCATCGGGTAGGAACGGAACGGAAAGAAAATTTTTATTTTTTCTCTTTCTCAACCTTTTCCAACCTATTTTGGCTTGAAATGAACCCCTTAACGGTATTTTTTAATTTATTGAAATTTTTTGCTATTTTTTTGGAATTTTCTAATACGCGTCGGGTTGGAACGGAATGGAGCAGTAATTTTTATTTTCTCTCTTTCTCAGCCTTTTCTAACCTATGTTGGCTTGAAATAAAGCTGTAATGGTATTTTTGAATTTTTTTAATTTTTTGCTATTTTTTTGGAATTTTCTATTACGCGTCGGGTTGGAACGGAACGGAACAGTAATTTTTATTTTCTCTCTTTCTCAGCCTTTTCCGACCTATGTTGGATTGAATTGAAGCCATAATGGTATTTTTGAATTTTTTTGATTTTTTTGCTATTTTTTTGGAATTTTCTATTACCCATCGGGTAGGAACGGAACGGAAAGACAATTTTTATTTTTTCTCTTTCTCAACCTTTTCCAACCTATTTTGGCTTGAAATGAACCCCTTAACGGTATTTTTTAGTTTATTGAATTTTTTTGCTATTTTTTTGGAATTTTCTAATACGCGTCGGGTTTGAACGAAATGGAGCAGTAATTTTTATTTTCTCTCTTTCTCGGCCTTTTCCAACCTACGTTGGCTTGAAATGAAGCCATAATGGTATTTTTGAATTTTTTGAATTTTTTTGCTATTTTTTTGGAATTTTCTAATATGCGTAGGGTTGGAACGTAACGGAACAGTAATTTTTATTTTCTCTCTTTCTCAACCTTTTCCGACCTATGTTGGCTTGAATTGAAGCCATAATGGTATTTTTGAATTTTTTGAATTTTTTTGCTATTTTTTTGGAATTTTCTATTACCCATCGGGGTAGGAACGGAACGGAAAGAAAATTTTTATTTTTTCTCTTTCTCACCCTTTTCCAACCTATTTTGGCTTGAAATGAACCCCTTAACGGTATTTTTTAATTTATTGAATTTTTTTGCTATTTTTTTGGAATTTTCTAATACGCGTCGGGTTGGAACGGAATGGAGCAGTAATTTTTATTTTCTCTCTTTCTCAGCCTTTTCCAACCTATGTTGGCTTGAAATAAATCCGTAATGGTATTTTTGAATTTTTTTAATTTTTTGCTATTTTTTTGGAATTTTCTATTACGCGTCGGGTTGGAACGGAACGGAACAGTAATTTTTATTTTCTCTCTTTCTCAGCCTTTTCCGACCTATGTTGGATTGAATTGAAGCCATAATGGTATTTTTGAATTTTTTTAATTTTTTTGCTATTTTTTTGGAATTTTCTATTACCCATCGGGTAGGAACGGAACGGAATGACAATTTTTATTTTTTCTCTTTCTCAACCTTTTCCAACCAATTTTGGCTTGAAATGAACCCCTTAACGGTATTTTTTAATTTATTGAATTTTTTTGCTATTTTTTTGGAATTTTCTAATACGCGTCGGGTTGGAACGGAATGGAGCAGTAATTTTTATTTTCTCTCTTTCTCAGCCTTTTCCAACCTATGTTCGCTTGAAATAAAGCCATAATGGTATTTTTGAATTTTTTTAATTTTTTGCTATTTTTTTGGAATTTACTATTACCCATCGGGAAGGAACGGAACGGAAAGACAATTTTTATTTTTTCTCTTTCTCAGCCTTTTCCAACCTACTTTGGCTTGAAATGAACCCTTAACGGTATTTTTTAATTTATTGAATTTTTTTGCTATTTTTTTGGAATTTTCTAATAAGCGTAGGATTGGAACGAAACGGAACAGTTATTTTTATTTTCTATCTTTCTCAGCCTTTTCCAACCTATGTTGGCTTGAAATGAAGCCATAATGGTATTTTTGAATTTTTTGAATTTTTTTGCTATTTTTTTGGAATTTTCTAATATGCGTAGGGTTGGAACGTAACGGAACAGTAATTTTTATTTTCTCTCTTTCTCAGCCTTTTCCAACCTATGTTGGCTTGAAATGAAGCTATAATGGTATTTTTTAATTTTTTTGCTATTTTTTTGGAATTTTCTATTACGCTTCGTGTTGGAACGGAATGGAACCATATTACTTATTTTCTCTCTTTCTCATACTTTTCCAACCTATGTTGGCTTGAAATGAAGCCATAATAGTATTTTCGAATTTTTTGAATTTTTTGCTATTTTTTTGGAATTTTCTATTGCGCGTCGTGTTGGAACGGAACGGAACAGTAATTTTTATTTCTCTCTTTCTCAGCCTATTCCAACCTACGTTTGCTTGAAATGAAGCTATAATGGTATTTTTTACTTTTTTTAATTTTTTTGCTATTTTTTTGGAATTTTCTATTACGCTTCGTGTTGGAACGGAATGGAACGATAGTACTTATTTTCTCTCTTTCTCATACTTTTCCAACCTATGTTGGCTTGAAATGAAGCCATAATAGTATTTTTGAATTTTTTGAATTTTTTGCTATTTTTTTGGAATTTTCTAATACGCGTCGGGTTGGAACGGAATGGAGCAGTAATTTTTATTTTCTCTCTTTCTCAGCCTTTTCCAACCTATGTTGGCTTGAAATAAAGCCGTAATGGTATTTTTGAATTTTTTTAATTTTTTGCTATTTTTTTGGAATTTTCTATTACGCGTTGGGTTGGAACGGAACGGAACAGTAATTTTTATTTTCTCTCTTTCTCAGCCTTTTCCGACCTATGTTGGCTTGAATTGAAGCCATAATGGTATTTTTGAATTTTTTTGATTTTTTTGCTATTTTTTTGGAATTTTCTATTACCCATCGGGTAGGAACGGAACGGAAATACAATTTTTATTTTTTCTCTTTCTCAACCTTTTCCAACCTATTTTGGCTTGAAATGAACCCCTTAACGGTATTTTTTAATTTATTGAATTTTTTTGCTATTTTTTTGGAATTTTCTAATACGCGTCGGGTTTGAACGGAATGGAGCAGTAATTTTTATTTTCTCTCTTTCTCGGCCTTTTCCAACCTATGTTGCTTGAAATGAAGCGTTAATGGTATTTTTGAATTTTTTTAATTTTTTTGCTTTTTTTTTGTAATTTTCTATTACGCGTCGGGTTGGAACGGAACGGAACAGTAATTTTTATTTTCTCTCTTTCTCAGCCTTTTCCGACCTATGTTGGCTTCAATTGAAGCCATAATGGTATTTTTGAATTTTTTTAATTTTTTTGCTATTTTTTTGGAATTTTCTATTACCCATCGGGTAGGAACGGAACGGAATGACAATTTTTATTTTTTCTCTTTCTCAACCTTTTCCAACCAATTTTGGCTTGAAATGAACCCCTTAACGGTATTTTTTAATTTATTGAATTTTTTTGCTATTTTTTTGGAATTTTCTAATAAGCGTAGGATTGGAACGAAACGGAACAGTTATTTTTATTTTCTATCTTTCTCAGCATTTTCCAACCTATGTTGGCTTGAAATGAAGCCATAATGGTATTTTTGAATTTTTTGAATTTTTTTGCTATTTTTTTGGAATTTTCTAATACGCGTAGGGTTGGAACGGAACGGAACAGTAATTTTTATTTTCTCTCTTTCTCAGCCTTTTCCAACCTATGTTGGCTTGAAATGAAGCTATAATGGTATTTTTTAATTTTTTTGCTATTTTTTTGAAATTTTCTATTACGCTTCGTGTTGGAACGGAATGGAACGATAGTACTTATTTTCTCTCTTTCTCACACTTTTCCAACCTATGTTCGCTTGAAATGAAGCCATAATAGTATTTTTGAATTTTTTTGCTATTTTTTTGGAATTTTCTATTACGTTTCGGGTTGGAACGGAACGGAACGATAGTACTTATTGTCTCTCTTTCTCATACTTTTCCAACCTATGTTGGCTTGAAATGAAACCATAATAGTATTTTCGAATTTTTTTATTTTTTTGCTATTTTTTTGTAATTTTCTATTACGCGTCGTGTTGGAACGGAACAGTAATTTTTATTTTCTCTCTTTCTCAGCCTTTTCCGACCTATGTTGGCTTGAATTGAAGCCATAATGGTATTTTTGAATTTTTTGAATTTTTTTGCTAGTTTTTTGGAATTTTCTATTACCCATCGGGTAGGAACGGAACGGAAAGAAAATTTTTATTTTTTCTCTTTCTCAACCTTTTCCAACCTATTTTGGCTTGAAATGAACCCCTTAACGGTATTTTTTAATTTATTTAAATTTTTTGCTATTTTTTTGGAATTTTCTAATACGCGTCGGGTTGGAACGGAATGGAGCAGTAATTTTTATTTTCTCTCTTTCTCAGCCTTTTCTAACCTATGTTGGCTTGAAATAAAGCTGTAATGGTATTTTTGAATTTTTTTAATTTTTTGCTATTTTTTTGGAATTTTCTATTACGCGTCGGGTTGGAACGGAACGGAACAGTAATTTTTATTTTCTCTCTTTCTCAGCCTTTTCCGACCTATGTTGGATTGAATTGAAGCCATAATGGTATTTTTGAATTTTTTTGATTTTTTTGCTATTTTTTTGGAATTTTCTATTACCCATCGGGTAGGAACGGAACGGAAAGACAATTTTTATTTTTTCTCTTTCTCAACCTTTTCCAACCTATTTTGGCTTGAAATGAACCCCTTAACGGTATTTTTTAGTTTATTGAATTTTTTTGCTATTTTTTTGGAATTTTCTAATACGCGTCGGGTTTGAACGAAATGGAGCAGTAATTTTTATTTTCTCTCTTTCTCGGCCTTTTCCAACCTATGTTGGCTTGAAATGAAGCCTTAATGGTATTTTTTAATTTTTTTAATTTTTTTGCTTTTTTTTTGTAATTTTCTATTACGCGTCGGGTTGGAACGGAACGGAACAGTAATTTTTATTTTCTCTCTTTCTCAGCCTTTTCCGACCTATGTTGGCTTGAATTGAAGCCATAATGGTATTTTTGAATTTTTTTAATTTTTTTGCTATTTTTTTGGAATTTTCTATTACCCATCGGGTAGGAACGGAACGGAATGACAATTTTTATTTTTTCTCTTTCTCAACCATTTCCAACCAATTTTGGCTTGAAATGAACCCCTTAACGGTATTTTTTAATTTATTGAATTTTTTTGCTATTTTTTTGGAATTTTCTAATACGCGTCGGGTTGGAACGGAATGGAGCAGTAATTTTTATTTTCTCTCTTTCTCAGCCTTTTCCAACCTATGTTCGCTTGAAATAAAGCCATAATGGTATTTTTGAATTTTTTTAATTTTTTGCTATTTTTTTGGAATTTACTATTACCCATCGGGAAGGAACGGAACGGAAAGACAATTTTTATTTTTTCACTTTCTCAGCCTTTTCCAACCTATTTTGGCTTGAAATGAACCCTTAACGGTATTTTTTAATTTATTGAATTTTTTTGCTATTTTTTTGGAATTTTCTAATAAGCGTAGGATTGGAACGAAACGGAACAGTTATTTTTATTTTCTATCTTTCTCAGCCTTTTCCAACCTATGTTGGCTTGAAATGAAGCCATAATGGTATTTTGAATTTTTTGAATTTTTTTGCTATTTTTTTGTAATTTTCTAATACGCGTAGGGTTGGAACGTAACGGAACAGTAATTTTTATTTTCTCTCTTTCTCAGCCTTTTCCAACCTATGTTGGCTTGAAATGAAGCTATAATGGTATTTTTTAATTTTTTTGCTATTTTTTTGGAATTTTCTATTACGCTTCGTGTTGGAACGGAATGGAACCATATTACTTATTTTCTCTCTTTCTCATACTTTTCCAACCTATGTTGGCTTGAAATGGAGCCATAATAGTATTTTCGAATTTTTTGAATTTTTTGCTATTTTTTTGGAATTTTCTATTGCGCGTCGTGTTGGAACGGAACGGAACAGTAATTTTTATTTCTCTCTTTCTCAGCCTATTCCAACCTACGTTTGCTTGAAATGAAGCTATAATGGTATTTTTTAATTTTTTTAATTTTTTTGCTATTTTTTTGGAATTTTCTATTACGCTTCGTGTTGGAACGGAATGGAACGATAGTACTTATTTTCTCTCTTTCTCATACTTTTCCAACCTATGTTGGCTTGAAATGAAGCCATAATAGTATTTTTGAATTTTTTGAATTTTTTGCTATTTTTTTGGAATTTTCTAATACGCGTCGGGTTGGAACGGAATGGAGCAGTAGTTTTTATTTTCTCTCTTTCTCAGCCTTTTCCAACCTATGTTGGCTTGAAATAAAGCCGTAATGGTATTTTTGAATTTTTTTAATTTTTTGCTATTTTTTTGGAATTTTCTATTACGCGTTGGGTTGGAACGGAAAGGAACAGTAATTTTTATTTTCTCTCTTTCTCAGCCTTTTCCGACCTATGTTGGCTTGAATTGAAGCCATAATGGTATTTTTGAATTTTTTTGATTTTTTTGCTATTTTTTTGGAATTTTCTATTACCCATCGGGTAGGAACGGAACGGAAAGACAATTTTTATTTTTTCTCTTTCTCAACCTTTTCCAACCTATGTTGCTTGAAATGAAGCGTTAATGGTATTTTTGAATTTTTTTAATTTTTTTGCTTTTTTTTTGTAATTTTCTATTACGCGTCGGGTTGGAACGGAACGGAACAGTAATTTTTATTTTCTCTCTTTCTCAGCCTTTTCCGACCTATGTTGGCTTGAATTGAAGCCATAATGGTATTTTTGAATTTTTTTAATTTTTTTGCTATTTTTTTGGAATTTTCTATTACCCATCGGGTAGGAACGGAACGGAATGACAATTTTTATTTTTTCTCTTTCTCAACCTTTTCCAACCAATTTTGGCTTGAAATGAACCCCTTAACGGTATTTTTTAATTTATTTAATTTTTTTGCTATTTTTTTGGAATTTTCTAATAAGCGTAGGATTGGAACGAAACGGAACAGTTATTTTTATTTTCTATCTTTCTCAGCATTTTCCAACCTATGTTGGCTTGAAATGAAGCCATAATGGTATTTTTGAATTTTTTGAATTTTTTTGCTATTTTTTTGGAATTTTCTAATCCGCGTAGGGTTGGAACGGAACGGAACAGTAATTTTTATTTTCTCTCTTTCTCAGCCTTTTCCAACCTATGTTGGCTTGAAATGAAGCTATAATGGTATTTTTTAATTTTTTTGCTATTTTTTTGAAATTTTCTATTACGCTTCGTGTCGGAACGGAATGGAACCATATTACTTATTTTCTCTCTTTCTCATACTTTTCCAACCTATGTTGGCTTGAAATGAAGCCATAATAGTATTTTCGAATTTTTTGAATTTTTTGCTATTTTTTTGGAATTTTCTATTGCGCGTCGGGTTGGAACGGAACGGAACAGTAATTTTTATTTCTCTCTTTCTCAGCCTATTCCGACCTACGTTGGCTTGAAATGAAGCTATAATGGTATTTTTTAATTTTTTTAATATTTTTGCTATTTTTTTGGAATTTTCTATTACGCTTCGTGTTGGAACGGAATGGAACGATAGTACTTATTTTCTCTCTTTCTCATACTTTTCCAACCTATGTTGGCTTGAAATGAAGCCATAATAGTATTTTTGAATTTTTTTGCTATTTTTTTGGAATTTTCTATTATGTTTCGGGTTGGAACGGAACGGAACGATAGTACTTATTTTCTCTCTTTCTCATACTTTTCCAACCTATGTTGGCTTGAAATGAAACCATAATAGTATTTTCGAATTTTTTTATTTTTTTGCTATTTTTTTGTAATTTTCTATTACGCGTCGGGTTGGAACGGAACAGTAATTTTTATTTTCTCTCTCTCTCAGCCTTTTCCGACCTATGTTGGCTTGAATTGAAGCCATAATGGTATTTTTGAATTTTTTGAATTTTTTTGCTATTTTTTTTGAATTTTCTATTACCCATCGGGTAGGAACGGAACGGAAAGAAAATTTTTATTTTTTCTCTTTCTCAACCTTTTCCAACCTATTTTGGCTTGAAATGAACCCCTTAACGGTATTTTTTAATTTATTGAATTTTTTTGCTATTTTTTTGGAATTTTCTAATACGCGTCGGGTTGGAACGGAATGGAGCAGTAATTTTTATTTTCTCTCTTTCTCAGCCTTTTCCAACCTATGTTGGCTTGAAATAAAGCCGTAATGGTATTTTTGAATTTTTTTAATTTTTTGCTATTTTTTTGGAATTTTCTATTACGCGTCGGGTTGGAACGGAACGGAACAGTAATTTTTATTTTCTCTCTTTCTCAGCCTTTTCCGACCTATGTTGGCTTGAATTGAAGCCATAATGGTATTTTTGAATTTTTTTGATTTTTTTGCTATTTTTTTGGAATTTTCTATTACCCATCGGGTAGGAACGGAACGGAAATACAAATTTTATTTTTTCTCTTTCTCAACCTTTTCCAACCTATTTTGGCTTGAAATGAACCCCTTAACGGTATTTTTTAATTTATTGAATTTTTTTGCTATTTTTTTGGAATTTTCTAATACGCGTCGGGTTTGAACGGAATGGAGCAGTAATTTTTATTTTCTCTCTTTCTCGGCCTTTTCCAACCTATGATGGCTTGAAATGAAGCCTTAATGGTATTTTTGAATTTTTTTAATTTTTTTGCTTTTTTTTTGTAATTTTCTATTACGCGTCGGGTTGGAACGGAACGGAACAGTAATTTTTATTTTCTCTCTTTCTCAGCCTTTTCCGACCTATGTTGGCTTGAATTGAAGCCATAATGGTATTTTTGAATTTTTTTAATTTTTTTGCTATTTTTTTGGAATTTTCTATTACCCATCGGGTAGGAACGGAACGGAATGACAATTTTTATTTTTTCTCTTTCTCAACCTTTTCCAACCAATTTTGGCTTGAAATGAACCCCTTAACGGTATTTTTTAATTTATTGAATTTTTTTGCTATTTTTTTGGAATTTTCTAATAAGCGTAGGATTGGAACGAAACGGAACAGTTATTTTTATTTTCTATCTTTCTCAGCATTTTCCAACCTATGTTGGCTTGAAATGAAGCCATAATGGTATTTTTGAATTTTTTGAATTTTTTTGCTATTTTTTTGGAATTTTCTAATACGCGTAGGGTTGGAACGGAACGGAACAGTAATTTTTATTTTCTCTCTTTCTCAGCCTTTTCCAACCTATGTTGGCTTGAAATGAAGCTCTAATGGTATTTTTTAATTTTTTTGCTATTTTTTTGGAATTTTCTATTACGCTTCGTGTTGGAACGGAATGGAACCATATTACTTATTTTCTCTCTTTCTCATACTTTTCCAACCTATGTTGGCTTGAAATGAAGCCATAATAGTATTTTCAAATTTTTTGAATTTTTTGCTATTTTTTTGGAATTTTCTATTGCGCGTCGGGTTTGAACGGAACGGAACAGTAATTTTTATTTCTCTCTTTCTCAGCCTATTCCGACCTACGTTGGCTTGAAATGAAGCTATAATGGTATTTTTTAATTTTTTTAATTTTTTTGCTATTTTTTTGGAATTTTCTATTACGCTTCGTGTTGGAACGGAATGGATCGATAGTACTTATTTTCTCTCTTTCTCATACTTTCCCAACCTATGTTGGCTTGAAATGAAGCCATAATAGTATTTTCGAATTTTTTGAATTTTTTGCTATTTTTTTGGAATTTTCTATTGCGCGTCGGGTTGGAACGGAACGGAACAGTAATTTTTATTTCTCTCTTTCTCAGCCTATTCCGACCTACGTTGGCTTGAAATGAAGCTATAATGGTATTTTTTAATTTTTTGAATTTTTTTGCTATTTTTTTGGAATTTTCTATTGCGCGTCGGGTTGGAACGGAACGGAACAGTAATTTTTATTTTCTCTCTTTCTCAGCCTTTTCCAACCTATGTTGGCTTGAAATGAAGCTATAATGGTATTTTTTAATTTTTTTGCTATTTTTTTGAAATTTTCTATTACGCTTCGTGTTGGAACGGAATGGAACCATATTACTTATTTTCTCTCTTTCTCATACTTTTCCAACCTATGTTGGCTTGAAATGAAGCCATAATAGTATTTTCGAATTTTTTGAATTTTTTGCTATTTTTTTGGAATTTTCTATTGCGCGTCGGGTTGGAACGGAACGGAACAGTAATTTTTATTTCTCTCTTTCTCAGCCTATTCCGACCTACGTTGGCTTGAAATGAAGCTATAATGGTATTTTTTAATTTTTTTAATATTTTTGCTATTTTTTTGGAATTTTCTATTACGCTTCGTGTTGGAACGGAATGGAACGATAGTACTTATTTTCTCTCTTTCTCATACTTTTCCAACCTATGTTGGCTTGAAATGAAGCCATAATAGTATTTTTGAATTTTTTTGCTATTTTTTTGGAATTTTCTATTATGTTTCGGGTTGGAACGGAACGGAACGATAGTACTTATTTTCTCTCTTTCTCATACTTTTCCAACCTATGTTGGCTTGAAATGAAACCATAATAGTATTTTCGAATTTTTTTATTTTTTTGCTATTTTTTTGTAATTTTCTATTACGCGTCGGGTTGGAACGGAACAGTAATTTTTATTTTCTCTCTCTCTCAGCCTTTTCCGACCTATGTTGGCTTGAATTGAAGCCATAATGGTATTTTTGAATTTTTTGAATTTTTTTGCTATTTTTTTGGAATTTTCTATTACCCATCGGGTAGGAACGGAACGGAAAGAAAATTTTTATTTTTTCTCTTTCTCAACATTTTCCAACCTATTTTGGCTTGAAATGAACCCCTTAACGGTATTTTTTAATTTATTGAATTTTTTTGCTATTTTTTTGGAATTTTCTAATACGCGTCGGGTTTGAACGGAATGGAGCAGTAATTTTTATTTTCTCTCTTTCTCGGCCTTTTCCAACCTATGATGGCTTGAAATGAAGCCTTAATGGTATTTTTGAATTTTTTTACTTTTTTTGCTTTTTTTTTGTAATTTTCTATTACGCGTCGGGTTGGAACGGAACGGAACAGTAATTTTTATTTTCTCTCTTTCTCAGCCTTTTCCGACCTAAGTTGGCTTGAATTGAAGCCATAATGGTATTTTTGAATTTTTTTAATTTTTTTGCTATTTTTTTGGAATTTTCTATTACCCATCGGGTAGGAACGGAACGGAATGACAATTTTTATTTTTTCTCTTTCTCAACCTTTTCCAACCAATTTTGGCTTGAAATGAACCCCTTAACGGTATTTTTTAATTTATTGAATTTTTTTGCTATTTTTTTGGAATTTTCTATTACCCATCGGGTAGGAACGGAACGGAATGACAATTTTTATTTTTTCTCTTTCTCAACCTTTTCCAACCAATTTTGGCTTGAAATGAACCCCTTAACGGTATTTTTTAATTTATTGAATTTTTTTGCTATTTTTTTGGAATTTTCTAATACGCGTCGGGTTTGAACGGAATGGAGCAGTAATTTTTATTTTCTCTCTTTCTCAGCCTTTTCCAACCTATGTTGGCTTGAAATAAAGCCATAATGGTATTTTTGAATTTTTTGAATTTTTTGCTATTTTTTTGGAATTTTCTATTACCCATCGGGAAGGAACGGAACGGAAAGACAATTTTTATTTTTTCTCTTTCTCAGCCTTTTCCAACCTATGTTGGCTTGAAATGAAGCTATAATGGTATTTTTGAGTTTTTTCAATTTTTTTGCTAGTTTTTTGGTATTTTCTAATACGCGTCAGGTTGGAACGAAACGAAACGATAATTTTTATTCTCTCTCTTTTTCAGCCTTTTCCAACCTGTTTTGGCTTGAAATGAAGCCATAATGGTATTTTTGAATTTTTTTGATAGTTTTTTGGAATTTTCTAATACGCGTCGGGTTGGAACGGAACGGAACAGTAATTTTTATTTTCTCTCTTTCTCAGCCTTTTCCAACCTATGTTGGCTTGAAATGAAGCTATAATGGTATTTTTTAATTTTTTTGCTATTTTTTTGGAATTTTCTATTACGCTTCGTGTTGGAACGGAATGGAACGATAGTACTTATTTTCTCTCTTTCTCACACTTTTCCAACCTATGTTGGCTTGAAATGAAGCCATAATAGTATTTTTGAATTTTTTTGCTATTTTTTTGGAATTTTCTATTACGTTTCGGGTTGGAACGGAACGGAACGATAGTACTTATTGTCTCTCTTTCTCATACTTTTCCAACCTATGTTGGCTTGAAATGAAACCATAATAGTATTTTCGAATTTTTTTATTTTTTTGCTATTTTTTTGTAATTTTCTATTACGCGTCGGGTTGGAACGGAACAGTAATTTTTATTTTCTCTCTTTCTCAACCTTTTCCGACCTATGTTGGCTTGAATTGAAGCCATAATGGTATTTTTGAATTTTTTGAATTTTTTTGCTATTTTTTTGGAATTTTCTATTACCCATCGGGGTAGGAACGGAACGGAAAGAAAATTTTTATTTTTTCTCTTTCTCACCCTTTTCCAACCTATTTTGGCTTGAAATGAACCCCTTAACGGTATTTTTTAATTTATTGAATTTTTTTGCTATTTTTTTGGAATTTTCTAATACGCGTCGGGTTGGAACGGAATGGAGCAGTAATTTTTATTTTCTCTCTTTCTCAGCCTTTTCCAACCTATGTTGGCTTGAAATAAATCCGTAATGGTATTTTTGAATTTTTTTAATTTTTTGCTATTTTTTTGGAATTTTCTATTACGCGTCGGGTTGGAACGGAACGGAACAGTAATTTTTATTTTCTCTCTTTCTCAGCCTTTTCCGACCTATGTTGGCTTGAAATAAAGCCATAATGGTATTTTTGAATTTTTTTAATTTTTTGCTACTTTTTTGGAATTTTCTATTACCCATCGGGAAGGAACGGAACGGAAAGACAATTTTTATTTTTTCTCTTTCTCAGCCTTTTCCAACCTATTTTGGCTTGAAATGAACCCTTAACGGTATTTTTTAATTTATTGAATTTTTTTGCTATTTTTTTGGAATTTTCTAATAAGCGTAGGATTGGAACGAAACGGAACAGTTATTTTTATTTTCTATCTTTCTCAGCCTTTTCCAACCTATGTTGGCTTGAAATGAAGCCATAATGGTATTTTTGAATTTTTTGAATTTTTTTGCTATTTTTTTGGAATTTTCTAATACGCGTAGGGTTGGAACGGAACGGAACACTAATTTTTATTTTCTCTCTTTCTCAGCCTTTTCCAACCTATGTTGGCTTGAAATGAAGCTATAATGGTATTTTTTAATTTTTTTGCTATTTTTTTGGAATTTTCTATTACGCTTCGTGTTGGAACGGAATGGAACGATAGTACTTATTTTCTCTCTTTCTCACACTTTTCCAACCTATGTTCGCTTGAAATGAAGCCATAATAGTATTTTTGAATTTTTTTGCTATTTTTTTGGAATTTTCTATTACGTTTCGGGTTGGAACGGAACGGAACGATAGTACTTATTGTCTCTCTTTCTCATACTTTTCCAACCTATGTTGGCTTGAAATGAAACCATAATAGTATTTTCGAATTTTTTTATTTTTTTGCTATTTTTTTGTAATTTTCTATTACGCGTCGTGTTGGAACGGAACAGTAATTTTTATTTTCTCTCTTTCTCAGCCTTTTCCGACCTATGTTGGCTTGAATTGAAGCCATAATGGTATTTTTGAATTTTTTGAATTTTTTTGCTAGTTTTTTGGAATTTTCTATTACCCATCGGGTAGGAACGGAACGGAAAGAAAATTTTTATTTTTTCTCTTTCTCAACCTTTTCCAACCTATTTTGGCTTGAAATGAACCCCTTAACGGTATTTTTTAATTTATTGAAATTTTTTGCTATTTTTTTGGAATTTTCTAATACGCGTCGGGTTGGAACGGAATGGAGCAGTAATTTTTATTTTCTCTCTTTCTCAGCCTTTTCTAACCTATGTTGGCTTGAAATAAAGCTGTAATGGTATTTTTGGATTTTTTTAATTTTTTGCTATTTTTTTGGAATTTTCTATTACGCGTCGGGTTGGAACGGAACGGAACAGTAATTTTTATTTTCTCTCTTTCTCAGCCTTTTCCGACCTATGTTGGATTGAATTGAAGCCATAATGGTATTTTTGAATTTTTTTGATTTTTTTGCTATTTTTTTGGAATTTTCTATTACCCATCGGGTAGGAACGGAACGGAAAGACAATTTTTATTTTTTCTCTTTCTCAACCTTTTCCAACCTATTTTGGCTTGAAATGAACCCCTTAACGGTATTTTTTAGTTTATTGAATTTTTTTGCTATTTTTTTGGAATTTTCTAATACGCGTCGGGTTTGAACGAAATGGAGCAGTAATTTTTATTTTCTCTCTTTCTCGGCCTTTTCCAACCTATGTTGGCTTGAAATGAAGCCTTAATGGTATTTTTTAATTTTTTTAATTTTTTTGCTTTTTTTTTGTAATTTTCTATTACGCGTCGGGTTGGAACGGAACGGAACAGTAATTTTTATTTTCTCTCTTTCTCAGCCTTTTCCGACCTATGTTGGCTTGAATTGAAGCCATAATGGTATTTTTGAATTTTTTTAATTTTTTTGCTATTTTTTTGGAATTTTCTATTACCCATCGGGTAGGAACGGAACGGAATGACAATTTTTATTTTTTCTCTTTCTCAACCTTTTCCAACCAATTTTGGCTTGAAATGAACCCCTTAACGGTATTTTTTAATTTATTGAATTTTTTTGCTATTTTTTTGGAATTTTCTAATACGCGTCGGGTTGGAACGGAATGGAGCAGTAATTTTTATTTTCTCTCTTTCTCAGCCTTTTCCAACCTATGTTCGCTTGAAATAAAGCCATAATGGTATTTTTGAATTTTTTTAATTTTTTGCTATTTTTTTGGAATTTTCTATTACCCATCGGGGTAGGAACGGAACGGAAAGAAAATTTTTATTTTTTCTCTTTCTCACCCTTTTCCAACCTATTTTGGCTTGAAATGAACCCCTTAACGGTATTTTTTAATTTATTGAATTTTTTTGCTATTTTTTTGGAATTTTCTAATACGCGTCGGGTTGGAACGGAATGGAGCAGTAATTTTTATTTTCTCTCTTTCTCAGCCTTTTCCAACCTATGTTGGCTTGAAATAAATCCGTAATGGTATTTTTGAATTTTTTTAATTTTTTGCTATTTTTTTGGAATTTTCTATTACGCGTCGGGTTGGAACGGAACGGAACAGTAATTTTTATTTTCTCTCTTTCTCAGCCTTTTCCGACCTATGTTGGCTTGAAATAAAGCCATAATGGTATTTTTGAATTTTTTTAATTTTTTGCTATTTTTTTGGAATTTTCTATTACCCATCGGGAAGGAACGGAACGGAAAGACAATTTTTATTTTTTCTCTTTCTCAGCCTTTTCCAACCTATTTTGGCTTGAAATGAACCCTTAACGGTATTTTTTAATTTATTGAATTTTTTTGCTATTTTTTTGGATTTTTCTAATAAGCGTAGGATTGGAACGAAACGGAACAGTTATTTTTATTTTCTATCTTTCTCAGCCTTTTCCAACCTATGTTGGCTTGAAATGAAGCCATAATGGTATTTTTGAATTTTTTGAATTTTTTTGCTATTTTTTTGGAATTTTCTAATACGCGTAGGGTTGGAACGGAACGGAACACTAATTTTTATTTTCTCTCTTTCTCAGCCTTTTCCAACCTATGTTGGCTTGAAATGAAACCATAATAGTATTTTCGAATTTTTTTATTTTTTTGCTATTTTTTTGTAATTTTCTATTACGCGTCGGGTTGGAACGGAACAGTAATTTTTATTTTCTCCCTTTCTCAACCTTTTCCGACCTATGTTGGCTTGAATTGAAGCCATAATGGTATTTTTGAATTTTTTGAATTTTTTTGCTATTTTTTTGGAATTTTCTATTACCCATCGGGGTAGGAACGGAACGGAAAGAAAATTTTTATTTTTTCTCTTTCTCACCCTTTTCCAACCTATTTTGGCTTGAAATGAACCCCTTAACGGTATTTTTTAATTTATTGAATTTTTTTGCTATTTTTTTGGAATTTTCTAATACGCGTCGGGTTGGAACGGAATGGAGCAGTAATTTTTATTTTCTCTCTTTCTCAGCCTTTTCCAACCTATGTTGGCTTGAAATAAATCCGTAATGGTATTTTTGAATTTTTTTAATTTTTTGCTATTTTTTTGGAATTTTCTATTACGCGTCGGGTTGGAACGGAACGGAACAGTAATTTTTATTTTCTCTCTTTCTCAGCCTTTTCCGACCTATGTTGGCTTGAAATAAAGCCATAATGGTATTTTTGAATTTTTTTAATTTTTTGCTATTTTTTTGGAATTTTCTATTACCCATCGGGAAGGAACGGAACGGAAAGACAATTTTTATTTTTTCTCTTTCTCAGCCTTTTCCAACCTATTTTGGCTTGAAATGAACCCTTAACGGTATTTTTTAATTTATTGAATTTTTTTGCTATTTTTTTGGAATTTTCTAATAAGCGTAGGATTGGAACGAAACGGAACAGTTATTTTTATTTTCTATCTTTCTCAGCCTTTTCCAACCTATGTTGGCTTGAAATGAAGCCATAATGGTATTTTTGAATTTTTTGAATTTTTTTGCTATTTTTTTGGAATTTTCTAATACGCGTAGGGTTGGAACGGAACGGAACACTAATTTTTATTTTCTCTCTTTCTCAGCCTTTTCCAACCTATGTTGGCTTGAAATGAAGCTATAATGGTATTTTTTAATTTTTTTGCTATTTTTTTGGAATTTTCTATTACGCTTCGTGTTGGAACGGAATGGAACGATAGTACTTATTTTCTCTCTTTCTCACACTTTTCCAACCTATGTTCGCTTGAAATGAAGCCATAATAGTATTTTTGAATTTTTTTGCTATTTTTTTGGAATTTTCTATTACGTTTCGGGTTGGAACGGAACGGAACGATAGTACTTATTGTCTCTCTTTCTCATACTTTTCCAACCTATGTTGGCTTGAAATGAAACCATAATAGTATTTTCGAATTTTTTTATTTTTTTGCTATTTTTTTGTAATTTTCTATTACGCGTCGTGTTGGAACGGAACAGTAATTTTTATTTTCTCTCTTTCTCAGCCTTTTCCGACCTATGTTGGCTTGAATTGAAGCCATAATGGTATTTTTGAATTTTTTGAATTTTTTTGCTAGTTTTTTGGAATTTTCTATTACCCATCGGGTAGGAACAGAACGGAAAGAAAATTTTTATTTTTTCTCTTTCTCAACCTTTTCCAACCTATTTTGGCTTGAAATGAACCCCTTAACGGTATTTTTTAATTTATTGAAATTTTTTGCTATTTTTTTGGAATTTTCTAATACGCGTCGGGTTGGAACGGAATGGAGCAGTAATTTTTATTTTCTCTCTTTCTCAGCCTTTTCTAACCTATGTTGGCTTGAAATAAAGCTGTAATGGTATTTTTGGATTTTTTTAATTTTTTGCTATTTTTTTGGAATTTTCTATTACGCGTCGGGTTGGAACGGAACGGAACAGTAATTTTTATTTTCTCTCTTTCTCAGCCTTTTCCGACCTATGTTGTATTGAATTGAAGCCATAATGGTATTTTTGAATTTTTTTGATTTTTTTGCTATTTTTTTGGAATTTTCTATTACCCATCGGGTAGGAACGGAACGGAAAGACAATTTTTATTTTTTCTCTTTCTCAACCTTTTCCAACCTATTTTGGCTTGAAATGAACCCCTTAACGGTATTTTTTAGTTTATTGAATTTTTTTGCTATTTTTTTGGAATTTTCTAATACGCGTCGGGTTTGAACGAAATGGAGCAGTAATTTTTATTTTCTCTCTTTCTCGGCCTTTTCCAACCTATGTTGGCTTGAAATGAAGCCTTAATGGTATTTTTTAATTTTTTTAATTTTTTTGCTTTTTTTTTGTAATTTTCTATTACGCGTCGGGTTGGAACGGAACGGAACAGTAATTTTTATTTTCTCTCTTTCTCAGCCTTTTCCGACCTATGTTGGCTTGAATTGAAGCCATAATGGTATTTTTGAATTTTTTTAATTTTTTTGCTATTTTTTTGGAATTTTCTATTACCCATCGGGTAGGAACGGAACGGAATGACAATTTTTATTTTTTCTCTTTCTCAACCTTTTCCAACCAATTTTGGCTTGAAATGAACCCCTTAACTGTATTTTTTAATTTATTGAATTTTTTTGCTATTTTTTTGGAATTTTCTAATACGCGTCGGGTTGGAACGGAATGGAGCAGTAATTTTTATTTTCTCTCTTTCTCAGCCTTTTCCAACCTATGTTCGCTTGAAATAAAGCCATAATGGTATTTTTGAATTTTTTTAATTTTTTGCTATTTTTTTGGAATTTACTATTACCCATCGGGAAGGAACGGAACGGAAAGACAATTTTTATTTTTTCACTTTCTCAGCCTTTTCCAACCTATTTTGGCTTGAAATGAACCCTTAACGGTATTTTTTAATTTATTGAATTTTTTTGCTATTTTTTTGGAATTTTCTAATAAGCGTAGGATTGGAACGAAACGGAACAGTTATTTTTATTTTCTATCTTTCTCAGCCTTTTCCTACCTATGTTGGCTTGAAATGAAGCCATAATGGTATTTTTGAATTTTTTGTATTTTTTTGCTATTTTTTTGGAATTTTCTAATACGCGTAAGGTTGGAACGTAACGGAACAGTAATTTTTATTTTCTCTCTTTCTCAGCCTTTTCCAACCTATGTTGGCTTGAAATGAAGCTATAATGGTATTTTTTAATTTTTTTGCTATTTTTTTGGAATTTTCTATTACGCTTCGTGTTGGAACGGAATGGAACCATATTACTTATTTTCTCTCTTTCTTATACTTTTCCAACCTATGTTGGCTTGAAATGAAGCCATAATAGTATTTTCGAATTTTTTGAATTTTTTGCTATTTTTTTGGAATTTTCTATTGCGCGTCGTGTTGGAACGGAACGGAACAGTAATTTTTATTTCTCTCTTTCTCAGCCTATTCCAACCTACGTTTGCTTGAAATGAAGCTATAATGGTATTTTTTAATTTTTTTAATTTTTTTGCTATTTTTTTGGAATTTTCTATTACCCATCGGGTAGGAACGGAACGGAATGACAATTTTTATTTTTTCTCTTTCTCAACCTTTTCCAACCTATTTTGGCTTGAAATGAACCCCTTAACGGTATTTTTTAATTTATTGAATTTTTTTGCTATTTTTTTGGAATTTTCTAATACGCGTCGGGTTTGAACGGAATGGAGCAGTAATTTTTATTTTCTCTCTTTCTCGGCCTTTTCCAACCTATGATGGCTTGAAATGAAGCCTTAATGGTATTTTTGAATTTTTTTAATTTTTTTGCTTTTTTTTTGTAATTTTCTATTACGCGTCGGGTTGGAACGGAACGGAACAGTAATTTTTATTTTCTCTCTTTCTCAGCCTTTTCCGACCTATGTTGGCTTGAATTGAAGCCATAATGGTATTTTTGAATTTTTTTAATTTTTTTGCTATTTTTTTGGAATTTTCTATTACCCATCGGGTAGGAACGGAACGGAATGACAATTTTTATTTTTTCTCTTTCTCAACCTTTTCCAACCAATTTTGGCTTGAAATGAACCCTTAACGGTATTTTTTAATTTATTGAATTTTTTTGCTATTTTTTTGGAATTTTCTAATAAGCGTAGGATTGGAACGAAACGGAACAGTTATTTTTATTTTCTATCTTTCTCAGCCTTTTCCTACCTATGTTGGCTTGAAATGAAGCCATAATGGTATTTTTGAATTTTTTGAATTTTTTTGCTATTTTTTGGAATTTTCTAATACGCGTAAGGTTGGAACGTAACGGAACAGTAATTTTTATTTTCTCTCTTTCTCAGCCTTTTCCAACCTATGTTGGCTTGAAATGAAGCTATAATGGTATTTTTTAATTTTTTTGCTATTTTTTTGGAATTTTCTATTACCCTTCGTGTTGGAACGGAATTGAACCATATTACTTATTTTCTCTCTTTCTCATACTTTTCCAACCTATGTTGGCTTGAAATGAAGCCATAATAGTATTTTCGAATTTTTTGAATTTTTTGCTATTTTTTTGGAATTTTCTATTGCGCGTCGTGTTGGAACGGAACGGAACAGTAATTTTTATTTCTCTCTTTCTCAGCCTATTCCAACCTACGTTTGCTTGAAATGAAGCTATAATGGTATTTTTTAATTTTTTTAATTTTTTTGCTATTTTTTTGGAATTTTCTATTACCCATCGGGTAGGAACGGAACGGAATGACAATTTTTATTTTTTCTCTTTCTCAACCTTTTCCAACCTATTTTGGCTTGAAATGAACCCCTTAACGGTATTTTTTAATTTATTGAATTTTTTTGCTATTTTTTTGGAATTTTCTAATACGCGTCGGGTTTGAACGGAATGGAGCAGTAATTTTTATTTTCTCTCTTTCTCGGCCTTTTCCAACCTATGATGGCTTGAAATGAAGCCTTAATGGTATTTTTGAATTTTTTTAATTTTTTTGCTTTTTTTTTGTAATTTTCTATTACGCGTCGGGTTGGAACGGAACGGAACAGTAATTTTTATTTTCTCTCTTTCTCAGCCTTTTCCAACCTATGTTGGCTTGAAATGAAGCTATAATGGTATTTTTTAATTTTTTTGCTATTTTTTTGGAATTTTCTATTACGCGTTGGGTTGGAACGGAACGGAACAGTAATTTTTATTTTCTCTCTTTCTCAGCCTTTTCCGACCTATGTTGGCTTGAATTGAAGCCATAATGGTATTTTTGAATTTTTTTGATTTTTTTGCTATTTTTTTGGAATTTTCTATTACCCATCGGGTAGGAACGGAACGGAAAGACAATTTTTATTTTTTCTCTTTCTCAACCTTTTCCAACCTATTTTGGCTTGAAATGAACCCCTTAACGGTATTTTTTAATTTATTGAATTTTTTTGCTATTTTTTTGGAATTTTCTAATACGCGTCGGGTTTGAACGGAATGGAGCAGTAATTTTTATTTTCTCTCTTTCTCGGCCTTTTCCAACCTATGATGGCTTGAAATGAAGCCTTAATGGTATTTTTGAATTTTTTTAATTTTTTTGCTTTTTTTTTGTAATTTTCTATTACGCGTCGGGTTGGAACGGAACGGAACAGTAATTTTTATTTTCTCTCTTTCTCAGCCTTTTCCGACCTATGTTGGCTTGAATTGAAGCCATAATGGTATTTTTGAATTTTTTTAATTTTTTTGCTATTTTTTTGGAATTTTCTATTACCCATCGGGTAGGAACGGAACGGAATGACAATTTTTATTTTTTCTCTTTCTCAACCTTTTCCAACCAATTTTGGCTTTAAATGAACCCCTTAACGGTATTTTTTAATTTATTGAATTTTTTTGCTATTTTTTTGGAATTTTCTAATAAGCGTAGGATTGGAACGAAACGGAACAGTTATTTTTATTTTCTATCTTTCTCAGCATTTTCCAACCTATGTTGGCTTGAAATGAAGCCATAATGGTATTTTTGAATTTTTTGAATTTTTTTGCTATTTTTTTGGAATTTTCTAATACGCGTAGGGTTGGAACGGAACGGAACAGTAATTTTTACTTTCTCTCTTTCTCAGCCTTTTCCAACCTATGTTGGCTTGAAATGAAGCTATAATGGTATTTTTTAATTTTTTTGCTATTTTTTTGAAATTTTCTATTACGCTTCGTGTTGGAACGGAATGGAACCATATTACTTATTTTCTCTCTTTCTCATACTTTTCCAACCTATGTTGGCTTGAAATGAAGCCATAATAGTATTTTCGAATTTTTTGAATTTTTTGCTATTTTTTTGGAATTTTCTATTGCGCGTCGGGTTGGAACGGAACGGAACAGTAATTTTTATTTCTCTCTTTCTCAGCCTATTCCGACCTACGTTGGCTTGAAATGAAGCTATAATGGTATTTTTTAATTTTTTTAATATTTTTGCTATTTTTTTGGAATTTTCTATTACGCTTCGTGTTGGAACGGAATGGAACGATAGTACTTATTTTCTCTCTTTCTCATACTTTTCCAACCTATGTTGGCTTGAAATGAAGCCATAATAGTATTTTTGAATTTTTTTGCTATTTTTTTGGAATTTTCTATTATGTTTCGGGTTGGAACGGAACGGAACGATAGTACTTATTTTCTCTCTTTCTCATACTTTTCCAACCTATGTTGGCTTGAAATGAAACCATAATAGTATTTTCGAATTTTTTTATTTTTTTGCTATTTTTTTGTAATTTTCTATTACGCGTCGGGTTGGAACGGAACAGTAATTTTTATTTTCTCTCTCTCTCAGCCTTTTCCGACCTATGTTGGCTTGAATTGAAGCCATAATGGTATTTTTGAATTTTTTGAATTTTTTTGCTATTTTTTTGGAATTTTCTATTACCCATCGGGTAGGAACGGAACGGAAAGAAAATTTTTATTTTTTCTCTTTCTCAACCTTTTCCAACCTATTTTGGCTTGAAATGAACCCCTTAACGGTATTTTTTAATTTATTGAATTTTTTTGCTATTTTTTTGGAATTTTCTAATACGCGTCGGGTTGGAACGGAATGGAGCAGTAATTTTTATTTTCTCTCTTTCTCAGCCTTTTCCAACCTATGTTGGCTTGAAATAAAGCCGTAATGGTATTTTTGAATTTTTTTAATTTTTTGCTATTTTTTTGGAATTTTCTATTACACGTCGGGTTGGAACGGAACGGAACAGTAATTTTTATTTTCTCTCTTTCTCAGCCTTTTCCGACCTATGTTGGCTTGAATTGAAGCCATAATGGTATTTTTGAATTTTTTTGATTTTTTTGCTATTTTTTTGGAATTTTCTATTACCCATCGGGTAGGAACGGAACGGAAAGACAATTTTTATTTTTTCACTTTCTCAGCCTTTTCCAACCTATTTTGGCTTGAAATGAACCCTTAACGGTATTTTTTAATTTATTGAATTTTTTTGCTATTTTTTTGGAATTTTCTAATAAGCGTAGGATTGGAACGAAACGGAACAGTTATTTTTATTTTCTATCTTTCTCGGCCTTTTCCTACCTATGTTGGCTTGAAATGAAGCCATAATGGTATTTTTGAATTTTTTGAATTTTTTTGCTATTTTTTTGGAATTTTCTAATACGCGTAGGGTTGGAACGTAACGGAACAGTAATTTTTATTTTCTCTCTTTCTCAGCCTTTTCCAACCTATGTTGGCTTGAAATGAAGCTATAATGGTATTTTTTAATTTTTTTGCTATTTTTTTGGAATTTTCTATTACGCGTTGGGTTGGAACGGAACGGAACAGTAATTTTTATTTTCTCTCTTTCTCAGCCTTTTCCGACCTATGTTGGCTTGAATTGAAGCCATAATGGTATTTTTGAATTTTTTTGATTTTTTTGCTATTTTTTTGGAATTTTCTATTACCCATCGGGTAGGAACGGAACGGAAAGACAATTTTTATTTTTTCTCTTTCTCAACCTTTTCCAACCTATTTTGGCTTGAAATGAACCCCTTAACGGTATTTTTTAATTTATTGAATTTTTTTGCTATTTTTTTGGAATTTTCTAATACGCGTCGGGTTTGAACGGAATGGAGCAGTAATTTTTATTTTCTCTCTTTCTCGGCCTTTTCCAACCTATGATGGCTTGAAATGAAGCCTTAATGGTATTTTTGAATTTTTTTAATTTTTTTGCTTTTTTTTTGTAATTTTCTATTACGCGTCGGGTTGGAACGGAACGGAACAGTAATTTTTATTTTCTCTCTTTCTCAGCCTTTTCCGACCTATGTTGGCTTGAATTGAAGCCATAATGGTATTTTTGAATTTTTTTAATTTTTTTGCTATTTTTTTGGAATTTTCTATTACCCATCGGGTAGGAACGGAACGGAATGACAATTTTTATTTTTTCTCTTTCTCAACCTTTTCCAACCAATTTTGGCTTGAAATGAACCCCTTAACGGTATTTTTTAATTTATTGAATTTTTTTGCTATTTTTTTGGAATTTTCTAATAAGCGTAGGATTGGAACGAAACGGAACAGTTATTTTTATTTTCTATCTTTCTCAGCCTTTTCCTACCTATGTTGGCTTGAAATGAAGCCATAATGGTATTTTTGAATTTTTTGAATTTTTTTGCTATTTTTTGGAATTTTCTAATACGCGTAAGGTTGGAACGTAACGGAACAGTAATTTTTATTTTCTCTCTTTCTCAGCCTTTTCCAACCTATGTTGGCTTGAAATGAAGCTATAATGGTATTTTTTAATTTTTTTGCTATTTTTTTGGAATTTTCTATTACGCTTCGTGTTGGAACGGAATGGAACCATATTACTTATTTTCTCTCTTTCTCATACTTTTCCAACCTATGTTGGCTTGAAATGAAGCCATAATAGTATTTTCGAATTTTTTGAATTTTTTGCTATTTTTTTGGAATTTTCTATTGCGCGTCGTGTTGGAACGGAACGGAACAGTAATTTTTATTTCTCTCTTTCTCAGCCTATTCCAACCTACGTTTGCTTGAAATGAAGCTATAATGGTATTTTTTAATTTTTTTAATTTTTTTGCTATTTTTTTGGAATTTTCTATTACCCATCGGGTAGGAACGGAACGGAATGACAATTTTTATTTTTTCTCTTTCTCAACCTTTTCCAACCTATTTTGGCTTGAAATGAACCCCTTAACGGTATTTTTTAATTTATTGAATTTTTTTGCTATTTTTTTGGAATTTTCTAATACGCGTCGGGTTTGAACGGAATGGAGCAGTAATTTTTATTTTCTCTCTTTCTCGGCCTTTTCCAACCTATGATGGCTTGAAATGAAGCCTTAATGGTATTTTTGAATTTTTTTAATTTTTTTGCTTTTTTTTGTAATTTTCTATTACGCGTCGGGTTGGAACGGAACGGAACAGTAATTTTTATTTTCTCTCTTTCTCAGCCTTTTCCAACCTATGTTGGCTTGAAATGAAGCTATAATGGTATTTTTTAATTTTTTTGCTATTTTTTTGGAATTTTCTATTACGCGTTGGGTTGGAACGGAACGGAACAGTAATTTTTATTTTCTCTCTTTCTCAGCCTTTTCCGACCTATGTTGGCTTGAATTGAAGCCATAATGGTATTTTTGAATTTTTTTGATTTTTTTGCTATTTTTTTGGAATTTTCTATTACCCATCGGGTAGGAACGGAACGGAAAGACAATTTTTATTTTTTCTCTTTCTCAACCTTTTCCAACCTATTTTGGCTTGAAATGAACCCCTTAACGGTATTTTTTAATTTATTGAATTTTTTTGCTATTTTTTTGGAATTTTCTAATACGCGTCGGGTTTGAACGGAATGGAGCAGTAATTTTTATTTTCTCTCTTTCTCGGCCTTTTCCAACCTATGATGGCTTGAAATGAAGCCTTAATGGTATTTTTGAATTTTTTTAATTTTTTTGCTTTTTTTTTGTAATTTTCTATTACGCGTCGGGTTGGAACGGAACGGAACAGTAATTTTTATTTTCTCTCTTTCTCAGCCTTTTCCGACCTATGTTGGCTTGAATTGAAGCCATAATGGTATTTTTGAATTTTTTTAATTTTTTTGCTATTTTTTTGGAATTTTCTATTACCCATCGGGTAGGAACGGAACGGAATGACAATTTTTATTTTTTCTCTTTCTCAACCTTTTCCAACCAATTTTGGCTTTAAATGAACCCCTTAACGGTATTTTTTAATTTATTGAATTTTTTTGCTATTTTTTTGGAATTTTCTAATAAGCGTAGGATTGGAACGAAACGGAACAGTTATTTTTATTTTCTATCTTTCTCAGCATTTTCCAACCTATGTTGGCTTGAAATGAAGCCATAATGGTATTTTTGAATTTTTTGAATTTTTTTGCTATTTTTTTGGAATTTTCTAATACGCGTAGGGTTGGAACGGAACGGAACAGTAATTTTTACTTTCTCTCTTTCTCAGCCTTTTCCAACCTATGTTGGCTTGAAATGAAGCTATAATGGTATTTTTTAATTTTTTTGCTATTTTTTTGAAATTTTCTATTACGCTTCGTGTTGGAACGGAATGGAACCATATTACTTATTTTCTCTCTTTCTCATACTTTTCCAACCTATGTTGGCTTGAAATGAAGCCATAATAGTATTTTCGAATTTTTTGAATTTTTTGCTATTTTTTTGGAATTTTCTATTGCGCGTCGGGTTGGAACGGAACGGAACAGTAATTTTTATTTCTCTCTTTCTCAACCTATTCCGACCTACGTTGGCTTGAAATGAAGCTATAATGGTATTTTTTAATTTTTTTAATATTTTTGCTATTTTTTTGGAATTTTCTATTACGCTTCGTGTTGGAACGGAATGGAACGATAGTACTTATTTTCTCTCTTTCTCATACTTTTCCAACCTATGTTGGCTTGAAATGAAGCCATAATAGTATTTTTGAATTTTTTTGCTATTTTTTTGGAATTTTCTATTATGTTTCGGGTTGGAACGGAACGGAACGATAGTACTTATTTTCTCTCTTTCTCATACTTTTCCAACCTATGTTGGCTTGAAATGAAACCATAATAGTATTTTCGAATTTTTTTATTTTTTTGCTATTTTTTTATAATTTTCTATTACGCGTCGGGTTGGAACGGAACAGTAATTTTTATTTTCTCTCTCTCTCAGCCTTTTCCGACCTATGTTGGCTTGAATTGAAGCCATAATGGTATTTTTGAATTTTTTGAATTTTTTTGCTATTTTTTTGGAATTTTCTATTACCCATCGGGTAGGAACGGAACGGAAAGAAAATTTTTATTTTTTCTCTTTCTCAACCTTTTCCAACCTATTTTGGCTTGAAATGAACCCCTTAACGGTATTTTTTAATTTATTGAATTTTTTTGCTATTTTTTTGGAATTTTCTAATACGCGTCGGGTTGGAACGGAATGGAGCAGTAATTTTTATTTTCTCTCTTTCTCAGCCTTTTCCAACCTATGTTGGCTTGAAATAAAGCCGTAATGGTATTTTTGAATTTTTTTAATTTTTTGCTATTTTTTTGGAATTTTCTATTACGCGTCGGGTTGGAACGGAACGGAACAGTAATTTTTATTTTCTCTCTTTCTCAGCCTTTTCCGACCTATGTTGGCTTGAATTGAAGCCATAATGGTATTTTTGAATTTTTTTGATTTTTTTGCTATTTTTTTGGAATTTTCTATTACCCATCGGGTAGGAACGGAACGGAAAGACAATTTTTATTTTTTCACTTTCTCAGCCTTTTCCAACCTATTTTGGCTTGAAATGAACCCTTAACGGTATTTTTTAATTTATTGAATTTTTTTGCTATTTTTTTGGAATTTTCTAATAAGCGTAGGATTGGAACGAAACGGAACAGTTATTTTTATTTTCTATCTTTCTCGGCCTTTTCCTACCTATGTTGGCTTGAAATGAAGCCATAATGGTATTTTTGAATTTTTTGAATTTTTTTGCTATTTTTTTGGAATTTTCTAATACGCGTAGGGTTGGAACGTAACGGAACAGTAATTTTTATTTTCTCTCTTTCTCAGCCTTTTCCAACCTATGTTGGCTTGAAATGAAGCTATAATGGTATTTTTTAATTTTTTTGCTATTTTTTTGGAATTTTCTATTACGCGTTGGGTTGGAACGGAACGGAACAGTAATTTTTATTTTCTCTCTTTCTCAGCCTTTTCCGACCTATGTTGGCTTGAATTGAAGCCATAATGGTATTTTTGAATTTTTTTGATTTTTTTGCTATTTTTTTGGAATTTTCTATTACCCATCGGGTAGGAACGGAACGGAAAGACAATTTTTATTTTTTCTCTTTCTCAACCTTTTCCAACCTATTTTGGCTTGAAATGAACCCCTTAACGGTATTTTTTAATTTATTGAATTTTTTTGCTATTTTTTTGGAATTTTCTAATACGCGTCGGGTTTGAACGGAATGGAGCAGTAATTTTTATTTTCTCTCTTTCTCGGCCTTTTCCAACCTATGATGGCTTGAAATGAAGCCTTAATGGTATTTTTGAATTTTTTTAATTTTTTTGCTTTTTTTTTGTAATTTTCTATTACGCGTCGGGTTGGAACGGAACGGAACAGTAATTTTTATTTTCTCTCTTTCTCAGCCTTTTCCGACCTATGTTGGCTTGAATTGAAGCCATAATGGTATTTTTGAATTTTTTTAATTTTTTTGCTATTTTTTTGGAATTTTCTATTACCCATCGGGTAGGAACGGAACGGAATGACAATTTTTATTTTTTCTCTTTCTCAACCTTTTCCAACCAATTTTGGCTTGAAATGAACCCCTTAACGGTATTTTTTAATTTATTGAATTTTTTTGCTATTTTTTTGGAATTTTCTAATAAGCGTAGGATTGGAACGAAACGGAACAGTTATTTTTATTTTCTATCTTTCTCAGCATTTTCCAACCTATGTTGGCTTGAAATGAAGCCATAATGGTATTTTTGAATTTTTTGAATTTTTTTGCTATTTTTTTGGAATTTTCTAATACGCGTAGGGTTGGAACGGAACGGAACAGTAATTTTTATTTTCTCTCTTTCTCAGCCTTTTCCAACCTATGTTGGCTTGAAATGAAGCTATAATGGTATTTTTTAATTTTTTTGCTATTTTTTTGAAATTTTCTATTACGCTTCGTGTTGGAACGGAATGGAACCATATTACTTATTTTCTCTCTTTCTCATACTTTTCCAACCTATGTTGGCTTGAAATGAAACCATAATAGTATTTTCGAATTTTTTTATTTTTTTGCTATTTTTTTGTAATTTTCTATTACGCGTCGGGTTGGAACGGAACAGTAATTTTTATTTTCTCTCTCTCTCAGCCTTTTCCGACCTATGTTGGCTTGAATTGAAGCCATAATGGTATTTTTGAATTTTTTGAATTTTTTTGCTATTTTTTTGGAATTTTCTATTACCCATCGGGTAGGAACGGAACGGAAAGAAAATTTTTATTTTTTCTCTTTCTCAACCTTTTCCAACCTATTTTGGCTTGAAATGAACCCCTTAACGGTATTTTTTAATTTATTGAATTTTTTTGCTATTTTTTTGGAATTTTCTAATACGCGTCGGGTTGGAACGGAATGGAGCAGTAATTTTTATTTTCTCTCTTTCTCAGCCTTTTCCAACCTATGTTGGCTTGAAATAAAGCCGTAATGGTATTTTTGAATTTTTTTAATTTTTTGCTATTTTTTTGGAATTTTCTATTACGCGTCGGGTTGGAACGGAACGGAACAGTAATTTTTATTTTCTCTCTTTCTCAGCCTTTTCCGACCTATGTTGGCTTGAATTGAAGCCATAATGGTATTTTTGAATTTTTTTGATTTTTTTGCTATTTTTTTGGAATTTTCTATTACCCATCGGGTAGGAACGGAACCGAAATACAATTTTTATTTTTTCTCTTTCTCAACCTTTTCCAACCTATTTTGGCTTGAAATGAACCCCTTAACGGTATTTTTTAATTTATTGAATTTTTTTGCTATTTTTTTGGAATTTTCTAATACGCGTCGGGTTTGAACGGAATGGAGCAGTAATTTTTATTTTCTCTCTTTCTCGGCCTTTTCCAACCTATGATGGCTTGAAATGAAGCCTTAATGGTATTTTTGAATTTTTTTAATTTTTTTGCTTTTTTTTTGTAATTTTCTATTACGCGTCGGGTTGGAACGGAACGGAACAGTAATTTTTATTTTCTCTCTTTCTCAGCCTTTTCCGACCTATGTTGGCTTGAATTGAAGCCATAATGGTATTTTTGAATTTTTTTAATTTTTTTGCTATTTTTTTGGAATTTTCTATTACCCATCGGGTAGGAACGGAACGGAATGACAATTTTTATTTTTTCTCTTTCTCAACCTTTTCCAACCAATTTTGGCTTGAAATGAACCCCTTAACGGTATTTTTTAATTTATTGAATTTTTTTGCTATTTTTTTGGAATTTTCTAATAAGCGTAGGATTGGAACGAAACGGAACAGTTATTTTTATTTTCTATCTTTCTCTGCATTTTCCAACCTATGTTGGCTTGAAATGAAGCCATAATGGTATTTTTGAATTTTTTGAATTTTTTTGCTATTTTTTTGGAATTTTCTAATACGCGTAGGGTTGGAACGGAACGGAACAGTAATTTTTATTTTCTCTCTTTCTCAGCCTTTTCCAACCTATGTTGGCTTGAAATGAAGCTATAATGGTATTTTTTAATTTTTTTGCTATTTTTTTGGAATTTTCTATTACGCTTCGTGTTGGAACGGAATGGAACCATATTACTTATTTTCTCTCTTTCTCATACTTTTCCAACCTATGTTGGCTTGAAATGATGCCATAATAGTATTTTCGAATTTTTTGAATTTTTTGCTATTTTTTTGGAATTTTCTATTGCGCGTCGGGTTGGAACGGAACGGAACAGTAATTTTTATTTCTCTCTTTCTCAGCCTATTCCGACCTACGTTGGCTTGAAATGAAGCTATAATGGTATTTTTTAATTTTTTTGCTATTTTTTTGGAATTTTCTATTACGCTTCGTGTTGGAACGGAATGGAACGATAGTACTTATTTTCTCTCTTTCTCATACTTTTCCAACCTATGTTGGCTTGAAATGAAGCCATAATAGTATTTTTGAATTTTTTTGCTATTTTTTTGGAATTTTCTATTACGTTTCGGGTTGGAACGAAACGGAACGATAGTACTTATTTTCTCTCTTTCTCATACTTTTCCAACCTATGTTGGCTTGAAATGAAACCATAATAGTATTTTCGAATTTTTTTATTTTTTTGCTATTTTTTTGTAATTTTCTATTACGCGTCGGGTTGGAACGGAACAGTAATTTTTATTTTCTCTCTTTCTCAGCCTTTTCCGACCTATGTTGGCTTGAATTGAAGCCATAATGGTATTTTTGAATTTTTTTAATTTTTTTGCTATTTTTTTGGAATTTTCTATTACCCATCGGGTAGGAACGGAACGGAAAGACAATTTTTGTTTTTTCTCTTTCTCAACCTTTTCCAACCTATTTTGGCTTGAAATGAACCCCTTAACGGTATTTTTTAATTTATTGAATTTTTTTGCTATTTTTTTGGAATTTTCTAATACGCGTCGGGTTGGAACGGAATGGAGCAGTAATTTTTATTTTCTCTCTTTCTCAGCCTTTTCCAACCTATGTTGGCTTGAAATAAAGCCGTAATGGTATTTTTGAATTTTTTTAATTTTTTGCTATTTTTTTGGAATTTTCTATTACGCGTCGGGTTGGAACGGAACGGAACAGTAATTTTTATTTTCTCTCTTTCTCAGCCTTTTCAGACCAATGTTGGCTTGAATTGAAGCCATAATGGTATTTTTGAATTTTTTTAATTTTTTTGCTATTTTTTTGGAATTTTCTATTACCCATCGGATAGGAACGGAACGGAAAGACAATTTTTATTTTTTCTCATTCTCAACCTTTTCCAACCTATTTTGGCTTGAAATGAACCCCTTAACGGTATTTTTTAATTTATTGAATTTTTTTGCTATTTTTTTGGAATTTTCTAATACGCGTCGGGTTGGAACGGAATGGAGCAGTAATTTTTATTTTCTCTCTTTCTCAGCCTTTTCCAACCTATGTTGGCTTGAAATAAAGCCGTAATGGTATTTTTGAATTTTTTTAATTTTTTGCTATTTTTTTGGAATTTTCTATTACGCGTCGGGTTGGAACGGAACGGAACAGTAATTTTTATTTTCTCTATTTCTCAGCCTTTTCCGAGCTATGTTGGCTTGAATTGAAGCCATAATGGTATTTTTTAATTTTTTTAATTTTTTTGCTATTTTTTTGGAATTTTCTATTACCCATCGGGAAGGAACGGAACGGAAAGACAATTTTTATTTTTTCTCTTTCTCAACCTTTTCCAACCTATTTTGGCTTGAAATGAACCCCTTAACGGTATTTTTTAATTTATTGAATTTTTTTGCTTTTTTTTTGGAATTTTCTAATACGCGTCGGGTTTGAACGGAAAGGAGCAGTAATTTTTATTTTCTCTCTTTCTCAGCCTTTTCCAACCGATGTTGGCTTGAAATGAAGCCATAATGGTATTTTTGAATTTTTTTAATTTTTTTGCTATTTTTTTGTAATTTTCTATTACGCGTCGGGTTGGAACGGAACAGTAATTTATATTTTCTCTCTTTCTCAGCCTTTTCCGACCTATGTTGGCTTGAATTGAAGCCATAATGGTATTTTTTAATTTTTTTAATTTTTTTGCTATTTTTTTGGAATTTTCTATTACGCTTCGTGTTGGAACGGAATGGAACCATATTACTTATTTTCTCTCTTTCTCATACTTTTCCAACCTATGTTGGCTTGAAATGAAGCCATAATAGTATTTTCGAATTTTTTGAATTTTTTGCTATTTTTTTGGAATTTTCTATTGCGCGTCGGGTTGGAACGGAACGGAACAGTAATTTTTATTTCTCTCTTTCTCAGCCTATTCCGACCTACGTTGGCTTGAAATGAAGCTATAATGGTATTTTTTAATTTTTTTAATTTTTTTGCTATTTTTTTGGAATTTTCTATTACGCTTCGTGTTGGAACGGAATGCAACGATAGTACTTATTTTCTCTCTTTCTCATACTTTTCCAACCTATGTTGGCTTGAAATGAAGCCATAATAGTATTTTCGAATTTTTTGAATTTTTTGGTATTTTTTTCGAATTTTCTATTACGTTTCGGGTTGGAACGAAACGGAACGATAGTACTTATTTTCTCTCTTTCTCATACTTTTCCAACCTATGTTGGCTTGAAATGAAACCATAATAGTATTTTCGAATTTTTTTATTTTTTTGCTATTTTTTTGTAATTTTCTATTACGCGTCGGGTTGGAACGGAACAGTAATTTTTATTTTCTCTCTTTCTCAGCCTTTTCCGACCTATGTTGGCTTGAATTGAAGCCATAATGGTATTTTTGAATTTTTTTGCTATTTTTTTGGAATTTTCTATTACCCATCGGGTAGGAACGGAACGGAAAGACAATTTTTGTTTTTTCTCATTCTCAACCTTTTCCAACCTATTTTGGCTTGAAATGAACCCCTTAACGGTATTTTTTAATTTATTGAATTTTTTTGCTATTTTTTTGGAATTTTCTAATACGCGTCGGGTTGGAACGGAATGGAGCAGTAATTTTTATTTTCTCTCTTTCTCAGCCTTTTCCAACCTATGTCGGCTTGAAATAAAGCCGTAATGGTATTTTTGAATTTTTTTAATTTTTTGCTATTTTTTTGGAATTTTCTATTACGCGTCGGGTTGGAACGGAACGGAACAGTAATTTTTATTTTCTCTCTTTCTCAGCCTTTTCAGACCAATGTTGGCTTGAATTGAAGCCATAATGGTATTTTTGAATTTTTTTAATTTTTTTGCTATTTTTTTGGAATTTTCTATTACCCATCGGGTAGGAACGGAACGGAAAGACAATTTTTATTTTTTCTCATTCTCAACCTTTTCCAACCTATTTTGGCTTGAAATGAACCCCTTAACGGTATTTTTTAATTTATTGAATTTTTTTGCTATTTTTTTGGAATTTTCTAATACGCGTCGGGTTGGAACGGAATGGAGCAGTAATTTTTATTTTCTCTCTTTCTCAGCCTTTTCCAACCTATGTTGGCTTGAAATAAAGCCGTAATGGTATTTTTGAATTTTTTTAATTTTTTGCTATTTTTTTGGAATTTTCTATTACGCGTCGGGTTGGAACGGAACGGAACAGTAATTTTTATTTTCTCTATTTCTCAGCCTTTTCCGAGCTATGTTGGCTTGAATTGAAGCCATAATGGTATTTTTTAATTTTTTTAATTTTTTTGCTATTTTTTTGGAATTTTCTATTACCCATCGGGAAGGAACGGAACGGAAAGACAATTTTTATTTTTTCTCTTTCTCAACCTTTTCCAACCTATTTTGGCTTGAAATGAACCCCTTAACGGTATTTTTTAATTTATTGAATTTTTTTGCTTTTTTTTTGGAATTTTCTAATACGCGTCGGGTTTGAACGGAAAGGAGCAGTAATTTTTATTTTCTCTCTTTCTCAGCCTTTTCCAACCGATGTTGGCTTGAAATGAAGCCATAATGGTATTTTTGAATTTTTTTAATTTTTTTGCTATTTTTTTGTAATTTTCTATTACGCGTCGGGTTGGAACGGAACAGTAATTTATATTTTCTCTCTTTCTCAGCCTTTTCCGACCTATGTTGGCTTGAATTGAAGCCATAATGGTATTTTTTAATTTTTTTAATTTTTTTGCTATTTTTTTGGAATTTTCTATTACGCTTCGTGTTGGAACGGAATGGAACCATATTACTTATTTTCTCTCTTTCTCATACTTTTCCAACCTATGTTGGCTTGAAATGAAGCCATAATAGTATTTTCGAATTTTTTGAATTTTTTGCTATTTTTTTGGAATTTTCTATTGCGCGTCGGGTTGGAACGGAACGGAACAGTAATTTTTATTTCTCTCTTTCTCAGCCTATTCCGACCTACGTTGGCTTGAAATGAAGCTATAATGGTATTTTTTAATTTTTTTAATTTTTTTGCTATTTTTTTGGAATTTTCTATTACGCTTCGTGTTGGAACGGAATGCAACGATAGTACTTATTTTCTCTCTTTCTCATACTTTTCCAACCTATGTTGGCTTGAAATGAAGCCATAATAGTATTTTCGAATTTTTTGAATTTTTTGGTATTTTTTTGGAATTTTCTATTGCGCGTCGGGTTGGAACGGAACGGAACAGTAATTTTTATTTTCTCTCTTTCTCAGCCTATTCCGACCTACGTTGGCTTGAAATGAAGTTATAATGGTATTTTTTAATTTTTTTAATTTTTTTGCTATTTTTTTGGAATTTTCTATTACGCTTCGTGTTGGAACGGAATGGAACGATAGTACTTATTTTCTCTCTTTCTCATACTTTTCCAACCTATGTTGGCTTGAAATGAAGCCATAATAGTATTTTCGAATTTTTTGAATTTTTTGCTATTTTTTTGGAATTTTCTATTGCGCGTCGGGTTGGAACGGAAAGGAACAGTAATTTTTATTTTCTCTCTTTCTCAGCCTATTCCGACCTACGTTGGCTTGAAATGAAGCTATAATGGTATTTTTTAATTTTTTTAATTTTTTTGCTATTTTTTTGGAATTTTCTATTACGCTTCGTGTTGGAACGGAATGGAACGATAGTACTTATTTTCTCTCTTTCTCATACTTTTCCAACCTATGTTGGCTTGAAATGAAACCATAATAGTATTTTCGAATTTTTTTTATTTTTTTGCTATTTTTTTGTAATTTTCTATTACGCGTCGGGTTGGAACGGAACAGTAATTTTTATTTTCTCTCTTTCTCACCCTTTTCCGACCTATGTTGGCTTGAATTGAAGCCATAATGGTATTTTTGAATTTTTTAAATTTTTTTGCTATTTTTTTGGAATTTCTATTACCCATCGGGTAGGAACGGAACGGAAAGACAATTTTTATTTTTTCTCTTTCTAAACCTTTTCCAACCTATTTTGGCTTGAAATGAACCCCTTAACGGTATTTTTTAATTTATTGAATTTTTTTGCTATTTTTTTGGAATTTTCTAATACGCGACGGGTTGGAACGGAATGGAGCAGTAATTTTTATTTGCTCTCTTTCTCAGCCTTTTCCAACCTATGTTGGCTTGAAATAAAGCCGTAATGGTATTTTTGAATTTTTTTAATTTTTTGCTATTTTTTTGGAATTTTCTATTACGCGTCGGGTTGGAACGGAACGGAACAGTAATTTTTATTTTCTCTCTTTCTCAGCCTTTTCCGACCTATGTTGGCTTTGAATTGAAGCCATAATGGTATTTTTTAATTTTTTTAATTTTTTTGCTATTTTTTTGGAATTTTCTATTACCCATTGGGTAGGAACGGAACGGAAAGACAATTTTTATTTTTTCTCTTTCTCAGCCTTTTCCAACCTATTTTGGCTTGAAATGAACCCTTAACGGTATTTTTTAATTTATTGAATTTTTTTGCTATTTTTTTGGAATTTTCTAATAAGCGTAGGATTGGAACGAAACGGAACAGTAATTTTTATTTTCTCTCTTTCTCAGCCTTTTCCAACCTATGTTGGCTTGAAATGAAGCCATAATAGTATTTTCGAATTTTTGAATTTTTTGCTCTTTTTTTGGAATTTTCTATTGCCCGTCGGTTTGGAACGGAACGGAACAGTAATTTTTATTTTCTCTCTTTCTCAGCCTATTCCGACCTACGTTGGCTTGAAATGAAGCCATAATAGTATTGTTGAATTTTTTTGCTATTTTTTTGGAATTTTCTATTACATTTCGGGTTAGAACGGAACGGAACGATAGTACTTATTTTCTCTCTTTCTCATACTTTTCCAACCTATGTTGGCTTGAAATTAAGCCATAATAGTATTTTCGAATTTTTTAATTTTTTTGCTATTTTTTTGGAATTTTTTATTACCCGTCGGGTTGGAACGGAACGGAACAGTAATTTTTATTTTCTCTCTTTCTCAGCCTTTTCCAACCTATGTTGGCTTGAAATGAAGCCATAATGGTATTTTTGAATTTTTTTAATTTTTTTGCTATTTTTTTGAATTTTCTATTACCCATCGGGTAGGAACGGAACGGAAAGACAATTTTTATTTTTTCTCTTTCTCAGCCTTTTTCAACCTATTTTGGCTTGAAATGAATCCTTAACGGTATTTTTTAATTTATTTAATTTTTTTGATATTTTTTTGGAATTTTCTAATACACGTAGGGTTGGAACGGAACGGAACAGTAATTTTCATTTTCTCTCTTTCTCAGCCTTTTCCGACCTATGTTGGCTTGAAATGAAGCTATAATGGTATTTTCTAATTTTTTGAATTTTTTTGCTATTTTTTTGGAATTTTCTATTACGCTTCGGGTTGGAGTGGAATGGAACGATAGTACTTATTTTCTCTCTTTCTCGTACTTTTCCAACCTATGTTGGCTTGAAATGAAGCCATAATAGTATTGTTGAATTTTTTTGCTATTTTTTTGGAAATTTCTATTATGTTTCTGGTTGGAACGGAACGGAATTAAAGTACTTATTTTCTCTCTTTCTCATACTTTTCCAACCTATGTTGGCTTGAAATGAAGCCATAATAGTATTTTCGAATTTTTTGAATTTTGTAGCTATTTTTTTGGAATTTTCAATTACGCGTCGGGTTCGAACGGAACGGAACAGTAATTTTTATTTTCTCTCTTTCTCAGCCTTTTCCAACCTATGTTGGCTTGAAATGAAGCCATATTGGTATTTTTGAATATTTTTAATTTTTTTGCTATTTTTTTTGAATTTTTTTTTACCCGTCGGGTAGAAACGGAACGGAAAGACAACTTTTATTTCTTCTCTTTCTCAGCCTTTTCCATCCTATTTTGACTTGAAATGAACCCTTAACGGTATTTTTTAATTTATTCAATTTTTTTGCTATTTTTTTTTAATTTTCTAATACGCGTCGGGTTGTAACGAAACGGAACAGTAATTTTTATTTTCTCTCTTTCTCAGCCTTTCCCAACCTATGTTGGCTTGAAATGAAGCTATAATGGTATTTTTTAATTTTTTGAATTTTTTGCTATTTTTTTGGAATTTTCTATTACGCTTCGTGTTGGAACGGAATGGAACCATATTACTTATTTTCTCTCTTTCTCATACTTTTCCAACCTATGTTGGCTTGAAATGAAGCCATAATAGTATTTTTGAATTTTTTTGCTATATTTTTGGAATTTCCTATTACGTTTCGGGTTGGAACGGAACGGAACGATAGTATTTATTTTCTCTCTTTCTCATACTTTTCCAACCTATGTTGACTTGAAATGAAACCATAATAGTATTTTCGAATTTTTTAATTTTTTTGCTATTTTTTTGTAATTTTCTATTACGCGTCGGGTTGGAACGGAACGGAACAGTAATTTTTATTTTCTCTCTTTCTCAGCCTTTTCCAACCTATGTTGGCTTGAAATGAAGCCATAATAGTGTTGTTGAATTTTTTTGCTATTTTTTTGGAATTTTCTATTACGTTTCGGGTTGGAACGGAACGGAATGATAGTACTTATTTTCTCTCTTTCTCATAATTTTTCAACCTATGTTGGCTTGAAATGAAGCCATAATAGTATTTTCGATTTTTTTGAATTTTGTAGCTATTTTTTTGGAATTTTCAATTACGCTTCGGGTTCGAACGGAACGGAACAGTAATTTTTATTTTCTCTCTTTCTCAGCCTTTTCCAACCTATGTTGGCTTGAAATGAAGCCATAATGGTATTTTTGAATATTTTTAATTTTTTTACTATTTTTTTTGAATTTTTTATTACCCGTCGGGTAGAAACGGAACGGAAAGACAATTTTTATTTTTTCTCTTTCTAAACCTTTTCCAACCTATTTTGGCTTGAAATGAACCCCTTAACGGTATTTTTTAATTTATTGAATTTTTTTGCTATTTTTTTGGAATTTTCTAATACGCGACGGGTTGGAACGGAATGGAGCAGTAATTTTTATTTTCTCTCTTTCTCAGCCTTTTCCAACCTATGTTGGCTTGAAATAAAGCCGTAATGGTATTTTTGAATTTTTTTAATTTTTTGCTATTTTTTTGGAATTTTCTATTACGCGTCGGGTTGGAACGGAACGGAACAGTAATTTTTATTTCTCTCTTTCTCAGCCTTTTCCGACCTATGTTGGCTTTGAATTGAAGCCATAATGGTATTTTTTAATTTTTTTAATTTTTTTGCTATTTTTTTGGAATTTTCTATTACCCATCGGGAAGGAACGGAACGGAAAGACAATTTTTATTTTTTCTCTTTCTCAACCTTTTTCAACCTATTTTGGCTTGAAATGAACCCCTTAACGGTATTTTTTAATTTATTGAATTTTTTTGCTATTTTTTTGGAATTTTCTAATACGCGTCGGGTTTGATTGGAATGGAGCAGTAATTTTTATTTTCTCTCTTTCTCAGCCTTTTCCAACCTATGTTGGCTTGAAATGAAGCCATAATGGTATTTTTGAATTTTTTTAATTTTTTTGCTATTTTTTTGTAATTTTCTATTACGCGTCGGGTTGGAACGGAACGGAACAGTAATTTTTATTTTCTCTCTTTCTCAGACTTTTCCGACCTATGTTGGCTTGAATTTAAGCCATAATGGTATTTTTTAATTTTTTTTAATTTTTTTGCTATATTTTTGGAATTTTCTATTACCCATTGGGTAGGAACGGAACGGAAAGACAATTTTTATTTTTTCTCTTTCTCAGCCTTTTCCAACCTATTTTGGCTTGAAATGAACCCTTAACGGTATTTTTTAATTTATTGAATTTTTTTGCTATTTTTTTGGAATTTTCTAATAAGCGTAGGATTGGAACGAAACGGAACAGTAATTTTTATTTTCTCTCTTTCTCAGCCTTTTCCAACCTATGTTGGCTTGAAATGAAGCCATAATAGTATTTTCGAATTTTTGAATTTTTTGCTCTTTTTTTGGAATTTTCTATTGCCCGTCGGGTTGGAACGGAACGGAACAGTAATTTTTATTTTCTCTCTTTCTCAGCCTATTCCGACCTACGTTGGCTTGAAATGAAGCCATAATAGTATTGTTGAATTTTTTTGCTATTTTTTTGGAATTTTCTATTACGTTTCGGGTTCGAACGGAACGGAACGATAGTACTTATTTTCTCTCTTTCTCATACTTTTCCAACCTATGTTGGCTTGAAATTAAGCCATAATAGTATTTTCGAATTTTTTAATTTTTTTGCTATTTTTTTGGAATTTTTTATTACCCGTCGGGTTGGAACGGAACGGAACAGTAATTTTTATTTTCTCTCTTTCTCAGCCTTTTCCAACCTATGTTGGCTTGAAATGAAGCCATAATGGTATTTTTGAATTTTTTTAATTTTTTTGCTATTTTTTTGAATTTTCTATTACCCATCGGGTAGGAACGGAACGGAAAGACAATTTTTATTTTTTCTCTTTCTCAGCCTTTTTCAACCTATTTTGGCTTGAAATGAATCCTTAACGGTATTTTTTAATTTATTTAATTTTTTTGATATTTTTTTGGAATTTTCTAATACACGTAGGGTTGGAACGGAACGGAACAGTAATTTTCATTTTCTCTCTTTCTCAGCCTTTTCCGACCTATGTTGGCTTGAAATGAAGCTATAATGGTATTTTCTAATTTTTTGAATTTTTTTGCTATTTTTTTGGAATTTTCTATTACGCTTCGGGTTGGAGTGGAATGGAACGATAGTACTTATTTTCTCTCTTTCTCGTACTTTTCCAACCTATGTTGGCTTGAAATGAAGCCATAATAGTATTGTTGAATTTTTTTGCTATTTTTTTGGAAATTTCTATTATGTTTCTGGTTGGAACGGAACGGAATTATAGTACTTATTTTCTCTCTTTCTCATACTTTTCCAACCTATGTTGGCTTGAAATGAAGCCATAATAGTATTTTCGAATTTTTTGAATTTTGTAGCTATTTTTTTGGAATTTTCAATTACGCGTCGGGTTCGAACGGAACGGAACAGTAATTTTTATTTTCTCTCTTTCTCAGCCTTTTCCAACCTATGTTGGCTTGAAATGAAGCCATATTGGTATTTTTGAATATTTTTAATTTTTTTGCTATTTTTTTTGAATTTTTTTTTACCCGTCGGGTAGAAACGGAACGGAAAGACAACTTTTATTTCTTCTCTTTCTCAGCCTTTTCCATCCTATTTTGACTTGAAATGAACCCTTAACGGTATTTTTTAATTTATTCAATTTTTTTGCTATTTTTTTTTAATTTTCTAATACGCGTCGGGTTGTAACGAAACGGAACAGTAATTTTTATTTTCTCTCTTTCTCAGCCTTTCCCAACCTATGTTGGCTTGAAATGAAGCTATAATGGTATTTTTTAATTTTTTGAATTTTTTGCTATTTTTTTGGAATTTTCTATTACGCTTCGTGTTGGAACGGAATGGAACCATATTACTTATTTTCTCTCTTTCTCATACTTTTCCAACCTATGTTGGCTTGAAATGAAGCCATAATAGTATTTTTGAATTTTTTTGCTATATTTTTGGAATTTCCTATTACGTTTCGGGTTGGAACGGAACGGAACGATAGTATTTATTTTCTCTCTTTCTCATACTTTTCCAACCTATGTTGGCTTGAAATGAAACCATAATAGTATTTTCGAATTTTTTAATTTTTTTGCTATTTTTTTGTAATTTTCTATTACGCGTCGGGTTGGAACGGAACGGAACAGTAATTTTTATTTTCTCTCTTTCTCAGCCTTTTCCAACCTATGTTGGCTTGAAATGAAGCCATAATAGTGTTGTTGAATTTTTTTGCTATTTTTTTGGAATTTTCTATTACGTTTCGGGTTGGAACGAAATGGAACAGTAATTTTTATTTTCTCTCTTTCTCAGCCTATTCCGACCTACGTTGGCTTGAAATGAAGCTATAATGGTATTTTTTAATTTTTTGAATTTTTTGGCTATTTTTTTGGAATTTTCTATTACGCTTCGTGTTGGAACGGAATGGAACGATAGTACTTATTTTCTCTCTTTCTCATACTTTTCCAACCTATGTTGGCTTGAAATGAAGCCATAATAGTATTTTTGAATTTTTTTGCTATTATTTTGGAATTTTCTATTGCGCGTTGGGTTGGAACGGAACGGAACAGTAATTTTTATTTTCTCTCTTTCTCAGCCTATTCCGACCTACGTTGGCTTGAAATGAAGCTATAATGGTATTTTTTAATTTTTTGAATTTTTTGGCTATTTTTTTGGAATTTTCTATTACGCTTCGTGTTGGAACGGAATGGAACGATAGTACTTATTTTCTCTCTTTCTCATACTTTTCCAACCTATGTTGGCTTGAAATGAAGCCATAATAGTATTTTTGAATTTTTTTGCTATTATTTTGGAATTTTCTATTGCGCGTTGGGTTGGAACGGAACGGAACAGTAATTTTTATTTTCTCTCTTTCTCAGCCTATTCCGACCTACGTTGGCTTGAAATGAAGCTATAATGGTATTTTTTAATTTTTTGAATTTTTTTGCTATTTTTTTGGAATTTTCTATTACGCTTCGTGTTTGAACGGAATGGAAGCATATTACTTATTTTCTCTCTTTCTCATACTTTTCCAACCTATGTTGGCTTGAAATGAAGCCATAATAGTATTTTTGAATTTTTTTGCTATTTTTTTGGAATTTCCTATTACGTTTCGGGTTGGAACGGAACGGAACGATAGTATTTATTTTCTCTCTTTCTCATACTTTTCCAACCTATGTTGGCTTGAAATGAAACCATAATAGTATTTTCGAATTTTTTAATTTTTTTGCTATTTTTTTGTGATTTTCTATTACGCGTCGGGTTGGAACGGAACGGAACAGAACAGTAATTTTTATTCTCTCTCTTTCTCATACTTTTCCAACCTATGTTGGCTTGAAATGAAGCCATAATAGTATTTTTAAATTTTTTTGCTATTTTTTTGGAATTTCCTATTACGTTTCGGGATGGAACGAAACGGAACAGTAATTTTTATTTTCTCTCTTTCTCAGCCTTTCCCAACCTATGTTGGCTTGAAATGAAGCTATAATGGTATTTTTTAATTTTTTGAATTTTTTTGCTATTTTTTTGGAATTTTCTATTACGCTTCGTGTTTGAACGGAATGGAAGCATATTACTTATTTTCTCTCTTTCTCATACTTTTCCAACCTATGTTGGCTTGAAATGAAGCCATAATAGTATTTTTGAATTTTTTTGCTATTTTTTTGGAATTTCCTATTACGTTTCGGGTTGGAACGGAACGGAACGATAGTATTTATTTTCTCTCTTTCTCATACTTTTCCAACCTATGTTGGCTTGAAATGAAACCATAATAGTATTTTCGAATTTTTTTAATTTTTTTGCTATTTTTTTGTGATTTTCTATTACGCGTCGGGTTGGAACGGAACGGAACAGAACAGTAATTTTTATTCTCTCTCTTTCTCAGCCATTTCCAACCTATGTTGGCTTGAAATGAAGCCATAATAGTATTGTTGAATTTTTTTGCTATTTTTTTGGAATTTTCTATTACGTTTCGGGTTAGAACGGAACGGAACGATAGTACTTATTTTCTCTCTTTCTCATACTTTTCCAACCTATGTTGGCTTGAAATTAAGCCATAATAGTATTTTCGAATTTTTTAATTTTTTTGCTATTTTTTTGGAATTTTTTATTACCCTTCGGGTTGGAACGGAACGGAACAGTAATTTTTATTTTCTCTCTTTCTCAGCCTTTTCCGACCTATGTTGGCTTGAAATGAAGCTATAATGGTATTTTCTAATTTTTTTGCTATTTTTTTGGAATTTTCTATTACGCTTCGGGTTGGAGTGGAATGGAACGATAGTACTTATTTTCTCTCTTTCTCGTACTTTTCCAACCTATGTTGGCTTGAAATGAAGCCATAATAGTATTGTTGAATTTTTTTGCTATTTTTTTGGAATATTCTATTACGTTTCGGGTTGGAAAGGAACGGAATGATAGTACTTATTTTCTCCCTTTCTCATACTTTTCCAACCTATGTTGGCTTGAAATGAAGCCATAATAGTATTTTCGATTTTTTTGAATTTTGTAGCTATTTTTTTGGAATTTTCAATTACGCGTCGGGTTCGAACGGAACGGAACAGTAATTTTTATTTTCTCTCTTTCTCAGCCTTTTCCAACCTATGTTGGCTTGAAATGAAGCCATAATGGTATTTTTGAATATTTTTAATTTTTTTGCTTTTTTTTTTGAATTTTTTATTGCCCGTCGGGTAGAAACGGAACGGAAAGACAATTTTTATTTCTTCTCTTTCTCAGCCTTTTCCATCCTATTTTGACTTGAAATGAACCCTTAACGGTATTTTTTAATTTATTCAATTTTTTTGCAATTTTTTTTTAATTTTCTAATACGCACGGGTTGTAACGAAACGGAATAGTAATTTTTATTTTCTCTCTTTCTCAGCCTTTCCCAACCTATGTTGGCTTGAAATGAAGCTATAATGGTATTTTTGAGTTTTTTCAATTTTTTTGCTATTTTTTTGGAATTTTCTATTACGTTTCGGGTTGGAACGGAACGGAACCATAGTAGTTATTTTCTCTCTTTCTCATACTTTTCCAACCTATGTTGGCTTGAAATTAAGCCATAATAGTATTTTCGAATTTTTTGTATTTTTTGCTATTTTTTTGGAATTTTCTATTGCGCGTCGGGTTGGAATGGAACGGAACAGTAATTTTTATTTTCTCTCTTTCTCAGCCTATTCCGACCTACATTGGCTTGAAATGAAGCTATAATGGTATTTTTTATTTTTTTGAATTTTTTGGCTATTTTTTTGGAATTTTCTATTACGCTTCGTGTTGGAACGGAATGGAACGATAGTACTTATTTTCTCTCTTTCTCATACTTTTCCAACCTATGTTGGCTTGAAATGAAGCCATAATAGTATTTTTGAATTTTTTTGCTAGTTTTTTAGAATTTTCTAATACGCGTCGGGTTGGAACGGAACGGAACAGTAATTTTTATTTTCTCCCTTTCTCAGCCTTTTCCAACTAATGTTGGCTTGAAATGAAGCCATAACTGTATTTTTGAATTTTTTTGCTAGTTTTTTGGTATTTTCTAATATGTGTCAGGTTGGAACGAAACGAAACGATAATTTTTATTCTCTCTCTTTTTCAGCCTTTTCCAACCTGTTTTGGTTTGAAATGAAGCCATAATGGTATTTTTGAATTTTTTGAATTTTTTTGATAGTGTTTTGGAATTTTCTAATACGCGTCGGGTTGGAACGGAATGAAACAATAATTTTTACTTTCTCTCTTTCTCAGCCTCTTCCAACCAATATTGGCTTGAAATGAAGACATAATGGTATTTTTAAATATTTTTAATTTTTTTTCTATTTTTTTTGAATTTTTTATTACCCGTCGGGTAGGAACGGAACGGAAAGACAATTTTTATTTCTTCTCTTTCTCAGCCTTTTCCAACCTATTTTGGCTTGAAATGAACCCTTAACGGTATTTTTTAATTTATTAAGTTTTTTTGCTATTTTTTTTTTAATTTTCTAATACGCGTCGGGTTGGAACGAAACGGAACAGTAATTTTTATTTTCTCTCTTTCTCAGCCTTTCCCAACCTATGTTGGCTTGAAATGAAGCCATAATAGTATTGTTGAATTTTTTTGCTATTTTTTTTGGAATTTTCTATTACGTTTCGGGTTGGAACGAAACGGAACAGTAATTTTTATTTTCTCTCTTTCTCAGCCTTTCCCAACATATGTTGGCTTGAAATGAAGCTATAATGGTATTTTTTAATTTTTTGAATTTTTTTGCTATTTTTTTGGAATTTTCTATTACGCTTCGTGTTTGAACGGAATGGAACCATATTACTTATTTTCTCTCTTTCTCATACTTTTCCAACCTATGTTGGCTTGAAATGAAGCCATAATAGTATTTTTGAATTTTTTTGCTATTTTTTTGGAATTTCCTATTACGTTTCGGGTTGGAACGGAACGGAACGATAGTATTTATTTTCTCTCTTTCTCAAACTTTTCCAACCTATGTTGGCTTGAAATGAAACCATAATAGTATTTTCGAATTTTTTAATTTTTTTGCTATTTTTTTGTAATTTTCTATTACGCGTTGGGTTGGAACGGAACGGAACAGTAATTTTTATTTTCTCTCTTTCTCAGCCTTTTCCAACTAATGTTGGCTTGAAATGAAGCCATAACTGTATTTTTGAATTTTTTGAATTTTTTTGCTAGTTTTTTGGAATTTTCTAATACGCGTCAGGTTGGAACGAAACGAAACGATAATTTTTATTCTCTCTCTTTTTCAGCCTTTTCCAACCTGTTTTGGTTTGAAATGAAGCCATAATGGTATTTTTGAATTTTTTGAATTTTTTTGATAGTTTTTTGGAATTTTTTAATGCGCGTCGGGTTGGAACGGAATGAAACAATAATTTTTACTTTCTCTCTTTCTCAGCCTCTTCCAACCAATATTGGCTTGAAATGAAGCCATAATGGTATTTTTGAATATTTTTAATTTTTTTTCTATTTTTTTTGAATTTTTTATTACCCGTCGGGTAGGAACGGAACGGAAAGACAATTTTTATTTCTTCTCTTTTTCAGCCTTTTCCAACCTATTTTGGCTTGAAATGAACCCTTAACGGTATTTTTTAATTTATTCAATTTTTTTGCTATTTTTTTTTAATTTTCTAATACGCGTCTGGTTGTAACGAAACGGAACAGTAATTTTTATTTTCTCTCTTTCTCAGCCTTTCCCAACCTATGTTGGCTTGAAATGAAGCTATAATGGTATTTTTGAGTTTTTTCTATTTTTTTGCTATTTTTTTGGAATTTTCTATTACGTTTCGGGTTGGAACGGAACGGAACCATAGTAGTTATGTTCTCTCTTTCTCATACTTTTCCAACCTATGTTGGCTTGAAATTAAGCCATAATAGTATTTTCGAATTTTTTGAATTTTTTGCTATTTTTTTGGAATTTTCTATTGCGCGTCGGGTTGGAACGGAACGGAACAGTAATTTTTATTTTCTCTCTTTCTCAGCCTATTCCGACCTACGTTGGCTTGAAATGAAGCTATAATGGTATTTTTTAATTTTTTGAATTTTTTGGCTATTTTTTTGGAATTTTCTATTACGCTTCGTGTTGGAACGGAATGGAACGATAGTACTTATTTTCTCTCTTTCTCATACTTTTCCAACCTATGTTGGCTTGAAATGAAGCCATAATAGTATTTTTGAATTTTTTTGCTATTTTTTTAGAATTTTCTAATATGCGTCGGGTTGGAACGGAACGGAACGGAACAGTAATTTTTATTTTCTCTCTTTCTCAGCCTTTTCCAACTAATGTTGGCTTGAAATGAAGCCATAACTGTATTTTTGAATTTTTTGAATTTTTTTGCTAGTTTTTTGGAATTTTCTAATACGCGTCAGGTTGGAACGAAACGAAACGATAATTTTTATTCTCTCTCTTTTTCAGCCTTTTCCAACCTGTTTTGGTTTGAAATGAAGCCATAATGGTATTTTTGAATTTTTTGAATTTTTTTGATAGTTTTTTGGAATTTTTTAATACGCGTCGGGTTGGAACGGAATGAAACAATAATTTTTACTTTCTCTCTTTCTCAGCCTCTTCCAACCAATATTGGCTTGAAATGAAGCCATAATGGTATTTTTGAATATTTTTAATTTTTTTTCTATTTTTTTTGAATTTTTTATTACCCGTCGGGTAGGAACGGAACGGAAAGACAATTTTTATTTCTTCTCTTTCTCAGCCTTTTCCAACCTATTTTGGCTTGAAATGAACCCTTAACGGTATTTTTTAATTTATTCAGTTTTTTTGCTATTTTTTTTTTAATTTTCTAATACGCGTCGGGTTGGAACGAAACGGAACAGTAATTTTTATTTTCTCTCTTTCTCAGCCTTTCCCAACCTATGTTGGCTTGAAATGAAGCTATAATGGTATTTTTGAGTTTTTCAATTTTTTTGCTATTTTTTTGGAATTTTCTATTATGTTTCGGGTTGGAACGAAACGGAACCATAGTACTTATTTTCTCTCTTTCTCATACTTTTCCAACCTATGTTGGCTTGAAATGAAGCCATAATAGTATTTTCGAATTTTTCGAATTTTTTGCTATTTTTTTGGAATTTTCTATTACGCTTCGTGTTGGAACGGAATGGAACGATAGTACTTATTTTCTCTCTTTCTCACACTTTTCCAACCTATGTTGGCTTGAAATGAAGCCATAATAGTATTTTCGAATTTTTTTGCTATTTTTTTAGAATTTTCTAATACGCGTCGGGTTGGAACGGAACGGAACAGTAATTTTTATTTTCTCTCTTTCTCAGCCTATTCTGACCTACGTTGGCTTGAAATGAAGCTATAATGGTATTTTTTAATTTTTTTAATTTTTTTGCTATTTTTTTGGAATTTTCTATTACGCTTCGTGTTGGAACGGAATGGAACGATAGTACTTATTTTCTCTCTTTCTCATACTTTTCCAACCTATGTTGGCTTGAAATGAAGCCATAATAGTATTTTTGAATTTTTTTGCTAGTTTTTTAGAATTTTCTAATACGCGTCGGGTTGGAACGGAACGGAACAGTAATTTTTATTTTCTCCCTTTCTCAGCCTTTTCCAACTAATGTTGGCTTGAAATGAAGCCATAACTGTATTTTTGAATTTTTTTGCTAGTTTTTTGGTATTTTCTAATATGTGTCAGGTTGGAACGAAACGAAACGATAATTTTTATTCTCTCTCTTTTTCAGCCTTTTCCAACCTGTTTTGGTTTGAAATGAAGCCATAATGGTATTTTTGAATTTTTTGAATTTTTTTGATAGTGTTTTGGAATTTTCTAATACGCGTCGGGTTGGAACGGAATGAAACAATAATTTTTACTTTCTCTCTTTCTCAGCCTCTTCCAACCAATATTGGCTTGAAATGAAGACATAATGGTATTTTTAAATATTTTTAATTTTTTTTCTATTTTTTTTGAATTTTTTATTACCCGTCGGGTAGGAACGGAACGGAAAGACAATTTTTATTTCTTCTCTTTCTCAGCCTTTTCCAACCTATTTTGGCTTGAAATGAACCCTTAACGGTATTTTTTAATTTATTAAGTTTTTTTGCTATTTTTTTTTTAATTTTCTAATACGCGTCGGGTTGGAACGAAACGGAACAGTAATTTTTATTTTCTCTCTTTCTCAGCCTTTCCCAACCTATGTTGGCTTGAAATGAAGCCATAATAGTATTGTTGAATTTTTTTGCTATTTTTTTTGGAATTTTCTATTACGTTTCGGGTTGGAACGAAACGGAACAGTAATTTTTATTTTCTCTCTTTCTCAGCCTTTCCCAACCTATGTTGGCTTGAAATGAAGCTATAATGGTATTTTTTAATTTTTTGAATTTTTTTGCTATTTTTTTGGAATTTTCTATTACGCTTCGTGTTTGAACGGAATGGAACCATATTACTTATTTTCTCTCTTTCTCATACTTTTCCAACCTATGTTGGCTTGAAATGAAGCCATAATAGTATTTTTGAATTTTTTTGCTATTTTTTTGGAATTTCCTATTACGTTTCGGGTTGGAACGGAACGGAACGATAGTATTTATTTTCTCTCTTTCTCATACTTTTCCAACCTATGTTGGCTTGAAATGAAACCATAATAGTATTTTCGAATTTTTTAATTTTTTTGCTATTTTATTGTAATTTTCTATTACGCGTTGGGTTGGAACGGAACGGAACAGTAATTTTTATTTTCTCTCTTTCTCAGCCTTTTCCAACTAATGTTGGCTTGAAATGAAGCCATAACTGTATTTTTGAATTTTTTGAATTTTTTTGCTAGTTTTTTGGAATTTTCTAATACGCGTCAGGTTGGAACGAAACGAAACGATAATTTTTATTCTCTCTCTTTTTCAGCCTTTTCCAACCTGTTTTGGTTTGAAATGAAGCCATAATGGTATTTTTGAATTTTTTGAATTTTTTTGATAGTTTTTTGGAATTTTTTAATGCGCGTCGGGTTGGAACGGAATGAAACAATAATTTTTACTTTCTCTCTTTCTCAGCCTCTTCCAACCAATATTGGCTTGAAATGAAGCCATAATGGTATTTTTGAATATTTTTAATTTTTTTTCTATTTTTTTTGAATTTTTTATTACTCGTCGGGTAGGAACGGAACGGAAAGACAATTTTTATTTCTTCTCTTTTTCAGCCTTTTCCAACCTATTTTGGCTTGAAATGAACCCTTAACGGTATTTTTTAATTTATTCAATTTTTTTGCTATTTTTTTTTAATTTTCTAATACGCGTCTGGTTGTAACGAAACGGAACAGTAATTTTTATTTTCTCTCTTTCTCAGCCTTTCCCAACCTATGTTGGCTTGAAATGAAGCTATAATGGTATTTTTGAGTTTTTTCTATTTTTTTGCTATTTTTTTGGAATTTTCTATTACGTTTCGGGTTGGAACGGAACGGAACCATAGTAGTTATGTTCTCTCTTTCTCATACTTTTCCAACCTATGTTGGCTTGAAATTAAGCCATAATAGTATTTTCGAATTTTTTGAATTTTTTGCTATTTTTTTGGAATTTTCTATTGCGCGTCGGGTTGGAACGGAACGGAACAGTAATTTTTATTTTCTCTCTTTCTCAGCCTATTCCGACCTACGTTGGCTTGAAATGAAGCTATAATGGTATTTTTTAATTTTTTGAATTTTTTGGCTATTTTTTTGGAATTTTCTATTACGCTTCGTGTTGGAACGGAATGGAACGATAGTACTTATTTTCTCTCTTTCTCATACTTTTCCAACCTATGTTGGCTTGAAATGAAGCCATAATAGTATTTTTGAATTTTTTTGCTATTTTTTTAGAATTTTCTAATACGCGTCGGGTTGGAACGGAACGGAACGGAACAGTAATTTTTATTTTCTCTCTTTCTCAGCCTTTTCCAACTAATGTTGGCTTGAAATGAAGCCATAACTGTATTTTTGAATTTTTTGAATTTTTTTGCTAGTTTTTTGGAATTTTCTAATACGCGTCAGGTTGGAACGAAACGAAACGATAATTTTTATTCTCTCTCTTTTTCAGCCTTTTCCAACCTGTTTTGGTTTGAAATGAAGCCATAATGGTATTTTTGAATTTTTTGAATTTTTTTGATAGTTTTTTGGAATTTTTTAATACGCGTCGGGTTGGAACGGAATGAAACAATAATTTTTACTTTCTCTCTTTCTCAGCCTCTTCCAACCAATATTGGCTTGAAATGAAGCCATAATGGTATTTTTGAATATTTTTAATTTTTTTTCTATTTTTTTTGAATTTTTTATTACCCGTCGGGTAGGAACGGAACGGAAAGACAAATTTTATTTCTTCTCTTTCACAGCCTTTTCCAACCTATTTTGGCTTGAAATGAACCCTTAACGGTATTTTTTAATTTATTCAGTTTTTTTGCTATTTTTTTTTTAATTTTCTAATACGCGTCGGGTTGGAACGAAACGGAACAGTAATTTTTATTTTCTCTCTTTCTCAGCCTTTCCCAACCTATGTTGGCTTGAAATGAAGCTATAATGGTATTTTTGAGTTTTTCAATTTTTTTGCTATTTTTTTGGAATTTTCTATTATGTTTCGGGTTGGAACGAAACGGAACCATAGTACTTATTTTCTCTCTTTCTCATACTTTTCCAACCTATGTTGGCTTGAAATGAAGCCATAATAGTATTTTCGAATTTTTTGAATTTTTTGCTATTTTTTTGGAATTTTCTTTTGCGCGTCGGGTTGGAACGGAACGAAACAGTAATTTTTATTTTCTCTCTTTCTCAGCCTATTCCGACCTACGTTGGCTTGAAATGAAGCTATAATGGTATTTTTTAATTTTTTTAATTTTTTTGCTATTTTTTTGGAATTTTCTATTACGCTTTGTGTTGGAACGGAATGGAACGATAGTACTTATTTTCTCTCTTTCTCACACTTTTCCAACCTATGTTGGCTTGAAATGAAGCCATAATAGTATTTTTGAATTTTTTTGCTATTTTTTTAGAATTTTCTAATACGCGTCGGGTTGGAACGGAACGGAACAGTAATTTTTATTTTCTCTCTTTCTCAGCCTATTCTGACCTACGTTGGCTTGAAATGAAGCTATAATGGTATTTTTTAATTTTTTTAATTTTTTTGCTATTTTTTTGGAATTTTCTATTACGCTTCGTGTTGGAACGGAATGGAACGATGGTACTTATTTTCTCTCTTTCTCATACTTTTCCAGCCTATGTTGGCTTGAAATGAAGCCATAATAGTATTTTCGAATTTTTTGAATTTTTTGCTATTTTTTTGGAATTTTCTTTTGCGCGTCGGGTTGGAACGGAACGGAACAGTAATTTTTATTTTCTCTCTTTCTCAGCCTATTCCGACCTACGTTGGCTTGAAATGAAGCTATAATGGTATTTTTTAATTTTTTTAATTTTTTTGCTATTTTTTTGGAATTTTCTATTACGCTTCGTGTTGGAACGGAATGGAACGATAGTACTTATTTTCTCTCTTTCTCATACTTTTCCAACCTATGTTGGCTTGAAATGAAGCCATAATAGTATTTTTGAATTTTTTTGCTATTTTTTTAGAATTTTCTAATACGCGTCGGGTTGGAACGGAACGGAACAGTAATTTTTATTTTCTCTCTTTCTCAGCCTTTTCCAACCTATGTTGGCTTGAAATGAAGCCATAATGGTGTTTCTGAATTTTTTTAATTTTTTTGCTATTTTTGTGGAATTTTCTATTACCCATCGGGTAGGAACGGAACGGAAAGATAATTTTTATTTTTTCTCTTTCTCAGCCTTTTCCAACCTATTTTGGCTTGAAATGAACCCTTAACGGTATTTTTTAATTTATTGAATTTTTTTGCTATTTTTTTGGAATTTTTTAATACGCGTCAGGTTGGAATGGAACGGAACAGTAATTTTTATTTTCTCTCTTTCTCAGCCTTTCCCAACCTATGTTGGCTTGAAATGAAGCTATAATGGTATTTTTGAGTTTTTCAATTTTTTTGCTATTTTTTTGGAATTTTCTATTTTGTTTCGGGTTGGAACGAAACGGAACCATAGTACTTATTTTCTCTCTTTCTCATACTTTTCCAACCTATGTTGGCTTGAAATGAAGCCATAATAGTATTTTCGAATTTTTTGAATTTTTTGCTATTTTTTTGGATTTTTCTTTTGCGCGTCGGGTTGGAACGGAACGGAACAGTAATTTTTATTTTCTCTCTTTCTCAGCCTATTCTGACCTACGTTGGCTTGAAATGAAGCTATAATGGTATTTTTTAATTTTTTTAATTTTTTTGCTATTTTTTTGAAATTTTCTATTACGCTTCGTGTTGGAACGGAATGGAACGATGGTACTTATTTTCTCTCTTTCTCATACTTTTCCAACTTATGTTGGCTTGAAATGAAGCCATAATAGTATTTTCGAATTTTTTGAATTTTTTGCTATTTTTTTGGAATTTTCTTTTGCGCGTCGGGTTGGAACGGAACGGAACAGTAATTTTTATTTTCTCTCTTTCTCAGCCTATTCCGACCTACGTTGGCTTGAAATGAAGCTATAATGGTATTTTTTAATTTTTTTAATTTTTTTGCTATTTTTTTGGAATTTTCTATTACGCTTCGTGTTGGAACGGAATGGAACGATAGTACTTATTTTCTCTCTTTCTCACACTTTTCCAACCTATGTTGGCTTGAAATGAAGCCATAATAGTATTTTTGAATTTTTTTGCTATTTTTTTAGAATTTTCTAATACGCGTCGGGTTGGAACGGAACGGAACAGTAATTTTTATTTTCTCTCTTTCTCAGCCTATTCTGACCTACGTTGGCTTGAAATGAAGCTATAATGGTATTTTTTAATTTTTTTAATTTTTTTGCTATTTTTTTGGAATTTTCTATTACGCTTCGTGTTGGAACGGAATGGAACGATAGTACTTATTTTCTCTCTTTCTCATACTTTTCCAACCTATGTTGGCTTGAAATGAAGCCATAATAGTATTTTTGAATTTTTTTGCTTTTTTTTTAGAATTTTCTAATACGCGTCGGGTTGGAACGGAACGGAACAGTAATTTTTATTTTCTCTCTTTCTCAGCCTATTCTGACCTACGTTGGCTTGAAATGAAGCTATAATGGTATTTTTTAATTTTTTTAATTTTTTTGCAATTTTTTTGGAATTTTCTATTACGCTTCGTGTTGGAACGGAATGGAACGATGGTACTTATTTTCTCTCTTTCTCATACTTTTCCAGCCTATGTTGGCTTGAAATGAAGCCATAATAGTATTTTCGAATTTTTTGAATTTTTTGCTATTTTTTTGGAATTTTCTTTTGCGCGTCGGGTTGGAACGGAACGGAACAGTAATTTTTATTTTCTCTCTTTCTCAGCCTATTCCGACCTACGTTGGCTTGAAATGAAGCTATAATGGTATTTTTTAATTTTTTTAATTTTTTTGCTATTTTTTTGGAATTTTCTATTACGCTTCGTGTTGGAACGGAATGGAACGATAGTACTTATTTTCTCTCTTTCTCACACTTTTCCAACCTATGTTGGCTTGAAATGAAGCCATAATAGTATTTTTGAATTTTTTTGCTATTTTTTTATAATTTTCTAATACGCGTCGGGTTGGAACGGAACGGAACAGTAATTTTTATTTTCTCTCTTTCTCAGCCTATTCTGACCTACGTTGGCTTGAAATGAAGCTATAATGGTATTTTTTAAATTTTTTAATTTTTTTGCTATTTTTTTGGAATTTTCTATTACGCTTCGTGTTGGAACGGAATGGAACGATAGTACTTATTTTCTCTCTTTCTCATACTTTTCCAACCTATGTTGGCTTGAAATGAAGCCATAATAGTATTTTTGAATTTTTTTGCTATTTTTTTAGAATTTTCTAATACGCGTCTGGTTGGAACGGAACGGAACAGTAATTTTTATTTTCTCTCTTTCTCAGCCTTTTCCAACCTTTGTTGGCTTGAAATGAAGCCATAATGGTGTTTCTGAATTTTTTTAATTTTTTTGCTATTTTTGTGGAATTTTCTATTACCCATCGGGTAGGAACGGAACGGAAAGATAATTTTTATTTTTTCTCTTTCTCAGCCTTTTCCAACCTATTTTGGCTTGAAATGAACCCTTAACGGTATTTTTTAATTTATTGAATTTTTTTGCTATTTTTTTGGAATTTTTTAATACGCGTCAGGTTGGAATGGAACGGAACAGTAATTTTTATTTTCTCTCTTTCTCAGCCTTTTCCAACCTATGTTGGCTTGAAATAAAGCCATAATGGTATTTTTGGACTTTTTTAATTTTTTTGCTATTTTTTTGGAATTTTCTATTACCTATCGGGTCGGAAAGGAACGGAAAGACAATTTTTATTTTTTCTCTTTCTCAGCCTTTTCCAACCTATTTGGGCTGGAAATGACGCTAGAATGGTTCTTTTTTCATTTTTTTCGTTTTTTTGCTATTTCTTTTTGGAATTTTCTATTACGTGTCAGGTAGGAACGAAACGGAACGATAATTTTTATTTTCTCTCTTTCTGAGCCTTTTCCAACCTGTTTTGGCTTGAAATGAAACCATAATGGTTTTTTTTTTAATTCTTTGAATTTTTTTGCTATTTTTTTGGAATTTTCTATGATGCATCGGGTCGGAATGGAGCGAAACAATAGTGCTTATTTTCTCTCTTTCTCATACTTTTCCAACCAATGTTGGCTTGAAATGAAGCCATAATGGTATTTTTTAATTTATTGAATTTTTTTGCTATTTTTTTGGAATTTTTTAATACGCGTCAGGTTGGAATGGAACGGAACAGTAATTTTTATTTTCTCTCTTTCTCAGCCTATTCCGACCTACGTTGGCTTGAAATGAAGCTATAATGGTATTTTTTAATTTTTTGAATTTTTTGGCTATTTTTTTGGAATTTTCTATTACGCTTCGTGTTGGAACGGAATGGAACGATAGTACTTATTTTCTCTCTTTCTCATACTTTTCCAACCTATGTTGGCTTGAAATGAAGCCATAATAGTATTTTTGAATTTTTTTGCTATTTTTTTAGAATTTTCTAATACGCGTCGGGTTGGAACGGAACGGAACAGTAATTTTTATTTTCTCTCTTTCTCAGCCTTTTCCAACTAATGTTGGCTTGAAATGAAGCCATAACTGTATTTTTGAATTTTTTGAATTTTTTTGCTAGTTTTTTGGAATTTTCTAATACGCGTCAGGTTGGAACGAAACGAAACGATAATTTTTATTCTCTCTCTTTTTCAGCCTTTTCCATCCTGTTTTGGTTTGAAATGAAGCCATAATTGTATTTTTGAATTTTTTGAATTTTTTTGATAGTTTTTTGGAATTTTTTAATACGCGTCGGGTTGGAACGAAATGAAACAATAATTTTTACTTTCTCTCTTTCTCAGCCTCTTCCAACCAATATTGGCTTGAAATGAAGCCATAATGGTATTTTTGAATATTTTTAATTTTTTTTCTATTTTTTTTGAATTTTTTATTACCCGTCGGGTAGGAACGGAACGGAAAGACAATTTTTATTTCTTCTCTTTCTCAGCCTTTTCCAACCTATTTTGGCTTGAAATGAACCCTTAACGGTATTTTTTAATTTATTCAGTTTTTTTGCTATTTTTTTTTTAATTTTCTAATACGCGTCGGGTTGGAACGAAACGGAACAGTAATTTTTATTTTCTCTCTTTCTCAGCCTTTCCCAACCTATGTTGGCTTGAAATGAAACTATAATGGTATTTTTGAGTTTTTCAATTTTTTTGCTATTTTTTTGGAATTTTCTATTATGTTTCGGGTTGGAACGAAACGGAACCATAGTACTTATTTTCTCTCTTTCACATACTTTTCCAACCTATGTTGGCTTGAAATGAAGCCATAATAGTATTTTCGAATTTTTTGAATTTTTTGCTATTTTTTTGGAATTTTCTTTTGCGCGTCGGGTTGGAACGGAACGGAACAGTAATTTTTATTTTCTCTCTTTCTCAGCCTATTCCGACCTACGTTGGCTTGAAATGAAGCTATAATGGTATTTTTTAATTTTTTTAATTTTTTTGCTATTTTATTGGAATTTTCTATTACGCTTCGTGTTGGAACGGAATGGAACGATAGTACTTATTTTCTCTCTTTCTCACACTTTTCCAACCTATGTTGGCTTGAAATGAAGCCATAATAGTATTTTTGAATTTTTTTGCTATTTTTTTAGAATTTTCTAATACGCGTCGGGTTGGAACGGAACGGAACAGTAATTTTTATTTTCTCTCTTTCTCAGCCTATTCTGACCTACGTTGGCTTGAAATGAAGCTATAATGGTATTTTTTAATTTTTTTAATTTTTTTGCTATTTTTTTGGAATTTTCTATTACGCTTCGTGTTGGAACGGAATGGAACGATAGTACTTATTTTCTCTCTTTCTCATACTTTTCCAACCTATGTTGGCTTGAAATGAAGCCATAATAGTATTTTTGAATTTTTTTGCTATTTTTTTAGAATTTTCTAATACGCGTCGGGTTGGAACGGAACGGAACAGTAATTTTTATTTTCTCTCTTTCTCAGCCTATTCTGACCTACGTTGGCTTGAAATGAAGCTATAATGGTATTTTTTAATTTTTTTGCTATTTTTTTGGAATTTTCTATTACGCTTCGTGTTGGAACGGAATGGAACGATGGTACTTATTTTCTCTCTTTCTCATACTTTTCCAACCTATGTTGGCTTGAAATGAAGCCATAATAGTATTTTCGAATTTTTTGAATTTTTTGCTATTTTTTTGGAATTTTCTATTACGCTTCGTGTTGGAACGGAATGGAACGATAGTACTTATTTTCTCTCTTTCTCACACTTTTCCAACCTATGTTGGCTTGAAATGAAGCCATAATAGTATTTTTGAATTTTTTTGCTATTTTTTTAGAATTTTCTAATACGCGTCGGGTTGGAACGGAATGGAACGATAGTACTTATTTTCTCTCTTTCTCATACTTTTCCAACCTATGTTGGCTTGAAATGAAGCCATAATAGTATTTTTGAATTTTTTTGCTATTTTTTTAGAATTTTCTAATACGCGTCGGGTTGGAACGGAACGGAACAGTAATTTTTATTTTCTCTCTTTCTCAGCCTTTTCCAACCTATGTTGGCTTGAAATGAAGCTATAATGGTATTTTTTATTTTTTTTTATTTTTTTGCTATTTTTTTGGAATTTTCTATTACGCTTCGTGTTGGAACGGAATGGAACGATAGTTCTTATTTTCTCTATTTCTCACACTTTTCCAACCTATGTTGGCTTGAAATGAAGCCATAATAGTATTTTTGAATTTTTTTGCTATTTTTTTAGAATTTTCTAATACGCGTCGGGTTGGAACGGAACGGAACAGTAATTTTTATTTTCTCTCTTTCTCAGCCTATTCCGACCTACGTTGGCTTGAAATGAAGCTATAATGGTATTTTTTATTTTTTTTTATTTTTTTGCTATTTTTTTGGAATTTTCTATTACGCTTCGTGTTGGAACGGAATGGAACGATAGTACTTATTTTCTCTCTTTCTCACACTTTTCCAACCTATGTTGGCTTGAAATGAAGCCATAATAGTATTTTTGAATTTTTTTGCTATTTTTTTAGAATTTTCTAATACGCGTCGGGTTGGAACGGAACGGAACAGTAATTTTTATTTTCTCTCTTTCTCAGCCTATTCTGACCTACGTTGGCTTGAAATGAAGCTATAATGGTATTTTTTAATTTTTTTGCTATTTTTTTGGAATTTTCTATTACGCTTCGTGTTGGAACGGAATGGAACGATAGTACTTATTTTCTCTCTTTCTCATACTTTTCCAACCTATGTTGGCTTGAAATGAAGCCATAATAGTATTTTTGAATTTTTTTGCTATTTTTTTAGAATTTTCTAATACGCGTCGGGTTGGAACGGAACGGAACAGTAATTTTTATTTTCTCTCTTTCTCAGCCTTTTCCAACCTATGTTGGCTTGAAATGAAGCCATAATGGTATTTCTGAATTTTTTTAATTTTTTTGCTATTTTTGTGGAATTTTCTATTACCCATCGGGTAGGAACGGAACGGAAAGATAATTTTTATTTTTTCTCTTTCTCAGCCTTTTCCAACCTATTTTGGCTTGAAATGAACCCTTAACGGTATTTTTTAATTTATTGAATTTTTTTGCTATTTTTTTGGAATTTTTTAATACGCGTCAGGTTGGAATGGAACGGAACAGTAATTTTTATTTTCTCTCTTTCTCAGCCTATTCCGACCTACGTTGGCTTGAAATGAAGCTATAATGGTATTTTTTAATTTTTTGAATTTTTTGGCTATTTTTTTGGAATTTTCTATTACGTTTCGTGTTGGAACGGAATGGAACGATAGAACTTATTTTCTCTCTTTCTCATACTTTTCCAACCTATGTTGGCTTGAAATGAAGCCATAATAGTATTTTTGAATTTTTTTGCTATTTTTTTAGAATTTTCTAATACGCGTCGGGTTGGAACGGAACGGAACAGTAATTTTTATTTTCTCTCTTTCTCAGCCTTTTCCAACTAATGTTGGCTTGAAATGAAGCCATAACTGTATTTTTGAATTTTTTGAATTTTTTTGCTAGTTTTTTGGAATTTTCTAATACGCGTCAGGTTGGAACGAAACGAAACGATAATTTTTATTCTCTCTCTTTTTCAGCCTTTTCCAACCTGTTTTGGTTTGAAATGAAGCCATAATGGTATTTTTGAATTTTTTGAATTTTTTTGATAGTTTTTTGGAATTTTTTAATACGCGTCGGGTTGGAACGGAATGAAACAATAATTTTTACTTTCTCTCTTTCTCAGCCTCTTCCAACCAATATTGGCTTGAAATGAAGCCATAATGGTATTTTTGAATATTTTTAATTTTTTTTCTATTTTTTTTGAATTTTTTATTACCCGTCGGGTAGGAACGGAACGGAAAGACAATTTTTATTTCTTCTCTTTCTCAGCCTTTTCCAACCTATTTTGGCTTGAAATGAACCCTTAACGGTATTTTTTAATTTATTCAGTTTTTTTGCTATTTTTTTTTTAATTTTCTAATACGCGTCGGGTTGGAACGAAACGGAACAGTAATTTTTATTTTCTCTCTTTCTCAGCCTTTCCCAACCTATGTTGGCTTGAAATGAAGCTATAATGGTATTTTTGAGTTTTTCAATTTTTTTGCTATTTTTTTGGAATTTTCTATTATGTTTCGGGTTGGAACGAAACGGAACCATAGTACTTATTTTCTCTCTTTCTCATACTTTTCCAACCTATGTTGGCTTGAAATGAAGCCATAATAGTATTTTCGAATTTTTCGAATTTTTTGCTATTTTTTTGGAATTTTCTATTACGCTTCGTGTTGGAACGGAATGGAACGATAGTACTTATTTTCTCTCTTTCTCACACTTTTCCAACCTATGTTGGCTTGAAATGAAGCCATAATAGTATTTTCGAATTTTTTTGCTATTTTTTTAGAATTTTCTAATACGCGTCGGGTTGGAACGGAACGGAACAGTAATTTTTATTTTCTCTCTTTCTCAGCCTATTCTGACCTACGTTGGCTTGAAATGAAGCTATAATGGTATTTTTTAATTTTTTTAATTTTTTTGCTATTTTTTTGGAATTTTCTATTACGCTTCGTGTTGGAACGGAATGGAACGATGGTACTTATTTTCTCTATTTCTCATACTTTTCCAACCTATGTTGGCTTGAAATGAAGACATAATAGTATTTTCGAAATTTTTGAATTTTTTGCTATTTTTTTGGAATTTTCTTTTGCGCGTCGGGTTGGAACGGAACGGAACGATAGTACTTATTTTCTCTCTTTCTCACACTTTTCCAACCTATGTTGGCTTGAAATGAAGCCATAATAGTATTTTTGAATTTTTTTGCTATTTTTTTAGAATTTTCTAATACGCGTCGGGTTGGAACGGAACGGAACAGTAATTTTTATTTTCTCTCTTTCTCAGCCTATTCCGACCTACGTTGGCTTGAAATGAAGCTGTAATGGTATTTTTTATTTATTTTTTATTTTTTTGCTATTTTTTTGGAATTTTCTATTACGCTTCGTGTTGGAACGGAATGGAACGATAGTACTTATTTTCTCTCTTTCTCACACTTTTCCAACCTATGTTGGCTTGAAATGAAGCCATAATAGTATTTTTGAATTTTTTTGCTATTTTTTTAGAATTTTCTAATACGCGTCGGGTTGGAACGGAACGGAACAGTAATTTTTATTTTCTCTCTTTCTCAGCCTTTTCCAACCTATGTTGGCTTGAAATGAAGCCATAATGGTATTTTTGAATTTTTTTAATTTTTTTGCTATTTTTTTGAATTTTCTATTACCCATCGGGTAGGAACGGAACGGAAAGACAATTTTTATTTTTTCTCTTTCTCAGCCTTTTTCAACCTATTTTGGCTTGAAATGAATCCTTAACGGTATTTTTTAATTTATTTAATTTTTTTGATATTTTTTTGGAATTTTCTAATACACGTAGGGTTGGAACGGAACGGAACAGTAATTTTCATTTTCTCTCTTTCTCAGCCTTTTCCGACCTATGTTGGCTTGAAATGAAGCTATAATGGTATTTTCTAATTTTTTGAATTTTTTTGCTATTTTTTTGGAATTTTCTATTACGCTTCGGGTTGGAGTGGAATGGAACGATAGTACTTATTTTCTCTCTTTCTCGTACTTTTCCAACCTATGTTGGCTTGAAATGAAGCCATAATAGTATTGTTGAATTTTTTTGCTATTTTTTTGGAAATTTCTATTATGTTTCTGGTTGGAACGGAACGGAATTAAAGTACTTATTTTCTCTCTTTCTCATACTTTTCCAACCTATGTTGGCTTGAAATGAAGCCATAATAGTATTTTCGAATTTTTTGAATTTTGTAGCTATTTTTTTGGAATTTTCAATTACGCGTCGGGTTCGAACGGAACGGAACAGTAATTTTTATTTTCTCTCTTTCTCAGCCTTTTCCAACCTATGTTGGCTTGAAATGAAGCCATATTGGTATTTTTGAATATTTTTAATTTTTTTGCTATTTTTTTTGAATTTTTTTTTACCCGTCGGGTAGAAACGGAACGGAAAGACAACTTTTATTTCTTCTCTTTCTCAGCCTTTTCCATCCTATTTTGACTTGAAATGAACCCTTAACGGTATTTTTTAATTTATTCAATTTTTTTGCTATTTTTTTTTAATTTTCTAATACGCGTCGGGTTGTAACGAAACGGAACAGTAATTTTTATTTTCTCTCTTTCTCAGCCTTTCCCAACCTATGTTGGCTTGAAATGAAGCTATAATGGTATTTTTTAATTTTTTGAATTTTTTGCTATTTTTTTGGAATTTTCTATTACGCTTCGTGTTGGAACGGAATGGAACCATATTACTTATTTTCTCTCTTTCTCATACTTTTCCAACCTATGTTGGCTTGAAATGAAGCCATAATAGTATTTTTGAATTTTTTTGCTATATTTTTGGAATTTCCTATTACGTTTCGGGTTGGAACGGAACGGAACGATAGTATTTATTTTCTCTCTTTCTCATACTTTTCCAACCTATGTTGACTTGAAATGAAACCATAATAGTATTTTCGAATTTTTTAATTTTTTTGCTATTTTTTTGTAATTTTCTATTACGCGTCGGGTTGGAACGGAACGGAACAGTAATTTTTATTTTCTCTCTTTCTCAGCCTTTTCCAACCTATGTTGGCTTGAAATGAAGCCATAATAGTGTTGTTGAATTTTTTTGCTATTTTTTTGGAATTTTCTATTACGTTTCGGGTTGGAACGGAACGGAATGATAGTACTTATTTTCTCTCTTTCTCATAATTTTTCAACCTATGTTGGCTTGAAATGAAGCCATAATAGTATTTTCGATTTTTTTGAATTTTGTAGCTATTTTTTTGGAATTTTCAATTACGCTTCGGGTTCGAACGGAACGGAACAGTAATTTTTATTTTCTCTCTTTCTCAGCCTTTTCCAACCTATGTTGGCTTGAAATGAAGCCATAATGGTATTTTTGAATATTTTTAATTTTTTTACTATTTTTTTTGAATTTTTTATTACCCGTCGGGTAGAAACGGAACGGAAAGACAATTTTTATTTTTTCTCTTTCTAAACCTTTTCCAACCTATTTTGGCTTGAAATGAACCCCTTAACGGTATTTTTTAATTTATTGAATTTTTTTGCTATTTTTTTGGAATTTTCTAATACGCGACGGGTTGGAACGGAATGGAGCAGTAATTTTTATTTTCTCTCTTTCTCAGCCTTTTCCAACCTATGTTGGCTTGAAATAAAGCCGTAATGGTATTTTTGAATTTTTTTAATTTTTTGCTATTTTTTTGGAATTTTCTATTACGCGTCGGGTTGGAACGGAACGGAACAGTAATTTTTATTTCTCTCTTTCTCAGCCTTTTCCGACCTATGTTGGCTTTGAATTGAAGCCATAATGGTATTTTTTAATTTTTTTAATTTTTTTGCTATTTTTTTGGAATTTTCTATTACCCATCGGGAAGGAACGGAACGGAAAGACAATTTTTATTTTTTCTCTTTCTCAACCTTTTTCAACCTATTTTGGCTTGAAATGAACCCCTTAACGGTATTTTTTAATTTATTGAATTTTTTTGCTATTTTTTTGGAATTTTCTAATACGCGTCGGGTTTGATTGGAATGGAGCAGTAATTTTTATTTTCTCTCTTTCTCAGCCTTTTCCAACCTATGTTGGCTTGAAATGAAGCCATAATGGTATTTTTGAATTTTTTTAATTTTTTTGCTATTTTTTTGTAATTTTCTATTACGCGTCGGGTTGGAACGGAACGGAACAGTAATTTTTATTTTCTCTCTTTCTCAGACTTTTCCGACCTATGTTGGCTTGAATTTAAGCCATAATGGTATTTTTTAATTTTTTTTAATTTTTTTGCTATATTTTTGGAATTTTCTATTACCCATTGGGTAGGAACGGAACGGAAAGACAATTTTTATTTTTTCTCTTTCTCAGCCTTTTCCAACCTATTTTGGCTTGAAATGAACCCTTAACGGTATTTTTTAATTTATTGAATTTTTTTGCTATTTTTTTGGAATTTTCTAATAAGCGTAGGATTGGAACGAAACGGAACAGTAATTTTTATTTTCTCTCTTTCTCAGCCTTTTCCAACCTATGTTGGCTTGAAATGAAGCCATAATAGTATTTTCGAATTTTTGAATTTTTTGCTCTTTTTTTGGAATTTTCTATTGCCCGTCGGGTTGGAACGGAACGGAACAGTAATTTTTATTTTCTCTCTTTCTCAGCCTATTCCGACCTACGTTGGCTTGAAATGAAGCCATAATAGTATTGTTGAATTTTTTTGCTATTTTTTTGGAATTTTCTATTACGTTTCGGGTTCGAACGGAACGGAACGATAGTACTTATTTTCTCTCTTTCTCATACTTTTCCAACCTATGTTGGCTTGAAATTAAGCCATAATAGTATTTTCGAATTTTTTAATTTTTTTGCTATTTTTTTGGAATTTTTTATTACCCGTCGGGTTGGAACGGAACGGAACAGTAATTTTTATTTTCTCTCTTTCTCAGCCTTTTCCAACCTATGTTGGCTTGAAATGAAGCCATAATGGTATTTTTGAATTTTTTTAATTTTTTTGCTATTTTTTTGAATTTTCTATTACCCATCGGGTAGGAACGGAACGGAAAGACAATTTTTATTTTTTCTCTTTCTCAGCCTTTTTCAACCTATTTTGGCTTGAAATGAATCCTTAACGGTATTTTTTAATTTATTTAATTTTTTTGATATTTTTTTGGAATTTTCTAATACACGTAGGGTTGGAACGGAACGGAACAGTAATTTTCATTTTCTCTCTTTCTCAGCCTTTTCCGACCTATGTTGGCTTGAAATGAAGCTATAATGGTATTTTCTAATTTTTTGAATTTTTTTGCTATTTTTTTGGAATTTTCTATTACGCTTCGGGTTGGAGTGGAATGGAACGATAGTACTTATTTTCTCTCTTTCTCGTACTTTTCCAACCTATGTTGGCTTGAAATGAAGCCATAATAGTATTGTTGAATTTTTTTGCTATTTTTTTGGAAATTTCTATTATGTTTCTGGTTGGAACGGAACGGAATTATAGTACTTATTTTCTCTCTTTCTCATACTTTTCCAACCTATGTTGGCTTGAAATGAAGCCATAATAGTATTTTCGAATTTTTTGAATTTTGTAGCTATTTTTTTGGAATTTTCAATTACGCGTCGGGTTCGAACGGAACGGAACAGTAATTTTTATTTTCTCTCTTTCTCAGCCTTTTCCAACCTATGTTGGCTTGAAATGAAGCCATATTGGTATTTTTGAATATTTTTAATTTTTTTGCTATTTTTTTTGAATTTTTTTTTACCCGTCGGGTAGAAACGGAACGGAAAGACAACTTTTATTTCTTCTCTTTCTCAGCCTTTTCCATCCTATTTTGACTTGAAATGAACCCTTAACGGTATTTTTTAATTTATTCAATTTTTTTGCTATTTTTTTTTAATTTTCTAATACGCGTCGGGTTGTAACGAAACGGAACAGTAATTTTTATTTTCTCTCTTTCTCAGCCTTTCCCAACCTATGTTGGCTTGAAATGAAGCTATAATGGTATTTTTTAATTTTTTGAATTTTTTGCTATTTTTTTGGAATTTTCTATTACGCTTCGTGTTGGAACGGAATGGAACCATATTACTTATTTTCTCTCTTTCTCATACTTTTCCAACCTATGTTGGCTTGAAATGAAGCCATAATAGTATTTTTGAATTTTTTTGCTATATTTTTGGAATTTCCTATTACGTTTCGGGTTGGAACGGAACGGAACGATAGTATTTATTTTCTCTCTTTCTCATACTTTTCCAACCTATGTTGGCTTGAAATGAAACCATAATAGTATTTTCGAATTTTTTAATTTTTTTGCTATTTTTTTGTAATTTTCTATTACGCGTCGGGTTGGAACGGAACGGAACAGTAATTTTTATTTTCTCTCTTTCTCAGCCTTTTCCAACCTATGTTGGCTTGAAATGAAGCCATAATAGTGTTGTTGAATTTTTTTGCTATTTTTTTGGAATTTTCTATTACGTTTCGGGTTGGAACGAAATGGAACAGTAATTTTTATTTTCTCTCTTTCTCAGCCTATTCCGACCTACGTTGGCTTGAAATGAAGCTATAATGGTATTTTTTAATTTTTTGAATTTTTTGGCTATTTTTTTGGAATTTTCTATTACGCTTCGTGTTGGAACGGAATGGAACGATAGTACTTATTTTCTCTCTTTCTCATACTTTTCCAACCTATGTTGGCTTGAAATGAAGCCATAATAGTATTTTTGAATTTTTTTGCTATTATTTTGGAATTTTCTATTGCGCGTTGGGTTGGAACGGAACGGAACAGTAATTTTTATTTTCTCTCTTTCTCAGCCTATTCCGACCTACGTTGGCTTGAAATGAAGCTATAATGGTATTTTTTAATTTTTTGAATTTTTTGGCTATTTTTTTGGAATTTTCTATTACGCTTCGTGTTGGAACGGAATGGAACGATAGTACTTATTTTCTCTCTTTCTCATACTTTTCCAACCTATGTTGGCTTGAAATGAAGCCATAATAGTATTTTTGAATTTTTTTGCTATTATTTTGGAATTTTCTATTGCGCGTTGGGTTGGAACGGAACGGAACAGTAATTTTTATTTTCTCTCTTTCTCAGCCTATTCCGACCTACGTTGGCTTGAAATGAAGCTATAATGGTATTTTTTAATTTTTTGAATTTTTTTGCTATTTTTTTGGAATTTTCTATTACGCTTCGTGTTTGAACGGAATGGAAGCATATTACTTATTTTCTCTCTTTCTCATACTTTTCCAACCTATGTTGGCTTGAAATGAAGCCATAATAGTATTTTTGAATTTTTTTGCTATTTTTTTGGAATTTCCTATTACGTTTCGGGTTGGAACGGAACGGAACGATAGTATTTATTTTCTCTCTTTCTCATACTTTTCCAACCTATGTTGGCTTGAAATGAAACCATAATAGTATTTTCGAATTTTTTAATTTTTTTGCTATTTTTTTGTGATTTTCTATTACGCGTCGGGTTGGAACGGAACGGAACAGAACAGTAATTTTTATTCTCTCTCTTTCTCATACTTTTCCAACCTATGTTGGCTTGAAATGAAGCCATAATAGTATTTTTAAATTTTTTTGCTATTTTTTTGGAATTTCCTATTACGTTTCGGGATGGAACGAAACGGAACAGTAATTTTTATTTTCTCTCTTTCTCAGCCTTTCCCAACCTATGTTGGCTTGAAATGAAGCTATAATGGTATTTTTTAATTTTTTGAATTTTTTTGCTATTTTTTTGGAATTTTCTATTACGCTTCGTGTTTGAACGGAATGGAAGCATATTACTTATTTTCTCTCTTTCTCATACTTTTCCAACCTATGTTGGCTTGAAATGAAGCCATAATAGTATTTTTGAATTTTTTTGCTATTTTTTTGGAATTTCCTATTACGTTTCGGGTTGGAACGGAACGGAACGATAGTATTTATTTTCTCTCTTTCTCATACTTTTCCAACCTATGTTGGCTTGAAATGAAACCATAATAGTATTTTCGAATTTTTTTAATTTTTTTGCTATTTTTTTGTGATTTTCTATTACGCGTCGGGTTGGAACGGAACGGAACAGAACAGTAATTTTTATTCTCTCTCTTTCTCAGCCATTTCCAACCTATGTTGGCTTGAAATGAAGCCATAATAGTATTGTTGAATTTTTTTGCTATTTTTTTGGAATTTTCTATTACGTTTCGGGTTAGAACGGAACGGAACGATAGTACTTATTTTCTCTCTTTCTCATACTTTTCCAACCTATGTTGGCTTGAAATTAAGCCATAATAGTATTTTCGAATTTTTTAATTTTTTTGCTATTTTTTTGGAATTTTTTATTACCCTTCGGGTTGGAACGGAACGGAACAGTAATTTTTATTTTCTCTCTTTCTCAGCCTTTTCCGACCTATGTTGGCTTGAAATGAAGCTATAATGGTATTTTCTAATTTTTTTGCTATTTTTTTGGAATTTTCTATTACGCTTCGGGTTGGAGTGGAATGGAACGATAGTACTTATTTTCTCTCTTTCTCGTACTTTTCCAACCTATGTTGGCTTGAAATGAAGCCATAATAGTATTGTTGAATTTTTTTGCTATTTTTTTGGAATATTCTATTACGTTTCGGGTTGGAAAGGAACGGAATGATAGTACTTATTTTCTCCCTTTCTCATACTTTTCCAACCTATGTTGGCTTGAAATGAAGCCATAATAGTATTTTCGATTTTTTTGAATTTTGTAGCTATTTTTTTGGAATTTTCAATTACGCGTCGGGTTCGAACGGAACGGAACAGTAATTTTTATTTTCTCTCTTTCTCAGCCTTTTCCAACCTATGTTGGCTTGAAATGAAGCCATAATGGTATTTTTGAATATTTTTAATTTTTTTGCTTTTTTTTTTGAATTTTTTATTGCCCGTCGGGTAGAAACGGAACGGAAAGACAATTTTTATTTCTTCTCTTTCTCAGCCTTTTCCATCCTATTTTGACTTGAAATGAACCCTTAACGGTATTTTTTAATTTATTCAATTTTTTTGCAATTTTTTTTTAATTTTCTAATACGCACGGGTTGTAACGAAACGGAATAGTAATTTTTATTTTCTCTCTTTCTCAGCCTTTCCCAACCTATGTTGGCTTGAAATGAAGCTATAATGGTATTTTTGAGTTTTTTCAATTTTTTTGCTATTTTTTTGGAATTTTCTATTACGTTTCGGGTTGGAACGGAACGGAACCATAGTAGTTATTTTCTCTCTTTCTCATACTTTTCCAACCTATGTTGGCTTGAAATTAAGCCATAATAGTATTTTCGAATTTTTTGTATTTTTTGCTATTTTTTTGGAATTTTCTATTGCGCGTCGGGTTGGAATGGAACGGAACAGTAATTTTTATTTTCTCTCTTTCTCAGCCTATTCCGACCTACATTGGCTTGAAATGAAGCTATAATGGTATTTTTTATTTTTTTGAATTTTTTGGCTATTTTTTTGGAATTTTCTATTACGCTTCGTGTTGGAACGGAATGGAACGATAGTACTTATTTTCTCTCTTTCTCATACTTTTCCAACCTATGTTGGCTTGAAATGAAGCCATAATAGTATTTTTGAATTTTTTTGCTAGTTTTTTAGAATTTTCTAATACGCGTCGGGTTGGAACGGAACGGAACAGTAATTTTTATTTTCTCCCTTTCTCAGCCTTTTCCAACTAATGTTGGCTTGAAATGAAGCCATAACTGTATTTTTGAATTTTTTTGCTAGTTTTTTGGTATTTTCTAATATGTGTCAGGTTGGAACGAAACGAAACGATAATTTTTATTCTCTCTCTTTTTCAGCCTTTTCCAACCTGTTTTGGTTTGAAATGAAGCCATAATGGTATTTTTGAATTTTTTGAATTTTTTTGATAGTGTTTTGGAATTTTCTAATACGCGTCGGGTTGGAACGGAATGAAACAATAATTTTTACTTTCTCTCTTTCTCAGCCTCTTCCAACCAATATTGGCTTGAAATGAAGACATAATGGTATTTTTAAATATTTTTAATTTTTTTTCTATTTTTTTTGAATTTTTTATTACCCGTCGGGTAGGAACGGAACGGAAAGACAATTTTTATTTCTTCTCTTTCTCAGCCTTTTCCAACCTATTTTGGCTTGAAATGAACCCTTAACGGTATTTTTTAATTTATTAAGTTTTTTTGCTATTTTTTTTTTAATTTTCTAATACGCGTCGGGTTGGAACGAAACGGAACAGTAATTTTTATTTTCTCTCTTTCTCAGCCTTTCCCAACCTATGTTGGCTTGAAATGAAGCCATAATAGTATTGTTGAATTTTTTTGCTATTTTTTTTGGAATTTTCTATTACGTTTCGGGTTGGAACGAAACGGAACAGTAATTTTTATTTTCTCTCTTTCTCAGCCTTTCCCAACATATGTTGGCTTGAAATGAAGCTATAATGGTATTTTTTAATTTTTTGAATTTTTTTGCTATTTTTTTGGAATTTTCTATTACGCTTCGTGTTTGAACGGAATGGAACCATATTACTTATTTTCTCTCTTTCTCATACTTTTCCAACCTATGTTGGCTTGAAATGAAGCCATAATAGTATTTTTGAATTTTTTTGCTATTTTTTTGGAATTTCCTATTACGTTTCGGGTTGGAACGGAACGGAACGATAGTATTTATTTTCTCTCTTTCTCAAACTTTTCCAACCTATGTTGGCTTGAAATGAAACCATAATAGTATTTTCGAATTTTTTAATTTTTTTGCTATTTTTTTGTAATTTTCTATTACGCGTTGGGTTGGAACGGAACGGAACAGTAATTTTTATTTTCTCTCTTTCTCAGCCTTTTCCAACTAATGTTGGCTTGAAATGAAGCCATAACTGTATTTTTGAATTTTTTGAATTTTTTTGCTAGTTTTTTGGAATTTTCTAATACGCGTCAGGTTGGAACGAAACGAAACGATAATTTTTATTCTCTCTCTTTCTCAGCCTTTTCCAACCTGTTTTGGTTTGAAATGAAGCCATAATGGTATTTTTGAATTTTTTGAATTTTTTTGATAGTTTTTTGGAATTTTTTAATGCGCGTCGGGTTGGAACGGAATGAAACAATAATTTTTACTTTCTCTCTTTCTCAGCCTCTTCCAACCAATATTGGCTTGAAATGAAGCCATAATGGTATTTTTGAATATTTTTAATTTTTTTTCTATTTTTTTTGAATTTTTTATTACCCGTCGGGTAGGAACGGAACGGAAAGACAATTTTTATTTCTTCTCTTTTTCAGCCTTTTCCAACCTATTTTGGCTTGAAATGAACCCTTAACGGTATTTTTTAATTTATTCAATTTTTTTGCTATTTTTTTTTAATTTTCTAATACGCGTCTGGTTGTAACGAAACGGAACAGTAATTTTTATTTTCTCTCTTTCTCAGCCTTTCCCAACCTATGTTGGCTTGAAATGAAGCTATAATGGTATTTTTGAGTTTTTTCTATTTTTTTGCTATTTTTTTGGAATTTTCTATTACGTTTCGGGTTGGAACGGAACGGAACCATAGTAGTTATGTTCTCTCTTTCTCATACTTTTCCAACCTATGTTGGCTTGAAATTAAGCCATAATAGTATTTTCGAATTTTTTGAATTTTTTGCTATTTTTTTGGAATTTTCTATTGCGCGTCGGGTTGGAACGGAACGGAACAGTAATTTTTATTTTCTCTCTTTCTCAGCCTATTCCGACCTACGTTGGCTTGAAATGAAGCTATAATGGTATTTTTTAATTTTTTGAATTTTTTGGCTATTTTTTTGGAATTTTCTATTACGCTTCGTGTTGGAACGGAATGGAACGATAGTACTTATTTTCTCTCTTTCTCATACTTTTCCAACCTATGTTGGCTTGAAATGAAGCCATAATAGTATTTTTGAATTTTTTTGCTATTTTTTTAGAATTTTCTAATATGCGTCGGGTTGGAACGGAACGGAACGGAACAGTAATTTTTATTTTCTCTCTTTCTCAGCCTTTTCCAACTAATGTTGGCTTGAAATGAAGCCATAACTGTATTTTTGAATTTTTTGAATTTTTTTGCTAGTTTTTTGGAATTTTCTAATACGCGTCAGGTTGGAACGAAACGAAACGATAATTTTTATTCTCTCTCTTTTTCAGCCTTTTCCAACCTGTTTTGGTTTGAAATGAAGCCATAATGGTATTTTTGAATTTTTTGAATTTTTTTGATAGTTTTTTGGAATTTTTTAATACGCGTCGGGTTGGAACGGAATGAAACAATAATTTTTACTTTCTCTCTTTCTCAGCCTCTTCCAACCAATATTGGCTTGAAATGAAGCCATAATGGTATTTTTGAATATTTTTAATTTTTTTTCTATTTTTTTTGAATTTTTTATTACCCGTCGGGTAGGAACGGAACGGAAAGACAATTTTTATTTCTTCTCTTTCTCAGCCTTTTCCAACCTATTTTGGCTTGAAATGAACCCTTAACGGTATTTTTTAATTTATTCAGTTTTTTTGCTATTTTTTTTTTAATTTTCTAATACGCGTCGGGTTGGAACGAAACGGAACAGTAATTTTTATTTTCTCTCTTTCTCAGCCTTTCCCAACCTATGTTGGCTTGAAATGAAGCTATAATGGTATTTTTGAGTTTTTCAATTTTTTTGCTATTTTTTTGGAATTTTCTATTATGTTTCGGGTTGGAACGAAACGGAACCATAGTACTTATTTTCTCTCTTTCTCATACTTTTCCAACCTATGTTGGCTTGAAATGAAGCCATAATAGTATTTTCGAATTTTTCGAATTTTTTGCTATTTTTTTGGAATTTTCTATTACGCTTCGTGTTGGAACGGAATGGAACGATAGTACTTATTTTCTCTCTTTCTCACACTTTTCCAACCTATGTTGGCTTGAAATGAAGCCATAATAGTATTTTCGAATTTTTTTGCTATTTTTTTAGAATTTTCTAATACGCGTCGGGTTGGAACGGAACGGAACAGTAATTTTTATTTTCTCTCTTTCTCAGCCTATTCTGACCTACGTTGGCTTGAAATGAAGCTATAATGGTATTTTTTAATTTTTTTAATTTTTTTGCTATTTTTTTGGAATTTTCTATTACGCTTCGTGTTGGAACGGAATGGAACGATAGTACTTATTTTCTCTCTTTCTCATACTTTTCCAACCTATGTTGGCTTGAAATGAAGCCATAATAGTATTTTTGAATTTTTTTGCTAGTTTTTTAGAATTTTCTAATACGCGTCGGGTTGGAACGGAACGGAACAGTAATTTTTATTTTCTCCCTTTCTCAGCCTTTTCCAACTAATGTTGGCTTGAAATGAAGCCATAACTGTATTTTTGAATTTTTTTGCTAGTTTTTTGGTATTTTCTAATATGTGTCAGGTTGGAACGAAACGAAACGATAATTTTTATTCTCTCTCTTTTTCAGCCTTTTCCAACCTGTTTTGGTTTGAAATGAAGCCATAATGGTATTTTTGAATTTTTTGAATTTTTTTGATAGTGTTTTGGAATTTTCTAATACGCGTCGGGTTGGAACGGAATGAAACAATAATTTTTACTTTCTCTCTTTCTCAGCCTCTTCCAACCAATATTGGCTTGAAATGAAGACATAATGGTATTTTTAAATATTTTTAATTTTTTTTCTATTTTTTTTGAATTTTTTATTACCCGTCGGGTAGGAACGGAACGGAAAGACAATTTTTATTTCTTCTCTTTCTCAGCCTTTTCCAACCTATTTTGGCTTGAAATGAACCCTTAACGGTATTTTTTAATTTATTAAGTTTTTTTGCTATTTTTTTTTTAATTTTCTAATACGCGTCGGGTTGGAACGAAACGGAACAGTAATTTTTATTTTCTCTCTTTCTCAGCCTTTCCCAACCTATGTTGGCTTGAAATGAAGCCATAATAGTATTGTTGAATTTTTTTGCTATTTTTTTTGGAATTTTCTATTACGTTTCGGGTTGGAACGAAACGGAACAGTAATTTTTATTTTCTCTCTTTCTCAGCCTTTCCCAACCTATGTTGGCTTGAAATGAAGCTATAATGGTATTTTTTAATTTTTTGAATTTTTTTGCTATTTTTTTGGAATTTTCTATTACGCTTCGTGTTTGAACGGAATGGAACCATATTACTTATTTTCTCTCTTTCTCATACTTTTCCAACCTATGTTGGCTTGAAATGAAGCCATAATAGTATTTTTGAATTTTTTTGCTATTTTTTTGGAATTTCCTATTACGTTTCGGGTTGGAACGGAACGGAACGATAGTATTTATTTTCTCTCTTTCTCATACTTTTCCAACCTATGTTGGCTTGAAATGAAACCATAATAGTATTTTCGAATTTTTTAATTTTTTTGCTATTTTATTGTAATTTTCTATTACGCGTTGGGTTGGAACGGAACGGAACAGTAATTTTTATTTTCTCTCTTTCTCAGCCTTTTCCAACTAATGTTGGCTTGAAATGAAGCCATAACTGTATTTTTGAATTTTTTGAATTTTTTTGCTAGTTTTTTGGAATTTTCTAATACGCGTCAGGTTGGAACGAAACGAAACGATAATTTTTATTCTCTCTCTTTTTCAGCCTTTTCCAACCTGTTTTGGTTTGAAATGAAGCCATAATGGTATTTTTGAATTTTTTGAATTTTTTTGATAGTTTTTTGGAATTTTTTAATGCGCGTCGGGTTGGAACGGAATGAAACAATAATTTTTACTTTCTCTCTTTCTCAGCCTCTTCCAACCAATATTGGCTTGAAATGAAGCCATAATGGTATTTTTGAATATTTTTAATTTTTTTTCTATTTTTTTTGAATTTTTTATTACTCGTCGGGTAGGAACGGAACGGAAAGACAATTTTTATTTCTTCTCTTTTTCAGCCTTTTCCAACCTATTTTGGCTTGAAATGAACCCTTAACGGTATTTTTTAATTTATTCAATTTTTTTGCTATTTTTTTTTAATTTTCTAATACGCGTCTGGTTGTAACGAAACGGAACAGTAATTTTTATTTTCTCTCTTTCTCAGCCTTTCCCAACCTATGTTGGCTTGAAATGAAGCTATAATGGTATTTTTGAGTTTTTTCTATTTTTTTGCTATTTTTTTGGAATTTTCTATTACGTTTCGGGTTGGAACGGAACGGAACCATAGTAGTTATGTTCTCTCTTTCTCATACTTTTCCAACCTATGTTGGCTTGAAATTAAGCCATAATAGTATTTTCGAATTTTTTGAATTTTTTGCTATTTTTTTGGAATTTTCTATTGCGCGTCGGGTTGGAACGGAACGGAACAGTAATTTTTATTTTCTCTCTTTCTCAGCCTATTCCGACCTACGTTGGCTTGAAATGAAGCTATAATGGTATTTTTTAATTTTTTGAATTTTTTGGCTATTTTTTTGGAATTTTCTATTACGCTTCGTGTTGGAACGGAATGGAACGATAGTACTTATTTTCTCTCTTTCTCATACTTTTCCAACCTATGTTGGCTTGAAATGAAGCCATAATAGTATTTTTGAATTTTTTTGCTATTTTTTTAGAATTTTCTAATACGCGTCGGGTTGGAACGGAACGGAACGGAACAGTAATTTTTATTTTCTCTCTTTCTCAGCCTTTTCCAACTAATGTTGGCTTGAAATGAAGCCATAACTGTATTTTTGAATTTTTTGAATTTTTTTGCTAGTTTTTTGGAATTTTCTAATACGCGTCAGGTTGGAACGAAACGAAACGATAATTTTTATTCTCTCTCTTTTTCAGCCTTTTCCAACCTGTTTTGGTTTGAAATGAAGCCATAATGGTATTTTTGAATTTTTTGAATTTTTTTGATAGTTTTTTGGAATTTTTTAATACGCGTCGGGTTGGAACGGAATGAAACAATAATTTTTACTTTCTCTCTTTCTCAGCCTCTTCCAACCAATATTGGCTTGAAATGAAGCCATAATGGTATTTTTGAATATTTTTAATTTTTTTTCTATTTTTTTTGAATTTTTTATTACCCGTCGGGTAGGAACGGAACGGAAAGACAAATTTTATTTCTTCTCTTTCACAGCCTTTTCCAACCTATTTTGGCTTGAAATGAACCCTTAACGGTATTTTTTAATTTATTCAGTTTTTTTGCTATTTTTTTTTTAATTTTCTAATACGCGTCGGGTTGGAACGAAACGGAACAGTAATTTTTATTTTCTCTCTTTCTCAGCCTTTCCCAACCTATGTTGGCTTGAAATGAAGCTATAATGGTATTTTTGAGTTTTTCAATTTTTTTGCTATTTTTTTGGAATTTTCTATTATGTTTCGGGTTGGAACGAAACGGAACCATAGTACTTATTTTCTCTCTTTCTCATACTTTTCCAACCTATGTTGGCTTGAAATGAAGCCATAATAGTATTTTCGAATTTTTTGAATTTTTTGCTATTTTTTTGGAATTTTCTTTTGCGCGTCGGGTTGGAACGGAACGAAACAGTAATTTTTATTTTCTCTCTTTCTCAGCCTATTCCGACCTACGTTGGCTTGAAATGAAGCTATAATGGTATTTTTTAATTTTTTTAATTTTTTTGCTATTTTTTTGGAATTTTCTATTACGCTTTGTGTTGGAACGGAATGGAACGATAGTACTTATTTTCTCTCTTTCTCACACTTTTCCAACCTATGTTGGCTTGAAATGAAGCCATAATAGTATTTTTGAATTTTTTTGCTATTTTTTTAGAATTTTCTAATACGCGTCGGGTTGGAACGGAACGGAACAGTAATTTTTATTTTCTCTCTTTCTCAGCCTATTCTGACCTACGTTGGCTTGAAATGAAGCTATAATGGTATTTTTTAATTTTTTTAATTTTTTTGCTATTTTTTTGGAATTTTCTATTACGCTTCGTGTTGGAACGGAATGGAACGATGGTACTTATTTTCTCTCTTTCTCATACTTTTCCAGCCTATGTTGGCTTGAAATGAAGCCATAATAGTATTTTCGAATTTTTTGAATTTTTTGCTATTTTTTTGGAATTTTCTTTTGCGCGTCGGGTTGGAACGGAACGGAACAGTAATTTTTATTTTCTCTCTTTCTCAGCCTATTCCGACCTACGTTGGCTTGAAATGAAGCTATAATGGTATTTTTTAATTTTTTTAATTTTTTTGCTATTTTTTTGGAATTTTCTATTACGCTTCGTGTTGGAACGGAATGGAACGATAGTACTTATTTTCTCTCTTTCTCATACTTTTCCAACCTATGTTGGCTTGAAATGAAGCCATAATAGTATTTTTGAATTTTTTTGCTATTTTTTTAGAATTTTCTAATACGCGTCGGGTTGGAACGGAACGGAACAGTAATTTTTATTTTCTCTCTTTCTCAGCCTTTTCCAACCTATGTTGGCTTGAAATGAAGCCATAATGGTGTTTCTGAATTTTTTTAATTTTTTTGCTATTTTTGTGGAATTTTCTATTACCCATCGGGTAGGAACGGAACGGAAAGATAATTTTTATTTTTTCTCTTTCTCAGCCTTTTCCAACCTATTTTGGCTTGAAATGAACCCTTAACGGTATTTTTTAATTTATTGAATTTTTTTGCTATTTTTTTGGAATTTTTTAATACGCGTCAGGTTGGAATGGAACGGAACAGTAATTTTTATTTTCTCTCTTTCTCAGCCTTTCCCAACCTATGTTGGCTTGAAATGAAGCTATAATGGTATTTTTGAGTTTTTCAATTTTTTTGCTATTTTTTTGGAATTTTCTATTTTGTTTCGGGTTGGAACGAAACGGAACCATAGTACTTATTTTCTCTCTTTCTCATACTTTTCCAACCTATGTTGGCTTGAAATGAAGCCATAATAGTATTTTCGAATTTTTTGAATTTTTTGCTATTTTTTTGGATTTTTCTTTTGCGCGTCGGGTTGGAACGGAACGGAACAGTAATTTTTATTTTCTCTCTTTCTCAGCCTATTCTGACCTACGTTGGCTTGAAATGAAGCTATAATGGTATTTTTTAATTTTTTTAATTTTTTTGCTATTTTTTTGAAATTTTCTATTACGCTTCGTGTTGGAACGGAATGGAACGATGGTACTTATTTTCTCTCTTTCTCATACTTTTCCAACTTATGTTGGCTTGAAATGAAGCCATAATAGTATTTTCGAATTTTTTGAATTTTTTGCTATTTTTTTGGAATTTTCTTTTGCGCGTCGGGTTGGAACGGAACGGAACAGTAATTTTTATTTTCTCTCTTTCTCAGCCTATTCCGACCTACGTTGGCTTGAAATGAAGCTATAATGGTATTTTTTAATTTTTTTAATTTTTTTGCTATTTTTTTGGAATTTTCTATTACGCTTCGTGTTGGAACGGAATGGAACGATAGTACTTATTTTCTCTCTTTCTCACACTTTTCCAACCTATGTTGGCTTGAAATGAAGCCATAATAGTATTTTTGAATTTTTTTGCTATTTTTTTAGAATTTTCTAATACGCGTCGGGTTGGAACGGAACGGAACAGTAATTTTTATTTTCTCTCTTTCTCAGCCTATTCTGACCTACGTTGGCTTGAAATGAAGCTATAATGGTATTTTTTAATTTTTTTAATTTTTTTGCTATTTTTTTGGAATTTTCTATTACGCTTCGTGTTGGAACGGAATGGAACGATAGTACTTATTTTCTCTCTTTCTCATACTTTTCCAACCTATGTTGGCTTGAAATGAAGCCATAATAGTATTTTTGAATTTTTTTGCTTTTTTTTTAGAATTTTCTAATACGCGTCGGGTTGGAACGGAACGGAACAGTAATTTTTATTTTCTCTCTTTCTCAGCCTATTCTGACCTACGTTGGCTTGAAATGAAGCTATAATGGTATTTTTTAATTTTTTTAATTTTTTTGCAATTTTTTTGGAATTTTCTATTACGCTTCGTGTTGGAACGGAATGGAACGATGGTACTTATTTTCTCTCTTTCTCATACTTTTCCAGCCTATGTTGGCTTGAAATGAAGCCATAATAGTATTTTCGAATTTTTTGAATTTTTTGCTATTTTTTTGGAATTTTCTTTTGCGCGTCGGGTTGGAACGGAACGGAACAGTAATTTTTATTTTCTCTCTTTCTCAGCCTATTCCGACCTACGTTGGCTTGAAATGAAGCTATAATGGTATTTTTTAATTTTTTTAATTTTTTTGCTATTTTTTTGGAATTTTCTATTACGCTTCGTGTTGGAACGGAATGGAACGATAGTACTTATTTTCTCTCTTTCTCACACTTTTCCAACCTATGTTGGCTTGAAATGAAGCCATAATAGTATTTTTGAATTTTTTTGCTATTTTTTTATAATTTTCTAATACGCGTCGGGTTGGAACGGAACGGAACAGTAATTTTTATTTTCTCTCTTTCTCAGCCTATTCTGACCTACGTTGGCTTGAAATGAAGCTATAATGGTATTTTTTAAATTTTTTAATTTTTTTGCTATTTTTTTGGAATTTTCTATTACGCTTCGTGTTGGAACGGAATGGAACGATAGTACTTATTTTCTCTCTTTCTCATACTTTTCCAACCTATGTTGGCTTGAAATGAAGCCATAATAGTATTTTTGAATTTTTTTGCTATTTTTTTAGAATTTTCTAATACGCGTCTGGTTGGAACGGAACGGAACAGTAATTTTTATTTTCTCTCTTTCTCAGCCTTTTCCAACCTTTGTTGGCTTGAAATGAAGCCATAATGGTGTTTCTGAATTTTTTTAATTTTTTTGCTATTTTTGTGGAATTTTCTATTACCCATCGGGTAGGAACGGAACGGAAAGATAATTTTTATTTTTTCTCTTTCTCAGCCTTTTCCAACCTATTTTGGCTTGAAATGAACCCTTAACGGTATTTTTTAATTTATTGAATTTTTTTGCTATTTTTTTGGAATTTTTTAATACGCGTCAGGTTGGAATGGAACGGAACAGTAATTTTTATTTTCTCTCTTTCTCAGCCTTTTCCAACCTATGTTGGCTTGAAATAAAGCCATAATGGTATTTTTGGACTTTTTTAATTTTTTTGCTATTTTTTTGGAATTTTCTATTACCTATCGGGTCGGAAAGGAACGGAAAGACAATTTTTATTTTTTCTCTTTCTCAGCCTTTTCCAACCTATTTGGGCTGGAAATGACGCTAGAATGGTTCTTTTTTCATTTTTTTCGTTTTTTTGCTATTTCTTTTTGGAATTTTCTATTACGTGTCAGGTAGGAACGAAACGGAACGATAATTTTTATTTTCTCTCTTTCTGAGCCTTTTCCAACCTGTTTTGGCTTGAAATGAAACCATAATGGTTTTTTTTTTAATTCTTTGAATTTTTTTGCTATTTTTTTGGAATTTTCTATGATGCATCGGGTCGGAATGGAGCGAAACAATAGTGCTTATTTTCTCTCTTTCTCATACTTTTCCAACCAATGTTGGCTTGAAATGAAGCCATAATGGTATTTTTTAATTTATTGAATTTTTTTGCTATTTTTTTGGAATTTTTTAATACGCGTCAGGTTGGAATGGAACGGAACAGTAATTTTTATTTTCTCTCTTTCTCAGCCTATTCCGACCTACGTTGGCTTGAAATGAAGCTATAATGGTATTTTTTAATTTTTTGAATTTTTTGGCTATTTTTTTGGAATTTTCTATTACGCTTCGTGTTGGAACGGAATGGAACGATAGTACTTATTTTCTCTCTTTCTCATACTTTTCCAACCTATGTTGGCTTGAAATGAAGCCATAATAGTATTTTTGAATTTTTTTGCTATTTTTTTAGAATTTTCTAATACGCGTCGGGTTGGAACGGAACGGAACAGTAATTTTTATTTTCTCTCTTTCTCAGCCTTTTCCAACTAATGTTGGCTTGAAATGAAGCCATAACTGTATTTTTGAATTTTTTGAATTTTTTTGCTAGTTTTTTGGAATTTTCTAATACGCGTCAGGTTGGAACGAAACGAAACGATAATTTTTATTCTCTCTCTTTTTCAGCCTTTTCCATCCTGTTTTGGTTTGAAATGAAGCCATAATTGTATTTTTGAATTTTTTGAATTTTTTTGATAGTTTTTTGGAATTTTTTAATACGCGTCGGGTTGGAACGAAATGAAACAATAATTTTTACTTTCTCTCTTTCTCAGCCTCTTCCAACCAATATTGGCTTGAAATGAAGCCATAATGGTATTTTTGAATATTTTTAATTTTTTTTCTATTTTTTTTGAATTTTTTATTACCCGTCGGGTAGGAACGGAACGGAAAGACAATTTTTATTTCTTCTCTTTCTCAGCCTTTTCCAACCTATTTTGGCTTGAAATGAACCCTTAACGGTATTTTTTAATTTATTCAGTTTTTTTGCTATTTTTTTTTTAATTTTCTAATACGCGTCGGGTTGGAACGAAACGGAACAGTAATTTTTATTTTCTCTCTTTCTCAGCCTTTCCCAACCTATGTTGGCTTGAAATGAAACTATAATGGTATTTTTGAGTTTTTCAATTTTTTTGCTATTTTTTTGGAATTTTCTATTATGTTTCGGGTTGGAACGAAACGGAACCATAGTACTTATTTTCTCTCTTTCACATACTTTTCCAACCTATGTTGGCTTGAAATGAAGCCATAATAGTATTTTCGAATTTTTTGAATTTTTTGCTATTTTTTTGGAATTTTCTTTTGCGCGTCGGGTTGGAACGGAACGGAACAGTAATTTTTATTTTCTCTCTTTCTCAGCCTATTCCGACCTACGTTGGCTTGAAATGAAGCTATAATGGTATTTTTTAATTTTTTTAATTTTTTTGCTATTTTATTGGAATTTTCTATTACGCTTCGTGTTGGAACGGAATGGAACGATAGTACTTATTTTCTCTCTTTCTCACACTTTTCCAACCTATGTTGGCTTGAAATGAAGCCATAATAGTATTTTTGAATTTTTTTGCTATTTTTTTAGAATTTTCTAATACGCGTCGGGTTGGAACGGAACGGAACAGTAATTTTTATTTTCTCTCTTTCTCAGCCTATTCTGACCTACGTTGGCTTGAAATGAAGCTATAATGGTATTTTTTAATTTTTTTAATTTTTTTGCTATTTTTTTGGAATTTTCTATTACGCTTCGTGTTGGAACGGAATGGAACGATAGTACTTATTTTCTCTCTTTCTCATACTTTTCCAACCTATGTTGGCTTGAAATGAAGCCATAATAGTATTTTTGAATTTTTTTGCTATTTTTTTAGAATTTTCTAATACGCGTCGGGTTGGAACGGAACGGAACAGTAATTTTTATTTTCTCTCTTTCTCAGCCTATTCTGACCTACGTTGGCTTGAAATGAAGCTATAATGGTATTTTTTAATTTTTTTGCTATTTTTTTGGAATTTTCTATTACGCTTCGTGTTGGAACGGAATGGAACGATGGTACTTATTTTCTCTCTTTCTCATACTTTTCCAACCTATGTTGGCTTGAAATGAAGCCATAATAGTATTTTCGAATTTTTTGAATTTTTTGCTATTTTTTTGGAATTTTCTATTACGCTTCGTGTTGGAACGGAATGGAACGATAGTACTTATTTTCTCTCTTTCTCACACTTTTCCAACCTATGTTGGCTTGAAATGAAGCCATAATAGTATTTTTGAATTTTTTTGCTATTTTTTTAGAATTTTCTAATACGCGTCGGGTTGGAACGGAATGGAACGATAGTACTTATTTTCTCTCTTTCTCATACTTTTCCAACCTATGTTGGCTTGAAATGAAGCCATAATAGTATTTTTGAATTTTTTTGCTATTTTTTTAGAATTTTCTAATACGCGTCGGGTTGGAACGGAACGGAACAGTAATTTTTATTTTCTCTCTTTCTCAGCCTTTTCCAACCTATGTTGGCTTGAAATGAAGCTATAATGGTATTTTTTATTTTTTTTTATTTTTTTGCTATTTTTTTGGAATTTTCTATTACGCTTCGTGTTGGAACGGAATGGAACGATAGTTCTTATTTTCTCTATTTCTCACACTTTTCCAACCTATGTTGGCTTGAAATGAAGCCATAATAGTATTTTTGAATTTTTTTGCTATTTTTTTAGAATTTTCTAATACGCGTCGGGTTGGAACGGAACGGAACAGTAATTTTTATTTTCTCTCTTTCTCAGCCTATTCCGACCTACGTTGGCTTGAAATGAAGCTATAATGGTATTTTTTATTTTTTTTTATTTTTTTGCTATTTTTTTGGAATTTTCTATTACGCTTCGTGTTGGAACGGAATGGAACGATAGTACTTATTTTCTCTCTTTCTCACACTTTTCCAACCTATGTTGGCTTGAAATGAAGCCATAATAGTATTTTTGAATTTTTTTGCTATTTTTTTAGAATTTTCTAATACGCGTCGGGTTGGAACGGAACGGAACAGTAATTTTTATTTTCTCTCTTTCTCAGCCTATTCTGACCTACGTTGGCTTGAAATGAAGCTATAATGGTATTTTTTAATTTTTTTGCTATTTTTTTGGAATTTTCTATTACGCTTCGTGTTGGAACGGAATGGAACGATAGTACTTATTTTCTCTCTTTCTCATACTTTTCCAACCTATGTTGGCTTGAAATGAAGCCATAATAGTATTTTTGAATTTTTTTGCTATTTTTTTAGAATTTTCTAATACGCGTCGGGTTGGAACGGAACGGAACAGTAATTTTTATTTTCTCTCTTTCTCAGCCTTTTCCAACCTATGTTGGCTTGAAATGAAGCCATAATGGTATTTCTGAATTTTTTTAATTTTTTTGCTATTTTTGTGGAATTTTCTATTACCCATCGGGTAGGAACGGAACGGAAAGATAATTTTTATTTTTTCTCTTTCTCAGCCTTTTCCAACCTATTTTGGCTTGAAATGAACCCTTAACGGTATTTTTTAATTTATTGAATTTTTTTGCTATTTTTTTGGAATTTTTTAATACGCGTCAGGTTGGAATGGAACGGAACAGTAATTTTTATTTTCTCTCTTTCTCAGCCTATTCCGACCTACGTTGGCTTGAAATGAAGCTATAATGGTATTTTTTAATTTTTTGAATTTTTTGGCTATTTTTTTGGAATTTTCTATTACGTTTCGTGTTGGAACGGAATGGAACGATAGAACTTATTTTCTCTCTTTCTCATACTTTTCCAACCTATGTTGGCTTGAAATGAAGCCATAATAGTATTTTTGAATTTTTTTGCTATTTTTTTAGAATTTTCTAATACGCGTCGGGTTGGAACGGAACGGAACAGTAATTTTTATTTTCTCTCTTTCTCAGCCTTTTCCAACTAATGTTGGCTTGAAATGAAGCCATAACTGTATTTTTGAATTTTTTGAATTTTTTTGCTAGTTTTTTGGAATTTTCTAATACGCGTCAGGTTGGAACGAAACGAAACGATAATTTTTATTCTCTCTCTTTTTCAGCCTTTTCCAACCTGTTTTGGTTTGAAATGAAGCCATAATGGTATTTTTGAATTTTTTGAATTTTTTTGATAGTTTTTTGGAATTTTTTAATACGCGTCGGGTTGGAACGGAATGAAACAATAATTTTTACTTTCTCTCTTTCTCAGCCTCTTCCAACCAATATTGGCTTGAAATGAAGCCATAATGGTATTTTTGAATATTTTTAATTTTTTTTCTATTTTTTTTGAATTTTTTATTACCCGTCGGGTAGGAACGGAACGGAAAGACAATTTTTATTTCTTCTCTTTCTCAGCCTTTTCCAACCTATTTTGGCTTGAAATGAACCCTTAACGGTATTTTTTAATTTATTCAGTTTTTTTGCTATTTTTTTTTTAATTTTCTAATACGCGTCGGGTTGGAACGAAACGGAACAGTAATTTTTATTTTCTCTCTTTCTCAGCCTTTCCCAACCTATGTTGGCTTGAAATGAAGCTATAATGGTATTTTTGAGTTTTTCAATTTTTTTGCTATTTTTTTGGAATTTTCTATTATGTTTCGGGTTGGAACGAAACGGAACCATAGTACTTATTTTCTCTCTTTCTCATACTTTTCCAACCTATGTTGGCTTGAAATGAAGCCATAATAGTATTTTCGAATTTTTCGAATTTTTTGCTATTTTTTTGGAATTTTCTATTACGCTTCGTGTTGGAACGGAATGGAACGATAGTACTTATTTTCTCTCTTTCTCACACTTTTCCAACCTATGTTGGCTTGAAATGAAGCCATAATAGTATTTTCGAATTTTTTTGCTATTTTTTTAGAATTTTCTAATACGCGTCGGGTTGGAACGGAACGGAACAGTAATTTTTATTTTCTCTCTTTCTCAGCCTATTCTGACCTACGTTGGCTTGAAATGAAGCTATAATGGTATTTTTTAATTTTTTTAATTTTTTTGCTATTTTTTTGGAATTTTCTATTACGCTTCGTGTTGGAACGGAATGGAACGATGGTACTTATTTTCTCTATTTCTCATACTTTTCCAACCTATGTTGGCTTGAAATGAAGACATAATAGTATTTTCGAAATTTTTGAATTTTTTGCTATTTTTTTGGAATTTTCTTTTGCGCGTCGGGTTGGAACGGAACGGAACGATAGTACTTATTTTCTCTCTTTCTCACACTTTTCCAACCTATGTTGGCTTGAAATGAAGCCATAATAGTATTTTTGAATTTTTTTGCTATTTTTTTAGAATTTTCTAATACGCGTCGGGTTGGAACGGAACGGAACAGTAATTTTTATTTTCTCTCTTTCTCAGCCTATTCCGACCTACGTTGGCTTGAAATGAAGCTGTAATGGTATTTTTTATTTATTTTTTATTTTTTTGCTATTTTTTTGGAATTTTCTATTACGCTTCGTGTTGGAACGGAATGGAACGATAGTACTTATTTTCTCTCTTTCTCACACTTTTCCAACCTATGTTGGCTTGAAATGAAGCCATAATAGTATTTTTGAATTTTTTTGCTATTTTTTTAGAATTTTCTAATACGCGTCGGGTTGGAACGGAACGGAACAGTAATTTTTATTTTCTCTCTTTCTCAGCCTATTCTGACCTACGTTGGCTTGAAATGAAGCTATAATGGTATTTTTTAATTTTTTTGCTATTTTTTTGGAATTTTCTATTACGCTTCGTGTTGGAACGGAATGGAACGATGGTACTTATTTTCTCTCTTTCTCATACTTTTCCAACCTATGTTGGCTTGAAATGAAGCCATAATAGTATTTTCGAATTTTTTGAATTTTTTGCTATTTTTTTGGAATTTTCTATTACGCTTCGTGTTGGAACGGAATGGAACGATAGTACTTATTTTCTCTCTTTCTCACACTTTTCCAACCTATGTTGGCTTGAAATGAAGCCATAATAGTATTTTTGAATTTTTTTGCTATTTTTTTAGAATTTTCTAATACGCGTCGGGTTGGAACGGAATGGAACGATAGTACTTATTTTCTCTCTTTCTCATACTTTTCCAACCTATGTTGGCTTGAAATGAAGCCATAATAGTATTTTTGAATTTTTTTGCTATTTTTTTAGAATTTTCTAATACGCGTCGGGTTGGAACGGAACGGAACAGTAATTTTTATTTTCTCTCTTTCTCAGCCTTTTCCAACCTATGTTGGCTTGAAATGAAGCTATAATGGTATTTTTTATTTTTTTTTATTTTTTTGCTATTTTTTTGGAATTTTCTATTACGCTTCGTGTTGGAACGGAATGGAACGATAGTTCTTATTTTCTCTATTTCTCACACTTTTCCAACCTATGTTGGCTTGAAATGAAGCCATAATAGTATTTTTGAATTTTTTTGCTATTTTTTTAGAATTTTCTAATACGCGTCGGGTTGGAACGGAACGGAACAGTAATTTTTATTTTCTCTCTTTCTCAGCCTATTCCGACCTACGTTGGCTTGAAATGAAGCTATAATGGTATTTTTTATTTTTTTTTATTTTTTTGCTATTTTTTTGGAATTTTCTATTACGCTTCGTGTTGGAACGGAATGGAACGATAGTACTTATTTTCTCTCTTTCTCACACTTTTCCAACCTATGTTGGCTTGAAATGAAGCCATAATAGTATTTTTGAATTTTTTTGCTATTTTTTTAGAATTTTCTAATACGCGTCGGGTTGGAACGGAACGGAACAGTAATTTTTATTTTCTCTCTTTCTCAGCCTATTCTGACCTACGTTGGCTTGAAATGAAGCTATAATGGTATTTTTTAATTTTTTTGCTATTTTTTTGGAATTTTCTATTGCGCTTCGTGTTGGAACGGAATGGAACGATAGTACTTATTTTCTCTCTTTCTCATACTTTTCCAACCTATGTTGGCTTGAAATGAAGGCATAATGGTAATTTTGAATTTTTTGAATTTTTTTGATAGTTTTTTGGAATTTTTTAATACGCGTCGGGTTGGAACGGAATGAAACAATCATTTTTACTTTCTCTCTTTCTCAGCCTCTTCCAACCAATATTGGCTTGAAATGAAGCCATAATGGTATTTTTGAATATTTTTAATTTTTTTTCTATTTTTTTTGAATTTTCTATTACCCATCGGGTAGGAACGGAACGGAAAGATAATTTTTATTTTTTCTCTTTCTCAGCCTTTTCCAACCTATTTTGGCTTGAAATGAACTCTTAACGGTATTTTTTAATTTATTGAATTTTTTTGCTATTTTTTTTGAATTTTCTAATACGCGTCGGGTTGGAACGGAACGGAACAGTAATTTTTATTTTCTCTCTTTCTCAGCCTTTTCCAACCTATGTTGGCTTGAAATGAAGCCATAATTGTATTTCTGAATTTTTTTAATTTTTTTGCTATTTTTGTGGAATTTTCTATTACCCATCGGGTAGAAACGGAACGGAAAGATAATTTTTATTTTTTCTCTTTCTCAGCCTTTTCCAACCTATTTTGGCTTGAAATGAACCCTTAACGGTATTTTTTAATTTATTGAATTTTTTTGCTATTATTTTGGAATTTTTTAATACGCGTCAGGTTGGAATGGAACGGAACAGTAATTTTTATTTTCTCTCTTTCTCAGCCTTTTCCAACCTATGTTGGCTTGAAATGAAGCCATAATGGTATTTTTGGATTTTTTTAATTTTTTTGCTATTTTTTTGGAATTTTCTATTACCTATCGGGTCGGAAAGGAACAGAAAGACAATTTTTATTTTTTCTCTTTCTCAGCCTTTTCCATCCTATTTGGGCTGGAAATGACGCTAGAATGGTTTTTTCTTCGTTTTTTTCGTTTTTTTGCTATTTCTTTTTGGAATTTTCTATTACGTGTCAGGTAGGAACGAAACGGAACGATAATTTTTATTTTCTCTCTTTCTGAGCCTTTTCCAACCTGTTTTGGCTTGAAATGAAACCATAATGGTTTTTTTTTAATTCTTTGAATTTTTTTGCTATTTTTTTGGAATTTTCTATGATGCATCGGGTAGGAATGGAGCGAAACAATAGTGCTTATTTTCTCTCTTTCTCATACTTTTCCAACCAATGTTGGCTTGAAATGAAGCCATAACTGTATTTTTAATTTTTTGAATTTTTTTGCTAGTTTTTTGGAATTTTCTAATACGCGTCAGGTTGGAACGAAACGAAACGATAATTTTTATTCTCTTTCTCTTTCAGCCTTTTCCAACCTGTTTTGGTTTGAAATGAAGCCATAATGGTATTTTTTAATTTATTGAATTTTTTTGCTATTTTTTTGGAATTTTTTAATACGCGTCAGGTTGGAATGGAACGGAACAGTAATTTTTATTTTCTCTCTTTCTCAGCCTATTCCGACCTACGTTGGCTTGAAATGAAGCTATAATGGTATTTTTTAATTTTTTGAATTTTTTGGCTATTTTTTTGGAATTTTCTATTACGTTTCGTGTTGGAACGGAATGGAACGATAGAACTTATTTTCTCTCTTTCTCATACTTTTCCAACCTATGTTGGCTTGAAATGAAGCCATAATAGTATTTTTGAATTTTTTTGCTATTTTTTTAGAATTTTCTAATACGCGTCGGGTTGGAACGGAACGGAACAGTAATTTTTATTTTCTCTCTTTCTCAGCCTTTTCCAACTAATGTTGGCTTGAAATGAAGCCATAACTGTATTTTTGAATTTTTTGAATTTTTTTGCTAGTTTTTTAGAATTTTCTAATACGCGTCAGGTTGGAACGAAACGAAACGATAATTTTTATTCTCTCTCTTTTTCAGCCTTTTCCAACCTGTTTTGGTTTGAAATGAAGCCATAATGGTATTTTTGAATTTTTTGAATTTTTTTGATAGTTTTTTGGAATTTTTTAATACGCGTCGGGTTGGAACGGAATGAAACAATAATTTTTACTTTCTCTCTTTCTCAGCCTCTTCCAACCAATATTGGCTTGAAATGAAGCCATAATGGTATTTTTGAATATTTTTAATTTTTTTTCTATTTTTTTTGAATTTTTTATTACCCGTCGGGTAGGAACGGAACGGAAAGACAATTTTTATTTCTTCTCTTTCTCAGCCTTTTCCAACCTATTTTGGCTTGAAATGAACCCTTAACGGTATTTTTTAATTTATTCAGTTTTTTTGCTATTTTTTTTTTAATTTTCTAATACGCGTCGGGTTGGAACGAAACGGAACAGTAATTTTTATTTTCTCTCTTTCTCAGCCTTTCCCAACCTATGTTGGCTTGAAATGAAGCTATAATGGTATTTTTGAGTTTTTCAATTTTTTTGCTATTTTTTTGGAATTTTCTATTATGTTTCGGGTTGGAACGAAACGGAACCATAGTACTTATTTTCTCTCTTTCTCATACTTTTCCAACCTATGTTGGCTTGAAATGAAGCCATAATAGTATTTTCGAATTTTTCGAATTTTTTGCTATTTTTTTGGAATTTTCTATTACGCTTCGTGTTGGAACGGAATGGAACGATAGTACTTATTTTCTCTCTTTCTCACACTTTTCCAACCTATGTTGGCTTGAAATGAAGCCATAATAGTATTTTTGAATTTTTTTGCTATTTTTTTAGAATTTTCTAATACGCGTCGGGTTGGAACGGAACGGAACAGTAATTTTTATTTTCTCTCTTTCTCAGCCTATTCTGACCTACGTTGGCTTGAAATGAAGCTATAATGGTATTTTTTAATTTTTTTAATTTTTTTGCTATTTTTTTGGAATTTTCTATTACGCTTCGTGTTGGAACGGAATGGAACGATGGTACTTATTTTCTCTATTTCTCATACTTTTCCAACCTATGTTGGCTTGAAATGAAGCCATAATAGTATTTTCGAAATTTTTGAATTTTTTGCTATTTTTTTGGAATTTTCTTTTGCGCGTCGGGTTGGAACGGAACGGAACGATAGTACTTATTTTCTCTCTTTCTCACACTTTTCCAACCTATGTTGGCTTGAAATGAAGCCATAATAGTATTTTTGAATTTTTTTGCTATTTTTTTAGAATTTTCTAATACGCGTCGGGTTGGAACGGAACGGAACAGTAATTTTTATTTTCTCTCTTTCTCAGCCTATTCCGACCTACGTTGGCTTGAAATGAAGCTGTAATGGTATTTTTTATTTTATTTTTTTTTTTTTTGCTATTTTTTTGGAATTTTCTATTACGCTTCGTGTTGGAACGGAATGGAACGATAATACTTATTTTCTCTCTTTCTCACACTTTTCCAACCTATGTTGGCTTGAAATGAAGCCATAATAGTATTTTTGAATTTTTTTGCTATTTTTTTAGAATTTTCTAATACGCGTCGGGTTGGAACGGAACGGAACAGTAATTTTTATTTTCTCTCTTTCTCAGCCTATTCTGACCTACGTTGGCTTGAAATGAAGCTATAATGGTATTTTTTAATTTTTTTGCTATTTTTTTTGAATTTTCTATTACGCTTCGTGTTGGAACGGAATGGAACGATAGTACTTATTTTCTCTCTTTCTCATACTTTTCCAACCTATGTTGGCTTGAAATGAAGGCATAATGGTATTTTTGAATTTTTTGAATTTTTTTGATAGTTTTTTGGAATTTTTTAATACGCGTCGGGTTGGAACGGAATGAAACAATCATTTTTACTTTCTCTCTTTCTCAGCCTCTTCCAACCAATATTGGCTTGAAATGAAGCCATAATGGTATTTTTGAATATTTTTAATTTTTTTTCTATTTTTTTTGAATTTTCTATTACCCATCGGGTAGGAACGGAACGGAAAGATAATTTTTATTTTTTCTCTTTCTCAGCCTTTTCCAACCTATTTTGGCTTGAAATGAACTCTTAACGGTATTTTTTAATTTATTGAATTTTTTTGCTATTTTTTTTGAATTTTCTAATACGCGTCGGGTTGGAACGGAACGGAACAGTAATTTTTATTTTCTCTCTTTCTCAGCCTTTTCCAACCTATGTTGGCTTGAAATGAAGCCATAATTGTATTTCTGAATTTTTTTAATTTTTTTGCTATTTTTGTGGAATTTTCTATTACCCATCGGGTAGAAACGGAACGGAAAGATAATTTTTATTTTTTCTCTTTCTCAGCCTTTTCCAACCTATTTTGGCTTGAAATGAACCCTTAACGGTATTTTTTAATTTATTGAATTTTTTTGCTATTATTTTGGAATTTTTTAATACGCGTCAGGTTGGAATGGAACGGAACAGTAATTTTTATTTTCTCTCTTTCTCAGCCTTTTCCAACCTATGTTGGCTTGAAATGAAGCCATAATGGTATTTTTGGATTTTTTTAATTTTTTTGCTATTTTTTTGGAATTTTCTATTACCTATCGGGTCGGAAAGGAACAGAAAGACAATTTTTATTTTTTCTCTTTCTCAGCCTTTTCCAACCTATTTTGGCTTGAAATGAAGCCATAACGGTATCTTTTGATTTATTGAATTTTTTTGCTATTTTTTTTGAATTTTCTCTTACGCGTCGGGTGGGATCGAAACGGAACGATAATTTTTATTTTCTCTCTCTGAGCCTTTTCCAACCTGTTTTGGCTTGAAATGAAGCCATAATGGTATTTTTTAATTTTTTGAATTTTTTTGCCTTTTTTTTTTGGAATTTTCTATTACGCATCGTGTTGGAACGGAACGGAATGATAATTTTTATTTTCTCTCTTTCTCGACCGTTTCCAACCTATTTTGTCTTGAAATGAAGCCACAATGGTATTTTTTGATTTTTCTTTTCTTTTTCTGTATTTGCTATGACCCATCGGGTAGGAACGGAACGGAAAGACAATTTTTATTTTCTCTCTTCCTCGGCCTTTTCCAACCTATTTTGGCTTCAAAAGAAGCATAACGGGGTTTCTCAATTTTTAGAATTATTTTGCTATTTTTTTTGAATTATCTCTTATGCATCGGGTAGGAATGAAACGAAACAATAATTTTTATTTTCTCTCTTTTTCAGCCTTTTCCAACCTGTTTTGGCTTGAAATGAAGCCATAATGGTATTTTTGAATTTTTTTAATTTTTTTGCTATTTTTTTGGAATTTTCTATTACGCATCGTGTAGGAACGAAACGAAACGATAATTTTTATTTTCTCTCTTTCTCAACTTTTTCCAACCTATGTTGGCTTGAAATGAAGCCATAATGGTATTTTTGAATTTTTTTGCTATTTTTTTGGAATTTTCTATTACCCGTCGGGAAGGAACGGAACGGAAAGACAATTTTTATTTTTTCTCTTTCTCAGCCTTTTCCAACCTATTTTGGCATGAAATGAAGCCATAACGGTATTTTTTGATTTATTGAATTTTTTTGATATTTTTTTTGAATTTTCTCTTATGCGTCGGGTGGGATCAAAACGGAACGATAATTTTTATTCTCTCTCTCTGAGCGTTTTCCAACCTGTTTTGGCTTGAAATGAAGCCATAATGGTATTTTTTAATTTTTTGAATTTTTTTGCTTTTTTTTTGGAATTTTCTATTACGCATTGTGTTGGAACGGAACGGAACGATAATTTTTATTTTCTCTCTTTCTCGACCTTTTCCAACCTATTTTAGCTTGAAATGAAGCCATAATGGTATTTCTGAATTTTTTTAATTTTTTTGCTATTTTTGTGGAATTTTCTATTACCCATCGGGTAGGAACGGAACGGAAAGATAATTTTTATTTTATCTCTTTCTCAGCCTTTTCCAACCTATTTTGGCATGAAATGAAGCCATAACGGTATTTTTTGATTTATTGAATTTTTTTGCTATTTTTTTTGAATTTTCTCTTATGCGTCGGGTGGGATCAAAACGGAACGATAATTTTTATTCTCTCTCTCTGAGCGTTTTCCAACCTGTTTTGGCTTGAAATGAAGCCATAATGGTATTTTTTAATTTTTTGAATTTTTTTGCTTTTTTTTTGGAATTTTCTATTACGCATCGTGTTGGAACGGAACGGAATGATAATTTTTATTTTCTCTCTTTCTCGACCGTTTCCAACCTATTTTGTCTTGAAATGAAGCCACAATGGTATTTTTTGATTTTTCTTTTCTTTTTCTGTATTTGCTATGACCCATCGGGTAGGAACGGAACGGAAAGACAATTTTTATTTTCTCTCTTCCTCGGCCTTTTCCAACCTATTTTGGCTTCAAAAGAAGCATAACGGGGTTTCTCAATTTTTAGAATTATTTTGCTATTTTTTTTGAATTATCTCTTATGCATCGGGTAGGAATGAAACGAAACGATAATTTTTATTTTCTCTCTTTTTCAGCCTTTTCCGACCTGTTTTGGCTTGAAATGAAGCCATAATGGTATTTTTGAATTTTTTTAATTTTTTTGCTATTTTTTTGGAATTTTCTATTACGCATCGTGTAGGAACGAAACGAAACGATAATTTTTATTTTCTCTCTTTCTCAACTTTTTCCAACCTATGTTGGCTTGAAATGAAGCCATAATGGTATTTTTGAATTTTTTTGCTATTTTTTTGGAATTTTCTATTACCCGTTGGGAAGGAACGGAACGGAAAGACAATTTTTATTTTTTCTCTTTCTCAGCCTTTTCCAACCTATTTTGGCATGAAATGAAGCCATAACGGTATTTTTTGATTTATTGAATTTTTTTGCTATTTTTTTTGAATTTTCTCTTATGCGTCGGGTGGGATCAAAACGGAACGATAATTTTTATTCTCTCTCTCTGAGCGTTTTCCAACCTGTTTTGGCTTGAAATGAAGCCATAATGGTATTTTTTAATTTTTTGAATTTTTTTGCTTTTTTTTTGGAATTTTCTATTACGCATTGTGTTGGAACGGAACGGAACGATAATTTTTATTTTCTCTCTTTCTCAACCTTTTCCAACCTATTTTAGCTTGAAATGAAGCCATAATGGTATTTCTGAATTTTTTTAATTTTTTTGCTATTTTTGTGGAATTTTCTATTACCCATCGGGTAGGAACGGAACGGAAAGATAATTTTTATTTTTTCTCTTTCTCAGCCTTTTCCAACCTATTTTGGCTTGAAATGAACCCTTAACGGTATTTTTTAATTTATTGAATTTTTTTGCTATTTTTTTGGAATTTTTTAATACGCGTCAGGTTGGAATGGAACGGAACAGTAATTTTTATTTTCTCTCTTTCTCAGCCTTTCCCAACCTATGTTGGCTTGAAATGAAGCTATAATGGTATTTTTGAGTTTTTCAATTTTTTTGCTATTTTTTTGGAATTTTCTATTACGCTTCGTGTTGGAACGGAATGGAACGATAGTACTTATTTTCTCTCTTTCTCACACTTTTCCAACCTATGTTGGCTTGAAATGAAGCCATAATAGTATTTTTGAATTTTTTTGCTATTTTTTTAGAATTTTCTAATACGCGTCGGGTTGGAACGGAACGGAACAGTAATTTTTATTTTCTCTCTTTCTCAGCCTATTCTGACCTACGTTGGCTTGAAATGAAGCTATAATGGTATTTTTTAATTTTTTTGCTATTTTTTTTTAATTTTCTATTACGCTTCGTGTTGGAACGGAATGGAACGATAGTACTTATTTTCTCTCTTTCTCATACTTTTCCAACCTATGTTGGCTTGAAATGAAGGCATAATGGTATTTTTGAATTTTTTGAATTTTTTTGATAGTTTTTTGGAATTTTTTAATACGCGTCGGGTTGGAACGGAATGAAACAATCATTTTTACTTTCTCTCTTTCTCAGCCTCTTCCAACCAATATTGGCTTGAAATGAAGCCATAATGGTATTTTTGAATATTTTTAATTTTTTTTGAATTTTCTATTACCCATCGGGTAGGAACGGAACGGAAAGATAATTTTTATTTTTTCTCTTTCTCAGCCTTTTCCAACCTATTTTGGCTTGAAATGAACTCTTAACGGTATTTTTTAATTTATTGAATTTTTTTGCTATTTTTTTGGAATTTTCTAATACGCGTCGGGTTGGAACGGAACGGAACAGTAATTTTTATTTTCTCTCTTTCTCAGCCTTTTCCAACCTATGTTGGCTTGAAATTAAGCCATAATGGTATTTTTGGATTTTTTTAATTTTTTTGCTATTTTTTTGGAATTTTCTATTACCTATCGGGTCGGAAAGGAACAGAAAGACAATTTTTATTTTTTCTCTTTCTCAGCCTTTTCCAACCTATTTGGGCTGGAAATGACGCTAGAATGGTTCTTTTTTCATTTTTTTCGTTTTTTTGCTATTTCTTTTTGGAATTTTCTATTACGTGTCAGGTAGGAACGAAACGGAACGATAATTTTTATTTTCTCTCTTTCTGAGCCTTTTCCAACCTGTTTTGGCTTGAAATGAAACCATAATGGTTTTTTTTTAATTCTTTGAATTTTTTTGCTATTTTTTTGGAATTTTCTATGATGCATCGGGTAGGAATGGAGCGAAACAATAGTGCTTATTTTCTCTCTTTCTCATACTTTTCCAACCAATGTTGGCTTGAAATGAAGCCATAACTGTATTTTTAATTTTTTGAATTTTTTTGCTAGTTTTTTGGAATTTTCTAATACGGGTCAGGTTGGAACGAAACGAAACGATAATTTTTATTCTCTCTCTCTTTCAGCCTTTTCCAACCTGTTTTGGTTTGAAATGAAGCCATAATGGTATTTTTTAATTTTTTGAATTTTTTTTCTTTTTTTTTTTGGAATTTTCTATTAGGCATCGTGTTGGAACGGAACGGAACGATAATTTTTATTTTCTCTCTTTCTGGACCTTTTCCAACCTATTTTGGCTTGAAATGAAGCCACAATAGTATTTTTTGATTTTTTTTTTCTTTTTTTGGATTTGCTATGACCCATCGGGTAGGAACAGAACGGAAAGACAATTTTTATTTTCTCTCTTCCTCGGCTTTTTCCAGCCTATTTTGGCTTCAAAAGAAGCGTAACGGGGTTTTTCCATATTTAGAATTATTTTGCTATTTTTTTTTAATTATATCGTATGCGTCGGGTAGGTACGAAACTAAACGGTAATTTTTATTTTCTCTCTTTCTCAGCCTTTTCCAACCTATTTTGGCTTGAAATGACGCCAGAATTGTTCTTTTTTCATTTTTTTCATTGTTTTGCTATTTTTTTTTGGAATTTTCTATTACGCGTCGGGTAGGAACGAAACGGAACGATAATTTTTATTTTCTCTCTTTCTGAGTCTTTTCCAACCTGTTTTGGCTTGAAATGAAGCCATAATGATTTTTTTTTTAATTCTTTGAATTTTTTTGCTATTTTTTTGGAATTTTCTATGATGCGTCGGGTAGGAATGGAACGGAACGATAGTGCTTATTTTCTCTCTTTCTCATACTTTTCCAACCAATGTTGGCTTGAAATGAAGCCATAATGGTATTTTTCAATTTTTTGAATTTTTTTGATAGTTTTTTGGAATTTTCTAATACGCGTCGGGTTGGAACAGAATGAAACAATAATTTTTACTTTCTATCTTTCTCAGCCTCTTCCAACCAATGTTGGCTTGAAATGAAGCCATAATGGTATTTTTTAATTTTTTTAATTTTTTTGCTATTTTTTTGGAATTTTCTATTACGCTTCGGGTTGGAACGGAATGGAACGATAGTACTTATTTTCTCTCTTTCTCATAATTTTCCAACCTATGTTGGCTTGAAATGAAGCCATAATAGTACTTTTGAATTTTTTTGCTATTTTTTTGGAATTTTCTATTACGCATCGGGTTGGAACGGAACGGAACAGTAATTTTTATTTTCTCTCTTTCTCAGCCTTTTCTAACCTATGTTGGCTTGAAATGAAGCCATAACTGTATTTTTGAATTTTTTGAATTTTTTTGCTATTTTTTTGGAATTTTCTATTACCCGTCGGGAAGGAACGGAACGGAAAGACAATTTTTATTTTTTCTCTTTCTCATTCTTTTCCAACCTATTTTGGCTTGAAATGAAGCCATAACGGTATTTTTTGATTTATTGAATTTTTTTGCTATTTTTTTTGAATTTTCTCTTACGCGTCGGGTGGGATCGAAACGGAACGATAATTTTTATTTTCTCTCTCTGAGCCTTTTCCAACCTGTTTTGGCTTGAAATGAAGCCATAATGGTATTTTTTAATTTTTTGAATTTTTTTGCCTTTTTTTTTTGGAATTTTCTATTACGCATCGTGTTGGAATGGAACGGAATGATAATTTTTATTTTCTCTCTTTCTCGACCGTTTCCAACCTATTTTGTCTTGAAATGAAGCCACAATGGTATTTTTGGATTTTTCTTTTCTTTTTCTGTATTTGCTATGACCCATCGGGTAGGAACGGAACGGAAAGACAATTTTTATTTTCTCTCTTCCTCGGCCTTTTCCAACCTATTTTGGCTTCAAAAGAAGCATAACGGGGTTTCTCAATTTTTAGAATTATTTTGCTATTTTTTTTGAATTATCTCTTATGCATCGGGTAGGAATGAAACGAAACGATAATTTTTATTTTCTCTCTTTTTCAGCCTTTTCCAACCTGTTTTGGCTTGAAATGAAGCCATAATGGTATTTTTGAATTTTTTTAATTTTTTTGCTATTTTTTTGGAATTTTCTATTACGCATCGTGTAGGAACGAAACGAAACGATAATTTTTATTTTCTCTCTTTCTCAACTTTTTCCAACCTATGTTGGCTTGAAATGAAGCCATAATGGTATTTTTGAATTTTTTTGCTATTTTTTTGGAATTTTCTATTACCCGTCGGGAAGGAACGGAACGAAAAGACAATTTTTATTTTTTCTCTTTCTCAGCCTTTTCCAACCTATTTTGGCATGAAATGAAGCCATAACGGTATTTTTTGATTTATTGAATTTTTTTGCTATTTTTTTTGAATTTTCTCTTATGCGTCGGGTGGGATCAAAACGGAACGATAATTTTTATTCTCTCTCTCTGAGCGTTTTCCAACCTGTTTTGGCTTGAAATGAAGCCATAATGGTATTTTTTAATTTTTTTAATTTTTTTGCTTTTTTTCTGGAATTTTCTATTACGCATTGTGTTGGAACGGAACGGATCGATAATTTTTATTTTCTCTCTTTCTCGACCTTTTCCAACCTATTTTGGCATGAAATGAAGCCACAATGGTATTTTTTGATTTTTCTTTTCTTTTTCTGTATTTGCTATGACCCATCGGGTAGGAACGGAACGGAAAGACAATTTTTATTTTCTCTCTTCCTCGGCCTTTTCCAACCTATTTTGGCTTCAAAAGAAGCATAACGGGGTTTCTCAATTTTTAGAATTATTTTGCTATTTTTTTTGAATTATCTCTTATGCATCGGGTAGGAATGAAACGAAACGATAATTTTTATTTTCTCTCTTTTTCAGCCTTTTCCAACCTGTTTTGGCTTGAAATGAAGCCATAATGGTATTTTTGAATTTTTTGAATTTTTTTGATAGTTTTTTGGAATTTTTTAATACGCGTCGGGTTGGAACGGAATGAAACAATAATTTTTACTTTCTCTCTTTCTCAGCCTCTTCCAACCAATATTGGCTTGAAATGTAGCCATAATGGTATTTTTGAATATTTTTAATTTTTTTGCTATTTTTTTGGAATTTTCTATTACGCATCGTGTAGGAACGAAACGAAACGATAATTTTTATTTTCTCTCTTTCTCAACTTTTTCCAACCTATGTTGGCTTGAAATGAAGCCATAATGGTATTTTTGAATTTTTTTGCTATTTTTTTGGAATTTTCTATTACCCGTCGGGAAGGAACGGAACGAAAAGACAATTTTTATTTTTTCTCTTTCTCAGCCTTTTCCAACCTATTTTGGCATGAAATGAAGCCATAACGGTATTTTTTGATTTATTGAATTTTTTTGCTATTTTTTTTGAATTTTCTCTTATGCGTCGGGTGGGATCAAAACGGAACGATAATTTTTATTCTCTCTCTCTGAGCGTTTTCCAACCTGTTTTGGCTTGAAATGAAGCCATAATGGTATTTTTTAATTTTTTTAATTTTTTTGCTTTTTTTCTGGAATTTTCTATTACGCATTGTGTTGGAACGGAACGGAACGATAATTTTTATTTTCTCTCTTTCTCGACCTTTTCCAACCTATTTTGGCATGAAATGAAGCCACAATGGTATTTTTTGATTTTTTTTTTCTTTTTTTGGATTTGCTATGACCCATCGGGTAGGAACGGAACGGAAAGACAATTTTTATTTTCTCTCTTCCTCGGCCTTTTCCAACCTATTTTGGCTTCAAAAGAAGCATAACGGGGTTTCTCAATTTTTAGAATTATTTTGCTATTTTTTTTGAATTATCTCTTATGCATCGGGTAGGAATGAAACGAAACGATAATTTTTATTTTCTCTATTTTTCAGCCTTTTCCAACCTGTTTTGGCTTGAAATGAAGCCATAATGGTTTTTTTTAATATTTTGAATTTTTTTTGTTATTTTGTTTAGAATTTTTTATTACGCGTCGGGTAAGAACGGAACGTAACGACAATTTTTATTTTCTCTATTTCTTAGGCTTTTCCAACCTATTTTGGCTTGAAACGAAGCCACAATGGTATTTTTTGATTTTTTTGATTTTTTTTTGCTCTCTTTATCAATATTTCTATCATGCGTCGCGTAGGAATGAAACGGAACGATAATTTTTATTTTCTCTCTTTCTCAGCCATTTTCAACCTATTTTTGGCTGGAAATGACGCCAGAATGGTACTTTTTTCATTTTTTTGCTATTTTTTTTGGAATTTTCTATTACGCGTCGGGTAGGAACGAAACGGAACGATAATTTTTACTTTCTCTCTTTTTGAGCCTTTTCCAACCTGTTTTGACTTGAAATTAAACCATAATGGTTTTTTTTTTAATTTTTTAAATTTTTTTGCTATTTTTTTGGAATTTTCTATGATGCGTCGGGTAGGAATGGAACGGAACGATAGTACTTATTTTCTCTCTTTCTCAAACTTTTCCAACCAATGTTGGCTTGAAATGAAGCAATAATGGTATTTTTGAATTTTTTTGCTATTTTTTTGGAATTTTCTATTACGCTTCGGGTTGGAACGGAACGGAATGATAGTACTTATTTTCTCTCTTTCTCATACTTTTCCAACTTATGTTGGCTTGAAATTAAGCCATAATAGTATTTTCGAATTTTTTAATTTTTTTGCTATTTTTTTGGAATTTTTTATTACCCTTCGGGTTGGAACGGAACGGAACAGTAATTTTTATTTTCTCTCTTTCTCAGCCTTTTCCAACCTATGTTGGCTTGAAATGAAGCCATAATAGTATTGTTGAATTTTTTTGCTATTTTTTTGGAATTTTCTATTACGCTTCGTGTTGGAACGGAATGGAACGATAGTACTTATTTTCTCTCTTTCTCATACTTTTCCAACCTATGTTGGCTTGAAATGAAGCCATAATAGTATTTTTGAATTTTTTTGCTATTTTTTTAGAATTTTCTAATACGCGTCGGGTTGGAACGGAACGGAACAGTAATTTTTATTTTCTCTCTTTCTCAGCCTTTTCCAACCTATGTTGGCTTGAAATGAAGCCATAATAGTATTGTTGAATTTTTTTGCTATTTTTTTGGAATTTTCTATTACGCTTCGGGTTGGAACGGAACGGAATGATAGTACTTATTTTCTCTCTTTCTCATACTTTTCCAACTTATGTTGGCTTGAAATTAAGCCATAATAGTATTTTCGAATTTTTTAATTTTTTTGCTATTTTTTTGGAATTTTTTATTACCTTTCGGGTTGGAACGGAACGGAACAGTAATTTTTATTTTCTCTCTTTCTCAGCCTTTTCCAACCTATGTTGGCTTGAAATGAAGCCATAATAGTATTGTTGAATTTTTTTGCTATTTTTTTGGAATTTTCTATTACGCTTCGTGTTGGAACGGAATGGAACGATAGTACTTATTTTCTCTCTTTCTCATACTTTTCCAACCTATGTTGGCTTGAAATGAAGCCATAATAGTATTTTTGAATTTTTTTGCTATTTTTTTAGAATTTTCTAATACGCGTCGGGTTGGAACGGAACGGAACAGTAATTTTTATTTTCTCTCTTTCTCAGCCTTTTCCAACCTATGTTGGCTTGAAATGAAGCCATAATGGTATTTCTGAATTTTTTTAATTTTTTTGCTATTTTTGTGGAATTTTCTATTACCCATCGGGTAGGAACGGAACGGAAAGATAATTTTTATTTTTTCTCTTTCTCAGCCTTTTCCAACCTATTTTGGCTTGAAATGAACCCTTAACGGTATTTTTTAATTTATTGAATTTTTTTGCTATTTTTTTGGAATTTTTTAATACGCGTCAGGTTGGAATGGACCGGAACAGTAATTTTTATTTTCTCTCTTTCTCAGCCTATTCCGACCTACGTTGGCTTGAAATGAAGCTATAATGGTATTTTTTAATTTTTTGAATTTTTTGGCTATTTTTTTGGAATTTTCTATTACGTTTCGTTTTGGAACGGAATGGAACGATAGTTCTTATTTTCTCTCTTTCTCATACTTTTCCAACCTATGTTGGCTTGAAATGAAGCCATAATAGTATTTTTGAATTTTTTTGCTATTTTTTTAGAATTTTCTAATACGCGTCGGGTTGGAACGGAACGGAACAGTAATTTTTATTTTCTCTCTTTCTCAGCCTTTTCGAACTAATGTTGGCTTGAAATGAAGCCATAACTGTATTTTTGAATTTTTTGAATTTTTTTGCTAGTTTTTTGGACTTTTCTAATACGCGTCAGGTTGGAACGAAACGAAACGATAATTTTTATTCTCTCTCTTTTTCAGCCTTTTCCAACCTGTTTTGGTTTGAAATGAAGCCATAATGGTATTTTTGAATTTTTTGAATTTTTTTGATAGTTTTTTGGAATTTTTTAATACGCGTCGGGTTGGAACGGAATGAAACAATAATTTTTACTTTCTCTCTTTCTCAGCCTCTTCCAACCAATATTGGCTTGAAATGTAGCCATAATGGTATTTTTGAATATTTTTAATTTTTTTTCTATTTTTTTTGAATTTTTTATTACCCGTCGGGTAGGAACGGAACGGAAAGACAATTTTTATTTCTTCTCTTTCTCAGCCTTTTCCAACCTATTTTGGCTTGAAATGAACCCTTAACGGTATTTTTTAATTTATTCAGTTTTTTTGCTATTTTTTTTTTAATTTTCTAATACGCGTCGGGTTGGAACGAAACGGAACAGTAATTTTTATTTTCTCTCTTTCTCAGCCTTTCCCAACCTATGTTGGCTTGAAATGAAGCTATAATGGTATTTTTGAGTTTTTCAATTTTTTTACTATTTTTTTGGAATTTTCTATTATGTTTCGGGTTGGAACGAAACGGAACCATAGTACTTATTTTCTCTCTTTCTCATACTTTTCCAACCTATGTTGGCTTGAAATGAAGCCATAATAGTATTTTCGAATTTTTCGAATTTTTTGCTATTTTTTTGGAATTTTCTATTACGCTTCGTGTTGGAACGGAATGGAACGATAGTACTTATTTTCTCTCTTTCTCACACTTTTCCAACCTATGTTGGCTTGAATTGAAGCCATAATAGTATTTTTGAATTTTTTTGCTATTTTTTTAGAATTTTCTAATACGCGTCGGGTTGGAACGGAACGGAACAGTAATTTTTATTTTCTCTCTTTCTCAGCCTATTCTGACCTACGTTGGCTTGAAATGAAGCTATAATGGTATTTTTTAATTTTTTTAATTTTTTTGCTATTTTTTTGGAATTTTCTATTACGCTTCGTGTTGGAACGGAATGGAACGATGGTACTTATTTTCTCTATTTCTCATACTTTTCCAACCTATGTTGGCTTGAAATGAAGCCATAATAGTATTTTCGAAATTTTTGAATTTTTTTCTATTTTTTTGGAATTTTCTTTTGCGCGTCGGGTTGGAACGGAACGGAACAGTAATTTTTATTTTCTCTCTTTCTCAGCCTATTCCGACCTACGTTGGCTTGAAATGAAGCTGTAATGGTATTTTTTATTTTTAATTTATTTTTTTGCTATTTTTTTGGAATTTTCTATTACGCTTCGTGTTGGAACGGAATGGAACGATAGTACTTATTTTCTCTCTTTCTCACACTTTTCCAACCTATGTTGGCTTGAAATGAAGCCATAATAGTATTTTTGAATTTTTTTGCTATTTTTTTAGAATTTTCTAATACGCGTCGGGTTGGAACGGAACGGAACAGTAATTTTTATTTTCTCTCTTTCTCAGCCTATTCTGACCTACGTTGGCTTGAAATGAAGCTATAATGGTATTTTTTAATTTTTTTGCTATTTTTTTGGAATTTTCTATTACGCTTCGTGTTGGAACGGAATGGAACGATAGTACTTATTTTCTCTCTTTCTCATACTTTTCCAACCTATGTTGGCTTGAAATGAAGGCATAATGGTATTTTTGAATTTTTTGAATTTTTTTGATAGTTTTTTGGAATTTTTTAATACGCGTCGGGTTGGAACGGAATGAAACTATCATTTTTACTTTCTCTCTTTCTCAGCCTCTTCCAACCAATATTGGCTTGAAATGAAGCCATAATGGTATTTTTGAATATTTTTAATTTTTTTTCTATTTTTTTTGAATTTTCTATTACCCATCGGGTAGGAACGGAACGGAAAGATAATTTTTATTTTTTCTCTTTCTCAGCCTTTTCCAACCTATTTTGGCTTGAAATGAATTCTTAACGGTATTTTTTAATTTATTGAATTTTTTTGCTATTTTTTTGGAATTTTCTAATACGCGTCGGGTTGGAACGGAACGGAACAGTAATTTTTATTTTCTCTCTTTCTCAGCCTTTTCCAACCTATGTTGGCTTGAAATGAAGCCATAATGGTATTTCTGAATTTTTTTAATTTTTTTGCTATTTTTGTGGAATTTTCTATTACCCATCGGGTAGAAACGGAACGGAAAGATAATTTTTATTTTTTCTCTTTCTCAGCCTTTTTCAACCTATTTTGGCTTGAAATGAACCCTTAACGGTATTTTTTAATTTATTGAATTTTTTTGCTATTATTTTGGAATTTTTTAATACGCGTCAGGTTGGAATGGAACGGAACAGTAATTTTTATTTTCTCTCTTTCTCAGCCTTTTCCAACCTATGTTGGCTTGAAATGAAGCCATAATGGTATTTTTGGATTTTTTTAATTTTTTTGCTATTTTTTTGGAATTTTCTATTACCTATCGGGTCGGAAAGGAACGGAAAGACAATTTTTATTTTTTCTCTTTCTCAGCCTTTTCCAACCTATTTGGGCTGGAAATGACGCTAGAATGGTTCTTTTTTCATTTTTTTCGTTTTTTTGCTATTTCTTTTTGGAATTTTCTATTACGTGTCAGGTAGGAACGAAACGGAACGATAATTTTTATTTTCTCTCTTTTTGAGCCTTTTCCAACCTGTTTTGGCTTGAAATGAAACCATAATGGTTTTTTTTTAATTCTTTGAATTTTTTTGCTATTTTTTTGGAATTTTCTATGATGCATCGGGTAGGAATGGAGCGAAACAATAGTGCTTATTTTCTCTCTTTCTCATACTTTTCCAACCAATGTTGGCTTGAAATGAAGCCATAACTGTATTTTTAATTTTTTGAATTTTTTTGCTAGTTTTTTGGAATTTTCTAATACGCGTCAGGTTGGAACGAAACGAAACGATAATTTTTATTCTCTCTCTCTTTCAGCCTTTTCCAACCTGTTTTGGTTTGAAATGAAGCCATAATGGTATTTTTTAATTTTTTTAATTTTTTTGCTTTTTTTTTTTGGAATTTTCTATTAGGCATCGTGTTGGAACGGAACGGAACGATAATTTTTATTTTCTCTCTTTCTGGACCTTTTCCAAACCTATTTTGGCTTGAAATGAAGCCACAATAGTATTTTTTGATTTTTTTTTTCTTTTTTTGGATTTGCTATGACCCATCGGGTAGGAACAGAACGGAAAGACAATTTTTATTTTCTCTCTTCCTCGGCTTTTTCCAACCTATTTTGGCTTCAAAAGAAGCGTAACGGGGTTTTTCCATCTTTAGAATTATTTTGCTATTTTTTTTTAATTATATCGTATGCGTCGGGTAGGTACGAAACTAAACGGTAATTTTTATTTTCTCTCTTTCTCAGCCTTTTCCAACCTATTTTGGCTTGAAATGACGCCAGAATTGTTCTTTTTTCATTTTTTTCATTGTTTTGCTATTTTTTTTTTGGAATTTTCTATTACGCGTCGGGTAGGAACGAAACGGAACGATAATTTTTATTTTCTCTCTTTCTGAGTCTTTTCCAACCTGTTTTGGCTTGAAATGAAGCCATAATGGTTTTTTTTTTAATTCTTTGAATTTTTTTGCTATTTTTTTGGAATTTTCTATAATGCGTCGGGTAGGAATGGAACGGAACGATAGTGCTTATTTTCTCTCTTTCTCATACTTTTCCAACTAATGTTGGCTTGAAATGAAGCCATAATGGTATTTTTCAATTTTTTGAATTTTTTTGATAGTTTTTTGGAATTTTCTAATACGCGTCGGGTTGGAACGGAATGAAACAATAATTTTTACTTTCTCTCTTTCTCAGCCTCTTCCAACCAATGTTGGCTTGAAATGAAGCCATAATGGTATTTTTTAATTTTTTTAATTTTTTTGCTATTTTTTTGGAATTTTCTATTACGCTTCGGGTTGGAACGGAATGGAACGATAGTACTTATTTTCTCTCTTTCTCATAATTTTCCAACCTATGTTGGCTTGAAATGAAGCCATAATAGTACTTTTGAATTTTTTGAATTTTTTTGCTATTTTTTTGGAATTTTCTATTACGCATCGGGTTGGAACGGAACGGAACAGTAATTTTTATTTTCTCTCTTTCTCAGCCTTTTCTAACCTATGTTGGCTTGAAATGAAGCCATAATGGTATTTTTGAATTTTTTGAATTTTTTTGCTATTTTTTTGGAATTTTCAATTACCCGTCGGGAAGGAACGGAACGGAAAGACAATTTTTATTTTTTCTCTTTCTCATTCTTTTCCAACCTATTTTGGCTTGAAATGAAGCCATAACGGTATTTTTTGATTTATTGAATTTTTTTGCTATTTTTTTTGAATTTTCTCTTACGCGTCGGGTGGGATCGAAACGGAATGATAATTTTTATTTTCTCTCTCTGAGCCTTTTCCAACCTGTTTTGGCTTGAAATGAAGCCATAATGGTATTTTTTAATTTTTTGAATTTTTTTGCCTTTTTTTTTTGGAATTTTCTATTACGCATCGTGTTGGAACGGAACGGAATGATAATTTTTATTTTCTCTCTTTCTCGACCGTTTCCAACCTATTTTGTCTTGAAATGAAGCCACAATGGTATTTTTTGATTTTTCTTTTCTTTTTCTGTATTTGCTATGACCCATCGGGTAGGAACGGAACGGAAAGACAATTTTTATTTTCTCTCTTCCTCGGCCTTTTCCAACCTATTTTGGCTTGAAATGAAGCCATAACGGTATTTTTTGATTTATTGAATTTTTTTGCTATTTTTTTTGAATTTTCTCTTACGCGTCGGGTGGGATCGAAACGGAACGATAATTTTTATTTTCTCTCTCTGAGCCTTTTCCACCCTTGTTTGGCTTGAAATGAAGCCATAATGGTATTTTTTAATTTTTTGAATTTTTTTGCCTTTTTTTTTTGGAATTTTCTATTAGGCATCGTGTTGGAACGGAACGGAACGATAATTTTTATTTTCTCTCTTTCTGGACTTTTTCCAACCTATTTTGGCTTGAAATGAAGCCACAATAGTATTTTTTGATTTTTTTTTTCTTTTTTTGGATTTGCTATGACCCATCGGGTAGGAACAGAACGGAAAGACAATTTTTATTTTCTCTCTTCCTCGGCTTTTTCCAGCCTATTTTGGCTTCAAAAGAAGCGTAACGGGGTTTTTCCATATTTAGAATTATTTTGCTATTTTTTTTTAATTATATCGTATGCGTCGGGTAGGTACGAAACTAAACGGTAATTTTTATTTTCTCTCTTTCTCAGCCTTTTCCAACCTATTTTGGCTTGAAATGACGCCAGAATTGTTCTTTTTTCATTTTTTTCATTGTTTTGCTATTTTTTTTTGGAATTTTCTATTACGCGTCGGGTAGGAACGAAACGGAACGATAATTTTTATTTTCTCTCTTTCTGAGTCTTTTCCAACCTGTTTTGGCTTGAAATGAAGCCATAATGATTTTTTTTTTAATTCTTTGAATTTTTTTGCTATTTTTTTGGAATTTTCTATGATGCGTCGGGTAGGAATGGAACGGAACGATAGTGCTTATTTTCTCTCTTTCTCATACTTTTCCAACCAATGTTGGCTTGAAATGAAGCCATAATGGTATTTTTCAATTTTTTGAATTTTTTTGATAGTTTTTTGGAATTTTCTAATACGCGTCGGGTTGGAACGGAATGAAACAATAATTTTTACTTTCTCTCTTTCTCAGCCTCTTCCAACCAATGTTGGCTTGAAATGAAGCCATAATGGTATTTTTTAATTTTTTTAATTTTTTTGCTATTTTTTTGGAATTTTCTATTACGCTTCGGGTTGGAACGGAATGGAACGATAGTACTTATTTTCTCTCTTTCTCATAATTTTCCAACCTATGTTGGCTTGAAATGAAGCCATAATAGTACTTTTGAATTTTTTTGCTATTTTTTTGGAATTTTCTATTACGCATCGGGTTGGAACGGAACGGAACAGTAATTTTTATTTTCTCTCTTTCTCAGCCTTTTCTAACCTATGTTGGCTTGAAATGAAGCCATAACTGTATTTTTGAATTTTTTGAATTTTTTTGCTATTTTTTTGGAATTTTCTATTACCCGTCGGGAAGGAACGGAACGGAAAGACAATTTTTATTTTTTCTCTTTCTCATTCTTTTCCAACCTATTTTGGCTTGAAATGAAGCCATAACGGTATTTTTTGATTTATTGAATTTTTTTGCTATTTTTTTTGAATTTTCTCTTACGCGTCGGGTGGGATCGAAACGGAACGATAATTTTTATTTTCTCTCTCTGAGCATTTTCCAACCTGTTTTGGCTTGAAATGAAGCCATAATGGTATTTTTTAATTTTTTGAATTTTTTTGCCTTTTTTTTTTGGAATTTTCTATTACGCATCGTGTTGGAATGGAACGGAATGATAATTTTTATTTTCTCTCTTTCTCGACCGTTTCCAACCTATTTTGTCTTGAAATGAAGCCACAATGGTATTTTTTGATTTTTCTTTTCTTTTTCTGTATTTGCTATGACCCATCGGGTAGGAACGGAACGGAAAGACAATTTTTATTTTCTCTCTTCCTCGGCCTTTTCCAACCTATTTTGGCTTCAAAAGAAGCATAACGGGGTTTCTCAATTTTTAGAATTATTTTGCTATTTTTTTTGAATTATCTCTTATGCATCGGGTAGGAATGAAACGAAACGATAATTTTTATTTTCTCTCTTTTTCAGCCTTTTCCAACCTGTTTTGGCTTGAAATGAAGCCATAATGGTATTTTTGAATTTTTTTAATTTTTTTGCTATTTTTTTGGAATTTTCTATTACGCATCGTGTAGGAACGAAACGAAACGATAATTTTTATTTTCTCTCTTTCTCAACTTTTTCCAACCTATGTTGGCTTGAAATGAAGCCATAATGGTATTTTTGAATTTTTTTGCTATTTTTTTGGAATTTTCTATTACCCGTCGGGAAGGAACGGAACGAAAAGACAATTTTTATTTTTTCTCTTTCTCAGCCTTTTCCAACCTATTTTGGCATGAAATGAAGCCATAACGGTATTTTTTGATTTATTGAATTTTTTTGCTATTTTTTTTGAATTTTCTCTTATGCGTCGGGTGGGATCAAAACGGAACGATAATTTTTATTCTCTCTCTCTGAGCGTTTTCCAACCTGTTTTGGCTTGAAATGAAGCCATAATGGTATTTTTTAATTTTTTTAATTTTTTTGCTTTTTTTCTGGAATTTTCTATTACGCATTGTGTTGGAACGGAACGGAACGATAATTTTTATTTTCTCTCTTTCTCGACCTTTTCCAACCTATTTTGGCATGAAATGAAGCCACAATGGTATTTTTTGATTTTTTTTTTCTTTTTTTGGATTTGCTATGACCCTTCGGGTAGGAACGGAACGGAAAGACAATTTTTATTTTCTCTCTTCCTCGGCCTTTTCCAACCTATTTTGGCTTCAAAAGAAGCATAACGGGGTTTCTCAATTTTTAGAATTATTTTGCTATTTTTTTTGAATTATCTCTTATGCATCGGGTAGGAATGAAACGAAACGATAATTTTTATTTTCTCTATTTTTCAGCCTTTTCCAACCTGTTTTGGCTTGAAATGAAGCCATAATGGTTTTTTTTAATATTTTGAATTTTTTTTGTTATTTTGTTTAGAATTTTTTATTACGCGTCGGGTAAGAACGGAACGTAACGACAATTTTTATTTTCTCTATTTCTTAGGCTTTTCCAACCTATTTTGGCTTGAAACGAAGCCACAATGGTATTTTTTGATTTTTTTGATTTTTTTTTGCTCTCTTTATCAATATTTCTATCATGCGTCGGGTAGGAATGAAACGGAACGATAATTTTTATTTTCTCTCTTTCTCAGCCATTTTCAACCTATTTTTGGCTGGAAATGACGCCAGAATGGTGCTTTTTTCATTTTTTTGCTATTTTTTTTGGAATTTTCTATTACGCGTCGGGTAGGAACGAAACGGAACGATAATTTTTACTTTCTCTCTTTTTGAGCCTTTTCCAACCTGTTTTGACTTGAAATTAAACCATAATGGTTTTTTTTTTAATTTTTTAAATTTTTTTGCTATTTTTTTGGAATTTTCTATGATGCGTCGGGTAGGAATGGAACGGAACGATAGTACTTATTTTCTCTCTTTCTCAAACTTTTCCAACCAATGTTGGCTTGAAATGAAGCAATAATGGTATTTTTGAATTTTTTTGCTATTTTTTTGGAATTTTCTATTACGCTTCGGGTTGGAACGGAACGGAATGATAGTACTTATTTTCTCTCTTTCTCATACTTTTCCAACTTATGTTGGCTTGAAATTAAGCCATAATAGTATTTTCGAATTTTTTAATTTTTTTGCTATTTTTTTGGAATTTTTTATTACCCTTCGGGTTGGAACGGAACGGAACAGTAATTTTTATTTTCTCTCTTTCTCAGCCTTTTCCAACCTATGTTGGCTTGAAATGAAGCCATAATAGTATTGTTGAATTTTTTTGCTATTTTTTTGGAATTTTCTATTACGCTTCGGGTTGGAACGGAACGGAATGATAGTACTTATTTTCTCTCTTTCTCATACTTTTCCAACTTATGTTGGCTTGAAATTAAGCCATAATAGTATTTTCGAATTTTTTAATTTTTTTGCTATTTTTTTGGAATTTTTTATTACCTTTCGGGTTGGAACGGAACGGAACAGTAATTTTTATTTTCTCTCTTTCTCAGCCTTTTCCAACCTATGTTGGCTTGAAATGAAGCCATAATAGTATTGTTGAATTTTTTTGCTATTTTTTTGGAATTTTATATTACGCTTCGTGTTGGAACGGAATGGAACGATAGTACTTATTTTCTCTCTTTCTCATACTTTTCCAACCTATGTTGGCTTGAAATGAAGCCATAATAGTATTTTTGAATTTTTTTGCTATTTTTTTAGAATTTTCTAATACGCGTCGGGTTGGAACGAAACGGAACAGTAATTTTTATTTTCTCTCTTTCTCAGCCTTTTCCAACCTATGTTGGCTTGAAATGAAGCCATAATGGTATTTCTGAATTTTTTTAATTTTTTTGCTATTTTTGTGGAATTTTCTATTACCCATCGGGTAGGAACGGAACGGAAAGATAATTTTTATTTTTTCTCTTTCTCAGCCTTTTCCAACCTATTTTGGCTTGAAATGAACCCTTAACGGTATTTTTTAATTTATTGAATTTTTTTGCTATTTTTTTGGAATTTTTTAATACGCGTCAGGTTGGAATGGACCGGAACAGTAATTTTTATTTTCTCTCTTTCTCAGCCTATTCCGACCTACGTTGGCTTGAAATGAAGCTATAATGGTATTTTTTAATTTTTTGAATTTTTTGGCTATTTTTTTGGAATTTTCTATTACGTTTCGTTTTGGAACGGAATGGAACGATAGTTCTTATTTTCTCTCTTTCTCATACTTTTCCAACCTATGTTGGCTTGAAATGAAGCCATAATAGTATTTTTGAATTTTTTTGCTATTTTTTTAGAATTTTCTAATACGCGTCGGGTTGGAACGGAACGGAACAGTAATTTTTATTTTCTCTCTTTCTCAGCCTTTTCGAACTAATGTTGGCTTGAAATGAAGCCATAACTGTATTTTTGAATTTTTTGAATTTTTTTGCTAGTTTTTTGGACTTTTCTAATACGCGTCAGGTTGGAACGAAACGAAACGATAATTTTTATTCTCTCTCTTTTTCAGCCTTTTCCAACCTGTTTTGGTTTGAAATGAAGCCATAATGGTATTTTTGAATTTTTTGAATTTTTTTGATAGTTTTTTGGAATTTTTTAATACGCGTCGGGTTGGAACGGAATGAAACAATAATTTTTACTTTCTCTCTTTCTCAGCCTCTTCCAACCAATATTGGCTTGAAATGTAGCCATAATGGTATTTTTGAATATTTTTAATTTTTTTTCTTTTTTTTTTGAATTTTTTATTACCCGTCGGGTAGGAACGGAACGGAAAGACAATTTTTATTTCTTCTCTTTCTCAGCCTTTTCCAACCTATTTTGGCTTGAAATGAACCCTTAACGGTATTTTTTAATTTATTCAGTTTTTTTGCTATTTTTTTTTTAATTTTCTAATACGCGTCGGGTTGGAACGAAACGGAACAGTAATTTTTATTTTCTCTCTTTCTCAGCCTTTCCCAACCTATGTTGGCTTGAAATGAAGCTATAATGGTATTTTTGAATATTTTTAATTTTTTTTCTATTTTTTTTGAATTTTCTATTACCCATCGGGTAGGAACGGAACGGAAAGATAATTTTTATTTTTTCTCTTTCTCAGCCTTTTCCAACCTATTTTGGCTTGAAATGAACTCTTAACGGTATTTTTTAATTTATTGAATTTTTTTGCTATTTTTTTGGAATTTTCTAATACGCGTCGGGTTGGAACGGAACGGAACAGTAATTTTTATTTTCTCTCTTTCTCAGCCTTTTCCAACCTATGTTGGCTTGAAATGAAGCCATAATGGTATTTCTGAATTTTTTTAATTTTTTTGCTATTTTTGTGGAATTTTCTATTACCCATCGGGTAGAAATGGAACGGAAAGATAATTTTTATTTTTTCTCTTTCTCAGCCTTTTCCAACCTATTTTGGCTTGAAATGAACCCTTAACGGTATTTTTTAATTTATTGAATTTTTTTGCTATTTTTTTGGAATTTTCTAATACGCGTCGGGTTGGAACGGAACGGAACAGTAATTTTTATTTTCTCTCTTTCTCAGCCTTTTCCAACCTATGTTGGCTTGAAATGAAGCCATAATGGTATTTCTGAATTTTTTTAATTTTTTTGCTATTTTTGTGGAATTTTCTATTACCCATCGGGTAGAAATGGAACGGAAAGATAATTTTTATTTTTTCTCTTTCTCAGCCTTTTCCAACCTATTTTGGCTTGAAATGAACCCTTAACGGTATTTTTTAATTTATTGAATTTTTTTGCTATTATTTTGGAATTTTTTAATACGCGTCAGGTTGGAATGGAACGGAACAGTAATTTTTATTTTCTCTCTTTCTCAGCCTTTTCCAACCTATGTTGGCTTGAAATGAAGCCATAATGGTATTTTTGGATTTTTTTAATTTTTTTGCTATTTTTTTGGAATTTTCTATTACCTATCGGGTCGGAAAGGAACGGAAAGACAATTTTTATTTTTTCTCTTTCTCAGCCTTTTCCAACCTATTTGGGCTGGAAATGACGCTAGAATGGTTCTTTTTTCATTTTTTTCGTTTTTTTGCTATTTCTTTTTGGAATTTTCTATTACGCTTCGGGTTGGAACGGAATGGAACGATAGTACTTATTTTCTCTCTTTCTCATAATTTTCCAACCTATGTTGGCTTGAAATGAAGCCATAATAGTACTTTTGAATTTTTTGAATTTTTTTGCTATTTTTTTGGAATTTTCTATTACGCATCGGGTTGGAACGGAACGGAACAGTAATTTTTATTTTCTCTCTTTCTCAGCCTTTTCCAACCTATGTTGGCTTGAAATGAAGCCATAATGGTATTTCTGAATTTTTTTAATTTTTTTGCTATTTTTGTGGAATTTTCTATTACCCATCGGGTAGAAACGGAACGGAAAGATAATTTTTATTTTTTCTCTTTCTCAGCCTTTTCCAACCTATTTTGGCTTGAAATGAACCCTTAACGGTATTTTTTAATTTATTGAATTTTTTTGCTATTATTTTGGAATTTTTTAATACGCGTCAGGTTGGAATGGAACGGAACAGTAATTTTTATTTTCTCTCTTTCTCAGCCTTTTCCAACCTATGTTGGCTTGAAATGAAGCCATAATGGTATTTTTGGATTTTTTTAATTTTTTTGCTATTTTTTTGGAATTTTCTATTACCTATCGGGTCGGAAAGGAACGGAAAGACAATTTTTATTTTTTCTCTTTCTCAGCCTTTTCCAACCTATTTGGGCTGGAAATGACGCTAGAATGGTTCTTTTTTCATTTTTTTCGTTTTTTTGCTATTTCTTTTTGGAATTTTCTATTACGTGTCAGGTAGGAACGAAACGGAACGATAATTTTTATTTTCTCTCTTTTTGAGCCTTTTCCAACCTGTTTTGGCTTGAAATGAAACCATAATGGTTTTTTTTTAATTCTTTGAATTTTTTTGCTATTTTTTTGGAATTTTCTATGATGCATCGGGTAGGAATGGAGCGAAACAATAGTGCTTATTTTCTCTCTTTCTCATACTTTTCCAACCAATGTTGGCTTGAAATGAAGCCATAACTGTATTTTTAATTTTTTGAATTTTTTTGCTAGTTTTTTGGAATTTTCTAATACGCGTCAGGTTGGAACGAAACGAAACGATAATTTTTATTCTCTCTCTCTTTCAGCCTTTTCCAACCTGTTTTGGTTTGAAATGAAGCCATAATGGTATTTTTTAATTTTTTTAATTTTTTTGCTTTTTTTTTTTGGAATTTTCTATTAGGCATCGTGTTGGAACGGAACGGAACGATAATTTTTATTTTCTCTCTTTCTGGACCTTTTCCAAACCTATTTTGGCTTGAAATGAAGCCACAATAGTATTTTTTGATTTTTTTTTTCTTTTTTTGGATTTGCTATGACCCATCGGGTAGGAACAGAACGGAAAGACAATTTTTATTTTCTCTCTTCCTCGGCTTTTTCCAACCTATTTTGGCTTCAAAAGAAGCGTAACGGGGTTTTTCCATATTTAGAATTATTTTGCTATTTTTTTTTAATTATATCGTATGCGTCGGGTAGGTACGAAACTAAACGGTAATTTTTATTTTCTCTCTTTCTCAGCCTTTTCCAACCTATTTTGGCTTGAAATGACGCCAGAATTGTTCTTTTTTCATTTTTTTCATTGTTTTGCTATTTTTTTTTTGGAATTTTCTATTACGCGTCGGGTAGGAACGAAACGGAACGATAATTTTTATTTTCTCTCTTTCTGAGTCTTTTCCAACCTGTTTTGGCTTGAAATGAAGCCATAATGGTTTTTTTTTTAATTCTTTGAATTTTTTTGCTATTTTTTTGGAATTTTCTATAATGCGTCGGGTAGGAATGGAACGGAACGATAGTGCTTATTTTCTCTCTTTCTCATACTTTTCCAACTAATGTTGGCTTGAAATGAAGCCATAATGGTATTTTTCAATTTTTTGAATTTTTTTGATAGTTTTTTGGAATTTTCTAATACGCGTCGGGTTGGAACGGAATGAAACAATAATTTTTACTTTCTCTCTTTCTCAGCCTCTTCCAACCAATGTTGGCTTGAAATGAAGCCATAATGGTATTTTTTAATTTTTTTAATTTTTTTGCTATTTTTTTGGAATTTTCTATTACGCTTCGGGTTGGAACGGAATGGAACGATAGTACTTATTTTCTCTCTTTCTCATAATTTTCCAACCTATGTTGGCTTGAAATGAAGCCATAATAGTACTTTTGAATTTTTTGAATTTTTTTGCTATTTTTTTGGAATTTTCTATTACGCATCGGGTTGGAACGGAACGGAACAGTAATTTTTATTTTCTCTCTTTCTCAGCCTTTTCTAACCTATGTTGGCTTGAAATGAAGCCATAATGGTATTTTTGAATTTTTTGAATTTTTTTGCTATTTTTTTGGAATTTTCAATTACCCGTCGGGAAGGAACGGAACGGAAAGACAATTTTTATTTTTTCTCTTTCTCATTCTTTTCCAACCTATTTTGGCTTGAAATGAAGCCATAATGGTATTTTTTGATTTATTGAATTTTTTTGCTATTTTTTTTGAATTTTCTCTTACGCGTCGGGTGGGATCGAAACGGAACGATAATTTTTATTTTCTCTCTCTGAGCCTTTTCCAACCTGTTTTGGCTTGAAATGAAGCCATAATGGTATTTTTTAATTTTTTGAATTTTTTTGCCTTTTTTTTTTGGAATTTTCTATTACGCATCGTGTTGGAACGGAACGGAATGATAATTTTTATTTTCTCTCTTTCTCGACCGTTTCCAACCTATTTTGTCTTGAAATGAAGCCACAATGGTATTTTTTGATTTTTCTTTTCTTTTTCTGTATTTGCTATGACCCATCGGGTAGGAACGGAACGGAAAGACAATTTTTATTTTCTCTCTTCCTCGGCCTTTTCCAACCTATTTTGGCTTCAAAAGAAGCATAACGGGGTTTCTCAATTTTTAGAATTATTTTGCTATTTTTTTTGAATTATCTCTTATGCATCGGGTAGGAATGAAACGAAACGATAATTTTTATTTTCTCTCTTTTTCAGCCTTTTCCAACCTGTTTTGGCTTGAAATGAAGCCATAATGGTATTTTTGAATTTTTTTAATTTTTTTGCTATTTTTTTGGAATTTTCTATTACGCATCGTGTAGGAACGAAACGAAACGATAATTTTTATTTTCTCTCTTTCTCAACTTTTTCCAACCTATGTTGGCTTGAAATGAAGCCATAATGGTATTTTTGAATTTTTTTGCTATTTTTTTGGAATTTTCTATTACCCGTCGGGAAGGAACGGAACGGAAAGACAATTTTTATTTTTTCTCTTTCTCAGCCTTTTCCAACCTATTTTGGCATGAAATGAAGCCATAACGGTATTTTTTGATTTATTGAATTTTTTTGCTATTTTTTTTGAATTTTCTCTTATGCGTCGGGTGGGATCAAAACGGAACGATAATTTTTATTCTCTCTCTCTGAGCGTTTTCCAACCTGTTTTTGCTTGAAATGAAGCCATAATGGTATTTTTTAATTTTTTGAATTTTTTTGCTTTTTTTTTGGAATTTTCTATTACGCATTGTGTTGGAACGGAACGGAACGATAATTTTTATTTTCTCTCTTTCTCGACCTTTTCCAACCTATTTTGGCATGAAATGAAGCCACAATGGTATTTTTTGATTTTTTTTTCTTTTTTTGGATTTGCTATGACCCATCGGGTAGGAACGGAACGGAAAGACAATTTTTATTTTCTCTCTTCCTCGGCCTTTTCCAACCTATTTTCGCTTCAAAAGAAGCATAACGGGGTTTCTCAATTTTTAGAATTATTTTGCTATTTTTTTTGAATTATCTCTTATGCATCGGGTAGGAATGAAACGAAACGATAATTTTTATTTTCTCTATTTTTCAGCCTTTTCCAACCTGTTTTGGCTTGAAATGAAGCCATAATGGTTTTTTTTAATATTTTGAATTTTTTTTGTTATTTTGTTTAGAATTTTTTATTACGCGTCGGGTAAGAACGGAACGTAACGACAATTTTTATTTTCTCTATTTCTTAGGCTTTTCCAACCTATTTTGGCTTGAAACGAAGCCATAATGGTATTTTTTGATTTTTTTGATTTTTTTTTGCTCTCTTTATCAATATTTCTATCATGCGTCGGGTAGGAATGAAACGGAACGATAATTTTTATTTTCTCTCTTTCTCAGCCATTTTCAACCTATTTTGGCTGGAAATGACGCCAGAATGGTACTTTTTTCATTTTTTTGCTATTTTTTTTGGAATTTTCTATTACGCGTCGGGTAGGAACGAAACGGAACGATAATTTTTACTTTCTCTCTTTTTGAGCCTTTTCCAACCTGTTTTGACTTGAAATTAAACCATAATGGTTTTTTTTTTAATTTTTTTAATTTTTTTGCTATTTTTTTGGAATTTTCTATGATGCGTCGGGTAGGAATGGAACGGAACGATAGTACTTATTTTCTCTCTTTCTCAAACTTTTCCAACCAATGTTGGCTTGACATGAAGCCATAATGGTATTTTTGAATTTTTTTGCTATTTTTTTGGAATTTTCTATTACGCTTCGGGTTGGAACGGAAAGGAATGATAGTACTTATTTTCTCTCTTTCTCATACTTTTCCAACTTATGTTGGCTTGAAATTAAGCCATAATAGTATTTTCGAATTTTTTAATTTTTTTGCTATTTTTTTGGAATTTTTTATTACCCTTCGGGTTGGAACGGAACGGAACAGTAATTTTTATTTTCTCTCTTTCTCAGCCTTTTCCAACCTATGTTGGCTTGAAATGAAGCCATAATAGTATTGTTGAATTTTTTTGCTATTTTTTTGGAATTTTCTATTACGTTTCGGGTTAGAACGGAACGGAACGATAGTACTTATTTTCTCTCTTTCTCGTACTTTTCCAACCTATGTTGGCTTGAAATGAAGCCATAATAGTATTGTTGAATTTTTTTGCTATTTTTTTGGAATTTTCTATTACGTTTCGGGTTGGAACGGAACGGAATGATAATACTTATTTTCTCTCTTTCTCATACTTTTCCAACCTATGTTGGCTTGAAATGAAGCCATAATAGTATTTTCGATTTTTTTGAATTTTGTAGCTATTTTTTTGGAATTTTCAATTACGCGTCGGGTTCGAACGGAACGGAACAGTAATTTTTATTTTCTCTCTTTCTCAGCCTTTTCCAACCTATGTTGGCTTGAAATGAAGCCATAATGGTATTTTTGAATATTTTTAATTTTTTTGCTATTTTTTTTGAATTTTTTATTACCCGTCGGGTAGAAACGGAACGGAAAGACAATTTTTATTTCTTCTCTTTCTCAGCCTTTTCCATCCTATTTTGACTTGAAATGAACCCTTAACGGTATTTTTTAATTTATTCAATTTTTTAGCTATTTTTTTTTAATTTTCTAATACGCGTCGGGTTGTAACGAAACGGAACAGTAATTTTTATTTTCTCTCTTTCTTAGCCTTTCCCAACCTATGTTGGCTTGAAATGAAGCTATAATGGTATTTTTGAGTTTTTTCAATTTTTTTGCTATTTTTTTGGAATTTTCTATTACGTTTCGGGTTGGAACGGAACTGAACCATAGTAGTTATTTTCTCTCTTTCTCATACTTTTCCAACCTATGTTGGCTTGAAATTAAGCCATAATAGTATTTTCGAATTTTTTGAATTTTTTGCTATTTTTTTGGAATTTTCAATTACGCGTCGGGTTCGAACGGAACGGAACAGTAATTTTTATTTTCTCTCTTTCTCAGCCTTTTCCAACCTATGTTGGCTTGAAATGAAGCCATAATGGTATTTTTGAATATTTTTAATTTTTTTGCTATTTTTTTTGAATTTTTTATTACCCGTCGGGTAGAAACGGAACGGAAAGACAATTTTTATTTCTTCTCTTTCTCAGCCTTTTCCATCCTATTTTGACTTGAAATGAACCCTTAACGGTATTTTTTAATTTATTCAATTTTTTAGCTATTTTTTTTTAATTTTCTAATACGCGTCGGGTTGTAACGAAACGGAACAGTAATTTTTATTTTCTCTCTTTCTTAGCCTTTCCCAACCTATGTTGGCTTGAAATGAAGCTATAATGGTATTTTTGAGTTTTTTCAATTTTTTTGCTATTTTTTTGGAATTTTCTATTACGTTTCGGGTTGGAACGGAACTGAACCATAGTAGTTATTTTCTCTCTTTCTCATACTTTTCCAACCTATGTTGGCTTGAAATTAAGCCATAATAGTATTTTCGAATTTTTTGAATTTTTTGCTATTTTTTTGGAATTTTCTATTGCGCGTCGGGTTGGAATGGAACGGAACAGTAATTTTTATTTTCTCTCTTTCTCAGCCTATTCCGACCTACGTTGGCTTGAAATGAAGCTATAATGGTATTTTTTAATTTTTTGAATTTTTTGCTATTTTTTTGGAATTTTCTATTACGCTTCGAGTTGGAACGGAATGGAACGATAGTACTTATTTTCTCTCTTTCTCATACTTTTCCAACCTATGTTGGCTTGAAATGAAGCCATAATAGTATTTTTGAATTTTTTTGCTATTTTTTTAGAATTTTCTATTACGCGTCGGGTTGGAACGAAACGGAACAGTAATTTTTATTTTCTCTCTTTCTCAGCCTTTTCCGACCTATGTTGGCTTGAAATGAAGCTATAATGGTATTTTCTAATTTTTTTGCTATTTTTTTGGAATTTTCTATTACGCTTCGGGTTGGAGTGGAATGGAACGATAGTACTTATTTTCTCTCTTTCTCGTACTTTTCCAACCTATGTTGGCTTGAAATGAAGCCATAATAGTATTGTTGAATTTTTTTGCTATTTTTTTGGAATTTTCTATTACGTTTCGGGTTGGAATGGAACGGAATGATAGTACTTATTTTCTCTCTTTCTCATACTTTTCCAACCTATGTTGGCTTGAAATGAAGCCATAATAGTATTTTCGATTTTTTTGAATTTTGTAGCTATTTTTTTGGAATTTTCAATTACGCGTCGGGTTCGAACGGAACGGAACAGTAATTTTTATTTTCTCTCTCTCTCAACCTTTTCCAACCTATGTTGGCTTGAAATGAAGCCATAATAGTATTTTTGAATTTTTTGAATTTTGTAGCTATTTTTTTGGAATTTTCAATTACGCGTCGGGTTGGAACGGAACAGTAATTTTTATTTTCTCTCTTTCTCAGCCTTTTCCAACCTATGTTGGCTTGAAATGAAGCCATAATGGTATTTTTGAATATTTTAAATTTTTTTGCTATTTTTTTTGAATTTTTTATTACCCGTCGGGTAGAAACGGAACGGAAAGACAATTTTTATTTCTTCTCTTTCTCAGCCTTTTCCATCCTATTTTGACTTGAAATGAACCCTTAACGGTATTTTTTAATTTATTCAATTTTTTTGCTATTTTTTTTTAATTTCCTAATACGCGTCGGGTTGTAACGAAACGGAACAGTAATTTTTATTTTCTCTCTTTCTAAGCCTTTCCCAACCTATGTTGGCTTGAAATGAAGCTATAATGGTATTTTTTAATTTTTTGAATTTTTTTGCTATTTTTTTGGAATTTTCTATTACGCATCGTGTTGGAACGGAATGGAACCATATTACTTATTTTCTCTCTTTCTCATACTTTTCCAACCTATGTTGGCTTGAAATGAAGCCATAATAGTATTTTTGAATTTTTTGAATTTTGTAGCTATTGTTTTGGAATTTTCAATTACGCGTCGGGTTGGAACGGAACAGTAATTTTTATTTTCTCTCTTTCTCAGCCTTTTCCAACCTATGTTGGCTTGAAATGAAGCCATAATGGTATTTTTGAATATTTTTAATTTGTTTGCTATTTTTTTTGAATTTTTTATTACCCGTCGGGTAGAAACGGAACGGAAAGACCATTTTTATTTCTTCTCTTTCTCAGCCTTTTCCATCCTATTTTGACTTGAAATGAACCCTTAACGGTATTTTTTAATTTATTCAATTTTTTTGCTATTTTTTTTTAATTTTCTAATACGCGTCGGGTTGTAACGAAACGGAACAGTAATTTTTATTTTCTCACTTTCTCAGCCTTTCCCAACCTATGTTGGCTTGAAATGAAGCTATAATGGTATTTTTGAGTTTTTTCAATTTTTTTGCTATTTTTTTGGAATTTTCTATTACGTTTCGGGTTGGAACGGAACGGAACCATAGTACTTATTTTCTCTCTTTCTCATACTTTTCCAACCTATGTTGGCTTGAAATGAAGCCATAATAGTATTTTCGAATTTTTTGAATTTTTTGCTATTTTTTTGGAATTTTCTTTTGCGCGTCGGGTTGGAACGGAACGGAACAGTAATTTTTATTTTCTCTCTTTCTCAGCCTATTCCGACCTACGTTGGCTTGAAATGAAGCTATAATGGTATTTTTTAATTTTTGAATTTTTTGGCTATTTTTTTGGAATTTTCTATTACGCTTCGTGTTGGAACGGAATGGAACGATAGTACTTATTTTCTCTCTTTCTCATACTTTTCCAACCTATGTTGGCTTGAAATGAAGCCATAATAGTATTTTTGAATTTTTTTGCTATTTTTTTAGAATTTTCTAATACGCGTCGGGTTGGAACGGAACGGAACAGTAATTTTTATTTTCTCTCTTTCTCAGCCTTTTCCAACTAATGTTGGCTTGAAATGAAGCCATAACTGTATTTTTGAATTTTTTGAATTTTTTTGCTAGTTTTTTGGAATTTTCTAATACGCGTCAGGTTGGAACGAAACGAAACGATAATTTTTATTCTCTCTCTTTTTCAGCCTTTTCCAACCTGTTTTGGTTTGAAATGAAGCCATAATGGTATTTTTGAATATTTTTAATTTTTTTTCTATTTTTTTTGAATTTTTTATTACCCGTCGGGTAGGAACGGAACGGAAAGACAATTTTTATTTCTTCTCTTTCTCAGCCTTTTCCAACCTATTTTGGCTTGAAATGAACCCTTAACGGTATTTTTTAATTTATTCAGTTTTTTTGCTATTTTTTTTTTAATTTTCTAATACGCGTCGGGTTGGAACGAAACGGAACAGTAATTTTTATTTTCTCTCTTTCTCAGCCTTTCCCAACCTATGTTGGCTTGAAATGAAGCTATAATGGTATTTTCGAATTTTTCAATTTTTTTGCTATTTTTTTGGAATTTTCTATTATGTTTCGGGTTGGAACGAAACGGAACCATAGTACTTATTTTCTCTCTTTCTCATACTTTTCCAACCTATGTTGGCTTGAAATGAAGCCATAATAGTATTTTCGAATTTTTTGAATTTTTTGCTATTTTTTTGGAATTTTCTTTTGCGCGTCGGGTTGGAACGGAACGGAACAGTAATTTTTATTTTCTCTCTTTCTCAGCCTATTCCGACCTACGTTGGCTTGAAATGAAGCTATAATGGTATTTTTTAATTTTTTTAATTTTTTTGCTATTTTTTTGGAATTTTCTATTACGCTTCGTGTTGGAACGGAATGGAACGATAGTACTTATTTTCTCTCTTTCTCACACTTTTCCAACCTATGTTGGCTTGAAATGAAGCCATAATAGTATTTTTGAATTTTTTTGCTATTTTTTTAGAATTTTCTAATACGCGTCGGGTTGGAACGGAACGGAACTGTAATTTTTATTTTCTCTCTTTCTCAGCCTATTCTGACCTACGTTGGCTTGAAATGAAGCTATAATGGTATTTTTTGATTTTTTTAATTTTTCTGCTATTTTTTTGGAATTTTCTATTACGCTTCGTGTTGGAACGGAATGGAACGATAGTACTTATTTTCTCTCTTTCTCATACTTTTCCAACCTATGTTGGCTTGAAATGAAGCCATAATAGTATTTTTGAATTTTTTTGCTATTTTTTTAGAATTTTCTAATACGCGTCGGGTTGGAACGGAACGGAACAGTAATTTTTATTTTCTCTCTTTCTCAGCCTTTTCCAACCTATGTTGGCTTGAAATGAAGCCATAATGGTATTTCTTAATTTTTTTAATTTTTTTGCTATTTTTGTGGAATTTTCTATTACCCATCGGGTAGGAACGGAACGGAAAGATAATTTTTATTTTTTCTCTTTCTCAGCCTTTTCCAACCTATTTTGGCTTGAAATAAACCCTTAACGGTATTTTTTAATTTATTGAATTTTTTTGCTATTTTTTTGGAATTTTTTAATACGCGTCAGGTTGGAATGGAACGGAACAGTAATTTTTATTTTCTCTCTTTCTCAGCCTTTTCCAACCTATGTTGGCTTGAAATGAAGCCATAATGGTATTTTTGAATTTTTTTGCTATTTTTTTGGAATTTTCTATTACCCGTCGGGAAGGAACGGAACGGAAAGACAATTTTTATTTTTTCTCTTTCTCATTCTTTTCCAACCTATTTTGGCATGAAATGAAGCCATAACGGTATTTTTTGATTTATTGAATTTTTTTGCTATTTTTTTTGAATTTTCTCTTACGCGTCGGGTGGGATCGAAACGGAACGATAATTTTTATTCTCTCTCTCTGAGCCTTTTCCAACCTGTTTTGGCTTGAAATGAAGCCACAATAGTATTTTTTGATTTTTTTTTTCTTTTTTTGGATTTGCTATGACCCATCGGGTAGGAACAGAACGGAAAGACAATTTTTATTTTCTCTCTTCCTCGGCTTTTTCCAACCTATTTTGGCTTCAAAAGAAGCGTAACGGGGTTTTTCCATATTTAGAATTATTTTGCTTTTTTTTTTTAATTATATCGTATGCGTCGGGTAGGTACGAAACTAAACGGTAATTTTTATATTCTCTCTTTCTCAGCCTTTTCCAACCTATTTTGGCTTGAAATGACGCCAGAATGGTTCTTTTTTCATTTTTTTCATTGTTTTGCTATTTTTTTTTGGAATTTTCTATTACGCGTCGGGTAGGAACGAAACGGAACGATAATTTTTATTTTCTCTCTTTCTGAGTCTTTTCCAACCTGTTTTGGCTTGAAATGAAGCCATAATGGTTTTTTTTTTAATTCTTTGAATTTTTTTGCTATTTTTTTGGAATTTTCTATGATGCGTCGGGTAGGAATGGAACGGAACGATAGTGCTTATTTTCTCTCTTTCTCATACTTTTCCAACCAATGTTGGCTTGAAATGAAGCCATAATGGTATTTTTCAGTTTTTTGAATTTTTTTGATAGTTTTTTGGAATTTTCTAATACGCGTCGGGTAGGAACGGAATGAAACAATAATTTTTACTTTCTCTCTTTCTCAGCCTCTTCCAACCAATGTTGGCTTGAAATGAAGCCATAACGGTATTTTTTAATTTATTGAATTTTTTTGCTATTTTTTTGGAATTTTCTATTACGCTTCGGGTTGGAACGGAATGGAACGATAGTACTTATTTTCTCTCTTTCTCATAATTTTCCAACCTATGTTGGCTTGAAATGAAGCCATAATAGTATTTTTGAATTTTTTGAATTTTTTTGCTATTTTTTTGGAATTTTCTATTACGCATCGGGTTGGAACGGAACGGAACAGTAATTTTTATTTTCTCTCTTTCTCAGCCTTTTCTAACCTATGTTGGCTTGAAATGAAGCCATAATGGTATTTTTGAATTTTTTTGCTATTTTTTTGGAATTTTCTATTACCCGTCGGGAAGGAACGGAACGGAAAGACAATTTTTATTTTTTCTCTTTCTCATTCTTTTCCAACCTATTTTGGCATGAAATGAAGCCATAACGGTATTTTTTGATTTATTGAATTTTTTTGCTATTTTTTTTGAATTTTCTCTTACGCGTCGGGTGGGATCGAAACGGAACGATAATTTTTATTCTCTCTCTCTGAGCCTTTTCCAACCTGTTTTGGCTTGAAATGAAGCCATAATGGTATTTTTTAATTTTTTGAATTTTTTTGCCTTTTTTTTTTGGAATTTTCTATTACGCATCGTGTTGGAACGGAACGGAATGATAATTTTTATTTTCTCTCTTTCTCGACCGTTTCCAACCTATTTTGTCTTGAAATGAAGTCACAATGGTATTTTTTGATTTTTCTTTTCTTTTTTTGTATTTGCTATGACCCATCGGGTAGGAACGGAACGGAAAGACAATTTTTATTTTCTCTCTTCCTCGGCCTTTTCCAACCTATTTTGGCTTCAAAAGAAGCATAACGGGGTTTCTCGATTTTTAGAATTATTTTGCTATTTTTTTTGAATTATCTCTTATGCATCGGGTAGGAATGAAACGAAACGATAATTTTTATTTTCTCTCTTTTTCAGCCTTTTCCAACTTGTTTTGGCTTGAAATGAAGCCATAATGGTATTTTTGAATTTTTTTAATTTTTTTGCTATTTTTTTGGAATTTTCTATTACGCATCGTGTAGGAACGAAACGAAACGATAATTTTTATTTTCTCTCTTTCTCAACTTTTTCCAACCTATGTTGGCTTGAAATGAAGCCATAATGGTATTTTTGAATTTTTTTGCTATTTTTTTGGAATTTTCTATTACCCGTCGGGAAGGAACGGAACGGAAAGACAATTTTTATTTTTTCTCTTTCTCATTCTTTTCCAACCTATTTATGCTTGAAATGAAGCCATAACGGTATTTTTTGATTTATTGAATTTTTTTCTATTTTTTTTGAATTTTCTCTTACGCGTCGGGTGGGATCGAAACGGAACGATAATTTTTATTCTCTCTCTCTGAGCCTTTTCCAACCTGTTTTGGCTTGAAATGAAGCCATAATGGTATTTTTCAATTTTTTGAATTTTTTTGATAGTTTTTTGGAATTTTCTAATACGCGTCGGGTAGGAACGGAATGAAACAATAATTTCTACTTTCTCTCTTTCTCAGCCTCTTCCAACCAATGTTGGCTTGAAATGAAGCCATAACGGTATTTTTTAATTTATTGAATTTTTTTGCTATTTTTTTGGAATTTTCTATTACGCTTCGGGTTGGAACGGAATGGAACGATAGTACTTATTTTCTCTCTTTCTCATAATTTTCCAACCTATGTTGGCTTGAAATGAAGCCATAATAGTATTTTTGAATTTTTTGAATTTTTTTGCTATTTTTTTGGAATTTTCTATTACGCATCGGGTTGGAACGGAACGGAACAGTAATTTTTATTTTCTCTCTTTCTCAGCCTTTTCTAACCTATGTTGGCTTGAAATGAAGCCATAATGGTATTTTTGAATTTTTTTGCTATTTTTTTGGAATTTTCTATTACCCGTCGGGAAGGAACGGAACGGAAAGACAATTTTTATTTTTTCTCTTTCTCATTCTTTTCCAACCTATTTTGGCATGAAATGAAGCCATAACGGTATTTTTTGATTTATTGAATTTTTTTGCTATTTTTTTTGAATTTTCTCTTACGCGTCGGGTGGGATCGAAACGGAACGATAATTTTTATTCTCTCTCTCTGAGCCTTTTCCAACCAGTTTTGGCTTGAAATGAAGCCATAATGGTATTTTTTAATTTTTTGAATTTTTTTGCCTTTTTTTTTGGAATTTTCTATTACGCATCGTGTTGGAACGGACGGAATGATAATTTTTATTTTCTCTCTTTCTCGACCGTTTCCAACCTATGTTGTCTTGAAATGAAGCCACAATGGTATTTTTTGATTTTTCTTTTCTTTTTTTGTATTTGCTATGACCCATCGGGTAGGAACGGAACGGAAAGACAATTTTTATTTTCTCTCTTCCTCGGCCTTTTCCAACCTATTTTGGCTTCAAAAGAAGCATAACGGGGTTTCTCAATTTTTAGAATTATTTTGCTATTTTTTTTGAATTATCTCTTATGCATCGGGTAGGAATGAAACGAAACGATAATTTTTATTTTCTCTCTTTTTCAGCCTTTTCCAACCTGTTTTGGCTTGAAATGAAGCCATAATGGTAATTTTGAATTTTTTTGCTATTTTTTTGGAATTTTCTATTACCCGTCGGGAAGGAACGGAACGGAAAGACAATTTTTATTTTTCTCTTTCTCATTCTTTTCCAACCTATTTTGGCTTGAAATGAAGCCATAACGGTATTTTTTGATTTATTGAATTTTTTTGCTATTTTTTTTGAATTTTCTCTTACGCGTCGGGTGGGATCGAAACGGAACGATAATTTTTATTCTCTCTCTCTGAGCCTTTTCCAACCTGTTTTGGCTTGAAATGAAGCCATAATGGTATTTTTTAATTTTTTGAATTTTTTTGCTTTTTTTTTGGAATTTTCTATTACGCATTGTGTTGGAACGGAACGGAACGATAATTTTTATTTTCTCTCTTTCTCGACCTTTTCCAACCTATTTTGGCATGAAATGAAGCCACAATGGTATTTTTTGATTTTTTTTTCTTTTTTTGGATTTGCTATGACCCGTCGGGTAGGAACAGAACGGAAAGACAATTTTTATTTTCTCTCTTCCTCGGCTTTTTCCAACCTATTTTGGCTTCAAAAGAAGCATAACGGGGTTTCTCAATTTTTAGAATTATTTTGCTATTTTTTTTGAATTATCTCTTATGCATCGGGTAGGAATGAAACGAAACGATAATTTTTATTTTCTCTATTTTTCAGCCTTTTCCAACCTGTTTTGGCTTGAAATGAAGCCATAATGGTTTTTTTTAATATTTTGAATTTTTTTTTGTTATGTTGTTTAGAATTTTTTATTACGCGTCGGGTAAGAACGGAACGTAACGACAATTTTTATTTTCTCTATTTCTTAGGCTTTTCCAACCTATTTTGGCTTGAAACGAAGCCACAATGGTATTTTTTTATTTTTTTGATTTTTTTTTGCTCTCTTTATCAATATTTCTATCATGCGTCGGGTAGGAATGAAACGGAACGATAATTTTTATTTTCTCTCTTTCTCAGCCATTTTCAACCTATTTTGGCTGGAAATGACGCCAGAATGGTACTTTTTTCATTTTTTTGCTATTTTTTTTGGAATTTTCTATTACGCGTCGGGTAGGAACGAAACGGAACGATAATTTTTACTTTCTCTCTTTTTGAGCCTCTTCCAACCTGTTTTGACTTGAAATTAAACCATAATGGTTTTTTTTTTATTTTTTTTAATTTATTTGCTATTTTTTTGGAATTTTCTATGATACGTCGGGTAGGAATGGAACGGAACGATAGTACTTATTTTCTCTCTTTCTCAAACTTTTCCAACCAATGTTGGCTTGAAATGAAGCCATAATGGTATTTTTGAATTTTTTTGCTATTTTTTTCGAATTTTCTATTACGCTTCGGGTTGGAACGGAACGGAATGATAGTACTTATTTTCTCTCTTTCTCATACTTTTCCAACTTATGTTGGCTTGAAATTAAGCCATAATAGTATTTTCGAATTTTTTAATTTTTTTGCTATTTTTTTGGAATTTTTTATTACCCTTCGGGTTGGAACGGAACGGAACAGTAATTTTTATTTTCTCTCTTTCTCAGCCTTTTCCAACCTATTTTGGCTTGAAATGAAGCCATAATAGTATTGTTGAATTTTTTTGCTATTTTTTTGGAATTTTCTATTACGTTTCGGGTTAGAACGGAACAGAACGATAGTACTTATTTTCTCTCTTTCTCATACTTTTCCAACCTATGTTGGCTTGAAATTAAGCCATAATAGTATTTTCGAATTTTTTAATTTTTTTGCTATTTTTTTGGAATTTTTTATTACCCTTCGGGTTGGAACGGAACGGAACAGTAATTTTTATTTTCTCTCTTTCTCAGCCTTTTCCGACCTATGTTGGCTTGAAATGAAGCTATAATGGTATTTTCTAAGTTTTTTGCTATTTTTTTGGAATTTTCTATTACGCTTCGGGTTGGAGTGGAATGGAACGATAGTACTTATTTTCTCCCTTTCTCGTACTTTTCCAACCTATGTTGGCTTGAAATGAAGCCATAATAGTATTGTTGAATTTTTTTGCTATTTTTTTGGAATTTTCTATTACGTTTCGGGTTGGAACGGAACGGAATGATAGTACTTATTTTCTCTCTTTCTCATACTTTTCCAACCTATGTTGGCTTGAAATGAAGCCATAATAGTATTTTCGATTTTTTTGAATTTTGTAGCTATTTTTTTGGAATTTTCAATTGCACGTCGGGTTCGAACGGAACGGAACAGTAATTTTTATTTTCTCTCTTTCTCAGCCTTTTCCAACCTATGTTGGCTTGAAATGAAGCTATAATGGTATTTTTGAGTTTTTTCAATTTTTTTGCTATTTTTTTGGAATTTTCTATTACGTTTCGGGTTGGAACGGAACGGAACCATAGTAGTTATTTTCTCTCTTTCTCATACTTTTCCAACCTATGTTGGCTTGAAATTAAGCCATAATAGTATTTTCGAATTTTTTGAATTTTTTGCTATTTTTTTGGAATTTTCTATTGCGCGTCGGGTTGGAACGGAACGGAACAGTAATTTTTATTTTCTCTCTTTCTCAGCCTATTCCGACCTACGTTGGCTTGAAATGAAGCTATAATGGTATTTTTGAATTTTTTGAATTTTTTGGCTATTTTTTTAGAATTTTCTAATACGCGTCGGGTTGGAACGGAACGGAACAGTAATTTTTATTTTCTCTCTTTCTCAGCCTTTTCCAACTAATGTTGGCTTGAAATGAAGCCATAACTATATTTTTGAATTTTTTGAATTTTTTTGCTAGTTTTTTGGAATTTTCTAATACGCGTCAGGTTGGAACGAAACGAAACGATAATTTTTATTCTCTCTCTTTTTCGGCCTTTTCCAACCTGTTTTGGTTTGAAATGAAGCCATAATGGTATTTTTGAATTTTTTGAATTTTTTTGATAGTTTTTTGGAATTTTCTAATACGCGTCGGGTTGGAACGGAATGAAACAGTAATTTTTACTTTCTCTCTTCCAACCAATATTGGCTTGAAATGAAGCCATAATAGTATTTTTAAATATTTTTAAATTTTTTTCTATTTTTTTTGAATTTTTTATTACCCGTCGGGTAGGAACGGAACGGAAAGATAATTTTTATTTCTTCTCTTTCTCAGCCTTTTCCAACCTATTTTGGCTTGAAATGAACCCTTAACGGTATTTTTTAATTTATTCAGTTTTTTTGCTATTTTTTTTTTAATTTTCTAATACGCGTCGGGTTGGAACGAAACGGAACAGTAATTTTTATTTTCTCTCTTTCTCAGCCTTTCCCAACCTATGTTGGCTTGAAATGAAGCCATAATAGTATTGTTGAATTTTTTTGCTATTTTTTTGGAATTTTCTATTACGTTTCGGGTTGGAACGAAATGGAACAGTAATTTTTATTTTCTCTCTTTCTCAGCCTATTCCGACCTACGTTGGCTTGAAATGAAGCTATAATGGTATTTTTTAATTTTTTGAATTTTTTGGCTATTTTTTTGGAATTTTCTATTACGCTTCGTGTTGGAACGGAATGGAACGATAGTACTTATTTTCTCTCTTTCTCATACTTTTCCAACCTATGTTGGCTTGAAATGAAGCCATAATAGTATTTTTGAATTTTTTTGCTATTTTTTTGGAATTTTCTATTGCGCGTTGCGTTGGAACGGAACGGAACAGTAATTTTTATTTTCTCTCTTTCTCAGCCTATTCCGACCTACGTTGGCTTGAAATGAAGCTATAATGGTATTTTTTAATTTTTTGAATTTTTTGGCTATTTTTTTGGAATTTTCTATTACGCTTCGTGTTGGAACGGAATGGAACGATAGTACTTATTTTCTCTCTTTCTCATACTTTTCCAACCTATGTTGGCTTGAAATGAAGCCATAATAGTATTTTTGAATTTTTTTGCTATTTTTTTAGAATTTTCTAATACGCGTCGGGTTGGAACGGAACGGAACAGTAATTTTTATTTTCTCTCTTTCTCAGCCTTTTCCAACTAATGTTGGCTTGAAATGAAGCCATAACTGTATTTTTGAATTTTTTGAATTTTTTTGCTAGTTTTTTGGAATTTTCTAATACGCGTCAGGTTGGAACGAAACGAAACGATAATTTTTATTCTCTCTCTTTTTCAGCCTTTTCCAACCTGTTTTGGTTTGAAATGAAGCCATAATGGTATTTTTGAATATTTTTAATTTTTTTTCTATTTTTTTTGAATTTTTTATTACCCGTCGGGTAGGAACGGAACGGAAAGACAATTTTTATTTCTTCTCTTTCTCAGCCTTTTCCAACCTATTTTGGCTTGAAATGAACCCTTAACGGTATTTTTTAATTTATTCAGTTTTTTTGCTATTTTTTTTTTAATTTTCTAATACGCGTCGGGTTGGAACGAAACGGAACAGTAATTTTTATTTTCTCTCTTTCTCAGCCTTTCCCAACCTATGTTGGCTTGAAATGAAGCTATAATGGTATTTTCGAATTTTTCAATTTTTTTGCTATTTTTTTGGAATTTTCTATTATGTTTCGGGTTGGAACGAAACGGAACCATAGTACTTATTTTCTCTCTTTCTCATACTTTTCCAACCTATGTTGGCTTGAAATGAAGCCATAATAGTATTTTCGAATTTTTTGAATTTTTTGCTATTTTTTTGGAATTTTCTTTTGCGCGTCGGGTTGGAACGGAACGGAACAGTAATTTTTATTTTCTCTCTTTCTCAGCCTATTCCGACCTACGTTGGCTTGAAATGAAGCTATAATGGTATTTTTTAATTTTTTTAATTTTTTTGCTATTTTTTTGGAATTTTCTATTACGCTTCGTGTTGGAACGGAATGGAACGATAGTACTTATTTTCTCTCTTTCTCACACTTTTCCAACCTATGTTGGCTTGAAATGAAGCCATAATAGTATTTTTGAATTTTTTTGCTATTTTTTTAGAATTTTCTAATACGCGTCGGGTTGGAACGGAACGGAACTGTAATTTTTATTTTCTCTCTTTCTCAGCCTATTCCGACCTACGTTGGCTTGAAATGAAGCTATAATGGTATTTTTTAATTTTTTTAATTTTTTTGCTATTTTTTTGGAATTTTCTATTACGCTTCGTGTTGGAACGGAATGGAACGATAGTACTTATTTTCTCTCTTTCTCACACTTTTCCAACCTATGTTGGCTTGAAATGAAGCCATAATAGTATTTTTGAATTTTTTTGCTATTTTTTTAGAATTTTCTAATACGCGTCGGGTTGGAACGGAACGGAACAGTAATTTTTATTTTCTCTCTTTCTCAGCCTTTTCCAACCTATGTTGGCTTGAAATGAAGCCATAATGGTATTTCTTAATTTTTTTAATTTTTTTGCTATTTTTGTGGAATTTTCTATTACCCATCGGGTAGGAACGGAACGGAAAGATAATTTTTATTTTTTCTCTTTCTCAGCCTTTTCCAACCTATTTTGGCTTGAAATGAACCCTTAACGGTATTTTTTAATTTATTGAATTTTTTTGCTATTTTTTTGGAATTTTTTAATACGCGTCAGGTTGGAATGGAACGGAACAGTAATTTTTATTTTCTCTCTTTCTCAGCCTTTTCCAACCTATGTTGGCTTGAAATGAAGCCATAATGGTATTTTTGAATTTTTTTGCTATTTTTTTGGAATTTTCTATTACCCGTCGGGAAGGAACGGAACGGAAAGACAATTTTTATTTTTTCTCTTTCTCATTCTTTTCCAACCTATTTTGGCATGAAATGAAGCCATAACGGTATTTTTTGATTTATTGAATTTTTTTGCTATTTTTTTTGAATTTTCTCTTACGCGTCGGGTGGGATCGAAACGGAACGATAATTTTTATTCTCTCTCTCTGAGCCTTTTCCAACCTGTTTTGGCTTGAAATGAAGCCACAATAGTATTTTTTGATTTTTTTTTTCTTTTTTTGGATTTGCTATGACCCATCGGGTAGGAACAGAACGGAAAGACAATTTTTATTTTCTCTCTTCCTCGGCTTTTTCCAACCTATTTTGGTTTCAAAAGAAGCGTAACGGGGTTTTTCCATATTTAGAATTATTTTGCTTTTTTTTTTTAATTATATCGTATGCGTCGGGTAGGTACGAAACTAAACGGTAATTTTTATATTCTCTCTTTCTCAGCCTTTTCCAACCTATTTTGGCTTGAAATGACGCCAGAATGGTTCTTTTTTCATTTTTTTCATTGTTTTGCTATTTTTTTTTGGAATTTTCTATTACGCGTCGGGTAGGAACGAAACGGAACGATAATTTTTATTTTCTCTCTTTCTGAGTCTTTTCCAACCTGTTTTGGCTTGAAATGAAGCCATAATGGTTTTTTTTTTAATTCTTTGAATTTTTTTGCTATTTTTTTGGAATTTTCTATGATGCGTCGGGTAGGAATGGAACGGAACGATAGTGCTTATTTTCTCTCTTTCTCATACTTTTCCAACCAATGTTGGCTTGAAATGAAGCCATAATGGTATTTTTCAATTTTTTGAATTTTTTTGATAGTTTTTTGGAATTTTCTAATACGCGTCGGGTAGGAACGGAATGAAACAATAATTTTTACTTTCTCTCTTTCTCAGCCTCTTCCAACCAATGTTGGCTTGAAATGAAGCCATAACGGTATTTTTTAATTTATTGAATTTTTTTGCTATTTTTTTGGAATTTTCTATTACGCTTCGGGTTGGAACGGAATGGAACGATAGTACTTATTTTCTCTCTTTCTCATAATTTTCCAACCTTTGTTGGCTTGAAATGAAGCCATAATAGTATTTTTGAATTTTTTGAATTTTTTTGCTATTTTTTTGGAATTTTCTATTACGCATCGGGTTGGAACGGAACGGAACAGTAATTTTTATTTTCTCTCTTTCTCAGCCTTTTCTAACCTATGTTGGCTTGAAATGAAGCCATAATGGTATTTTTGAATTTTTTTGCTATTTTTTTGGAATTTTCTATTACCCGTCGGGAAGGAACGGAACGGAAAGACAATTTTTATTTTTTCTCTTTCTCATTCTTTTCCAACCTATTTTGGCATGAAATGAAGCCATAACGGTATTTTTTGATTTATTGAATTTTTTTGCTATTTTTTTTGAATTTTCTCTTACGCGTCGGGTGGGATCGAAACGGAACGATAATTTTTATTCTCTCTCTCTGAGCCTTTTCCAACCTGTTTTGGCTTGAAATGAAGCCATAATGGTATTTTTTAATTTTTTGAATTTTTTTGCCTTTTTTTTTTGGAATTTTCTATTACGCATCGTGTTGGAACGGAACGGAATGATAATTTTTATTTTCTCTCTTTCTCGACCGTTTCCAACCTATTTTGTCTTGAAATGAAGTCACAATGGTATTTTTTGATTTTTCTTTTCTTTTTTTGTATTTGCTATGACCCATCGGGTAGGAACGGAACGGAAAGACAATTTTTATTTTCTCTCTTCCTCGGCCTTTTCCAACCTATTTTGGCTTCAAAAGAAGCATAACGGGGTTTCTCGATTTTTAGAATTATTTTGCTATTTTTTTTGAATTATCTCTTATGCATCGGGTAGGAATGAAACGAAACGATAATTTTTATTTTCTCTCTTTTCCAGCCTTTTCCAACCTGTTTTGGCTTGAAATGAAGCCATAATGGTATTTTTGAATTTTTTTAATTTTTTTGCTATTTTTTTGGAATTTTCTATTACGCATCGTGTAGGAACGAAACGAAACGATAATTTTTATTTTCTCTCTTTCTCAACTTTTTCCAACCTATGTTGGCTTGAAATGAAGCCATAATGGTATTTTTGAATTTTTTTGCTATTTTTTTGGAATTTTCTATTACCCGTCGGGAAGGAACGGAACGGAAAGACAATTTTTATTTTTTCTCTTTCTCATTCTTTTCCAACCTATTTTGGCTTGAAATGAAGCCATAACGGTATTTTTTGATTTATTGAATTTTTTTCTATTTTTTTTGAATTTTCTCTTACGCGTCGGGTGGGATTGAAACGGAACGATAATTTTTATTCTCTCTCTCTGAGCCTTTTCCAACCTGTTTTGGCTTGAAATGAAGCCATAATGGTATTTTTCAATTTTTTGAATTTTTTTGATAGTTTTTTGGAATTTTCTAATACGCGTCGGGTAGGAACGGAATGAAACAATAATTTCTACTTTCTCTCTTTCTCAGCCTCTTCCAACCAATGTTGGCTTGAAATGAAGCCATAACGGTATTTTTTAATTTATTGAATTTTTTTGCTATTTTTTTGGAATTTTTTATTACGTTTCGGGTTGGAACGGAATGGAACGATAGTACTTATTTTCTCTCTTTCTCATAATTTTCCAACCTATGTTGGCTTGAAATGAAGCCATAATAGTATTTTTGAATTTTTTGAATTTTTTTGCTATTTTTTTGGAATTTTCTATTACGCATCGGGTTGGAACGGAACGGAACAGTAATTTTTATTTTCTCTCTTTCTCAGCCTTTTCTAACCTATGTTGGCTTGAAATGAAGCCATAATGGTATTTTTGAATTTTTTTGCTATTTTTTTGGAATTTTCTATTACCCGTCGGGAAGGAACGGAACGGAAAGACAATTTTTATTTTTTCTCTTTCTCATTCTTTTCCAACCTATTTTGGCATGAAATGAAGCCATAACGGTATTTTTTGATTTATTGAATTTTTTTGCTATTTTTTTTGAATTTTCTCTTACGCGTCGGGTGGGATCGAAACGGAACGATAATTTTTATTCTCTCTCTCTGAGCCTTTTCCAACCAGTTTTGGCTTGAAATGAAGCCATAATGGTATTTTTTAATTTTTTGAATTTTTTTGCCTTTTTTTTTGGAATTTTCTATTACGCATCGTGTTGGAACGGACGGAATGATAATTTTTATTTTCTCTCTTTCTCGACCGTTTCCAACCTATGTTGTCTTGAAATGAAGCCACAATGGTATTTTTTGATTTTTCTTTTCTTTTTTTGTATTTGCTATGACCCATCGGGTAGGAACGGAACGGAAAGACAATTTTTATTTTCTCTCTTCCTCGGCCTTTTCCAACCTATTTTGGCTTCAAAAGAAGCATAACGGGGTTTCTCAATTTTTAGAATTATTTTGCTATTTTTTTTGAATTATCTCTTATGCATCGGGTAGGAATGAAACGAAACGATAATTTTTATTTTCTCTCTTTTTCAGCCTTTTCCAACCTGTTTTGGCTTGAAATGAAGCCATAATGGTATTTTTGAATTTTTTTGCTATTTTTTTGGAATTTTCTATTACCCGTCGGGAAGGAACGGAACGGAAAGACAATTTTTATTTTTCTCTTTCTCATTCTTTTCCAACCTATTTTGGCTTGAAATGAAGCCATAACGGTATTTTTTGATTTATTGAATTTTTTTGCTATTTTTTTTGAATTTTCTCTTACGCGTCGGGTGGGATCGAAACGGAACGATAATTTTTATTCTCTCTCTCTGAGCCTTTTCCAACCTGTTTTGGCTTGAAATGAAGCCATAATGGTATTTTTGAATTTTTTGAATTTTTTTGCTTTTTTTTTGGAATTTTCTATTACGCATTGTGTTGGAACGGAACGGAACGATAATTTTTATTTTCTCTCTTTCTCGACCTTTTCCAACCTATTTTGGCATGAAATGAAGCCACAATGGTATTTTTTGATTTTTTTTTCTTTTTTTGGATTTGCTATGACCCGTCGGGTAGGAACAGAACGGAAAGACAATTTTTATTTTCTCTCTTCCTCGGCTTTTTCCAACCTATTTTGGCTTCAAAAGAAGCATAACGGGGTTTCTCAATTTTTAGAATTATTTTGCTATTTTTTTTGAATTATCTCTTATGCATCGGGTAGGAATGAAACGAAACGATAATTTTTATTTTCTCTATTTTTCAGCCTTTTCCAACCTGTTTTGGCTTGAAATGAAGCCATAATGGTTTTTTTTAATATTTTGAATTTTTTTTTGTTATGTTGTTTAGAATTTTTTATTACGCGTCGGGTAAGAACGGAACGTAACGACAATTTTTATTTTCTCTATTTCTTAGGCTTTTCCAACCTATTTTGGCTTGAAACGAAGCCACAATGGTATTTTTTTATTTTTTTGATTTTTTTTTGCTCTCTTTATCAATATTTCTATCATGCGTCGGGTAGGAATGAAACGGAACGATAATTTTTATTTTCTCTCTTTCTCAGCCATTTTCAACCTATTTTGGCTGGAAATGACGCCAGAATGGTACTTTTTTCATTTTTTTGCTATTTTTTTTGGAATTTTCTATTACGCGTCGGGTAGGAACGAAACGGAACGATAATTTTTACTTTCTCTCTTTTTGAGCCTCTTCCAACCTGTTTTGACTTGAAATTAAACCATAATGGTTTTTTTTTTATTTTTTTTAATTTATTTGCTATTTTTTTGGAATTTTCTATGATACGTCGGGTAGGAATGGAACGGAACGATAGTACTTATTTTCTCTCTTTCTCAAACTTTTCCAACCAATGTTGGCTTGAAATGAAGCCATAATGGTATTTTTGAATTTTTTTGCTATTTTTTTCGAATTTTCTATTACGCTTCGGGTTGGAACGGAACGGAATGATAGTACTTATTTTCTCTCTTTCTCATACTTTTCCAACTTATGTTGGCTTGAAATTAAGCCATAATAGTATTTTCGAATTTTTTAATTTTTTTGCTATTTTTTTGGAATTTTTTATTACCCTTCGGGTTGGAACGGAACGGAACAGTAATTTTTATTTTCTCTCTTTCTCAGCCTTTTCCAACCTATTTTGGCTTGAAATGAAGCCATAATAGTATTGTTGAATTTTTTTGCTATTTTTTTGGAATTTTCTATTACGTTTTGGGTTAGAACGGAACGGAACGATAGTACTTATTTTCTCTCTTTCTCATACTTTTCCAACCTATGTTGGCTTGAAATTAAGCCATAATAGTATTTTCGAATTTTTTAATTTTTTTGCTATTTTTTTGGAATTTTTTATTACCCTTCGGGTTGGAACGGAACGGAACAGTAATTTTTATTTTCTCTCTTTCTCAGCCTTTTCCGACCTATGTTGGCTTGAAATGAAGCTATAATGGTATTTTCTAAGTTTTTTGCTATTTTTTTGGAATTTTCTATTACGCTTCGGGTTGGAGTGGAATGGAACGATAGTACTTATTTTCTCCCTTTCTCGTACTTTTCCAACCTATGTTGGCTTGAAATGAAGCCATAATAGTATTGTTGAATTTTTTTGCTATTTTTTTGGAATTTTCTATTACGTTTCGGGTTGGAACGGAACGGAATGATAGTACTTATTTTCTCTCTTTCTCATACTTTTCCAACCTATGTTGGCTTGAAATGAAGCCATAATAGTATTTTCGATTTTTTTGAATTTTGTAGCTATTTTTTTGGAATTTTCAATTGCACGTCGGGTTCGAACGGAACGGAACAGTAATTTTTATTTTCTCTCTTTCTCAGCCTTTTCCAACCTATGTTGGCTTGAAATGAAGCTATAATGGTATTTTTGAGTTTTTTCAATTTTTTTGCTATTTTTTTGGAATTTTCTATTACGTTTCGGGTTGGAACGGAACGGAACCATAGTAGTTATTTTCTCTCTTTCTCATACTTTTCCAACCTATGTTGGCTTGAAATTAAGCCATAATAGTATTTTCGAATTTTTTGAATTTTTTGCTATTTTTTTGGAATTTTCTATTGCGCGTCGGGTTGGAACGGAACGGAACAGTAATTTTTATTTTCTCTCTTTCTCAGCCTATTCCGACCTACGTTGGCTTGAAATGAAGCTATAATGGTATTTTTGAATTTTTTGAATTTTTTGGCTATTTTTTTAGAATTTTCTAATACGCGTCGGGTTGGAACGGAACGGAACAGTAATTTTTATTTTCTCTCTTTCTCAGCCTTTTCCAACTAATGTTGGCTTGAAATGAAGCCATAACTGTATTTTTGAATTTTTTGAATTTTTTTGCTAGTTTTTTGGAATTTTCTAATACGCGTCAGGTTGGAACGAAACGAAACGATAATTTTTATTCTCTCTCTTTTTCAGCCTTTTCCAACCTGTTTTGGTTTGAAATGAAGCCATAATGGTATTTTTGAATTTTTTGAATTTTTTTGATAGTTTTTTGGAATTTTCTAATACGCGTCGGGTTGGAACGGAATGAAACAGTAATTTTTACTTTCTCTCTTTCTCAGCCTCTTCCAACCAATATTGGCTTGAAATGAAGCCATAATAGTATTTTTAAATTTTTTTAAATTTTTTTCTATTTTTTTTGAATTTTTTATTACCCTTCGGGTAGGAACGGAACGGAAAGATAATTTTTATTTCTTCTCTTTCTCAGCCTTTTCCAACCTATTTTGGCTTGAAATGAACCCTTAACGGTATTTTTTAATTTATTCAGTTTTTTTGCTATTTTTTTTTTAATTTTCTAATACGCGTCGGGTTGGAACGAAACGGAACAGTAATTTTTATTTTCTCTCTTTCTCAGCCTTTCCCAACCTATGTTGGCTTGAAATGAAGCCATAATAGTATTGTTGAATTTTTTTGCTATTTTTTTGGAATTTTCTATTACGTTTCGGGTTGGAACGAAATGGAACAGTAATTTTTATTTTCTCTCTTTCTCAGCCTATTCCGACCTACGTTGGCTTGAAATGAAGCTATAATGGTATTTTTTAATTTTTTGAATTTTTTGGCTATTTTTTTGGAATTTTCTATTACGCTTCGTGTTGGAACGGAATGGAACGATAGTACTTATTTTCTCTCTTTCTCATACTTTTCCAACCTATGTTGGCTTGAAATGAAGCCATAATAGTATTTTTGAATTTTTTTGCTATTTTTTTGGAATTTTCTATTGCGCGTTGGGTTGGAACGGAACGGAACAGTAATTTTTATTTTCTCTCTTTCTCAGCCTATTCCGACCTACGTTGGCTTGAAATGAAGCTATAATGGTATTTTTTAATTTTTTGAATTTTTTGGCTATTTTTTTGGAATTTTCTATTACGCTTCGTGTTGGAACGGAATGGAACGATAGTACTTATTTTCTCTCTTTCTCATACTTTTCCAACCTATGTTGGCTTGAAATGAAGCCATAATAGTATTTTTGAATTTTTTTGCTATTTTTTTAGAATTTTCTAATACGCGTCGGGTTGGAACGAAACGGAACAGTAATTTTTATTTTCTCTCTTTCTCAGCCTTTCCCAACCTATGTTGGCTTGAAATGAAGCTATAATGGTATTTTTGAGTTTTTCAATTTTTTTGCTATTTTTTTGGAATTTTCTATTATGTTTCGGGTTGGAACGAAACGGAACCATAGTACTTATTTTCTCTCTTTCTCATACTATTCCAACCTATGTTGGCTTGAAATGAAGCCATAATAGTATTTTCGAATTTTTTGAATTTTTTGCTATTTTTTTGGAATTTTCTTTTGCGCGTCGGGTTGGAACGGAACGGAACCGTAATTTTTATTTTCTCTCTTTCTCAGCCTATTCCGACCTACGTTGGCTTGAAATGAAGCTATAATGGTATTTTTTAATTTTTTTAATTTTTTTGCTATTTTTTTGGAATTTTCTATTACGCTTCGTGTTGGAACGGAATGGAACGATAGTACTTATTTTCTCTCTTTCTCACACTTTTCCAACCTATGTTGGCTTGAAATGAAGCCATAATAGTATTTTTGAATTTTTTTGCTATTTTTTTAGAATTTTCTAATACGCGTCGGGTTGGAACGGAACGGAACAGTAATTTTTATTTTCTCTCTTTCTCAGCCTATTCTGACCTACGTTGGCTTGAAATGAAGCTATAATGGTATTTTTTAATTTTTTTAATTTTTTTGCTATTTTTTTGGAATTTTCTATTACGCTTCGTGTTGGAACGGAATGGAACGATAGTACTTATTTTCTCTCTTTCTCATACTTTTCCAACCTATGTTGGCTTGAAATGAAGCCATAATAGTATTTTCGAATTTTTTGAATTTTTTGCTATTTTTTTGGAATTTTCTATTGCGCGTCGGGTTGGAACGGAACGGAACAGTAATTTTTATTTTCTCTCTTTCTCAGCCTATTCCGACCTACGTTGGCTTGAAATGAAGCTATAATGGTATTTTTGAATTTTTTGAATTTTTTGGCTATTTTTTTAGAATTTTCTAATACGCGTCGGGTTGGAACGGAACGGAACAGTAATTTTTATTTTCTCTCTTTCTCAGCCTTTTCCAACTAATGTTGGCTTGAAATGAAGCCATAACTATATTTTTGAATTTTTTGAATTTTTTTGCTAGTTTTTTGGAATTTTCTAATACGCGTCAGGTTGGAACGAAACGAAACGATAATTTTTATTCTCTCTCTTTTTCAGCCTTTTCCAACCTGTTTTGGTTTGAAATGAAGCCATAATGGTATTTTTGAATTTTTTGAATTTTTTTGATAGTTTTTTGGAATTTTCTAATACGCGTCGGGTTGGAACGGAATGAAACAGTAATTTTTACTTTCTCTCTTCCAACCAATATTGGCTTGAAATGAAGCCATAATAGTATTTTTAAATATTTTTAAATTTTTTTCTATTTTTTTTGAATTTTTTATTACCCGTCGGGTAGGAACGGAACGGAAAGATAATTTTTATTTCTTCTCTTTCTCAGCCTTTTCCAACCTATTTTGGCTTGAAATGAACCCTTAACGGTATTTTTTAATTTATTCAGTTTTTTTGCTATTTTTTTTTTAATTTTCTAATACGCGTCGGGTTGGAACGAAACGGAACAGTAATTTTTATTTTCTCTCTTTCTCAGCCTTTCCCAACCTATGTTGGCTTGAAATGAAGCCATAATAGTATTGTTGAATTTTTTTGCTATTTTTTTGGAATTTTCTATTACGTTTCGGGTTGGAACGAAATGGAACAGTAATTTTTATTTTCTCTCTTTCTCAGCCTATTCCGACCTACGTTGGCTTGAAATGAAGCTATAATGGTATTTTTTAATTTTTTGAATTTTTTGGCTATTTTTTTGGAATTTTCTATTACGCTTCGTGTTGGAACGGAATGGAACGATAGTACTTATTTTCTCTCTTTCTCATACTTTTCCAACCTATGTTGGCTTGAAATGAAGCCATAATAGTATTTTTGAATTTTTTTGCTATTTTTTTGGAATTTTCTATTGCGCGTTGCGTTGGAACGGAACGGAACAGTAATTTTTATTTTCTCTCTTTCTCAGCCTATTCCGACCTACGTTGGCTTGAAATGAAGCTATAATGGTATTTTTTAATTTTTTGAATTTTTTGGCTATTTTTTTGGAATTTTCTATTACGCTTCGTGTTGGAACGGAATGGAACGATAGTACTTATTTTCTCTCTTTCTCATACTTTTCCAACCTATGTTGGCTTGAAATGAAGCCATAATAGTATTTTTGAATTTTTTTGCTATTTTTTTAGAATTTTCTAATACGCGTCGGGTTGGAACGGAACGGAACAGTAATTTTTATTTTCTCTCTTTCTCAGCCTTTTCCAACTAATGTTGGCTTGAAATGAAGCCATAACTGTATTTTTGAATTTTTTGAATTTTTTTGCTAGTTTTTTGGAATTTTCTAATACGCGTCAGGTTGGAACGAAACGAAACGATAATTTTTATTCTCTCTCTTTTTCAGCCTTTTCCAACCTGTTTTGGTTTGAAATGAAGCCATAATGGTATTTTTGAATATTTTTAATTTTTTTTCTATTTTTTTTGAATTTTTTATTACCCGTCGGGTAGGAACGGAACGGAAAGACAATTTTTATTTCTTCTCTTTCTCAGCCTTTTCCAACCTATTTTGGCTTGAAATGAACCCTTAACGGTATTTTTTAATTTATTCAGTTTTTTTGCTATTTTTTTTTTAATTTTCTAATACGCGTCGGGTTGGAACGAAACGGAACAGTAATTTTTATTTTCTCTCTTTCTCAGCCTTTCCCAACCTATGTTGGCTTGAAATGAAGCTATAATGGTATTTTCGAATTTTTCAATTTTTTTGCTATTTTTTTGGAATTTTCTATTATGTTTCGGGTTGGAACGAAACGGAACCATAGTACTTATTTTCTCTCTTTCTCATACTTTTCCAACCTATGTTGGCTTGAAATGAAGCCATAATAGTATTTTCGAATTTTTTGAATTTTTTGCTATTTTTTTGGAATTTTCTTTTGCGCGTCGGGTTGGAACGGAACGGAACAGTAATTTTTATTTTCTCTCTTTCTCAGCCTATTCCGACCTACGTTGGCTTGAAATGAAGCTATAATGGTATTTTTTAATTTTTTTAATTTTTTTGCTATTTTTTTGGAATTTTCTATTACGCTTCGTGTTGGAACGGAATGGAACGATAGTACTTATTTTCTCTCTTTCTCACACTTTTCCAACCTATGTTGGCTTGAAATGAAGCCATAATAGTATTTTTGAATTTTTTTGCTATTTTTTTAGAATTTTCTAATACGCGTCGGGTTGGAACGGAACGGAACTGTAATTTTTATTTTCTCTCTTTCTCAGCCTATTCTGACCTACGTTGGCTTGAAATGAAGCTATAATGGTATTTTTTGATTTTTTTAATTTTTCTGCTATTTTTTTGGAATTTTCTATTACGCTTCGTGTTGGAACGGAATGGAACGATAGTACTTATTTTCTCTCTTTCTCATACTTTTCCAACCTATGTTGGCTTGAAATGAAGCCATAATAGTATTTTTGAATTTTTTTGCTATTTTTTTAGAATTTTCTAATACGCGTCGGGTTGGAACGGAACGGAACAGTAATTTTTATTTTCTCTCTTTCTCAGCCTTTTCCAACCTATGTTGGCTTGAAATGAAGCCATAATGGTATTTCTTAATTTTTTTAATTTTTTTGCTATTTTTGTGGAATTTTCTATTACCCATCGGGTAGGAACGGAACGGAAAGATAATTTTTATTTTTTCTCTTTCTCAGCCTTTTCCAACCTATTTTGGCTTGAAATGAACCCTTAACGGTATTTTTTAATTTATTGAATTTTTTTGCTATTTTTTTGGAATTTTTTAATACGCGTCAGGTTGGAATGGAACGGAACAGTAATTTTTATTTTCTCTCTTTCTCAGCCTTTTCCAACCTATGTTGGCTTGAAATGAAGCCATAATGGTATTTTTGAATTTTTTTGCTATTTTTTTGGAATTTTCTATTACCCGTCGGGAAGGAACGGAACGGAAAGACAATTTTTATTTTTTCTCTTTCTCATTCTTTTCCAACCTATTTTGGCATGAAATGAAGCCATAACGGTATTTTTTGATTTATTGAATTTTTTTGCTATTTTTTTTGAATTTTCTCTTACGCGTCGGGTGGGATCGAAACGGAACGATAATTTTTATTCTCTCTCTCTGAGCCTTTTCCAACCTGTTTTGGCTTGAAATGAAGCCACAATAGTATTTTTTGATTTTTTTTTTCTTTTTTTGGATTTGCTATGACCCATCGGGTAGGAACAGAACGGAAAGACAATTTTTATTTTCTCTCTTCCTCGGCTTTTTCCAACCTATTTTGGTTTCAAAAGAAGCGTAACGGGGTTTTTCCATATTTAGAATTATTTTGCTTTTTTTTTTTAATTATATCGTATGCGTCGGGTAGGTACGAAACTAAACGGTAATTTTTATATTCTCTCTTTCTCAGCCTTTTCCAACCTATTTTGGCTTGAAATGACGCCAGAATGGTTCTTTTTTCATTTTTTTCATTGTTTTGCTATTTTTTTTTGGAATTTTCTATTACGCGTCGGGTAGGAACGAAACGGAACGATAATTTTTATTTTCTCTCTTTCTGAGTCTTTTCCAACCTGTTTTGGCTTGAAATGAAGCCATAATGGTTTTTTTTTTAATTCTTTGAATTTTTTTGCTATTTTTTTGGAATTTTCTATGATGCGTCGGGTAGGAATGGAACGGAACGATAGTGCTTATTTTCTCTCTTTCTCATACTTTTCCAACCAATGTTGGCTTGAAATGAAGCCATAATGGTATTTTTCAATTTTTTGAATTTTTTTGATAGTTTTTTGGAATTTTCTAATACGCGTCGGGTAGGAACGGAATGAAACAATAATTTTTACTTTCTCTCTTTCTCAGCCTCTTCCAACCAATGTTGGCTTGAAATGAAGCCATAACGGTATTTTTTAATTTATTGAATTTTTTTGCTATTTTTTTGGAATTTTCTATTACGCTTCGGGTTGGAACGGAATGGAACGATAGTACTTATTTTCTCTCTTTCTCATAATTTTCCAACCTTTGTTGGCTTGAAATGAAGCCATAATAGTATTTTTGAATTTTTTGAATTTTTTTGCTATTTTTTTGGAATTTTCTATTACGCATCGGGTTGGAACGGAACGGAACAGTAATTTTTATTTTCTCTCTTTCTCAGCCTTTTCTAACCTATGTTGGCTTGAAATGAAGCCATAATGGTATTTTTGAATTTTTTTGCTATTTTTTTGGAATTTTCTATTACCCGTCGGGAAGGAACGGAACGGAAAGACAATTTTTATTTTTTCTCTTTCTCATTCTTTTCCAACCTATTTTGGCATGAAATGAAGCCATAACGGTATTTTTTGATTTATTGAATTTTTTTGCTATTTTTTTTGAATTTTCTCTTACGCGTCGGGTGGGATCGAAACGGAACGATAATTTTTATTCTCTCTCTCTGAGCCTTTTCCAACCTGTTTTGGCTTGAAATGAAGCCATAATGGTATTTTTTAATTTTTTGAATTTTTTTGCCTTTTTTTTTTGGAATTTTCTATTACGCATCGTGTTGGAACGGAACGGAATGATAATTTTTATTTTCTCTCTTTCTCGACCGTTTCCAACCTATTTTGTCTTGAAATGAAGTCACAATGGTATTTTTTGATTTTTCTTTTCTTTTTTTGTATTTGCTATGACCCATCGGCTTGGAACGGAACGGAAAGACAATTTTTATTTTCTCTCTTCCTCGGCCTTTTCCAACCTATTTTGGCTTCAAAAGAAGCATAACGGGGTTTCTCGATTTTTAGAATTATTTTGCTATTTTTTTTGAATTATCTCTTATGCATCGGGTAGGAATGAAACGAAACGATAATTTTTATTTTCTCTCTTTTTCAGCCTTTTCCAACCTGTTTTGGCTTGAAATGAAGCCATAATGGTATTTTTGAATTTTTTTAATTTTTTTGCTATTTTTTTGGAATTTTCTATTACGCATCGTGTAGGAACGAAACGAAACGATAATTTTTATTTTCTCTCTTTCTCAACTTTTTCCAACCTATGTTGGCTTGAAATGAAGCCATAATGGTATTTTTGAATTTTTTTGCTATTTTTTTGGAATTTTCTATTACCCGTCGGGAAGGAACGGAACGGAAAGACAATTTTTATTTTTTCTCTTTCTCATTCTTTTCCAACCTATTTTGGCTTGAAATGAAGCCATAACGGTATTTTTTGATTTATTGAATTTTTTTCTATTTTTTTTGAATTTTCTCTTACGCGTCGGGTGGGATCGAAACGGAACGATAATTTTTATTCTCTCTCTCTGAGCCTTTTCCAACCTGTTTTGGCTTGAAATGAAGCCATAATGGTATTTTTCAATTTTTTGAATTTTTTTGATAGTTTTTTGGAATTTTCTAATACGCGTCGGGTAGGAACGGAATGAAACAATAATTTCTACTTTCTCTCTTTCTCAGCCTCTTCCAACCAATGTTGGCTTGAAATGAAGCCATAACGGTATTTTTTAATTTATTGAATTTTTTTGCTATTTTTTTGGAATTTTTTATTACGCTTCGGGTTGGAACGGAATGGAACGATAGTACTTATTTTCTCTCTTTCTCATAATTTTCCAACCTATGTTGGCTTGAAATGAAGCCATAATAGTATTTTTGAATTTTTTGAATTTTTTTGCTATTTTTTTGGAATTTTCTATTACGCATCGGGTTGGAACGGAACGGAACAGTAATTTTTATTTTCTCTCTTTCTCAGCCTTTTCTAACCTATGTTGGCTTGAAATGAAGCCATAATGGTATTTTTGAATTTTTTTGCTATTTTTTTGGAATTTTCTATTACCCGTCGGGAAGGAACGGAACGGAAAGACAATTTTTATTTTTTCTCTTTCTCATTCTTTTCCAACCTATTTTGGCATGAAATGAAGCCATAACGGTATTTTTTGATTTATTGAATTTTTTTGCTATTTTTTTTGAATTTTCTCTTACGCGTCGGGTGGGATCGAAACGGAACGATAATTTTTATTCTCTCTCTCTGAGCCTTTTCCAACCAGTTTTGGCTTGAAATGAAGCCATAATGGTATTTTTTAATTTTTTGAATTTTTTTGCCTTTTTTTTTGGAATTTTCTATTACGCATCGTGTTGGAACGGACGGAATGATAATTTTTATTTTCTCTCTTTCTCGACCGTTTCCAACCTATGTTGTCTTGAAATGAAGCCACAATGGTATTTTTTGATTTTTCTTTTCTTTTTTTGTATTTGCTATGACCCATCGGGTAGGAACGGAACGGAAAGACAATTTTTATTTTCTCTCTTCCTCGGCCTTTTCCAACCTATTTTGGCTTCAAAAGAAGCATAACGGGGTTTCTCAATTTTTAGAATTATTTTGCTATTTTTTTTGAATTATCTCTTATGCATCGGGTAGGAATGAAACGAAACGATAATTTTTATTTTCTCTCTTTTTCAGCCTTTTCCAACCTGTTTTGGCTTGAAATGAAGCCATAATGGTATTTTTGAATTTTTTTGCTATTTTTTTGGAATTTTCTATTACCCGTCGGGAAGGAACGGAACGGAAAGACAATTTTTATTTTTCTCTTTCTCATTCTTTTCCAACCTATTTTGGCTTGAAATGAAGCCATAACGGTATTTTTTGATTTATTGAATTTTTTTGCTATTTTTTTTGAATTTTCTCTTACGCGTCGGGTGGGATCGAAACGGAACGATAATTTTTATTCTCTCTCTCTGAGCCTTTTCCAACCTGTTTTGGCTTGAAATGAAGCCATAATGGTATTTTTGAATTTTTTGAATTTTTTTGCTTTTTTTTTGGAATTTTCTATTACGCATTGTGTTGGAACGGAACGGAACGATAATTTTTATTTTCTCTCTTTCTCGACCTTTTCCAACCTATTTTGGCATGAAATGAAGCCACAATGGTATTTTTTGATTTTTTTTTCTTTTTTTGGATTTGCTATGACCCGTCGGGTAGGAACAGAACGGAAAGACAATTTTTATTTTCTCTCTTCCTCGGCTTTTTCCAACCTATTTTGGCTTCAAAAGAAGCATAACGGGGTTTCTCAATTTTTAGAATTATTTTGCTATTTTTTTTGAATTATCTCTTATGCATCGGGTAGGAATGAAACGAAACGATAATTTTTATTTTCTCTATTTTTCAGCCTTTTCCAACCTGTTTTGGCTTGAAATGAAGCCATAATGGTTTTTTTTAATATTTTGAATTTTTTTTTGTTATGTTGTTTAGAATTTTTTATTACGCGTCGGGTAAGAACGGAACGTAACGACAATTTTTATTTTCTCTATTTCTTAGGCTTTTCCAACCTATTTTGGCTTGAAACGAAGCCACAATGGTATTTTTTTATTTTTTTGATTTTTTTTTGCTCTCTTTATCAATATTTCTATCATGCGTCGGGTAGGAATGAAACGGAACGATAATTTTTATTTTCTCTCTTTCTCAGCCATTTTCAACCTATTTTGGCTGGAAATGACGCCAGAATGGTACTTTTTTCATTTTTTTGCTATTTTTTTTGGAATTTTCTATTACGCGTCGGGTAGGAACGAAACGGAACGATAATTTTTACTTTCTCTCTTTTTGAGCCTCTTCCAACCTGTTTTGACTTGAAATTAAACCATAATGGTTTTTTTTTTATTTTTTTTAATTTATTTGCTATTTTTTTGGAATTTTCTATGATACGTCGGGTAGGAATGGAACGGAACGATAGTACTTATTTTCTCTCTTTCTCAAACTTTTCCAACCAATGTTGGCTTGAAATGAAGCCATAATGGTATTTTTGAATTTTTTTGCTATTTTTTTCGAATTTTCTATTACGCTTCGGGTTGGAACGGAACGGAATGATAGTACTTATTTTCTCTCTTTCTCATACTTTTCCAACTTATGTTGGCTTGAAATTAAGCCATAATAGTATTTTCGAATTTTTTAATTTTTTTGCTATTTTTTTGGAATTTTTTATTACCCTTCGGGTTGGAACGGAACGGAACAGTAATTTTTATTTTCTCTCTTTCTCAGCCTTTTCCAACCTATTTTGGCTTGAAATGAAGCCATAATAGTATTGTTGAATTTTTTTGCTATTTTTTTGGAATTTTCTATTACGTTTTGGGTTAGAACGGAACGGAACGATAGTACTTATTTTCTCTCTTTCTCATACTTTTCCAACCTATGTTGGCTTGAAATTAAGCCATAATAGTATTTTCGAATTTTTTAATTTTTTTGCTATTTTTTTGGAATTTTTTATTACCCTTCGGGTTGGAACGGAACGGAACAGTAATTTTTATTTTCTCTCTTTCTCAGCCTTTTCCGACCTATGTTGGCTTGAAATGAAGCTATAATGGTATTTTCTAAGTTTTTTGCTATTTTTTTGGAATTTTCTATTACGCTTCGGGTTGGAGTGGAATGGAACGATAGTACTTATTTTCTCCCTTTCTCGTACTTTTCCAACCTATGTTGGCTTGAAATGAAGCCATAATAGTATTGTTGAATTTTTTTGCTATTTTTTTGGAATTTTCTATTACGTTTCGGGTTGGAACGGAACGGAATGATAGTACTTATTTTCTCTCTTTCTCATACTTTTCCAACCTATGTTGGCTTGAAATGAAGCCATAATAGTATTTTCGATTTTTTTGAATTTTGTAGCTATTTTTTTGGAATTTTCAATTGCACGTCGGGTTCGAACGGAACGGAACAGTAATTTTTATTTTCTCTCTTTCTCAGCCTTTTCCAACCTATGTTGGCTTGAAATGAAGCTATAATGGTATTTTTGAGTTTTTTCAATTTTTTTGCTATTTTTTTGGAATTTTCTATTACGTTTCGGGTTGGAACGGAACGGAACCATAGTAGTTATTTTCTCTCTTTCTCATACTTTTCCAACCTATGTTGGCTTGAAATTAAGCCATAATAGTATTTTCGAATTTTTTGAATTTTTTGCTATTTTTTTGGAATTTTCTATTGCGCGTCGGGTTGGAACGGAACGGAACAGTAATTTTTATTTTCTCTCTTTCTCAGCCTATTCCGACCTACGTTGGCTTGAAATGAAGCTATAATGGTATTTTTGAATTTTTTGAATTTTTTGGCTATTTTTTTAGAATTTTCTAATACGCGTCGGGTTGGAACGGAACGGAACAGTAATTTTTATTTTCTCTCTTTCTCAGCCTTTTCCAACTAATGTTGGCTTGAAATGAAGCCATAACTGTATTTTTGAATTTTTTGAATTTTTTTGCTAGTTTTTTGGAATTTTCTAATACGCGTCAGGTTGGAACGAAACGAAACGATAATTTTTATTCTCTCTCTTTCTCAGCCTATTCCGACCTACGTTGGCTTGAAATGAACCCTTAACGGTATTTTTTAATTTATTCAGTTTTTTTGCTATTTTTTTTTTAATTTTCTAATACGCGTCGGGTTGGAACGAAACGGAACAGTAATTTTTATTTTCTCTCTTTCTCAGCCTTTCCCAACCTATGTTGGCTTGAAATGAAGCCATAATAGTATTGTTGAATTTTTTTGCTATTTTTTTGGAATTTTCTATTACGTTTCGGGTTGGAACGAAATGGAACAGTAATTTTTATTTTCTCTCTTTCTCAGCCTATTCCGACCTACGTTGGCTTGAAATGAAGCTATAATGGTATTTTTTAATTTTTTGAATTTTTTGGCTATTTTTTTGGAATTTTCTATTACGCTTCGTGTTGGAACGGAATGGAACGATAGTACTTATTTTCTCTCTTTCTCATACTTTTCCAACCTATGTTGGCTTGAAATGAAGCCATAATAGTATTTTCGAATTTTTTGAATTTTTTGCTATTTTTTTGGAATTTTCTATTGCGCGTCGGGTTGGAACGGAACGGAACAGTAATTTTTATTTTCTCTCTTTCTCAGCCTATTCCGACCTACGTTGGCTTGAAATGAAGCTATAATGGTATTTTTGAATTTTTTGAATTTTTTGGCTATTTTTTTAGAATTTTCTAATACGCGTCGGGTTGGAACGGAACGGAACAGTAATTTTTATTTTCTCTCTTTCTCAGCCTTTTCCAACTAATGTTGGCTTGAAATGAAGCCATAACTATATTTTTGAATTTTTTGAATTTTTTTGCTAGTTTTTTGGAATTTTCTAATACGCGTCAGGTTGGAACGAAACGAAACGATAATTTTTATTCTCTCTCTTTTTCAGCCTTTTCCAACCTGTTTTGGTTTGAAATGAAGCCATAATGGTATTTTTGAATTTTTTGAATTTTTTTGATAGTTTTTTGGAATTTTCTAATACGCGTCGGGTTGGAACGGAATGAAACAGTAATTTTTACTTTCTCTCTTCCAACCAATATTGGCTTGAAATGAAGCCATAATAGTATTTTTAAATATTTTTAAATTTTTTTCTATTTTTTTTGAATTTTTTATTACCCGTCGGGTAGGAACGGAACGGAAAGATAATTTTTATTTCTTCTCTTTCTCAGCCTTTTCCAACCTATTTTGGCTTGAAATGAACCCTTAACGGTATTTTTTAATTTATTCAGTTTTTTTGCTATTTTTTTTTTAATTTTCTAATACGCGTCGGGTTGGAACGAAACGGAACAGTAATTTTTATTTTCTCTCTTTCTCAGCCTTTCCCAACCTATGTTGGCTTGAAATGAAGCCATAATAGTATTGTTGAATTTTTTTGCTATTTTTTTGGAATTTTCTATTACGTTTCGGGTTGGAACGAAATGGAACAGTAATTTTTATTTTCTCTCTTTCTCAGCCTATTCCGACCTACGTTGGCTTGAAATGAAGCTATAATGGTATTTTTTAATTTTTTGAATTTTTTGGCTATTTTTTTGGAATTTTCTATTACGCTTCGTGTTGGAACGGAATGGAACGATAGTACTTATTTTCTCTCTTTCTCATACTTTTCCAACCTATGTTGGCTTGAAATGAAGCCATAATAGTATTTTTGAATTTTTTTGCTATTTTTTTGGAATTTTCTATTGCGCGTTGCGTTGGAACGGAACGGAACAGTAATTTTTATTTTCTCTCTTTCTCAGCCTATTCCGACCTACGTTGGCTTGAAATGAAGCTATAATGGTATTTTTTAATTTTTTGAATTTTTTGGCTATTTTTTTGGAATTTTCTATTACGCTTCGTGTTGGAACGGAATGGAACGATAGTACTTATTTTCTCTCTTTCTCATACTTTTCCAACCTATGTTGGCTTGAAATGAAGCCATAATAGTATTTTTGAATTTTTTTGCTATTTTTTTAGAATTTTCTAATACGCGTCGGGTTGGAACGGAACGGAACAGTAATTTTTATTTTCTCTCTTTCTCAGCCTTTTCCAACTAATGTTGGCTTGAAATGAAGCCATAACTGTATTTTTGAATTTTTTGAATTTTTTTGCTAGTTTTTTGGAATTTTCTAATACGCGTCAGGTTGGAACGAAACGAAACGATAATTTTTATTCTCTCTCTTTTTCAGCCTTTTCCAACCTGTTTTGGTTTGAAATGAAGCCATAATGGTATTTTTGAATATTTTTAATTTTTTTTCTATTTTTTTTGAATTTTTTATTACCCGTCGGGTAGGAACGGAACGGAAAGACAATTTTTATTTCTTCTCTTTCTCAGCCTTTTCCAACCTATTTTGGCTTGAAATGAACCCTTAACGGTATTTTTTAATTTATTCAGTTTTTTTGCTATTTTTTTTTTAATTTTCTAATACGCGTCGGGTTGGAACGAAACGGAACAGTAATTTTTATTTTCTCTCTTTCTCAGCCTTTCCCAACCTATGTTGGCTTGAAATGAAGCTATAATGGTATTTTCGAATTTTTCAATTTTTTTGCTATTTTTTTGGAATTTTCTATTATGTTTCGGGTTGGAACGAAACGGAACCATAGTACTTATTTTCTCTCTTTCTCATACTTTTCCAACCTATGTTGGCTTGAAATGAAGCCATAATAGTATTTTCGAATTTTTTGAATTTTTTGCTATTTTTTTGGAATTTTCTTTTGCGCGTCGGGTTGGAACGGAACGGAACAGTAATTTTTATTTTCTCTCTTTCTCAGCCTATTCCGACCTACGTTGGCTTGAAATGAAGCTATAATGGTATTTTTTAATTTTTTTAATTTTTTTGCTATTTTTTTGGAATTTTCTATTACGCTTCGTGTTGGAACGGAATGGAACGATAGTACTTATTTTCTCTCTTTCTCACACTTTTCCAACCTATGTTGGCTTGAAATGAAGCCATAATAGTATTTTTGAATTTTTTTGCTATTTTTTTAGAATTTTCTAATACGCGTCGGGTTGGAACGGAACGGAACTGTAATTTTTATTTTCTCTCTTTCTCAGCCTATTCTGACCTACGTTGGCTTGAAATGAAGCTATAATGGTATTTTTTGATTTTTTTAATTTTTCTGCTATTTTTTTGGAATTTTCTATTACGCTTCGTGTTGGAACGGAATGGAACGATAGTACTTATTTTCTCTCTTTCTCATACTTTTCCAACCTATGTTGGCTTGAAATGAAGCCATAATAGTATTTTTGAATTTTTTTGCTATTTTTTTAGAATTTTCTAATACGCGTCGGGTTGGAACGGAACGGAACAGTAATTTTTATTTTCTCTCTTTCTCAGCCTTTTCCAACCTATGTTGGCTTGAAATGAAGCCATAATGGTATTTCTTAATTTTTTTAATTTTTTTGCTATTTTTGTGGAATTTTCTATTACCCATCGGGTAGGAACGGAACGGAAAGATAATTTTTATTTTTTCTCTTTCTCAGCCTTTTCCAACCTATTTTGGCTTGAAATGAACCCTTAACGGTATTTTTTAATTTATTGAATTTTTTTGCTATTTTTTTGGAATTTTTTAATACGCGTCAGGTTGGAATGGAACGGAACAGTAATTTTTATTTTCTCTCTTTCTCAGCCTTTTCCAACCTATGTTGGCTTGAAATGAAGCCATAATGGTATTTTTGAATTTTTTTGCTATTTTTTTGGAATTTTCTATTACCCGTCGGGAAGGAACGGAACGGAAAGACAATTTTTATTTTTTCTCTTTCTCATTCTTTTCCAACCTATTTTGGCATGAAATGAAGCCATAACGGTATTTTTTGATTTATTGAATTTTTTTGCTATTTTTTTTGAATTTTCTCTTACGCGTCGGGTGGGATCGAAACGGAACGATAATTTTTATTCTCTCTCTCTGAGCCTTTTCCAACCTGTTTTGGCTTGAAATGAAGCCACAATAGTATTTTTTGATTTTTTTTTTCTTTTTTTGGATTTGCTATGACCCATCGGGTAGGAACAGAACGGAAAGACAATTTTTATTTTCTCTCTTCCTCGGCTTTTTCCAACCTATTTTGGTTTCAAAAGAAGCGTAACGGGGTTTTTCCATATTTAGAATTATTTTGCTTTTTTTTTTTAATTATATCGTATGCGTCGGGTAGGTACGAAACTAAACGGTAATTTTTATATTCTCTCTTTCTCAGCCTTTTCCAACCTATTTTGGCTTGAAATGACGCCAGAATGGTTCTTTTTTCATTTTTTTCATTGTTTTGCTATTTTTTTTTGGAATTTTCTATTACGCGTCGGGTAGGAACGAAACGGAACGATAATTTTTATTTTCTCTCTTTCTGAGTCTTTTCCAACCTGTTTTGGCTTGAAATGAAGCCATAATGGTTTTTTTTTTAATTCTTTGAATTTTTTTGCTATTTTTTTGGAATTTTCTATGATGCGTCGGGTAGGAATGGAACGGAACGATAGTGCTTATTTTCTCTCTTTCTCATACTTTTCCAACCAATGTTGGCTTGAAATGAAGCCATAATGGTATTTTTCAATTTTTTGAATTTTTTTGATAGTTTTTTGGAATTTTCTAATACGCGTCGGGTAGGAACGGAATGAAACAATAATTTTTACTTTCTCTCTTTCTCAGCCTCTTCCAACCAATGTTGGCTTGAAATGAAGCCATAACGGTATTTTTTAATTTATTGAATTTTTTTGCTATTTTTTTGGAATTTTCTATTACGCTTCGGGTTGGAACGGAATGGAACGATAGTACTTATTTTCTCTCTTTCTCATAATTTTCCAACCTTTGTTGGCTTGAAATGAAGCCATAATAGTATTTTTGAATTTTTTGAATTTTTTTGCTATTTTTTTGGAATTTTCTATTACGCATCGGGTTGGAACGGAACGGAACAGTAATTTTTATTTTCTCTCTTTCTCAGCCTTTTCTAACCTATGTTGGCTTGAAATGAAGCCATAATGGTATTTTTGAATTTTTTTGCTATTTTTTTGGAATTTTCTATTACCCGTCGGGAAGGAACGGAACGGAAAGACAATTTTTATTTTTTCTCTTTCTCATTCTTTTCCAACCTATTTTGGCATGAAATGAAGCCATAACGGTATTTTTTGATTTATTGAATTTTTTTGCTATTTTTTTTGAATTTTCTCTTACGCGTCGGGTGGGATCGAAACGGAACGATAATTTTTATTCTCTCTCTCTGAGCCTTTTCCAACCTGTTTTGGCTTGAAATGAAGCCATAATGGTATTTTTTAATTTTTTGAATTTTTTTGCCTTTTTTTTTTGGAATTTTCTATTACGCATCGTGTTGGAACGGAACGGAATGATAATTTTTATTTTCTCTCTTTCTCGACCGTTTCCAACCTATTTTGTCTTGAAATGAAGTCACAATGGTATTTTTTGATTTTTCTTTTCTTTTTTTGTATTTGCTATGACCCATCGGGTAGGAACGGAACGGAAAGACAATTTTTATTTTCTCTCTTCCTCGGCCTTTTCCAACCTATTTTGGCTTCAAAAGAAGCATAACGGGGTTTCTCGATTTTTAGAATTATTTTGCTATTTTTTTTGAATTATCTCTTATGCATCGGGTAGGAATGAAACGAAACGATAATTTTTATTTTCTCTCTTTTTCAGCCTTTTCCAACCTGTTTTGGCTTGAAATGAAGCCATAATGGTATTTTTTAATTTTTTTAATTTTTTTGCTATTTTTTTGGAATTTTCTATTACGCATCGTGTAGGAACGAAACGAAACGATAATTTTTATTTTCTCTCTTTCTCAACTTTTTCCAACCTATGTTGGCTTGAAATGAAGCCATAATGGTATTTTTGAATTTTTTTGCTATTTTTTTGGAATTTTCTATTACCCGTCGGGAAGGAACGGAACGGAAAGACAATTTTTATTTTTTCTCTTTCTCATTCTTTTCCAACCTATTTTGGCTTGAAATGAAGCCATAACGGTATTTTTTGATTTATTGAATTTTTTTCTATTTTTTTTGAATTTTCTCTTACGCGTCGGGTGGGATCGAAACGGAACGATAATTTTTATTCTCTCTCTCTGAGCCTTTTCCAACCTGTTTTGGCTTGAAATGAAGCCATAATGGTATTTTTCAATTTTTTGAATTTTTTTGATAGTTTTTTGGAATTTTCTAATACGCGTCGGGTAGGAACGGAATGAAACAATAATTTCTACTTTCTCTCTTTCTCAGCCTCTTCCAACCAATGTTGGCTTGAAATGAAGCCATAACGGTATTTTTTAATTTATTGAATTTTTTTGCTATTTTTTTGGAATTTTTTATTACGCTTCGGGTTGGAACGGAATGGAACGATAGTACTTATTTTCTCTCTTTCTCATAATTTTCCAACCTATGTTGGCTTGAAATGAAGCCATAATAGTATTTTTGAATTTTTTGAATTTTTTTGCTATTTTTTTGGAATTTTCTATTACGCATCGGGTTGGAACGGAACGGAACAGTAATTTTTATTTTCTCTCTTTCTCAGCCTTTTCTAACCTATGTTGGCTTGAAATGAAGCCATAATGGTATTTTTGAATTTTTTTGCTATTTTTTTGGAATTTTCTATTACCCGTCGGGAAGGAACGGAACGGAAAGACAATTTTTATTTTTTCTCTTTCTCATTCTTTTCCAACCTATTTTGGCATGAAATGAAGCCATAACGGTATTTTTTGATTTATTGAATTTTTTTGCTATTTTTTTTGAATTTTCTCTTACGCGTCGGGTGGGATCGAAACGGAACGATAATTTTTATTCTCTCTCTCTGAGCCTTTTCCAACCAGTTTTGGCTTGAAATGAAGCCATAATGGTATTTTTTAATTTTTTGAATTTTTTTGCCTTTTTTTTTGGAATTTTCTATTACGCATCGTGTTGGAACGGACGGAATGATAATTTTTATTTTCTCTCTTTCTCGACCGTTTCCAACCTATGTTGTCTTGAAATGAAGCCACAATGGTATTTTTTGATTTTTCTTTTCTTTTTTTGTATTTGCTATGACCCATCGGGTAGGAACGGAACGGAAAGACAATTTTTATTTTCTCTCTTCCTCGGCCTTTTCCAACCTATTTTGGCTTCAAAAGAAGCATAACGGGGTTTCTCAATTTTTAGAATTATTTTGCTATTTTTTTTGAATTATCTCTTATGCATCGGGTAGGAATGAAACGAAACGATAATTTTTATTTTCTCTCTTTTTCAGCCTTTTCCAACCTGTTTTGGCTTGAAATGAAGCCATAATGGTATTTTTGAATTTTTTTGCTATTTTTTTGGAATTTTCTATTACCCGTCGGGAAGGAACGGAACGGAAAGACAATTTTTATTTTTCTCTTTCTCATTCTTTTCCAACCTATTTTGGCTTGAAATGAAGCCATAACGGTATTTTTTGATTTATTGAATTTTTTTGCTATTTTTTTTGAATTTTCTCTTACGCGTCGGGTGGGATCGAAACGGAACGATAATTTTTATTCTCTCTCTCTGAGCCTTTTCCAACCTGTTTTGGCTTGAAATGAAGCCATAATGGTATTTTTGAATTTTTTGAATTTTTTTGCTTTTTTTTTGGAATTTTCTATTACGCATTGTGTTGGAACGGAACGGAACGATAATTTTTATTTTCTCTCTTTCTCGACCTTTTCCAACCTATTTTGGCATGAAATGAAGCCACAATGGTATTTTTTGATTTTTTTTTCTTTTTTTGGATTTGCTATGACCCGTCGGGTAGGAACAGAACGGAAAGACAATTTTTATTTTCTCTCTTCCTCGGCTTTTTCCAACCTATTTTGGCTTCAAAAGAAGCATAACGGGGTTTCTCAATTTTTAGAATTATTTTGCTATTTTTTTTGAATTATCTCTTATGCATCGGGTAGGAATGAAACGAAACGATAATTTTTATTTTCTCTATTTTTCAGCCTTTTCCAACCTGTTTTGGCTTGAAATGAAGCCATAATGGTTTTTTTTAATATTTTGAATTTTTTTTTGTTATGTTGTTTAGAATTTTTTATTACGCGTCGGGTAAGAACGGAACGTAACGACAATTTTTATTTTCTCTATTTCTTAGGCTTTTCCAACCTATTTTGGCTTGAAACGAAGCCACAATGGTATTTTTTTATTTTTTTGATTTTTTTTTGCTCTCTTTATCAATATTTCTATCATGCGTCGGGTAGGAATGAAACGGAACGATAATTTTTATTTTCTCTCTTTCTCAGCCATTTTCAACCTATTTTGGCTGGAAATGACGCCAGAATGGTACTTTTTTCATTTTTTTGCTATTTTTTTTGGAATTTTCTATTACGCGTCGGGTAGGAACGAAACGGAACGATAATTTTTACTTTCTCTCTTTTTGAGCCTCTTCCAACCTGTTTTGACTTGAAATTAAACCATAATGGTTTTTTTTTTATTTTTTTTAATTTATTTGCTATTTTTTTGGAATTTTCTATGATACGTCGGGTAGGAATGGAACGGAACGATAGTACTTATTTTCTCTCTTTCTCAAACTTTTCCAACCAATGTTGGCTTGAAATGAAGCCATAATGGTATTTTTGAATTTTTTTGCTATTTTTTTCGAATTTTCTATTACGCTTCGGGTTGGAACGGAACGGAATGATAGTACTTATTTTCTCTCTTTCTCATACTTTTCCAACTTATGTTGGCTTGAAATTAAGCCATAATAGTATTTTCGAATTTTTTAATTTTTTTGCTATTTTTTTGGAATTTTTTATTACCCTTCGGGTTGGAACGGAACGGAACAGTAATTTTTATTTTCTCTCTTTCTCAGCCTTTTCCAACCTATTTTGGCTTGAAATGAAGCCATAATAGTATTGTTGAATTTTTTTGCTATTTTTTTGGAATTTTCTATTACGTTTCGGGTTAGAACGGAACGGAACGATAGTACTTATTTTCTCTCTTTCTCATACTTTTCCAACCTATGTTGGCTTGAAATTAAGCCATAATAGTATTTTCGAATTTTTTAATTTTTTTGCTATTTTTTTGGAATTTTTTATTACCCTTCGGGTTGGAACGGAACGGAACAATAATTTTTATTTTCTCTCTTTCTCAGCCTTTTCCGACCTATGTTGGCTTGAAATGAAGCTATAATGGTATTTTCTAAGTTTTTTGCTATTTTTTTGGAATTTTCTATTACGCTTCGGGTTGGAGTGGAATGGAACGATAGTACTTATTTTCTCCCTTTCTCGTACTTTTCCAACCTATGTTGGCTTGAAATGAAGCCATAATAGTATTGTTGAATTTTTTTGCTATTTTTTTGGAATTTTCTATTACGTTTCGGGTTGGAACGGAACGGAATGATAGTACTTATTTTCTCTCTTTCTCATACTTTTCCAACCTATGTTGGCTTGAAATGAAGCCATAATAGTATTTTCGATTTTTTTGAATTTTGTAGCTATTTTTTTGGAATTTTCAATTGCACGTCGGGTTCGAACGGAACGGAACAGTAATTTTTATTTTCTCTCTTTCTCAGCCTTTTCCAACCTATGTTGGCTTGAAATGAAGCTATAATGGTATTTTTGAGTTTTTTCAATTTTTTTGCTATTTTTTTGGAATTTTCTATTACGTTTCGGGTTGGAACGGAACGGAACCATAGTAGTTATTTTCTCTCTTTCTCATACTTTTCCAACCTATGTTGGCTTGAAATTAAGCCATAATAGTATTTTCGAATTTTTTGAATTTTTTGCTATTTTTTTGGAATTTTCTATTGCGCGTCGGGTTGGAACGGAACGGAACAGTAATTTTTATTTTCTCTCTTTCTCAGCCTATTCCGACCTACGTTGGCTTGAAATGAAGCTATAATGGTATTTTTGAATTTTTTGAATTTTTTGGCTATTTTTTTAGAATTTTCTAATACGCGTCGGGTTGGAACGGAACGGAACAGTAATTTTTATTTTCTCTCTTTCTCAGCCTTTTCCAACTAATGTTGGCTTGAAATGAAGCCATAACTGTATTTTTGAATTTTTTGAATTTTTTTGCTAGTTTTTTGGAATTTTCTAATACGCGTCAGGTTGGAACGAAACGAAACGATAATTTTTATTCTCTCTCTTTTTCAGCCTTTTCCAACCTGTTTTGGTTTGAAATGAAGCCATAATGGTATTTTTGAATTTTTTGAATTTTTTTGATAGTTTTTTGGAATTTTCTAATACGCGTCGGGTTGGAACGGAATGAAACAGTAATTTTTACTTTCTCTCTTTCTCAGCCTCTTCCAACCAATATTGGCTTGAAATGAAGCCATAATAGTATTTTTAAATTTTTTTAAATTTTTTTCTATTTTTTTTGAATTTTTTATTACCCTTCGGGTAGGAACGGAACGGAAAGATAATTTTTATTTCTTCTCTTTCTCAGCCTTTTCCAACCTATTTTGGCTTGAAATGAACCCTTAACGGTATTTTTTAATTTATTCAGTTTTTTTGCTATTTTTTTTTTAATTTTCTAATACGCGTCGGGTTGGAACGAAACGGAACAGTAATTTTTATTTTCTCTCTTTCTCAGCCTTTCCCAACCTATGTTGGCTTGAAATGAAGCCATAATAGTATTGTTGAATTTTTTTGCTATTTTTTTGGAATTTTCTATTACGTTTCGGGTTGGAACGAAATGGAACAGTAATTTTTATTTTCTCTCTTTCTCAGCCTATTCCGACCTACGTTGGCTTGAAATGAAGCTATAATGGTATTTTTTAATTTTTTGAATTTTTTGGCTATTTTTTTGGAATTTTCTATTACGCTTCGTGTTGGAACGGAATGGAACGATAGTACTTATTTTCTCTCTTTCTCATACTTTTCCAACCTATGTTGGCTTGAAATGAAGCCATAATAGTATTTTTGAATTTTTTTGCTATTTTTTTGGAATTTTCTATTGCGCGTTGGGTTGGAACGGAACGGAACAGTAATTTTTATTTTCTCTCTTTCTCAGCCTATTCCGACCTACGTTGGCTTGAAATGAAGCTATAATGGTATTTTTTAATTTTTTGAATTTTTTGGCTATTTTTTTGGAATTTTCTATTACGCTTCGTGTTGGAACGGAATGGAACGATAGTACTTATTTTCTCTCTTTCTCATACTTTTCCAACCTATGTTGGCTTGAAATGAAGCCATAATAGTATTTTTGAATTTTTTTGCTATTTTTTTAGAATTTTCTAATACGCGTCGGGTTGGAACGGAACGGAACAGTAATTTTTATTTTCTCTCTTTCTCAGCCTTTTCCAACTAATGTTGGCTTGAAATGAAGCCATAACTGTATTTTTGAATTTTTTGAATTTTTTTGCTAGTTTTTTGGAATTTTCTAATACGCGTCAGGTTGGAACGAAACGAAACGATAATTTTTATTCTCTCTCTTTCTCAGCCTATTCCGACCTACGTTGGCTTGAAATGAACCCTTAACGGTATTTTTTAATTTATTCAGTTTTTTTGCTATTTTTTTTTTAATTTTCTAATACGCGTCGGGTTGGAACGAAACGGAACAGTAATTTTTATTTTCTCTCTTTCTCAGCCTTTCCCAACCTATGTTGGCTTGAAATGAAGCCATAATAGTATTGTTGAATTTTTTTGCTATTTTTTTGGAATTTTCTATTACGTTTCGGGTTGGAACGAAATGGAACAGTAATTTTTATTTTCTCTCTTTCTCAGCCTATTCCGACCTACGTTGGCTTGAAATGAAGCTATAATGGTATTTTTTAATTTTTTGAATTTTTTGGCTATTTTTTTGGAATTTTCTATTACGCTTCGTGTTGGAACGGAATGGAACGATAGTACTTATTTTCTCTCTTTCTCATACTTTTCCAACCTATGTTGGCTTGAAATGAAGCCATAATAGTATTTTCGAATTTTTTGAATTTTTTGCTATTTTTTTGGAATTTTCTATTGCGCGTCGGGTTGGAACGGAACGGAACAGTAATTTTTATTTTCTCTCTTTCTCAGCCTATTCCGACCTACGTTGGCTTGAAATGAAGCTATAATGGTATTTTTGAATTTTTTGAATTTTTTGGCTATTTTTTTAGAATTTTCTAATACGCGTCGGGTTGGAACGGAACGGAACAGTAATTTTTATTTTCTCTCTTTCTCAGCCTTTTCCAACTAATGTTGGCTTGAAATGAAGCCATAACTATATTTTTGAATTTTTTGAATTTTTTTGCTAGTTTTTTGGAATTTTCTAATACGCGTCAGGTTGGAACGAAACGAAACGATAATTTTTATTCTCTCTCTTTTTCAGCCTTTTCCAACCTGTTTTGGTTTGAAATGAAGCCATAATGGTATTTTTGAATTTTTTGAATTTTTTTGATAGTTTTTTGGAATTTTCTAATACGCGTCGGGTTGGAACGGAATGAAACAGTAATTTTTACTTTCTCTCTTCCAACCAATATTGGCTTGAAATGAAGCCATAATAGTATTTTTAAATATTTTTAAATTTTTTTCTATTTTTTTTGAATTTTTTATTACCCGTCGGGTAGGAACGGAACGGAAAGATAATTTTTATTTCTTCTCTTTCTCAGCCTTTTCCAACCTATTTTGGCTTGAAATGAACCCTTAACGGTATTTTTTAATTTATTCAGTTTTTTTGCTATTTTTTTTTTAATTTTCTAATACGCGTCGGGTTGGAACGAAACGGAACAGTAATTTTTATTTTCTCTCTTTCTCAGCCTTTCCCAACCTATGTTGGCTTGAAATGAAGCCATAATAGTATTGTTGAATTTTTTTGCTATTTTTTTGGAATTTTCTATTACGTTTCGGGTTGGAACGAAATGGAACAGTAATTTTTATTTTCTCTCTTTCTCAGCCTATTCCGACCTACGTTGGCTTGAAATGAAGCTATAATGGTATTTTTTAATTTTTTGAATTTTTTGGCTATTTTTTTGGAATTTTCTATTACGCTTCGTGTTGGAACGGAATGGAACGATAGTACTTATTTTCTCTCTTTCTCATACTTTTCCAACCTATGTTGGCTTGAAATGAAGCCATAATAGTATTTTTGAATTTTTTTGCTATTTTTTTGGAATTTTCTATTGCGCGTTGCGTTGGAACGGAACGGAACAGTAATTTTTATTTTCTCTCTTTCTCAGCCTATTCCGACCTACGTTGGCTTGAAATGAAGCTATAATGGTATTTTTTAATTTTTTGAATTTTTTGGCTATTTTTTTGGAATTTTCTATTACGCTTCGTGTTGGAACGGAATGGAACGATAGTACTTATTTTCTCTCTTTCTCATACTTTTCCAACCTATGTTGGCTTGAAATGAAGCCATAATAGTATTTTTGAATTTTTTTGCTATTTTTTTAGAATTTTCTAATACGCGTCGGGTTGGAACGGAACGGAACAGTAATTTTTATTTTCTCTCTTTCTCAGCCTTTTCCAACTAATGTTGGCTTGAAATGAAGCCATAACTGTATTTTTGAATTTTTTGAATTTTTTTGCTAGTTTTTTGGAATTTTCTAATACGCGTCAGGTTGGAACGAAACGAAACGATAATTTTTATTCTCTCTCTTTTTCAGCCTTTTCCAACCTGTTTTGGTTTGAAATGAAGCCATAATGGTATTTTTGAATATTTTTAATTTTTTTTCTATTTTTTTTGAATTTTTTATTACCCGTCGGGTAGGAACGGAACGGAAAGACAATTTTTATTTCTTCTCTTTCTCAGCCTTTTCCAACCTATTTTGGCTTGAAATGAACCCTTAACGGTATTTTTTAATTTATTCAGTTTTTTTGCTATTTTTTTTTTAATTTTCTAATACGCGTCGGGTTGGAACGAAACGGAACAGTAATTTTTATTTTCTCTCTTTCTCAGCCTTTCCCAACCTATGTTGGCTTGAAATGAAGCTATAATGGTATTTTCGAATTTTTCAATTTTTTTGCTATTTTTTTGGAATTTTCTATTATGTTTCGGGTTGGAACGAAACGGAACCATAGTACTTATTTTCTCTCTTTCTCATACTTTTCCAACCTATGTTGGCTTGAAATGAAGCCATAATAGTATTTTCGAATTTTTTGAATTTTTTGCTATTTTTTTGGAATTTTCTTTTGCGCGTCGGGTTGGAACGGAACGGAACAGTAATTTTTATTTTCTCTCTTTCTCAGCCTATTCCGACCTACGTTGGCTTGAAATGAAGCTATAATGGTATTTTTTAATTTTTTTAATTTTTTTGCTATTTTTTTGGAATTTTCTATTACGCTTCGTGTTGGAACGGAATGGAACGATAGTACTTATTTTCTCTCTTTCTCACACTTTTCCAACCTATGTTGGCTTGAAATGAAGCCATAATAGTATTTTTGAATTTTTTTGCTATTTTTTTAGAATTTTCTAATACGCGTCGGGTTGGAACGGAACGGAACTGTAATTTTTATTTTCTCTCTTTCTCAGCCTATTCTGACCTACGTTGGCTTGAAATGAAGCTATAATGGTATTTTTTGATTTTTTTAATTTTTCTGCTATTTTTTTGGAATTTTCTATTACGCTTCGTGTTGGAACGGAATGGAACGATAGTACTTATTTTCTCTCTTTCTCATACTTTTCCAACCTATGTTGGCTTGAAATGAAGCCATAATAGTATTTTTGAATTTTTTTGCTATTTTTTTAGAATTTTCTAATACGCGTCGGGTTGGAACGGAACGGAACAGTAATTTTTATTTTCTCTCTTTCTCAGCCTTTTCCAACCTATGTTGGCTTGAAATGAAGCCATAATGGTATTTCTTAATTTTTTTAATTTTTTTGCTATTTTTGTGGAATTTTCTATTACCCATCGGGTAGGAACGGAACGGAAAGATAATTTTTATTTTTTCTCTTTCTCAGCCTTTTCCAACCTATTTTGGCTTGAAATGAACCCTTAACGGTATTTTTTAATTTATTGAATTTTTTTGCTATTTTTTTGGAATTTTTTAATACGCGTCAGGTTGGAATGGAACGGAACAGTAATTTTTATTTTCTCTCTTTCTCAGCCTTTTCCAACCTATGTTGGCTTGAAATGAAGCCATAATGGTATTTTTGAATTTTTTTGCTATTTTTTTGGAATTTTCTATTACCCGTCGGGAAGGAACGGAACGGAAAGACAATTTTTATTTTTTCTCTTTCTCATTCTTTTCCAACCTATTTTGGCATGAAATGAAGCCATAACGGTATTTTTTGATTTATTGAATTTTTTTGCTATTTTTTTTGAATTTTCTCTTACGCGTCGGGTGGGATCGAAACGGAACGATAATTTTTATTCTCTCTCTCTGAGCCTTTTCCAACCTGTTTTGGCTTGAAATGAAGCCACAATAGTATTTTTTGATTTTTTTTTTCTTTTTTTGGATTTGCTATGACCCATCGGGTAGGAACAGAACGGAAAGACAATTTTTATTTTCTCTCTTCCTCGGCTTTTTCCAACCTATTTTGGTTTCAAAAGAAGCGTAACGGGGTTTTTCCATATTTAGAATTATTTTGCTTTTTTTTTTTAATTATATCGTATGCGTCGGGTAGGTACGAAACTAAACGGTAATTTTTATATTCTCTCTTTCTCAGCCTTTTCCAACCTATTTTGGCTTGAAATGACGCCAGAATGGTTCTTTTTTCATTTTTTTCATTGTTTTGCTATTTTTTTTTGGAATTTTCTATTACGCGTCGGGTAGGAACGAAACGGAACGATAATTTTTATTTTCTCTCTTTCTGAGTCTTTTCCAACCTGTTTTGGCTTGAAATGAAGCCATAATGGTTTTTTTTTTAATTCTTTGAATTTTTTTGCTATTTTTTTGGAATTTTCTATGATGCGTCGGGTAGGAATGGAACGGAACGATAGTGCTTATTTTCTCTCTTTCTCATACTTTTCCAACCAATGTTGGCTTGAAATGAAGCCATAATGGTATTTTTCAATTTTTTGAATTTTTTTGATAGTTTTTTGGAATTTTCTAATACGCGTCGGGTAGGAACGGAATGAAACAATAATTTTTACTTTCTCTCTTTCTCAGCCTCTTCCAACCAATGTTGGCTTGAAATGAAGCCATAACGGTATTTTTTAATTTATTGAATTTTTTTGCTATTTTTTTGGAATTTTCTATTACGCTTCGGGTTGGAACGGAATGGAACGATAGTACTTATTTTCTCTCTTTCTCATAATTTTCCAACCTTTGTTGGCTTGAAATGAAGCCATAATAGTATTTTTGAATTTTTTGAATTTTTTTGCTATTTTTTTGGAATTTTCTATTACGCATCGGGTTGGAACGGAACGGAACAGTAATTTTTATTTTCTCTCTTTCTCAGCCTTTTCTAACCTATGTTGGCTTGAAATGAAGCCATAATGGTATTTTTGAATTTTTTTGCTATTTTTTTGGAATTTTCTATTACCCGTCGGGAAGGAACGGAACGGAAAGACAATTTTTATTTTTTCTCTTTCTCATTCTTTTCCAACCTATTTTGGCATGAAATGAAGCCATAACGGTATTTTTTGATTTATTGAATTTTTTTGCTATTTTTTTTGAATTTTCTCTTACGCGTCGGGTGGGATCGAAACGGAACGATAATTTTTATTCTCTCTCTCTGAGCCTTTTCCAACCTGTTTTGGCTTGAAATGAAGCCATAATGGTATTTTTTAATTTTTTGAATTTTTTTGCCTTTTTTTTTTGGAATTTTCTATTACGCATCGTGTTGGAACGGAACGGAATGATAATTTTTATTTTCTCTCTTTCTCGACCGTTTCCAACCTATTTTGTCTTGAAATGAAGTCACAATGGTATTTTTTGATTTTTCTTTTCTTTTTTTGTATTTGCTATGACCCATCGGGTAGGAACGGAACGGAAAGACAATTTTTATTTTCTCTCTTCCTCGGCCTTTTCCAACCTATTTTGGCTTCAAAAGAAGCATAACGGGGTTTCTCGATTTTTAGAATTATTTTGCTATTTTTTTTGAATTATCTCTTATGCATCGGGTAGGAATGAAACGAAACGATAATTTTTATTTTCTCTCTTTTTCAGCCTTTTCCAACCTGTTTTGGCTTGAAATGAAGCCATAATGGTATTTTTGAATTTTTTTAATTTTTTTGCTATTTTTTTGGAATTTTCTATTACGCATCGTGTAGGAACGAAACGAAACGATAATTTTTATTTTCTCTCTTTCTCAACTTTTTCCAACCTATGTTGGCTTGAAATGAAGCCATAATGGTATTTTTGAATTTTTTTGCTATTTTTTTGGAATTTTCTATTACCCGTCGGGAAGGAACGGAACGGAAAGACAATTTTTATTTTTTCTCTTTCTCATTCTTTTCCAACCTATTTTGGCTTGAAATGAAGCCATAACGGTATTTTTTGATTTATTGAATTTTTTTCTATTTTTTTTGAATTTTCTCTTACGCGTCGGGTGGGATCGAAACGGAACGATAATTTTTATTCTCTCTCTCTGAGCCTTTTCCAACCTGTTTTGGCTTGAAATGAAGCCATAATGGTATTTTTCAATTTTTTGAATTTTTTTGATAGTTTTTTGGAATTTTCTAATACGCGTCGGGTAGGAACGGAATGAAACAATAATTTCTACTTTCTCTCTTTCTCAGCCTCTTCCAACCAATGTTGGCTTGAAATGAAGCCATAACGGTATTTTTTAATTTATTGAATTTTTTTGCTATTTTTTTGGAATTTTTTATTACGCTTCGGGTTGGAACGGAATGGAACGATAGTACTTATTTTCTCTCTTTCTCATAATTTTCCAACCTATGTTGGCTTGAAATGAAGCCATAATAGTATTTTTGAATTTTTTGAATTTTTTTGCTATTTTTTTGGAATTTTCTATTACGCATCGGGTTGGAACGGAACGGAACAGTAATTTTTATTTTCTCTCTTTCTCAGCCTTTTCTAACCTATGTTGGCTTGAAATGAAGCCATAATGGTATTTTTGAATTTTTTTGCTATTTTTTTGGAATTTTCTATTACCCGTCGGGAAGGAACGGAACGGAAAGACAATTTTTATTTTTTCTCTTTCTCATTCTTTTCCAACCTATTTTGGCATGAAATGAAGCCATAACGGTATTTTTTGATTTATTGAATTTTTTTGCTATTTTTTTTGAATTTTCTCTTACGCGTCGGGTGGGATCGAAACGGAACGATAATTTTTATTCTCTCTCTCTGAGCCTTTTCCAACCAGTTTTGGCTTGAAATGAAGCCATAATGGTATTTTTTAATTTTTTGAATTTTTTTGCCTTTTTTTTTGGAATTTTCTATTACGCATCGTGTTGGAACGGACGGAATGATAATTTTTATTTTCTCTCTTTCTCGACCGTTTCCAACCTATGTTGTCTTGAAATGAAGCCACAATGGTATTTTTTGATTTTTCTTTTCTTTTTTTGTATTTGCTATGACCCATCGGGTAGGAACGGAACGGAAAGACAATTTTTATTTTCTCTCTTCCTCGGCCTTTTCCAACCTATTTTGGCTTCAAAAGAAGCATAACGGGGTTTCTCAATTTTTAGAATTATTTTGCTATTTTTTTTGAATTATCTCTTATGCATCGGGTAGGAATGAAACGAAACGATAATTTTTATTTTCTCTCTTTTTCAGCCTTTTCCAACCTGTTTTGGCTTGAAATGAAGCCATAATGGTATTTTTGAATTTTTTTGCTATTTTTTTGGAATTTTCTATTACCCGTCGGGAAGGAACGGAACGGAAAGACAATTTTTATTTTTCTCTTTCTCATTCTTTTCCAACCTATTTTGGCTTGAAATGAAGCCATAACGGTATTTTTTGATTTATTGAATTTTTTTGCTATTTTTTTTGAATTTTCTCTTACGCGTCGGGTGGGATCGAAACGGAACGATAATTTTTATTCTCTCTCTCTGAGCCTTTTCCAACCTGTTTTGGCTTGAAATGAAGCCATAATGGTATTTTTGAATTTTTTGAATTTTTTTGCTTTTTTTTTGGAATTTTCTATTACGCATTGTGTTGGAACGGAACGGAACGATAATTTTTATTTTCTCTCTTTCTCGACCTTTTCCAACCTATTTTGGCATGAAATGAAGCCACAATGGTATTTTTTGATTTTTTTTTCTTTTTTTGGATTTGCTATGACCCGTCGGGTAGGAACAGAACGGAAAGACAATTTTTATTTTCTCTCTTCCTCGGCTTTTTCCAACCTATTTTGGCTTCAAAAGAAGCATAACGGGGTTTCTCAATTTTTAGAATTATTTTGCTATTTTTTTTGAATTATCTCTTATGCATCGGGTAGGAATGAAACGAAACGATAATTTTTATTTTCTCTATTTTTCAGCCTTTTCCAACCTGTTTTGGCTTGAAATGAAGCCATAATGGTTTTTTTTAATATTTTGAATTTTTTTTTGTTATGTTGTTTAGAATTTTTTATTACGCGTCGGGTAAGAACGGAACGTAACGACAATTTTTATTTTCTCTATTTCTTAGGCTTTTCCAACCTATTTTGGCTTGAAACGAAGCCACAATGGTATTTTTTTATTTTTTTGATTTTTTTTTGCTCTCTTTATCAATATTTCTATCATGCGTCGGGTAGGAATGAAACGGAACGATAATTTTTATTTTCTCTCTTTCTCAGCCATTTTCAACCTATTTTGGCTGGAAATGACGCCAGAATGGTACTTTTTTCATTTTTTTGCTATTTTTTTTGGAATTTTCTATTACGCGTCGGGTAGGAACGAAACGGAACGATAATTTTTACTTTCTCTCTTTTTGAGCCTCTTCCAACCTGTTTTGACTTGAAATTAAACCATAATGGTTTTTTTTTTATTTTTTTTAATTTATTTGCTATTTTTTTGGAATTTTCTATGATACGTCGGGTAGGAATGGAACGGAACGATAGTACTTATTTTCTCTCTTTCTCAAACTTTTCCAACCAATGTTGGCTTGAAATGAAGCCATAATGGTATTTTTGAATTTTTTTGCTATTTTTTTCGAATTTTCTATTACGCTTCGGGTTGGAACGGAACGGAATGATAGTACTTATTTTCTCTCTTTCTCATACTTTTCCAACTTATGTTGGCTTGAAATTAAGCCATAATAGTATTTTCGAATTTTTTAATTTTTTTGCTATTTTTTTGGAATTTTTTATTACCCTTCGGGTTGGAACGGAACGGAACAGTAATTTTTATTTTCTCTCTTTCTCAGCCTTTTCCAACCTATTTTGGCTTGAAATGAAGCCATAATAGTATTGTTGAATTTTTTTGCTATTTTTTTGGAATTTTCTATTACGTTTCGGGTTAGAACGGAACGGAACGATAGTACTTATTTTCTCTCTTTCTCATACTTTTCCAACCTATGTTGGCTTGAAATTAAGCCATAATAGTATTTTCGAATTTTTTAATTTTTTTGCTATTTTTTTGGAATTTTTTATTACCCTTCGGGTTGGAACGGAACGGAACAATAATTTTTATTTTCTCTCTTTCTCAGCCTTTTCCGACCTATGTTGGCTTGAAATGAAGCTATAATGGTATTTTCTAAGTTTTTTGCTATTTTTTTGGAATTTTCTATTACGCTTCGGGTTGGAGTGGAATGGAACGATAGTACTTATTTTCTCCCTTTCTCGTACTTTTCCAACCTATGTTGGCTTGAAATGAAGCCATAATAGTATTGTTGAATTTTTTTGCTATTTTTTTGGAATTTTCTATTACGTTTCGGGTTGGAACGGAACGGAATGATAGTACTTATTTTCTCTCTTTCTCATACTTTTCCAACCTATGTTGGCTTGAAATGAAGCCATAATAGTATTTTCGATTTTTTTGAATTTTGTAGCTATTTTTTTGGAATTTTCAATTGCACGTCGGGTTCGAACGGAACGGAACAGTAATTTTTATTTTCTCTCTTTCTCAGCCTTTTCCAACCTATGTTGGCTTGAAATGAAGCTATAATGGTATTTTTGAGTTTTTTCAATTTTTTTGCTATTTTTTTGGAATTTTCTATTACGTTTCGGGTTGGAACGGAACGGAACCATAGTAGTTATTTTCTCTCTTTCTCATACTTTTCCAACCTATGTTGGCTTGAAATTAAGCCATAATAGTATTTTCGAATTTTTTGAATTTTTTGCTATTTTTTTGGAATTTTCTATTGCGCGTCGGGTTGGAACGGAACGGAACAGTAATTTTTATTTTCTCTCTTTCTCAGCCTATTCCGACCTACGTTGGCTTGAAATGAAGCTATAATGGTATTTTTGAATTTTTTGAATTTTTTGGCTATTTTTTTAGAATTTTCTAATACGCGTCGGGTTGGAACGGAACGGAACAGTAATTTTTATTTTCTCTCTTTCTCAGCCTTTTCCAACTAATGTTGGCTTGAAATGAAGCCATAACTGTATTTTTGAATTTTTTGAATTTTTTTGCTAGTTTTTTGGAATTTTCTAATACGCGTCAGGTTGGAACGAAACGAAACGATAATTTTTATTCTCTCTCTTTTTCAGCCTTTTCCAACCTGTTTTGGTTTGAAATGAAGCCATAATGGTATTTTTGAATTTTTTGAATTTTTTTGATAGTTTTTTGGAATTTTCTAATACGCGTCGGGTTGGAACGGAATGAAACAGTAATTTTTACTTTCTCTCTTTCTCAGCCTCTTCCAACCAATATTGGCTTGAAATGAAGCCATAATAGTATTTTTAAATTTTTTTAAATTTTTTTCTATTTTTTTTGAATTTTTTATTACCCTTCGGGTAGGAACGGAACGGAAAGATAATTTTTATTTCTTCTCTTTCTCAGCCTTTTCCAACCTATTTTGGCTTGAAATGAACCCTTAACGGTATTTTTTAATTTATTCAGTTTTTTTGCTATTTTTTTTTTAATTTTCTAATACGCGTCGGGTTGGAACGAAACGGAACAGTAATTTTTATTTTCTCTCTTTCTCAGCCTTTCCCAACCTATGTTGGCTTGAAATGAAGCCATAATAGTATTGTTGAATTTTTTTGCTATTTTTTTGGAATTTTCTATTACGTTTCGGGTTGGAACGAAATGGAACAGTAATTTTTATTTTCTCTCTTTCTCAGCCTATTCCGACCTACGTTGGCTTGAAATGAAGCTATAATGGTATTTTTTAATTTTTTGAATTTTTTGGCTATTTTTTTGGAATTTTCTATTACGCTTCGTGTTGGAACGGAATGGAACGATAGTACTTATTTTCTCTCTTTCTCATACTTTTCCAACCTATGTTGGCTTGAAATGAAGCCATAATAGTATTTTTGAATTTTTTTGCTATTTTTTTGGAATTTTCTATTGCGCGTTGGGTTGGAACGGAACGGAACAGTAATTTTTATTTTCTCTCTTTCTCAGCCTATTCCGACCTACGTTGGCTTGAAATGAAGCTATAATGGTATTTTTTAATTTTTTGAATTTTTTGGCTATTTTTTTGGAATTTTCTATTACGCTTCGTGTTGGAACGGAATGGAACGATAGTACTTATTTTCTCTCTTTCTCATACTTTTCCAACCTATGTTGGCTTGAAATGAAGCCATAATAGTATTTTTGAATTTTTTTGCTATTTTTTTAGAATTTTCTAATACGCGTCGGGTTGGAACGAAACGGAACAGTAATTTTTATTTTCTCTCTTTCTCAGCCTTTCCCAACCTATGTTGGCTTGAAATGAAGCTATAATGGTATTTTTGAGTTTTTCAATTTTTTTGCTATTTTTTTGGAATTTTCTATTATGTTTCGGGTTGGAACGAAACGGAACCATAGTACTTATTTTCTCTCTTTCTCATACTTTTCCAACCTATGTTGGCTTGAAATGAAGCCATAATAGTATTTTCGAATTTTTTGAATTTTTTGCTATTTTTTTGGAATTTTCTTTTGCGCGTCGGGTTGGAACGGAACGGAACCGTAATTTTTATTTTCTCTCTTTCTCAGCCTATTCCGACCTACGTTGGCTTGAAATGAAGCTATAATGGTATTTTTTAATTTTTTTAATTTTTTTGCTATTTTTTTGGAATTTTCTATTACGCTTCGTGTTGGAACGGAATGGAACGATAGTACTTATTTTCTCTCTTTCTCACACTTTTCCAACCTATGTTGGCTTGAAATGAAGCCATAATAGTATTTTTGAATTTTTTTGCTATTTTTTTAGAATTTTCTAATACGCGTCGGGTTGGAACGGAACGGAACAGTAATTTTTATTTTCTCTCTTTCTCAGCCTATTCTGACCTACGTTGGCTTGAAATGAAGCTATAATGGTATTTTTTAATTTTTTTAATTTTTTTGCTATTTTTTTGGAATTTTCTATTACGCTTCGTGTTGGAACGGAATGGAACGATAGTACTTATTTTCTCTCTTTCTCATACTTTTCCAACCTATGTTGGCTTGAAATGAAGCCATAATAGTATTTTCGAATTTTTTGAATTTTTTGCTATTTTTTTGGAATTTTCTTTTGCGCGTCGGGTTGGAACGGAACGGAACAGTAATTTTTATTTTCTCTCTTTCTCAGCCTATTCCGACCTACGTTGGCTTGAAATGAAGCTATAATGGTATTTTTTAATTTTTTTAATTTTTTTGCTATTTTTTTGGAATTTTCTATTACGCTTCGTGTTGGAACGGAATGGAACGATAGTACTTATTTTCTCTCTTTCTCACACTTTTCCAACCTATGTTGGCTTGAAATGAAGCCATAATAGTATTTTTGAATTTTTTTGCTATTTTTTTAGAATTTTCTAATACGCGTCGGGTTGGAACGGAACGGAACTGTAATTTTTATTTTCTCTCTTTCTCAGCCTATTCTGACCTACGTTGGCTTGAAATGAAGCTATAATGGTATTTTTTAATTTTTTTAATTTTTCTGCTATTTTTTTGGAATTTTCTATTACGCTTCGTGTTGGAACGGAATGGAACGATAGTACTTATTTTCTCTCTTTCTCATACTTTTCCAACCTATGTTGGCTTGAAATGAAGCCATAATAGTATTTTTGAATTTTTTTGCTATTTTTTTGGAATTTTCTATTACCCGTCGGGAAGGAACGGAACGGAAAGACAATTTTTATTTTTTCTCTTTCTCATTCTTTTCCAACCTATTTTGGCATGAAATGAAGCCATAACGGTATTTTTTGATTTATTGAATTTTTTTGCTATTTTTTTTGAATTTTCTCTTACGCGTCGGGTGGTATCGAAACGGAACGATAATTTTTATTCTCTCTCTCTGAGCCTTTTCCAACCAGTTTTGGCTTGAAATGAAGCCATAATGGTATTTTTTAATTTTTTGAATTTTTTTGCCTTTTTTTTTGGAATTTTCTATTACGCATCGTGTTGGAACGGACGGAATGATAATTTTTATTTTCTCTCTTTCTCGACCGTTTCCAACCTATGTTGTCTTGAAATGAAGCCACAATGGTATTTTTTGATTTTTCTTTTCTTTTTTTGTATTTGCTATGACCCATCGGGTAGGAACGGAACGGAAAGACAATTTTTATTTTCTCTCTTCCTCGGCCTTTTCCAACCTATTTTGGCTTCAAAAGAAGCATAACGGGGTTTCTCAATTTTTAAAATTATTTTGCTATTTTTTTTGAATTATCTCTTATGCATCGGGTAGGAATGAAACGAAACGATAATTTTTATTTTCTCTCTTTTTCAGCCTTTTCCAACCTGTTTTGGCTTGAAATGAAGCCATAATGGTATTTTTGAATTTTTTTGCTATTTTTTTGGAATTTTCTATTACCCGTCGGGAAGGAACGGAACGGAAAGACAATTTTTATTTTTCTCTTTCTCATTCTTTTCCAACCTATTTTGGCTTGAAATGAAGCCATAACGGTATTTTTTGATTTATTGAATTTTTTTGCTATTTTTTTTGAATTTTCTCTTACGCGTCGGGTGGGATCGAAACGGAACGATAATTTTTATTCTCTCTCTCTGAGCCTTTTCCAACCTGTTTTGGCTTGAAATGAAGCCATAATGGTATTTTTTAATTTTTTTAATTTTTTTGCTTTTTTTTTGGAATTTTCTATTACGCATTGTGTTGGAACGGAACGGAACGATAATTTTTATTTTCTCTCTTTCTCGACCTTTTCCAACCTATTTTGGCATGAAATGAAGCCACAATGGTATTTTTTGATTTTTTTTTTCTTTTTTTGGATTTGCTATGACCCGTCGGGTAGGAACAGAACGGAAAGACAATTTTTATTTTCTCTCTTCCTCGGCTTTTTCCAACCTATTTTGGCTTCAAAAGAAGCATAACGGGGTTTCTCAATTTTTAGAATTATTTTGCTATTTTTTTTTAATTATATCGTATGCGTCGGGTAGGTACGAAACTAAACGGTAATTTTTATATTCTCTCTTTCTCAGCCTTTTCCAACCTATTTTGGCTTGAAATGAACCCTTAACGGTATTTTTTAATTTATTGAATCTTTTTGCTATTTTTTTGGAATTTTTTAATACGCGTCAGGTTGGAATGGAACGGAACAGTAATTTTTATTTTCTCTCTTTCTCAGCCTTTTCCAACCTATGTTGGCTTGAAATGAAGCCATAATGGTATTTTTGAATTTTTTTGCTATTTTTTTGGAATTTTCTATTACCCGTCGGGAAGGAACGGAACGGAAAGACAATTTTTATTTTTTCTCTTTCTCATTCTTTTCCAACCTATTTTGGCATGAAATGAAGCCATAACGGTATTTTTTGATTTATTGAATTTTTTTGCTATTTTTTTTGAATTTTCTCTTACGCGTCGGGTGGGATCGAAACGGAACGATAATTTTTATTCTCTCTCTCTGAGCCTTTTCCAACCTGTTTTGGCTTGAAATGAAGCCATAATGGTATTTTTTGATTTTTTGAATTTTTTTGCTTTTTTTTTGGAATTTTCTATTACGCATTGTGTTGGAACGGAACGGAACGATAATTTTTATTTTCTCTCTTTCTCGACCTTTTCCAACCTATTTTGGCATGAAATGAAGCCACAATGGTATTTTTTGATTTTTTTTTCTTTTTTTGGATTTGCTATGACCCGTCGGGTAGGAACAGAACGGAAAGACAATTTTTATTTTCTCTCTTCCTCGGCTTTTTCCAACCTATTTTGGCTTCAAAAGAAGCATAACGGGGTTTCTCAATTTTTAGAATTATTTTGCTATTTTTTTTTAATTATATCGTATGCGTCGGGTAGGTACGAAACTAAACGGTAATTTTTATATTCTCTCTTTCTCAGCCTTTTCCAACCTATTTTGGCTTGAAATGAACCCTTAACGGTATTTTTGAATTTTTTGAATTTTTTTGCTATTTTTTTGGAATTTTCTATTACGCATCGGGTTGGAACGGAACGGAACAGTAATTTTTATTTTCTCTCTTTCTCAGCCTTTTCTAATCTATGTTGGCTTGAAATGAAGCCATAATGGTATTTTTGAATTTTTTTGCTATTTTTTTGGAATTTTCTATTACCCGTCGGGAAGGAACGGAACGGAAAGACAATTTTTATTTTTTCTCTTTCTCATTCTTTTCCAACCTATTTTGGCATGAAATGAAGCCATAACGGTATTTTTTGATTTATTGAATTTTTTTGCTATTTTTTTTGAATTTTCTCTTACGCGTCGGGTGGGATCGAAACGGAACGATAATTTTTATTCTCTCTCTCTGAGCCTTTTCCAACCTGTTTTGGCTTGAAATGAAGCCATAATGGTATTTTTTAATTTTTTGAATTTTTTTGCCTTTTTTTTTTGGAATTTTCTATTACGCATCGTGTTGGAACGGAACGGAATGATAATTTTTATTTTCTCTCTTTCTCGACCGTTTCCAACCTATTTTGTCTTGAAATGAAGTCACAATGGTATTTTTTGATTTTTCTTTTCTTTTTTTGTATTTGCTATGACCCATCGGGTAGGAACGGAACGGAAAGACAATTTTTATTTCTCTCTTCCTCGGCCTTTTCCAACCTATTTTGGCTTCAAAAGAAGCATAACGGGGTTTCTCGATTTTTAGAATTATTTTGCTATTTTTTTTGAATTATCTCTTATGCATCGGGTAGGAATGAAACGAAACGATAATTTTTATTTTCTCTCTTTTTCAGCCTTTTCCAACCTGTTTTGGCTTGAAATGAAGCCATAATGGTATTTTTGAATTTTTTTAATTTTTTTGCTATTTTTTTGGAATTTTCTATTACGCATCGTGTAGGAACGAAACGAAACGATAATTTTTATTTTCTCTCTTTCTCAACTTTTTCCAACCTATGTTGGCTTGAAATGAAGCCATAATGGTATTTTTGAATTTTTTTGCTATTTTTTTGGAATTTTCTATTACCCGTCGGGAAGGAACGGAACGGAAAGACAATTTTTATTTTTTCTCTTTCTCATTCTTTTCCAACCTATTTTGGCTTGAAATGAAGCCATAACGGTATTTTTTGATTTATTGAATTTTTTTCTATTTTTTTTGAATTTTCTCTTACGCGTCGGGTGGGATCGAAACGGAACGATAATTTTTATTCTCTCTCTCTGAGCCTTTTCCAACCTGTTTTGGCTTGAAATGAAGCCATAATGGTATTTTTCAATTTTTTGAATTTTTTTGATAGTTTTTTGGAATTTTCTAATACGCGTCGGGTAGGAACGGAATGAAACAATAATTTCTACTTTCTCTCTTTCTCAGCCTCTTTCAACCAATGTTGGCTTGAAATGAAGCCATAACGGTATTTTTTAATTTATTGAATTTTTTTGCTATTTTTTTGGAATTTTCTATTACGCTTCGGGTTGGAACGGAATGGAACGATAGTACTTATTTTCTCTCTTTCTCATAATTTTCCAACCTATGTTGGCTTGAAATGAAGCCATAATAGTATTTTTGAATTTTTTGAATTTTTTTGCTATTTTTTTGGAATTTTCTATTACGCATCGGGTTGGAACGGAACGGAACAGTAATTTTTATTTTCTCTCTTTCTCAGCCTTTTCTAACCTATGTTGGCTTGAAATGAAGCCATAATGGTATTTTTGAATTTTTTTGCTATTTTTTTGGAATTTTCTATTACCCGTCGGGAAGGAACGGAACGGAAAGACAATTTTTATTTTTTCTCTTTCTCATTCTTTTCCAACCTATTTTGGCATGAAATGAAGCCATAACGGTATTTTTTGATTTATTGAATTTTTTTGCTATTTTTTTTGAATTTTCTCTTACGCGTCGGGTGGGATCGAAACGGAACGATAATTTTTATTCTCTCTCTCTGAGCCTTTTCCAACCAGTTTTGGCTTGAAATGAAGCCATAATGGTATTTTTTAATTTTTTGAATTTTTTTGCCTTTTTTTTTGGAATTTTCTATTACGCATCGTGTTGGAACGGACGGAATGATAATTTTTATTTTCTCTCTTTCTCGACCGTTTCCAACCTATGTTGTCTTGAAATGAAGCCACAATGGTATTTTTTGATTTTTCTTTTCTTTTTTTGTATTTGCTATGACCCATCGGGTAGGAACGGAACGGAAAGACAATTTTTATTTTCTCTCTTCCTCGGCCTTTTCCAACCTATTTTGGCTTCAAAAGAAGCATAACGGGGTTTCTCAATTTTTAGAATTATTTTGCTATTTTTTTTGAATTATCTCTTATGCATCGGGTAGGAATGAAACGAAACGATAATTTTTATTTTCTCTCTTTTTCAGCCTTTTCCAACCTGTTTTGGCTTGAAATGAAGCCATAATGGTATTTTTGAATTTTTTTGCTATTTTTTTGGAATTTTCTATTACCCGTCGGGAAGGAACGGAACGGAAAGACAATTTTTATTTTTCTCTTTCTCATTCTTTTCCAACCTATTTTGGCTTGAAATGAAGCCATAACGGTATTTTTTGATTTATTGAATTTTTTTGCTATTTTTTTTGAATTTTCTCTTACGCGTCGAGTGGGATCGAAACGGAACGATAATTTTTATTCTCTCTCTCTGAGCCTTTTCCAACCTGTTTTGGCTTGAAATGAAGCCATAATGGTATTTTTTAATTTTTTTAATTTTTTTGCTTTTTTTTTGGAATTTTCTATTACGCATTGTGTTGGAACGGAACGGAACGATAATTTTTATTTTCTCTCTTTCTCGACCTTTTCCAACCTATTTTGGCATGAAATGAAGCCACAATGGTATTTTTTGATTTTTTTTTCTTTTTTTGGATTTGCTATGACCCGTCGGGTAGGAACAGAACGGAAAGACAATTTTTATTTTCTCTCTTCCTCGGCTTTTTCCAACCTATTTTGGCTTCAAAAGAAGCATAACGGGGTTTCTCAATTTTTAGAATTATTTTGCTATTTTTTTTGAATTATCTCTTATGCATCGGGTAGGAATGAAACGAAACGATAATTTTTATTTTCTCTATTTTTCAGCCTTTTCCAACCTGTTTTGGCTTGAAATGAAGCCATAATGGTTTTTTTTAATATTTTGAATTTTTTTTTGTTATTTTGTTTAGAATTTTTTATTACGCGTCGGGTAAGAACGGAACGTAACGACAATTTTTATTTTCTCTATTTCTTAGGCTTTTCCAACCTATTTTGGCTTGAAACGAAGCCACAATGGTATTTTTTTATTTTTTTGATTTTTTTTTGCTCTCTTTATCAATATTTCTATCATGCGTCGGGTAGGAATGAAACGGAACGATAATTTTTATTTTCTCTCTTTCTCAGCCATTTTCAACCTATTTTGGCTGGAAATGACGCCAGAATGGTACTTTTTTCATTTTTTTGCTATTTTTTTTGGAATTTTCTATTACGCGTCGGGTAGGAACGAAACGGAACGATAATTTTTACTTTCTCTCTTTTTGAGCCTCTTCCAACCTGTTTTGACTTGAAATTAAACCATAATGGTTTTTTTTTTATTTTTTTTAATTTATTTGCTATTTTTTTGGAATTTTCTATGATACGTCGGGTAGGAATGGAACGGAACGATAGTACTTATTTTCTCTCTTTCTCAAACTTTTCCAACCAATGTTGTCTTGAAATGAAGCCATAATGGTATTTTTGAATTTTTTTGCTATTTTTTTCGAATTTTCTATTACGCTTCGGGTTGGAACGGAACGGAATGATAGTACTTATTTTCTCTCTTTCTCATACTTTTCCAACTTATGTTGGCTTGAAATTAAGCCATAATAGTATTTTCGAATTTTTTAATTTTTTTGCTATTTTTTTGGAATTTTTTATTACCCTTCGGGTTGGAACGGAACGGAACAGTAATTTTTATTTTCTCTCTTTCTCAGCCTTTTCCAACCTATTTTGGCTTGAAATGAAGCCATAATAGTATTGTTGAATTTTTTTGCTATTTTTTTGGAATTTTCTATTACGTTTTGGGTTAGAACGGAACGGAACGATAGTACTTATTTTCTCTCTTTCTCATACTTTTCCAACCTATGTTGGCTTGAAATTAAGCCATAATAGTATTTTCGAATTTTTTAATTTTTTTGCTATTTTTTTGGAATTTTTTATTACCCTTCGGGTTGGAACGGAACGGAACAGTAATTTTTATTTTCTCTCTTTCTCAGCCTTTTCCGACCTATGTTGGCTTGAAATGAAGCTATAATGGTATTTTCTAAGTTTTTTGCTATTTTTTTGGAATGTTCTATTACGCTTCGGGTTGGAGTGGAATGGAACGATAGTACTTATTTTCTCCCTTTCTCGTACTTTTCCAACCTATGTTGGCTTGAAATGAAGCCATAATAGTATTGTTGAATTTTTTTGCTATTTTTTTGGAATTTTCTATTACGTTTCGGGTTGGAACGGAACGGAATGATAGTACTTATTTTCTCTCTTTCTCATACTTTTCCAACCTATGTTGGCTTGAAATGAAGCCATAATAGTATTTTCGATTTTTTTGAATTTTGTAGCTATTTTTTTGGGATTTTCAATTGCACGTCGGGTTCGAACGGAACGGAACAGTAATTTTTATTTTCTCTCTTTCTCAGCCTTTTCCAACCTATGTTGGCTTGAAATGAAGCTATAATGGTATTTTTGAGTTTTTTCAATTTTTTTGCTATTTTTTTGGAATTTTCTATTACGTTTCGGGTTGGAACGGAACGGAACCATAGTAGTTATTTTCTCTCTTTCTCATACTTTTCCAACCTATGTTGGCTTGAAATTAAGCCATAATAGTATTTTCGAATTTTTTGAATTTTTTGCTATTTTTTTGGAATTTTCTATTGCGCGTCGGGTTGGAACGGAACGGAACAGTAATTTTTATTTTCTCTCTTTCTCAGCCTATTCCGACCTACGTTGGCTTGAAATGAAGCTATAATGGTATTTTTGAATTTTTTGAATTTTTTGGCTATTTTTTTAGAATTTTCTAATACGCGTCGGATTGGAACGGAACGGAACAGTAATTTTTATTTTCTCTCTTTCTCAGCCTTTTCCAACTAATGTTGGCTTGAAATGAAGCCATAACTGTATTTTTGAATTTTTTGAATTTTTTTGCTAGTTTTTTGGAATTTTCTAATACGCGTCAGGTTGGAACGAAACGAAACGATAATTTTTATTCTCTCTCTTTTTCAGCCTTTTCCAACCTGTTTTGGTTTGAAATGAAGCCATAATGGTATTTTTGAATTTTTTGAATTTTTTTGATAGTTTTTTGGAATTTTCTAATACGCGTCGGGTTGGAACGGAATGAAACAGTAATTTTTACTTTCTCTCTTTCTCAGCCTCTTCCAACCAATATTGGCTTGAAATGAAGCCATAATAGTATTTTTAAATATTTTTAAATTTTTTTCTATTTTTTTTGAATTTTTTATTACCCGTCGGGTAGGAACGGAACGAAAAGATAATTTTTATTTCTTCTCTTTCTCAGCCTTTTCCAACCTATTTTGGCTTGAAATGAACCCTTAACGGTATTTTTTAATTTATTCAGTTTTTTTGCTATTTTTTTTTTAATTTTCTAATACGCGTCGGGTTGGAACGAAACGGAACAGTAATTTTTATTTTCTCTCTTTCTCAGCCTTTCCCAACCTATGTTGGCTTGAAATGAAGCCATAATAGTATTGTTGAATTTTTTTGCTATTTTTTTGGAATTTTCTATTACGTTTCGGGTTGGAACGAAATGGAACAGTAATTTTTATTTTCTCTCTTTCTCAGCCTATTCCGACCTACGTTGGCTTGAAATGAAGCTATAATGGTATTTTTTAATTTTTTGAATTTTTTGGCTATTTTTTTGGAATTTTCTATTACGCTTCGTGTTGGAACGGAATGGAACGATAGTACTTATTTTCTCTCTTTCTCATACTTTTCCAACCTATGTTGGCTTGAAATGAAGCCATAATAGTATTTTTGAATTTTTTTGCTATTATTTTGGAATTTTCTATTGCGCGTTGGGTTGGAACGGAACGGAACAGTAATTTTTATTTTCTCTCTTTCTCAGCCTATTCCGACCTACGTTGGCTTGAAATGAAGCTATAATGGTATTTTTTAATTTTTTGAATTTTTTGGCTATTTTTTTGGAATTTTCTATTACGCTTCGTGTTGGAACGGAATGGAACGATAGTACTTATTTTCTCTCTTTCTCATACTTTTCCAACCTATGTTGGCTTGAAATGAAGCCACAATAGTATTTTTGAATTTTTTTGCTATTTTTTTAGAATTTTCTAATACGCGTCGGGTTGGAACGGAACGGAACAGTAATTTTTATTTTCTCTCTTTCTCAGCCTTTTCCAACTAATATTGGCTTGAAATGAAGCCATAACTGTATTTTTGAATTTTTTGAATTTTTTTGCTAGTTTTTTGGAATTTTCTAATACGCGTCAGGTTGGAACGAAACGAAACGATAATTTTTATACTCTCTCTTTTTCAGCCTTTTCCAACCTGTTTTGGTTTGAAATGAAGCCATAATGGTATTTTTGAATTTTTTGAATTTTTTTGATAGTTTTTTGGAATTTTCTAATACGCGTCGGGTTGGAACGGAATGAAACAATAATTTTTACTTTCTCTCTTTCTCAGCCTCTTCCAACCAATATTGGCTTGAAATGAAGCCATAATGGTATTTTTGAATATTTTTAATTTTTTTTCTATTTTTTTTGAATTTTTTATTACCCGTCGGGTAGGAACGGAACGGAAAGACAATTCTTATTTCTTCTCTTTCTCAGCCTTTTCCAACCTATTTTGGCTTGAAATGAACCCTTAACGGTATTTTTTAATTTATTCAGTTTTTTCGCTATTTTTTTTTTAATTTTCTAATACGCGTCGGGTTGGAACGAAACGGAACAGTAATTTTTATTTTCTCTCTTTCTCAGCCTTTCCCAACCTATGTTGGCTTGAAATGAAGCTATAATGGTATTTTTGAGTTTTTCAATTTTTTTGCTATTTTTTTGGAATTTTCTATTATGTTTCGGGTTGGAACGAAACGGAACCATAGTACTTATTTTCTCTCTTTCTCATACTTTTCCAACCTATGTTGGCTTGAAATGAAGCCATAATAGTATTTTCGAATTTTTTGAATTTTTTGCTATTTTTTTGGAATTTTCTTTTGCGCGTCGGGTTGGAACGGAACGGAACCGTAATTTTTATTTTCTCTCTTTCTCAGCCTATTCCGACCTACGTTGGCTTGAAATGAAGCTATAATGGTATTTTTTAATTTTTTTAATTTTTTTGCTATTTTTTTGGAATTTTCTATTACGCTTCGTGTTGGAACGGAATGGAACGATAGTACTTATTTTCTCTCTTTCTCACACTTTTCCAACCTATGTTGGCTTGAAATGAAGCCATAATAGTATTTTTGAATTTTTTTGCTATTTTTTTAGAATTTTCTAATACGCGTCGGGTTGGAACGGAACGGAACAGTAATTTTTATTTTCTCTCTTTCTCAGCCTATTCTGACCTACGTTGGCTTGAAATGAAGCTATAATGGTATTTTTTAATTTTTTTAATTTTTTTGCTATTTTTTTGGAATTTTCTATTACGCTTCGTGTTGGAACGGAATGGAACGATAGTACTTATTTTCTCTCTTTCTCATACTTTTCCAACCTATGTTGGCTTGAAATGAAGCCATAATAGTATTTTCGAATTTTTTGAATTTTTTGCTATTTTTTTGGAATTTTCTTTTGCGCGTCGGGTTGGAACGGAACGGAACAGTAATTTTTATTTTCTCTCTTTCTCAGCCTATTCCGACCTACGTTGGCTTGAAATGAAGCTATAATGGTATTTTTTAATTTTTTTAATTTTTTTGCTATTTTTTTGGAATTTTCTATTACGCTTCGTGTTGGAACGGAATGGAACGATAGTACTTATTTTCTCTCTTTCTCACACTTTTCCAACCTATGTTGGCTTGAAATGAAGCCATAATAGTATTTTTGAATTTTTTTGCTATTTTTTTAGAATTTTCTAATACGCGTCGGGTTGGAACGGAACGGAACAGTAATTTTTATTTTCTCTCTTTCTCAGCCTATTCTGACCTACGTTGGCTTGAAATGAAGCTATAATGGTATTTTTTAATTTTTTTAATTTTTCTGCTATTTTTTTGGAATTTTCTATTACGCTTCGTGTTGGAACGGAATGGAACGATAGTACTTATTTTCTCTCTTTCTCATACTTTTCCAACCTATGTTGGCTTGAAATGAAGCCATAATAGTATTTTTGAATTTTTTTGCTATTTTTTTGGAATTTTCTATTACCCGTCGGGAAGGAACGGAACGGAAAGACAATTTTTATTTTTTCTCTTTCTCATTCTTTTCCAACCTATTTTGGCATGAAATGAAGCCATAACGGTATTTTTTGATTTATTGAATTTTTTTGCTATTTTTTTTGAATTTTCTCTTACGCGTCGGGTGGGATCGAAACGGAACGATAATTTTTATTCTCTCTCTCTGAGCCTTTTCCAACCAGTTTTGGCTTGAAATGAAGCCATAATGGTATTTTTTAATTTTTTGAATTTTTTTGCCTTTTTTTTTGGAATTTTCTATTACGCATCGTGTTGGAACGGACGGAATGATAATTTTTATTTTCTCTCTTTCTCGACCGTTTCCAACCTATGTTGTCTTGAAATGAAGCCACAATGGTATTTTTTGATTTTTCTTTTCTTTTTTTGTATTTGCTATGACCCATCGGGTAGGAACGGAACGGAAAGACAATTTTTATTTTCTCTCTTCCTCGGCCTTTTCCAACCTATTTTGGCTTCAAAAGAAGCATAACGGGGTTTCTCAATTTTTAGAATTATTTTGCTATTTTTTTTGAATTATCTCTTATGCATCGGGTAGGAATGAAACGAAACGATAATTTTTATTTTCTCTATTTTTCAGCCTTTTCCAACCTGTTTTGGCTTGAAATGAAGCCATAATGGTATTTTTGAATTTTTTTGCTATTTTTTTGGAATTTTCTATTACCCGTCGGGAAGGAACGGAACGGAAAGACAATTTTTATTTTTCTCTTTCTCATTCTTTTCCAACCTATTTTGGCTTGAAATGAAGCCATAACGGTATTTTTTGATTTATTGAATTTTTTTGCTATTTTTTTTGAATTTTCTCTTACGCGTCGGGTGGGATCGAAACGGAACGATAATTTTTATTCTCTCTCTCTGAGCCTTTTCCAACCTGTTTTGGCTTGAAATGAAGCCATAATGGTATTTTTTAATTTTTTGAATTTTTTTGCTTTTTTTTTGGAATTTTCTATTACGCATTGTGTTGGAACGGAACGGAACGATAATTTTTATTTTCTCTCTTTCTCGACCTTTTCCAACCTATTTTGGCATGAAATGAAGCCACAATGGTATTTTTTGATTTTTTTTCTTTTTTTGGATTTGCTATGACCCGTCGGGTAGGAACAGAACGGAAAGACAATTTTTATTTTCTCTCTTCCTCGGCTTTTTCCAACCTATTTTGGCTTCAAAAGAAGCATAACGGGGTTTCTCAATTTTTAGAATTATTTTGCTATTTTTTTTGAATTATCTCTTATGCATCGGGTAGGAATGAAACGAAACGATAATTTTTATTTTCTCTATTTTTCAGCCTTTTCCAACCTGTTTTGGCTTGAAATGAAGCCATAATGGTTTTTTTTAATATTTTGAATTTTTTTTTGTTATTTTGTTTAGAATTTTTTATTACGCGTCGGGTAAGAACGGAACGTAACGACAATTTTTATTTTCTCTATTTCTTAGGCTTTTCCAACCTATTTTGGCTTGAAACGAAGCCACAATGGTATTTTTTTATTTTTTTTATTTTTTTTTGCTCTCTTTATCAATATTTCTATCATGCGTCGGGTAGGAATGAAACGGAACGATAATTTTTATTTTCTCTCTTTCTCAGCCATTTTCAACCTATTTTGGCTGGAAATGACGCCAGAATGGTACTTTTTTCATTTTTTTGCTATTTTTTTTGGAATTTTCTATTACGCGTCGGGTAGGAACGAAACGGAACGATAATTTTTACTTTCTCTCTTTTTGAGCCTCTTCCAACCTGTTTTGACTTGAAATTAAACCATAATGGTTTTTTTTTTTTTTTTTTAATTTATTTGCTATTTTTTTGGAATTTTCTATGATACGTCGGGTAGGAATGGAACGGAACGATAGTACTTATTTTCTCTCTTTCTCAAACTTTTCCAACCAATGTTGGCTTGAAATGAAGCCATAATTTGGAATTTTCTATGATACGTCGGGTAGGAATGGAACGGAACGATAGTACTTATTTTCTCTCTTTCTCATACTTTTCCAACTTATGTTGGCTTGAAATTAAGCCATAATAGTATTTTCGAATTTTTTAATTTTTTTGCTATTTTTTTGGAATTTTTTATTACCCTTCGGGTTGGAACGGAACGGAACAGTAATTTTTATTTTCTCTCTTTCTCAGCCTTTTCCAACCTATTTTGGCTTGAAATGAAGCCATAATAGTATTGTTGAATTTTTTTGCTATTTTTTTGGAATTTTCTATTACGTTTCGGGTTAGAACGGAACGGAACGATAGTACTTATTTTCTCTCTTTCTCATACTTTTCCAACCTATGTTGGCTTGAAATTAAGCCATAATAGTATTTTCGAATTTTTTAATTTTTTTGCTATTTTTTTGGAATTTTTTATTACCCTTCGGGTTGGAACGGAACGGAACAGTAATTTTTATTTTCTCTCTTTCTCAGCCTTTTCCGACCTATGTTGGCTTGAAATGAAGCTATAATGGTATTTTCTAAGTTTTTTGCTATTTTTTTGGAATTTTCTATTACGCTTCGGGTTGGAGTGGAATGGAACGATAGTACTTATTTTCTCCCTTTCTCGTACTTTTCCAACCTATGTTGGCTTGAAATGAAGCCATAATAGTATTGTTGAATTTTTTTGCTATTTTTTTGGAATTTTCTATTACGTTTCGGGTTGGAACGGAACGGAATGATAGTACTTATTTTCTCTCTTTCTCATACTTTTCCAACCTATGTTGGCTTGAAATGAAGCCATAATAGTATTTTCGATTTTTTTGAATTTTGTAGCTATTTTTTTGGAATTTTCAATTGCACGTCGGGTTCGAACGGAACGGAACAGTAATTTTTATTTTCTCTCTTTCTCAGCCTTTTCCAACCTATGTTGGCTTGAAATGAAGCTATAATGGTATTTTTGAGTTTTTTCAATTTTTTTGCTATTTTTTTGGAATTTTCTATTACGTTTCGGGTTGGAACGGAACGGAACCATAGTAGTTATTTTCTCTCTTTCTCATACTTTTCCAACCTATGTTGGCTTGAAATTAAGCCATAATAGTATTTTCGAATTTTTTGAATTTTTTGCTATTTTTTTGGAATTTTCTATTGCGCGTCGGGTTGGAACGGAACGGAACAGTAATTTTTATTTTCTCTCTTTCTCAGCCTATTCCGACCTACGTTGGCTTGAAATGAAGCTATAATGGTATTTTTGAATTTTTTGGCTATTTTTTTAGAATTTTCTAATACGCGTCGGGTTGGAACGGAACGGAACAGTAATTTTTATTTTCTCTCTTTCTCAGCCTTTTCCAACTAATGTTGGCTTGAAATGAAGCCATAACTGTATTTTTGAATTTTTTGAATTTTTTTGCTAGTTTTTTGGAATTTTCTAATACGCGTCAGGTTGGAACGAAACGAAACGATAATTTTTATTCTCTCTCTTTTTCAGCCTTTTCCAACCTGTTTTGGTTTGAAATGAAGCCATAATGGTATTTTTGAATTTTTTGAATTTTTTTGATAGTTTTTTGGAATTTTCTAATACGCGTCGGGTTGGAACGGAATGAAACAGTAATTTTTACTTTCTCTCTTTCTCAGCCTCTTCCAACCAATATTGGCTTGAAATGAAGCCATAATAGTATTTTTAAATATTTTTAAATTTTTTTCTATTTTTTTTGAATTTTTTATTACCCGTCGGGTAGGAACGGAACGGAAAGATAATTTTTATTTCTTCTCTTTCTCAGCCTTTTCCAACCTATTTTGGCTTGAAATGAACCCTTAACGGTATTTTTTAATTTATTCAGTTTTTTTGCTATTTTTTTTTTAATTTTCTAATACGCGTCGGGTTGGAACGAAACGGAACAGTAATTTTTATTTTCTCTCTTTCTCAGCCTTTCCCAACCTATGTTGGCTTGAAATGAAGCCATAATAGTATTGTTGAATTTTTTTGCTATTTTTTTGGAATTTTCTATTACGTTTCGGGTTGGAACGAAATGGAACAGTAATTTTTATTTTCTCTCTTTCTCAGCCTATTCCGACCTACGTTGGCTTGAAATGAAGCTATAATGGTATTTTTTAATTTTTTGAATTTTTTGGCTATTTTTTTGGAATTTTCTATTACGCTTCGTGTTGGAACGGAATGGAACGATAGTACTTATTTTCTCTCTTTCTCATACTTTTCCAACCTATGTTGGCTTGAAATGAAGCCATAATAGTATTTTTGAATTTTTTTGCTATTTTTTTGGAATTTTCTATTGCGCGTTGGGTTGGAACGGAACGGAACAGTAATTTTTATTTTCTCTCTTTCTCAGCCTATTCCGACCTACGTTGGCTTGAAATGAAGCTATAATGGTATTTTTTAATTTTTTGAATTTTTTGGCTATTTTTTTGGAATTTTCTATTACGCTTCGTGTTGGAACGGAATGGAACGATAGTACTTATTTTCTCTCTTTCTCATACTTTTCCAACCTATGTTGGCTTGAAATGAAGCCATAATAGTATTTTTGAATTTTTTTGCTATTTTTTTAGAATTTTCTAATACGCGTCGGGTTGGAACGGAACGGAACAGTAATTTTTATTTTCTCTCTTTCTCAGCCTTTTCCAACTAATATTGGCTTGAAATGAAGCCATAACTGTATTTTTGAATTTTTTGAATTTTTTTGCTAGTTTTTTGGAATTTTCTAATACGCGTCAGGTTGGAACGAAACGAAACGATAATTTTTATTCTCTCTCTTTTTCAGCCTTTTCCAACCTGTTTTGGTTTGAAATGAAGCCATAATGGTATTTTTGAATTTTTTGAATTTTTTTGATAGTTTTTTGGAATTTTCTAATACGCGTCGGGTTGGAACGGAATGAAACAATAATTTTTACTTTCTCTCTTTCTCAGCCTCTTCCAACCAATATTGGCTTGAAATGAAGCCATAATGGTATTTTTGAATATTTTTAATTTTTTTTCTATTTTTTTTGAATTTTTTATTACCCGTCGGGTAGGAACGGAACAGAAAGACAATTCTTATTTCTTCTCTTTCTCAGCCTTTTCCAACCTATTTTGGCTTGAAATGAACCCTTAACGGTATTTTTTAATTTATTCAGTTTTTTCGCTATTTTTTTTTTAATTTTCTAATACGCGTCGGGTTGGAACGAAACGGAACAGTAATTTTTATTTTCTCTCTTTCTCAGCCTTTCCCAACCTATGTTGGCTTGAAATGAAGCTATAATGGTATTTTTGAGTTTTTCAATTTTTTTGCTATTTTTTTGGAATTTTCTATTATGTTTCGGGTTGGAACGAAACGGAACCATAGTACTTATTTTCTCTCTTTCTCATACTTTTCCAACCTATGTTGGCTTGAAATGAAGCCATAATAGTATTTTCGAATTTTTTGAATTTTTTGCTATTTTTTTGGAATTTTCTTTTGCGCGTCGGGTTGGAACGGAACGGAACCGTAATTTTTATTTTCTCTCTTTCTCAGCCTATTCCGACCTACGTTGGCTTGAAATGAAGCTATAATGGTATTTTTTAATTTTTTTAATTTTTTTGCTATTTTTTTGGAATTTTCTATTACGCTTCGTGTTGGAACGGAATGGAACGATAGTACTTATTTTCTCTCTTTCTCACACTTTTCCAACCTATGTTGGCTTGAAATGAAGCCATAATAGTATTTTTGAATTTTTTTGCTATTTTTTTAGAATTTTCTAATACGCGTCGGGTTGGAACGGAACGGAACAGTAATTTTTATTTTCTCTCTTTCTCAGCCTATTCTGACCTACGTTGGCTTGAAATGAAGCTATAATGGTATTTTTTAATTTTTTTAATTTTTTTGCTATTTTTTTGGAATTTTCTATTACGCTTCGTGTTGGAACGGAATGGAACGATAATACTTATTTTCTCTCTTTCTCATACTTTTCCAACCTATGTTGGCTTGAAATGAAGCCATAATAGTATTTTCGAATTTTTTGAATTTTTTGCTATTTTTTTGGAATTTTCTTTTGCGCGTCGGGTTGGAACGGAACGGAACAGTAATTTTTATTTTCTCTCTTTCTCAGCCTATTCCGACCTACGTTGGCTTGAAATGAAGCTATAATGGTATTTTTTAATTTTTTTAATTTTTTTGCTATTTTTTTGGAATTTTCTATTACGCTTCGTGTTGGAACGGAATGGAACGATAGTACTTATTTTCTCTCTTTCTCACACTTTTCCAACCTATGTTGGCTTGAAATGAAGCCATAATAGTATTTTTGAATTTTTTTGCTATTTTTTTAGAATTTTCTAATACGCGTCGGGTTGGAACGGAACGGAACAGTAATTTTTATTTTCTCTCTTTCTCAGCCTATTCTGACCTACGTTGGCTTGAAATGAAGCTATAATGGTATTTTTTAATTTTTTTAATTTTTCTGCTATTTTTTTGGAATTTTCTATTACGCTTCGTGTTGGAACGGAATGGAACGATAGTACTTATTTTCTCTCTTTCTCATACTTTTCCAACCTATGTTGGCTTGAAATGAAGCCATAATAGTATTTTTGAATTTTTTTGCTATTTTTTTGGAATTTTCTATTACCCGTCGGGAAGGAACGGAACGGAAAGACAATTTTTATTTTTTCTCTTTCTCATTCTTTTCCAACCTATTTTGGCATGAAATGAAGCCATAACGGTATTTTTTGATTTATTGAATTTTTTTGCTATTTTTTTTGAATTTTCTCTTACGCGTCGGGTGGGATCGAAACGGAACGATAATTTTTATTCTCTCTCTCTGAGCCTTTTCCAACCAGTTTTGGCTTGAAATGAAGCCATAATGGTATTTTTTAATTTTTTGAATTTTTTTGCCTTTTTTTTTGGAATTTTCTATTACGCATCGTGTTGGAACGGACGGAATGATAATTTTTATTTTCTCTCTTTCTCGACCGTTTCCAACCTATGTTGTCTTGAAATGAAGCCACAATGGTATTTTTTGATTTTTCTTTTCTTTTTTTGTATTTGCTATGACCCATCGGGTAGGAACGGAACGGAAAAACAATTTTTATTTTCTCTCTTCCTCGGCCTTTTCCAACCTATTTTGGCTTCAAAAGAAGCATAACGGGGTTTCTCAATTTTTAGAATTATTTTGCTATTTTTTTTGAATTATCTCTTATGCATCGGGTAGGAATGAAACGAAACGATAATTTTTATTTTCTCTCTTTTTCAGCCTTTTCCAACCTGTTTTGGCTTGAAATGAAGCCATAATGGTATTTTTGAATTTTTTTGCTATTTTTTTGGAATTTTCTATTACCCGTCGGGAAGGAACGGAACGGAAAGACAATTTTTATTTTTCTCTTTCTCATTCTTTTCCAACCTATTTTGGCTTGAAATGAAGCCATAACGGTATTTTTTGATTTATTGAATTTTTTTGCTATTTTTTTTGAATTTTCTCTTACGCGTCGGGTGGGATCGAAACGGAACGATAATTTTTATTCTCTCTCTCTGAGCCTTTTCCAACCTGTTTTGGCTTGAAATGAAGCCATAATGGTATTTTTTAATTTTTTGAATTTTTTTGCTTTTTTTTTGGAATTTTCTATTACGCATTGTGTTGGAACGGAACGGAACGATAATTTTTATTTTCTCTCTTTCTCGACCTTTTCCAACCTATTTTGGCATGAAATGAAGCCACAATGGTATTTTTTGATTTTTTTTCTTTTTTTGGATTTGCTATGACCCGTCGGGTAGGAACAGAACGGAAAGACAATTTTTATTTTCTCTCTTCCTCGGCTTTTTCCAACCTATTTTGGCTTCAAAAGAAGCATAACGGGGTTTCTCAATTTTTAGAATTATTTTGCTATTTTTTTTGAATTATCTCTTATGCATCGGGTAGGAATGAAACGAAACGATAATTTTTATTTTCTCTATTTTTCAGCCTTTTCCAACCTGTTTTGGCTTGAAATGAAGCCATAATGGTTTTTTTTAATATTTTGAATTTTTTTTTGTTATTTTGTTTAGAATTTTTTATTACGCGTCGGGTAAGAACGGAACGTAACGACAATTTTTATTTTCTCTATTTCTTAGGCTTTTCCAACCTATTTTGGCTTGAAACGAAGCCACAATGGTATTTTTTTATTTTTTTTATTTTTTTTTGCTCTCTTTATCAATATTTCTATCATGCGTCGGGTAGGAATGAAACGGAACGATAATTTTTATTTTCTCTCTTTCTCAGCCTTTCCCAACCTATGTTGGCTTGAAATGAAGCTATAATGGTATTTTTGAGTTTTTCAATTTTTTTGCTATTTTTTTGGAATTTTCTATTATGTTTCGGGTTGGAACGAAACGGAACCATAGTACTTATTTTCTCTCTTTCTCATACTTTTCCAACCTATGTTGGCTTGAAATGAAGCCATAATAGTATTTTCGAATTTTTTGAATTTTTTGCTATTTTTTTGGAATTTTCTTTTGCGCGTCGGGTTGGAACGGAACGGAACCGTAATTTTTATTTTCTCTCTTTCTCAGCCTATTCCGACCTACGTTGGCTTGAAATGAAGCTATAATGGTATTTTTTAATTTTTTTAATTTTTTTGCTATTTTTTTGGAATTTTCTATTACGCTTCGTGTTGGAACGGAATGGAACGATAGTACTTATTTTCTCTCTTTCTCACACTTTTCCAACCTATGTTGGCTTGAAATGAAGCCATAATAGTATTTTTGAATTTTTTTGCTATTTTTTTAGAATTTTCTAATACGCGTCGGGTTGGAACGGAACGGAACAGTAATTTTTATTTTCTCTCTTTCTCAGCCTATTCTGACCTACGTTGGCTTGAAATGAAGCTATAATGGTATTTTTTAATTTTTTTAATTTTTTTGCTATTTTTTTGGAATTTTCTATTACGCTTCGTGTTGGAACGGAATGGAACGATAGTACTTATTTTCTCTCTTTCTCATACTTTTCCAACCTATGTTGGCTTGAAATGAAGCCATAATAGTATTTTCGAATTTTTTGAATTTTTTGCTATTTTTTTGGAATTTTCTTTTGCGCGTCGGGTTGGAACGGAACGGAACAGTAATTTTTATTTTCTCTCTTTCTCAGCCTATTCCGACCTACGTTGGCTTGAAATGAAGCTATAATGGTATTTTTTAATTTTTTTAATTTTTTTGCTATTTTTTTGGAATTTTCTATTACGCTTCGTGTTGGAACGGAATGGAACGATAGTACTTATTTTCTCTCTTTCTCACACTTTTCCAACCTATGTTGGCTTGAAATGAAGCCATAATAGTATTTTTGAATTTTTTTGCTATTTTTTTAGAATTTTCTAATACGCGTCGGGTTGGAACGGAACGGAACAGTAATTTTTATTTTCTCTCTTTCTCAGCCTATTCTGACCTACGTTGGCTTGAAATGAAGCTATAATGGTATTTTTTAATTTTTTTAATTTTTCTGCTATTTTTTTGGAATTTTCTATTACGCTTCGTGTTGGAACGGAATGGAACGATAGTACTTATTTTCTCTCTTTCTCATACTTTTCCAACCTATGTTGGCTTGAAATGAAGCCATAATAGTATTTTTGAATTTTTTTGCTATTTTTTTGGAATTTTCTATTACCCGTCGGGAAGGAACGGAACGGAAAGACAATTTTTATTTTTTCTCTTTCTCATTCTTTTCCAACCTATTTTGGCATGAAATGAAGCCATAACGGTATTTTTTGATTTATTGAATTTTTTTGCTATTTTTTTTGAATTTTCTCTTACGCGTCGGGTGGGATCGAAACGGAACGATAATTTTTATTCTCTCTCTCTGAGCCTTTTCCAACCAGTTTTGGCTTGAAATGAAGCCATAATGGTATTTTTTAATTTTTTGAATTTTTTTGCCTTTTTTTTTGGAATTTTCTATTACGCATCGTGTTGGAACGGACGGAATGATAATTTTTATTTTCTCTCTTTCTCGACCGTTTCCAACCTATGTTGTCTTGAAATGAAGCCACAATGGTATTTTTTGATTTTTCTTTTCTTTTTTTGTATTTGCTATGACCCATCGGGTAGGAACGGAACGGAAAGACAATTTTTATTTTCTCTCTTCCTCGGCCTTTTCCAACCTATTTTGGCTTCAAAAGAAGCATAACGGGGTTTCTCAATTTTTAGAATTATTTTGCTATTTTTTTTGAATTATCTCTTATGCATCGGGTAGGAATGAAACGAAACGATAATTTTTATTTTCTCTCTTTTTCAGCCTTTTCCAACCTGTTTTGGCTTGAAATGAAGCCATAATGGTATTTTTGAATTTTTTTGCTATTTTTTTGGAATTTTCTATTACCCGTCGGGAAGGAACGGAACGGAAAGACAATTTTTATTTTTCTCTTTCTCATTCTTTTCCAACCTATTTTGGCTTGAAATGAAGCCATAACGGTATTTTTTGATTTATTGAATTTTTTTGCTATTTTTTTTGAATTTTCTCTTACGCGTCGGGTGGGATCGAAACGGAACGATAATTTTTATTCTCTCTCTCTGAGCCTTTTCCAACCTGTTTTGGCTTGAAATGAAGCCATAATGGTATTTTTTAATTTTTTGAATTTTTTTGCTTTTTTTTTGGAATTTTCTATTACGCATTGTGTTGGAACGGAACGGAACGATAATTTTTATTTTCTCTCTTTCTCGACCTTTTCCAACCTATTTTGGCATGAAATGAAGCCACAATGGTATTTTTTGATTTTTTTTCTTTTTTTGGATTTGCTATGACCCGTCGGGTAGGAACAGAACGGAAAGACAATTTTTATTTTCTCTCTTCCTCGGCTTTTTCCAACCTATTTTGGCTTCAAAAGAAGCATAACGGGGTTTCTCAATTTTTAGAATTATTTTGCTATTTTTTTTGAATTATCTCTTATGCATCGGGTAGGAATGAAACGAAACGATAATTTTTATTTTCTCTATTTTTCAGCCTTTTCCAACCTGTTTTGGCTTGAAATGAAGCCATAATGGTTTTTTTTAATATTTTGAATTTTTTTTTGTTATTTTGTTTAGAATTTTTTATTACGCGTCGGGTAAGAACGGAACGTAACGACAATTTTTATTTTCTCTATTTCTTAGGCTTTTCCAACCTATTTTGGCTTGAAACGAAGCCACAATGGTATTTTTTTATTTTTTTTATTTTTTTTTGCTCTCTTTATCAATATTTCTATCATGCGTCGGGTAGGAATGAAACGGAACGATAATTTTTATTTTCTCTCTTTCTCAGCCATTTTCAACCTATTTTGGCTGGAAATGACGCCAGAATGGTACTTTTTTCATTTTTTTGCTATTTTTTTTGGAATTTTCTATTACGCGTCGGGTAGGAACGAAACGGAACGATAATTTTTACTTTCTCTCTTTTTGAGCCTCTTCCAACCTGTTTTGACTTGAAATTAAACCATAATGGTTTTTTTTTTTTTTTTTTAATTTATTTGCTATTTTTTTGGAATTTTCTATGATACGTCGTGTAGGAATGGAACGGAACGATAGTACTTATTTTCTCTCTTTCTCAAACTTTTCCAACCAATGTTGGCTTGAAATGAAGCCATAATGGTATTTTTGAATTTTTTTGCTATTTTTTTCGAATTTTCTATTACGCTTCGGGTTGGAACGGAACGGAATGATAGTACTTATTTTCTCTCTTTCTCATACTTTTCCAACTTATGTTGGCTTGAAATTAAGCCATAATAGTATTTTCGAATTTTTTAATTTTTTTGCTATTTTTTTGGAATTTTTTATTACCCTTCGGGTTGGAACGGAACGGAACAGTAATTTTTATTTTCTCTCTTTCTCAGCCTTTTCCAACCTATTTTGGCTTGAAATGAAGCCATAATAGTATTGTTGAATTTTTTTGCTATTTTTTTGGAATTTTCTATTACGTTTCGGGTTAGAACGGAACGGAACGATAGTACTTATTTTCTCTCTTTCTCATACTTTTCCAACCTATGTTGGCTTGAAATTAAGCCATAATAGTATTTTCGAATTTTTTAATTTTTTTGCTATTTTTTTGGAATTTTTTATTACCCTTCGGGTTGGAACGGAACGGAACAGTAATTTTTATTTTCTCTCTTTCTCAGCCTTTTCCGACCTATGTTGGCTTGAAATGAAGCTATAATGGTATTTTCTAAGTTTTTTGCTATTTTTTTGGAATTTTCTATTACGCTTCGGGTTGGAGTGGAATGGAACGATAGTACTTATTTTCTCCCTTTCTCGTACTTTTCCAACCTATGTTGGCTTGAAATGAAGCCATAATAGTATTGTTGAATTTTTTTGCTATTTTTTTGGAATTTTCTATTACGTTTCGGGTTGGAACGGAACGGAATGATAGTACTTATTTTCTCTCTTTCTCATACTTTTCCAACCTATGTTGGCTTGAAATGAAGCCATAATAGTATTTTCGATTTTTTTGAATTTTGTAGCTATTTTTTTGGGATTTTCAATTGCACGTCGGGTTCGAACGGAACGGAACAGTAATTTTTATTTTCTCTCTTTCTCAGCCTTTTCCAACCTATGTTGGCTGGAAATGAAGCTATAATGGTATTTTTGAGTTTTTTCAATTTTTTTGCTATTTTTTTGGAATTTTCTATTACGTTTCGGGTTGGAACGGAACGGAACCATAGTAGTTATTTTCTCTCTTTCTCATACTTTTCCAACCTATGTTGGCTTGAAATTAAGCCATAATAGTATTTTCGAATTTTTTGAATTTTTTGCTATTTTTTTGGAATTTTCTATTGCGCGTCGGGTTGGAACGGAACGGAACAGTAATTTTTATTTTCTCTCTTTCTCAGCCTATTCCGACCTACGTTGGCTTGAAATGAAGCTATAATGGTATTTTTGAATTTTTTGGCTATTTTTTTAGAATTTTCTAATACGCGTCGGGTTGGAACGGAACGGAACAGTAATTTTTATTTTCTCTCTTTCTCAGCCTTTTCCAACTAATGTTGGCTTGAAATGAAGCCATAACTGTATTTTTGAATTTTTTGAATTTTTTTGCTAGTTTTTTGGAATTTTCTAATACGCGTCAGGTTGGAACGAAACGAAACGATAATTTTTATTCTCTCTCTTTTTCAGCCTTTTCCAACCTGTTTTGGTTTGAAATGAAGCCATAATGGTATTTTTGAATTTTTTGAATTTTTTTGATAGTTTTTTGGAATTTTCTAATACGCGTCGGGTTGGAACGGAATGAAACAGTAATTTTTACTTTCTCTCTTTCTCAGCCTCTTCCAACCAATATTGGCTTGAAATGAAGCCATAATAGTATTTTTAAATATTTTTAAATTTTTTTCTATTTTTTTTGAATTTTTTATTACCCGTCGGGTAGGAACGGAACGGAAAGATAATTTTTATTTCTTCTCTTTCTCAGCCTTTTCCAACCTATTTTGGCTTGAAATGAACCCTTAACGGTATTTTTTAATTTATTCAGTTTTTTTGCTATTTTTTTTTTAATTTTCTAATACGCGTCGGGTTGGAACGAAACGGAACAGTAATTTTTATTTTCTCTCTTTCTCAGCCTTTCCCAACCTATGTTGGCTTGAAATGAAGCCATAATAGTATTGTTGAATTTTTTTGCTATTTTTTTGGAATTTTCTATTACGTTTCGGGTTGGAACGAAATGGAACAGTAATTTTTATTTTCTCTCTTTCTCAGCCTATTCCGACCTACGTTGGCTTGAAATGAAGCTATAATGGTATTTTTTAATTTTTTGAATTTTTTGGCTATTTTTTTGGAATTTTCTATTACGCTTCGTGTTGGAACGGAATGGAACGATAGTACTTATTTTCTCTCTTTCTCATACTTTTCCAACCTATGTTGGCTTGAAATGAAGCCATAATAGTATTTTTGAATTTTTTTGCTATTTTTTTGGAATTTTCTATTGCGCGTTGGGTTGGAACGGAACGGAACAGTAATTTTTATTTTCTCTCTTTCTCAGCCTATTCCGACCTACGTTGGCTTGAAATGAAGCTATAATGGTATTTTTTAATTTTTTGAATTTTTTGGCTATTTTTTTGGAATTTTCTATTACGCTTCGTGTTGGAACGGAATGGAACGATAGTACTTATTTTCTCTCTTTCTCATACTTTTCCAACCTATGTTGGCTTGAAATGAAGCCATAATAGTATTTTTGAATTTTTTTGCTATTTTTTTAGAATTTTCTAATACGCGTCGGGTTGGAACGGAACGGAACAGTAATTTTTATTTTCTCTCTTTCTCAGCCTTTTCCAACTAATATTGGCTTGAAATGAAGCCATAACTGTATTTTTGAATTTTTTGAATTTTTTTGCTAGTTTTTTGGAATTTTCTAATACGCGTCAGGTTGGAACGAAACGAAACGATAATTTTTATTCTCTCTCTTTTTCAGCCTTTTCCAACCTGTTTTGGTTTGAAATGAAGCCATAATGGTATTTTTGAATTTTTTGAATTTTTTTGATAGTTTTTTGGAATTTTCTAATACGCGTCGGGTTGGAACGGAATGAAACAATAATTTTTACTTTCTCTCTTTCTCAGCCTCTTCCAACCAATATTGGCTTGAAATGAAGCCATAATGGTATTTTTGAATATTTTTAATTTTTTTTCTATTTTTTTTGAATTTTTTATTACCCGTCGGGTAGGAACGGAACGGAAAGACAATTCTTATTTCTTCTCTTTCTCAGCCTTTTCCAACCTATTTTGGCTTGAAATGAACCCTTAACGGTATTTTTTAATTTATTCAGTTTTTTCGCTATTTTTTTTTTAATTTTCTAATACGCGTCGGGTTGGAACGAAACGGAACAGTAATTTTTATTTTCTCTCTTTCTCAGCCTTTCCCAACCTATGTTGGCTTGAAATGAAGCTATAATGGTATTTTTGAGTTTTTCAATTTTTTTGCTATTTTTTTGGAATTTTCTATTATGTTTCGGGTTGGAACGAAACGGAACCATAGTACTTATTTTCTCTCTTTCTCATACTTTTCCAACCTATGTTGGCTTGAAATGAAGCCATAATAGTATTTTCGAATTTTTTGAATTTTTTGCTATTTTTTTGGAATTTTCTTTTGCGCGTCGGGTTGGAACGGAACGGAACCGTAATTTTTATTTTCTCTCTTTCTCAGCCTATTCCGACCTACGTTGGCTTGAAATGAAGCTATAATGGTATTTTTTAATTTTTTTAATTTTTTTGCTATTTTTTTGGAATTTTCTATTACGCTTCGTGTTGGAACGGAATGGAACGATAGTACTTATTTTCTCTCTTTCTCACACTTTTCCAACCTATGTTGGCTTGAAATGAAGCCATAATAGTATTTTTGAATTTTTTTGCTATTTTTTTAGAATTTTCTAATACGCGTCGGGTTGGAACGGAACGGAACAGTAATTTTTATTTTCTCTCTTTCTCAGCCTATTCTGACCTACGTTGGCTTGAAATGAAGCTATAATGGTATTTTTTAATTTTTTTAATTTTTTTGCTATTTTTTTGGAATTTTCTATTACGCTTCGTGTTGGAACGGAATGGAACGATAGTACTTATTTTCTCTCTTTCTCATACTTTTCCAACCTATGTTGGCTTGAAATGAAGCCATAATAGTATTTTCGAATTTTTTGAATTTTTTGCTATTTTTTTGGAATTTTCTTTTGCGCGTCGGGTTGGAACGGAACGGAACAGTAATTTTTATTTTCTCTCTTTCTCAGCCTATTCCGACCTACGTTGGCTTGAAATGAAGCTATAATGGTATTTTTTAATTTTTTTAATTTTTTTGCTATTTTTTTGGAATTTTCTATTACGCTTCGTGTTGGGACGGAATGGAACGATAGACCTTATTTTCTCTCTTTCTCACACTTTTCCAACCTATGTTGGCTTGAAATGAAGCCATAATAGTATTTTTGAATTTTTTTGCTATTTTTTTAGAATTTTCTAATACGCGTCGGGTTGGAACGGAACGGAACAGTAATTTTTATTTTCTCTCTTTCTCAGCCTATTCTGACCTACGTTGGCTTGAAATGAAGCTATAATGGTATTTTTTAATTTTTTTAATTTTTTTGCTATTTTTTTGGAATTTTCTATTACGCTTCGTGTTGGAACGGAATGGAACGATAGTACTTATTTTCTCTCTTTCTCATACTTTTCCAACCTATGTTGGCTTGAAATGAAGCCATAATAGTATTTTCGAATTTTTTGAATTTTTTGCTATTTTTTTAGAATTTTCTTTTGCGCGTCGGGTTGGAACGGAACGGAACAGTAATTTTTATTTTCTCTCTTTCTCAGCCTATTCCGACCTACGTTGGCTTGAAATGAAGCTATAATGGTATTTTTTAATTTTTTTAATTTTTTTGCTATTTTTTTGAAATTTTCTATTACGCTTCGTGTTGGAACGGAATGGAACGATAGTACTTATTTTCTCTCTTTCTCACACTTTTCCAACCTATGTTGGCTTGAAATGAAGCGATAATAGTATTTTTGAATTTTTTTGCTATTTTTTTAGAATTTTCTAATACGCGTCGGGTTGGAACGGAACGGAACAGTAATTTTTATTTTCTCTCTTTCTCAGCCTATTCTGACCTACGTTGGCTTGAAATGAAGCTATAATGGTATTTTTTAATTTTTTTAATTTTTTTGCTATTTTTTTGGAATTTTCTGTTACGCTTCGTGTTGGAACGGAATGGAACGATAGTACTTATTTTCTCTCTTTCTCATACTTTTCCAACCTATGTTGGCTTGAAATGAAGCCATAATAGTATTTTTGAATTTTTTTGCAATTTTTTTTGAATTTTCTAATACGCGTCGGGTTGGAACGGAACGGAACAGTAATTTTTATTTTCTCTCTTTCTCAGCCTTTTCCAACCTATGTTGGCTTGAAATGAAGCCATAATGGTATTTCTGAATTTTTTTGCTATTTTTGTGGAATTTTCTATTACCCATCGGGTAGGAACGGAACGGAAAGATAATTTTTATTTTTTCTCTTTCTCAGCCTTTTCCAACCTATTTTGGCTTGAAATGAACCCTTAACGGTATTTTTTAATTTATTGAATTTTTTTGCTATTTTTTTGGAATTTTTTAATACGCGTCAGGTTGGAATGGAACGGAACAGTAATTTTTATTTTCTCTCTTTCTCAGCCTTTTCCAACCTATGTTGGCTTGAAATGAAGCCATAATGGTATTTTTGGATTTTTTTAATTTTTTTGCTATTTTTTTGGAATTTTCTATTACCTATCGGGTCGGAAAGGAACGGAAAGGCAATTTTTATTTTTTCTCTTTCTCAGCCTTTTCCAACCTATTTGGGCTGGAAATGACGCTAGAATGGTTCTTTTTTCATTTTTTTGCTATTTCTTTTTGGAATTTTCTATTACGTGTCGGGTAGGAACGAAACGGAACGATAATTTTTATTTTCTCTCTTTCTGAGCCTTTTCCAACCTGTTTTGGCTTGAAATGAAACCATAATGGTTTTTTTTTTAATTCTTTGAATTTTTTTGCTATTTTTTTGGAATTTTCTATGATGCATCGGGTAGGAATGGAGCGAAACAATAGTGCTTATTTTCTCTCTTTCTCATACTTTTCCAACCAATGTTGGTTTGAAATGAAGCCATAACTGTATTTTTAATTTTTTGAATTTTTTTGCTAGTTTTTTGGAATTTTCTAATACGCGTCAGGTTGGAACGAAACGAAACGATAATTTTTATTCTCTCTCTCTTTCAGCCTTTTCCAACCTGTTTTGGTTTGAAATGAAGCCATAATGGTTTTTTTTTTAATTCTTTGAATTTTTTTGCTATTTTTTTGGAATTTTCTATGATGCGTCGGGTAGGAATGGAACGGAACGATAGTGCTTATTTTCTCTCTTTCTCATACTTTTCCAACCAATGTTGGCTTGAAATGAAGCCATAATGGTATTTTTCAATTTTTTGAATTTTTTTGATAGTTTTTTGGAATTTTCTAATACGCGTCGGGTTGGAACGGAATGAAACAATAATTTTTACTTTCTCTCTTTCTCAGCCTCTTCCAACCAATGTTGGCTTGAAATGAAGCCATAATGGTATTTTTTAATTTTTTTAATTTTTTTGCTATTTTTTTGGAATTTTCTATTACGCTTCGGGTTGGAACGGAATGGAACGATAGTACTTATTTTCTCTCTTTCTCATAATTTTCCAACCTATGTTGGCTTGAAATGAAGCCATAATAGTATTTTTGAATTTTTTGAATTTTTTTGCTATTTTTTTGGAATTTTCTATTACGCATCGGGTTGGAACGGAACGGAACGGAACAGTAATTTTTATTTTCTCTCTTTCTCAGCCTTTTCTAACCTATGTTGGCTTGAAATGAAGCCATAATGGTATTTTTTAATTTTTTGAATTTTTTTGCTATTTTTTTGGAATTTTCTATTACCCGTCGGGAAGGAACGGAACGGAAAGACAATTTTTATTTTTTCTCTTTCTCATTCTTTTCCAACCTATTTTGGCTTGAAATGAAGCCATAACGGTATTTTTTGATTTATTGAATTTTTTTGCTATTTTTTTTGAATTTTCTCTTACGCGTCGGGTGGGATCGAAACGGAACGATAATTTTTATTCTCTCTCTCTGAGCCTTTTCCAACCAGTTTTGGCTTGAAATGAAGCCATAATGGTATTTTTTAATTTTTTGAATTTTTTTGCCTTTTTTTTTTGGAATTTTCTATTACGCATCGTGTTGGAACGGAACGGAATGATAATTTTTATTTTCTCTCTTTCTCGACCGTTTCCAACCTATTTTGTCTTGAAATGAAGCCACAATGGTATTTTTTGATTTTTCTTTTCTTTTTCTGTATTTGCTATGACCCATCGGGTAGGAACGGAACGGAAAGACAATTTTTATTTTCTCTCTTCCTCGGCCTTTTCCAACCTATTTTGGCTTCAAAAGAAGCATAACGGGGTTTCTCAATTTTTAGAATTATTTGGCTATTTTTTTTGAATTATCTCTTATGCATCGGGTAGGAATGAAACGAAACGATAATTTTTATTTTCTCTCTTTTTCAGGCTTTTCCAACCTGTTTTGGCTTGAAATGAAGCCATAATGGTATTTTTTAATTTTTTTAAATTTTTTGCTATTTTTTTGGAATTTTCTATTACGCATCGTGTAGGAACGAAACGAAACGATAATTTTTATTTTCTCTCTTTCTCAACTTTTTCCAACCTATGTTGGCTTGAAATGAAGCCATAATGGTATTTTTGAATTTTTTTGCTATTTTTTTGGAATTTTCTATTACCCGTCGGGAAGGAACGGAACGGAAAGACAATTTTTATTTTTTCTCTTTCTCAGCCTTTTCCAACCTATTTTGGCATGAAATGAAGCCATAACGGTATTTTTTGATTTATTGAATTTTTTTTGCTATTTTTTTTGAATTTTCTCTTATGCGTCGGGTGGGATCGAAACGGAACGATAATTTTTATTCTCTCTCTCTGAGCGTTTTCCAACCTGTTGATATGAACTTCACCAACAATTGTGATGAAACCCGATAACAATGATGGTTTGGAACCCCAAGATCGTGTAGACAAGTTTGTTGAACCTTGACCCGTCACCTAACCAGATGAAAACCAAGACTACGATAGAATTGAAACGCCACACCAAGAATTCCTAAGAATCTCTCAAGAATCAAAGGTGATAAGTTTGGTTGTTTGAACGCCACAAGCTTAACTTGATAAGTTCAAGAGTTCTTTTAAGAACCAAGAGGATCACAAGACTCACAAGGAGAATAATTTCTGAATACAAAACTATATTTTTCAAAATTCGTACTACCAGATATATACTTGGAACAACCCTCCAAGAATAGGTAAAAATCATAATTAAAACTTCAAAAACAACACCAAAGATTAATATAATCAAGTTCCCACGTTTTTTAGTTTTCTAGGACTTCAAAAAAATGGCTAAATGACTAGAATTAACATGCCCAGCCAATACCAAGACATCTTCCCATTTAATATCCTTGGAACTTAACAAATTCACATTTAATATCCTTGGAACTTAACAAATTCACACCCTTTTATGGTCAGACCATGCTGGTTGTGAATTTGCATGCATTAGCCTCTTCAATTGCTTTGATGACATGGACTAGGCCTTGATTATTATTTGAGCCCATCTTGGTCTTTCTAGAATCTGCCCAAATCTCTTGGACAAGCCCATTTAGTGCTTCCTTGAAACGTTTGGCTCTAAGTCTTGTAATTGGGCCACTAGAAAATGACAAAGGGTCTTGTGCAAATTCAGCTCCATTTCCACTTGTATGATCAGCATTTCCAGCTCCTTGGTGTGCATCACCTGTTTTGGCTTGAAATGAAGCCATAATGGTATTTTTTAATTTTTTGAATTTTTTTGCTTTTTTTTTGGAATTTTCTATTACGCATTGTGTTGGAACGGAACGGAACGATAATTTTTATTTTCTCTCTTTCTCGACCTTTTCCAACCTATTTTGGCATGAAATGAAGCCACAATGGTATTTTTTGATTTTTTTTTCTTTTTTTGGATTTGCTATGACCCATCGGGTAGGAACGGAAAGAAAATTTTTATTTTCTCTCTTCCTCGGCCTTTTCCAACCTATTTTGGCTTCAAAAGAAGCATAACGGGGTTTCTCAATTTTTAGAATTATTTTGCTATTTTTTTTGAATTATCTCTTATGCATCGGGTAGGAATAAAACGAAACGATAATTTTTATTTTCTCTATTTTTCAGCCTTTTCCAAACTGTTTTGGCTTGAAATGAAGCCATAATGGTTTTTTTTTAATATTTTTAATTTTTTTTGTTATTTTGTTTAGAATTTTTTATTACTCGTCGGGTAAGAACGGAACGTAACGACAATTTTTATTTTCTCTATTTCTTAGGCTTTTCCAACCTATTTTGGCTTGAAACGAAGCCACAATGGTATTTTTTGATTTTTCTGATTTTTTTTTGCTCTCTTTATCAATATTTCTATCATGCGTCAGGTAGGAATGAAACGGAACGATAATTTTTATTTTCTCTCTTTCTCAGCCATTTTCAACCTATTTTGGCTGGAAATGACGCCAGAATGGTACTTTTTTCATTTTTTTGCTATTTTTTTTGGAATTTTCTATTACGCGTCGGGTAGGAACGAAACGGAACGATAATTTTTACTTTCTCTCTTTTTGAGCCTTTTCCAACCTGTTTTGACTTGAAATTAAACCATAATGGTTTTTTTTTTTAATTTTTTTAATTTTTTTGCTATTTTTTTGGAATTTTCTATGATGCGTCGGGTAGGAATGGAACGGAACGGAACGATAGTACTTATTTTCTCTCTTTCTCAAACTTTTCCAACCAATGTTGGCTTGAAATGAAGCCATAATGGTATTTTTGAATTTTTTTGCTATTTTTTTGGAATTTTCTATTACGCTTCGGGTTGGAACGGAACGGAATGATAGTACTTATTTTCTCTCTTTCTCATACTTTTCCAACATATGTTGGATTGAAATGAAGCCATAATAGTATTTTCGAATTTTTTGAATTTTTTTGCTCTTTTTTTGGAATTTTCTCTTACGCATCGGGTTAGAACGGAACGGAACAGTAATTTTTATTTTCTCTCTTTCTCAGCCTTTTCCAACCTATGTTGGCTTGAAATGAAGCCATAATGGTATTTTTGAATTTTTTTAATTTTTTTGCTATTTTTTTGGAATTTTCTATTACCCGTCGGGTAGGAACGGAACGGAAAGACAATTTTTATTTTTTCTCCTTCTCAGCCTTTTCCAACCTATTTTGGCTTGAAATGAACCCTTAACGGTATTTTTTAGTTTATTGAATTTTTTTGCTATTTTTTTGTATTTTTCTAATACGCGTTGGGTTGGAACGGAACGGAACAGTAATTTTTATTTTCTCTCTTTCTCAGCCTTTTCCAACCTATGTTGGCTTTAAATGAAGCCATAATGGTATTTTTGAATTTTTTGAATTTTTTTGCTATTTTTTTTGAATTTTCTATTACCGTAGGGTAGGAACGGAACGGAAAGACAATTTTTATTTTTTCTCTTTCTCAGCCTTTTCCAACCTATTTACGCTTGAAATGAAGCCATAACGGTATTTTTTTAATTTTTTTAATTTTTTTGCTATTTTTTTGGAATTTTCTATTACGCATCGTGTAGGAACGAAACGAAACGATAATTTTTATTTTCTCTCTTTCTCAACTTTTTCCAACCTATTTTGGCTTGAAATGAAGCAACAATGGTATTTTTTGATTTTTCTTTTTCTTTTTTTGGATTTGCTATGACCCATCGGGTAGGAACGGAACGGAAAGAAAATTTTTATTTTCTCTCTTCCTCGACCTTTTCCAACCTATTTTGACTTCAAAAGAAGCATAACGGGGTTTTTCAATTTTTAGAATTATTTTGCTATTTTTTTTGAATTATCTCTTATGCGTCGGGTTGGAACGAAACGAAACGATAATTTTTATTTTCTCTCTTTTTCAGCCTTTTCCAACCTGTTTTGGCTTGAAATGAAGCCATAATGGTTTTTTAATATTTTTTGAATTTTTTTGCTATTTTGTTTAGAATTTTTTATTACGCGTCGGGTAAAAACGGAACGTAACGACAATTTTTATTTTCTCTATTTCTCAGCCTTTTCCAACCTATTTTGGCTTGACACGAAGCCACAATGGTATTTTTTGATTTTTTTGATTTTTTTTGCTCTCTTTATGAAATTTTCTATTATGCGTCGAGTAGGAATGAAATTGAACGATAATTTTTATTTTCTCTCTTTCTCAGCCTTTTCCAACCTATTTTGGCCGGAAATGACGCCGAAATGGTTTTTTTTTTCATTTTTTTCATTTTGTTGCAATTTTTTTTGGAATTTTCTATTACACGTCGGGTAGGAACGAAACGGAACGATAATTTTTATTTTCTCTCTTTCTGAGCCTTTTCCAGCCTGTTTTGGCTTGAAATGAAACCATAATGGTTTTTTTTTTTAATTTTTTGAATTTTTTTGCTATTTTTTTGGAATTTTCCATGACGCGTCGGGTAGGAACGGAACGGAATGATAATGCTTATTTTCTCTCTTTCTCATACTTTTCCAACCAATGTTGGCTTGAAATGAAGCCGTTATTGTATTTTTGAATTTTTTGAATTTTTTTGCAATTTTTTTGGAATTTTCTAATACACATCGGGTTGGAACGGAACGGAACAGTAATTTTTATTTTCTCTCTTTCTCAGCCTTTTCCAACCTATGTTGGCTTGAAATGAAGCCATAATGGTATTTTTGAGTTTTTTGAATTTTTTTGCTATTTTTTTGGAATTTTCTATTACGCTTCGGGTTGGAACGGAATGGAACGATAGTACTTACTTTCTCTTCTTCTCATACTTTTCCAACCTATGTTGGCTTGAAATGAAGCCATAATAGTATTTTTGAATTTTTTGAATTTTTTTGCTATTTTTTTGGAATTTCTCTTACGCGTCGGGTTGGAACGGAACGAAACAGTAATTTTTATTTTCTCTCTTTCACAGCCTTTTCCAACCTATGTTGGCTTGAAATGAAGCCATAATAGTATTTTTGAATTTTTTGAATTTTTTTGCTATTTTTTTTTAATTTTCTATTACCCGTCGGGTAGGAACGGAACGGAAAGACAATTTTTATTTTTTCTCTTTCTTAGCCTTTTCCAACCTATTTTGGCTTGAAATGAAGCCATAACGGTATTTTTTAATTTATTGAATTTTTTTGCTATTTTTTTTGAATTTTCTCTTACGCGTCGGGTGGGATCGAAACGGAACGATAATTTTTATTCTCTTTCTCTGAGCCTTTTCCAACCTGTTTTGGCTTGAAATGAAGCCATAATGGTATTTTTTAATTTTTTTAATTTTTTTGCTTCTTTTTTTTGGAATTTTCTATTACGCATCGTGTTGGAACGGAACGGAACGGAACGATAATTTTTATTTTCTCTCTTTCTCGACCTTTTCCAACCTATTTTGGCTTGAAATGAAGCCACAATGGTATTTTTTGATTTTTTTTTTCTTTTTTTGGATTTGCTATGACCCATCGGGTAGGAACGGAACGGAAAGACAATTTTTATTTTCTCTCTTCCTCGGCCTTTCCCAACCTATTTTGGCTTCAAAAGAAGCATAACGGGGTTTTTCAATTTTTAGAATTATTTTGCTATTTTTTTTAATTATCTCTTATTTGTCGGGTAGGAACGAAACGAAACGATAATTTTTTTTTCTCTCTTTTTCAGCCTTTTCCAACCTGTTTTGGCTTGAAATGAAGCCATAATGGTTTTTTTAGATTTTTTGAATTTTTTTGTTATTTTGTTTAGAATTTTTTATTACGCTTCGGGTAAGAACGGAACGTAACGACAATTTTTATTTTCTGCATTTCTCAGCCTTTTCCAACCTATTTTGGCTTGAAACGAAGCCACAATGGTGTTTTTTGATTTTTTTGATTTTTGTTGCTCTCTTTATGAAATTTTCTATTATGCGTCGGGTAGGATTGAAACGGAACGATAATTTTTATTTTCTCTTTTTCTCAGCCATTTCCAACCTATTTTGGCTGGAAATGACGCCAGAATGGTTTTTTTTTTTTTCATTTTTTTCATTTTTTTGCTATTTTTTTTGGAATTTTGTATTACACATCGGGTAGGAACGAAACGGAACGATAATTTTTATTTTCTCTCTTTCTGAGTCTTTTCCAACCTGTTTTGGCTTGAAATGAAACCATAATCGTTTTTTTTAATTTTTTGAATTTTTTTTCTATTTTTTTGGAATTTTCTATGACGCGTCGAGTAGGAACGGAACGGAACGATAGTGCTTATTTTCTCTCTTTCTCATACTTTTCCAGCCAATGTTGGCTTGAAATGAAGCCATAATGGCATTTTTGAATTTTTTGAACTTTTTTGCTATTTTTTTGTAATTTTCTATTACGCTTCGGGTTGGAACGGAACGGAACAATAATTTTTATTTTCTCTTTCTCAGCCTTTTCCAAATTATTTTGGCTTTAAATGAAGCCATAATGGTATATTTTAAATTTATTAAATTATTTTGCTATTTTTTTGGAATTTCCTCTTACGCGTCGGGTAGGAACGTAACGAAATGATAATTTTTATTTTCTCTCTTTCTCGGCCTTCTCCAACCTATTTTGGCTTGAAATGAAGCCATAATAGTATTTTTTAATTTTTTGAATTTTTTTGCTATTTTTTTGGAATTTTCTATTACACATCGGGTTGTAATGAAACGGAACGATAATTTTTATTTTCTCTCTTTCTCGACCTTTTCCACCCTATTTTGGATTCAAAAGAAGCCATAATAGTATTTTTTAATTTCTTGAATTTTTTTGCTATTTTTTTTGAATTTTCTATTACGCTTCGGGTCGGAACGGAACGGAACGATAATTTTTATTTTCTCTTTTTCTCAGCGTTTTCCAACCTATTTTGGCTGGGAACGACGCGATAATGGTTTTTTTGGAATTTTCTTTTACGCATCGGGTTGGAACGGAACGGAACGATAATTTTTATGTTCTCTCTTTCTAGACCTTTTCCACCCTATTTTGGCTTCAAAAGAAGCAATAATAGTATTTTTTAATTTCTTGAATTTTTTTGCTTTTTTTTTTAATTTTCTATTACGCTTCGGGTAGGAACGGAACGGAACGGTACGATAATTTTTATTTTCTCTCTTTCTCAGCCTTTTCCAACATATTTTGGCTGGAAACGACTCCATAATGGTTTTTTTTCATTTTTTGAATTTTTTTGCTATTTTTTTTGGAATTTTCTTTTACGCGTCGGTTGAGAACGAAACAGAACGACAATTTTTATTTTCTCTATTTCTCGGCCTTTTCCAACCTATTTTGGCTTGAAATGAAGCTACAATGGTATTTTTTGATTTTTGGATTTTTTTTCTCTTTTTTTGGAATTTTCTATTACCTATCGGGTAGGAACGGAACGGAACGATAATACTTATTTTCTCTCTTTCCCATCCTTTTCCAACCTATTTTGTCTTGAAATGAATCCATAATGGTATTTCTTAATTTTTTGAATTTTTTTGGAATTTTTTATTACGCATCAGGTTGGATCGGAACGGAATGATAATTTTTATTTTCTCTCTTTCTCGACCTTTTCCACCCTATTTTGGCCTCAAATGTAGCCAGAATGGTATTCTTTAATTTTTCTTTAATTTTTTTTTAATTTTTTTGGAATTTTCTATTACGCGTCGGGTAGGAGCGAAACGGAACGATAATTTTTATTTTCTTTCTTTCTCAGCCTTTCCCAACATATTTTGGCTGGAAATGACGCCATAATGGTTTTTTTTTTTTAATTTTTTGAATTTTTTTGCTATTTTTTTGCTATTTTCTCTTATGCGTCGGGTCGGAACGAAACGACACGATAATTTTTATTGTCTCTCTTTCTGGGCCTTTTTCAACTTGTTTTTGCTTGAAATGAAGCCATAATGGGTTTTTTTTTTTTAATTTTTTCAATTTTTTTGCTATTTTTTTGAAATTTTCTACTATGCGTCGGGCAGGAACGGAACGGAACGATAGTACTCGTCGGGCAGGAACGGAACGGAACGATAGTACTTATTTTTTCTCTTTCTCATACTTTTCCAACCTATGTTGGCTTGAAATGAAGCCATAATGGTATTTTTGAATTTTTTTGCTATTTTTTTGGAATTTTCTATTACGCGTCGGGTTGGAACAGAACGGAACATTAATTTTTATTTTCTCACATTCTCAACCTTTTCCAATCTATTTTGGCTTGAAATGAAGCCATAATGGTATTTTTTTAATTTATTGAATTTTTCTGCTATTTTTTTGGATTTTTCTCTTACGCATCGGGTAGGAACGAAACGAAACGATAATTTTTATTTTCTCACTTTCTCAGCCTTTTCCAACCAATTTTTGCTTGAAATGAAGCCATAATGGTTTTTTTTTTAATTTTTTGACTTTTTTTGCAATTTCTTTGGAATTTTCTATTACGTGTCGAGTAGGAACGGAACGGAACGATAATACTTATTTTCTCTCTTTCTCATCCTTTTCCAATCACTTTTGGCTTGAAATGAAGCCATAATGGTATTTTTTGAATTTTTTTGTTATTTTTTTGATGTTTTCTATTACGCATCGGGTTGGTGCGGAACGGAACGATAATTTTTATTTTCTCTCTTTCTCGACATTTTCCACCCTGTTTTGGCTTCTTTTGAAGCCATAATGGTATTCTATAAATTTTTTAAGTTTTTTGCTATTTTTTTGGAATTTTCTATTACGCGTCGGGTAGAAACGAAACGGAACGATAAGTTTTATTTTCTCTCATTCTCAGCCTTTCCCAACATATTTTGGCTGGAAATGACGCCAGAATGGTTTTTTTTTTGTTTTTTTTTTTAATTTTTTCTATTTTTTTGGAATTTTCTCTTACGCGTCGGGTAGGAACGAAACGGAACGATAATTTTCATTTTCTCTTTTTCTGAGCCTTTTCCAACCTGTTTTGGCTTGAAATGAAGCCATAAGGGTTTTTTTTTTTAATTTTTGAATTTTTTTGCTATTTTTTTAGAATTTTCTATTACGCATCGGGTTGGAACGGAACGGAACAATAATTTTTATTTTCTCTCTTTCTCGGCCTTTTCCAACTTATTTTTGCTTGAAATGAAGCCATAACGGTATTTTTTAATTTATTGAATTTTTTTGCTATTTTTTTGGAATTTTCTATTACGCTTCGGGTAGGAACGAAACGGAACGATCATATTTATTTTCTCTCTTTCTCAGCCTTTTCCAACCTATTTTCGCTTGAAATGAAGCCATAACGGTATTTTTTAATTTATTGAATTTTTTTGCTATTTTTTTGGAATTTTCTATTACGCTTCGGGAAGGAACGAAAAGGAACGATAATTTTTATTTTCTCTCTTTCTCAGCCGTTCCCAACCTATTTTGGCTGGAAATGACGTCATAATGTTTTTTTTTTAATTTTTTGAATTTTTTTACTATTTTTTGTAATTTTCTCTTACGCGTCGAGTTGGAACGAAACTGAACGATAATTTTTATTTTCTCTCTTTCTCAGCCTCTGTCAACCTTTTTTGGCTTGAAATGAAGCCATACTGGTTTTTTTGAATTTTTTTGCTATTTTTTTTGGAATTTTCTATTACGCATCGGGTTGGAACGAAACGGAACGACAATTTTTATTTTCTCTATTTCTTGGCCTTTCCTACCTATTTTGGCTTGAAATTAAGCCACAATGGTTTTTTTTAATTTTTTTAATTTTTTTGCTATTTTTTTGGAATTTTCTATTACGTGTCGGGTAGGAACGGAACGGAACGATAATACTTATTTTCTCTCTTTCTCATCGTTTTACAATCTATTTTGGCTTGAAATGAAGCCATAATAGTATTTTTTAATTTTTTAAAATTTTTTGCTATTTTTTGGAATTTTCTATTACGCTTCGAGTAGGAACGAAACGGAACGATAATTTTTATTTTCTCTTTTTCTCGGCCCCTTCCAACCTATTTTGGCATGAAAATAAGCTATAATGGTGTTTTTTAATTTTGGAAATTTTTTTGCTATTTTTATGGAATTTTCTTTAATGCGTCAGGTAGGAACGGATTAGAACGATAATTTTTATTTTCTCTCTTTCTCGACCTTTTCTACCCTATTTTGGCTTTATTTTTTAATTTTTTTAATGTTTTTGCTATTTTTTTAGAATTTTCTATCACACGTCGGGTCGGAACGAAACGGAACGATAATTTTCCAACCTATTTTGGCTTGAAATGAAGCCATAATGGTTTTTTTTAATTTTTTGACTTGTTTTGCTATTTTTTTGGAATTTTCAATTACATGTCAGGTAGAACGGAACGGAACGAAAATACTTATTTTCTCTATTTCTCATCCTTTTCCAACCTATTTTGGCTTAAAATGAAGCCATAATGGTATTTTTTAATTTTTTCAATTTTTTTGCTATTTTTTTGGAATTTTCTATTACGCATCGGGTTGGAACGGAATGGAACGATAATTTTTATTTTTCTCTCTTTCTCGACCTTTTCCACCCTATTTTGCCTTCAAAAGAAGCCATAATGGTATTTTTTAATTTTTTTTGTAATTTTCTATTACGCATCGGGTTTGAACGGAACGGAACGATAATTTTTATTTTCTCTTTTTCTCGGCCTTTTTCACCCTATTTTGGCTTCTTTTGAAGCCATAACGGTATTTTTTAATTTTTTTGCTATTTTTTTGGAATTTTCTATTACTCGTCGGGTAGAAACAAAACGGAACGATAATGACGCAATAATGGTTTTTTTTTTAATTTTTTGAATTTTTTTGATTTTTTTTGGAATTTTCTATTACGCGTTAGGTTGGAACGGAGCGATAATTTTTACTTGTTCTCTTTCTTGGCCTTTTCCACCCTATTTTGGCTTCAACAGAAGCCATAATGGAATTTTTTAATTTTTTGAATTTTATTGCTATTTTTTTGGAATTTTCTATTACTGGTTGGGTTGGAACGAAACGGAACGATAATTTTTATTTTCTATCTTTCTGAGCCATTTCGAACCTATTCTGGCTTGAAATGAAGCCATAATGGTATTTTTTTGATTTTTTGAATTTTGTTTCTATTTTTTTGGAATTTTCTATTACACGTCGGGTAGAAATGAAATGGAACGGGTAAGAACTCATCGTAACAAATTTTTTTTTTTTCACTCTTTTTTGGCCATTCCCAACCAATTTTGGCTTGAAAAGAATCGATAATCGTGTTGTTTAATTTTTTGAATTTTTTTGCTATTTTTTTGGAATTCTCTATCTTGGGTCGGGTAGGAACTCATCGGAACGATTTTTTTTATTTTTGATTTTCACTCTTTCACGGCCATTCTTAACTTATTTTTGCTTGCAAAGAAACAATATCAGTGTTTTTTTATTTTTTTTGCAATTTTTTAGGAATTCTCTATTACGGGTTGGGTAAGAATTCATCGGAACGATTTTGTTTTCTTTTCTCTCTTTTTTGGCCATTCCCTGCCAATTTTGGCTTGAAAATAAGCCATAATGGTGTTGTTTAATTTTTTGAGTTTTTTTGCTCTTTTTTTGGAATTCTCTATCTAAGGTCAGATAGGAACTCGTCAGAACGATTTCTTTTATTTTCACTATTTCTCGGTCTTTCCCATCTTATTTTAGCATGAAAAGAAGCCATAATAGTGTTTTTTGAATTTTTGAATTTTTTTGCTATTTTTTTTGTAATTCTCTATTCCGGGTCGGGTAAGAACACATCGGAACGATTTTTTTTTTATTCTCTCTCTTTTTTGGCCTTTCCCAACCTATTTTCTTTTGAAAAGAAGCCATAATAGTGTTGTTGTTTAATTTTTTTTTTGAATTTTTTTGCTATTTTTTGGGAATTCTATAATCCGGGTCGGTTAGGAACTCATCGGAACGATTTTTTTTTCTTCTATTTTCTCTATTTCTATGCCTTTCCCATCTTATTTTGGCTTGAAAGGAAGCTATTATAGTGTTTTTTAATATTTGACTTTTTTTGCTATTTTTTTGGAATTCTATGGTCTGGATCGGGTAGGAACTCATTGGAATGCTTTTTTTTTTTTTTTTTTTTTTTCACTCTTTCTCGGCATTTCCCAACCTATTTTGGCTTGAAAAGAAGCCATAATGGTGTTTTTTCAATTTTTTGAATTTTTTTACAATTTTTTTGAAATTCTCTATTCTGGGACAGGTAAGAACTCATCGTAATGATTTTTTTTTTCCTCTCTTTTTTGGCCATTCCCAACCAATTTTGGCATGAAAAGAATCCACAATAGTGTTGTTTGATTTTTTGAATTTTTCTGCTATTTTTTTGGTATTCTCAATCCCGGTTCGGGTAGGAACTCATCGGAACGATTTTTTTTATTTTCACTCTTTCTCGGCCTTTCCCAACTTATTTTGGCTTGAAAAGTAGCCATAATGGTGTTGTTTAATTTTTTGAATTTTTTTTGCTTTTTTTAGGAATTCTCTATCCCGGGTCATGTAAGAACTCATCGGAACCATTTTTTTTGTTTTCACTCATTCTCGGCCTTCCCCACCCTGTTTTTGCTTGAAAAGAAGCCATAATGGTGTTTTTTAGTTTTTTGAATTTTTATTCTATTTTTTTGGAATTCTCTAATTCCGGTTCGGGTAGGAACTCATCGGAACGATTTTTTTTTTTTTCACTCTTTCTCGGCCTTTCTTAACTTATTTTGGCTTGAAAAGAAGCAATATCGGTGTTTTTTTTTTTTTTTTTTTTGCAATTATTTTGGAATTCTCTATTCCGGGTCGAGTAGGAACTCATCGGGACGATTTTTATTTTTATTTTTTATTTTCACTCTTTCTTGGCCTTTCTTAACTTATTTTGGATTGAAAAGAAGCAATATTGATGTTTTTAATTTTTTTTTTAATTTTTTATTCCGGGTCGGGTAGGAACTCATCGAAACGATTTTTTTTATTTTCACTCTTTCTCAACCTTTCCCCTCTTATTTTGGCGTTAAAAGAAGCCATAATTGTGTTTATTAATTTTTTGAATTTTTTGGATATTTTTTTGGAATTCTCTATTACGGGTTGGGTAAGAACTCATCGAAACGATTTTTTTTCCTTTCTCTCTTTTTCGGCCATTCCCAACCAATTTTGGCTTGAAAATAAGCCATAATGGTGTTGTTTAATTTTTTGAATTTTTTTGCTTTTTTTTTTGGAATTCTCTATCCAGGGTCGGATAGGAACTCGGTGGAACGATTTTTTTTGTTTTCACTCTTGCTCGGCCTTTCGCAACTTATTTTGGCTTGAAAAGAATCCATAATGGTGTTTTTTAATTTTTTTAATTTTTTTACTATTTTTTTGGAATTCTCTATTCCGGTTCAGGTAAGAACTCATCGGAACGATTTTTTTTATTTTCACTATTTCCTGGCCCTTTCTAACTTATTTTGGCTCGAAAAAAAACCATATTGGTGTTTTTTAATTTTTTTAATATTTTTGCTATTTTTTTGGAATTCCCTATTCCTGGTCGGGTAGTAACTCATTGGAACGATTTTTTTTTTATTTACGTTCTTTCTTGTCCTTTCCCATCTTAGTTTGGCTTGAAAAGAATCAATTATAGTGTCTATTAATTTTTTAAATTTTTGTGCTTTTTTTTTTTTTTTGTAATTATCCATTCCAAGTTGGGTAAGAACTGATCCGAACGATTTTTTTTTTATTTTCTCTCATTTTCGGCCATTCCCAACTTGTTTTGGCTTGAAAAGAAGCCATAATGGTGTTTTTTAATTTTTCTAATTTTTTTGCTATTTTTTTGGAATTCTCTATTCCGGGTCAGATAGGAACTCATAAGAACGATTTTTTTTATATTTACTCTTTCCCAGCTTTTCCTAACTTACTTTGGCTTTAAAATAAGCAATATTGGTATTTTTTAATTTTTTGAATTTTTTTGCTATTTTTTGGGAATTCTATATTCCAGGTCGGGTAGGAATTCATCGGAACAATTTTTTTTTTTTCACTATTTCTCTGCCTTTCCCATCTTATTTTGGCTTGAACGGAAGCTATTATGGTGTTTTTTAATTTTTTGACTTTTTTTGCTATTTTTTTGGAATTCTCAATCCCGGGTCGGGTAGGAACTCATTGGAACGATTTTTTTTTTATTTTGACTTTTCTCGGCCCTTCCCAACTTATTTTGGCTTCAAAAGTAGACATAGTGGTGTTGTTTGATTTTCTGAACTTTTTTTGCTTTTTTTTTTTGAATTCAAAAAAGTAGCCATTTTTTTTGTTTTCACTCTTCCTCGGCCTTTCCCCCCTATTTTTGCTTGAAAAGAAGCCATAATAGTGTTTTTTAATTTTTTGAATTTTTGTACTATTTTTTCGGAATTCTCTATTCTGGTTCGAGTAGGAATTCATCGGAACGATTTGCCTATTTTCACTCTTTCTCAGCCTTTCTCATCTTATTTTGCCTTTAAAAGAAGCCATAATAGTGTTTTTTATTTTTTTGGATTTTTTTTCGAATTTTCTATTACAGGTCGGTTAAAAACTGATCGGAATGATTTTTTTTTCTTTTCTCTCTTTTTCGGCCATTCCCAACCAATTTTGGCTTGAAAATAAGCCATAATAGTGTTGTTTAATTTTTTGAATTTTTTTGCTATTTTTTTGGAATTCTCTATCAAGGGTCGGATAGGAACTCGTCGGAACGATTCGTTTTATTTTCACTCTTTCTCGGCCTTTCCCAACTTATTTTGGCTTGAAAAGATGCCATAATGGTTGTTTTCAATTTTTTCAATTTTTTTGGAATTATCTATCCCGGGTCGGGTAAGAACTTTACGGAACGATTTTATTTTATTTTATTTTCACTCCTTTTTGGCATTTTCAGACTTATTTTCGCTTGAAAAGAAGCCGTAATGCTGTTTTTGAATTTTTTGAATTTTTTTGCAATTTTTTTGGAATTCTCTATCCCGGGTCGGGTAGGAACTCATCGGAATGATTTTTTTTATTTTCACTCTTTCCGGGCCTTTCCTAACTTATTTTGGCATGAAAAGAAGCCATATTGGTGTTTTTTTAATTTTTTAAATATTTTTGCTATTTTTTTGGAATTCTCTATTCCGGGTCGGGTAGGAACTCATCGGAACGATTTTTTTTTATTTGCGTTCTTTCTTGGCCATTCCCATCTTAGTTTGGCAAGAAAAGAAGCCAATATTGTGTTTTTAAATTTTTTTGCTATTTTTTTGTAATTCTCTATTCCGAGTCGGGTAAGAACTCATCGAAACAATTTTATTTTCACTCCTTTTCGGCATTTTCCAACTTATTTTCGCTTGAAAGAAGCCATAATACTTTTTTTGAATTTTTTTGTTTTTACTCTTTCTCAGCCTTTCCCATCCTATTTTGGCTTGAAAAGAAGCCATAATGATGTTTTTTAATTTTTTGAATTCTTGTGCTATTTTTTTTGGAATTCTCTATTCCGGTTTTGGTAGGAACTCTTCGGAATGATTTTTTTTTTTTTTTTTCACTCTTTCTCGGCCATTCTTAACTTATTTTTAATTTTTTTAATTTTTTTGGAATTCTCTATTCCGGGTCGGGTAGGAACTCATCAGAATGATTTTTTTTTTTATTTTCACACTTTCTCAGCCTTTCCCATCTTATTTTGGCTTTAAAAGAAGCCATAATTGTGTTTTTTAATTTTTTGAATTTTTTGGATATTTTTTTGGAATTCTCTATTGCGGGTCGGGTAAAAACTCATTGGAACGATTTTTTTTCTTTTCTCTCTTTTTTGCCATTCCCAACCAATTTTTAATAGTGTTGTTTAATTTTTTGAATTTTTTTGGAATTCTCTACCTAGGGTCGGATAGGAACTCGTCGGAACGATTTTTATTATTTTCACTCTTTCTCGGCCTTTCCTAACTTATTTTGGCTTGAAAAGAAGCCATATTGATGTTTTTTAATTTTTTTAAATATTTTTGCTATTTTTTTGGAATTCCCTATTCCGGGTCGGGTAGGAACTCATCGGAACTATTTTTTTTGTTTACGTTCTTTCTTGGCCTTTCCCATCTTAGTTTTGCTTGAAAAGACGCCATTATAGTGTTTTTTAATTTTTTTAATTTTTTTGCTATTTTTTGTAATTCTCTTTTCCGAGTCGGGTAAGAACTGATCGGAACGATTTTTTTTATTTTTTCTCATTTTCGGCCATTACAAACTTGTTTTGGCTTGAAAAGCAGCCAGAACGGTGTTTTTTAATTTTTTGAATTTTTTTGGAATTCTCTATTCCGAATCTGGCAGGAACTCATCAGAACGATTTTTTTTTATTTTTATTTTTACTCTTTCATGGCGTTTCCTAACTTATTTTGGCTTAAAAAGAAGCCATATTGATGTTTTTTAATTTTTTTAATTTTTTTCTATTTTTTTGGAATTCTCTATTCCGGGTCGGGTACGAACTCATAGGAGCGTTTTTTTTTTCCCACTCTTTCTTAGCATTTTTCATCTTATTTTGGCTTGAAAAGAAGGCATAATAGTGTTTTTTAATTTTTTGAATTTTTTGGATATTTTTTAGGAATTCGCTATTACGGGTTGGGTAAGAACTCATCGGAACGATTTTTTTTCTCTCTCTCTTTTTCAGCCATTCCCAACCAATTTTGGCTTGAAAATAAGCCATAATGGTGTTGTTTAATTTTTTGAATTTTTTTGGAATTGTCTACCCAGGGTAGGATAGGAACTCGTCTGAACGATTTTTTTTTATTTTCACTCTTTCTCGGCCTTTCCTAACTTATTTTGGCTTGAAAAGAAGCCATATCGGTGTTTTTTAATTTTTTTTAATATTTTCGCTATTTTTTGGAATACCCTATTCCGGGTCGGGTAGGAACTTATCGGAACTATTTTTTTTGTTTACGTTCTTTCTTGGCCTTTCCCATCTTAGTTTGGCTTGAAAAGACGCCATTATAGTGTTTTTTAATTTTTAATTTTTTTTTGCTATTTTTTTGTAATTCTCTATTCCGAGTCGGGTAACAACTAATCGGAACGATTTTTTTTATTTTTTCTCATTTTCGGCCATTCCGAAATTGTTTTGGCTAGAAAAGAAGCTAGAATGGTGTTTTTCAATTTTTTGAATTTTTTTACTATTTTTTTGGAATTCTCTATTTCGGGTCAGGTAGGAACTCATCAGAACAATTTTATTTTATTTTTTTTACTCTTTCCCGGCATTTCCTAACTTATTTTGGCTTGAAAAGAAGCCATATTGGTGTTTTTTAATTTTTTGAATTTTTTTCTATTTTTTTGGAATTCTCTATTCCAGGTTGGGTACAAACTCATCAGAACGATTTTTTTTATTTTCTCTCTTTCTTAGCCTTTCCCATCTTATTTTGGCTTGAAAAGAAGCCATAATAGTGTTTTTTAATTTTTGAATTTTTTTGCTATTTTTTTGTAATTCTCTATTCCGGGTCGGGTAAGAACTCATCGGAACGATTTTTTTGTTTTCTCTCTTTTTCCGCCATTCCCAACCTATTTTCTCTTGAAAAGAAGCCACAATAGTGTTGTTTAATTTTTTGAATTTTTTTGCGATTTTTTTGGTATTCTATATTCCGGGGAGGGTAGGAACTCATCGGAACGATTTTTTTTTTTTTTTTTTTTTCACTATTTCTCTGCCTTTCCCATCTTATTTTGGTGTGAAAGAAAGCCATTATGGTGGTTTTTAATTTTTTGACTTTTTTGCTATTTTTTTGGAATTCTATGTCCTGGATCGGATAGGAACTCAATGGAATAACTTTTTTTTTTATTTTCACACTTTCTCGGCCTTTCCCAACCTATTTTGGCTTGAAATGAAGCCATAATGGTATTTTTTCTATTTTTTGAATTTTTTTACTATTTCTTTTTAAATTCACTATTCTGGGATGGGTAAGAACTCATCGTAACGATTTTTTTTATTTTCTCTCTTTTCTGGCCATTGCTAACCAATTTTGGCAGGAAAAGAATCCATAGTAGTGTTTTTTCATTTTTTGAATTTTTTTGCTATTTTTTTGGAATTCTCTATCCCGAGCCTAGTGGGAACTCATAGGAACGATTTTTTTAATTTTCACTCTTTCTTGGCCTTTTCCGACTTATTTTTGCTTGAAAAGTAGTCATAATGATGTTGTTTATTTTTTTGAATTTTTTTTTGCTATTTTTTGGAATTCTGTATTCCGGGTCGAGTAAGAACCCATCGGAACCATTTTTTTTTGTTTTCACTCTTTCTCGGCCTTTCCCATCCTATTTTGGCTTGAAAAGAAGCCATAATGATGTTTTTTAATTTATTGAATTTTTGTGCTATTTTTTTGGAATTCTCTATTCCGGTTTGGGTAGGAACTCATTGGAACGATTTTTTTTTTTTTTTCCACTCTTTCTCGGCCTTTCTTAACATATTTTGGCTTGAAAAGAAGCAATATCGGATTTTTTTAATTTTTTTTAATTTTTTTGAAATTTTTTTGGGATTCTCTATTCCGGGTCGGGTAGGAACACATCGGAACCATTTTTTTTTATTTTCACTCTTTCTCATTCTTTCCCATCTTATTTTGGCTTTAAAAGAATCCATAATTGTGTTTTATAATTTTTTGATTTTTTGGATTTTTTTTGGAATTCTCTATTACGGGTTGGGTAAGAACTCATCGGAACGACTTTTTTTTATTTTCACTCTTTCCCGGCCTTTCCTAACTTATTTTGGCTTAAAAAGAAGCCATATTGGTGTTTTTTAATTTTTTTAAATATTTTTGCTATTTTTTTGGAATTCCCTATTCCGGGTTGGGTAGGAACTCATCGGAACGATTTTTTTTTTTTTATTTGCGTTTTTTCTTGGCCTTTTCCATCTTTGTTTGGCTTGAAAAGAATCCATTATCGTGTTTTTAAATTTTTTTGCTATTTTTTTGTAATTCTCTATTCCGTTTCAGGTAAGAACTGATTGGAACGATTTTTTTTTTTCTCTCATTTTCGACCATTCCCAACTTATTTTGGCTTGAAAAGAAGCCATAATGGTTCTTTCTAATTTTTTGAATTTTTTTGCAATATTTTCGGAATTCTCTATTCCGGGTCAGGTAGGAACTCATTAGAACGATTTTTTTTAGTTTTACTCTTTCCCGGCTTTTCCTAACTTATTTTTGCTTGAAAAGAAGCCATATTGGTGTTTTTTAATTTTCTAAATTTTTTTTCTATTTTTTTGGAATTTTCTATTCCGGGTCGGGTAGGAACTCATCGGAACGATTTTTTTTTATTTTCACTCTTTCTCAGCCTTTCCCATCTTTTTTTGGCTTTAAAAGAAGCCATAATAGTGTGTTTGATTTTTTTGAATTTTTTGGATATTTTTTTGGAATTCTCTATTACGGGTTGGTTAACAACTCATCGGAACGATTTTTTTCTTTTCTCTCTTTTTTGGCCAATCCCAACCAATTTTGGCTTGAAAATAAGCCACAATGGTGTTGTTTAATTTTTTGAATTTTTTTTGCTATTTTTTTGGAATTCTCTATCCCTGGTCGGATAGGAACTCGTCGGAACGATTTGTTTTATTTTGACTCTTTCTCGGCCTTTCCCAACTTATTTTGGCTTGAAAAGAAGCCACATTGGTGTTTTTTAATTTTTTGAATTTTTTTTCTATTTTTTTGGAATTCTCTTTTTCGGGTCAGGTAGGAACTCATCGGAACGATTATTTTTTATTTTCTCTCATTTTCGGCCATTCCCAACTTGATTTGGCTTGAAAAGAAGCCATAATGGTGGTTTTTAATTTTTTTGAAATTTTTTTGGAATTCTCTATTCTGAGTCGGGTAGGAACTCATCGGAACGATTTTTTTTAGTTTCACTCTTTCTCAGCCTTTCCCATCTTATTTTGGCGTTAAAAGAAGCCATAAATGTGTTTTTTAATTTTTTTAATTTTTTTTTGGAATTCGCAATTATGGGTCGGGTAAGAACTCCTCGGAACGATTTTTTTTTCTTTTCTCTCTTTTTTAGCCATTCCCAACCAATTTTGGCTGGAAAATAAGCCATAATGCGGTTGTTTGATTTTTTGAATTTTTTTGCTATTTTTTTGAAATTCTCTGTCCAGGGTCGGTTAGGAACTCGTCGAAACGATTTTTTTTGTTTTCACTCTTTCTTGGCCTTTCGCTACTTATTTTGGCTTGAAAAGAATCCATAATGGTGTTTTCCAATTTTTTTAATACTTTTGCAATTTTTTTGGAATTCCCGATTCCGGGTAGGGTAGGAATTCATCGGAACGGTTTTTTTTATTTATGTTCTTTCCTGGCCTTTCCCGTCTTAGTTTGGCTTGAAAAGAAGCCATTATAGTGTTTTTTAATTTTTTTGCTATTTTTTTGAAATTCTCTATTCCGGGTCGGGTAAGAACTGATCGGAACGATTTTTTTCGTTTTTTCACTCTTTCTCAACCTTTCCCATCTTATTTTGGCTTTAAAAGAAATAACTGTGTTTTTTAATTTTTTTGGATTTTTTTTGGAATTCTCAATTACGGGTTGGGTAAGAACTCATCGGAACGATTTTTTCTCTTTTCTCTCTTTTTCAACCATTCCCAACCAATTATGGCTTGAAAATAAGCCATAATGGTGTTGTTTAATTTTTTGAATTTTTCTGCTATTTTTTTGGAATTCTTTGTCTAGGGTCGGTTAGGAACTCTTCGAAACGATTTTTTTTCTTTTCACTCTTTCTTGGACTTTCGCAACATATTTTGGCTTGAAAAGAATCCATAATGGTGTTTTTTAATTTTTCAAATTGTTTTGCTATTTTTTTTGTAATTCTCTATTCCCGGTGGGGTAAGAACTCATCGGAACGACTTTTTTTATTTTGTCTCTTTTTCGGCCATTCCCATCCTATTTTCTCTTGAAAAAGAAGCCATAATAGTGTTGTTTAATTTTTTTGAATTGTTTTGCTATTATTTTGGAATTCTATATTCCGATTTGGGTAGGAACTCATTGGAACGATTTATTTATTTATTTTAATTTTCACTATTTCTCTGCCTTTCCCATCTTATTTTGGCTTGAAAAGAAGCTATAATGGTGTTTTTTAATTTTTTGAATTTTTTTGGAATTCTCTATCCCGGGTCAGGTAGGAACTCGTCGGAACAATTTTTTTTATTTTTACTCTTTCTCAGCCTTTCCCATCTTATTTTGGCTTGAAAAGAAGCCATAACAGTGTTTTTTAATTTTTAGTATTTTTTGGATATTTTTTTGGAATTCTCTATTACAAGTCGGGTAAGAACTCATCGGCTCTATTTTTTTTCTTAATTCAATATTTCGGGTCGGGTAGGAACTCATCGGAACAATTTTTTTTTTTATTTTCACTCTTTGTTAGCCTTTCCCATCTTATTTTAGCTTGAAAATAAACCATAATGGTTTTTTTCAATTTTTTGAATTTTTTGGCTATTTTTTCGGAATTCTCTATTCTGGGACGGGTAAGAACTCATCGGAATGATTTTTTTTTTCTCACTTTTTCGGCTGTTCCCAGCCAATTTTGGTTTGAAAATAAGCCATAATCTGGTTGTTTAATTTTTTTAATTTTTTTGCTGTTTTTTTGGACTTCTTATCCTGGGTTGGATTGGAACTTGTCGGAATGATTTTTTTTATTTTCACTCTTTCTCGGCCTTTCTCAACTTATTTTCGCTTGAAAAGAAGCCATAATGGTTTTTTTCAATTTTTTTAATTTTTTTGCTATTTTTTTTGGAATTATCTATCCCGGGTCGGGTAAGAACTCATAAGAACCATTTTTTTTTTCACTCTTTCTCGGCATTTCCCAACTTATTTTCGCTTGAAAAGAAGTCATAATGGTGTTTTTTATTTTTTGAATTTTTATGCTATTTTTTTGGAATTCTCTATCCCGGGTCGGGTATGAACTCATCGGAAAGATTTTTTTTTATATTTTTTTTTTTCACTCTTTGTCAGGCTTTCCCAACTTATTTTGGCTTGAAAAGAAGCCAAAATGGGGTTTTTTAATTTTTTTAATTTTTTTGCTATTTTTTTGGAATTCTTTATTCCGGGTCAGGTAGGAACTCATCTGAACAATTTCTTTTATTTTCACTCTTTCTAAGCCTTTTCCAACATATTTTGGCTTGAAAAGAGGATACAATGGTGTTTTTTAATTTTTGGAATTTTTTGCTATTTCTTTGGAATTATCTATCCCGGGTCGGGTAGGAACTCATCGGAACGATTTTTTTTTTCTCGCTCTTTCTCGGCCTTTCCCATCTTATTTTGGCTTGAAAAGAAGCCATAACAGTGTTTTTTAATTTTTTGAAGTTTTTGGATATTTTTTTGGAATTCTCTATTACGAGTCGGGTAAGAACTCATCGGCATGATTTTTTTTCTTTTCTCTGTTTTTCGGCCATTCCCAACCTATTTTGGCTTGAAAAGAAGCCATAATGGTGTTGTTTAATTTTTTTGAATTTTTTTGCTATTTTTTAAAATTCTATATTCCGGGTCGGGTAGGAACTCATCGGAACGATTTTTTTTATTTTCACTCTTTCTCGGCCTTTCCCAACTTATTTTGGTTTGAAAATAAGCCATAATCATTTTTTCAATTTTTTCAATTTTTTCGCTGTTTTTTTGGAATTCTCTATTCCGAGACAGGTAAAAACTCATTGGAACGATTGTTTTTATTTTCTCTCTTTTTCGGCCATTCCCAACCAATTTTGGTTTGAAAATAAGCCATAATCTTGTTGTTTAATTTTTTGAATTTTTTTGCTATTTTTTTGGATTTCCCTATCTTGGGTCGGATTGGTACTCGTCGGAACGATTTTTTTTATTTTCACTCTTTCTCGGCCTTTCCCAACTTATTTTGGCCTAAAAAGAAGCCATAATGGTTTTTTTTTTTTTTTTCACTTTTTTGAATTTTTTTGCTATTTTTTTTGGAATTATCTATCCCGGGTCGGGTAAGAACTCATCGGAACGATTTTTATTTTTATTTTCACTCTTTCTCAGCATTTCCCAACTTATTTTCACTTGAAAAGAAGACATAATGGTGTTTTTTAATTTTTTGAATTTTTTTTGCTATTTTTTTGGAATTCTCTATTCCGGGTCAGGTCGGAACTCATCGGAACGATTTTTTTTTTTTTTTTCACTCTTCCTTGGCCTTTCTTAACTTTTTTTGGCTTGAAAAGAAGCAATATCGGTGTTTTTTTAATTTTTTTTACTTTTTGCAATTTTTTTGGAATTCTCTATTCCGGGTCGGCTTGGAACTCATTGGAACGATTTTTTTTTTTTTTTTTTCACTCTTTCTAAGCCTTTTTCAACTTATTTTGGCTTGAAAACAAGACATAATAGTGTTTTTTAATTTTTGGAATTTTTTTGCCATTTTTTTGGAATTATCTATCCCGGGTCGAGTAGGAATTCATCGGAACGATTTTTTTTTTCTCTCTTTTTTGGCCATTCCCAACCAATTTTGGCTTGAAAAGAATCCATAATGGTGTTGTTTAATTTTTTGAATTTGTTTTCTATTTTTTTGGAATTCTCTATCCCGGGTCGAGTAGGAACTCATCGGAACGATTTTTATTATTTTCACACTTTCTCGGTCTTTCTCAACCTGTTTTGGCTTGAAAAGTAGCCATAATTGTGTTTTTTAATTTTTTGATTTTTTTTGCTATTTTTTTGGGATTCTCTATTCCGGGTCGGGTAGGAACTAATCGGAACGATTTTTTTTTTCCACTATTTCTCAGCCTTTCTTAACATATTTTGGCTTTAAAAGAAGCAATATTGGTGTTTTTTTTATTCTATTATTATTTTTTTGCAACTTTTTTGGAATTCTCTATTTCGGGATGGCTAGGAACTTATCGGAACGATTTTTTTTTTTTCCTCTTTCTAAATCTTTTCCAACTTATTTTGGTTTGAAAACAAGCCATAATGGTGTTTTTTAATTTTTGGAATTTTTTTGCTATTTTTTTGGAATTATCTATCTCGGGACGGGGAGGAACTCATCGTAACGATTTTTTTATTTTCTCTCTTTTTCGACCATTCCTAACCAATTTTGGCTTGAAAATAATCCATAATGGTGTTGTTTAATTTTTCGATTTTTTTTTGCTATTTTTTTGGAATTCTCTATCCCGGGTCGGGTAGGAACTGATCGGGACGATTTTTTTTATTTTCATTCTTTCTCGGCCTTTTCCATCTTATTTTGGCTTGAAAAGAAGCCGTAATAGTGTTTTTTAATTTTTCAAATTTTTTTGCTATTTTTTTTGTAATTCTCTATTCCGGGTCGGGTAAGAACTCATCGAAACGACTTTTTTTATTTTGTCTTTTTTGCGGCCATTCCCAACCTATTTTCTCTTGAAAAAAAGCCATAATAGTGTTGTTTAATTTTTTTGAATTGTTTTGCTATTTTTTTGGAATTCTATATTCCGGGTTGGGTAAGAACTCATTGGAACAATTTTTTTTTTTAATTTTCTCTATTTCTCTACCTTTCCCGTCTTATTTTGGCCTGAAAAGAAGCTATAATGGTGTTTTTGAATTTTTTGAATTTTTTTGGAATTCTCTATCCCGGGTCAGGTAGGAACTCATCGGAACGATTTTTTTTGTTTTCACTCTTTCTCGGCCTTTCCCATCTTATTTTGGCTTGAAAAGAAGCCATAACTGTGTTTTTTATTTTTTGTATTTTTTGGATATTTTTTTGGAATTCTCTATTACAAGTCGGGTAAGAACTCATCGGCACTATTTTTTTTCTTTTCTCTCTTTTTTGGCCATTCCCAACCTATTTTGGCTTGAAAAGAAGCTATAATGGTGTTGTTTATTTTTTTGCTATTTTTTTAAAATTCAATATTTTGGGTCGGGTAGAATTCATCGGAACGATTTTTTTTATTTTCACTCTTTCTCAGCCTTTCCCAACTTATTTTAGTTTGAAAAGAAGCCATAATGGTTTTTTTCAATTTTTTGAATTTTTTTGCTATTTTTTTGGAATTCTCTATTCCAGGATGGGTAAGAACTCATCGGAATGATTTTTTTTATTTTCTCACTTTTTCAGCTGTTCCTAGCCAATTTTGGTTTGAAAATAAGCCATAATGTGGTTGTTTAATTTTTTAAATTTTTTTGCTATTTTTTTGGACTTCTCTATCCCGGGTTGGGTAGGAACTCATCGGAACGATTTTTTTATTTTTATTTTCACTCTTTCTTGGCCTTTCCCATCTTATTTTTGCTTGAAAAGAAGTCGTAATAGTGTTTTTTAAAATTTTGAATTTTTTTGTAATTCTCTATTCTGGGTCGGGTAAGAACTCGTCGAAACGATTTTTTTTATTTATTTTAATTTTCTCTCTTTTTCGGCCATTCCCATCTTATTTTGGCTTGAAAAGAAGCCATAATGGTGTTTTTGAATTTTTTTGAATTTTTTTGCTATTTTTTTGGAATTCTCTATTCCTGGTTAGGTAGGAACTCATCGGAACGATTTTTTTTTTTTTTTTTTTTTTTTCACTCTTTCTCGGCCTTTCCCATCTTATTTTGGCTTGAAAAGAAGCCATAATAGTTTTTTTTTTGAATTTTTTTGCTATTTTTTTGTAACTCTCTATTTCGGGTCGGGTAAGAACTCATCGGAATAAATTTTTTTTTTTTCACTCTTTCTCGTCCTTTCCCATCCTATTTTGGCTTGAAAAGAAGCCATAATGGTATTTTTTAATTTTTTTGCTATTTTTTTGGAATTCTCTATTCCGGGTCGGGTAGGAACTAATCGGAACGATTTTTTTTTTCCACTATTTCTCAGCCTTTCTTAACATATTTTGGCTTTAAAAGAAGCAATATTGGTGTTTTTTTTATTCTATTATTATTTTTTTGCAACTTTTTTGGAATTCTCTATTTCGGGATGGCTAGGAACTTATCGGAACGAATTTTTTTTTTTCCTCTTTCTAAATCTTTTCCAACTTAATTTGGTTTGAAAACAAGCCATAATGGTGTTTTTTAATTTTTGGAATTTTTTTGCTATTTTTTTGGAATTATCTATCTCGGGTCGGGGAGGAACTCATCGTAACGATTTTTTTATTTTCTCTCTTTTTCGACCATTCCTAACCAATTTTGGCTTGAAAATAATCCATAATGGTGTTGTTTAATTTTTCGATTTTTTTTGCTATTTTTTTGGAATTCTCTATCCCGGGTCGGGTAGGAACTGATCGGGACGATTTTTTTTATTTTCATTCTTTCTCGGCCTTTTCCATCTTATTTTGGCTTGAAAAGAAGCCGTAATAGTGTTTTTTAATTTTTCAAAATTTTTTGCTATTTTTTTTGTATTTCTCTATTCCGGGTCGGGTAAGAACTCATCGAAATGACTTTTTTTATTTTGTCTTTTTTGCGGCCATTCCCAACCTATTTTCTCTTGAAAAAAAGCCATAATAGTGTTGTTTAATTTTTTTGAATTGTTTTGCTATTTTTTTGGAATTCTATATTCCGGGTTGGGTAAGAACTCATTGGAACAATTTTTTTTTTTAATTTTCTCTATTTCTCTACCTTTCCCGTCTTATTTTGGCCTGAAAAGAAGCTATAATGGTGTTTTTTAATTTTTTGAATTTTTTTGGAATTCTCTATCCCGGGTCAGGTAGGAACTCATCGGAACGATTTTTTTTGTTTTCACTCTTTCTCGGCCTTTCCCATCTTATTTTGGCTTGAAAAGAAGCCATAACTGTGTTTTTTATTTTTTGTATTTTTTGGATATTTTTTTGGAATTCTCTATTACAAGTCGGGTAAGAACTCATCGGCACTATTTTTTTTCTTTTCTCTCTTTTTTGGCCATTCCCAACCTATTTTGGCTTGAAAAGAAGCTATAATGGTGTTGTTTATTTTTTTGCTATTTTTTTAAAATTCAATATTTTGGGTCGGGTAGGATTCATCGGAACGATTTTTTTTATTTTCACTCTTTCTCAGCCTTTCCCAACTTATTTTAGTTTGAAAAGAAGCCATAATGGTTTTTTTCAATTTTTTGAATTTTTTTGCTATTTTTTTGGAATTCTCTATTCCAGGATGGGTAAGAACTCATCGGAATGATTTTTTTTATTTTCTCACTTTTTCAGCTGTTCCTAGCCAATTTTGGTTTGAAAATAAGACATAATGTGGTTGTTTAATTTTTTAAATTTTTTTGCTATTTTTTTGGACTTCTCTATCCCGGGTTGGGTAGGAACTCATCGGAACGATTTTTTTATTTTTATTTTCACTCTTTCTTGGCCTTTCCCATCTTATTTTTGCTTGAAAAGAAGTCGTAATAGTGTTTTTTAAAATTTTGAATTTTTTTGTAATTCTCTATTCTGGGTCGGGTAAGAACTCGTCGAAACGATTTTTTTTATTTATTTTAATTTTCTCTCTTTTTCGGCCATTCCCATCTTATTTTGGCTTGAAAAGAAGCCATAATGGTGTTTTTGAATTTTTTTGAATTTTTTTGCTATTTTTTTGGAATTCTCTATTCCTGGTTAGGTAGGAACTCATCGGAACGATTTTTTTTTTTTTTTTTTTTCACTCTTTCTCGGCCTTTCCCATCTTATTTTGGCTTGAAAAGAAGCCATAATAGTTTTTTTTTTGAATTTTTTTGCTATTTTTTTGTAACTCTCTATTTCGGGTCAGGTAAGAACTCATCGGAATAAATTTTTTTTTTTTTTCACTCTTTCTCGTCCTTTCCCATCCTATTTTGGCTTGAAAAGAAGCCATAATGGTATTTTTTAATTTTTTTGCTATTTTTTTGGAATTCTCTATTCCGGGTGGGGTTAGGAACTCATCAGAACAAATTTTTTTTTTTTTTCACTCTTTCTAAGCCTTTTCCAACTTATTTTGGCTTGAAAACAAGTCATAATGGTGTTTTTTAATTTTTGGAATTTTTTTGGAATTATCTATCCCGGGTCGGGTAGGAACTCATCGTAACGATTTTTTTTTTATTTTCTCTCTTTTTCGGCCATTCCTAATCAATTTTGGCTTGAAAAGAATCCATAATGGTGTTGTTTAATTTTTTGAATTTTTTGCTATTTTTTTGGAATTCTCTATCTCGGGTCCGGTAGGAACTCATCAGAACGATTTTTTTTTTATTTTCACTCTTTCTCGGCCTTTCCCATCTTATTTTGGCTTGAAAAGAAGCCATAACTTCAAGAAAGGATTCTTCCCTTTCAAGTTTGAAGTTCCTTTATATAGGGATATAGTCCTAAGACATATAAAAGGAAGAGCATATTAAGATGGTTCCTAATATCATATCAATAGGAAGTCTTTATGCTATACTTTGTACTAGGTTAAATATTTTTTTTGCGGTGGGCATGGTAAGCAAATATCAATTGAATCAAAGATCACTAAATTTAGTGGGAGTAAAGCATATACTCAAATATCTTAGGAGAATGAGGGATTATATGCTTGTCCAAAAAAGTGAAGTTTTAATGGTTACTGGATGTACAAATACTGTCTTGTAGTTTGATTGTGATTCATGAAGTTAGACTTCAAGATATGTGTTCATCCTAGGTGGTGAAGATACACATTAAGCGTAAAAGCGTAAGTATCATCTCATTAGAGAGATATGAGTACGTGAAAAGTTGTAGTAGAAAAGATAAATTATGCAATACATCTAGCTAAAACTTGTTTCCAAACCTTGCCTTAGTGACTATGAATTACTCTAAAAGGAGATAAGTGTCGGATATATGGTAAATTTTCTTTGAGGGTAAGTGGGAGATTGTTGGGGTTTATGCCATAAAAATCCAATTTATTGGCATGTCATAAATAATTAAATAGTTTAATTATATGAGACTATCTATTTATGAACTAATGGGACATTATCTTAGTCCATGAGATGCATAGTATGTAGTTTATGTGAAAAGTCACAGAAGATATAAATCACAAATTCTTTGTAAACTCAGAAGTTTAGTTCGTAGTCGGTGATGAAATCGAGCATTTCATCTACGAAGACTATAACATATCAACTAAGATGATTTGTCTTGATCATGGAAGTGGAAACTTCTAGTTGATATGTTGATATGTTTTAAGAGTTAAGACATATTGAACTGGACCACTGTGAGATTTATTATTCTCCTAACGACTGTCAAATGAATAATAAATCTTATGACTTCTATTTACATCAACTCTAAATCTTAAGAGAATAATGGACATGATCATAAGGTGTAGGTTGCTCTGATATAATAGGAATGAGATTTATAAGTTACGGTCAAAACCTCAATATATTGGGCAGCCGCATTTAATGTTGATGGAACATATATTCTCAAGATGAAATTCATAATCTCTTAATGAAGATATAAAATATTCCATTGAGATAAGTTTAATGGGTTTGGTTATTCAGAGTGTTGGGCCCAACCACTTTAGTAAGGAGTTACTAAAGTATATATTTATGAAATTGGATTTCATAAATATATGATGAATAACATAAAAGATTATACCGGGTACTCAAGGATTAAGATGTAGTAATCTTCAAAGTGGTAGTCAACACTCATGACTTTGTATTACTACGAATATTTTAATGAAGGGGTTGTATGTATAGTAAAGTCTTGGGATATAATTTATTAATAAGGCCTAGAGTTCAATTTTATTCTTATAGTGGTATTGAATATAATTAATGGTAACTTTGGTCTTGTCAAGAGTTGACAGAAAAGCCCAAGGCCCATTGGAGCTAGAGTCTTATTTGTTCCTTTTGGTCCCATCTCAAGCCACAAACTAAAGCCCAATTAGGTAGGCCCAAAAGTCTAACCCAATTAGATAATCAGTTTTTATTTAATAAGATTTATTAAATAAAGGAACTACTAAGTGTAGTTATCATGTATGTATGAAGAAAAGAAAATAAATCAGTTTTTCTCCACAAGGAGAAGAAGAAGGATTTTTCTTTGAGAATCTATGTACAAAAGACTGATTAAGAGATCACACATCTTGGGCACCATGTGGAATTGGGATGAAGATTAGAGGTATTCTCAAGTCTTGGTTTTGATTTGTACAACATCAAGGTACGCTTTCTATTCTTTGTTCTAGAATTCAAGGTTACATGTTATCTTTCATGAATGAAGTAGATCTGTGATTGTTGCTTCCGCTATGTGTTTTGTACGAGATACAAAACCAGATTTTCCAACATACTGCACCATCAACATACACCTTCCAAGATAGAGGTTCTTGCAAGGAGATCATCCCAACTGTTTTTCCATCCATGTTCGACCTTTCACCCTTTTCTTCTAACAAAGGCTCAACGAACACAGCCACCAAATATGCAAGGACCTGGCCCTTTATAGAAGTTCGAGGCATATACTTAATATCGAAAACTCCTAAGATCGTTTCCCATTTTGCAATCCTTCTTGTGTGAAGCAGTGATCGAAGAGGGAGTAGGGTTAGAACCACAACAGTGTGAGCCTGGAAGTGATGCGGGAGCTTCTGTGTAGCATGTACCAATGCTAAGATGGCCTTCTCCAATGGTAAATAGCGTACATCTGCCTCATGTAATGATTTGTTCATGTAATACACTAATCTTTGCACCCCATCATCAACCCGTATCAATACTAGGCTCACTGCATGTGAGGCCATAGCAATGTAAGCAAATAGGACATCTTCCTCCTCAAGCTTGGACATAATAGGTGGCCGAGAAAGATATTCCTTCAATCGCCGGAAGGCCGACGAACATTCCTCCGTCTATTCAAATCCCTTCAACTTATGCAATAACTGGAAGAAAGGGCCTACATTTGTCTGCTGACCGAGAAATGAATCGATTCAAAGGGGCAGTCATTCCTATCAACTTCTGGACCTTTTTGGGATTCCGGGGAGGCTTCAAGTCGTCAATTGCTCTAATTTGATTAGGGTCAACTTCAATTCCACAGTGGGTAACTAATGAGAATCACAAAGCATTTAAGGATCTATTGCATGTTCCAGTTGGGCCTATTACTAAAGCAAGATCCAAGAAGATCAAAAAAGCACTTAATGGGCTGATTCAAGAGATTTGGGCTGATTCTAACGCAGGACATTCCAAGCTTGGCCCAAAGGAAGATGAAGGTGTAATAAATTTAATCCAAGCTATTGAGGGTTGATCTGCTTTGATTGAGCGTGATTTATGGCGTGGATTAATGGCTGATTAACTTTCTAGCCCCATATTAGTTAATAGCCATTTTTCCTATTCTGGAACTTATTATTTTAGACCAAATTTACCTTAATTTTAGGCTTTTATTATTTAATACGTTTTTTTGCTATTTTCCTATTTTGGATATGCTAATTTCAGACCAAATCAACTTTTATTCAGAGTTTTATTATTTAGTATGTTTTTCCTATTTTCTATTTTCAGTCATGCCTTATAAGTAGCATGCACTCATTGTAATAGAGATGATTTATTGAATAAAAATCAGAAAATGTGAGGCTTTGCTCTTCTTTTGGTTCTTCAAGAACCGTGAACTTATCAGGGATTCTTCCTTGTGGCATTCAAACTTTATAACTCTGGTTCATGATTCCATTATAATCATTTGGTCAAGGTCTGTTACTTATACCTTTGGTTCGCATTTCGCTTATAAACGTTGTGTCAGGGTTTTCTATCAAAATCTGAATTTTGGCTTTCTTGGGCAAGTATTCCAATATTTTTGTTGGGTCTCAAAGCGTATCTATTGAGGTTCACATCATTTGATATCAGAGCCAGGTTCTAAAATCAGTTTTCTATCCATTTTATCTTTTGTTTCCTGTTATCATCCTATCTTGTTCCTTTTGTGTTCTTTATTTTTTGTTCTTATTTTGTGACGTGCACTAGGTCAAAATCGTGCACCAAGCTCCCAAAAAAAAAAAAAAAAAAGACTTCAAAAAAGAAATAGAAAACAGAAAAAAAAAATTGTTAGTAGTTTCAATTCTCTCAAATCAAAATATTATTTTCTTTTGTCATCTTCCTTTGATTTAGTATTTCTGTCATATTTTCTTGCCATTGGTATTAGTTTAATTACTACAAGTTGAATTTCTTGATCAAGTTTATTAGTTTAAGCAGAACTGAAAAGGAGAAGCTACGAGTGGAAAAAGGCAAGAGAGTGTGAGACTAATATCGGGAAAAAACCAATTTAAGAGTGAAACACGAGTGTGAGTGACATAATTTGAGTGAAAACATGTGAGAGAGTGTTGTGAGGAATTATTTCTAACATTTCTTTGTAGTTTCAAAAATGTCTTCCAAGAACGAAACATTAAATAGGGAAGGAAGGGAGGAGTCATCCCTCATGTTACAGGCCATGCTACAACAGTTTGAGCGCATGAACGTGGTGTTTAATGATATTTGAGATCGGATGGATAGGCAAGACACTGTTATTACTTCTTTGCGTGAGGAGCGTCCTCGAAGAGCCCCTAATGCTAGAAGGCAAGGAAGGCATATGCGCCTTGATGATTCTAATGACTACCATGAGGATGAGTTTGAAGATGAAGATGATCAAGCTTCATTGAACAATGAGGGCAGGTTTGCGCCAAGGGGAGAAAGACGTGGTAGAGGTTTTCGAAGAGATCCAAGATGGCAAGATGGGACTGACAGAAACTTAGGAAACATAAAAATGAAGATACCATCGTTCCAAGGGAAAAATGATCCAAAAGTGTACTTGGAGTGGGAGAAGAAGGTGAAGTTCATCTTTGAGTGCCATAACTACTCTGAGGAGAAAAAGGTAAAACTAGCTGTGATTGAGTTTACTGACTATGCTATTATATGATGGGATCAACTTGTGATGAACAAAAGGAGAAACTATGAGAGGCCTATT